>OX419722.1:35005000-37505000 GCA_948474765.1 Patella depressa | reverse complement strand
ATGTAGTTTCATAAGTGGAGTCCTGTGCGTCAAAAAGGCAAAGAGTAACGGTGGATGGAAGATTGTTGTTTGGTTGTTTGTGTTTATTTTGAAAAGATGCTTTTAGAAACCACGACACCCCCTTCACTATATATAGTTGGCTAGCCTGTGTAATGTCCTGAGTGTTCTTGGCATTGAACGTATGCTCGAATCGATCACGACGAGTGTTCTTCGTCTTGTCATACGAGTTCTGACTATATTTTTCTCGATCGCCCTGGGCTTTCGTCTGCGTTTTTTTCTTTGATTTTGCCCCGATTACGCTTGTGCTGTTCGCCTGAGTGTTGCTTCCGGTGGAATTACCATTCTGTAACTGACCAAGCATTCCACTCAATGACCTTTTCTGAATCTCCCCTTCTTTGAATACGAGGCACAAAGCATCTTTTGGCAGTTTTAATCTCTTAACCTGTGCCATTTTTACTTGAACATCAGGAATCATGGTCATCATTTCTTCGAGTCGATCATTCGACCAAACACCGGGTGTTTCTTTTGTCAGGATTTCTAGCTTCTTTATGGCTTCATCCGCATCTCTCTTCAGCTGACTCAGACTTAGTTCCCGTATTTTACAAGATGCTTCTAATTCAGATTTTATTTTCATCCCTTCATTTTCAACATGTTGATTAATTTGTTCTTTCTGTTTATTAACTTTGTTAATATCAGCCTCAAGAGATGTACGCAATTTCTTTTTTTCCTTTTTTATGTTGGACCGGAAGGTTTTCAGTTCCGCAAGTCTTTCCTTTAAATTAGCATGGACGAATTCGAGTTCTTCTCTGGTTTCTTCTTCAATATCTTCAACGTTTCGCAAAAGATGGCCTTGGTGGCTTGAAGTCAGGCATTTGGTACATATGGCTACATTACATAAGCTGCAGTAAAGATCCCTTTCTTTTTTATGTTGTTGACATGAACTAAATGACGAGGTCTCTGTGTCGACTTCAGTATATAAATTGCATGGAAATTTGTCGACGCCGCCAAAGGGAACTCTTACTCTTATACTTTTACTACAGAGTGGGCAGGGAAATTTGCCACTCGGAAGGTATTTCCTCACATAATCTTCAAGGCAGGATTTACAGAAGGAATGAAAACAGTCAATAATTTTAGGGTTATTGAAATAATGTAAACAAATGTGGCAATCAAATTTATTTGTGAGCTCAGCCATGTCGTTTTACTACTCTCGCTCCGTATGAATAGCCTACTATAGTATTACTAATACTGTAAGAATAGTTATTGTAATTCAAGTGCTCTCTAATAACCCTAGTTCTAGTTCCACCATGCAGAGTTGGCGGTGGCATTGAAAATGAAAGACTCTTCAGTCCAAACGAAATAGGGGGCAATTCAATGGCGTCGTTGCAGAAGTCTTCTTGCAACAGTGCTCGTGTAGGCCTACTCCTATTCGTCGTAACTTGGCCTTGGACCTTGCATGGACCTTTCTTTATGTCGATAAGGTTGTTTCCACCAGATTTCTCTTTTTATGCAGTCTAGAAACACGTATATAAATAATACATTTAGCAGTGTATTTTTGCCTGTGCCGCTTCAAGTGCACTTTAAAGAGTGTAAAATCCCCGCTTAGAAAGGTTCGGAGAGTTATCTTCCCTTTGTTTGGGACTGTCTCATAAACCATAGGGGGGTTGGGATGGCCTAGTGGTCTAGAGTGCCGCGCTTCGACATCGAGCTGGCCGGTCACCTCTGGCTTGCGGCTGTGGTTTCGAGCCCTGGTGTGAGCGTATGTGGCAGGGAGATAGGGGCGCCTTCTCAACCTCGTGGGTTCCTCCGGTTTCCTCTCACTGCTAAAGACCCCTACGCGCAAGCGAATTATTGAAATAAAATGAAACCACATGTTAGTCCCAAAATGACCTCGTTTGTGTCGAGTGGACGTTAAACCCCATTTCTCTCTCTCTCATAAACCATAGAACTATGTTTTTAGTTCTATGCATAAACATACTCGCCTAGTTATAATTAAAAATAAAAAAATAAAAAAACTTCCCCAGCAGGTTTTTCTTCCGAGAATTCCGGACCGCTTTTCGCTGTTTTAGATGTGTGAAACTCATTATCTTCAAATTTGAGAGTCCGGGATTTTTGAAAACGATAACGTAGGCCTATCTGGAGAGCAAAACGCCAAAATATTTTAAGCCAAGACCCACTAGGAAATACCACAAACTAAATTTCTATGATCGGCTGAAGTAAGAAAGCAAAACATACACACGGTAGATTTTCAGCTCACTAATAATTCCTCTGAAGAAGAGCTGTTGTTTTGTTAGACCATACCATAGATAAATAAATATAATGTATATAGGGCCTATTTATGTTAAGTATTTTTTTTTTATATAAAAATTGGAAATAACACGATAGGCGCACCGGTGCGATGATTGTTTGGCGGAGGGAGGGGGCAGAACTCGAAATGACCGAAAAGTTCGGGTTAGATTCTGAATCTGGGTGGTGATCAGGCGTTTGAGGGGGGCGTTTTCGAGATATAGGGGGTCAAATGTCTACAATAGGCGCGTGTGTGTGTGTGTGTGTGGGGGGGGGGGGGGGTAACGGATGACATGTTGACATAGTATATTAATAAAATATAAATTTCTAGGACTGTCCATCTTTAAATAAGTATTTATGATGCCCTGGATAGCTGTTTTGATTTGTGGGGTGGTTGGGTGGTGGTAGCAGGTGTAGGTGTGTGTGTGTGGAAAGGGGGGGGGGGGAATTATGTTGACATAAATGATGATTATGTTATATATTAAAAAAAAAAATAGATTTTTAGGACTGACAATCTCTAAATAAGTATTTGTGATGGCCCTGGACAACAGGGCCGTATGCAGGATTTTAAAAGTGGGGGTGCAGAAGAGTTTTGGGGCACCATAGCCTCCACGTAAGTGATGTATGAAAGTTTGGATCAGGGCAAACGAAACCATTGACGTGTGGGCACCCTTAAAACTGGCCGACTGATCAGCGCCTGAAGAGCACCACTGTGTGATCATAATTAAGTGTATTATTTTATAATTGAAAGATTGTCAAATTATATTGTTTTGGATGGGGGAGGAAGCGCCTTATTTTTCTTGGGGTGCAATGTACCCCCTGCACCCCCGCTAGATACGGCCATGCTGGATAACTGTTTGATTTGTGGGGTGAGGGTAGCAGGCGTGCGTGTGTGGAAGGGGTCGGGGGGGGGGGGGTAAAATTGGTGGGAAATGAGTTCACACTGATTTAAAGTTACATCACAGGGTGCAAACTGGGTGATTTGATGATATATTTGAAATAAAAACATATTCAAACTAATTAATTTATCATAATTTTGCTTCAAATCGTTCTCAAAACATTGTAATTGCCAAGTATACCCTGCTATAAAAATCTATCAGAAGAGGCCATGTTTGCGTCACGGGATTACCCCCTCTCCGTACCTATAGCAACAGCGATGGGAGACAGGGGAGAACTCATTACACACACAAGACGATGTTGTTTGTAATCGCTGACTATTTACTACAAATATCGAATCCTAATTCAATTCTCGGATTATCCACTACCCACGTCTTTTTCTGTGATTTTTATCCCAGAAAGTGTTGTACGTCTAACTCTTCATAAAGTTTATCAACATCTACACAAAGCGCCAAAGTTCGCGTGTAGCCTTCAACGTCACGTCTGCAGGTATTCTTAATCGTAGGGCCGACTATTAAGGAAACCCCTTACATTTTTGTCCTATATACGCTCCACGAGTGTTTTCCAGAGAATCCAGTATTTTTCTAGTTAGATTGGATATCTATACTTTCCATATATACTAAAATTGTCACACTTTTATTGGCAATAACCACCCGAAAAATACTTTAAATGATGATTTTCTTAGAGCTTGGTAACAACATTACTTTTTAATTCCACTACACATCTCTAAATATTGTGTATAAGATTACCATTGTATCGGGGAGGGTGGGATAAATATATTTTGGTTCAAAATTGATCTGAAAAGTGTTTCCTTTTTTTTTTTCGTTCAGTACCAATATTGTTATTCAAAATATTAAATTATTATGGTACTTTCGAGAGATCTGGAATTTAAACACAAAAAACACAACATGTTCAGATATAAATAATCTTCTTGATGGCAGATCAACAGCTCGCATATATTCTTTGGATATGCTTCAGATACCCATTCACATCGTAAATCTTCATCCCAGCCTTGTATCGCAGGGTCATCTTGTTCGATTATTGGTTTTGCAGCCTGTCTCCATATTGTTGCAACATAGTTATTGCGTTTAATGTGCAGCGAAAGACTACTCAGGCAAGACGGTAATAAAGAACGAAAGTTTTGTTATTTTTCATCACAATTAAAATTCCCCCAGACGATATTCATTCTAGTGTCATCTACAGATATAAGTAGGTTTTCGCCGTACAAAGTACAAACAATTTTTTCTAACGCCATCCCAGCTCTTTACAAGTTGTTAGAAAGTTGGGATTATCTTGAAAAATAAAGACAGATAGTCATTACCACTGAAAGCATGTAGTGTAGGCCGAGAATATCCAAGAACTGAAAACCAACGACGAGAACAACAAAATATCTTACCTACTCCTCTTCGCATTTTAAATTAATGGAGGTGCTGAAAAATATTGTATTTTGCGTTCTTGCTCGAGCAAAATAGACATCCCAAACATTTTCTTCCCAAACGATGATCCAAATATAACATTTTGATCGATAATGATACTGGCAAGGGTAGAAGATATCGCAAACGAAGATGACGCTAGATAAAAAATGTTCTGGGTGAAAAAATAACAGACCCTTCCAGGGACGGATTGGGGCTGGGAACCGGCCCGGGCTCCCATGTCAGAGCGACCCCTTTTACTGACCGCGGACTGGGGGTCCGGGGGCTCTCCCCTGGACAATTTCGAAAAAGGAACACCAAGGGGTTAACCTGACTGAAAAGTGTACCAATTTTCTCCTTTGTGGTATCAATGCATGTGTATGTGGTATCTCAATCATCTAAACTTTTGATATTAATCTTCTGATGAAGACTATGAATAAACTAAACATATCTCTGAGTTATTGTGTTTTTGATTTACATTCCAAGATCTCTTGAAGAACCATTATAACTTAATATTTTGAACGAAAACGCTAACGAGATACCACTTTAAGATCAATTATAAACGAAATCACTTCTGTCCACAAAAATACGTGTTGTCACGCGCCCCCCCCCCCACGGGAACCCATCCCAGCGTCCAGCCCCACTCAATGGGAATTTTATACACCTATTTAGAGATGTTTCATCAAGGTTTTAGACTATTACCATTTAAATCAACGTGAACTCTATTCCCGCCAATTTTATCCCCACCCACCCCTCCACACACGCACACCTGCCACCCCGATCCCATAAATCAAACAGTTGTCCAGGGGCATCATAAACACATTTATTTAGAGGTGGAAAGTCCTAGGAATTTATGTTTTAGTAATATATAACATGATCATCATTTATGGCAACATAATGACACCCCCTCCACACACGCACACCTACCCAACCCCACCTCCACACAAATCAAAACAAAAGTCCAGGGCATCATAAACACTTATTTAAAGATGGGTAGTCCTAGGAATTTATGCTTCATTAATAATATATAACATGATCATCATTTATGTCAACATTATGCCCCCACCCACCTCCACATACGCACATCTGCACCTGCTACCAACACCCCACCTCCCCACAAGATGGGCAATCCTAGAAATTTATGTTATATTAATATAATATGTCAAGATGACATTCCGCCACCCCCACCACACATACGCGCCCATTGTAGACATCTGACTCCCGATACATTGTATCTCGAAAACGCCCCCCTCAAACGCCTGTTCACCACCCAGATTCGAAATCTACGCAAAAAACTGACCTAGAAAAACTTGGTCTCAAAAATTCACAGCTCGGGTTGCGAATCCCCTCCCCCCTTCGGCCACCGGACTATATGTTATAAAAACTGTTATATTTAACTATATATTATGCTATAACGCTGGTCTACTGAACTATATAATGCTATAACACAGGTTATTATGAACTATGTCATGTTATAACAACATTTGTACTGAACTATATTATAGCAATGTAGATTGAATTGTAACATTGTTATACACGATAAAGCTACAGATATACAATTATAACATAATACAGGTGATATAGTGATATCATACATTACATCTGCGGTGATTATACAATTATTATATATTATGATCTATTTATAGATAACATTAGTATGTCTTTATGTCTTTATGTCTGTAACAATAATTATTGTTGTCTCGACAGTGAATTGATGATTATTTCCATATTCATATAAATACTGTCCAGTGTCCCAGGTGAGTTCTTTGGTTAAAGTTGTGCTTGAAAGTGTCTGGGTATCAACTTTTGATCTATTTAAATCATTGTTTTTGATAAGTTTCATGGTAACTTTGGTTTTGCCTGATGCCAAATTTTCTCCATAAACCATCATACCCAGGTGTAGATTATTACCAGTTCTGGCTTTGAAATGCCACAATCTATCTTCTACCTTGTATACAGGACTGTATCTCCACTCACGCGTCACTTCACTGATTTTAAAGGTGTGTGTAATCATCACACTTCCGGTTATCTCTATGTTTCCTATCATTTCATCAAGAGTTGTAGTATTTATCTCTCCAAGGTGGAATTCGGTGCTGACGTCATATAAATTGTTTAGTTTATATGCCTCATTTTCTAGCCATTGGCTTTTAAGGGTTGGCAGATCATCCAATACGTCATACATTGAATCACCTTTCAAAATAATATTAATATTGTGTACGGACTCCTCTAGCTCGTCAATGAATTTTTTTGACGATTCCACAACCCTCTTCATCTTTCGTTCTTCCTTTTGGCGCGCGTTTTGAACATCTGCTTTAAATTCACACCCTCTTTTCGTGACTGCCTCACAGATCGTTTTTACTTGTTCATCAATTTTAGCACAGGATGTGGCAGCAGACGTGTTTATAGCGGAAATCTTTTTATTGACATCATCAACATAATTCGTCATTTCTGCCATCTTGTTTTCAAATTTTGTTTTCAAATTTTTCAAATCTGCCATAGCCTCTTTTCCGTATATGCTGATTTCCAGCGTGTCATGATCTTTGTGATCTGATATCTGGCATTCTTTACAAATAATCTGGCAACAATCTTTACAATAAAACTCCACATTCTCAGTTGTATGACGAGAGCAAAATGGCAGACCCCCATCAACTGCATTTCTGCTATGCCCTAGTTTTGAAACACGATGATCCGAGAAAAAAAAATCATGTGGGGTTTTACAGGCTGTACAAAAACAATTTTGACAGTCCAAGCAATGGAAATTTGATTTGTTCTTCCTCTTACATGCGTTACAATTTGGTGTCGGACTATTAATGGATTCACTCTCCGTATTAACACCCGAGCTACTTGATGGAAAACTTCTAATTCCGCCATCCGGAATGATGGCATCTTGGCGACATAGAGGACATGGGAACAAGTTATCTTTGCCAACTTTACAAACATAATCCTCCAAACATTTTACACAAAATTGATGTCCACAATCGATAGTTTTAGGTTCTGTGAAGACGTTTAGACAGATACTACAGTTAATCTTTTCCGTCTGTTCCGCCATATTGTTTTCACTGACTAACGTCTGAAAATAAACATTGAAATATAATAAGGTACAAGATAAAACAGACCGGGAAAGCATGCCGCACCTGGTACATTACTCACATTAGCCTGTAGAGGTATGTATTGTCCAGACACCATGAGACCACAATACGGTAAAATAAAAACACATCGGTGGTGTTTTGTAATAACAGAGACATCTTAGTCATCCTCACATAAGAACTGTTATCAAGCGAGGGCTACAGTGGCTCAGTGAGTAAGGCATTGGCTTTACAAGAAAAAAGGCATTGGCTTGCTAATTTAAACCTGGAGGTTCCGTGTTCGATCCCTGTGGCACATAACAATTTCATTTGGGGGGGGGGGGGTGTTTAGCCAAAATGCGACCGACTGATGCACATTTCCCCCGCTCCCCCGCCAGTGCAAGTGACACAATCAGCAGCCGAGCACCACGTGTGAGTTTTCTAGGGAATATGGGGGTGGGATAGGGGCGGTTTCAAATCTAGGGCGCTATACATTAAGCGTCCCGGTAGTACATATGGTATTGTAGAATTACATAGTTGTTCAACGATCGTTGTCTCGTCGGAAAGCAGTTTTATTTAAGTTCACATATAGTTTATGTCATATTAATGATTGTGCCAATAACACTGAGTTATTTGAGAAAATTTGAAAAATTGATTCAATATCCTGGCATATGAGGTCATTGCCTGGAGAAATTCTTGTGTCAGTCAATGGGACAGAATCTCCAGATCTGTTTTGCAAGAGTTGACATAACATCCGTACAATCTGACGTCCCACGGCCCACACACCTGTGGTACTACAAACTGAGAGGTTCACTATAATCGTAAATATAATAGTGCTGAGACGTATAAGACAACTGAGGAATAGAAGAATAATTTTAAAATAAATTTCAGATATGTAACCGAGTAGAAAAATGATGGTATAATGGAATCGCGAAAAATTTTCAGATAAATTTTGGGGACAGGGCTTGAAAATTTGAATCAGTTTATCATGGCAAATGGAACCAAATTCTCATTAAGGAGAGGATAAGAAATTGGATAGAATCTTGAGGCTTATCTGTCAATTTCGCCTGTTTTGTGATTGTTTGTTTACCTCATTAATTCATTTAGTCGGAGAACTAACATACTCACAAAAGAGTGACAAGCAGACATGGTTATTTTATACCATAGTTTTGTGTGACGTATGCATTTTAGGCACACGGATTCACGCAAATATATAGTATTTGGGATCTATTCTGGTATTGTTTTTGAGACCGACTGCAGTGACTGCACTTATTTTGTGACTGACCTTTTTTCTCCCTGGGTGAAAGTTTGTTGTTAGACCAACATCCTCACAAAAGAATAAGAGCGACGTATGCAATTAAGGCCCATGGATTCACGCAAATACATAGCATTCTGGCATTGTGTTTGAGACCGACTGCAGTGACTGCACTTATTTTGAGACCGACCATTTTTCTCCCTGGGTGAAATTTTGTTGTTAGACTAACATACTCACAACAGAATGAGAGTAAAACACATCATCTTTTCAAACATGATAAGTTGAAAGGTTATTTTATACCAAAGTTTTGCGTGAGTAGCGTGACGTATACAGTGAGCACTTATTTTGATATCGACTGCTCCTATTTTGCAACCGACGGCACTGATTTAACGACCGACTATTTTTATACTAAAGTTTTGCGTGAGTAGCGTGACGTATACAGTGAGCACTTATTTTGATACCGACTACTCCTATTTTGCGACCGACTACTTTTTTTGCTGAGGGGGTGGGGGTGTACCCCCCCCCCCCCCCCACATACCCCCCACATTTACGCCCCTGCCTGTCCTGACCGAGAAAGTTCATCGGGATTTGCCGGCGAGACCCCCCATCCTTGTCAGTGGTGTAGCATGGGGCTGGCAAGAGATAACAGATAGTCGTTAGGATGGGACGAAAATCCAGGTGCAGTATACATATAGGGGATTACTGTAGTCGTGAGCTTGCTCTTACAGTGTGTTATTTTATGATAATTAAAGTATCGGAAGTGATATCCTTTTAAATAGGTGAAAAATGTAAATATATTAACATGTTAAAGATCTTGAATTTTCCATGTTTTATATATTGAATCAAAAATTAGTAGTACCGCCCCCCCCCCCCCGTCTGATATTGATGCATAATCGTGAAGTAGACGGTTTTGTATCGTCATCATCAATTAGAAGTATTATAATCAATCCATTCAAATCGGCAATAAATGGGAAAAATCATAATTTATTATTCAAATTTAGCTGATTTAGTTGATTTTCAAAGCCAGATTTACACAACATACATAATGCAAGAGCTAAATCTGCCTATTGCGGGTCTGAAATGTTATCTTAATTAAACATTAATTAACTTATCCAGACCGTAATCAGCTCTCGATGGAGAGAGCGGGGGAGATGGGGTTTAACGTCCGCTCGACACAAACTAAGTCATTTTGGGACTAACATATGTTTTTTAAAATAATTTTATTTCAATAATTCGCTCGCGCGTAGGGGTCTTTAGCAGTGGGAGGAAACCGGGCGACCCGGAGAAAACCCACAAGGTTGGACAGCTCTCGATGGCATCGCTAGTCTGTGCTATTTATTGGATTAAAATCCGATTTCATGCTCAACTTTCATTTATGATTTAATCGTGAAATGTATAATAGAGACTGTGATTCGTACCGAATCGTAAACGGACATAATCCCAATTAGACGAAGAGGATGATCAAGATTTAGGCATCGGTCGTGGCACCGGTTTAAGAAGTTTACTTTAAGCCTGGCTATAAGTTCACAGAGTATTTACTCAACTTTCAGTCACTGTTTATGAGACGTATGCTTGATGCGTCAACATTTTACATTTTCTCATTTGTCCATCACGCTTTTTATCTTAGACATAGCAGTCATAGCACTTTCTTTTATATTATACAAATGTAGGATATCACGTGACTTATTAACATATACGGAAGCTACGCCGAGATCAACCTGACACACTACAAGATTTGGTCCATGGCAAATTGTTCTAATGATAAACAAGTACCACTCTGTTTTCGGGGGCGGACTGGGTTCGGGACGGCAGACGTGGTCTGTGGGACGAGAAGTGACCCGATCGGGAAAACATAATTTGGCTTTTGAAAGTCGTTACCGAAATCAGAAACACAACGCTAACGCTACAATATACGTCCACATTCCCCGCTTTGATTGATATGGTACTTTGTCAAGAAGGCTAGGTATTTGGTTTGTTTAGCGTTGAGGGTCGTGCATCAACATCAATAGTTGCCGTCCTTCGAGTATAAGGAATAAGTATACCAAGATAATCCATTCAGAATTGTGCCTTTCTGACGCTAAAGGCCCTGGGGATCGGGACATTCACCAAAATCAATAGTGGACGCCCTCATGCTATAAGGAATACATATGCCAAGAACCAAGCTGATTCATTCAGAATTGCGGCCTGTAACTGACAAACACAAAAATTGGGCGTGGCTTGTCTCTGGGGGTCGGGACATGCAATTGTCGTCCTTAGGCCATAAGGAATATATATCCCATGGTTAAAGACAATCCATTAAGAATCGAGGCCTGTAGGCAACACACACAGACAGAAGTAAAAATGGACATGGCTCTGCCCTTTGGGGTTGGGCAATCACCAAAAAACAATAGGGGTCAGCCTTAGGGTATAAGGAAAAAGTATATAAAAGTTTTTAAGACGATCGATTAAGAATTGTGGTCTGTAGGTGACACACAGACACACAAAAAGAAAATGGGTGTGGCATTGTCCCTGGGGGTTGGGCATGCATCCTAAACGACAGGGATCTTCCTTAAGGTACAAAGAATAAGTTTGCAAAGTTTCAAGATGATACGTTAAGAAATGCAGCCTGTAGACGACAAACAAACAAATACAAGAAATGGGTGTGGCTCTGTCCAAGGGGGTCGGGCATGCACCCAAAACAATAGGGATCAGCCTTAGGGTATAAGTACTAAGTTTTTTAAGTTTCAATATTATCGATTAAGAATTGTAGCCTGTAGGCGACACACAGACACACAAAAAGGAAATGGGCGTGGCTCTGCCCCTGAGGGTTGGGCATGCACCCCATATGATAGGGATGTTCCTTAGGGTACAAAGCATAAGTATTCAAAATTTCGAGATAATACGTTAAGAAATGTGGCCTGTAGACGACAAACAAATTGTAGCCTGTAGGCGACACACAGACACACAAAAAGGAAATGGGCGTGGCTCTGCCCCTGAGGGTTGGGCATGCACCCCATATGATAGGGATGTTCCTTAGGGTACAAAGCATAAGTATTCAAAATTTCGAGATAATACGTTAAGTGTGGAATGTAGACGACAAACAAACAAATACAAGAAATGGGCGTGGTTTTGTCCCAGGGGGTCGGACATGTCCCCAAAACAATAGGGATCATCCTTAGGGTATAAAGAATAAGTATGTAAAGTTTCAAGATGATCAATGAAGAATTGTGGCCTGTAGGCGACGCACAGACACACTAAAAGAAAATGGGTGTGGCACTGCGCCTACGGGTTTGGCATGCACCCCAAACATCAGGGATGTGCCTTAGGGTACAAAGAATAAGTATGCAAACTTTCAAAATGACACATTAAAAAATACAAGAAATGGGTGTGGCTCAGCCCCTGCGGATCGGGCATGCACCAAAAACAATAGGGATCGTCCTTAGGGTATAAGGAATAAGTATACAAATTTTGAAGAAAATCCAGTAAGAATTGCGCCATGTAGGCGACCACAAACACACATATATACATACATACATACACACAGTCACACACATGAATGTGGACGTATAAAAATGGATAGTCACAGCAGCGTTAACTGCTTTTCTGTCTCACGGAAGCTGAGAAGCAAGACGGGTTGATCTATGGTGCCTGTACGTACATTGAGTGAGTTTGGTTTTTAGTGTCTCTTGTACAAGGGAATTATAGAGGGAAAAGATGCCACAGTGTTGTCTTTAGGAGGGAGGGAGAGAGACAGATGAGGTTTAACTAACACATGGTTCAATTTTATTCCAATAATTCCCTGGCACGATATTGTTTTATTTTTGCGCTTTGTCCTGAAACGAACCACCAAAGAAAAGCCTCAAGCAAATGTTACTGCTCTATGTCCTAAACGGGTGTCCCCTCATGTGCCAGAAACCACTACTTCCACCCTCTCTGCTAGTAGTTCAGATGAACCAAATTATGACAGTTTTACGAAATTTTCCATGGGAGGAGGCGGGGTCTTCTATAAGGTGGGTCGATAAACACCACAATCCCCTTATGGGAATTATTCCTGAGTTGTTGCAATCTTGCTTCATTGTGGTTTTTTTTACTCAGTGATAATTTTTGTCAAACCTAATAATGTTATTAAAAATGAAATGTTTTGATTGGTGTAATTTAATTATTAGAGCGAATTGAAAATACGCAAAATCCAAGATGGAGGCCGTTTCCATGGTGATATGTACCCCGTGGAAACTTTTTAGAACATTCCAAAGATCCATATCAGTAAATTTGAGGACAATTAAATGTATAGCATATGAGAATTTTGAAAATTGAAATTGGTACCCTAAAGACAAGGTGGCTGTTGTTTCCAAAGCAACAGGTACGCCCACGGAATTTTTCAGTCATTTTTGTAGTATAGTGACAAGGCGTGTTGTTGGACATAAACAAAAACCTTGCAAAATCAAGTGAAGAAAAGACCAACACTTTTATGGTGTACTGCTTTGCCATGCATAATTTTATTGTAATTACATGTGTTATGTTGAAATCTAATATTCTTGACAGTTGTGCCAAGTTTTATGACAGTTTGGCATTTTTAACCATCTCGTTGCTAAGGACTTTTGTCATGTATAGCAGAAAGTTTGAACCAAATAGACGTCATTGGATTCTCGGACACTGTCACAATAAGATGACATATATAACTCAAATTTAAGGACTCATTTTGCTGTCAATGGTCACATTATATATATGTAAAGAGAGAAATGGGGTATAACGTCCACTCGACACAAACTAGTTCATTTTGGGACTAACATATGGTTTCAGTTTTATTTCAATAATTCGCTTGCGTGTAGGGGTCTTTAGCAGTGGGAGGAAACGGGGGTGCCCGGAGGAAACCCACGAGGTTGAGAAGGCGCCCTTATCTCCATGCCACATGCGCTCACACCAAGGATGGAAACCACAACCGCAAGCCAGAGGTGACAGGCCAGCTAGAGGTCGAAGCGCGGCACTCTACACCACTAGGCCATCCCAACCCCCACATTATATATAGCTAGTGTGCTTCCTTCGCAGGTAGCCTGCCTCTTTATGTTTGGAATAAGCACATATTATATCACACAATTGCGGCAGATATTAATACGGTAGTGAAAGTAGGGCATATTTTTAGGCTACATTAATTTCTACCTGTGTTGAGTCGTTAAGTTTGACTTTTCTGTATATTAACTTATACTTATCTAATTAATTACATTTCTTAATATTATGTATATCATAAAATATATAATTTAAATATTACCTACACGTCTCGTCTAATGTTTATAACCCTGGCTACTGAGCTATTTCCTGGAATACGTCAATAGTCACGTCAATCCAGTCGTTTCTAAGAAAACCGATTTGATTGCAGATCGTCTATTTATAGCAATGTTGAGCCTATCGTTTTATTGCTGTCAGACAACCAATTACATGACCACCAATATGCTTCTATACTACGTTAGCTCCAAACTGATCCCGCAGTGAATATTCGCTTGGCCGCTACAATCACTGATAAGCATGACATCGACGAGGCTTAATGAGTACGGCATATTAACTTTTTAACTCCGACAAATTAAATTCTCAAACATTTTTTTGAGGTAAGAGAAAAATAAATAAAGACGTTTGAAGTATTTGGAGTTAAAAAATATTTCCTATCTAGTGTACATGGGTATTAAAACGAGTAAAATGCATCATTTTGCCCGAAGCAGTTAGGTGTTTGGCTCAACGGCTCGTGCAATGTCAACGCACCTGTTGTGAACTGTCGTCTGTTACAGAGATATTTCGTAAGTAATTCTCTGTGAAACAGATTGCGTTAGCTCATCGAAAATTTGAAGATGCTGTATTGCACCTTTACATAGGCTTCAGACCACCAATTACTTTCCCGATCTTGTTTCTATCTACCACCTTCACTCAACCCAAGGAAAATTTGAGTCAGGTAAAAAAGGACGAAAAATTAGCATTAAAAAAGTCATCGACAGAATAATTCGTGGGGTACCCCATTTACTATTCCTTAACAAATTATCCACAATTAAAAATGGTCGCCTAATAAGTTGGGGAAGCTAATCCAAGCATTACGGCGACAATGTTTAAGCTGTCTCATGTCGAGATGTAAAAATTCTCATAATCAATTAATTAATCAAAGACTGATTTATTCTCATTATACGATAAACATTACACGCAACATCTAATTGGTTATATTAATTTTTGAAATTTCTATGTTGGTCGGATCTTCTTAATAAAGTGCGCGGGTTGGGTGGCCGAATGGTCTCGTTTGATCAGAAGGTCTGTCATTGAGTCAAGTGGCTTGGTTTCAATTCCCTGCTTGTCCTCTATCCACCCTCGTGGGGTTTCTCCGATTAAAGAACCTGCGAGTAAGGGAATAATTAAAATAGAATTGAACCATGTAGGCCTATGACCCAAAATGGCCTTGTTTGTGTTGAGTGGATGTTAAACCAACTCTCCCCAATCAATGTTAGTATTGTAACATGTAATCATTTATTAGTAACCTCTAATAAATAATAATCGACTTTAATCGTATTTTATCATAGATATAGATCGATTGGATGACTTCTCTCAGTATAATTAAGATTGTTTGGCGGTATGATTTGGCGTATTTGTTTTCACAAAGTAGAGTTGTGCCCCCTGCATTAGTTCACTGATTCGTCGTTGATTCAACCCTTCGATCCACTTTACCACAGCAAAGAAATGAAAATTACCAAAATTACCAATAAGTAACGTACCTTTACATTATCTCTTTCCTCCTCACCCTGCATGTAAAATGAAATGAAATGAAATGGGGTTTATCGCCCTACATACTGGTCTGCTCCCTTTTGCCGCCATGCTAGTTCCTTAGGAACTTTCTCGGGTCGGATTATGTTCGCCGGCAGTTCCTACAGCTTGCTATCTAGATGTAATATCAAAATACCATTCACCCCCACCCCTGTTCTAAGGCCATTTTTGAATCCCTACCGACTATTTTTCACCTTAATTTTGCTTGCCAAAGGAATCATTTCTTGTCGCAGCTGACACACATTTATAATAGTTCAACCATATTTTCGAGCAGAATTTTGCGTTAAAAACATACACAATATACGTTCGAACTGACCAGACATTGCGAGACTCGGACATGCGCATGTTGCTTTAATTGCTAAATTCTACTTTAACATAGGCCCAGTGTTGAATTATTATAAATTTGTGTCAAGTATGACGAGAAGATCTTTTGCGAAAAATAAACATTCACCGAGATAAATAGAAGGTATGTGTTCCAAAGCAGCCTAAGAACACAGGTGGTGAAGAGCGGTATTTTACGGAATTTTCATATTGGAGCTGTGTAGCAAGCAGTAGGAACTGTCAGCGGACATTATAAGTTCAGAGATAGTTCCTAAACTAATTAGCGTCATGCATGTTCTGGAATTTATTTGTTTATCCCTACGAGTGTTTGAAATGTCGAATTAGTCTAAACGCTGGTCTAATTTTTTTTTTTCAATTTCATCAATGGCCGTTCAAGTTTTTATTAAATATACGTTTCAAATGTAGCTTAAATTGTAAAAGAAATCTATATGTAGCCTAACATTAAAGGTAAACTACACCGAATCAAAAGCTAACTTTATTCAGATTGTTATCAATTGATATTTTACTTCATTCATTTCTTAATAATACATAACGCAGGCGCGGATCCAGAGGGGGGGGGGGGGGTTCCCCCCCCCCTGCTCAGCTACATAAAAAAAAAATAATGCCTTGCATCAATGAAATTACATCACACAGTGATCCTACATCAGTATAAAAATGATTTCTCTGTTTAAAAAGCTCAATTTGTATGTATGCCTATGTAATTTAGAGACGATGATGGCAGATTTCCGTAACAGAAACCTGGCAAACCCCCTCCTGCAAAATTTCCTGGACCCGCACCTGTAACGCGGTAAATTCTTAAAATCTACAAATCTACACAATCGTCTAATTTTATATCTTCACTATTTTGCTTCTTCCTTTAAATTTATTTTCTTCTTCGAAGAAGGATTCATATTTTGAATCGAATGTTTCTCACGAATTATTGTCGAGGAGTTCAGAGAAGACACTAATTCATCCCGAGCTATAGTTTTTTTCACTGGGTTATTTTTATTGTTATTGTCTTCGTTATTGTCGTTCCCAGGGTGACACGGACTTCCAGGAGAGGAAGGTGACGCGCATGATAATTCTAACGGTAGAGGTCGCTGCTTAGCTTCGTCCTTCTTCCATTTCATTCTTCGATTTTGGAACCAGATTTTGATGTGTCGTTCAGTTAAATTCAACATGGCCGCCAGTTCGATGCGCCGAGGTCTTGAGATATATTTATTATAATGAAATTCTTTCTCTAATTCTAGAAGTTGACCCCGAGTGTAAGCTGTTCTTGTTCGCTTGTTTTCGTCTTCTATGGTGAACTGGGCTCCTGTAAAGATAAATCATTTTCATTGTATGAGTAGGCCTTATCTAATCTTCTAAACATATCATTGCCAAGCAACGAATAGAAACCAGCATTTTTTTGAAATTAGAAACAAATGGGATGTTAAATCCCCTTTTATTTCAATTCGGAATTTTTAAAAGGCTCAAACTGTTTACGATTTCTGTAACAGGGGCAATAAATTACTCAGGGAAAAATATATCCGTGCCTCTGGATCTCGAAAGGTGTCATGCTATAAATACACTGTAAACGTAATGTGTAACTTTAACGCGTTTCGTCTAGTTCTTGGGGTTGCTTATTGCTCCGGGGACATAGCCTAATATACTGCCATAAACTTGTCATTTTGATACATCACACCGAATTTTCGTATGATTTGCCCGTTTCACTAGCCGAACAATTCTTTTAAGTTTGTAAAATTCATCGCTCAACATTTGTCAAATCGTGGATTGTGTACAAGTTTTGGTTGACAAGAAGAATAACTCTGCAGTGATTAGCAGTGGGAATTGATTTGAAAAAAAAAAGCTGAAGCTGAAGAACCTTTGAAAGTTTTCATTGGGTTATGACAAGTTCAACAATCCCATCATTCTTTTTTTCTCAAAACCCTTGGCTTGTTAAGCGCTTAGGTGGTTTAAGCGGCAATTGGGATAACTGCACACATAACTGGTGGGCAACTCCGAAATTCGACAAGGCTCGCCCTCGTGACTAGCCTAACAACCCATCAATGTTTTTGTGTCGTCTATGAACTGCTATATGAAATATTGGCATATAAAATAGGAAATGTTAGACTGACAAGAAACCGTGCCCTTTTTCTGGCAATAAAAAGGCGAAACTTGTGTTAAAGATATATTTCCTCGATAATGTAAAACCATCGCTTGGAAATTTTTCAAACTAGCTAGAAAATATATTTGTTTATAATCGTACAATCTTTAAATTGTTACGTAGTTGTCATGAAAGGCGAAGGATGAATGAGCGCGAACATTACTGTGTATAGAGAACTTAAAGCGCAATATCATTGGCCCAAACAGTGGTTAATACTCGCTAATAATTTTAATTTATTGGCTTACTAATGTTAATCTATTTTTTCAAGTCATTAGAAATATTATACTTTCAGATATTAAGTTCTATGGGTGGAAAAGTGGTTTATGTCTCTAGTGGAGTAGCAGGGAATGAGACCACTGAGGATACTGGAGTGCTATTCTATAAGTTATTAACACAATATGTCATACTGATGACGTGAGCAAACAATATACAAACCTTCTGCCACAATTATCCACCAAACTCATATTATATTGCGTAATACAAATATTGATACCGACCAATAAAGATACATATATGTCAATCTACATGTATATATTATATCCAGGCAAACAAATTCTACTTCTGCTTCTACCAGGAAGTGTCCACAATCAAGGTTGATCATTTTGATCATTTTGTACTGCCTTATAGAAATAATGATATATAATCTGTTTTAATCTTTTGCCTTGTGGATTCTTCATATTTGTTATTATTTATAAAATGACGCCGACACTGTCGTATTATTTTCAAGCCCCATCATGAAAGAACGAAAGTTAACATAGTGTTAAAGACATGTTATTTAAACACATCAATTCTAAATTGTTGTTTTAAATTGATATCAGTTAATTTGGATTTTACACAACTATCTTTGTGCATCTTATTTAAATAAAATAATGGAATTTTGTTAAATTCGATCGGTCATTATATGTTTGCATGTGTGCTTCCTTTGTTATTTATTGGTCGTCAGTCAGCTGAAGCCTGCAAAATTAAATAATTTAGCCCATTCTTCCTAAAGAATTTTTAAAATACATTCTTGGATGCGCTTATGTTTACATAATAAACAAACTGTATTTCTGATTACAATATAAGATATTTTATATTTTTTTGAACGACCTGGCAAGTTGCCTTTTGTGGGTCCGTGTCTAGAATGTCCCAGATTCGAATCCCAGAACCTCGGAATTTTCTAATCCCAGCGTCACTTGTCATGGATAGTGCCAACATGATTGACAAATTGTGGCATAGTCCCTCGGATTGAACAAAAAACGATGCTAACGCCCCCCCTTCTGCATTGCACTCATCACCATATAAAGTTTGTTAGTCTCAAAATGGCCGACGTGTTGTGTTGACAAGATGTCAAACCTCTTTCCACTATGTAGTGCCTTTATTAACTTCATATAGTTCAGTCCAAATGAAGAATTAGTGAAAGTGAATGGTTACTGGTGATTGACATATGGTCGGAGCTAAAGGTAGCCGGGGGTCAACTGATTGTCCAGTTAAGAGTGACCGGTCATTATAAACAAAAGTGTATAATTATAACAATATCTAATCAGCCAGGGGATGATTTCACCGGGGCTTAAATATTAAAAGACACCTTTAAACAGATGACCAGGAAGGTCTAACCGTATGTTAATGTTTTAAAGTTATAGTAATTGTAACCAAGGGCACTGGCTTTAATAGCAATCTTAACACTTCTAGGAAACCCCAGAAAACTTCAAACGTATCATTGAGCACTGTTTAATTTTATAACGTGCTAGTTTGATCACAGTGGGCGTGGCATGACACGTGCTAATTATTTAAATCATTAGACTAAATTCCATTATCAAAGGTACAAATACTGCATGATGACTCCATAAACCACTTTAAATTCTCTATGCGCTTCACATATCTTTCTAAAATTTGTATTTTTCGGAGCGTTAATATTCGTGTACTTAATGTTTGATTGTGTGCATGGTTGTTTTTTAAAAAAAAAATCGATTATCAAATTTAGATATAGCCGATGTTTGAAATATTTAGAAAGAGTTTTAGAATTACATGTATTTAAATTTGTCGTAGATCCAATTAGTAATTAAAGGAATAATGTTTTGAATTTAGGGCCTACACACGGTCAATTACAAACAAGGGGGTTCTTTTGCAAACAGTGACTAACAAGGAAATATATGTAGAGGCCCTATATATCAAATTTCTGAAGGGTCGTAAGCAATTTACTAACGCGCTTTTGATGTCATAAAGATAAACGTACTCGAACTTTATCGAACTCCCCTTATTTCTTATTTTACAGATTAAAGTTCCGATGTGTCATTGACATTTGTCGCTAAAATATCAAATTTCTCAGGTTTAATCAAAGTTCATATGTACCCAGATTGATTATTTAACATTTAATTAAAAAAACAAAATCAAAATACCAACGCTAGACGATCTCCCGGTTTGGATTCATTCGGATTTAAACAAGGCCCACCAGGTTTCTCTGCTCCAGATAAAAGATGGCGGCGTCTTGCTAATCTACACTGTAAAATATATCTGTTTTCAAAATCCCTACTTATTGTTATTGGAAGGAAATTATCCGTATTATGACATAAATATCTGTGATCTGAGATGAATAACTCGTTATTTTACCATAAAATCTATTGTTTTAGTTGCATTTTCTGCCTTTGGACAGAAACGTCGGTATTTTTTTTTACATACTTTTCAGTATATAAACTGATAGAAACTGTTTATTAACAACATAAATTTTTTTATTAATCAAAAGACCTGTAATATTCCAGAATAATCTTTATATTAACGGCATTGTTCTGTTAATTCACAGTTATACTGTTGGGTTCGATTAACGCATGCGCGTCGCAGTCTTAACTCATGGCGGCGAATGTTTGAATGTGCACTGACGATGCAGAATGAAGAATGGGGAGATCACCACTAAAATATGAAGGCAAGTCTTTCTAATAATATTTATGTGTGAAGGAAATCTATAGCATTTTACTGCCTGTTTAGTTTGCTGGGGTTTTTTAATGTTTAGAACCATGATCAATGCACATAGTGGCCATGTATGTAAATGTGTGTTGTATTGTGAATTTGAAATCGACCAAGTAAACAATATTACAGTGTAAGACATGAGATGGCTGAGAGAATATGATGCTGCATTATTAACATTAGCCAAGACAGCTAGTCATGCTTATATGTCAAAGACCCTTCTAAACAGTTGTGTCGGCGAGAGGATACTCCATGACATATGCAGGAAAGTTAACGCCTTTTGATTTCATGTCCTGTAGGCCTATGTGCTTCATCATTTTGTTTCAGGTTTGTATGGAAGGTAACAGAATTTGCAAGAGGACAGAGGAACAGCAGAAAGTAGTAAACTTGGCCTACAGAAAATTCAAAATTTGAAGCCATTCACGATTTCGTGTTCTTTATTTCTGTTCATGTTTAATATCTTTGTACATGATTGAAAAATTACATTTACAGAAAAAAATTTTATATCGACCCCAAAATAATTGTGTTAAACAACAGATAATCTTCTGCTAGCAGATTTACCAGATTTTTTTCCTGTATTTTTACAGAAACATGCTTCTGTGACTTAACAGAAATTGTCTGTTTAAAAAAAACAATAAAATTACTGACAAATCTGGTTAATGTGCTGCCATTTTCAAATTTTTATTTAAAATTTTTCCAATTTGAAGTTACTTGGTTTTTGAGCGCTTATTCTCAGTTCATAAATTGTCAGAAATAAAGTCTCAACTAGGCCAAATAAAACATTATCCGTGTTTTGTTTTTTTTCTTCTCATTGAATTTGTGGATTAAGACTGAATAGAAACATGTGAACTAATTACTTAAAGGAGCTTATCGCTATTGTTTTTCCCCGCGAAAAGTTCACAAATGAGTCACAGCGCATGTAATATGAATGTACATGTATATAAACTGATTTACATCCAGTCGTTTTTACTGTAATTTCTAATCAGTTATGTTCGGCGAAATACGCAAATAGACCAAATTGAATGTCAGTTTTTGGCGTGTGGTTATTCCAGTTTATACCGGTAGTATTCCCTTGTGGGATATGTTTAGCCTGGTTCACCGTGTCGCTTCATTACAAATGGCACTCGAAAGCATTCTGACAAGCGATTGGTGTCCCAATTTTAAAATTTTCACCGTGTCTTAAACATTGGATATCAGAAGCCCATCACGGTAATGTAACAACTCCAATGTGCATTTAAATTGGCCAATAAGTCGTGTTTGTAATGTGTAAACTACACCGTAATTCAATAAACTACATCGATACCTTGCATTTTTAACAAAATTACTGAGTAAAGTTGTCCTATAAAATAATGCCGATTCGGACTGTTGTAACATCAAAATTTCTGTGTCTACAGTATTAAACCAGTTGAAGACAGATTTATGGGACCTGGGAAATGAGAAAATTGATTCAGGGTCGATGATTAGGGCTAAAAAAAAATAGGCTTGGTTGAGTAACGGTAAATACAATAATTAGTTTTAATGTGTGGTTTGCGATCAATTTATTATTTCACTCCACGCTGTGTAATATATCTGGATAAACATGTAATTGGGAAGGGAAACGTTGTACGCAGAGACACCCTATATTTCTTGACTTTGAGTTTTTATAGTTTTCAAGTTAACTCTTATTTCGAGATCAACTGTCCGGGCAGTGGCACTATGGACTATTCTTATATAGAATTCCAAGTGTCAAGGATCTTTTACATGCACGTCAATGTATACCCCTCCGTCCTGCACCAATGGCAAGAACAATCCACGCCGGAAAATACCGATTAACTTTCTCAGCAAATGCAGGAATGGAACACACGACCTCCAGGCCAGCGAGCCAGCGTCGCACCCACGTAAAACGGTAAAAAAGGTAATATCTTTGATTTCATTATTTGTTTAATTTGATTGAACTTGGACCATTCGGTTATGTTATTTGAAGGGATGACGCATTTAACCTCGCTTCTGAAACTACAGACCACGTGACGGCAACTAGCGATACGTTGTACTCCCCCCCCCCTTTTTGTTCTCAGATACGCAAATATTTTCTCTAAACTGAAGCTTTTGATAAAATAAATGTACAATTGCCTTACATCTTTTGTTTTTAACTAAATTTCAAGTCAATGAAGTTGAGTGTCCGTTATTCATCCACTTTATCTTATTACTTAGCCGTGACTTTAACCTACTAGCAATCCCTAACTTTAACTTTTAATTTCAATCCTTAGCGTGTATCCTCAACTTTATTCTTTAAGCTCAAAGCTTAACTTTAAATACAACTTTAACCTTTAAATTCAATCCTTAAATTTGACTTCAATTAATATTTAATTTTCATTTTGTTTTAATTCTTTTATTTAAATCGGGACTTCATTCCTTAAATGTACACCTTAATTTTTTCCCACCTAATTTTTTAATCTATATTTTTAATCCGTTGAATTTAATCTTTAATTCAATCATTAACTTTAACTGTAAACCATAGTTTTTAGCTTTCACCATGAAGGACAGAGCTTAGACTAACCAGTCTTACGCCTTTCTCGGGATTTGTGTCGAGTGGACGTTAAACCCCATCTCCCTCTCTCTCTCTCTCTCTCTCTCTCTCTCTCTCTCTCTGATAAAACTGTCTTCAAGAAAATTACTTACCAGGCCACTGTGCTTTCCATTGATGGGCATGAGATTTTGTAGTCTTCATCCAGGGAAATTGTAAGTGGTCCCTGTCGTGGCCACCGATCCGGTGAGATTGTGTGTGAGCGGGAGGCGGAACATCCATAACAACAGGTGCACTAATCACAGGGGTCTGAATGTGAGCAGGTATCGGATTGTGGTGAGGATTCTGAGATCCGGGAGAGCCACCGTGTTGCGGATTGTTGCTGATCTCTGGTGAAATCTGACTCGACGTAACACCATTTGTTGATTCTTCTGGAGGTAGAAGACATTGTTCCACCACAGCCATAGCATGACCACCAAAAACACCTTGCGAACAGTTCCTGGCATAAACACATGCTGATTGCTGATTTGCGAATGGCATCATTCCTGCAGTTGAGTAACTCTCTCTAGGATACATGGCTTGACCAAAGAAGGTACCATGGGTGTCCATAACTGGTGACTATCTGGAAGAATTTGTAACAGTAATTATCAGGCATTGACGGCACCATTTTATAATTGGTCAATAATAAATGTAGCTTTAGTGTCGTCATGTGATTTAAGATGGCGGTGCCCTGTTTGTGTGAAGTAGTAGCTAAGGAATGAAGGTGGGTTATAGCTTTCTAATACTGCAGTGATATGTGACAATAAGATGGCGGTTTAATAGGATCGAGATATTGACGGATCGAGCCGACATTTTCTACTAACAGTCGTCCAACTTGGTTGTAATTATTACTAACGTTATTAGTTAAATCTGTCCGCCATGATGGCCGCGTCAATCAACAACCAATAAAAGTTTTATTACATCCAGAGATTACGACAACCGACTGACACATGTTCGCCCATTTCTGGCAGTTCAATTAAACGAAATCGTCTATTGTGAAAATCTGATGGAACTCGGTGGAAGATTTGTAATGACATTCCGAAACAATACAAATTAATTATGGTCAACTTCCATACTGGTATTGCTAGTCCTCAGAATTTTGTCTTTGGACTTTAAAGAGAAACAGATCCAATTAATTCAAATTTCCCTTTAAATATAGTTTTCATAAGAATGAATGGGATTTAAGGTGTTAGTTTATTGTACCGATTAGGTTAACGAAGACACAGGGTTTCATAAGGTTTGAGTGTTTAAAATTATAACTTTTTCTAAAGGCGTGGATTTCGATTAGGATTCACACTTCATATTGTATTTTTAATTGAAGTGTTTGCATGAAAAACACTTTACCGAAATTTGAATAATGTTCTTGCCGTATTTCATAAAAAATCAACGCGCCCCCTACCCCACACACACCCAGACAAAAAGCAAAACAAATTAACTCAGAAACGCATAAATAGCAAAGTTTCAAAATAATTCCGTGTTCAATAAACTTTAATATGAGATCAACCCTAAATTAGCTGATCTCAGCATTTAATTCCCACTTGACCGTGTTTATAATTTTGTATTTGTTTGTGTTTTAGACCAGATTAATGGCACTGACAATCATTTCAAAAATTATTTTTAAAAAAAACCTAGACTTTAAATGATATTGATTGTACTTTCACGGATATTTGGATATTTTATGAAACGTGGTAAGTACATTGGGTGGTACGACGGTGATTTATTCAACAGTCTTTTGTTACTGGACCTGGCATTGTACCTCTTCTATTTAGCTCTCTGGTCGTTATTTGAACGAACTACAATATTGCAAAAGTTGGACAACCAAAAAGAATAATAGAAGTTCAAACATGATTCAATGTTTCGATCTCGTTTAGTATTTACAAAGATCCCCTGCAAATATAGGATATGTTCAAAACCTCCCAACGCCATCTAGAATTTTTGCTAAAACCTTTGGATATGCCTCTTTTTTTAAAATCCGACCGACTCCCAAGCCCGCGAACTATTTACAGATGATATTTTGATTTTGTTTTCTACATTAAATTACAAATTTGAGTATATTATAGGATAGAGAAAGCCGTGAAAAATTGGATATTGTGCTACATATAGCCTTTAGGCTAAGACAAACGTGAACACCTATTAGGGCAATAACACGTACTCCCTTGGCGCGTGCATGTAGCCAAATCTGGTTACAAAACCTTTAGTACGCCCATTTTGTATGGAAATTTGAATCCTGAATAATCTAGTATCACATAATAAATCCTGGTTTATATCTTATATTCAAATGCACACATCCACAATGTTCGGGACTTTTTGAAAAGCAATCGACTTTCTGAAAAAAACAATTTTCTGGGGGAATACAACAAATGTCGAGTTTGTTCGCTTTACCAATTAAAAGGATCTAAGCGGTTGTCGTCATTTGATATATGTATGAACATACAATGGTGTTCTCTTGAATTGGGAATGATACGTCTTAAATTAGAAATTACATGTAAATGTATTTGTTTATTTGTTCCGTGGTATTTTCTATGTTAATCTAATTACTTACCAGATTATTTATTTTATGAGACAAAGTTCCTGTGGGTTTTGGAAAATTAAACAATAGCTTTTTGTATTTCTGAAACAAGAACAATTGTTTCTTCTTTGAACTAGCTATGAGTTCTTTTGCAGTTAGTTGATCAAACCTAGGTAATATTTTGATTTTATACGCAGAATATGTTAACAACGTGCATACTTTCAATTATACTTAGTAAATCAGCATGGTCAAAACGAAATTGTCATCTAATTAACAGTTTGGGAATGGCATTACTGCGATGGTAAACGTTTGTTTTCGGCTATTATTTTCCGAACACCTTCATCAATATATGTATTTCTGTATGTCGTATAATAACTGCTGGTTTTACATTGTACAATATGTCTGTTTACATGATTTCCTTGAATATCGCTACTTCATTTGTAATCCATCGGACTTGACTAATAATAACACTATCCCATAGATATCGAAATTTCCAAAGTTGATAAAACAATTAAAGGTCAGTCCAGCTATATAATTTCAGTCACATAAATTAATCCATTCCGACTTCATAGTTTGATAATATTATTTGGGGTTAAAGAAAAAACACTTTAGTTTTTATTGATGAACTTTGTTTCTTCCCAATACCTATTCCACATATACAACTCTACAAAACATCTTCACAGAAATTCAGATGATTCAAAAATTGTGGCCATTTTCTTCATACGTAACAATATATCCAAATCAACCGCCATTTCAGATAATAATGAACAGAATAATTATCGGTGACCCATGATGGATAGCAACAAAACCAGTTTCACAGACAACTTTTGAGAATCTGTATTTGAAATTCAAATATTTCACAGTGGATGACAAGTCAATTTATGAGCCGCACATTTCATTCATTTTAAAATAATACGAACCAGGTAAGGCCGTGTACGGAGATTAAGTTCTATGTTGGGGTTTTATCTGTTATCTGTCAGCTAACTAAGATATGCGAACTGTGAGTCGAACCTCTGCTATCTTGTATCTATTGTATCGATGTTGCACAAAGCTTGGTGATGAAGGAATGCCACAAGATAAACCTGCTCAGAACTAAAGTTTCACTGATTTAAATGTTAAAAGCGCTTTCTTTAAATAAACAAAGGGTAGATTAGGGACGGGATATGATACAATAAGGTTACATCTCATATATAAATCATGACATTACAGTCATATGGTGAAGTTTACGAAATTTTATTTAAGATGGCGGTTTCCTTTTCGAGACCAGGATGTGGCCGAAACGCGACATTGATTTGCCGTACTTTAAAAACAAAACACTTTCCCCGAGTAAAACAAATTTCGTCACAACCCAAATTGAATATAGCCCGGAAAAGGGTATACAAGTGTTATTTCTTGGAACGAAAGTAATGAAATTTTAGTTATATATAAAGCTACGTATGCCAAGCTTTTTCATTCAGACAGGATTGCGTCAAAGCTACAAAAGGACTAGTTGGACCTGGTATTATTTTAGCTCGGTCAAGCCAGGCATGGCTAAACCTACTTTGATGCAGTCCATGTAGTGCTAGAACTTCTGTAGTTCAATCCAGATAGAGCTAAAACTCCTTTAGTCGAACTAGGGAGAGCTAAAACTACTTTAGTTAGTCTAGCTCTACCCAGTCCGACTATATATAATACATTAGTTTTAGCCCTACCCAGCTGAACGCGACTTGTTTTAGCTCTACCCAGCTAGACTGGATTAGTCTTAGACTAGCGAAGAAACTAATCCAGTCTAGCAGGAAGAGCTAATACTAAAATAGTCCAGCTGGGTAGAGCTAAAATTAAATTAGTGCAGTTAGACCGGTTTGGGCAAAAACCTAGTACGACCAGTTCAGTCCGAAAGAATAAATATAATATAAGTTGGTTCAGTCAGACAGAGTGGAGCTAATTGAATTATTATTTGAATAATTGTTTGCCAATAATTGTTTCATTTAATAAAAAAAAATGCATTTGAATCCCTTATAATATCAATTTAAAATACACGACTTTTAACGAAACCACCTTCGAGTTGTCAAGAATTCAAGACAGACTTCTTGTTCCTGGATAACCTATCAATAACTAAGACGCGTCCGAGTGATGTCTTACCGCTATACTTATGGTTATACGAGGTGCTGTTGCTGACTTTTGTTCCAACGAGTAATAGACTTTTCCAGATTATTCCTGTGTTTTAATTACCCCATGGAAACGCATATAAGAGGTATACATATAGAACAGTCGAATTATCAGGTCACTTTTGGAGAACACCTAAAAAGATTTACTAACCACTTTAATCTATTTTGGATATAATTTCAAACGGCTTAATATTTTAAACTGAAACTGTTAAAATGGTCAATTTGCTATTTCTTCACATCCTTGCATTTTGTTTTTATGTTTTAACGGTAAGGATGTTTTGGCTTCTTAAAACAAGGACTTCTCCTTTAAATCAAATTATACCTTAAAGACACTGCATTTAATTTTAAAACTGTTATATTCAGTCTAGTTATTAATTTTTGATTTATCGACAATTGATATTGACATAAGATCAGACGTGGATTAATCATTAAGCAAAGTAAACATGCGATTAGGCCCCGGATTTCCCATGATACAAATGGTACTAGTCCGGCAGCAGGTCGAATAACCTGGAAATATGGCCCACATATATTATCTCCAATATATGCAGATGTATAATCCGGAGGATGTCAATCGACGATCCTTAAGTGTCAGTGTCTGGTTATCATGTCATGTTAAATTGTCAGGTTAGCATCATCCGGATTCTGAATCTACACACAGTGGAGATATGAAGTCCATCAAAAAACATATGTTGGGTTGTATTTTCACATCAAGAATTAATATGAGGTTAAGCTGTCAGGCAATTCGGGGAATGCTCACTAGTTTGCAGGTTCAATAGTCCATTATTAGGGTTAGGATTGGGTTTCGCTACTCCACCGGTAGCTATTATTAGGGTAGGGTTAGGTTAGAGTTTGGTTTATTGATACCCATATTTATAGTATTTCTTATAGCGGCGTACAAGTGAACTTCTCTCGGCGATACAGCCGAATCGTGGTTCAGAAAATCCAGTACCACATATTCACTGAAAACACAGTAACGACTACGGCCAAGCATCAATTTTGGCAAAGTATCTGGTAACTTACTTGTTTAACGTCTCTTTTCTGAGAATATATACCTATGTATTATCTTCTTTATATAATGAATGTTCAACTTAAATCAGTTCTTCGTTAACATTAAATGTTTAAGGGTGATGAAGGGAAACTTTTGTAAAGGACTTCTGCTGACAACAGATAACTATTTGAATGCTCTGTGCAAACGTCTATTGTAGAAATGATGATAAATTAAATTAATTTAAATCTAATAATATTTTGATAAGTTTATTAGTATGCAGTTCAATGATATTATCCAGAATTTTGCTAACAGAAAATACAGAAAAGGGAGATTATAATTTCAGAATGCGTATAATGATGTTTTTATTTAATTTTAGAGAATAAAACTGATTAGTTGTTTTCTGAGAAGTGTACTAGTATATTTTGATACATATGCTGATAAAACAATATTATCAGTGACGGCGTCATTCCCATTGAACATAAACCCGTTAAACAAGACTTCATTTATATTCAAATGTAATAAATTCCAATCCCTTCCTTTTCAAATAAATCTTAAAATAATCTGAGAACGGTTGACATGATCTTTTATTACAGGATACTTGAAAGTGACATTGAAAATAAATCGTGGGAAAGACCAACTAAGTAGGGTCATTGTTGATTCCATTTGGTATAGGGGACGTCACGTGTTGTGACTGGTCAGTGTTCTGTGCGAGCAGAGCAACATTTAACCTAGTATCATGTAAGAGTAATTGTATTGCTATGGTAATGATAATATCAGTAAAACCATTTACAGTTATTTCAATAAAAAAATTAATCACCCTCTTCCGTAAATCAACCAGTTGGAGACAAAATCGTTAGTGCACGCGCTTGATCTCACGAGCTGGCCTCGCGCTCAGTCAGCACAACGTAACAACCATTGTAAGATGTTTGACGCGCGTGACCCACACCCGAATGACTAATCAAGCGAAGAAAGGAAACAATACGAGTGATAAATAGAACATTAATTCCCCGATTGTTTGATTAGTATCGAAAAAAAATTCATTTTTGATCCGATAGTTGACGGTTCACGACACAGGAAGAAACCAACAATACGGAAATGACGATAAAGAAATCTAGGAAACAATGCAAAACATCGGTTTAACCCGCATCAAACAAACGCAGCAATATTTAATTGTTTTAATTACGGATAAAATAGATTAATCAAACATTACATGGTTTTGTTCCGGGATATTTTTATTAATTTGTGTTTCTGTTCTGTGTCTATTCTAATAATTATACGTTAGTTACTTCGATTCGACGCTCGTGCTATTACCTCCCTTGTTTTATAATAAATGATCAGGAAATTTGTTCAGCCATTTTGTAATAAGCTTTGTGTAATTTATCAATTTGTTGTGACGGAAACAAGATAAATGACTCAGGATTTTTTTTTCTTGGCGAGATATCAAGCTAATAATAACAAATATAAAGTGTTGCTATTCTACACCGACTCTTGTTAATAATCTTAAAGGGGAAGTAGAACAGAATTGAATGGGTGTTTTAAAATGTCGTCGACGCTTTATCTCCGTCATTTTGAGACTGGCATATTTTATTTGTTTCAATGGCGTTTTCAATTCAAGGGAAACATAATATGCCAATTATCATACATACGTCACAGTATTTCGGTCTACGGTACCGTTATGTCAGGTACACGCGTGTGCGCTAGGTTCATCAACAGTCTGTGGAGTGGGGAGCGGAGAAAAAACCCACGAATCGAACCCATGACAAACATATTTAACGTAGCATATGATCACCAGCCGACGCGTTCGGCCACTTGGTCTACTTTTCACCCAACATATCCTTGGGACAGGGATGGAGGACGTGTTACTTTTACCCCAGAAAATATATTCAACCCTGACGATACTTGTTTTTACCAATAAGATAACTCAATTGAATTAATATTCTTACTCTGCAACTGTTATTACATTCTTGATATAAATTAGAAAATGTTAGAGTGTATGAGAGTTACCCCCCTTGCATAACATAAAAGGACACAGATCATCATGTTGCCAGAACATATTGGAAACAAATACAAAAGGTCTTTTGGTGATATCCGAAGTTTCACCCCTATTAGGACGCCGAAACAAGGGCGAAAGTTATTTTTAGTATTTCTCTCCCTTTCCCTTTTCCCCCCTTTTGCATGGCGATTTTTGTTGGGTTTTTGGTGTAGAATAGAAGAAAAGGATTTGAAAATACATTTTCTGTCAATGGCAAGGTTAGCTGTCTCTACTTCTAGCTTGTCTACCTCAAGTGTTTCATGAAGAACCTCATACATGCCTTTGGGCAACAGTTTGCCACATGTTGCTCCATCTGTGGCAGAAAGCGTTTTACCCAACAAATATTTGGGAAAAAGTTACAACCGGTCAAATAGACGAGAATTAACATTGAAGTCAATGGGAAAGTAATTAGTGATCTGTGGCCAAAACGTAACCCGGTATTTTTTTGAGCGACGCATAAGTACGAACTCTGATGAATTTCCTATTAGATTCAAGATAACTATTTACTGAATATAATTTAAAATCCAAAAACCACCCACTGTTGTTGTGTGTAGAAATGGGACATATACTGCTTATTGAACCAAACTTACTTGGTTCAATACTTTTTCAAATATATCAATTCTTACTGTCAATGCGTCTTTTTTTGTAAATAATTTTTAGTAAAGTCTGTACCATATCAGGCCCGGAACTGTACAACGCAGTGGACCCTTATGGCTGGCCTCCTGGTCCATTCACTTGATTTGATATTTGTTTATTTTTTGCAATGTCTATTTTCTGTCTTGTCCACAGGTTTATCTTGGACATTTTTGTTTTGCGTTGAGTTGCCCCCCCCCCCCCCTGCACCTACAATTAAGTTATGGCAATTTAAAGATTACATGGTTTCTGTCGATTTCTTCACAGTGCTATATGTATGCTATATGTAAATTAATAACAATTCACACAAACCAACCCAGTGTGCTTGAACGTTTTTATTGTCATGTTTACTCGACTAAAGGATTGAGTGAATGATCTGCCATATTTTTGACTTTCGAGATATATATACTGAGCGCCATAGATTATAGCGCTCAGTATATATATGTGAATGATCAGGCTTGCATTTTACCTTCATTTGCTTATATTCGTTTACTTTGATCAAATATTAATTATTATGTCAATTAAATGATATCAAATTCAACCGGTCGTTATAAGTTTACGTGTGTGTATTTTGTTATTGGCCGCCAGTCAATTGAAGCCTGTAAAAGTGAACCACGTGAAGATGTCTAAGTTTGAGTCTGATTAATTTTAAATACAATTTATCTCCACAGCGATCGTGTGTCCCATCTTCTGGTTTTAGACGAGAAATTCACGTTTTTTTCCGGAATTATGGAAACTAATCAACCTTTAACAATCTCGTGATTTTTCGTTAAATAACCAACACGTGTCTATTTAGACGATACCGGTGGTTTATTCAAAGTTTGATAACAAAAACGAAAGGAAATCTGCAGGGGATCTGGATTAATTAAGGGATGAAATAAAATGGCAACGTTATACGTATATCTTGTACCGCATGCATCCATCAGTGGAAATCACGTTAAGATCTGGCCCTGCGTGATTCTGGTAATTAATATGGCGGCCATGTATTTGAACAACGTGTTGGGTGTCACGCCCCATTTTTGACCACGTGTTGGTCTGCCCGGGGCTACAGACTCGGATCACGTGTAAGATTAAGTGCCACAACCAACGGACGTTAACCAGGTTCACATTATTCGGGGTTTATTTGAAATTCAATCTATGGTTCCATATATCTTAGTGTGCATTTAGATATCACCCAAATATCCCACAACACACATTGACATATACTTTTTTTTACCCTAAATCAAAGCGGTCCAGTCATTTGAAGTTGGAATGATGGGCCACAACCAATTCTATAGACTACCCATTTCATGTTGAAGTACATATACACGTTTTTTTTTTCTTTTCTATTACCCGCCTGTACTTGAGAAGGGATGCGCAAATCACGTGGGTTTTCTCTGGGTTTCTCCCCACAGTTAAAGACCCCTGCGCGCAAGCGTATTATCGAAATAAAATGGAACCATGCTAGTCCAGAAATGATCTAGTTTGTGTCGAATGGACGTAAGACCCCATTTCTTCTCTCGTACTACTTTTCTGCACCGGCTGGACTAAAGAACACGAGAGAAAACATTACACATTAAAAAATATAAATCCAATATAAAACTTTTATCATTAAAAGTATAAGTGCGTTTAACAGTTAGGACAATGTATAATATATTTTTTGAATGTGAGCATTAGGACATTATTTAAATGTATTGAATCCGTTTTCGTAATATTAATGCATCTATTCAACGATACACATAATAACTGATATGTGACAATAGTTGTGTAAACCTCTTTATATTCTTTCTTAGCTCTCTAAAGAAAAGGGCTATCATACTTAAGATAGAATCGCCCCTCCAATCCCATCTTAACAGAACACAGCAGCAAGTGTAGGTCCTTTATCCTGCCCTTTTGTTACCGCGCAGATGATCCCGACTCCGCTAAAGTGGTCTTTCTTTTATTTCGTTTCGCTTCAACGACTTTCTATTCTTCTGTTTCGTCAATGATGGGGAATCCGCGTCCAGATATGAATCTCCTTCGTCTGATAAAAGGGGGTTTCCTATTGGGACATATTTAAGAAATTGAGTTATTGTAGTTTGTTTGTTGTTGGAGATTTATTGACGCTTTGTTGCTATATGTGATTTACTGTTGTGTAAATAATCCAAGGGAATGGCTATAGAACCCTTCGGTAACATATACAAATGTAATTCAATGACTGTTGATATAATGAATGTGCTACAATCAAATCAATCTCTTCATAACTACGTCTCTAATGGATATTTATATCTTTCATTGCCCGTGAAAAAATTATCTTTACCTTTGTTAACACAATATGAATATTTCGGAGATCTTATTTGTTGTAAATATTCTTAAGTTTTTTTATGCAGTTGTTTATTAAAGATTTTTTTTTCTAAAATACGATACGTGGCAATCAAATTTAGTATGCAAAGGTAATTAAACCGACATGTGTTAATTTTTACATTGTTTTAATTTTGTTTAAAGACTGCGACACAGCCAAGAAGCTATGATTATTGCAACAAGAACAAACTGCAGCTGTATGCTTGATAAATAAACCCCGCTAATGAAAGAATTAATTTTAAAATAATATTCAATGAAGAAAATGGCGTAATTAATGTGATAAATTGAAGAAATAAAAAAAAACTTTCACAATAACGCGAACTTTTAATATATAATGGAAAAAGTAATATAATACATTGACAAGCGAACGAAGACACACAATTTTAATGTACAATTTGAACAAATTATTGAGTTCGGGACTAATGGCCTATGTGTACTATTGACGATTATATTACACTACTGCTATAAAAATCCCATGTATTATAAGGTAAAGTTATCAATTATAATGACAAACGCAACCTGGATTTATACAAACTAACAATTGATAAAAACAACAATTGAACAAACAAAAGTCCACATGCTGTACATCAGCATGTTATTCCTCATTTTATTTAACCATTATGTTGATCATTGACGTGAATAGACGCAGGGACAAAAGCGCCCCTTGTAGAACTCCCGTTTTATTGCAGCTATTAAAATCATGGTTTTTACGTCGGCCTTTTTAACTCAGGTATTCTAATCCCGAGCAATTATCACACTTACTCGTCAATTCAGTTCTATCTGAAAAAGGAAGAATTATATTTAATAGTTTTTTTTTCTAAATAAAACAAAATTATAGCAATTACCAAGCTTCTAGGAAAAGTTGAAATTCTAAGTTTGTCAAAATTGGAGCTAATATCTTCTTACTGGTTAGGATAGGGTTCACAACTCTTATCAATGCTAGCATAGCACTACTTGATCATTTTATTATTATACTTTATATGTTATCGATGAAAAAGAACTCGATCTGGGAATTTGAGAAACCAAAGGGTGGATTAACAAGGCTTGTTACAATAACTACTACAGCTGATAGAAAGCTATTAAATTTGTCTGTATTTACACGTACTTTCACTTACACACACACACCCCCTATTACAAAAGTGACATACACATTAATATATCTTGTTATTCTTTGTTAACGTTGAACATCACTGAATCGTTTATGTCTGTGTACGATGATTTAGACACGTCTCAGTTTAATAATATAACAAATCTTTGGATAGAATGAAATCACTAAAAACAAATAATTTGAGATGTGACATGATTGTACTACAGAGTGAAATAAAGATCTTTATATCTGATTGTTTGCAATTATCAGATACCAGCTATTCAGATATATATTTCTATTTTACCCCTACGTGCTGTTTAATAAATCAATGAGTTAATCTTAAAATGAAATGGGTTTAAGGTCCTAATTTCTGCATCAACCATGAAGCTACTTCTCAACGAATTATATATTTCCCGAATCGTTGGTTTCAGCTGATAGATCATGGCAGTCATTTAAGGTAGCCAGGTATACCGTCCTATTTTTCTGCACCGTAATGATGCGATACGAAACAACGTTGTGGGAACAACGAATATTATATTTCCTGGTTGTTCGCTTCGTCTTGATTCGTTGAAGGAGCATTCGTCACTCCGAGGGGAAAATGATGCCTTGTTCTCCAAGACGAAGTATTTGGCAGGGTGTTTGGTCAGAACAGCGACTTCCCATTTTATTTTTCTGTATTTTAAACTCTTTAGAGTGACTAAGCTTATGTGTTTGTATGTGGGATGAGCATTGCAAAACGTTGTCGCAAGGTATAACAGTAGTTATATAACATGACCTTAAAGGAGAATTATGGCTTTCGAGGTGGCCAGTAAAACACGGTTTCGATTTGAGCGTTGCAACTATACATTTTTATACATAGCTGTGATATACAAGTGTTTTACTGGTTTTAAAAAAAGCTGCATGAAAAAAATGTCTTATTGTTTGCTGTAGATGTTTTGTATAATAATGATAATCATATTGCAATCATGAATATTAAATATTGTAACAGACACACATATAGGTGCTGTGTATAATAACACTCACGCTGTAAATTATAATTGCCCCGGTAAAAATATTAGTTAAAACAAACATTATTGGTGGTAAGGAAGGTGAATAATCTCATTATCATGCAAAGAAAAATAACACCCAATATGCAAATCTCCGTATAGCCGTACAGGTGATAGAGATCGCCCGTTAACACGTTACATTTTCACCTTTTTTCTCGTCTTTTTAGATAAGAAATAAAAGGCAGTAACGTCGTCTTTTGTTATACCTCCATAACAATATAAGCCGTTATCATTATAACATATTCTTATAACGGGGTCCTCTCTCATTTTTTAATCTCCAAATCAAGCTTAACAGTTCACTTGGTTAGTGAGGTTTCGGAGAAAAGAAAACATTTTTTTTGAAAATTGCATTTAATGTAAAAAATGCAGTAATAACTGGGAACATTGCCAGCTTTTTTCACTGTGACAACATTGTTATGGATATTATGAACTAAAATTTGTAAAGATTGATTTAACTAATTCGATGAATTAATAGATTTTCGGGAAAAAATGTCCCCCCTAAATTGGAAATTTATTGACAAGTTTTTCTGGGGGAACAAAAACATAGTGCCACATTTTCGTGTACTATCTTCAATCTTGGGTTGTTAGGTTCATTTAGGCAAGGTGTTAGGGCGACAACCGTATTCCTTTTATAAAAATGCGAGTGTAATTAATTTTAGAAAAGCTTTTCGCTATTTGTCAAACACCCGCCATAGATTGTCAATGGACCTGAAAATAATAGAGTAAAATAAAATGCCCTGAGAACATTTTTTATGTTTTTGGAAAAAAAACCCCAAAAAACAGATTTTACTTAAACGAGCGTAAATAAGCATATTTATGAATGGCAATAAGATCTCGCTTTATTCAATAATTGCTATTTGACATAAAGTTTAATTTTTAACATATAAATTAGATATTATCTAGTAATTATTAAATTTTCAATATATTTTAAATGCGCACTTATATTCTTATGGAATTTGTCAGTTTACACTGAACGTGGTTAATAAGAAATGTAGGAAACCAACATTCAAATGCGAAATGATCGAGATTCGTGACAACAAAAAAAAAACAATTAAAAAAACTCTTTTTTAAAAAGAGTCTAGATATTAAAAGTATAAATTCGGTGGAAATATTTTCTGAGAAATTATTTGTATCACCCATAAATATATCTACAAATAATACACCTTTTTATGAATTACTTTTCTCGATATGATAAAGGCTCATAAATTAACCCTATTTAATTCATCTTTTGAACTCGAGCAATGGTGACCCTTTCGTCGATATGGTTTTCATACGTAAATTTACAAATTCATACAAAAATAAACAGATACAAAATTTAAAATCATTTCCTTAAATTGCGATAACAAAATCCGCTCTTTTTCGCCCACCATATGATGTGGATGGGCTACCGTAACATTCTCACTGCTATATAAAGCACGTTATGAGGTTGATTCACCCACGCGCTGTGTAATAATATTAAGAGTACCGTTATGTCGGCAACCGTTGGATAACAAGCTAGAATATTTCAAAGCTTTTCGTTACGTTTAGTGAAATTTTAGTGCAATAGAAAGGGGTCTATATAGCTTCTTTGAACACCCTATTTAAGATTTTTCTCAAATTTATGAGAGATCACACGTCAAACTGTGTTATTTTGACCCGAAAGAAATATATCTCGTGACTTTTACCGCGTTTTTAGCGTTGCACGTGAATGTACCTCGCTGCATATCGAATAATACCTCGTGAATTAAACAGGACAATCGTCGCTTAATGTCTTTCTTCCTTTTCAATTTCAATCGAAATTCGATCTCATTTTTAAAAGAAATATTTTTTATATATTTTACCAGCTGTGGGACTAGTCTGTTATGCATTTATTTTAAATCACAAATTAATGAATAAAATTCACATTATGGTTAACTGTAGCGAATTCTATTCCACAAGTTCGTTAGAAGTATATTCAAAAACTCTGGATTTTCCTTTGTTCGTCTAAATTTTCGCCTAAAACCAAACACTTAAGATAAGAAATATATTAAATTCTTAGAAATGAAATATAAAATCTAGAAGTTTTTATTTAAAAAACGAATAGTTATTAATCAGAATCGAACGCTTAACTCGTTTTTATTAATTGACAAACATTGGTGCATTCGCTTTTGTTGCAAATTTAAACAATGAACACAAAGAAATAGTGCTGAAATTTCACATAAATCTTATATTTTGTTATTAAAATAAATATTTTTGAAGCTAATGAGAATCAAGGAAACGAACGTGGTCAGAATGAACGTACATTGAAACAGGGGGGTCGAAAAAGGACGAATATCCCAACGCTCAAGCTTGCTGCATTCACCAAAGTGAAGCTGCCGGCAATACAATGGGTATTTTTATGTTAATTAAGGCTGTGAGCGGATGTTACGCAGTCAACACGCGCATTGTTCCTCGGGAAGGAAAAGTTTTAAAACTTTTCGCGGCAAATTAGCGAAAGACCCCGTACGGTCTAATAAAGTTATATAACTTATTTATTAAGGTAATCAAATCGGGTTTTTTGGTGTAAAACACTGTCTGCATGGTTAACGGTCGATATTAAGCAGGTTTTATCACATTTTTCCCAACTGCTCCATTTTTATGCCTTTCTAACGGGGACAGCTGGCTGGCGTAAAATTAAAATTTTGTAATTTTCACTCTTGTATCGTGGATAAAACAATGAATGACTATCATTAACAGATGAATTAAGATAAAAATTGATTTGTTATTCATCTATGTGACCTGTTTGAGATTTTCAAAAAGAATGGATCATTTATTGTGTTGTCAAAAACGACGGGGCTGCTCAACACGGGTTATCTGTTTTTCTATTATGGTGTAATAATAATTACGTGTGTTTTCATCGCGTATCATCAACCTCTGACATCCAGGTCCACGTTTTAATACGGTTAATATGGTTAATTATCCCGTAGGCAGGAACCAATGTTCCAGGTCTTCATGATAACGATAGGGTGCGGGACAAATCACTAGTCGCCTAACAGGGGTCGAGACCTCTTCGACATCTGTTTTTTCTTGGCCAAAAGGAGTTCCCTCTCTTCCAATATTGCCATGTGAAATGAACCTACTTATTATGAGTTTCAATGTTTGCTAAGATTGGGATGATGGCGGAATAGAGTTATTGTTCCTTAAAAGATTATGAATTATTCATCATGTTATCTGAGTAATCTGCAGCTAGTTTGTAAAATAGTTAAGTGGGGAGAAGACAGCCGTACCTTCATGGCTGCTGCAACATGTCGATTCACAGACGGCACTATATTGTTTTAAAAGCTCCATTCAACCTCCTAGGGGGCAGTCAACTAGTGGAAATCATAGGGCCTCGTCTATTCTTCCTTCTTCACAACTTTTAATCTGCGATCAGAATGAATATTACATCTGTTGGGGCATGAGGTAGAAGCTAAGCAGGTGATTCCAATCAGTTTCTTTCTTTTTTTCTCAAGAAACATTTTAGGCACTTGCGTGTATTAAATGCGCGTGCATGAATGGCATGGGACTATGTATACGTCTGCATACGAGGAGTTATTACGTACAAATTAAGAAAAAGTAGGAGGGGCTAAATTCTAGAGACAAAGATACCATGCCCCTGTCAAATTCGATTCTACACGCTCGTTTGAGATAGTAGAACCGGTGCACGCGCTCCTTAAAACTAACGGGACTTAATAATCACGTGGCCGCTCGCAGACTTGACATTTTCCCCGCCAAAAAAGAGTAGAAATATAAAGCATTGAAATCACACTTCTTCCAGAAACTATACACTTGAATTTCAGCCTTTGTCTGCTTTTACAATTAGTTATTCATGTCGATGGTCGATATAGAAAAAAACTTTTTAAAAAACTCTTTAGTGATTAGCTAAATACGGCAGTGGTATTGTCTTGCAACCGATATGAATTTTCACCTTTTTTATCGCGACTTTGAAATATGCCTGATAACTCCCGCCATCTGCCTAGAAAGAGAAAAACAAGGTTTTTAATTGTTTATTATCAAGTACAAGGCTGTGTTAAATTTGCACAAAGTACAAAGAACTTTTTCCAGCAAATTAATGTGGACGATGTAAGGAGCCAGTTAACTAATTACAACTCTTGTTCAAGTTAATACCGAACATTAGAGTCGTGAAAGGCCAAAGTTTAATCTGAAAACTTGACAGAGAATCAGGGGACAATGAACAAATTATAAAATGCAACCAATCACCTTTTGCTGGGTAAATATGTGTTTTGTGTTCTGCTTAAAGCAGGGTTCTCTATTCCATGTTTTTACATGTGATATTACAGCTAAAATCTGCTCACAACAAAGGCACCGTCAAGTTTTTCCAGCCTGCACAATTTCCACGATTCTTCAGAAGCATAATTGCTTTGTACATCATTCTCCCTCTCAATAATAGTCAATAATACACAAATACAAACATATTAAATATTTGATCGCCATGATATTGTGTTAACACGTCACCCTAATGGCCCAATTTGTCATTTAACTGTTAACAAAATGCTTAGAAAACAAAACCAGGAGTCGCTTTTTATGGCGATTGATTTGCTGGGTTGAGTAAGAGGCGAGCAGATGATTACTTTCAGAACAAATCGTTGATAGACTCGTCTCTTTTCTTCAAGAGTTCACAAGTTGTCATAAAGTATCGCAAAGGATGGTCCCTTGTATCTAGAAACAACATGGACCCCCACCATCTTTGACAACCATGTTTGATCTACTAGGGTTTGACTGGGTGCTAAAAAGCACGAATCAATGTGACCATCCTTAAAGTCAACATATCGTTTCTGGCTAATGACTGGCAATAGATTGTAGATGTTGATAACGATTAGTTATGCTTGTAATAATGTCTGAATTGTGAATTCGAGGTAGTGTTTGGTAGACGATAATCAATACCATAACCCCAACGGCAAGCTGGTAATAATTTTGTTGATGACCTCATATATAGTAAGAATATATGTAGTATTGAACGAAGTGTGCGATGTGAGCTTAGTTCTGCAGTATCATTTCATAATTCGATTGTTCAAACCTGCTCTGGCCAAATTGTGCACATTCGTTAAACACAGATTATCGCCGTGTTAGCGAGAACTGACCTCGTAAAAGTCAGCAGTTGTAGCTAAGCAAACTGTCCAAAGGCCCGTCTTGCAACATTACATCGCTTAACGTATGTTCCTCATTATTCAAAGAGTTGTTGTCTCCCGATTCTATGATAGTAGCCGGTGCTCAAAACGAATCCGTGAAAACTGATAATTTGATCTTTAGATAATAACTTATATTACCTCGTAACACTAACCTATACACTATTCCCGTTAAATCTGTCGACACCCAGAGCATCATATTACCTTCTTGAAAACCAGATTACCAGTCCATTGTTAACGTTTAACGAACGGAGTAAGATCACACAATATAGTGATAGTTTGACCCGAGCTTCTTTAAACACAGGACTATCATTAATGTCAAGACCGTCAACTTTTCAACATTGCTGTTTACTTTATAAGAATACTGAAGATACTTAAGGCCTTTGCAGGTGGACGGTGGACGCTATTCTCTTGTCCTCCCCCGGATGTGTGAAACTGTATGGATAGTATCTTCTGTTGTACTCCCCCGGCTATAGTACTATATCTAGATAGTATCGGACCCAAGCTACTAACCATGTCATTAACTTACCTAAATACAACACCATCTTCTCAAATTAGATGACATCACTAACAAACTGCAAGACTGGTATCTCGTTTCGCTTAATTAAGACACGTGCCTGACAATTCCTGAATCTGGTGGCTAACTAAAGACGACTGACAATTATAAGTCTTCGGTTTTCAAAGGAACTGATCTTGGGGATGTTATTTAGACATCTGTGTGTGTGATGATATTAGTTTATACGTAACGGTTAAATCTCTTTGACTGAAAATAGGGAATTAAAGGGTTAACCTATCAGATAAGGGATTTCACCAATTTGTAATATGAATTGTGTTTATAAAGCTAGATCCACCAGCAGGCGGGGAATAAGTGGCCCATATTCTCGTCTAAAAGACCCTGGCATTAAAAAACGGTTTGAACACCGTTTAATACAAGACGTCGTATCCAGTGTTCTAGAGTGTGGTTCAGAAATTGGACCATTTCGTCATCAATCTGTTTCTGTTCATTTTTTCCGGTTGAGAACTAAATGTATGTTGCAGAACGTAAATTCCGGTTGGCAATGTATGACAATGTTGAACGTCTTTAAATCTTTGAGTCATCTGAATCAATGATAACATCCTCCAATACCAAATCACACCAAAAGTTAGGCACCCGTGTTATATACATTAAGTTGAAATGCACTTTCCATATCAATGAGGTCCACTGAAACGTTTGTCAGACGCGTAATTCTGGTAAGGGTATGAAATGGAATATAGCGTCCTACCTTTCTCCAACAAACCGGTTAATGAAAACGGGCATACATCATGCCGTGCACTATGATTTTGACCAGACAGTGGCATGTCCACCTACTCTTCACCAAGGGTTATTTTACGTTCACGCCGTCGTGTACACCAGACCTCGGGTTTTTGAACAATCCGAACGACTAGGTGTTGTTGCCATGCACGACCCCCCACCACACTTCTTGGCCCTGCACCACTGATAACCACCCTGGGGAATCCTAACGAAGTTTCTCGGCTACTTCACCTAAGCATTATGAACATGATATTCTGTAAAATAAATTACAGCTACCCCCGGGTCCATTCACTTGATATCTGTTGTTTATTTCCTGCAATGGCTGTGTAGTATGTCTTGTCGGTTTGGTTTTGCGTGTAGTGTGGTTGTCCTGCACTTACCAATAGAGCTTGAACAGCAACATCGAAGGGTCGTTGTCAGCAGAGTATGCTTATTCTTCCATAGACACCTGATACTAATTCACTCTTGGGTATTATATCTTTGTGTTGATAGTTTCTCATTTGGGAAGTCTTCTTACTAGTTACCAAATTTGCCCTTTGACAATTTAATTTATTTTCATAATAATCATTATTTATTAAGGCATAAAGCGAGAGGTTGGTTACAAGTGTGAAGAATAGAACATACTATTTTCAGTAAAACTGGTTCCACTTGCCACCACTATGACAATTTTCACCTCTCTAGTGCATTCATCCATTGACCCTTTTCAGTTAGTATCGGTATAACGCCTGAAAGGGATATTATGTCTAAGAAGTACTGTCACGCGTGCAACCCGTGTGGTTTGTCCTAAACATGGCATTGTCCTCAGATATAAGGTTATTCAAGTGTCGTTAGGTCATGCGTCCACCTTATTAACTCTTTTCATCTATAAAGAAAACTTCTGTGTTGAGTGTCATCTGTATTACACCCTTGGTTGAAGATTCAACCATGATCCGAAGTAATCGGTCATATGTTTTAGACACGACTTGTTTAACTTGCCATGTACTTTTAAGTACTTGAGTTTGATGTTCGTGTTATTATATCAACTCTTAACTGTTTTCAAATGTTTACGTCTTTTAATATAAGCACGTGCTAGTGTATTGATCTGGATTGAGGTCCAGAACTAGGGCAATAACTGAATGTGTGTATGATGAGGCATATCATGCTATTAGGAACCTTCTTGTACAGTTATGCGTGAAAGGGGGTTTCAGGGTGCGAAAGCTACTGCTTGTAAAAGGGCGCGGTATGTCGAACAAGATAGCAAAGCCTAGTATTTATATTGCTTGGGAAAGGGCGATAACAAAGGAGACATCTATCGGCTGTGTGGACCATGCTAGCAGGACCGTATCTAGCGGGGGTGCAGGGGGTACATTGTAGCATGTCTGAGTCACGATATATGTGACACTGGTGAGCTATATGATTATTATGAGGTAATGAAGATCCAAATTTTCAGACGGGGTGCAAAAATTCTAGTTAGGGTGCGACAATTATTCGCCATTTTCTTGCATCTGTAGATATTCCAAGAGCTATTTAGCTGATATTTTCGTCTAAGTAAACGTTCGGAGAGGACATATTGGATTTGGGTCTGAAAAAAGACACTTTCAGCAGCAAAAAAGGGCACTGTCGAAAATTAGGGGGTGGGCGCCCCTCGCTGGATCCGGCTCTGAAGGTGGCGTGGGAATTTACGCCCAATGCGCTGTGTAACTTTAATCAAATTTAATCAGGGATTAAATTTAATCAGGGATCTTATATTTTAATTGTTTATACATCTAGGAATGATATTTGCATCGGTGATCGACACGCGTTACGGCCGCGTATATTTGGTTAAAGGTTGCTAAATGTATTGTAGTCTTTAGCAAGAGAGTCTTATAATATATAAAACATTTCCCATAATTAGCCAACACCCTACTACCTCTTTCAAATTTGTAAATTGGGCTTTTCATGATAAATCAGAGGGTCGCATCAGTCCCATCTTTCTCACCTGAGTTCACAAAGAATCTTCACGAGCTATTCCAAATGTGAGCCAAGCCTATAGGCCAAAACACACCGTACATGCTACTAAGGGGGAAATTTTTAGTAAATAAAAAACCCGTGTGTGAGACTTACGCGTCACTTATGTGTTCGGCACCGTAGAAGATCGCAGAGTGATCGTAGAGCCTTTTGTTCCAACACATACAAAAGGTTCATCCGGTCTCTTGCGACTTACGCGTCACTTATGTGTTCGGCACCGTAGAAGATCGCAGAGTGACCGTAAAGACTTTTGTTCCAACACATACAAAAGGTTCATCCGGTCTCTTGCGACTGACCGTAGAGCCTTTTGTTCCAACACACACAAAATGTTCATCCGGTCTCTTGCGACTGGTCTGTGAGCTACCAAACCCCACGATCTGTGCGTGAGAAAATACGTAAGTCATGTTGTGAGCTAGGTTTTATCTTTCTACATGCTTTCTGTATTTCACTGATTAAAACGCAAATTCTATTTCGTTTCGTTTTATATAGTTTCAAATTTGTCCAAATAACAATAGGATTTGAAAGAGTTGTTATATAACTCGCGTGCTTTATGATGTAAGGGATTAGCCAATGAAACGGTCTGTTACGGTGAGTTTTTGGCGTGAGGTGCACAGAACTGTGTGTAAACCACTAGAAACGCCAGTGCTGATTTGTTTGTTGGTTTAAACATAGTTTATTGTACTAGAACATAAATAAAGTACAAACGGATTGGGACAAAAGTTACGAAAACTTACCGATGCCCTCTCCGCATACATTGTAATTGACAGTTATAATAGTACAAAAGTTAAGAACATACAAAACGAAGGATATAAATGTTATAATAAATAGCTAAAGATCCCATTATAGAGAAATTCTTAAGTATTTAGTTTATGACGGTAATTTTACGACATGCCCAAAGAATCTCACTTGGGGATTTATAATCTTCTTTTGAAATTCATTTATTGAGTCTTCACCCTTACGAATAGAAAAAATCGAAGTCGAAAGTTGGAAGGGGGAAAACTCACAAAGTAAAAAAAAACAAAACAAAAAACAAGCAAATAAATAAACAAAAACACATCTGAGTTGAGGGAACTACACTCATGACGAAGTTTTGCGTGTAAAATACTCAGTTTTCTATTACCACTCGCATAATAATTTGGCGCCTTTCTTATCTTAAATCTCTCAGACAGTTTTGGTATTTTCTATTTTCTTTATTGATGAATCCAATAAGTTCCAGTCGAATTTTTATATAATGATGTTCTACAGAAGGGTGGGGAAATATGATCACTATTTCTCAAGTTATATCTAAGCGTATTGCTTTCAAAAGCATGAATAATATCAAGTAAGTATTGGGGCGCGTTATTGTTTAAAATTTTATGCAGGGTGTTAAGACAATCTTATACTTATAACCAGATTCATAATAAAGCGCTGCTCGGCTAAAGAAGTTTGGAAGTCCGGTGATTATTCTCGCGACCTCTAATTGAATTTTTTCGAGTTTTTCTGCGTCGTATGACGAACAGCGATCCCAGACTTCCCAAGCATATTCAAGAATAGAGCGTATATGTACTTTATAGATTTTGTCAAACGAGCTCCTAGTTAGCTTTCTTAGTATATTTAATCGTTTTGAGGCTGACCTGCACAACGAGTCAATGTGTGTGGTCCACTTGCAATCATTTGACAAGGTAATGAATGCCAAGATGTTTGTGGAAATGAACGATATCTAGTTGGTTATCGCCGAATTTGAAGTTTGAAAATGAAATGAAATGGGGTTTAACGTCCTACTCTTTTGCAGGTAACCTGGGCTAATGGAAGACGGGCATACGCAATACAGTGTGCTATGAGGGAAATTTTGCCCAGGCAGCAGCGCTACGGCCTACTCTTATATCGAATTCCAACTGCCAAGGGGTCTTTTACGTGCACTCCAATGTGTACACGGGACCTCGTTTTTTCGTCCCATCTGAACGACTAGGCAGCTGTCAGGGGAAATCACACCGGAAAATCGAGATGAACTTTCTCGGCCAATGCGGGGATCGAACACCCGACCTCCAGGCTGGCGAACCAACTTGAAGTTTGGAGGGATTGAAAAATTTTTGTTAGTGAAAATTACGACCTTAGTTTTGTTGGGGTTGAATTTAATAGACCAATCTTTTGACCACTCAGAGAGTTTTTCTAAGTCTAAACTTAATGAATTTTCGAGGTCCGGTTAGTTTGTTTTGTTGCACCCAATTATCGTATGATCGGCAAAGAGTCTAGCGGTATTATCCAAAACATCCTGGATGTCATTGATATAATCAAGAAAGAGGAAGGGACCTAGTACAAATCCCTGGGGTACGCCAGAGGCCAAAGTTGCATAACCAGAAAATGAACTGTTTATGAAGACTCTTTGTTTGGTTAACCAAATGTCTGAAGTCTTAGGGTCAAAAGTCGCTCGTACGACCTCTGACGCGACCGCCCACTTCAACCGCTCAGATCTTCATGTAGGCGAATTCTTAGGGAGATGGATTTAACATAGACTAATCCTGTTTTTAAAAAAGTCGGGTGTTCAGTCTGAAAGGAATACCGACCGGGATTCAGTGCCAAAAAAAGCACGCGTTAATTTATATTATGATACGTCCATTAAGTTTGTATTCTTTTTTGTAAAATTGACGCACGGCGTATAAACCCTAAGCTGTCCATTGTCCATAGACATATGTCTTATATGTCTTTATCCTCTGACCTCGACTGACCCCTGTAAAACATCTTTTACTTTCTTTGTTAACCCGAGTGACGTCTACAAAGTTAATCCGGGCATTCTTTTACTCCCGTGTTTTAACATGACGTCAAGTTACCAACTGGCCGTTGACATCCGGAAGGACATATTCGGGTATTAACAATTGCGTGTAGGATTTCAGTCGAACCGCCCTCTATAACATCCCCAGCATGACCAGTTCACGTCTCATTAGCTTGATTTTACGAAGACACGTGTTGTGGTAATAAGTTAAAATAAATATGTTTTATGTTAATTCCAAAGCGAAGACGCTCGCGCCCATTTGTAAATGAATTATGAGTAAAGTAAAAGAACGCGTATCAAGGAAATGGAGAGAGCTACCATTCGTAATATGGTTTCAATCAGGCGCGTAAAAATGTGAGTTTCAAAATAAGTGCAGTCACTGCAGTCGGTCTCAAAATTATGCAGCGGCGAGTACGGCAACTAGATGAATTAATGAGGTAAACAAACAATGCCGACAAACAATGCCAAAATAGGAGAGGGAAAATCCAAAATACTTATATTATTGTGTATGAATATATCTGTGTATATGTATGATTGCTTTGATCGAATATCTCAATAAGCGCCAAAGGTTCATGTAGTTTCCATGTATGGAGGTTTTTAAGACGTTGCTTGTGCATTCTTGAAAAATTCAAATGTGAATTCACATGTGTAGTATTCAAATTTACTCATGTTAGATTCAAACATTTCCCGGGAGAAGCATGTTCCCCAGTCTCCAGACACCCATAGAAAGCTCGCACCTGTATTTAGGGCCTGTGGATCAGTCGGTTTCATTTTTGCTTAACATCCACCCCCACCCTGGTTACACCTTTACACCTAAAACGACACAAAATTATTTAAAACTAATTAAAATAATCTTACAATCGCCTGTGGACATATTCATAGTTTCTTGTATTGTGTCTTAAATGCCCGAATTAAGCGAACACGTCTACATACCTCATTGAATGTACACCTCCCTCCAACCAACATTGTTATAAAACAGAACTCTGTTCCTTTGATTCGAATGTCTCTACCCTGCATGATAAGGCCGATCACTTTATTTGAACACGTTTAAATTGCCACTTTTAAGATGACATCACCCGCCCTTGTAAGGTCCAGTATTCTGCATGCAAGCAATCCCGAAAAGCACCTGCAAAGCAACAAATCTCTTAACATATATACCGCAACTTGATAGTATTAAGAATCTTATCCTACCCGAACTGTACAGATCTTATATCTATAACTGAATCATGGCGTTACGGAAACATACCAAATGATATCCTTTTAATTCCAAGGTAGGGGAGGGGTCGTTGTTTATGTACGTAATACCATATCGTTCAAACGTCGTACTGATCTTGAGAACAACTCTATCTATCGAGTCACTTTGGCTTGAATTGAATACTTTTAATAAAAAAATTCTTACTTGACTCTTTCTACAGAACTCCAAACTTCGATAGGAAAACTGACAATCAAATCTTTGACTCATTTCTCTTGGCTAACAATGACAATGTTTCTAATTACTTAATAGTAGGAGATTCTAATTTTCTGCTCAATTCGGGCTCATGATGACGGGCATACGCCATACAGTATACTATGAGGGAAACACCACAGCCTGGTCTTATATTGAATTCCAACTGCCATTTGTTTGCACGCCAAGTGAACTCGTTTTGTCCAGTCCGAACGACTAGACGTTTTCGGTGCCAGACCCCCGTTTATCGGAAAACGCGGTTGAATCGAATCCAGGACTAAACAGTTAGCAAGCCACCGTCTTAATCACTGAGCCACCGCGTTTCGCGTAAATTGCCGGACTAAAGATGAAGCTGCGTCAAATAAATCATTTTGTTTTCCAATATCAAGTGTAAAAGTACACTTCGATCTCCATGAATGATGCCGATAAAGATGTGAACAGTTTGCAATATTCGGCACTATTCGTGGAAATTCGGTATAATATTCTTGTAGTCCTAAACGGTGTTTGGGAGGGGGGGGGGGGGTAGGCCTATACTTAGTTAATTCCTGGCGGATTTGGGAAATTCGTGCCTGTTAGGATAGGGATCTGCGTCTTTCCACGAATTTTAGGGATCCCGAATGATTACAAATGTCAAAGAATCGAATAAGAAACTGTTGTGGACGACAAGAAAGAACTAAGACAAGTCCCCGATACACAAATTCGTGGACTGGCCACGAAAGTTTTTGACAAAGAAAATCTTTCTTGACCGAGTTACAAACTGTTGCGAACAATTCGAATGTGTAAGAAAACCAAATGCGAGGTATTTACGAATTTCAAGAACCGTAAAGGATTTTTCTACGAATCGGAAAAAGTTTGGACTCCGAAGTCGGGACACTTCGTTGCATAGCCCTTGTCGGCATGTGAAAGCAGAGGAAACAAGGGAGATTACTCTCACGCCAATCAATTGGAATGAGACCAACTTACTTAAAATATTGATCTCGGGCTAAAATCCATAATAATCTCTGTTCTGGAGTTTCCCTTGGCAGAATTACAACAGTATAAAATTGTAGTTTTCGTTGTCTCTAGTGGTGGCCGTGTCTTTAGTAATGGCGGGGATAAAACGAAATTTTTGAAATTTAAAATATTTCGCCCTTTTTTCACTTGAATAGCATTATCAAATTCTTGTTGAGCTTTATTTTTTGAGTGGGTGCATATTTTTTATGAGGTGCTACTTCGGTTTGTAGCGCTAAAACTTCTTTTTTTTTATCTTAACATAAGAATTACTCAAATTCTAGTAAGGGACTGCGATTAACTTAAGAATTTCTCAAATTTGTAACTCACCACCCCTGTCTTACGTCGGAAATAAAGAGAAGTGATACCGGCTATTTTTTTAAGATCATGCATACCCTGTTTCGCACTACATAAATCACTACTTACATTGGATTTCAAAAGTATATACTGCTGAAAGACAAAACCCCTATACTGCTTAAAAGACAAAGTCACCAAATAAATTTCATGACAACAAAAAAAAATGTCTGGTACGGATTTTAGACTTGTCACCACAGTTTTCACGTCTGTATTTAAGAGCTTTGACTTTGTAAAGTAATTTTATCAACTTAAATGGCAAGTTCTGGTCTTGACATTTCGAAAAAAAAACCTAAATTAATAATTAAAATGTCATTTTCAACAATTGATAACGATGACACTTCTATGAGATCACCCAGGCGCCATCAAAGATCAAAATGGACATCTCTTCATTTTAGTCCCATACATGACTTAATGAAACACGGACCATTCTCCGCCAGAAACAATCGGTTCGACTAAAATACTATTATTGACTTATTACCACCACAACGCACACGTAATAAACAATCCTTCGCGTGCGATAGTATCGCAGAGATATCCTGGATGTCTTTTCTGAAGTAATTGTTCTGCCATTTTTGCGTCTTCAGTCGGCCATTGATGTCAGTGTCCACAATGACGTTATTAAAGAAACTGCCATATGGTACCTTATAAGGGTAAATGATACACGACCACACGTGCATTAATACACAAACAGCACGTGTGAATCAAGTTAACGTGACATCAAGTATTAAACGATGGTATTTGTATGATGGTTATTACATATTTAAACAAAACGTTTAGTTTATAAATTGGGAGTCACAGTGGCTCAATGCGTAAGACGTTGGCTTGCTAGCCTGGAGTTTCCTTTGTCAGTGGTGCAGGACAGAGGGCACTGTCCGGGTAATGGCTACATGGCCCGATGTTATTAAACAGTACAGTTTTATTAGAAATTGCATGAACTTACCGGAGCCACGGCGGCTAAGTGATTAAGGCACAGGCTCGCGAGCCTGGAGCTGGCGGGTTCGCTTCTGGTGTTGGCCGAGAAGTTCATCCGGATTATTGGAGGTGGTTCTCCTTGTCAGTGATACAAGATGAAAAACACATTGGCCGACAGATTTTTTTTTTTTTTTTAGAGTTTGAAATATGGAGGTCACTCGGTCCACATTCGGGTACCATTTTAATTCATGGTTGTTGCCCTCGTCACCCCCACCACAACCCACTTACATCAAAAATGTCTCCGTGGATAATTTTGACTCATTTTGAACTCTGCTGGTAGATATCTATGCTCATAGTGCCACAGTTCGTCATGGGAATGTGAGATCCCCCCCCCACACCTATTGACTTTTTGCGGTTGCCCCATAAGGTTAATCGTGACGTGCGGAAAGACGATAATGTAGGTCAGTAGTGAGTAAAAAAAACCTCGCGAACAAAACAAAGTTAATAAATCAATTTTACTGCTGCTAATACGTAAAATGACACTATACTGGGCGCATCTGTGTTTCTTGGATTTTTTTTCGTGTAGGTTGATAGGGTGTAGATACCGAGACAATAATTTTCAGCAAGCAATTTGTGGGATATCGTCTAAACAAAGAGTGAACAAACAAAAAATAAATTTTAAATTATCGCTGTTAACTTTGTTCATCAAGCTTCCCTACTGATTTTGAGAAAATAATCTATTTGTTTTACATATTAAGGTCTTCCTTTCTCCCACTCTTGAGTAGGTCTAGTAGGCCCTATACCGAGTCTTTGGACACACACACGAAACCTCTGCACCGCACTGACTAAATTGGTTTATCTCAGTGTTAATGGAGCTTCACACAATTTTACTGATCGTGAAAGCGAGAGTGTCTCTTTAATAAAAACCGGCGCTACTATCAAACCGAACGGTACGATAACTAGCAGATTGTTCTCTGGTAACTAATAACCTGTCCTCAACATCCAACATACGTTAGGGTTAGGGCAAGAGCTTAGCAAGGGGCCCATCAAGCGAGTAAAATAATTCTAATATTTTTTGTCGTCCCATCTGTTCGAGTTGTCACTGGGTTTGACGTTAGCTCCCTTGTTCTGTTTGTCTTCACAGCTCGTGTTTTGTTCCTTGACGACGAGTTTCTAAACAATCTTAATTATCAGCTACAAGTGGGGTCCTTCAAAGTCAAGATAATTAACAACATTAAATGTTTCATATCCACTGCCATAAAACGTCTGATTTATTCACGGATTAATGTCGATTTATGTTAAGAATATCACCTCTCTGAAGCTCCCATACTCTTCGAGGGTTAGCGTATGTCCCCCACTTGACAAATATCTGCTTTTCTTCATTTTTGCATAAAAAGATCTGTTACGTGTGCCTCGTAAATCTTTGAAACAGTATCCTCGCACTCAAAGAAATATTATGACGATTTAAAAAAATCATTTATCATTATTGTTGGCATTACTTTTTAAAGTGAATTAATGTCACGGTCTTTCAAATGCAATTCAAAATTTGGAATAAATCAAAATAATTTCGAGGGTTGGAATTAACCTTATATGAATAACTTAATTTCCAATTTGTTTACGGTCGTGGTTTTACAAAAAAAAATCTGTTTTGTTTTATATCTAATTTTATTCATCGTGGTTTTACGAAAAAAAATTTTTTTTATTTAAATCTAATTTTATATGTAAAAACTACTCGAAACTCTGTTACATCTTAACATAGAGTATACATAAATATAAAACACATTTGTTAGGTATGGAATATTGGGTGTTCTTAACACAATTTTCATACCCTGCCTATGTCTGTTTAAGAGGTATAAAAGATGAGTTGGAATCAATAGAAAAATGAAGAAATTAGATATAATATTTGAATATTTTTACTCGCCTAAATTCGCTGATCCCCAAGATAGTGACTCTATTTTGGATTGTCACTTTAAAGATGAAAGTGGGAAAAATAACAGCATTCCTGTAAGTGGTGTTGATGTTGAGTTGTGAAGACAGTTAATGAAGGTAAAGATGAGAATTAATTGACCTTGATTAATTTGATTGAGAAAATGAAAACCTCAAACTGTTAGCTCTTTAGTATCAAACGGAGCGACAGAACGACAATATGGTCTCTAAAGGGTTTGAAATCTCTGTTTAGGGCTTGGCGTTCATATTAAACTTTTCCCATAAACAAAGGAGATTGGATCGTTTGGTTTTTTTTTTATTCTTAGTAAGATACGTATTTTAGTAAGACACATATTTTATACATATTTTAGTAAGATTCATATTAATTTTAATAAAATACATATGTTAATAAGATACATATTTTAATTTAATAAGATACATATTTTAATTTAATAAGATGCATATTTTAGTAAGATACATGTATAGATACATATTTTAATGAGATACATATTTTGAACACATGAAGTAAAATAGCGGCACACCTGGCTAAATAATATGTAAAAACATTAGAATTGTGCAAAACAAAAGCAAGTGATGGACGGCATACAATCGTAGACAGACTAGTCATAGATACATAGAATGTCTCAAACTGAATAAAGAAAAACACAGCTATGAACATCCTACTAGACAGTAGTGAATATTTAATTGGAATCACGTAGTTTTTCGCATACTTACTGCGCCGTTCAAAATTTCGCGGCACACTTAGGAAGATCTCACTGCACACAGGTGTGCCGCGGCACACTGGTTGAGAATCACTGAGTTAAGGGATCTTTTAACGTGTACGCCAATGTTACATGGGAATCGATCCCATCCGAAAAACTAACTGGTCAGCAAGAGTTATTCAACTGGCCTTTGTTTGGGATTGATGGAGGGATTCACCGACCCGGCGTTAAACAATTTCCTGTAGATTAGGAACAGAATTTGAGTATGAGATTATTTTAATCTCCCATAATGTTACTAACCACGAAGCAAAACAATACATTCTGACCACCAAAAACTAGTTAATTCAAGGTTATTTCCAAAATGATGTCATTTGAATTTAATCACCTTTATTTTCTCTGTAAGATTGATAACATGAAAATGTGACCTGCAAGTGTTACGAAACGTCGTTATTAATGGGACATTATGGAAGATTAGATAAAGAGGATGACAGTTCGCATTATAATAGTTAAAAACTAGATAGTGTAAAAGGAATATTCATCATTACTAAAGTCGGTACGATATAAAAAATAATTTCGATTATCCATTTTGGATTAAATCATCAGTGAGTCTTGTGCAGCAATTTGGATTTAAATCCAGTGACAATCTGACACCTAAGATGACATCGAGGGTTCATTAATGTCTTTTTCATGTTAATAAATATATAATTAATAGTTAAGATAACATTTCAGGCCCAAAGAAAGATCTGCAATAGGCAGGTTTAGGTCTGGCATAAATGAGAAAAAAGTAGTTATACCAATGTACAGTATACCTTGTGTTATGTTTTGTGTTTAAAAGATTGATAACGCCCCCCCCCCCCCCTTTAAATTGCTGTTAACACAGCATATTGTATTCACTTTAACTGTGGTTTCTTTATCCATTTTCCCAACGACTTTAATACACGACTTTTCGCGATATGGAGTGATGCATCTCAATTATGTATTATAAATGGATATTAAGACTTTTAAAAATTAATAATCCGTGTATTCATATAGAGCTTTTAAATAATTAAAGAATTAATCCCATTCAAACTTGATAGAAATCCACAACTCTATGGTATCACGTTCTCATCAATTTATCAGCTCATAAACCAATTTGTCAATTTCTTTTGAAAATAGCTGTCGAGCTGTATATTATCGGTTTCAAATGCTACATGGAAAATCATCCCTGGAGGTAATAAAAGTAAAATGAAACCCTAATTTAGCCATTATTCACTTCAATGTTCGACCCCTATAATGCTTTTGTATTCTTTATAAGACAAACATATAGTAGAAAGGGTTTTGAAAAGCATGCTTTGTAATATTAAAGGATGGTAATACCGTAATATACCCCCATAGTACATAATCATTGTAAGCTTGTATTGTCGCTCAGAACTCGCTCATATACCATATCTTCTTTCAAACAGAACATTAGGTCCCCGTCTTTCAAATCATGTCGTGTCTGTTTTCTTTTAAATGTTACTAATACCCATGACAAATGCTTTTAAAATTACCCTGTTTTTTTCTGATTTTATATGACATGCAGTCATGGATACAAAATCATGAATGACATTACACCTTATATTTAGTGAGATTAAAAGTAACTTCGCCTCGCCTTCCATACCGCATTCACCTATTGTCCCCCAGTTAGACATGGTCATAAATATACCAATTACCTTTCACGTTGAAGCTCGGTTTTTGATGACGTTTTCAACACAAATTACGGGGTAGATCTGATGTATGTTGACCTTAATCCACGCGCCCCGTAATTACACGTGCCTGTGTCAATATGACGTCGCACACGTGCACGCTATTTTAACCAATAAACGAAAAGAATGTAATTTTAAGTTTATTTCATATTGGGTTATTTGTGATTTGTTTTCATCTTCGATGAGAACCACACCGTTTGGTCATCTCATTAGGTCGGTGGATTGTTTTTTTTTTAGCAAGAACAAATTATAGGTTTCGTTTATTTATTTATTTCACGGGGATTTTTAGAATGTAAACAACATTTAACTGATAGTTTTACACGCCTCAGGGTTGGCACATTACAAAATTTGAATATTTACTTTTTGTATTAATCTTTTAATTTTCACTCCACATAGCCTTATCATTTATTCATGTGAATTTGTTTATTGTCGGGGGGTTGGTCTATTCATCCAATCACCCTTATAATAAATCTCCTATGCTACACATACAATTACTTTAAATTACAAAGTAAGGTTTATACCCTTTCCCAAGCAATGGATTCTTCACAAAGTTATGGCCCAGGGGGTATCGCACCGGTTTAACATCAGGAAGGATTTCACCGCCCACTTTCCTCTGGCAAGGAAATGTTTCTTTCGGGTCATTTGAATGGGAGGAGGGGATTCTCTGGTTCATCCGTGTAATCGTTGGTGTACACGCAAATACCCCTTGGTAGTTTCTATTTGATGAAGGGTAGACGGAAACGCCACTGCGCACAGTCGACTGCAGGGTAGATGGGTAGACAGAAACCACACTGCCTTGACTAATTTCCCCTACAGTTCACTGCATACTTTATGCTCATTACTTTATCACTTGCTCGATCCTGTTGGTCAAGAAAAATAGTCCGGTAAACTCCATTGTCATTTATATAAACTTTAAGGAATCCGTAGTTGTTATTGTTTGCTTTTTAATTGTAAGCATTCGTTTTGTTTTTAAGAAATATGTAAAAGTAATGTGCATTATTACTGTATCCACTTCGAATTGGGCGACAATCCGAGGTTCGTCCGTGTATTAGTTGGCGTGCATGTATACTTACACTTAGCAGTTGAAATTGGACGAAGAGTGTGCCGAAACGCCGCTGTCTCGTCAACATTTTCCCCATAGTTCACTGCATGCTCGTTTTCATTTCTTCATTATCCCCGTTGCTGTAGAGCGTTAAACCCCAAGGCGAATCTGGTCAGCAACATGTCTACAATTCCCCATTTTCAATTCACGCTCTATTGTGTGGGTCATGAATAGAGTGACCCTTAACTCGATCCTTACAACTTTCTCTTAGGCTGCACATCCATAAAATCTCCCCCCTTTATATCAGAAAATACGAAGAGTTTGTTCAAAATAACGGTAAACCTTTGGCTACAATGACCATAATAATGTTTCTTTCTTTTGAATTCCTTGGTCAAATGATGTTTTTATTTTTGTTTTATTTGAATTATTTGTGCGATTGTTGGTGATTTTGTAATGTATTTGTAATATTAGATTTTCCCTTTGTTTAATTTCTTTATGTTTCTCCGGGGTCACTTGGGGTTTCCTGATTTTATTGACTGTTAAGGGTTGCTTTTTTAATGTTTATTGTATAAAATCTGTGTATTTTTCGCTTTGTGCTATCACAGTATTTGTGAACTTTTCTTGGCTTCATGGTTTCATTTTTTAATTAAATCATTGTGCCTGATGTTTTGTTTTCTGATTAAGTTGTTAATTTTAACATTGTCTGAAATTTCACAATAATTACATGTTTAAACTTTCATTTTTTTGTTCACTTTTGTAATTTTGTTAACCACCAACGATGTTCAGCGGTTGCAAAATATTGACTCTCCCGTTCGTGTTTAATAAAACGGTTTATTTTTGCTGGTGGGTGACTTTAACAAAGTATTGACAAATCATTTAGATGTTTAATTCGGTGTTTTGTGGTCAAATATCTTTGATAATTAAAGTTATTTAACAAGATTTTCGATGAATGGGGCTCTCGTTGGTTTGTTTTAATGGTGTGTTGGGTCGGCATCTGTTGTTGTAATTCATGACAGACTGGTCAACCCGATCATCCGTACCCTTGGAATTATTTAAAGCCGCGGTTAATAATCCGTCACATTCATATTTAATCAGAAAAAATTGTAATTGTTCGACAATTTTAGGACATTTCATTTTAAACTTTTATGTAATTGTTGTTATCGCTTGAATTCTGAACCTGCCGTTTTTTTTTAAAAGGGTTTGAAACTTGAACCTTGTGATTTAGTTAATAGTCACCCAAGCCATGTGCCTAAAGTCATTTTACTATTACCTGCGGAAGCTCTGACCCTAATGATGAAAAAAAACCATCCCCTACCCCACATTATTTGTCGATTATGCCTCTTCTTCTAAGAAATTAAGACAGAATGTAATTTTTAAATTGAATGTCAAATGTATTCCGACCTCTGCATTGGTTTTATAAGACAATGCATAGGGCAGATGTAAATTTCGACAATATTGTCTCAAAAAGAGGGAGTCATTAGTATTTTGTCTAGGGATATCAACTACCAGTATACTATGCAATTATATATTTGACATGTTTCAAAGAAGATCTCGGTTTTTAAAAGATTTGTAATTTTATTTCATAATGTGGCATGTTCTACTGAAATTAAGTCTTCAACTGAATAATGTTATGTAAATGCTAGGGTTAGGTTTAGGGTTACACCTCATGAACACCTCTTCCTCTTCTTCTTCTTTGTTGATCACTAAATAACAAGTAGCGAAACCCTTTGAAGAGGTACGGGACGATAAACCGTCTTCTAATGTCCTCGTTGTCATTTCACTAGCAACATCGCTTGTACGTGACAAGGAGTGGTATCGTCTGTCTAATCTCGTGAGTTTTCTCAGAGTTCTTCGGTTTTCTCCCACTGCTAAAGATCCCTACGCACAAGCGAATATTGAAATGCAATAAGACCATATGTTAGTCCCCATTAGGAACGTGCATCATGTTTCTCGTTATAATTTAACCATATCCATTGTTGAATTTTCATTTCATAATTTAGGGTTTATTCTTGCTGAAAAGATTATTTCTGAACGGAAAAACTTTTCCAAAAATGAAATGGAATGGGGCTTAACGCCTTATTTTCTGCACTGGCCGGGGTGTTGAAAACGGACATATACACCATGCGGTATGGTATGAGGGAAAGTGTGTCCAGACAGTTGAGGCTCCGCCTAGCTTTCGTTAATTCCACCTGCCAGTGTTTCCTTTACGAGCACGGACAACTGTGACAAAGTGAGCTATACATTAAATTGAACCACATATATACACGTACATAGAACTCTGCTAGATTTGATATAATATTATATTTTATTATATTATATTATATGTGACGTTTTCAACTATACAACTCCTGCATTCAATGTGTTCTTCACGGGCTACACACGAATGACCTCTGCTCTTTTTGATAAAAGGCACGATCTCATTAAGCATATTATTTATTCAAAGGAAATATGCAGTGCTGTTACAAGTACTATAATCTCATAAATAGACAATAGCAAATATGATGATCGCTCTTGTACCATTTTTCCTAACTGTCGTATGCTTTGTAAGCGGGAGTTTACTGTCAGTAACGGAGACTTGGAATAGCGCTCCTACCGGGGTATGTCTATTTCATGTTCCCAATAAAGGTCTATCAACTATGATGATATTCTGTTATCTGTACGTAGATAGGATCTCATTTTATAGTAACATCTCAACGACTAGACACTGTTCCTGGTCACCCCACCCCCACCACAACCACGTCACACTCCAATAGAATAGGAGACAAAGCTGAATCACCTAGAGATTACATTCAACATTCAGTGAACCTCTACCTCTAAATATAACGAAATGTGATTTAACGTCGTACTGTTCAGCAGAGGCGGATCAAAGCTCTGATGGGTCCTAGGCAGATGGGCCCTTTGCGTAACTGGTGTGCCGTAGTAAAACTAAGACCAATGTAAGAGAAACGAAAATTCCAAGAATATACTGATGGAATAATGTCACGCACTACAACTTAGTCAAACATTACCATGTCAGTCGGTCAGTGACAATCAAAAGCTGCTCAGAGGGGCACAGCAAATGCCAATTGCTGCATAAAAGAAAATCGTAGTAAGCCAAGCTGACATCATCACTTTCAGAAATCACCCCTTTTTTGGTCGGTCGCTGACTCGTTAACTCGATAATAGCATTCATGATTTTGGGCGTAGTTTTTGCCGCTTTTTTCAGCATTTCAGCTTTATTGTTTTTCTGTTCTCTCTTCTCATTCCATACTCTTGCCTCTGTGCCACATCAACAGCGCGAACCGGCCTACGTTGAAATGACGCGGCTTTCTCGTAATGAAAGATAGACAAATTCCAGGAGAAAATCGCAAAGACTTTTTTTTTACAAATGTAAGCGAAACCGGGTACCAAGCTAATGCGAGACGAGCGAGTGACCAGTCTGCATGTTGGAGTGATCAATCACACTAAAGCTCATCTCAGGCTCCCTGCTTTCACTGACCGTGTGGGCCTTCTACGGAAGCGTAGTCAAGTGAATTAAATAATGTAAAAAATCAAATTTAAAAAGGTCGTCAAGAATTTTATGGACCCTATTTTTTCTTTGGGCCCTAGACAGCTGCCTACACTGCCTATAGGGTAATCAACCTCTGCTGTTCAGCTTCGACTCTGCTAATAGAGACGGGTATACGCCACACATTGTGCTTTGAGGGAAATTTTGCTCGGACATGGAAAGATTTTATGTCAATGCGTTGTTGCCAATTTTGTTCACCCTTTTGTTCATCTTGTACCGACGCTAAAACATACTTTGTTTTAGTGATATTTTTGACATTGTAAAAGAAACTTTCTTGAGACATCTTGATCTCCAAAGTACTGGGTCGACAATATATAGGAACGGGGTGATGCACATTGATGCGGAACGAAATACAACAATATAAAGCAAATTATCTGAAGAGCTCTTGAAGAAACTACTGGTCAGAAGTGGACATGACCTTACAAGGTCAGACAAGGTCATTCACAAAAGAGTTACTTGTTATAATGAGGTGACTGAAGCAGTAAAAAGTTATGACTGTTAAAAAAAATACTATATCTTGAGTTTTTTCTGTACATTTATCATGGTGTCACCTTGATGTGACAATTATAGTCCTGCATGTCAGTAATGGAATACTTTAGAGTGTTGTTTCAAGAAGTTGAGAAGAAAACTAGATTCTGGCCTGTCTACATGGTTGGTATATCTGATCTAGTGGTTAGTGCCCTTTACTGCAAGGTGGTGTAAACGATACGTTAACTGTCGCTTCCTGGAGAAATTACTAAGTCGATTCACACGTCGTCTAGTCTTCAAATGGCCGACATGTTGTGTTGGCGATGCATAAGACCCAACCCTCTTCAATTTTGAAAAAAAAAATCTTTTGTGTAATTTAATATTGGACACCGCGTTTAATACCATTCAAGACCGTAAAAAACAATCTGGTTAAAATACGCATCTATGTTTCGTTTCGTTTTTCATACTTTCGATGGTCTTGTGAAGCGAAGGCAAGTAAATTGAAATTTTGAACTATAAAAAAACAAAACGAAATAGGATCTGTGTTTTAATCAGATTGGTAAAAGAGTTGACTAGAACTCGAATAGGGACCCCCTATTAAAATTAAATCGTTCATTGAAAATTTAAAATAAAATATTTCAGACAGCGATATTGCTTTCGTTTTATCATTGAATTTTTTCGTAAATTAATAGGAGGGGGGTGCGATGACCTAGTGGTCTAGAGTGCCGCGCTTCGACCTCTAGCTGGCCGGTCACCTCTGGCTTGCGGCTGTGGTTTCGAGCCCTTGTGTGAGCGTATGTGGCATGGAGATAGGGGCGCCTTCTCAACCTCGTGGGTTTCCTCCGGGCACTCCGGTTTCCTCCCACTGCTAAAGACCCCTACACGCAAGCGAATAATTGAAATAAAATGAAACCATATGTTAGTTCCAAAATGACCTGGTTTGTGTCGAGTGGACGTTAAACCCCATTTCTCTCTCTCTCTCTCTCGTAATATAATAACGGGCGACGGAGTGGTCTCCCCTTTAACTTCAAATTGATTATTATTTAAGAACAACGTCCCCATATCGGCGAAATGAAGATGGCTTGTTATTGTACATCAATAACATAACTTTACATTTTAGTTGTATGGTTTCATAATATACTTGTCACCGACAAGACAACATTATTCTGACATATCTAACCTGGATAGAATACTTCCAATCTGATTAAAACACAGATCCAATTTCTTTTCGTTTTTTATAGTTCAAAATTTCGTTTTTACTTGCCTTTACTACTCTTGGATCTGGAGGACTTGTTATTTAATTCGTGTTCTGCCTGAAATGAGGGGTCAGCCAATCAAATGTTCTGTCGAATCGACCGTTTGACCTTTTCATGCGTGGAACTGTGGGTAAATATTACCAGCGGATAGAAATCAAAACAAAGCAAAAGTAGATTTTGAAAAGCATGGCGGTCGCTAATTGGTTAATCGAATGACTGACGTTATCGGGTCAAATGTCCCGTACTTGATACCTGACGTCATAGAACGTGAGCTTCCACTATAACTAGTTAGATCTACATGAGTGTAGGCCAACGAAAGTATAAAAAACGAAACGAAATATAGATCTATTAGATTGGAATACTTTTGCATAATGTCGATCCAACCGAAAGCATTAATTGAACTAACAATTTGAATACTACCCCACCCCTATCGAATATCGCCAACTCATCTCTGTTTTGAAGTTTTATTTTCTGTTTTCAGTTCTTAATACAAGTATTCAACCTAATGCCCATTCATGTACTTCCACCCATACCGATTACAATTACTGTTTTATCAGGAAGCGATATTCATGCGTCTTTTTGCTCGTTGTGTCCTTCGGACTGTACCCCGTATAATTATCTTATAGTTTAGACTAAAGCGTATTTAAAACAATCAAATTATAATTAACAAATTTTATTTAACAATTATATACATATTAAACAAAGGATATACAAAATAATTAAAACTTCTGTATATAAATGTAAATATTAAGGCACTATATTGCATTAACAATGTGACTTACATATATTCCTTACTTTAGTAATACTTTAATGATTTAAATTACAAATTATTTCAATTTGAATAAAATAAAAAATAAAATAATTACAAAATATGAGAATTCAAACTAAAAAATAATTTGAAATTCAAAATTTGTTAACGAATAAAATATTGTATTCAAAATAAATACTTGTAAAAATAACCAACATAAAAATATCGGTTAAAATAAAATTCCAGATAATTTTACTAAGAGACAGATTCATATGAAAAATAAATGTACTTTATATTTCTCATTAATCATGAAAAAATTAGTATATGTAATATATAATAAAGTTACAAGTAGCAACATGGGCATATAACCCTTTTTTTTTCTTGAAAAACTTATTTTAAAGTAATATTTATATTGAGCAATGAGATAGACTAGAGATATACTTCCTGTTGTCGGAAAAAACTTTGACGTATCACTAAACTAATTGGACAAGAATAATATGAAGTGAAATCATGATTTTAATACTTAGTTCGACTAGATGTGTTTCTCTCCTCCATCCACCGATACAGGCACATTCTGTGAAACGTTCTTATGTCTGCCAATGACACGACCTTTGTTTTAGTCACTCACTGTCAGTAATTAATCGGTGCGTGGTTCAAATCCCTCTGTGTCCTACTGCACGCCGCTCCCTAAAAGGTCAATTTAATTTGACCCCCGAATCAATTTGGATTTGTTTAGTCCAGTGAAAATAAAATATTTAAACAGGTTGCTCTGAATGGTCGATGTCCACGTGTATTGTACAGTCCTCGTGCTGCTCACGTGAACAGTCGTGTCCATCATCATCAGTGTCATCACTTACGTCATCGCCTCGATCCGAACAAGACTCGTGCTTCTTTTTGTCTGAGCGCGACCCGCACGTGCGTAAACAGCGACATTCTCGTGGTTCGGTTCCTCCGTCTTTTTTATATTTGACACGACGATTCTGGAACCAAATTTTGACTTGTTTCTCTGACAGGTTAAGATACGTGGCGATTTCTATTCTTCTGAGGCGCGATAAATACATGCTCGAGTTGAATTCTCTTTCTAACTCTAGAAGCTGTGTACTTGTGAAAGCTGTGCGAATTCGTTTACTGCTTGGGAGATCGTCCGAAGGTCCATTTACATCTGAAATGATAAAATTAAAAAAAATTATGTGGAAGTAAAGAGCGCCTGTAAATATGTGTCCATTTTCAAAATGTCCGAAAAGTTAATAAAAAAAAAGCATTTTAAAAATTTGCATTTCAGATCTGTCTTTGTTATGCGTATGTAAGCCTTCGTTTATTTTTTAACCTTTACATTTCCCGTACGATATTGAAAATATGAAAATTATTCAACTAAATATTTCATTCGCTTCAATAAATTAGACTTATTAGATTTTTTACTGGTCATTATTGCAAAAGCATGTCGTGTACGTGTGTGTAGTGAGGTTGAGGGGTGGGCCATTCACATATCCACAAGTACAACCATGTAAAATATGAAAAATGAAAAAAAAAATGTCCGATACAAATATCAGTCGAAGATAAGAACAATGACATTAAATATCTTAAAGAAAAGTATTTCATTAAATAGAAATTAGCAAACTTACCACTATTGGCTGAGTGAGGTCGTTTGACGTTCATGTGTTCAAAAGATGCTACTGTTGTTGAAGGCTGTAATGCGTGATGCTGTGGATACGTAGACGCAACCAAATCAAAATGATGTGGAAACGGATGAGAGTATGGAGACGTAAGTCCGCCTAAGATCGTCTTCGGAACTGGTCCTAGGGATGAAGTAGTTTTCATAGATGAAACTGTGGATGTCGTAGGTATTACATGCTGATTTGGATGAATGCACAGTGGACAACACAATCCTAGCATCTCAGCTGGGTGGCGTGGATAACATGGAAGTCCGTGACTGCTCGGAAGGTGCTGAAGATGCCTTGATAACATGGAATCGGACGACGTTGAAGTTGAAGTAGAAAGCGATCCAGAGTCACTTGATCTCGCAGGTTTCTGCACGATTAAAGAATCCACTAAAAATGATCGAGACATTTTTCTTCTGTAGTCATTCAATAACATTAAAACTTTGTAAATAATAAATTCTCTTTTAAAAAAAAAGTCACCACCAACTAATCTTCGAAAAGTTTCTCTTTTTTAAAACAGTGGCTTCACGATGATCAGTGCTTCATTCTGGGTTGTGGCGACAACAGTTACAATGTAATGATGTTTAGAGTAAAACTAAATGAATTTGTAGATCATTGGTTTTATACTGATGTCGGTATTGTTCCTTTCTTCACGTGGGTCCAATAATAATTAGGCAGCAATAATAAGGCCATTGATATTCATAGCCCTATTCGCTTCGTTCGTCGACTTTAGTCATGATTTTTCTATTGGTCATTAGCAAGTTCTCATCATCATTCAAATCATTTGTTATTGCCATTACTCTCCTCAAAACGCTCTCGTATTGGTTGATTATCACGTCAATTCGCCAGACGTGCCTTTGCGCAGGCTTAGCACGTGCCCGCACGAGCCAATGAATTCACGCGCGGGGTAGAATATGGAGGTGAAAGTGGCTGTAATGTTTTTTATTGACACTGCTAGCTCATCAGATTCCCATTCATTAAATCGTGTAGAAGTAACTAGTTTTTACTACAATAGAGATGATGAATTTATTAGTCGTGAAGAAAGGTGGTGATAGAACACGGCTTTCAGTAACCTTAAAACGACAGCCAATTTTTTAATTGCTGCATTTACTTCTTCAACTGTAAATAAATTATTGATTTACTATTTCATGTATATTTTATTCACATTTAAATATTCAAATTAACAACAACCTTCATATAAAATAAACACCTTATTCTATTGGTTATATATTAAGTTGGAGGTGATAAATAATACAAATAACTTATTTCCAATATTAAAACAGATTTGTTTGTTTTAGAATACAATATTAATTTATATGCTGTGAAGTTAGTTGTAATAGATGGTGAAACTTTTTTAAAAATTTATAAATGTCGTCAGTAAACCCACGCTCTCCAGATGGATCTGAATCGTGTGTAATTGTATATGTGTTGTTAGAATAATATTAAATTTCACGTCTGTATGCGTCAGTCGATTGGGTTGGTTTTTGTTTTTAATATATCACCTTTATACAATATTTTATGTTGTAATATTTGCACATTTCCCAACATTTAATTAAAAGTAAGTATGCAATTTTAAATAAACCGATTCTCGTCCTAATCGACAAAACTGGAACTGAATTTAATCTTAAAGCGGGAATTTCATATTTTCTAAGAAAGTCAAAACATAATTATCTCTATGTCTTTTGCTCAAAAGGTTGTGAACTCACTATTATACAGTCATGGGCATTATTTTCTACGCATAAAAATCATTGACACAGGAATTGTAATAATACAATTACCTCCCTTGTTTTCCATTCCCCCATGAAATGGCTATCTTCAAACGTTTGAATTTGAAGTTGAAAATGATATTTCTGCCAAATTTTCAACTGGCAATAGTGAATTATGGGATTAATAGGATTATTCTTTAACAGGGTAGGACTGTTTATAGATGCAATCTATTTTAGGGCTTTATTTTACTAAATTTTAAAAATATAACTTAAAAATATGAAATTGCAACTTTAAGTCTTTAATAAACCATCGAATACACGAGTCGACGTTGTGTTTAGTTGTATATGATTTGGTGCATGTATTGTGTAATATTAAAGTTCCAATTTCACATTTTCTAAGAAAGTCAAAACATAATTATTTCTATGTCTTTTGCTCAAAAGGTTGTCAACTCACTATTATACGGTCCTGGGCAAAATTTTTTGGGCATTATGAAGGGTGACACGGGGTGATTGAGGAAATAGTTACTCAATTACCTCCCTTGTTTTCCCATTCCTCCCCATGGACGGCCATCTTCAAACGTTTGAATTTGAAGTTGAAAATGATATTTTTGCCAATTTCTCAACTGGCAGTACTGAATTATAGGATTAATAGGATTATTCTTTAACAAGGTAGGACTGTTTATAGGTTCAATCTATTTTTGGGCTTTATTTTAATACATTTTAAAAATATAACTTAAAAAAATGCTATTGGAGCTTTAAATATATTACACAATTTTATTAACGGACAAGTATGTAATTTGTTAATAAAATGATAAAGGGAATAGAAATGAACATGATCTAAACCATGGACTACATGAGCCCACGCTGAGTTTTGTTTTATTATCACTTTTATATAATAAGCTATTGTATGATATTAAAATATTACAACATTTGATTAATCTTAAATAAGTCATTTGTTAATAAAGCGATTTGTCATAATCGAACACAAAATAAAACTGAATATGATCTTAGTTTTCAATAAACGATGGAATAAACGAGCCCACGGGAAAAGTTATTTACTCGATGGTATCAAGTGTTTTCTATTGTATCAATACAGACGACAGTTCGTCGTGTACTCAGGTGAACAATATCACAGCGCGATACAAACCTACCCTAATAACTCACTTTATTCATGTACATAATAATGCACGTACATGGGAACTAGATACTTCAATATTTCTACCTTGTGAGCTTTTGTTAAATAGACTTGACATTCTATTATTATTAAACAAAGCATAATAAACACTCGGTATGCACCTCCTTAAACACATCCCGGCGACATGTTAAATACGTGCACAGACCCAGCGGGAACTCATTAAATTACATATTATTGGAGGGAAAAAAACGAAAAATTAGACAAAACGTTTGTTATAATGAAATAAGTATATAAATAGGATGTCGGAAGTGGCTGAAGCATTAATTGTGTTGGGAGGAATACTAAAGATTTAATTTTCTTTGTTTGTTTTGATCTGGGCAGATCTGCTTCATTAAAAGTTTCTTTCTCGTATGGACGTGCGAGTGAAGTCAATCGAAAACTGATTTTTTTTTCCCTGAATAATTGAACAGATAATTATCTGGTTATAAAATGGGATCGTTTTAATTTGAACGGTCAGGTCAAGAACTTTCGAAACCTAGTGTGGACCGAGAAGAACATTTGGGTTTTTAAAGTCTGACCAGGGTTCGATCCCTGTGTTGGCCGAGAAAGTTCATTGGCTTCCCTTGTTAATGGTGCAGGGTGGAAGGCCTGACAAGGACAGTCGTCTAATCGCTCGGAATGTACGAAAAATCTAGGTCCCGTGTACACATTGTGGTGCACGCACAGGATCCCTTGGCAGTTGGAATTCGATATAACACTATATGACATATACCCGTCTTCGTTAGTGCAGTCGGATCCGAATAGTTGGACGTTAAACCCAATTTCATTTCATTTCCTTCACTTGTCAGCTGTCTGATTGACAAGGAATACGTCTCCAGTTCTACCGATAGGATGTTGAAACGTAGTCTACACCCGCGTATGTACATATTAGCTTGCACGTAAAAAAAATTATACCTCAAGAAATCGAAGAATAATAGATGAAAACGGCACTGCCTGGGCAGAATTCTATTATTGTATTGCCTCACATTACCTAACCATAGAAATAAAAATCTCCACATGTTAATCGCAAAATTTATGAAGAATTGTGTTTAAGAGACATTAAAACTTCGTATCATTCAAATTCATGCTACAAGGTTATGTTCTTAGCCCACCTCTATTTATTATATACATAAACGGATTCAAAATTGAAACGAAAAGGTTTCCTAATCGCTGTTCAATTTCTATCGTATGCTAGACTGGCCTCTCGACACTAAGCGGATGTAAATTTTAAATTAAAAGAAAGCATCGTAATATTTTAATGATATGCTTTATCGAAGTTTGTGTTAATTTCGTTATAAAGATGATGCGTAAAATATGAAATAAATGGTAAAATATAGCACAAAAGGTGAAGTAATTAATTAAAGAATAAAACAAGAGGATTCAACGGAAAATACATAAACTCAACTTGATGTAAATGTTTAGTTGATAAAAGAATTGTAAGAATCTTTGTGTTATTTATTTCCATGTGTTTTTTCTGTACGAATTTTTTTTTTTTTTTTTTAAAAAAAACAAAAACATCGATATCGTGGATTTTTATTCTTGTGTTAATTTTATTATTATTTTAAAATCAATAGTAATCGTTGACCGTAAACGCCGAGTGTAATGTATAAGGTTGTATTGTTTTTGTAATAATAGCGATATTTTTAAATAACATATTCTTCTTTTCTTTTCTTTCTACTTCCCTTGAACAACGAAAATCACACAATATTGGCGCGGAACAGAAAAAAAAACTGTTATCAACAAGAGGAAACATATTGATCAAGGAACATTTTCTTAATCTAAACAAATAGTCTTTTATATGATGAATAACAAATTCGTTCAGTTCGGAACACTTCAAGAAGTCTTGATGTGTAATCAGCTATAAAATCATGTTACAATTGACTCGCGAGTTCAAGTGTATACGACGCCTTTATTCCTGTTATATTAGACTGTAAGTCAACATTAATCAATTTATCCATAGAACTATTTAAACGATGCGTGTGCTTTACATGTCATTTATTTGACCTTATTTGTACTCGCTTAATCGATCATTGATCAATCATAATGTTGTCTTTAGACAATCATTAAATGGTCACTCATTTCCCGCTTTACTGTCATTTTGGTCACGTGCTAACGTCAGGTGTCGCTAAAACACCCAAAAGCTTCCGGTTTTAGAAACAAAACAAGATATAATTTATCGAAGAGCAGAAGTTAATGAGGGGTCAAAATCGCCAACTTTCTTGACCCGGAACTGTTTCATCATGTGACCTGTGTCATGGCGACCATTAAGTCATTGATCAAATATTGATAGTTGTTCTTTGTGATTACCGTGGCATCAATTTTCTGCAGAATTGGGGGTTAATTATTTTCGATTTTGGATGCCAAAACTTGATAATTTATCGTTGAATTAATTAAGTTTTCATTCACCGCTGATTAATTTTACAATCTGTTGTTCGGGATGTGTATTTCTTAGTTTGAACTAGAGATGTTTCCAAACAATTTAAGGTGTTTGGATGAGTTAGTTCAAAAAAACACAATTATTTGAAAAATAAGTACGACTGTATTTGTGAAAAAGTAGAGAATATCGATGTATATCGTTTACTGCAAAACTATGTTATGGTCGGAAGTTTGCGGTCCACTCGACTTGATGCCATGCACTTTATTGATAAATGAAATGATGTTACATGTATATCTTTGTCCAACAAAATGCTGCTTCTTTTGAGAAAAAAAAAACATTATAAGAATAAAATTATTTGAAGTAAACCGGTCGCTTGAACAGATTATAGTCCTTGGGGCTTTTTCTTTTAATTCCTTAAAATGTGTTTTTAAAGATGGTTAATAGGGATAATTTGAAAGGACTAAAAAGGTTTTATATAATAAGGCGAGGGCAATCATTTTATTCATTACCTTAGTTTATTCCTCTTATAATCGAGTCTAATATGCAGGCACCACTTGTTTTTTCTCCAAAAAGGGGTTTTGAATTAGGGAATAATGTACTTGAGCACAATTTTAAAGAGCTGCCGACATTATTTAAGACGGGGCCTGCGGTGATAGCACTGACCCGCATACATTTAGAGCCTTTCCTGACGACACGACATTACGCTTGTTGCTGTATCCTGGGCCGAGGTAGCGACCCGTATCTTGAAATTGACGTGCGACAATTTTAGCTCAATTTGTTTTTGGAGTGCCTTTAGGCATCGAGAATGAATGCACGTGTATAGTAAACCACGTGATAGCGTTTAGTCAAGAGAGTTGCGGGCCCTAGAATATTTGAATTCTTTTAATTATTTTGTACGTAAATTACCAGCACGTTGTTGTGTTAGGGTAAAGTACTTTATGTCAAGTTTAGCTTAACGACTAGGTCAAGTTGTAGGGTCTTTGTGGGCTTCTTTTTGTTTCATGATTCAATTCTTTTTCACACAAAAAAATGAAATTAATTGTGGTTACGTTTTCATTTTTATTGTCATATTATTGAAACCGGCTGTGTTTTTATTTTCCCATACTATACAAAATTCTGACCTCTTGACATAATGACACAGAACCAGAAATATATAAACAAAGCTTCATTTTCATTCATTTTCATTCACTTGTCTCTCTACAAAACAAAATTTCCACCCACTTCACCACACCCAAAATTATTCTATATTTATAAACTAGCATCCTTGGAGACTGAGATAGCAAATCGCCGACCTCTGCTTCCCCTAAATCCATGTAAACCAGTTCATATTTCAGCAAATGGAGGCGGTAGAATTATGACTTTTCCAAGATATATTTTACGGTTTTTCAATCAAATGGAGGACTGAAGGGGAAATAAGAATAAAAAGTTGATTTAATAAATATAAAAAAAATTGTATTTTACAATGCTTTAATCATAAAAAGCCAACTGAGCGCAGGCACTGTACATAGCAGTTACAGTATTAAGAGGGGGGGCAATGAAAATTTTGCCCTGGTTCGCCACTTAGGCTTGTGAGGGACCTGATTTTGGGGTATAATTTATACGGTAGACCGGCGTTTCGACCACAGATGTTAAGCCGGTTGGTGCTACTAGGAGCTAATTGATTAGGCTTAGGGTTTAAAAAGCCCTCCTCTCGTCAAAACGTCTTCCCCGTCTGCGTTTAGCAAATTGTTTTATTAATTCATTCTTAAAAACCTAAAATTGAAAAAAAGATAACCATAATAATCTCATCGCCACTGACCAATTTACCTTTTCCCCTTTTTTTTCTTTACTTTTTTTTTGTTTTCCCTGTGAGTGATCCCCTAGAACCCCAGGTATATCCGCTTTCAAATTAAAAATTATATTCTCACATTTATTCATCAGGTAATTTTTGTCGTTTTTTATCTTTTTTTCTCGGGTCCCACCATCCTAAAAAAAGACTTAAACGGTGTCGTCAAAGTTTGAAGAGTTGAAGGGTGAGAGGTCAAGTTGACAATTATATCCGGTGTCAGCGTCTAGTGATGCTATACACCATACATCATTTCTTATATTACACGTCAACATGCTAAAACATCAATTAACGAAATCAATCCGAGGACCAGTTATTGTAAATATAATCAGTTTTAAGTGGAAGGCGTTGGGGGAAATCATTATAAGGAATATTAATCATGTCACAGATTAGAGGACTTCGTGGCAGCGTCTCAAGTTTTGAATCCAGTCCTTGTACGTTCACTAAAGACAGTTACGATCGGTATTAAATTTATGATTTATTAAATTCATTATCGCACAGGAGTTCTCAAAACCCAATCTTGAAACCTCGATGTCACAAAAGGCCGAAAATAATTATTCTTATTTACAGGGGCGGATTGGGACCGGGAACCGGTCCGGACTCCCGTGTCAGGGCGCCCCTTTTACTGACCGCGCAGCCCTTGGAAGATTTTGAAAAATGAACCCCAAATGTGCGATTTGGTGGCATATCTGATTATTATCTCTGTCAAATAATATATCCGAACCTGCAAGTAATTTACAAACATCAACCTATGAAATTATCATATCGTCATATTATTAATTAAAGTATTATCAAGAGTCAAGAGAATTTAACTGGTTAAAAAATGGGACTAGTTGACAAAGTTTTGACCATTTGATCGATGAATCCGGTGAAATTTTCGGAATTGCAGAATTTCGAATTCATGGCCACACCCACAACACCCGGCCCAGAAAGTCTATTATACCAGCCCATTCCAGACTCTAGTGATGGCGTGGAAGCCAGTTAAAACCACCCGCCACATACAACATGATCATCATTGCTCCATGGCCGGTCTAATTCCCCCCCCCCCCTTATTATGTTCAGCAGAAAATTTTTTTTAGACGAATTGGACAAACTTATTTTTTTCATTTTTTGTCCGACCGGGCCTTCGGACCTGCTTATAGACACTGATCTTGACGATTACCCTAAAGAAGACAAAAAGAATGCCACTTTGGCTTCGATATGACGCGGATAAAAAATTAATTATCGTTCAAGCAACAACGGTGGTATGAAATCGCTAGAAAACTAAGAATCGATCTTTTAAATGATTTGGCAATAACCATATATTGTGTAGTGTCTGGAAATGTTCAGTCTGCCTTTTTACATGGAATATTGTGGCTTTATTTATACTAAAATATTTATCGCTATCTAATAATTTGTATAAGAGAAAATTAGCAAAACATCCAAATCATTCAAATACAATTGAAAAGTAATACTTGGAACTTTGTTAATTGTCTGCCTTATTCGTCTACAAATATCATAACATGATACATTTTATTCTAGTTTTCTATTAATTAGGATTCTGACAGCGACATGGCTAAATAGATTTTTATTCTGTTTGTGCATCTTTTCCGTTTATTTTCATGCGAATGTTGGTTATATTGTTAAGTTTCAGAGTGCGTAGGACGTTAAACCTCATTTCATTTCATTTAATTTGCTTGCCTCGCCGTACATGCGAACCAAAATGAATTATATTTCATGATAAAATGGCAATTGGGCAAATTCCAAATATAAATATAGACTATACTAGTTAGTTCACTGTGCGATCGAGTTACTCTATTTAACAGATGCTCCAGCTTATAAAAATAATAGATCTAGATTAAAACGCCGTCACTAATTGTCAGTAGCCTATGTGTGCGCGTGATAATGCTTTAGTTAGTCAAATTCGACCAATATATAGTAAGTACACGAGTACCACACCACACATAAACAAACATTTCGTCACATGACTATCGGCCAGGTTTGCTTGTATTGGCCTATGTCTTTTAATTAATGCTGTATATAGGCCTATTGTAGTAGTTTCTATCCTTGTCCGAAAGTCTGTAGCATGTTAAATGTTTCGAACGAAAATGGGTATACACTCGCTAGTGCAGGTTTAGACTCTAAATTATATAATTTTTGGAGATCCCTTGTTGTGGTTGAAGCGAACAATGAATAACGCTATGATAACTCTAGCATATGATACCCCGCCCCCCCCCCCCACCACCACCCAGTCGTAGGCGGACATTAAGTCCCAGCTAGTAGTATACAACGTGTTAATCATCCCAGGTTTCTGCATTTTTATCTGTTGCTAAAGTATAGTGATTGTCAACTTCTGGATTTTTTTCAGTTTCTTTTGTGAACCAATTTAAGACACATAGAAAATTCGGGTTGAAACTTAAATACTACTTAAACTTATCACAAATAAATCCATCTAAAAACCATACAAACCATTTAAATAATATATATTATGTATATTTTGTACTGGTTTTAGAATGTTTCAGAATTGTTTCATTTAAAAAAACATTTATATCATTCCAACTTTGTTGAATCTTTACGTCCTGTAAAAAATGGTTGATACAAATTTATACGGCTAAAACCGTCTTGATTTGGGTCTATGTAAAGTGTTGAACTGGGATAAGCTGATTATGGTAATGGTTTTAAACTGTCGATTAGTGATATATTTAATAATAACTTATCATTCAAATTTGTTGACATATACGCACTTCTCAAACTAATCAAAATATCGAATTTGATTGAATGGGAATTATTATTTTGTACCCAATCAAAGAGGGCTACTTATTTTTAAAATTCATTTACACAAACTTCGGAAAATCATACTTTAAAATATTCCTTTATTAGCCTTGTGCTGAAATATAAAATATTTCAATGGTAAAACCATTAATGTATATACATGTTAGAAATGGACTAAGAACATAACCTTGTGAAGTGCCTCTAGTTGAATTAGGCTTTGAATTAAAAAGGCGTTTAATACCTCTTTAACACAATAATTCATTCATTTTCAGACAGACGCATTGTAATTTTCAATTCTACGAGACTTTTGCTCGTACAGCGACCCTTCCACTTAATCATAGGTGTACTACTGGACCATCGGAACAGCTAGGCATCCCCTACAGTCAATAACGGTCTTATCAGCCCATGCTAGAATTCTAGTTGACAATCTGGTGCTACCACTCCACCTCTCGCCTCCCCCAATTTAACATTTTATAAATCAGAGTTTAGATATGGGTATAATTATATTTTATATATTTTCAAGCTTGGTTACATTTTATAGTCTAACTAAATAATTATAATCGATACAAACAAAGTAGAACTGGTAAACAAAAATGGCTAAAATAACGAAAATTGTGGCATTTTCAAAATGAAAACACGCTATTGGATCAGGGGGTTTGGGATATTCCTAGCCATGTAATAACACAAGCTAGCAAAATATATCTAAAGTATTGAAGTCAATGATAAAAATATTCTTCGTGTCGCTCTCATCTTCACCCATGATAACCAGGCCATGTTATTTGTAAGAGAATGGACATGATATGACAGAAAGGATAAATTACTGAATGACACAAGTCTCTGTCTTTATCTAATCGAGTATTAGGGGAATCTGAAAGACAAAACCTAGGCTCACAAATCATATTGTAAAAGGTCTTGACACGACGAATAGTGGTCATTTTACTCTGACAGTTAAATCACACTAAGATGTTATCGAGAAGAGGAGATGAAGAAATTACTAGTTAGTTGAAAAGGGAGAAATTGGCGAACAATGGCGTCTTGATTTTATCTCTCCTGCCTCCTGGCCCCTAACTTAACCCCAGTAGGGGATCACTTAAGTTCGACGAGCGGCCCTTACTAGCTCCCTCGGTTAGCCTCTGGTTATCTTTCGGACTTTTAGAAGCGGTCAATCAGCTGTCCAAGAGTTTAAATGGTGGTCTGTTGGTGGTCAGTCTGATTAGACGATCCCGTCCTTATGTTAGAGTTAATATTACATGTCCAGCGTTGAAGTTTTTTGTAACAAGAGGAAAATCTCTTCCGGGCATTGAAATAAATTGGTCGCCTATTGTAAATACCAACATTAGTAATTGAACATAATAAAAGACAATTTCTATTATTTATTTCTTCAAAAAGTTGAATAATAAGAATAGTGGTCATAATTATGATTGTTATTATGATTAGATGATTTCCGTCGCTGACCGCACGTGCTAGGGTCATCATTATATGATTGGTTCACCAGCCATTATATTTACCTCATGATGACAGTTGTTCGATTTCATGCCATATCTTGGCACATGTGTATCCATTATTTTAACAAAAACAAATTTTATCCGTTTTGGGGGAAAGATGTTATTGGCACGGACTCCCCTTCTAGAAATCGTGTCATTATTACCAACTAGCCACGGGTCATGAAATCATGAACATCTTGACCATTTGGGCACGTGACCTACCATGTGATATTCCAAATACACGTATACTTCATATTTTTATATGAGATCCATTTAGTCTTCTTTCATTACCTATCCAAACAAAACTAGTACAACCGGCTAGGTGCTTCAAAAATGGCGTATTTAACGAGGGAGAGAGTGGTGGAGTTAAACGTTCATTTCGGGACTAGCATATTTTATTTCAGTATTTTTTTATTTCCGGCCGTAGGGGTCTTTTGCTGTTGGAGGGAACCGGAGGACCCGAAGAAAACTCACAAGTTAGAAAAGCGACCCTACTCCTTACTCCTTGTCAAGTACAATCGGGAAATTATAACCATGCAATTTGGCTCAGTGGCGCGTGTGCGTGAAATCACTGGGTCACCCACTCCCTAAACAACAAGAAACAAAAGTTTATACAAATAATAAACACTTGGGTGGCTGGAAAGCTCTATGTAAGAATTTAAACAAAAACAATGAAGCTGTTCTTAATATGTAAAAAGCTAGTAAGACGTTGGCGCTATAACCTGGAGGTCCCGTGTTCGATCCATGCGTTGATCTTTTCCGGCGTGGTTCTACCTTGTCACTGATGCATGACCGAGAGCCTCGCAAGGGACAACGTATGGTTGTTCGGGAGGGACGAAAACACCAGGTCCCCCAAAACATTGTAAAATAACCCTTGGCAGTTCAAATTCGATACAAGAGTAGGACAATTTAGTACTTATCTCCTGGCCAAATTTCCATCATAGCACACTGTATAATGCTCGAACGTTTAACCCCACTTCATTTCATTTCATGTTTTTAAATCACTCGAGTCCGATGCACAAGGGACAAGCCAAACAGCGTCATTGGTGACTCTCAATAATTACTGGATTAATAAATGATAACAATAAGAACATAAATGATTGTCAATGGTTAATCTATTAAAGTCGCCCGTGGAGAGCCGTATTATAGTTAAAACTTCAATCGATAACAGACAGTTTGTTTAAATGATGTAAATGTTCATGACAATTACCCAACTAGTGGTTAAAATATTGGATATTAAAGTAGAACACGGACTGATTAAATACATATAACCTAGTTCTTAAAAGTACATCACTATAATTATTATTCAAGAGTTATTTTGGCAGTGTTTGCAAAGTACCGTGGCTTCGAGTGCCGAACGGTACCGGTACCGACTGACACTAACCGAGACAGAAGAAAGACTCGAAGACACGCTTTCAACAACAACGAAAACGAATATAACAGTACATACACAGATTAGGTGTTCGACACTCGGATTTTTGTTTCGGAACTATAACACCGACTGACCCTAGGAATCCCAAGACATAGGAGTCCTAAGATCAATACCGGTGCAAACCAAGGAATTTAGTTTTCCAAAGAGTTTTTGTTTCTTCTGTAGTTCATTATTGGTAGACAATATTTCGGATAATGTAAGCTATTGTTCACCTGTCCTTGTTTTCAGAATTGAAGAACAGGACTAACTGGATTAAGACTAGTAATTCTGTCTCCGAATTTATTATTATGCTGTTCCTCTCTGTATAGCAAAATGTATTAGCATTTTGTTCTAGAGTCGTAGAAAAGTGTTTGAATTTACATTTTTTATTATGTTTTGGGAAATATTTATGATTTGTTGACAGAATTGTTCGGGAGTAAACAGACAATAATTAGGTTAAATCAACTGCCCAAATATCGCCAAAGCTGAAATCAAGGTGGTCAACCCCCTCTAATACTTACAATGTACATCAATGCAATATTATCATCCAACCCCAATATTTTAAAACAGAATACCAAGAGAGTTTCACTTACTGTAAATATAAATCTTTAAGGCTCCAAGAATGTTGTTACATATCATTTCATTGATCAGAATCCAAAGAAATGGAGAAAATAATGTGAAATGAGAGTGACTTAACCAAAATTAAAAGTATAAACCGTATTTTGGGGTTAACATTATATATATTGTGTCTTTTAGGTAACCTATGTAATGTATTCTTTGAATGGCATTTATCGAATAAACGTTAACCCCATCGCATGTATTTGTTGATTCTCATAATAAATGGTTTAACAAAATTATTGACGCATTTATTGAATAATACAGGAGCAGACACTTCGCCTTGTTTAACGCCTATATAAATTCTAATCAAATACTAAGAAAAATACATCGTGTTTATGAAAACCTGGCCGGCATTAAATTTAAAAGCATAATAATATTGGACTCTACCTGTAGACAGGGATCGATATTTTGAAATAGCGTTCACAAATGAAGTCTACTAAAATACAAAGAGAGTTACACGTGGCTGTGAATACCAGAACAGCGTTAATTTCCAAAGCATATATTTGAATTTTAAGAAAAAATATAAAAAAGCCCTTCAATCCAGCTATCATTCGTGAAACTATAAAAGATAAAAATGTACTCAAACTTCGTGCCTCGCAATACTAAATAAATTTCTTGCGTGAAAAAATCTAAAGTGTTCTGTACTCGTAGGAGTTCCACACCTACCACCCAAACGCTACAACGTGCCCCTTATTTCACCAACTACAGTTTTAAAATATTAAATTAATAATACAAAAATAATATAGTAATATGAATACTTGATGAGATGTTTGGTTACATGTTACAATATCAACCAACATCTCGCTTAAATATTGAAATAATGAAATATAATAAATTCACAAATACAGCTAGATGGTATATTTAGTGTTTATGTCACGTGGCGCGTGCTCTTCGCGCGCTGTGGCGTTTATCCACCTGTCTATCACCTGTAATATGAAGGGATTTAATTCTAAATTCAAACGGTAAAATAAAAGTAAATACTGTAAACTATGTGTTATATTGAATCAACTGTAGATAAAGGTGTACTGCTGATACAAACGATATGTTGTCTTATTAATATTCAGGACCCATTTCCTTTTGACTCTTATTAAAGTTTTATTTTTTTTATTATTTTATCCGCCATTTTACCTTCAGATGTTGCCATACTGTTCCCTTTCTAGTCTTTTTTGTGTAATTTTTGGGCTTCGTTGGGGCTTTTTTGGATTTTGTTTTGTTGTTGTTGTTGTTTGTTTTTTTTTGTTTGGGGTGTAGTGGGGTATTTTTTTTATTTCAATTCTAAAGTTTCGTTGGGTATTTTGGGTTGTTTTTTTTTGATGGTCGGGGGTGCTTTGTTCTGTTGTTGATTCTATTTTTCTTTCTTTTTTGTTTTTATTATATTTTGTCCTCCATTTTTCTTCCGGTATACTTGTCACAATTCTATGGAACAGTACTATATTTTATATTCACTATAAATCTTGCATGCAAGTAATTTAATAGCTTGTGTCACTCGCAGTGCCTTACCATTTCATAATACGCTTGCTTCGTATGATGTTTTGCGGACGTCAGGTGTATATTAATCAAAAAAATAATTAATTTAGCTTCTCTAGTCATTATCAAGCAATGATAAAATGTAAAATATAACAGGACAATATATACATTAACACAACAATACTTGGTTAATGCTGACAAACCTGATATCTCCCCTAATTTAATTAAGGATTATGAAGTTTAACGCTAATAACAATATTTGATAAGGTCAATTCAACTGAAAATTAACACAAATTGGCGTGCACATTAAAGATTCCTTGACAGTCGGAATTTGTTATAAGACTAGGCCGTCATTAGCTCAGTTCATTTCATTTCATTTTGTCTCTTTTCGATTGATTTTATTTCTGTTTCTTCATATTATCGATATACTTACGTGTAATTCGGGTTGATTTTGTAAATTATTGAAGGTACATTCCCATTCCAGGGATACTCATGAGTAATGGTAAGCAATGGCCAAAATGTATAAATATATTACATAATAAAGTAAAGCAATTAAGTAATAGTTTAATTTCGCCTAACAACAATACATACCACATTGTATCAAATCGTGAAGAAATAAGTCAAAAGGCTGTTGTGACCTCAAAACCAGGTAAAAAAAATTATTTAAGAAATAAATACATTATTATAACGATTTTTGTTAATCATGACTGTCTCTTCAGGGAGCAACACAATATTCACACAACACCGGGTGAATCAGGAAGAGCAACCGAAGCAGACCGGTCGTATATTAGTTTCACAACCTCCGCCATTGAACATGGGCATTGAATAATATGAAATGAAAAGGGGAATGGGGGAAAATTTTTCAAGCCTGAGCAGGGCAGGGGGTCCGGACCCCCCCCCCCCCCCCCCGCTCAGGCTTGAAAATTTTGTATGTGATTTTATTGGCGATTTTTACATCTGTAATTTTGGAATTTACCTAGACCCCCTCCCCCCCTGCAAAAAATCCTGGATCCGCGTCTGCCACCGACTACGTTAGGGAAGACAGTCATATGTGCTACAGGGAAAATTTTTCCAGGACAGTGAAAAAACGACCTACTATTATTCGCGTTCCAACGTGTACAAGAGGCCCTGATTTTCTTCTCACCGAACGACTATATGGTGTCTCCGTCCTGCACCAATTACAAACTCCCGATGAACTTTTCTCGGCCAACATAGGTATCGAAAACGGATCTTTGGCTACCCAGGGTACGGGGTAAGGGAGATAACTACAGCCAAGTTAATCGTTGGAGAAGTTCCTCACTAGTGCATAAACTAGCTCATGAAGAAATCAATTAATAAAAACATTATCGAATAAACGTGATAAAAAGATCGGGATATTAGGAAATAAAACATTTTATATTGTAATTTAACCATAAAAGAGCAATTATGGAACAAAACCCCTAAAAGCTTTAAATTTCTATGATCTTAAAATAAGCAATTGAGGTTTCCTTTTTAACGTCTATAGAAATGAAAAATGACTTTAACAAATGTCATTTAATGTTACCAGATGTATGAAATTGCTTTATTGCTTACCCCCCCCCCCCCCCCCAAAAAAAAAAAAAAAAAAAAAAAAAATATTTTGCCAACAATGATTTCTTAGGGGCTACAGGCCCGATTTATTGCCCGTTTGCGTCTTAGCAATATATAACCACAGAGTAAAAATAATTTTGTGGCACAAGGGAGGTAACTTCAAATTCAAATATGGATACAGCCCGCCAAATATTACCGAATTGACATTTCATGCCCAGCACTTTACAAAATTAAGATGTAATTATAATCATAATGAGTTTCTAGATATTATGAGATATTTTTTTATAGCACTAGATCAAATTAAAAAAGAATATGGAAAGAAAATGTAGTGATATTAAAAGTACCAAAATAAAACGAAAACCAACCGGAAAAATGACCACAAATTGTGAATTAATGAAGAATGTGCCAATACAAAGGCATTAATGCATATATTTAACAGGAAAGCAAAATAACAATGAAAATTATTTCCTGGTAACACAATTATTTAGCAATGATATACTTGTATACATTTTGTGCCAGACAAGTTTTGTGACTACTGACAAACAGACAGTGGCGGTTTTATTACAGCACAAAAAAAACATTCATGTATTCTTTTACATTTAGATTTTAGCATTTTGTTAGTTTTGGTGGCGTAGCTTATGAAATTGATTATTATATTCAAGTCCAGACATAAGCCATACATCACCGTAAACATTACGATTTATAACAATGGAGCGATAAAAAGAGGTCTCGTGTATACCATTATTGGCAGCAATGACAGTAGGTCCTAACTTCGCGATCTGGACTAAATTTCACACGGCGTGGTTTTTGTACGTCATCATTAGGGGGCCATCGGTGGCTAGGTGAATAAACCTTTGCTCGGTAACATGGAGGTCCCCCTTTCGACCTCTGCATTGGCCGAGAAGGTTCATCGGGATTTTCTGGCGTGGTTCTCCCTTATCAGTTGTGCAGGACAGAGGGGTGGCAAGGCAAAACGTATAGTCGTTCAAATGGGACGAAAAGCGGATACACAATATTGGTGTTCAAATCAAAGATCCCTTGGCTGTTAGAATTCGCTACAAGGGTAGGCCGTAGCACCGCTTCCCGTTGACACCTTCCCTAGTCGGAGCAGAACAGTAAGGTGTTAAACCCCATTCCATTCTGTGATCGGTAGCCCGGTTAGTGAGATATCGACGTATTTTAAGGGAGACAACTCCAAATAATATCCTTTCCACACGGATGCAGACTACAACATATCATTACTTAACGTCCACTATACAGTTTCTGGTTAATCAACCTTTTTTTCCATGTATACAAACTACAATGATCGTTCTCTATCCAGTTATGTATTCTATGCGTTAAACTGAAACATCCATTTATGTACTTTGTGCAAATTGTCAATAGAACTAACATTTGTGGCATTAATAACATTTACTCTTACTTGTGAATTTCAGTAAGCTAACAATACTTTGTTGTTGCCTATTCCTATTTTGTACTCGTATTGGTCTTTTGAGGCCGCGGTAGGGGCACTGAACTCTTGATTTGAATTTTTTAGCTTCGAATCTTTACGTGGACCGCGAATAATTTTGTTATTGTACAAGACAGGGTTCCCTACTTGACAGGGTGGTTTTTACGCATGTTGGTTTTTTGGGGAAATGTGCTTAGGTGTTTGGGTGTGTAGAATTCCGAAGCACGTGTAGAAGAACCCCTGGCAGTTGAAAGAATACAGTTTGTCAAGATTCAAAATGACCGAAGTATTAAGTTGGCGAGAGACTAAACCCAAATCCTATTCTATTTTTATCTTGTAGTCATACTGTAGACAAATGTCGTGCATTGACATATCGATCGTTGTCTCTTATCTTTGACTGGTCGAGTCGGAAATTAATCAAATAAACCACGTTACTAATACCAATATCATTTATTGACATTACCAATAGTAACGGTTATAAATTACCCACTCCTTTACCCTACTCTCGATGGCGGAAAGATAGCAAAGTACTGGGTGGAAGGTTGCGACTAAAACTAAACATTTGTGGATTCCTGGTGAAGAGCTCTCCACGTCACGTTTCTTGTTTTATGGCCACCATATTTTACAAATTTTGGTGACGTATCAACCATTCTAGAACGTTTAAAGGGCCATAAATATGATCAAGTCGTTTGCTGGGCTGACTTTATGTTTGTCGAAGGCAGTCTGACATGATTATTTTCAACTTAGAGTCCTTTAGACAAGGCAGTGACTTAAGTGAAACTGATAAGATTCTAGCAGTCTATCTCGAGGAAATTTCCCTTTAAAGTGACCGCATCGGACTTTCCTCTTTATCGATCGATAACACGTAGGGGCCCAGGGAACTAATCAGCCATTGCTAACCTACCAATATTTATTGCTGTCTGATAAGGAATTTGAACCAAGCTTGCGTGACCTTGGCCAGTCAATGTAGTATCCCACCCTTCAGTATGCATCTATAGAACAAATTTCATTCCGATCCACGTGGAAATGAATTTCAGAGTCGGGTGGGTGAAACTCAGTTCTTTCCTTACTTACGTTTGCACATGGTAATACATTTAAGTATGACATGGAATTCCCATTCATAGTGTCGAAGGAATAAAGGGCTATAAACACGTCATAAACATGTCATATCCTGTCATCGCTTCCTCATTTCCCGCCATATCTTTCACATGACCTTACGCAATCAGATAATGCTTAAAACGTCACCCCTTGTGTACCACGTGATCTGCAATTCTACTGGAATCCATTGCTTGTCCGACAACTATTGCAGGGAAGAACTTTTGTAAAAAATATAATAAAAACAAATATTTTACGTAAAGGATTTTATTTTGTAGTTTGTTCAACCACTAAAAGAAATAAATATATTTACATTTAAGACGTGCTGTCAATAGGTTACTTGGCAAAATGTACAAATTAGTATATTTTTCGCTTTTTATTTCACACAGGGAGGATTTCTTTTATGTACAGTTTATTTACAGCCCTATTATTTGTAATTATTGTTATTTTTTTTACTTCAGCCATCTTTTGGGTGAAATACAATGCGTGCCAAATTAGAAAAGCATTTGATTTGAAATACATTATAAAATCGAAACGAAAACAAAACAAAAACAACAAAAAAAGTTCATTAACAAATCACAGAATCTCATAATGGTCTCTCGTTTTATAAAGTTCAAATTCTGAGTTCTGCTTTAATTGCCCTCACCGGTCACGCAGCGCAACGTTTTGGGCGGATCGGTCTTGGATTTAATTCACATTTCGCACATATACACACTACAACGTTTTCACAAACAACTGGTTAATAGGAATGCGGGGGTGAAACAGAATTACCTAAGTCAATAGCCGAAAGTTCACTTTTCACCATTAGCTGTGGGAGTGATGTGGGAGGGGAGAGCACTGGTTGTGGGGAGTGTGATTGTTGGTGATGTTGTTGATGATGATAGGAATGTTGTTGTGGCTGTTGTTGATGATGTTGTTGGATATCTGTATTCATTATATTTGGTAGAGACATGTTTCCACTAGCGGGAGACAATGGTTCGTCGTATTCCAGTTTACCCGGCATGCCACCATCCATATCTTTGCCTTTCTTATTTTGTTTTCTTTCTTTGGCACGACGGTTCTGGAACCAAATTTTGACCTGCAAATTATAAATAAAAGTAATGAATGATAATAACAAAGAGGAATTGATGATGTTTGTAAATTGATACGTTTAACAAAATAATAATTCCATATTTAAAGTATGTTTAATATCTATTCATGTGAGAACAGGTACTTGTTAATTTGGGCGAATGTTGAGAGAACACTCTTCGAAACGACTCCAGGTCATTAGTACATGCTGTAGTTTATTGCTGTATAAATAAGTAATTATTCTTTGATAAGTATTTATAGTTAATTGCTCAAACCTCCCGTGTACGCATGGGCGTAAATGTTAAATTTCCATCACACCCGTCTTCGTTAGCCTAGTCAGACGGAAGAATAAGACGTTAAACCCTATTCCATTTCATTATTGCTCTATTTAGTTACTAATAGTATATTTACCTGTCTCTCTGAAAGAGCTAATTGTGCAGCAATCTCAGCTTTACGTCTAATAGTGATATAACGACTGTAGTGAAATTCCTTTTCTAATTCTAAACGTTGATGATCAGTATATACAACCCTGTATTTATCCTTGGTACGGGTCTTTCCTACAATTAGACAAATATAAAAAATTATAGAAACATAAATACAGGTAAAATAATTTGTGGCTGTTTTAATTCGAAATAAGACTAGGCCTAGTGCCGCTGTTAGGACAAAATGTCCCTCATAATACACTGCATGGCGTATGTTTGTCTACCCCTTTCGATTTTATTTACTATTGCTAAACCAATATAATTTTTTTTACGAAATTATTTGTCAATTTTCTGTGAATTATTAGTTAATCAAGTTGGGTTTTAAAAAAACGGTAATAATATCTTGCCATTTATGTGATTTAAATCTTCATAAGAAAATTTGTTGGCAACCAAAAGGAATTTTTTTCAATTAAATAATTTCATTATGAATATATCATGAATATAGATCTAATATCAAATGCTATTTGACATAATTGTGTTTTTGATGTGATTTCTTCGGTTTTAATTAATATGATTTAATGAAGAATGTTTAGTTAAAACAAATACCTAGCAAGGTGGGTTCGGCCATTAAGAGTTCAACATCAAAGTGGGAAATCCTTTGAGGGCGCCACTACAAGGAATATTTCCTTATTAAATCACAGTATAAAGCAGATAGCCTGTTCACTCAACTACTCGTTAATTTTATCGCCAATGATCATATCAATGAGGACGTTCGTATTTTGTTAAAATATATGGACTAAAATACCAGAAAAGTGTTACAGTAATAGCTGATGTTGATTAAAGTCCCCATTTCTACTAATCACCAATAATGTAATTATATAATAATGGCGGCCTACTCTTATTTGGAATTCCATCTGCCAAGGGATCTTTTACATGAACGCCAATGTGTACACGGGGTCTTTTTCCAAAGGCACCGTAAATATTGTAATAAGGGAGCGACCAGGCTAGATACCTTATATTCATAAATAATTTACAAAATTATGTACTCTTTTCTCTATTATTTATTATTTTCTCTATTTGGTTTTCAGTGGTTAAATTTACGTATTAAAACTCAAGAAAATGAAAAGTTAATATTCGCCCTGAATTTGTTCAGAGATTTCTCGTTATATTTTGTCGCCCTAGTTTTATTCAATGCATATGATCTTGGATAAAATCCCGTTACATTTTGTTCAATACTGTTTCCCCAGTTCGTTTATCAACGGTTAGTTTTGTATAGTTATTGAAGGATAATCCAGATTAATACTACTTGAAGGTGTTTAATCTTGTTATTACACAGTTTTAGTAGCTGTTAACTTTATAACTTGATGTATTTTAAGCTACTTGAAGATTGAGGATTTTGTTTTAAAGTCTTCACGCGTTGTAATCGGCTCGATTTAAACTCAACACATTAGAAAACTTTCTCATGATCAAGCCGTCGAAAAAGGTGACGAAAGAAATATTGTTAGGCGAAAATAATTACAAGTCGGTCCTTTCACTTGACTGCTCACAGCATTGTCTTAGTCTTCCTTTTGTCTCCTAATTTCCCTCTCAATTGTCCCCTGCTACCTTGCTATGTATTTTTCACACAAGAGGTGTTTTTCCTTAAATATAACCTTCTTAGGGTTTATAGCCCCTTCTCCTCCCTTAAAGATCCCAATTGGACCTTAACGAGAGTTAAACGATGCTGTTCACTAATGATGCCTAACGTCATCCGCCATTGTTCCCCGGTGTCGTAAATGATCTAATAACCCCTTTTATTCCTTTCTTTACCTATCCCTAACAATACTTTTACATACACAAACAACAATATAACTTTATAAGGAATAAATTATAAAGCCTCGCCTTCTTCGTTTCGCTTCCAAACACCCGGTGAGAATTTTTCCCGTCGCGGTAACATCAAACGTTAAGAATCGATCATGACAACGAAACGAATTGTCTTAGAGTACTGGTCATGGATCATTAGGCGATGAAATTTATTTTTACAACCTTACAGGAGAATCAGATTTCAATTTAGGAAACTCGCGGTGACTTTCAAAAAAAGATTCGGAGAGCAGGTTTTCACATTAGTAACCGGGAGGGCGTTTCTCAACATCTTACAGTCCTCCATAAATTTTTCATCAACTTCTTTGAGTTTCAAATTTTCTAAGAACTAAAATGTTTTTGAAGTTTTTGATTAAAACATGATTAAAGTAATTAACCTTATGCCTAATGCCTTACATTTCATTTCTTTAAATGTGTGTTATTATATAGATCACCATTCTATGTTCTATTATCAAAACGAAAATGCGCGGGAATTAATTTTTAAAGGCAAATGTTTACATCTGGCCAAATCTTTTTTATTCTAAGTTTACAAAACACAAGTCACAATTCTGTGAAATATAATTATTGCTTATTGCTGAGCGACCTTTCCACTGGGCTCCCTCTTTATCAAACACCGTCGCACAAACAGTACATGTACTAGCGTTCCACAGAAATGTGTTCTGTGTATTTCAAATTCAATTACTAAATATTAGAAACAATTTATTTTTATAATGTTGCTGTAAAAAATGTAGCAGTTTTTATTTTGATTTTAAATCTTTTATTCGGAGATTTTCTGAATAATTATTTGTAAATACGGCGGAGAAATTATTTTATGTTTTACGATGATGAAGACGATGATCATGTGTTGACCATTAAAGTCATAAAGTTAATGATTAGACGATAATTTATTGTTGTGAACTTAATCTTTATCCCGTAAAACCATTCAGCCATGGTCCTAGTCAGACCTCCGACAGACATTAACCCTTTAAATACTCAGTCAATGTGGTAATAGTAGGGTTAATCTATGAACCATCACCTAAATTTACTGTGTTTTTTCGCTGAACCCTAAAGAGTTAATCTTGCTGTAGTATTATTTATAAGCCTAAAATAAACAGATCGTTTTTCATCTGTTCTTTTGGAATGCCTAACACATGCAGACGACATGGCGGAATAGAGTCCAAGTGCGGTTCTGATTTACAAGATTCATATGACGTAATTTATATTTTATAAATATTTCTACACAGATCAATGCGTAGTCAACGTCTGACTCGAAATTCACGAAAATGATAATAAAAACTTTTCGAAACCAGTAACAACATGTAATAATGTGCCTTTAAAATTTTAAAATTACAAAATTCGAATACAAACCGCGTCCAATAGTTATTTAGGCAATTTTTTTCCGATTTCATATTAAACCAAACATGTGTAGTTATGGTTATTCATATTCTGTGTCGACGTAACGGTTTTATTTAGGGAACAGCGCCGTAATCCCTAGTTAATCGGTGACCTATTGTAGGAACGACCCCTTAAAAAAAACTTTCCCTCTGAGACACTTAACGACCAATGATCCATATCCCTTTTTTACCTAATCGGAGAAAGAAAAATAAAGGAGGCGAGATTATTGAATAGAGGCAGAAGAAAAACGTATTGTTCCTTAATGAGGTTTGTGTTTAAAGGATCAACATTAGGGTCAAAAGCCCTTGACAAATTTAAAGGTTGAGGTTATTGTCGGGGTAATTTAGCTCTACACCTATCAATGACTATAGTTATAAAGAAGTCGTTAACTTAAACACAGCATGCCAAACTTCTACAGAATTAAGACTTTAGGCACCTTTGGGTTTTCATCGTGTCATTTCAAAATATTGATATTTCGCGCCTTTCCATGTCGCCCGAATGTCTGCGCCAGTCTCGAAACGCGACGATTTTTACAATTTTGTTAACAAAACCAGATAGCGATTAAACGTAATTAAAGTTTTACGGCTCATTATTTAATGTAAATATTTTTGATGTATATTTGGAGGTTTTTATGGTGTTGTTTAAGAAAAATAAAGTTGGTAAAATGTTTCGAATTTAGAACAGTAAAACTCAGCTTGAATCATTGTCCCCTTTTCTTCCGTGTTTTAGCAATTCGTAAAACCAATCCCCCATACTCCAAACTAAGAAGTTTAAACATATGGAACTGAAATTTGTTTTCGCTCAAACGCCACCTTTTTTTTTAAAAAAGTGCATGTTGTGGTTTATAAGAATACATAAAATGGAACAAATGGAACCCTTTCGTATAAGATGTGAAATGTTTTGAATCAGAAACGAATGTTTTTATTATTGTGTGATTTTACTACTGACTTGTGAAACGATTTTCTCCTAGCTCTTACAATTCCTCTGGGTTTATTAGTCAACTCTTATTTACCTGAGAAAATTATCAGAGTTATTGAGAAGCGTCATAAGTATTTGACATGTATATGGTAAAGGTTATTAATTCATTAATTTTATGATCCATTCATTAGTTTTACCTTGATGACATCGGGTGGCACGTGAATTGACCAGGTGGGAAAATACAGGTAATTTTACGTACCTGGGGTCAGAGGTTAATTGACTTATATGTGAGTTGATCTTATTACACATAATAAAATTAGTTAGTCGTTATAATTACACGATCCTATCCTAGACGGAAAACATTTTAAGGGTCGTCAACACCAACAGACTCTGTACTGATTCACATAATCAGACGGTTAATTTTTTAGAACGGATTTGGTGTTGGGTGGTCAATTCCGGCTTGACTTTTACCGATTTGCAATATCGCGCAATTCATTTTATTGGCGTTAATTTATTCTATGCCGATTCCTATATTAAATGATTAACGCTCTTTGCTTTTTATATTTTGTTTTAAAATGAAATGAGGTTAAAGGTCCAATTTTTTGCACTAACTGGGCTAATGGTGATCTTGTTTTAAGAAATGACAATATTACTTTATAATAGACAAATTAGTCAAATTAGTCATATAATTAGTCATTTAATAAGACAAATTAGTTCAATACAATATTCCTTATTCGATGATAGCCGCTTTTGCTTTCCATTACAATGATTTGTATCGCCATCTTTTCCTTATTACATCAGAAATGCGTACATACCAGGAATTATCGTCGGAGATAGGATTGGTACTACCACTGGGTCTAATACATTGTTGTCATGTCGTTTATTCTTGCAATTTAAATAAAATATAGCAGCTTCAAGTTATCTAAATTTGTTACTGTCTACTTTCCGTTTAATTTATTGATCATTTCTTTCCTTGTTTGATAATAAAGGAGTATAAGTTATTAAGATAAATTATTTAATTGGAATTCCCACCTTTCTGCTACAGAGGAATCTAGGAAGTTTTTAGGGTTAGAAATTAATTGAAACAACTTTGATAAATGTTGAAGGATAAGATTTATCTATTTTCCCCTTTCTCATCGAAATAAGATGTCTTAATTTGAAAAATGTAACACTCGCAAAATGTCAAATATATTGCCGTAATTTGGTGCATGAATCGAGAACCGCTTGTATTTTATATCTCAATACATAATTTATGTATAATCCAATGTTTTAATTTAAAATTATCTGGAATCAGCATTAATTGAATCTGTCTCATAATTTTAGATTTTTTATGTTACATATTGTAATAATAATAACTTACCACTAGCAGGCGGTGCCTGGGCAGGTTTCATCCATTCATAAGGTGCTCTCATGGCCTTGGAGATGCTGGAGCCGGAACCATTAGGGCTGTCATCACCAGACGAAGTCAGGGGTGGGGAACCGTTGAGTGGAGAATGCCCTTGTCCCATGACACTCTGTGAATAATCGATACCCATATTAGTCGCTACTGGGGGTCTGTAGGAATAGTTGTAAGGCTGTTGGATGGCGGAGGATGTCACTGGCACCATGTAGCCTTGGGTCCAGTCTTCTAATCCAGAGTGAGCGGCACGGGGAGCACTGGCATACATCCCTGCCCACGGGGGTTGCTGGTACGTCGCTTCAGCCATGGAGCTATACTGACTGTAATCGGGTGCATAACTAGGAGCCTGTGCCCCGTAACCAAAGTGTGGAAAGTTGAAACTGGTCGGACTCGGTCTCGTAGAAAATACGGAACTGGAGTTCTCATGACAAACAGCCATCTCTGATTCTTAATCTCCGTCTATCTCCAGGAATAATCTCTGCTTAGTAACACAATTGTATTTCACAATATAAGTCCTATATAATACTAGAAAGTCTCGCTTGTAATTTTATCACTAAAGTTTATATCGTCATTAAAATATATATCACCACGAATTGACAGCACTATCTATAATAAAAACCAGTAATCGAATAATTCGTATGGAATGAAGGAATAAGCTGGTATACATACCTTATGGGCCTGTAGCTCCTCCCACAATCTAATCACGTGACCGGTTATGACAGTTACTCCACCCATGTCACATTACAACACGTTAATTGTGACAATATGCAAATTAGTCGGCGTTCATCAAAAGGTATGAGCTAAGTAATAGATACTCTTAGTTGGTTGAAATTACATTTTAATGATTTTGTTAATAAAAAGGATCTTTTTGTTAAATTCGAGAAAATGATTTAATTATATTTTGCTTATTTATTGTTGCGTAAAAACAAATATTTTATTTTTTCTAAAGCATTTTATTGTTTTATTTGGTCCGAGATTGTAATTTAGAAACATTGACTATCGAAAGATTCTATAGCATTCCGTATATAGATATACTTACTTGTATTCTTCATTTTATTTATTAAGTGATGAACACTTCTAATAATTTCATACAAAATTGAAACATGACTATTTTAATAATTTTTATGTAGTTCATTATTAAAGTTTTGAGTTAGTGAACGAATATTATTTGTTACGTCTGCATTAAACCAGTCAGAGTACAACAGTTGGGGGGGGGGTAAATTTTTTTGGGTTCTTTCAAGAAATTGTTTCACTAGCATTAATTATTTACCTAATGTTTTAAAAATCTTTAGATTGTTCTTGGACATCTCTAGATAGAAGTTTTGACATAATAGTAACAAGAATGTTCAAGATTTCATTAATAGATATAATATTTTGAGAGAATGGACGATTGATATTTGAAGAGTAATCTATTTTAATGTGTTTATGTAAATTGATCAATAATATTTCTTATTCATGTAATTTCATATACGACATTTTGGCAAGTTTCAATCTCCCATGTAATGAAATTGTTTGGTTTTGATATGTACTTTGTGAAATAAATATTGTGGATATTAGTGTTTTTAAAAGTTAATTAAATACATATCTTTTTATCCAGTGTTTATAGAGTCAAATATATTAACAGATTAATCGTTAATATTGATATGAATAGTACTTTGAAACGTCATATTATTTAATTTTTTTTTTTGGGGGGGGGGTAGAAAAAAAAGGGGAAAATAACATTTTAAAAGTTAATTTGTAATTGGAAAGGGAACTAGATTCTCATGATGTACGTGTATTTCAAACAAGAATTTGTCTATATGTGTCATATGTACATTTTATAATAATAATTTGAAAAGTAATAAAAATCTTATATTTTTTAAAATAAAAGATCTAAATATTTCGAACGAATTTCCCATCGTACGTATTGATAGGCGACGACATTATACTTGTAAAACAATGATTGGTCTAGATGTGTCACATGTATATTATAATAATTACCTATACAACACACAGGTACCAATATACATAGGTCAATTACAGGTAACAGACTGATTGATTTATTTTAAAACTTAACGACAGATCAATATACGCTTAACTGGCACTGATAGTTCGTTTCTATACGAAACAAGGTTAGACAATCATGGCTACTCAATTCTCCATTAATCTAGTCCAGATTATCAAAACACCATCGTGCTTTTTCTAAACACACAGGTATTTTCTGTCCGTGGGAACGGCGAAGTTAGGTGGCAAGTCTAGATTTGTGACATCCTAGCATTGCAGACAGTCGTCTACACGATATTCTAAATTTGAGAAATACAAACAATAAATATTTCTTTAAGAATACACGTAGATCTGTTTTCGAAAAAAAAAATATATTTAAAAAATTAATTTGCAGACAAAATTGCTGTTTTTGCATTATTACAGCGGGGGAAGCACGGGCCAGCCCACTAATATTTCTACAATTGGCCTCTGAAGAGGCAATGAATTTATTGAATATCTTCATTATTTCACATTGACATTTTATCAAAATATTGCTTAAAACAGAAAAATACGAGATGGGTTGGCCATTTTTTTATCAGAGAGAAATCCCAATGGGTATTTGGAGCTTCGGGAAATATTGGGATCGAAAAGGCACGTGTATGTATCTATTGAACACGGCTCATAAACATGTATCATAAACAAAGGTTAATTTTTACACGAGGGATGAAATATAACCGGGCAGTATATAAAAAACAGTAATAAACTATGTCGAGTAAATTAAGGTACAGAGAGAACTGTGAATTTATAACAAGCTCTGATTAAAGCTCAACATCTATATGGTTTTATTTGTGTTATAAAATAATAATTTTTATACTGTGTACATGAAGCCCTGGTCGTTTGTGTATGGAGGGGTATTATATATTACTTTCTATCATGGCTGTATTATATAGCTTTATTTCCCTATAATAAACTAAATTTACCGCTTTATATCATACGGCATCAACCACATTTATTAGACCCAGTTCTCTCTAACTAATTTATTTGTCGTTAGAGTTACAAGATGAACACATCGAATATTTTTTAAACATGGAAATTTGGGTGTGAAATTTGTTTTGGATATTAATTCCGATTGCGAGCGATTAGAATCTTTCTGTATTAGATGTGAAATTTTTTTTGGATAATGACGTATGCGTTTGGAACTGTGTTTCTGAAGTTTCGGACGTGTCCTTATTTGAGAACTAATCATATCAAGCTGTGGGTCTATAGCCTTATTTGGATAAAATAATTGAAATAAAATTTTGGTTGATTTAACCGTTAGAATATTGGATATGAAGCCTGAACTATATTAGGATTTTCGCCCTCACCGTCGGAGTTTTCATTCTAGATTCAACACCAGTGTAGATATGAATGGGTTTTTATTTTTTGATTACCATATAGTGTGTTTATGTTTTTCTATGATTGGATATATTACCACGGATGGTTTATGTGAATAACATGTATAGACCTTAATACAAAATGGCTGAAAATAAGTCAAATATGATGGACGTTATTTTCCATAAACATATTTGTAGACAGCATATAATTCTATATTTATGTGTTTTCTTGATTTATCTTTTATTTTATGGAACCCTGTACATAACACCCGTAAGTCACCCCTTTCTAAATTTAAAAATAAATCTTTTTTAAAAAATATGGTTTTCACTAAATGTATGTATTATTTTACTTTCAGAATTACAAAGATATTTAAATATACTATTTCCTCGTAGTTTTCTATACACAGCACCCGTAATTCGTTCCTTTCTCAACCTTGAAATAATAAATCTAAAAAATAAAAATAAAAAATTAAATTCCGAATTACAATGATATTTAGATTTACCATTTACTCACAGTATTACCTAAATCGCGTTGAGCTATTAACATCTGACAATTTAGCACACGGATGAGAGATCGTAGTCTTATACTTAATATAATAAGGTGGTGATGAAAACATAAATAATTTATTGTTAGATGAAAGAGATATAGGTGATGGGAAGAATCACTGTCTTGATTGACAACAATCCTGTATTCATGAAGAAATAAGAAAGAGTTGTTAATCTTGTAATACTGAAGTTCAAACGTTTCTAAAGCTTGTCAAATTTTCAAATCATTTTTAAATATTGGATTATATTTGAAGATCTCTGAGGTGCATGTTTTGAATTTTATTTTACTTGTCTGAAATGGTGTTTACATTTTCTGGAATATGGACTGTTTTCTACTAGCTGTAATCTAACGTCCGCTTCCACTGAAGGTGACATCGCTGACAAAGTCAGTATTAACGTGGTTAATAAAAGTTACAGTAATCGAATTAAGGAAAATAATATTCCCAGGCTGTCTTATCCAACATGTATATTGTTTTGTATATTGAGGTGTTAAAGAATATAGTTTACTAGTATATCACCGGATTAACTACTGTCTCTTTATCCCTTAATCTATGTCAAAAAGGGATCATCTTATGTCGTCAATATGCATTTAATCTTTAGTCTCCCTCGATTCAGTGTTAAACGGTCCTGGGTCCGTTTTATTATTTATGTCATTATTGATAAATACACAATTGTGACATCCCGCAATGTCTGAGGAAAAACAAACTGGTGGCCCCGGTTTTTTGTCCCTTTCGAACGACTTGATAGCAAAATATTTAATAAATTCTATAAAACATTGATTTTAATTCCAGTATGTATCATATAATATTAATTGAAATTTTCTATTTTTCCATTACTAAAAGAGTTTATAGATTTTGTAGCCAAATCTAAACCGGCCAGTATAAACCATCGATTTATTCCAGAATCTGTCATTCGGGATTAACTCCTCCCAGCTCTTCTTTAATCTGATATTATTATTACTTTATTTTAGTGCCATCAATGTTGTTAATACATAAAATAAAAATAACCTTATAATTATAAAAAATTGCTATTCATATCTCAATCGCGAGAGCAATAAGACGGCAATTAATCAAACAGAACAGAAAATTCATTAAATCGAAAAAACATAACAACTATATAGAGTTTGTGTTCAGCTTTTTTTCCTCTTTTTTTAAATAGTTTATACAAATTAAACAAATATCTATGAAATAATCTGGGTCGTTTATTCGGGTTAAAAATTTTACTCCAAAATTCCCACATACATAATAAAATCACATTTACTAATGTCTTTTCTTAATCAGTGCCACCTCGGATTATCTCATATCCGTCTCGTCTGTTTGTAGCCAATCGATCTATTCTTTAATCTATGCCAAACCGGATTATCTGATGACGTCAATATACATTTAACCCTTTCAGTCTCATCGATTGATAGGATCAGAGATTAACAAGACGTTTTTGGTGCTATACTGTCAGACATACGTCACGCCGACGACAATTTACATAAAGTCTGTCTTTAACTTTAACTTATCCCCCACTCGACAAATTTTATAATTTTGAATCTCGTTTTCTAATAATTTTGAATAAATTCATGTTTTTAGGAAGTGCGGTGGTTGGATATTTCGGTGTTTGTTTCGCTTTGTTGTTTTATTTCGTTGTTTTGCTTTTTTTTTGTTTTTGTTTAAAAAAAGAATGATTTTAAATTATTATTCACTATCAACAATTTTTTCTAACCCATAAAGCACCGTGTGTGTTACATTTACACACTGTACATTAGATTTAGTCCACACAATTGTGTATTGAATTTACTAATTTACATAATATTACAAAATTGTGTATTGAATTTACTAAATTAGACAGTATTACAGAATAATATATTGGATTTAATAATTTAAACAATATTACAAAATTGTATTTTGTATTTAATAATTTATCTGATAATAGATACAAGAAACGATATTACTGTATAAAACTTTTATGGCAGTCACGAAATTTATACTCTAGAACTCAAAATATTTCTAGATTGCTCACACGCTTTTAAAGAATAAAAATCAATATTAATACCGATTTGCACGCCATATACAGATGGGGTTGGGGTTGAGCTATTCCATTGAGCACCCTTATTTCAACAAGATTAAAATTGATGCTTGAAGATATTCCTGCTAAACCGGAGAAATTCAACCCTGTGCCCCCGCCACCCCCTCTCTGATCAACCCGGACATCTGATAGTCCCCATAAGCTTTTGGTGTATTTTGTAATAAAAACAAGTGACTATTCATGTTGATATATTTAGATGACTATATAAAAAAACAACCACCAACCGATTTCTCAGTCAGGGGTGTCTTCAATAACTGTTTTATTCGCAGGATCTAGCGGTATTATCAAAGATATGGTGTAAACCCCCGACTAGGATAACTGTGGTGTAAGTAGTCATTAATTAACCTGCTGTAAAATGATCATCGTCTTTAACACATATATAAATATCTACACGTGCTTTCCTTATGTTCTAAAATATTGCTCAATTGTTGGACCGCCCCCCCCCCACCGAAAAATAATGCGATCGTATACGTACCATCCCTCCAACGTACCGTGATAGTTTGATAGACAGAATAATTGTGACAGAAATACAAAGTTTTTTTGTTCTTGTTTTTTTTTTTTTATAAAAAAAATCTTATTTTGATTCTTCAGTGACTATGTATTTACCTGTAAATTTTCAGACTTTGTTCCACCACAATTGTTAGGGAATAATGTCCGTATGGGACTGGTGCCTGGAACCCGTTTTCAATGTCGTTGTTCAATCACGAATACCGTAAAAGAAAAATGTATAAAAAAACAAACAAACTTTGATGTTTAAAGATTTTTTTTGTGCATAATTCGTGATCTTCTGAAATACTACAGTTCAAAGGAAAGGAATATTTTTTGAAAAAAAACTTCATTGAAATTAATCAAAATCTTTACTATGAAAATCATTTTATTTAGAACCCAGTCGAAGCAAAAAGTAGGACATTAAACCTGATTTCATCCCAGTTCAACTAATATACATTTTCCATAAGAAATTAATATATCCGTTCACTTATTTTTTTTTTTTTTATTTATTTATTTTTTTTTAAATGTTTTTTTCTGTATTGTACACAGGTTTATCTTGTAGATTTTTATTTTACGTGTAGTGTGGTCCTCCTGCACATACTATTAAGTAATGGTAAATTTTAAATCAGGTATCCTGTTTAAATTATTGTTTGTAAAAATTATTCGTACACAATATTAATTCATTTATGTTTCAGGGGTGGGGGTCAAAGTACTGTGCATACATTATATATTATTAGTTCTCAACTAATTATGTTTGATCATGGGGTTATCAAACCGTATTCCATATTATCCATCTATAGGCACATTCGATATTATTTTACGATAAAAGAGTCAAGCGAAACAAGATTGTAATGTATTAATTCCAATCTATCTTCGCCCTCTTCTCTTGTATTTCTAATTTTCAACCACAGGTGGAAATCCAATAGAATCTGACCCAGGAGTTTGACATCCGCGCCATAAATACAAAAATAAAACTCATTCAAGCGAGGAAAACAAACTCAAAATAAACCTTCACTTAGTCAATAAAATCATAAATATCTTGTATTTCCACACCAGTAATAAACTATCGGAATTTAACTTAGTAAATACGAAACCCAAAATACAGCCGTCGCGAGTCAATTCGCGTCATAAACCTATAAAATTTCCGATCTTTTGACCATAACGAAGTGGGAGAATTCACGACTCGGGCTGTCGATAAGAGAATTATGTTCTCATTTCAGTTGTAAAAATTCCACGAATGTCGTCCATCGTTAAATTATTGTGAATTATTCATGTTTAATTTTAAGGAATGTTGTTATATTGTGAATTATTCGTGTTTAGTTTTAAGGAATTTTGTTTATTAATGTACCCGATCTGGTCGTGCAATTAGAAGATATTTCATTCACATGTTTAAGACGTGTGCCGATTGGTTAATCCTTGTTTAAATATCTTGTAAGAATTTGATTAATAGAATCGATAAATGCCGATTATAAGACGGGAATATTAACTAAAATAATTAACAATGATGATTGAATTTGCAGTAAACTACTCAATACAAATAAAACAAACAGTATATGAATACAAGCAGGCACTATTGAAAAAACGAGAAAGAAAACAAGCTTAATACGCAGAGCATACAGATCACACCAACTTTTCTATAAATATCCATAAATATGCATCAATATATAAAATATTATTACTAAATTATTTTGAACAAATTTTAATTCAAATTCATTAAATATATCAATATCCATTTATAAAATATTTAACTAAATTTCATTATAAGAATAAAAAAAAATATTCAGATAATTAATCATTTCTCATTGGGTGTATAGTTACTTTGCATATTGAGATAATAACACACCAGCATAAAATTCATCCATATTTAATTTACCGAGGCAAAATATTATTAGCATGGGTGGACATATAATTTCAATCAAAGTGAAAAGTTGAATTAGCTTTCTTCTTAAAAACAATATCTATGCTTGCCAATAATTCAAAAAATAGCTTTTCAATAGTATTTCATCAGTTCGGAATTTACATCAAATTTTGATTGAAGAACATTAGTTATTATTTATGAAGAAATATGTATGCTATATAAACTTCAGTTTGATTAAATAGAAGTGGGTACTGTGTATTTCAATTCAATTACTAAATTAATATTTTATACGTTGTATTACGTGAATCGAAATATATCATTTTGTCGTTATTTATAAATGTCCGGGCTGTTTTATGAAACCATTGAATAGCAACACACGGTGACCGGATTTTCGAATATTTTTACGAAACAATTTTGGGATTGGAAAACATGCTGCGCATATGAGACTGTAAGCGGATTTAGAAAATAGTGTCTTTGATGATTACGACAAGCGGTTGCTACGATGATCATGTAGGATGCGATCACAGCGTGCGTTTCTAGGTTTGTATTGGGTTAGGCAATGAAGCATGGAGTCCCGTATATTGACAATATTTGATAATATGGACTGTCTCACATCTCATAAAACTCGTCATAAAATAATAAAACCATAAAATGAACTTTAAAAACTGTTCAAGTGTACAACCGACTCCACACTTATTGACATAAGTTCCACTAACACAACACGTGACGGGGATATCGTAAAACTTTTATGACCCTGTCAAAAATATCTTGACCCAAATTGTTACCAGAATTCACTAACTAAAGAGTCTCGATTAAATAATTTGACCGTCTGTTAGGGCACTGGTACTTATTCGACAAATGTTACATTTGATATATTGGCCCAAGATGAGGACACAATTAATAATGATTATATTTTCGAACAAGAAAAGATAGGCCAAAGTTGAGTGTCAGGGGCGACACAACAGTTCTAATATTATTAATGTACCATTTTTATAATTTTACTATGAGTTTTTCTGACAAATGTTTTACATTGAATTCTTCACCAAACTTGACGAAAAAACTACCCATAATCGGACTATTGTCTGCAAATAACCAATTTTATGGGGTCTACTGGAGGGCTGTGGATTTCCTTTATTAAAGATAATGGGCCATTAAATATTATATAATCTTAACCAGACAAATATTCTATTCAATCAATAAATCTCTTTTTTTTAAAAAAAAAACCCAAACAAAACAAAACAACATATTCATAACACATTATTTGAATAAAGGCGGCTTTAATGTGGATCCCTGTCACATTCAGTTTGTGCAGAAAATGAGTTGTCTTAAACGCAATTCACCGAAATGGACAAAATACATGTATATCTAGTGTTGAGAATCCCCGCAGTGTAAACGGAACCTGAATTTGACATGTGCATAGGAAATGCCATTAAAGATTTTTGACACATGCATGTATACGGAGGAATAGTAAGTTAAAACTCCAATGCCCTGGTAAAATTCACCCCGTCGGATTTAATACGGAATCTTAACAATAGGAATTAAACAAGAGTCTAATTATAATTAAGTGATGGTCGTAATAACAATAAGCCTTAGCTTTTTAACAAGCTCGCATTACCTTTGCGCATAAATAAATTGATAATTTCGTGTGGGGTGGGGTACATTTCTTTACTTCAGTGGATATCTTTAATAAAATGCTATGTTAGGTTTAAATCCACTCGGTCTGCTAGCAAACTAGTTTCCGATACCCACGAAATTCCATTGTCCAGTCTTGTAATAAAGAAATTTAAAAGTAAGAAGCCTGGAGTCATGTTGTATACTTGTTCTATGTTCTGGATCAGTGAATCGGGTTGATGTGTTTGTGACTCTCCTGGGAAAATTTACCATGAGACGAAACAAGATGTCAAGTCTGAGATTATTATTATGGACTGATAATTAGACAGCTATTAGGGTTGTTGTCTAATTACACTTATCGGATTAAATCAACGAAAACCTATTAGGGATGGCTGATCAGGTACCTGATAGTCGTAGCTCAGAAATAAAGGAACTTTAAACCCTGTTGAAGATTAATGAAAATATATGATTTTATTTGACTACATGTCTTTGGTATATGTCAAAAATAAACGGTTTAATTAAATTTAATGCATAATCGATTCTTGATATAAAACTATTTTCCTTGTTTTGTTGTTTTTTTTCAATCACATTCACAACGTGACTGGGTTCAAAAGGGTTTTCTCTGTGTCATAAAAACTGTTTTGTATTTAATCTTTTCTGATCACAAATCGAAGTAACAATTGATATTAACAGATTGTGATAAGATTTAGAGAGATGTAGCACCGGTAGTCCGGTTAAAATGTTTCAAAAACTATTTTACTATAAAAAGCTAAAATTTAGATCCATTTTATAGTTTACTTGTGAATTGAATAGAAGAGGATAGAATTTTTCATTCCAGCGAGGACAATATAATATAAAAGTATAAAAACATACACAAATAATCAAGAAAACATATATAAACCAAAGATACAAAATACATACTATATAAATACACAAATGTAATGCACGTGTACTCATAAAATGAAAGTAGTTAATAAACAATATGCATGCATTTATCAGCAGGTATCTCTAAACACATCCGAGAAACTTTGAGATAATGTTGTTGCTCGATTCATTCATGAGATTTGTTAGGTTCTTTTTCGATAGAGGACCGTAATTTTTCTTTTAGCCCGTATTCCTGGCAATAACCAAATTTCAAACTTCCCAATTCCTACCGGTCGAAACGTCATGGCTGCATCATCAATGCATCATTATGGCGGAATGATAACAACTATCACGTGAGAAGTAGTTTAGCGTCTGTTTAACGCGTGAACTTCAAACGTCTGCTAAAAGAAAGAATCATTGAGAGATAAATGAGCTAAGTAAAAGTGTTGAGTACATTTCTTTTTATTGTATTAGGTCTCTAACTGTCCCAGTCATTATTCTAAATCTCATCCACTCTACTTCCCGTGGCGTTCTTTTATCACAATGACGTAGATGTGAAATACGTATTGTATTCGGGGTGTCACGTGGTGCAGCAAGCTCCTTTGATGACGACGAGGTTGTTAACCCACGTGTTACCATAGAAATGTTTCACGCGACATTAAGAATTGGAGAAGGGAATTATATATCTTCTGCCATTTCTCTTTTATGTTTTAACAATCTTAGATTCTATACTTTATGACCTGTTTGTTTGTTTATTGTGTCAAAAATCAACGTCTTAAAAGAATTCTATGTCTACACTTTGATGTCGTAATTTTGTCTAAGCAAGATGTCGGAATGTATTTTAAATGGAGTCGCTGATTTGTAAAACTGTAAAACGGTCACATTTGGTTTTGTAACTTCTCCTTTTATGTGTTTGGTAATGGAGACTCGTTGCTAATTAATCGGCTACAATTTATGTATCATTTACACGCGAGTTTTATGGTTTTAAGTTTTGATGCGAGGAATGACCTTGAACAAAACACAAGTTTCTAAAAGTGTATGGCCCCAATATTAAAAAAAAACGTTTTGATGGATAAATTTCAGAGCTGTCTTCCCAGTTATGTTGTTAATACCGTAGGCGGACGAGAGTGCTTAAGCGAAATTTTATGTCGTGGTACTAGCACCATATGGGGTTTAAATACCGCGCGCGTCATATTCCCACCTCTTCTTATTATATGGACAGTTTGCGATCACAATCAGCCGCTTATGATTGAAATTTGACGCAGCGCGATTAAACTCTTTTAAAACATTTATAAGGACATATCGACATCCAAACTTCAGAAATATTGATTTCTAATTTTAAAGCGTGGTTCCTCCTTATAGTGGTGTCGGCCCGAGGGGTGACAAGTGACATCGTAGCCTATAGTCGTTCAGATGGGACGGAAACCTAGTGTACACATGGTTTGCACGTTAAAGAACCCTTGGCAGTAGGCATTCGATATAAGAGTAGGGCGTAGCCCCGCTGGCCGGGCAAAATTTCCCTCATAGCAGACATCAATATGGTTGAGAACTTGCATGTATTCGGCATTTTAATCCCGTTAGAGTGTTCGAGATATCACCATCAAACTTGCTCGGGAGGCGGTAGACAGGGTATACGACTTAATCCGATGAGATTTCCAACCAGGGTATAGGGAGGAGGGATAGGTGCCTTCCCTTTCACAACAGTGCCGTCCCTTCTGAAATAGTGCCCAGGAATGACCCTTCAAAAACGCATGTACAAATTCCCGCGTCAATGGCATGCTACTCCGAAAGAGTGTCGTCCTTTCTGAGATAGTGCACATGTTTCGTTTTTTATACGCCCACATTTTCACGTGGACTTATATCGTCGTCGCCCCTGTCCACCCGTCCGTCCGTCCACAATTGTTTGTGAACACTCTACAGGTCACAATTTTTACCCGATTTCAATGAAACTTGAAATATAGGTTCACCACCCTAAGATCTCGGTTCCTTTCGATATTGGCATGTATCGGACCGTAACTTCATGGATTATGACCCCTGATTGTACGAAAAATATTTTTTTTAACTTGTGAACACTGTAGAGGTCACAATTTTGATCCAATTTTGATGAAACTTGAAATGCATGTTTATAACCGGAAGATCTTGGTTCCTTTCGATATTTGCGCATATCGGATCGTAACCTCCTGAATTATGACCCCTGATTGTACGAAAAATCGCTTTTTTTTTAGTTTGTGGTTCCTCTGGAGGTCAAAAACCGTCTGATTATATCACCGTTACACCATAAAGAAGGTTGAGTTCGAATTTCGTGAAAATCGGACCAAAATTGACAGACAAAATGGCCGCCGCTTGTACGCGAAAAATGTAAAAATATGATATGTCAAGGTTGTGAACGCTGTAGAGGTCACAATTTTGAACCGATTTTGTCGAAACTTGAGCTTGAAATGCATGCTTATAACTCAAAGATCTTGGTGCCTTTCGATATTTCCGCCTTCGGATCGTAACTTCATGAATTATGCCCCCTGATTTTCCGAAAATAGCCGTTTTTTTAGCTTGTCGTCCACCTGGATTCAAAAAACCGTGTGATTATATCACCGTTACACCTTAATGATGGTTGAGTTCGAATTTCGTGAAAATCGGACCATAACTACCAAACAAAATGGCCGCCGCTTGTACGCGAATACTATAAAAATATGGTAAATCAAGGTTGTAGACCCTGTAGAGACCACAATTCTACTCTGATTTTGATGACACTTGAAATGCATGTTTATATCCCAAAGATCTTGGTTCCTTCGATATTTGCGCTGATCGAATTGTAACTTCATGAATTATGGCCATTGATTGTAGGAAAAATCACCTTTTTTGGCTTGTTCTCTATCCATCTCTCGAAAATATGGGCATATCCTGCCTGGCAGTCGCTGGTTATACTTTCGATGGCCTAAACTACATGAATAACTGACCGGATGTAGTGGAAGATCGTGTCAGAGGTCATACGAGCTACTTTTGTCCCTAGGAGGTCAGACATTTGATTAACCAAACAACGTTGACGTTTCTAGTGGGTTACCCACAGTTCCGTGCACCTTACGCCAATAACTCGCCGTAACAGACTGTTTCAGTGGGTAATTCCTCATATCCTCCAGAACGCGGGTTGTATGACAGATCCACCAGGTCGCCAAGGAACAATTTCAACCTAAACCTCATATAAACTAAGAGTAATATTTGGTTGATTAATAAAAAACATATCGTGCACCAAACTGTGTGTTTGCCCCAGAGCAGTTGTTGATCGTATACACATATATATATATATATATATATATTTAGTGCTTTACTATAGTAGACTTATATCTCTGTACACAGATAGCACCCACCACTTGCTGCTTGCCATATCCCAAATCCTCGAATTCTGAGTGTTTCTGCTGTGACTACATGAATGAATCAATAATAAAGAGAATATATAACTAAATGTTCATTTTACACAGGGAATTTGACGGTAATCATATATAAATCTGATCTCAATTAAAACGTTTTAGAATATACGCCAGTTTCCGGCATAACAAAGGATCTTAAATTACAACAACAAACGTTAAGAAAACAATCAACGGTCAATTTTATTTCAATAATACTCATGCGCGTAGGCGTAGAGGAAACCGAAAATCCACAAGGATAGACAGGCGACCCAACTCTTTGTCACGTACAAGTTGGGAATCGAAATCACAGCACTTATGATCTAAAGCACACGCCTCGAGCCGTTTTTGAACCCTATTAAAACCTATCAAACCCGTAAAAAACATGTGACATGTGAATAAACCTTACAGAATAACAGGCACCAAAGCTTGGGACAAACCATAGCGACACATAAAAACAAATCTCGAAGTATAACAGATACCAGGGCGATTGGAGAGCAAACCTTGCAGTATAACAGATATCAAAGCCACTTCAGAACAGTTAATGATGATAATATAAAAATGGTGGGGGATCTATAACAGATACCAGAGCACCGTGAGAACAAACGATACAGTGTAAGAAATACCAGAGCACTATGACAACAAATGTTACAATGTAACAGATACCACAGTAAACAAGAACAAACCTTACAATGTAACATATATCAGAGCGACAGGTGAAGAAACCTTACAATGTAACAGATACCAGAGTTGGGGACAAACCAGAGCGAAACGAGGACAGTATATAACAGATACCAGAACAAATTCAGAAGAAACCGCGCAGTATAACAGATACCAGAGCGACTTGAGAACCAACCTTACAATGAACAGGTACCAAGCGACTTGGTAGATCCACATGAGAAGTGAAGGGGTCGGAAGCAATAGGGATGATAAAACTTAGCCAGAATTGTGAATGAAAATTACTGATTATTGCCATCTCCAAGGGATAATTTCGTTGGCAAGCTGCACGAGGATGTGGAATTTACCAAATACCAAATCCAGAAGTAAATGCTTGGACGACTACATCAACATCTGTGAAGCCTGTTCGGTAAATAATTTTGTTGTTAAGATGGCACTGAACTCTTTATGGTTGGTAGGTGTCGACATTGAGCTCTCTAACTGTGACATGATAATTGCAGCAAATGAAATGTAACAAGCTTGTCTCTATAAGGATGTACGTACTACGTAGTTTGGTGAAAATCCAGTGACTGTCTTTCAAATCTTCACTATTTTATAGAACTCCCTTTCTGTGTTCCTCTGTCTTGAGGTGAAACCGTTATGATAATGCACTCATAGCAGCTGCATAATTGGATGATATTAATTAGTTGCGGGGCTAGTGTTTGGTGGGGGAGGGGCACAAACAGTGACAAACAACACATGAAAGTAGGTGGAGCATCCTTCGCAGAAGGTTAGAGTTTCGAAATGTATTAAACAACAACCATTTACGTAAATTTACCCAGAACACTTCATGTAGAACCACATAATCAACATTGAAATAAAACGAGAATAAGCACTCGTCATGGGTGGTACTCTGGTATTCACTTTTAATTCAAAACATATTCCAGCCACTCATAGATTTGTCTAATTTTGTATTATGGGAAATGAATTCTTTATTGCAAATTATCAACATCAATACAGACAGGGTTCCTTTTGATATTAGAGACTTTTGGCAAGTGGCATTTACCATCTGTATCACGTATCCGTATCGTATACGTGACACGTTGCGTCAGAGTAGTTTTAGAGTTTTGGCAGATTCTTGCGTCGCGTACGTATGCGTCACTGAGCTGAGCTTAGTTCTGTACAGCATGATGGCAGTTATCTAAGATCACCATCAGTGCCTTGCCTACAATTTCTCGAAAGTCGCTGAGCTATTAAAAAATGTCGCATCTTATTAAAAATGGTCTTTGGCCTCACTAATTTATCATTTACACCCATTTACAGATTTGCAAGGTCCCATATCTACCTAAATCTAGCGCGTAGATCAACCAGCGTGCAGACAGTCAGGAAAAGTATGAAAAACCCATCAAAAATAATGATTAAATTCCAGTCTTTATTATGATTAAATTCAAATCAAATATACACCTCCGTGTTCTAAGATGCACAAAGATTGATAAAAACGCCACGATACAACATTTCAGCGTCTAAAAAGACGACAATGTTATACGGACCTTCTCCGTATGAAAGCTGTTCGATACGGGCTGCCGTATCCGTGTGTCGTAGCACGTATGAGAAATACACATACATTGATGACGTCACACACAAAATCCATACGCATACGCACTAGGAATTTACGCTTGCCAAGAGTCTCTATTAACGCATGTCAACCCGTAACATACTGGATTATGCCCCCTTATTGTACGAAAATTTGCTTTTTTTTAAAGCTTGTTCCCCGTACATCTCTTTCAAAATGTGTGCGCATCTTGCATGACAACCACTAGAAATGGTTCCACTACTGCTGTCTTCCACCTTACTCCAGTCGCAGTAGTGGTTTTTCCTACAGAGTTCCTTTGCGCAAGTTTTTTAATCAAATGACTACAAACAGTTTACTGGCCTATAGCTCGCTTAATTTACAAATAAACTGACCCAAAACAGTACTGCACGTAGCTTAACATATAATAAATCGATTCTTATTGAAATAAAGGTGAGGCCTTACCGCATAATTATATGATTTGATGAAACCCATCTCCTACGCGGAATTTCAACTGGCCGACCGTCATGGCCGCAAGTTGCGTAATACGTCATTAGGCCTACAACATAAACAGCGCTATGCAGAGAAAAACTGTTCGGTAACTATTTTAATGGTTCAGTCTTCACTATTTGTGATAGAATTACTTATTTTAATACAAACTGTAATGATGTGTGCGTTTGAACCTATTTGAACTTGCGTAAGGGGTCTTAGACTGTACCAATTGTTACCTTAAACACAGTTTAAGGTAACAAGTATAGTTACTAGACAACCACTTGTTTCCAAACACAAAACACTGTTTTTTTCTCTCCACAACACAGTAATCATATAATTTTACGTTTTATTTTACTTTGAGAAAAGTTGTAGATACAAAAAATATGTTTCATATTAAATAATAAATACAGCTAACTGTACACAACAAATATAATCTACAGTAATTTAAAATGGCTACTCTCACTGCCGATAGTTTGGATGACCACAATCTTGCTATCTCGAATATTTCATACCGAACCCTTTTACTTCGAGATAACGGAACTCAACTTAAATATCTACACGTGGTTTGATAAATTACGGATATCTGCATGGTGGAATTTATAGAAATAAAAAAATTAATTGTCCTCAAATTGTTGGAATTAGTTGCATTATAAGCCACTATAGACATTCACATATTTGGTCAGACAATAGGAAATACCTGCAGGTTAGGAATAAGATAATTCGGTTGGTTTTTTTTTTATTTTAATGTTGCCACCATAAACAAAATCTTAACCTGGCAATTCTTTTCCTATAAAATATACCCCGAAGCAAGAATTTTTGGCATGGAATTATTCTAAATGGCACTGGATGAACCAAAATACAGCCAGAAATTATGGTGACTTTGGTCCAAGGTAAATAAAACAAAAGCTGTCCTTGTTAACTATGTCCTGGGGTGCTATTCATGAATACTGAATGAGTCAAATATAACCAGAATATGGATGTTAATTAGCTAACCACTACAAGATCTATATTTCGTTTCGGTTTATTTTTTATACTTTCGATAGCCTGACGACACAAAGATCTGACTGGTTGTAGTGGAAGGTCGCGTCAGGGGTTACACAAGAGACTTTTGGCCCTATGACGTCAGACATTTGATTAACCACTCAATGTTTCGTTTACCGAACGTGAAGAACTCGTATCAGACTGTTTCATTGGCTAATCACTTACATCGTCCAGAATGCAGGTTATATAACAACTCTTTCAGATCCTTGTGTAGTAATGACAAGCAAAACGAAATTTTTAACTATAAAAAATGAAAAGAAACGAACTAGGATCTGTGTTTTTAACAGATTGAGCTTTTGGCTAATGAAAATATTTTAGTTTAAGTTTCAGTTTTCATAAATAAGGTCCCTGGATATAAGTGAGCATCAATGAACATAAATTTAACTAAGAATTTTGCTTAAAACGAAGCATGCAAACAATATTATTAATAAATTTATCAATCACTACCTACAATCCTAGTGAACTGTGATCTGTGACCTGAGGTTATATGAATAATAAATGAAGTAAATACATAATGAGATATTTGGTGATACAATGATGAACCAACCTACCAAAATAGAATTTCTATCAAAATTTAGCATGCTCCAGAAATGTTTTTCCAATACAAAATACTGGGTCCAGATCTATGAGTAATTTAATATATTTGAATTCTGTCCCAAAGCTAATGAAGCAAAATTTGGGATGATTATTTGAGCTTAAGATGCTGCTAATTTTGCCAGATGAAAACCATTCTCAAAATGTTCCATATTTGCGTTGGTTGAAGAATGCAATGAGATATCACAGTTGAATAAGAGATAATATACAATATATACTGATTATAATTATACATAATATACAATACATTACGATATACAACAATTACAAAACATTACAGCCTACAATTATATACATGACGATATCTCTCAAGTGACTGGAATTGTGAGCTGCACAGTCTGTTACATGCAGACTTTATGGAGTGGAACCGCTATCTTTAAATCACACTCACTTTCACCATGTACATGTGACCTTTTCTCCATTTTTCACTTATTTTATCGAATTTTTAATAAATAAACAAATATTAAATATAAAGACAGAAATAATTGAGAATTCTTGCATTACTTTCAGATCATTTAGAAAAAATATACTCATCTCTTCATTGTATAGATTTATTCTTAACTACATCAACCGAAGATTAGAGAAATGTTTACTACATGAACAGTTCTAATTGTCTATGATTAGTTTATATCTCTTTTCATATTGATATCATGTGATTAACTAAATATAAACAATCTATAATACAGAAATAAATCAAACAGTTGAATCAAAATGAGATCACTCTTAACAATCATCAATGCCGACCTTAGGGTTGTTTGAAAGCAGTCCGAAATTTAACAGAATTTGACTTTTATCAAACATCCTTAACTTTGCTAAAATTAAACAATTTGACTCATGTCATGGAAGTTTAGAGAAATCCTAAGGCCGGCGTTGCAACCATACATGCATAGTGCAGGGTGTATATATAAAATAAATATCTTATACCTCAGTAGTAATATATAACATTCAACTAGTTTAATGTTGTACTAATGGACGGATTAAAAGAACACATTTTGATTATAAGATATTTTAGTGGCATATGTAGTTGAAAATATACTAATTATTATATTTTTTACTATTACTTCCCCATATACACGATAAAGAAGTTGTGATTCCCATTATATAATATATCGTATTCAACGTCATAACGGCCCAAATTCCTATACTCAGGCACCAGCCGGGTTTTCCTCCTTAATTTCCAAGTACAACAATGAGTACAGAGGTGGATTGCAGTTTTCCCTCCCAACTAGGCGGTTTTCTGTACTACAGGGTGCACTACACTACCAACAAAGGGAAAGCAGATTGGAAAATCTTGAGTACCTTTCTCGGCCAGCATCGGACTTCCTGGATAGTGATGAACCAGCATTACAATAGGTAAAACAATTTCAATAAAACTAAACCAGCCACATCTGTCACGGTAAGTTGAATATATTGACGATAGCTGTACAATAAATAGATTAGTCTACTGCATTTAGCAAATAAAATTAACAAGTCATATTTAATTGAGCAAAGAAATAAATACTACTGATAAAAGAAAATCAAATACAAAATTAATTTTACTAATAATCAAATGAAGGCAGCTAAGATGTACTATATTTATCATCATGAAATATTTGGTTTTATATCGTAATTAAATTTAGATAAACTAGTTAATGAAATCAAAGGCAATATGAAAAAAGAAGGCAACAAAATATCGGGCACTTGTAAATTCTTTCACAACACTACAAAATACATATAAATACAGGATTCTTATTCACAAAAACTTTACCCAAAAATATTTAAGAATGCAGTATTTCCATTGGTCAAGACCTAAAATTTTTACAAGGATTTTTACTTTCAACCAATGAAAAGGCTGCATCTTTTAAATACATAAAGCCCCTGGTTTGCTACATTTAGAATTCTGTATTCAAATAACATACAAAATTCTGTGAAAATAAAAATGTATAATGTATTTTCCTTTAATTAGTGTGTATCAATGTACAGTGCATTATGCCCTATTTCATTCATGTATTGCATATTCTATAGAGTCTGTGGTGGAATTTATTGTATCATAAAAACAAACAGACCATTTATATGGAATACAATCACTGATTTTTCATACATTCAGTGTATGGTGCAACATTTCAGCAAAATATCTGTTATCGTTTTCAAGGTTTTTTGTGTGGGGTGAAAACCTTAAGAAAGTACATGTACTTGCTGAAGCATCATGCCAATGATGTATTCCATTAACAGGTCTTTGTGTTTTTACATTCTACACTTGGTCCAATTGCAAAGAAAAATTACACTAAGTATTTACAAATTCTACCCAGTAACATATCAGATTGTCAGAGGTGAATACATTTCACACGTGGACATTTTATTACAGTAAGTTCCTTCAGAGTTCAGAGCAACAGGACCTTTGTTAGTATCCTTATACAGTATAAGTATTTGTGAATATAGTTCTAATGGTTTAATCTACTTGGCATGTTACGGCTCTACAGAAATATCAAACTTCTAAACAGAGGTGAGTATATCTAAATGAAAACCTAACTTTTAAATTAGTAGAATTCACATTAACTCCATCATTCTTTAGGTGAAAACAAAGAAAAAAAAAATTCTGTCCTCAGACAACACAATCACTCTAACTGTTGATTTGGATTTAGCTCAGTTTTGCTGAAAATATTTTTGCTATCCGTTTGGCCTCATCTGCTGTGGGTAATTGTCTCCCTTTGGCACTAATTGTCTTTGATTTGTTTTTTGTAGCTAATCTGGCAGCTAACTCTGATGCAGCTTGAGCTTTATTAGCTGATCTTGGTGTCAACTGAAATAAACAATAATTCATCCATTTCAAATTTGATCAAATGTTATCTAGTCTATAATTCTGTCTACAGTAAGTGGTCGTCATTTCTGCACACCGAGAACTACATGAACATGTACCTACTCTTCTGGAGTTAACGTCCAACTGTTCTGCTCCGAAGAAAATGATGACAGGCAGATTTGTATACATGTAATGTATGTGTACCTCTGAACAACTAGATGCCAATTACTTTACCAGCTCTCCGTCCGGCACTACTAACAACAGTAAGCCAGACTAGTCAACGGCAGTGAGCCAGTATCATATCTACTGAACAACTGTGGCTCCATTAAGTAAAATAAGCAATAATTACTTGGCATTTAGTAATTGAACACATTAAAAATAAACACAAAAGTTATATGGATAACAATTCCTATATTTCTATTAAAGCTACGTTTCAACAATGATTCTCTTGTCGTTATCAAGCACAAACTGATACAGATAGAAGGAATGGGATATATATACTATGTACTATCACAACATTCAATGAAACCATATATTAGGAAAACAGTGACCCTTGTTCAATAATTAGTAATTGTTATCCATATAACTTTTGTGTTTATTTTTAATAATTACTTACCTTATCCGATTTTGTGACGTAGGTGGCAGCTGAAGTTGCCATCTGTAAAGCTTTCATAGACGCCTGTAGTTCTCCCATACCTGGGAAAAAGTTGGGTATGGTTGATTTTTCAACTAACGTTGAGTCAAGCATAGAAAATGTCTCTTTCTCATCTTGAGACGATTTTGTTGCCGATTCCAAACCACTGTCTGTTGTTCGATCACTGTGAACTTCAGTCTGGATAAATCCATCTATATTTCTTGCTGTAGACATATCATCCAGTCTGTGGCTGTTAAGTGGAGATAAATTTCCCGCCAATTTTAAACTTTCACGGAACTGGAACGGATGAGAATCATCTGATGACATGGAATAAATCAACTGCCGATTCTGACCTTGATTGAAATATGAATCAAGGTCCTCTGTTCTAGAGGTCACGACACCTTCATCACGTGACATATCATGTGACTCTAGATTCGACCGTGGTGTGCTCTCTGATTGAGGTCTCTCGTCTTTATGTGAATCGGTATGTGTTTGACGGTTCATTGGCTGATGGTCTGTCATGTGATCCACTTTGCGGGACTCTCGACTCTGTGCAGACGACTGTCTTGAGGCTTTAGAACTGCTGGAATCTGGATGGTGAGTTGTTCCAGAATCCACGGATTCAAGTTCCACTCTGGACAACATGTTTCTAGAGAAGACCCTTTTTTCTGTACTTGATCCCAAATTGAGAGGTTTCTCAGCTGTTGAAGTTAAAGTGTCGATTAATTCCACATTTGAGAGAAGATGATTGATTGGTTGATCTGTGTCTGACACTGATTGAATGGTTTCCAATAAATCGTGTTCGTGATGATCTGTGTGTTCGTTCATCTCATTACCATCATCTGACAACCAGCTATCGATAGTATAAGCACCAGAATATGGCACACGAGAAACAGAATTTTGTGGAGTTTCTTCTGCGTCCCTTTCTTCCCGCAAGTATTGTTCATGCGATTGGCTAATATCACTTTTTCTCATATCTATCACAGTATTTGATTGGCCAGTTTCATCACTTGTTTGACCAACAGTATCAGAGTTTCGACTGGTTAATGGAGCCGATCTGATTGGCCATGTCTGAGCTGCTAAGATATCAGCTGGATTCAAATCTTCTCCTTGGTTATTAGCAGATTCTCTGTTCTTAGCATAAAACCCAGAGAAATCGTTAGGTGCTCTAGGAGTGATGACCTCTTCATCATCTTCTTCAAATCCGACACCATCTTCGTCATCCAGCATCTCACGATACCGGTGATAACTACCAAACTTCTCATCCTCCGATTCCTCATCACCACTCTCCCAGCAATCTCCGACATTCTTCTCAACAAAGTTACCCTCTTCCCTACGAGAAGTACCTCTCCACATCTCATTGTTTGATTCTGTGAGTGCACTGGAATTAACATTATCCATTTCCGATGTCATATGTGTCTTTGGAATAAAACCTGTACTGTTCTCGGCATCAAAAGTTGTGTCTTGATATCGAGAAGCAAGTGGAGGAAGACCAAACACAGCCTCGTTTTGGTTTAAGACTGGATGAGCATTAACTAAATTATTAAAATTATTCCTGATTGAAGCACATGAAGCCATGTCATCGTTAAAGTTATTTGAGGTATTTTGTGGCACAGATGTTCTGAACGTGACGAGGTTTGAAGTTCTTGTTTGATTTGCGTCTTCACTTTTACGACATAGATTATCACCAGAAAATGCACCCGAATCAACAGCACTTTGTGAAGATTCGTTATTTGAATCAATCACAGTGTTTGTTACATCATAATGTTCTCGACTTTCAACCAATGGGGAGCCAGACTTTGTTTGCAGTGAAGTGACACGAGTCTCTGTTTCCAAAGGTAAACTATGTCTGTCTTGTTGATCAAGTCGATGTTTAAAGTTTTCTGTAATAGTGTCCAGATCTTCCAGTTGTTGTCTGTAGAACACAAAAGATTATATAATTATTATTATTACATTTTGGCTTTGAATAGTCTAAATCAGGCATTAATTAACTGGAAATTAACAACATTTCAATTCTAATTTCTCAGAAAAAGTTATGGTTAAATTTATTATTACCTGATTTGTACTATTTTGATGTTTTTTCAATCATTGTTCTAAATAAATAACCCTATGTTTATCTCAGTATTGGGTTTTTTCATAAGTTAGACAACAATCTTTCCTTCATAAACAATTAAATAAGACTATTATCGATTTTATTTCTTTATCAGCCCCAAAGCAATCAGACATTAATCGCTAAGACTTACCTAAGAGAAGAAAAGAGAAAGGATTTCGAAGAATTTTCGTCAAGTTTTAAAGAGAAGTTTGGATTCCAGTGCTGAGTTGTGTTTGTTGTCTGTTGGCTCATCATTGATTGGTCCATTTTAGTTGCTATGCGATGATGTAATTGTTCGTTGATTTGTTGATGATGTCGACGGATTCCCTCTAGGTGGCGCTGTGGTATAATGGAAGACGTATCTGGCGTAGCACTGTTATAGGTTGACGTCCATGCAGTAAATGTTGGGATTAAAGGCACTGAAGAATTAATCTGAAATAAAATAAAACAGATTTATTTACGAGATAAATACTTCCTGTTTTAAATTTAGAGAGGTTTATTGTCCATGTAACCATGCTTGGATCATTAGAACACGAGACATGTCAGACATGTGTAAAAAAAAAAATAGAAAAGATTTAACATAATATTTTTTATTTACTAAATACTTTCTCAAGATCTACGGTACCAAATATTTTCGGGGTTGTTTTTACAGTAAATTATATCCCCATTATTTACAATGCTGAAAATGTTTATGGAAAGAGAGCAAAATGGGGGTTAACGCCCACTCAACACAAACTAGGTCATTTTGAGACTAACATAATATGATTCAATTTCATTTCAATAATTTTCTTGTCCTGTAGGGGTCTTTAGCAGTGGAAGGAAACCAGGCGACCTGGAGAAAACCTATGAGGTTGGACAGGTGACCCTACTCCTTGTCACATACAAGCGGGGAAATCGAACCACACCACTGGACTCAATGACAGATCTTATGATCCAATGTGCAAATGTTAACCATTTATCATATAAAAATTTTAGTCAAGTCCAAACAAGGAGGAGAATTTTGCCCAGACAGCCACATTTCTGCCTACACTTCATCAAAAATTATCAAGGTCTTTCTAGAGCATAGCAACCGTTGCATGGTTGGATCTTGTTTGTCATTTTATATCCCATCCAAATGACTAGGCATTCTCTGACAGGTGTTAATTTTATTATACATACCTGTGAGGAGTATAAAGAAGCATCTGCTATTCGTTGAGGTGAAACTAGTGTCTCTGGAGTTATATTGACCTTAAATAAAAAAATCAAAATATGAGAATGTGGTCATACTGTCATTTGGCAACAATGGTTCTCAATTCAATATTTTTCAGCTGGACATTTTTTTTTACACACAATTTTAATTCTTTAACCACATATTTATTATCAAAAAATTATTCAGTGAGTGTGTAGCACATTTTCTTTTATGCTCAGAGAAACTATCAACTAACCTTCATCTGACCTTGACATTGCCCATTAAAGTCAAGGATGTTATACCAGCCACAGATCTGTAGTAACCCTGACGACAGGGGAGATAAATCAACTGACACAAACCCTAAAACACGATCACTTGATTTATCTGTAATTAAAACAGTGAATAAAAACTTCAATGAAGTACATTTCACTGATGCAATACCTACATAAATTTATGATTAATTTTAGTTATTTACGAATACCTTATGTTTACAATGGAGAGAGAATTTTTAATAAAAACATAAGGACAAGGGTTTGCATAAAGTAATTACACCTTATTATACTTCGTCTATTATACCAAAAATATGAATACAATTACACAGCTACTAAACCAAACTAAACTGTTTACCTGGACTTCGAGCTGCTTCTTGTGGCTTATGCCAAACTTTGAAAACCAAATTCTATAAAAAGATAATAGAAAATATTCATTATTTAGAAAGATAATTGATAAACTGAAAATTTCGAAATGAGATCAGGGTTTGCCCACCATGTTCTTACTGACAACTATACAATATACCTGTTATATAGTATGGAATTCATTTACTTATTAAGGCTTGAATTGGGCAGCTTTTGATTTTAGACTCATCTTCACAAATTTCTGAACAACCAGATACACTTTTGTTTGTTAAATCTGCAGCTACCATCTCAGAAGCCAAGCTTTCAAAATCCTGAAAGTGCTTATTGGCCCATGCTAAAATTCAAAGCTGGGATATCCAGTGCCCAGATGGAGTGAATAGTTTTATTTAACATCAGCTGACACTGGTTAATATTACAGAGAAAGAGAGAGAAATGGGGTTTAACATACACAAACTAGGTAATTTCGGGACTAACATATGATTCCATTTTATTTCAATAATTTGCATTTAGCTTACGCGTAGAGAGAAATGGGGTTTAACATACACATACTAGGTAATTTCGGGACTAACATATGGTTCCATTTTATTTCAATAATCTGCATTTAGCTTACGCATAGAGGTCTTTAACCCGGAGAAAAACGAGATTGGACAGGCAACCCAACTTCTTGTTATGTACAAGCTGGAAGTGGAAACCACTTGACTCAATGACAGACCTTCTGATACAGCTCGCAGGCATTAACCCATTCGGCCACCCATCCCCGAAAGTTAAACACAGATTTACTGTGAAGAATAGTTGTAGTACGTAAATAACTTACACTAGTATTTTTCTGGAAGAATGTATTTGGTAGACGTGATTGTTTATTGTGATCCCAGACGGGATTAATAGAAGTAGGAACGATATCTGTACAGATAGGTCGACTACCTTCACATGTCTGATACGATACATATGTTGATGGTGCTATCTCTTCAGATCTGTTGTAAATAAAACAAATACATAAGCTTAAGGAACACAAGGTGGCACGTGCATGTTTAACGGCCATTAAAAAAGATAGTAGGTATTTCGGGACTAACATATTATGGCAGCAGTATGAAACTGGAACACTCAGAGTAAGCCAACAAGGTTAGGTACTGTATGAAACACTACGTTTGGTCACGTATAAGTGTGGGATCGAAACCATGCACCTTGACTTAATGGCAGACCAGATAGCACAAACGTTGGGACTGCGTGGTCACAAACTCCTCCATTCCAAGATTAAGATCCACCTTTCTTCAGACAGCAACAAAGATATAAGTAGGTCGAGGAGATCTATTACTGTAGATGAATTGAGATGATTTACTAATTATCATTATTTTGGTCTTGTAATGTGATCTTATCGAGTAAATGAGGTTTAATGTCCTACCAGTCTGCTCCAACTGGGCTAATGAAGATGGACATACGTAGTGTGCTATAAGAGAAATTTGGCCTCCTACATTACTGACAAATGGGGGAATCACGCCGGAAAACCCTTATGAACTTTCTCAGCCAACACAGAGTTTGAACACAGGTTAGCGAGCTAATGTCCTACTCACTGAACCACCCTGGTTCCTGCTTGTAGAGTAAATCATTTACCGAATTTTGCATTCAAATGGTTTTAAACTATAATAAACGTTCACATATTTCATGTAATGATTTTACCTGTCTTTGATAGTTATTGTAGGTAAGTGCATGGCACGTTCAATACTAATATGGACCATAAAACTGTTCTCATCCGTTAGACCATCCTGGTTCATTCTTTTATCTGGACTGGATCCAACACCTGATGTCAAGTGATGGAAACTGTCTTGAGAATCATAGTCTTGATCCAAGTCGAATATTTGTGCATTTATATCCTCTTCATCTGACCCGTTTTGCTGTTAATAACAAATATAAGTTTGGTGTTGTAGAGCACATCAAAATTAACAAGAGTAATACAGTAAACAGTTTATGCCCAAAAATTCAATTATATTTTAACTTTAATGTTATATGAAGATCTAAATTAAAGCAAATCAAATTTATTAAAATTGACAGGCTGTGTTCGAGGCTGCTACATACCTGATTAGACTTATGTGGTTGAACGTTAATCTGTACTTGTATACAGCTACCTCCCATATTGTTGGATCCAGGTTTATATAATGGATAAACACCACTACAAAATAAACACATAATGTAAATTAAATTCTCTCAATCACTAGAAAGGTGTCAATAATCATTTTTCTTATTAACATAAAATGTTCTAAGATAGAAATCAGATCAATGAAACAAAACAGGTAGGCTACTGAAATGACTTATTCTTCAGTACCAGATTAACATTTTTAGAATGAAAAAGAGGACACAATGAAATCCATAGACAGTAATGGGAACTTTACTAAATTTTGGAACAGTATGCTTTTTAAAGACTACTTTTAGTTTAAAATATTGTGCTTTTAGCCTGTAATATTGTGCTTTAAGTTTGGAATAATGTGATCTTAGTTAAGAATATTGTGCTTTTAGTCTAGAATATTGTGACTTTAATTCATAATTTTGTGCATCAAGTTGCAAATATGGTGTTTTACGACACTTATTATTTACCTGATTCTGTGATGAGTACGATTCTGTTTACATAGTTCACTCAGTTCAACATAGGCTGAACCAATCAGCTTATCTCTCTGTGTTGGTCGTTTTTCCATGCTGTTTTTACGAGAGTAAGTAACCCACACTTGTACTTCTAGTTTCTCTTCTTGTAGATACCTGATGATATGAAAGATAGAGAAATGGGGTTTAACAGCCACTCAATATAAACAAGGTCATTTCAGGGCTAACAGGGTTAGGCAACACACAAGGACCTTTCAGCTATTGAACGCTTTTTCTCAGCTCTTTGTGACCAGTATCAACAGTTCATGACAGCAACAGTTCATGACAGCAACTTGATGCATCTTGCTGGAAACTAACTGGTTGTACTAGACTGAGTCTACTATAAAATGTTGTCCAAGATCCTGTACTGTTTTATGTGAACATTTTACCCATTAGATCTTTGTTTTGATTGGGAGATATTGTTTATAAGATTTGAGATTTTGTTTTGGGAGATATATTAGAAAAGATTTAGAGACCTACTTACCATTGATATGTAGAAGATTTTGGTAAAATATAATTATGTTGATGTTTAACATTGGTTACTAGGTAACAAGCATCATTGGTTGTCAAGGGAACATTTTTAGATATCACAGCACCTATAAAATACAATTATTTAATTTTCAATACAAATTTCTTGAAAATTGGCATGACAACATAAATAGTACTGTTCATCTAAATCAGTACACAGATGGGCCTCATTTTTTCTACCATCAGAATGACTAGCCTTTGTCCAGCTCTCAATCCTGTTCCAATTCCAAATAGAAACAAGGTTGAAAAATCCTCAGGAACGTTAAAATATTAGATCTGTGTCTTCCCACCTAGATTGGACAAGCGTTGTGAAAAACGGATTGGATGTTAATAAAAAAATGCTTATTAAGAACTATAAAACAGATACCTTTATCATAGAATTTATATCCGATATAACATCTAGCATTATGATCTAATGCTGAATTATAGAACACATACCTTTATCATAGAATTTATATCTAATATAACATCTAGCATTATGATCTAATGCTGTTTGTCCTGTAACTAGGGCATTCTGTAACGGGAAATAAATCCTCTCAACGTTGATCTTCACCCTCTCAAACTCCTTTCGAAATTCACCTAAAAAAATGAAATAATTTAATAAATGAAATAATCAAATGAATGAAATAATTTGATGAATGGAGTAAATGCACAAATGGAATACATGAACAAAATGAATGAGATGCAAACAATATAGAATATAATTATGCGCAATAATGCCATGGAACAAATAAACAAATGAAATAATGATCAAATGAAATAAATGAAAGACTTGGATAAACAAATGAATGAAATAATAGAAAGGAATAAATGGATGAAATAAATCATACAATGGACAGATGAATGAATGAATGAATGAATGAATGGGTAAAGGGCATGAAAAAATAAATAAATGAAAGGAATGAAATTTTTACCATCAAGATCCCAGTCAACTTGTTCTAGAGTATTATCAATTGGTGACCATCCAACACTCCGTCCAGCTGATATAACACGTTCTCTATCATCACGCTGGGCAAACTTTATAGATAACTCTAATCCACCAACAACACGCTTTAATCCCTCACACTCGCTAGACTCTGATTGGACTAATTCTTCATCTGCGTCTTCCTTTGTTGATTTATTCCAACCAATGGTAGGACGGTTAATTGGAAACCAACCAATCAAACCTGTGTAATCAAGGCAGTGAATTATTTAATCATTTTGAATAAATTTTGATAAAATCTTTTGCACAATCATGCGCAATACTGAAAAGAATTGGTTTTAACATCCTACTTTTCTGCTACAACTGGGCTAATGAAGACAAGCATTCAGCAAGCATTGTGTTATGAGGAAAATTTTGCCCAGATAGCAGCATTTCTGCCTATTCTTGCTCAAATTCCAAATATCGCAGGTTTTTTTTAACATGCCCACCGACATCTACACATTAACTAGGTTTTTCATTCCATCCAAACAACTAGACACTGTTTTTGGCTGGTGTTTTGATCAATACCACAGATCATGGCCTGGGAAACCAAAGCCTTGATTGAGACCATGTGACCTTTCGGATACCGAGTCTGCTCTTACTGATTTACTGTGGCTCTTCATATTATACTATAATAAACATGTCAATGTAAAGCAGTGGTGCCAGCATGGATCAGCATAGTGTTACAGTAAAATATCTTACATTTTGATTATCAAATTTAATTCAGATATCAAAAATTCATTTTAATATCAAACAATTTTTTAAAATTACCAACCTGTTTTACGAGCTAGAAGAGGATATAAAGCAACTGTCGTGGTTCCTAGTAGAGTATCACATGTCTGTCGACCAGACATAACCTTTCCTGAAACTTCATCTGATTGGTCAACTGGATTTTGGCCATCTATAATAAAGGGCAAGTAAGAAATTTAATTAATCTTGGCTATACATTTACGTTTGTTCATTTAATATTAATAACATTTCACCATCTCAAAACAGCCCAATTAATTTTGAACGACAAACATAGCACTGTTGTATACAATCTGAACACTAGCAAGGCATTATCATCTTTCCATTAATATGTCATTATTACAGTAGGAAGGGAGAAGTTCACTTTAATGCACTTTGGATTGGTTCAGTATATTAAATAATAATAATACTGTGAACATTTGTATTGTGTGATTCCAAACTGTCTGTATGCTCGTAGTGTATGAAAAGTGTTCAGTTCTGTACAATTTTGAGCAGTAGTTACAACACTATTAAACATGGCACTGAAACAAATCAGTTTCCAGTGATGATTCGAAAGTTGATGGAAACAAGTTTTTAAATCTTATGTTGGTAATTTTGTAGCTGACAATTATATCTTGATTGTAGCTTACTACAGGTAAATGTTCTTGGACAAATTCCTGGCGGTACAGAATCCTGAAGGTGATTACCAAGCAAACTGTGCTATTGAGAGCTGTCGAGAACCACAGTCAGTAACAATACAGACCCTAGTTACTCAAACAAACATTACATGTATGAAAAGCAAAATTATATCTTACACGAAGAACCTGGAACTTGATGCCAAACTTCAAACACAGCTTCTGCTGATTCCAATATTTCTGCTAAACTCTTGGCATCTGCTAGTGGCTGGGTGAACAGAAGTGGAGAGGGGAAATCCAGGTAGTGAGAAAACTCTGGAGCAAATGTTCTGGCTATGGTCTTTGTTAATCTCTCTCCCTGAAATTTAATACATTATCATGACAAAAATAATTTAAGTAATTAAACAAGAAAATCTGAAACAGGAGTTATTACTGCTGTTTTCTCTCTTTGTAAGCCAATAAGATACAGATTATCAACTATCAAAACAATAATTAACATGGTACATCATTCACTGGTATATAATATGCACAAGCACAACATTTCCATAAGCGAAAATGACAAGGGTTTTTAATACAAAAGCCCCAACTTTGTCATAGATAAATCAAGATTATCATAGAGAAATCAAGATTATCATAGAGAAATCAAGAATATGGCATCATAGATGAATCTAGATTATCACATCATAGACAAATCAACTTTATTACATCATACAGATATGAACATTATCACATCATACAGATATGAACATTATCAAATCATAGGTAAATCAAGTTTATCACAGTATAGAGAAATGAATTTAAATACCTGCTGTAAGAATGATAGTTTAATTCTGATATAAGTATTAACACCAACTTCTGCTGGATATTTCATAGATCCATCAAATCTAGCAACATGATCTGCTGCAGCCTGCAAAATATCACAAAATTATAATCATCCACTTTTCTGAAATTGATTTTGGATAAACATCCTGATTTTTTAACTCTAACCAGGCCCATGAAGACAGTGTAATAAAAGCAGTAGGAATATGATTTGGCCAATTTGAAACTGATCGACTTTATCTGGGATATGATACTTTTAATATCACCGCAGATGGCATGAACATGTCTATGATTTATCACTATCCTGCTCTCTCCTGAAGCATTAAATGAAATGAATTGGGGTTTAACTTCCTACTTTATGCGGACTAATAAAGATGGCTGGAATATTAAGATTTACATCACTAATTATGGTGGTAGTACAGACTTGCTCCCATTATTAGAAATAGGACTTTGAAATTTTCCCATCTGTGTCCTATGGCCATGGAATTGGTTTAGTTAGAATTTCTTCCCTTATTTAGGAAACAAAAAGGCCCAGCTAACAGAGTTCCCTGGTAGAACATCAATAATTATTACTCACCTTTAATCCAGTAGCTTTAATTACACCAACAGCGATACAGACATTAGATGTATTAATACTTGTATTAGTTGTATTTATATTAACATCTTTCTGTAATTATACAAACATTACATTTTTATCATATTTAGTAATAGCCTTGATTTGTTGAATCCATTGAATATTTTGTGCTGTAGTGATTTCGACTAATCTAGCTACTAATATCTGGATTGGAAGGAAATGATGAATTTGAATAAATTTTGGGACGGACATAGTATCAAAATGTTCGTGTAAAATAATAAGCTATAATACTTACTTTGATGAGCTGTGATTTATAATGTAGTGTTATATCTAACATACCAGATTCTACATACTGTAATATATATATATAAATATAAACATAGTTTGTTTATCATAGATACGACTCCCCATTGCCTCAATTAAAAGTTCATTTCTTTACATCATTTTGTCATGGGACATTAACTAAGAGATGTTTTAAAAAAAGATATGATTAGATGGGATATATGGGGTTTGACTGTATGTAAGGTGGGGGATGGGGGTGGAGGTGCTTGACTGTATGTGGTGAGGTGGGGAAAGGAGTGGAGGTACTTGACTGTATGTAAGAGCTGGGGGATAGTGGCAGAGGAACTTGACTATATGTGGGAAGGTGGGGGTGGGCCGACCTTTTAAGTATCAATCATTCTTAGTTTCCTAGAACGTGATCCATTGAGTATTACGAATACAGACTTGATATGATATATAGAATTACTTACAGTAGCTTTAGCTTCTGAATCAGGATCTGTTCCCATAGCAACTTGAGAAAGAGGAAGTGAAAATGTTTGTACGGAAGGTTCTCCTCGTTTCTGCATAGTTACCATAGCACACAGCTTAGCTAATGGTAAAGTAGCCTGAAATATATAATTCATTATTTAACTAGCAGATAACCTGGCGCTGCACAGGTTGAAAGTAGTACAACTCTGAATGCCACCTGACCTATGTTACTCCCTGGTCCATGCTACCCCTCCTATACACCAAATTTCAACCTCAGGACTAATTGATATCTAGAAATATATTATCATACTGACCTTAGCTATGACTTGATCTCGTACATTAGGATGATAATATCGACACCAAACTTCAAATGGCAAACCACCGCTACCCCCACCAGAATTAGCACAAGCTATTAAATAAACACAGACAAATATAGGAATATAACATCAAATTAAGGATAAGCAATGACATCAGTTTGGCATGTAGACCAAGATCGTATAATTTGAATGACAGGCCGTGAAATTGACAGGCGGAAGTATTAACCTGTCTGTCAATTTACATGCCAACGAATTTAAACTTAAAGCACAATAAATACAGTTATATTTAAAGCTTTATATGTAAAAACATCTTAAATATTGTAAAAAAATTAGCAAGCGTAACATATGAACAACATTGAAATCAGTCAATTGATGCACAGTTGGCCCCAAAATCATCACACCCAGATTCATGTTAATTGTACTCAAATGTGTGGAGATTTTTTTAAGCCTGTCACAATAAGTAAAAGATTACCAAGTGTATAGAACTAGTTCTTGGTTTAAAAACTATAAACTGATATATAGATAAAATAATAAGAGCTATAGATGAGAGTAAAATATATGAATAATAGAATACCTGTAAGTAGTTCTCTTTGTACTGGTGTACCTTGTTGTAATGATATACGATGTCTATTACCATCATTAAATACAGGATCAGGTATACATAACGTTGTACCCGTTCTATATGATCGTAGAGTAGGTGTGGCTAAAATATAACATTCATATCAATCAGACAAATCCACACAAAGACATTGTAAGTAATAAATGAAATGAAATAAAATGATATGGGGGTTTATAACGTCCTACTGTTCTGCTCCAACTGGGTAATGAAGACGGGCTTACGCCATACCGTGTGCAATGAGGGAAATTTTGCTCAGACAGTGGCACTATAGCCTACTCTTATATCGAACTCCAACTGCTAAGGGATCTTTTATGTGCATGCCACGATTAGACAACTGTGCTTGTCAGACCCTCTGTCGTGCATCACTGACAAGGGGAAACAACAACAACATAGGAAAATCAAGACCCACTTTCTCTGCTGTAAGTAGTAAAAAATCAAGTCAATGTATATGAAGTTGCCAGTGGGCCGTAAACATCCACTGTGCCATAGTGACTCAGATAGATTCTGATTAAGGTTTCACGCCCAACTACGGAGAAACAACACCATTTTAGTCCTGGAATGTCTCACTGACAGTCAATTTCTAGTTCGGAAATAATTGTCCTAATTTTCTTAAAGAAAATAAATACACATTCTTGTTTGCTGTTCTTTTCTGATAAATACATTTTTAATTTCCGACAAACAAAAAATTATGTGACAGGTGTCAGGCCACTTCGGATAGACACTGGAATATTTACTAACAGACGAACTGTCTCCCTTTAGTCACCAGGGTTGAGAAATGCGGTTATCAGACTAAAAGTTTGGTCAACTTACGATATTTAACACCATCTGTTTCTAGTTGTGTAGGAAAATGATACTGGATGAAACAATCAGCTTCACCCCATATCATATTCTCAAATAACTTTAAATCTTTTATACCCTCGATAGATAATTCAAAACAATGTTCAACTGAAAATATATAAACCAGATATATAGCTCAAAACAATATGTGTCACAAAATCATGCTTTGAGGGAGGTATTGCCCCTTTATTGAATTGGGTACTGTCTCTTTAATGTACTTATTGACCCTGTTTACTGCCATAGATTGATTACTGATTATCCAGACAGAAATAAATGTATTTCATTCAACAAGATGTTCTGGTTATCAATTATAAAGTCACAAGTGATGGGTATGTGTGTATATGACTGACTGGAAAGCATGCTGTTTGTGAGTTGTAGTTGAGGTAGAGTATATAAGAAGTTATTCAGAATTTGTCTGTTGCTGTTCCCGAAGTATAGTAGGGAGTAAGCGACATGTCTAATGTCTAATCTGTGTTACATGTAACTTTTAATTGTATTTGTGAAAGTCCTAGGTGAATTTCTTGTCTTTGAATGGCAAATGATAGTCTTGGTGACATAATATTTCTTGTCTTTGAATGGCAAATGATGGTCTTGGTGACATTGTGTATATAGTCTTAAGTGACGGACATTGGGGTAAAACGACTACAATCTGTAAGTATTATGATTTTAAGCAATTGTAATTATTTGGTATTTTTGCCGTAAAACATATGATGTATAATGTTAAGATATATATCATGAGGCGAAACGGTATACTTGCATTTAGTATATATATAATTTGCTAACCGAAAATAACTTTTCTCTTGTAGATGGCAGTAAATTGTAATATGTTTAATTAATGTAATTCGACACAGTAAAACAGAGTCTGTGTTCAGCTCGTATCAAGTAGTGATTTGTTTAATGTAATTCGACACAGTAAAACAGAGTCTGTGTTCAGATCGTATCAAGTAGTGATTTGTGCCTCGTTATATGGTGTTTAATCGCGTGTATAACAGAACCAAAAGTGAAACTTCGTTGCATACAGTGGTTCCTGGTGATAATTGATAAACTTTGTCGACATGGGGGTTGGATATTGAATATGTGTGTTTTGTGTTTGTATATATGTTGTGTTTTTGTTACCGGTAATAAATCATGTTTAACTGTTTTTGTCTTGTGATGAGAAATGGGTGGCTATAGAGGTGGCCGTTCGTCCGTCTTGTAACATTTGGTGTCAGAAGTGGGATAATCCTCTAAGCTACATTTCTTATCCCAAGATAAAGATACATTCTAGTACTAGAATTTTCATTGTGTTAGTCAAGGGGGTATAATTATTGTGTAAGACATATAATGGAATTTGTAACTTATCTGTAAGTAAATATAAACTAATAGTAATGACTGGGTGTATTTAAATTTAGTTCGTACTGACAGACCAGGAATAGTTGAATTGATGTTTTGAAGGCTATTTCGTTATTTATAGGTCCATTATTTGTGTGGTAAGCTTTTTAGTTAGTTGTAAGGATGGATATTAAACAGTTTGTTAAGCTTGGAAAGGAGATTGGTTTAGAGGGTGAAGAGTTGAGAGGTTTTGTAGATGAACAAAAGAAGTCTGCAAGAGAGGAGCGAGATCTTGAGAGACAGGAAAGAGCGAGAGAACGTGAGCTTCGAATGCGTGAAAGTGAGAGAGCGAGTAAGGATTTAGAAATGCAAGGGCAAATTGTTGACAAGGAGATATTATTAGAAAATTTAAAACAACAAACAAGGGAGACAATTGATGCTTCGAGTAGGTGTGAAAGTAGACCGGCTCGTCGTCCGAAATTGCCGAGTTTTGATGAAACGAAGGATGATATCGACGCGTATTTATATCGTTTCGAACGCTACGCGAATTCTGAAAATTGGGACCGCGGGGACTGGGCAGTTAATTTAAGTGCACTGCTTACAGGTAAAGGGTTGGATGTCTTTTCAAGATTATCTACTGAGGATTCTTTGAATTATGATGTTTTAAAGGAATCGCTTTTAAAAAGGTATGATTTGACAGCGGATGGTTTCAGACAGAAGTTTAGAACAGCCAAACCAGAAAAAGGTGAGTTTGCTAATTCATTTTTTGTGAGACTTGAGAATTACTTAAACAGGTGGATCAATTTGGCCAAGGCAGCCGAAACGTTTAATGGCCTGAAGGATCTTTTACTTCGTGAACAGTACATGCAGTCTTGTCCCAAAGATTTGGCACTGTTTATTCGAGAGAATTGTCCTAGTAATGTGACAGAAACTGCCGAACTTGCAGACAGGTGTATGGAAGCACATAGTAAACATAATTTTAATAAAGAGTTTTCAGGTAACTGCGAAAATGAGGGTTTGCAGCAGATTAAAAGGTGTTATATTTGTAAAAGAGTTGGTCATGAAATGAAGAGTTGTCGTTTCTTAGGTCGGCTCAGAACTCAAACAAGTAGTGCGTCAGTAGAACCCACTTCTAATTTTGGCGGTCGAAGGTCTTTTAATGCGAGTCGAAATACTGGTCACGATACAAATAGACAAGGGTTTTATAGTCATAATTATAATGGATCGAATCAAGGTTATAATTCCAGATATAGTCAGGATAACCGAGTCAATGGTTCAACTAGGAAGTCTGATCATCGCCCGGAACGCGCTTGTTTTGTTGACGGGTGCGATGAGGGTATAGATGAAAAATTACCTTATGTAAGTGCTGCTTATAAGAAAGAAAGGACAAATAATAATATGCCGATAACTAATGGGTTACTAGGTGATGTTGAAATATCAGTACTGAGAGATACTGGTTGTTCGAGTGCAGTGGTTAGAGATTCGCTGGTAATTGACGATGAATATACAGGTGAGATTCAGAAATGTATTTTAATAGATGGTACTATAAAATGTGTTCCTGTTGCAGCACTGAATGTCAACACACCTTATTTTAAAGGATCACTGAAAGCTTTATGCATGGAAAACCCTGTATGTGATCTTATTATAGGTAATATTGAGAATGCGAGGAGACCGTTTGAACCTGATGAGAATTGGGTGAAGGAAGAGCAGGGGATAAATGATTCGGAGAAAGGTGTTCAAACACTAAATGCTGTTGACACCAGGTCAAAAATAAAACTCAAAGCCAAGTTGTTTGAGGGCATTAAGGCCCCTGAAACTATTGAAAGTGTAAGCCGCGCCGAGATTCAACATGGTCAAGAAATTGATGTGACATTAAATAAAGTAAGAGAAAAGGTCAATACCTGCGAGCGAAAGACCACGGGTAATAATGTAATTTTCTTTGAAACCCGTAATAACCTGATATATCGTATTTTTCAGTCACCATCTTTAAAAGTTAGTCAGCTTGTAGTGCCTTTAGAGTATCGTAATAGAGTGTTACAGCTAGCTCATGAATCGATGTTTGGTGGTCATTTAGGCGTTCGAAAAACAGCAGATCGAATTCTAACAAAGTTCTATTGGCCAGCTTTGCAAAATGATGTTAGGTGTTTTTGTCGCTCTTGCGATGTGTGCCAACGGACCTTTCCTAAAGGTAAAGTTATTAAGGTACCTTTGGGCGAAATGCCTATAATTGATATTCCGTTTAAACGTATAGCCATTGATTTGGTTGGCCCTATTAAACCAGTGACGGAGAAAGGTAATAGATATATTTTAACAGTAGTGGATTATGCAACCCGTTATCCAGAGGCGGTAGCTTTACCTAGAATCGAGGCAGAAAGAGTGGCGGAGGCTTTAGTTGATATTTTTTCAAGAGTTGGAGTACCGGAAGAAATATTGTCTGATAGAGGTTCACAATTTACGTCTGAAGTAATGAGAGAGGTAAGTCGTTTGTTATCTATCAAACAGTTAGTTACAACCCCATATCACCCAGCATGCAACGGACTTGTAGAACGATTTAACGCCACACTCAAATCCATGTTAAAGAAAATGTGTACAGAAAAACCTAAAGACTGGGATCGCTATTTATCACCGATCTTATTTGCGTATCGAGAAGCTACTCAGGAAAGTTTAGGTTTTAGCCCTTTTGAGTTGTTATATGGTAGGAATGTTAGAGGGCCAATGCAGATCTTGCATGAACTTTGGACTGGTGAAACATCTTCGACTGAGGTAAAAACAACCTATCAATATGTTTTAGATTTGAAAGATCGTCTTGAAGAAACGTGTAAACTTGCAATGGATAATTTGCTCAGATCTAGTAAGAAATCGAAATATTATTACGATAAAAAAAGTCGTAAGAAAAGTCTTAAGGTTGGGGACAAGGCTTTAATATTATTACCAACTGATAATAATAAACTGTTAATGCAATGGAAAGGCCCGTATCCCGTTGTAGAACTTCAAGGTAAATTTGATTACAAATTGGAAGTAAATGGCAAGATAAAAACATTTCATGCTAATCTGTTGAAACCTTACATTAGTAGAATATCTTGCCATGCTGATCAACATAATTTAGTTCAGACTGCGGCAATAACAGTTTGTGAACCTGTGGATACATCTGTAAATGAAAGCGAGGTGGTTTTACCTCCCTTGATGGCTAAAGAGACGATCCGAGATGTCGTTATTGATCAAAAGTTGACAAAGAATCAATTGTTGGAGATGGAGAACTTCTTAAGCCAATATACAGATGTCTTGACTGATTTACCAGGTAAGACTAACTTAGGTGAACATTCAATCAAAGTAACAAATGGTGAGCCTATTCGACTACGCCCTTATCCCATTCCTCATGCAATGAAAGATGTTATCGAACAAGAAGTGACATCGATGTTAAACATGGGTATAATTGAGGTTTCGAACTCTCCATACTCGTCGCCTATTGTCATAGTGAAAAAACCTGATGGTTCCAATAGGTTCTGTATTGATTTTAGAAGATTAAATCAGATAACAGTTTTCGATGCCGAACCAATTCCTAAATCAGATGATATATTCCATAAACTTTCAAATTGTAAGTATTTGTCAAAACTTGATCTTACTAAGGGGTACTGGCAACTACCTATGGAGGAGAATTCCAAACAATATACTGCGTTTTCCACTCACATGGGCTTATTCCAGTTTAACATGCTTCCTTTCGGATTAGTTTGCGCACCCGCGTCCTTCTCCAGAATTATGCGGAAATTGTTAAGGGGCATGGAAGGAATAGCAAATTATATGGATGATATATTAGTTTTTAGCTTGACCTGGGTGGAACACCTTAATAGTTTAAATGAACTTTTTGCAAGGTTACGGAAAGCAAACTTGACAGCTCGGCCGTCGAAATGTCTGTTTGGATTTAGACAGCTAGATTACTTGGGTCATTTTGTGGGTAATAAGGTTATACAACCCCAGGTTAAGAAAATAGAAGCCATTGAATCTGCCATGATCCCAAACAGCAAGAAAAACCTGCGCAGTTTTCTCGGCCTGGCAGGATACTACAGGAAATTTGTTCCTAATTTTGCAACTATAGCTGCTCCTTTAACTGATTTAACGAAAAAAAGGTAAACCAAATAAAATTGTTTTTGGTCAAGAACATGTTAAAGCATTTGATGAATTGAAACGGATATTATCATCGTCATTAATCTTAAGATTACCTAATATTGATAACACATTTTATTTGCAAACAGATGCTTCGGATGTTGGTTTAGGTGCTGTGTTGCTGCAAGTGTTCGAAGATGGTAAATTTCCGGTGGCTTACATTAGTCGTAAGTTATTGCCAAGAGAAACCCGATACTCGGTCATCGAGCGGGAGTGTTTAGCTTTAGTTTGGTCTATTCAAAAGTTTCAAGAGTATTTGTATGGTAAGGAATGTATACTTGAAACTGACCACCAACCTCTTATTTATTTGAATAAGACGGGTATAAATAATAATAGAATTATGCGATGGGCTTTATCTTTACAGCCTTACAGATTTCGAATTATGGCTATAAAAGGTAAGGATAATGTGGGAGCTGATTTTATGAGTAGAAATATTCAATGATTTTGTGTTTGTATGCCAAAATTCCTTTGGAATTTAGTCAGAAGATGGGGGAGTAAATGTCACAAAATCATGCTTTGAGGGAGGTATTGCCCCTTTATTGAATTGGGTACTGTCTCTTTAATGTACTTATTGACCCTGTTTACTGCCATAGATTGATTACTGATTATCCAGACAGAAATAAATGTATTTCATTCAACAAGATGTTCTGGTTATCAATTATAAAGTCACAAGTGATGGGTATGTGTGTATATGACTGACTGGAAAGCATGCTGTTTGTGAGTTGTAGTTGAGGTAGAGTATATAAGAAGTTATTCAGAATTTGTCTGTTGCTGTTCCCGAAGTATAGTAGGGAGTAAGCGACATGTCTAATGTCTAATCTGTGTTACATGTAACTTTTAATTGTATTTGTGAAAGTCCTAGGTGAATTTCTTGTCTTTGAATGGCAAATGATAGTCTTGGTGACATAATATTTCTTGTCTTTGAATGGCAAATGATGGTCTTGGTGACATTGTGTATATAGTCTTAAGTGACGGACATTGGGGTAAAACGACTACAATCTGTAAGTATTATGATTTTAAGCAATTGTAATTATTTGGTATTTTTGCCGTAAAACATATGATGTATAATGTTAAGATATATATCATGAGGCGAAACGGTATACTTGCATTTAGTATATATATAATTTGCTAACCGAAAATAACTTTTCTCTTGTAGATGGCAGTAAATTGTAATATGTTTAATTAATGTAATTCGACACAGTAAAACAGAGTCTGTGTTCAGCTCGTATCAAGTAGTGATTTGTTTAATGTAATTCGACACAGTAAAACAGAGTCTGTGTTCAGATCGTATCAAGTAGTGATTTGTGCCTCGTTATATGGTGTTTAATCGCGTGTATAACAGAACCAAAAGTGAAACTTCGTTGCATACAGTGGTTCCTGGTGATAATTGATAAACTTTGTCGACATGGGGGTTGGATATTGAATATGTGTGTTTTGTGTTTGTATATATGTTGTGTTTTTGTTACCGGTAATAAATCATGTTTAACTGTTTTTGTCTTGTGATGAGAAATGGGTGGCTATAGAGGTGGCCGTTCGTCCGTCTTGTAACAATATGTTCAACTGAAAATATATAAACCAGATATATAGCTCAAAACAATGTTCAACTGAATATATAAACCAGATATATAACTCAAAACAATGTTCAACTGAAAATATAAATCAGATAATTTCCACTCTCAAAATTTGCTTTTTGAAAGTGGAAAAAATATCTTAAATGTTTCAGACAGGAAATCTGGCTGAACAATTTTGATCAAATAAATCCTAGTTACCTGTATTGACTTGATCTGACTTCATAATGGCTTCTTTACTAAATACATCTTCTCTAAAAATACAAAGATATCCTTTAAATGAATAACAAACTCTATAACAAAATCTTTTTGAGAACATCAGGGCGATTATTTCTCTATAATTTCTGAATGGGATGCTATTTGATCCTTCAATAAAGTCCAAGACCCTGGATTAGAACTAATATAATTTTACCATATTTTTTCAAGAAGAAACAGTATGATATTTAACTGTCAAAATATAATGTCAAACAGGAAGGAGAGTCGTCTGCTTAAAATGGAAGCAACTCTAGGCACGCTTCACTTAGCTAACCAGAATATCCATACAGATAATTAACTGGAGCAGTCGCCAAGGGGCTATCAAAGATAAGGGAATTTTTATTACCTTTCTAGATGATGATTTGGTCGTTCAGGTACACTCATTAGATCGTTCTCATTCATCTTCTGTCTCTGTAATAATGCTACCTGTTCTGCTGTACCCATGGCTAATAGAACATGAATCTGTCCGAACTGATAACCAGTAAATAAATCTAATACTGGTAGATAATTATCAACAGCTACAACTGGATACTAAAATACACAATTAGTTAATCTTAAAAATACAAGTAATTTGTCCACAAGGAGTGTCATAAGGTAGAATGCAATAAAGGGGCACCTAGATCTGGCAGAGAGAGGGGGTTCAATATTTCTTACAATATCTTCGGAATGAACAATATTAGTTTTCGGAAACAACAGAATTGTGACAGGACTTAATTCTGTCTCACTGGATTACAATCAAGAAGGAACATTCCAGTCGAACAATGAGCAGACTTTTAGTTTAAGATAAAAACAAAACAAACCTGTGATTTAATTAATGCATTAGCTATCCTTCTTTCTCTGAACGACATAAAAAACTGATGTAAACTTAGTTTAATTATTCCAATAAGCTGTAACATAAACAAACAGTATAAATAATATTATATGATATACCAATACAACTAATTATGGAACGAAATAAAGTTTGTATACACTTATTTTGATTAATGTGCTTCCGGTGGTACAAATGTGACCATGATTTTCAGTTTCTTCTGAACGAATAAGACTCTATTAGAATATAAATATTACAACCATCAAAATATCAGAGACACATGTGACTGAAACATGTGACATGCTACTTTGGTTTTTAACCCCTTGTGAACGGATGACGTGTTGACACGCAAATATTTTCCGTGCCCAGAGACGGTTGACGTGTTGGCACGTCACACGTGACACCCTGAATCAGTCCTCATTTAAATATGCTAAATTTAGCACGGGCAATCCCCCTTTGCCTTGCGATCATAAACTAGTTATCTCCCGTTGTTCTAGATGGCATCACTTGTATTTTATCGTGTAATTTTCTCGAATTTTCTGCATATTTACGACATGTAAACAATGGCGGTTGCCAGGAAGCGCCAGCTGTCTTTCGACGAAGTAAAATAGACAATAAGGCAAGGAAAATTCATTTTGTGAACTCAAAACATCATAAAATTACAACAGGAATTCTTTTTTAAGAATTCAAGCCAAGCAAATTGAAGATAAATTCACATTTTAAAAAAAATGATTTTTTCCCCTAAATAATCCAGTCCAGGGTTACGAAATTTCGTCGAAAATCCCGTCCACAAGGGGTTAATGAATTGTGTTATAGATTCCATTACAGTTACAAATGCAAAATACTTTTTTAAAATTAAATCAAATTATAAAATCAATAAGAGATGTAATGCCAACCTTGTCATTTTCTGCTGTTGTCTTTTTATCCCAAACTTCTATTACCATAAAATTATTTCTCATTCTCTCGAGTAAAGATGGAGTAATTAACACTGGAGCCACCTATAATCAAATACATGTCTTTCAATATTAAAGTAGTTTTCAATCTTAAATAGAAATCAGTGTAGTTGTTCTGTGTATTATCAGGATGATGGCTAGAAATGTATTTGGCCAAATGTCTCTCAAATGCCGGATGTTGAGTCTGCAAAGCCTTTTGATGCTTCCCTATCACTTTTGCGAATACGTAAAATCTTTACATTCCATCCCTTGCAGCTTTCCAGATATGCAGTTTCCCCGTTACATTTTGGGAATTTGTAAGCTCCTCACATGGCCTCTTCAGCAATGTATTTTTAGATTTTCAGAAATAATTAAGATATTATCTTTATATTGATTGTCTCCCCTTGGTCTTCAAGAGACCATGAGGGGATCAAATATCTTACCTGTAGAAAATTATAGTTGGGTTGAGTTGTACCCCAACAAACATTAGATGTAACAGCATCATCACACCAAAACATACGGCAAACTAAATATGTATTTCGCGTACTTAAATCACGATTACCTGAAAATATAATAACCATACGATGTCACCAATTCAGTTGGAAAATATTACACCCAATTCATATGTTTATATACTGATCACTGCAGTCCCAGGGAGAGAGAGAGAGAGAATTGGGGTTGAACATCCACTTACTAGAAACCGACTCAATTCAGGACTAAAATGATATAAATTTATTTCATTAATTCGGATGCTCATAGGAGTTCAACAGTGGGGAGGAAACCAGAGGATCCAGTGAAAACCCATGTGGTTTGACAGACGACCATATTCCTTATCACATGATTCGAAATCCTGCAATTTGACTCAATGACATACCTTATGATCTAAAGTGCATGCATTAGACCATACAGCAGCCTAAGCACCTGCATCCTAAGGAACTAAACCAATCAGACACCCAAACCTATCTGCCCCAGCTACACATTTCATGATTTGTTATACTGACTTGTTTTAATTCCATGATGTATTTACTTAGCCCAATGGAAATGAAATGGGGTTTAAAATCCTGCTGTTCTGCTCCTAAACTGTGGGCTAATGAAGACGGGCATACGCCATACAGTGTGCGATGCGGGAAATTTTGCCCGGGCAGCGGCACAACAGCCTATATTGAATTCCAACTGCCAAGGGATGTTTTACATGCACGCGAATGTGTACCCAGGATCTCAGTTTTTCGTAACCATCCACACGACTAGACACCTTTCCTTGTCAGGCCCTTCATCCTTTATCACTGACAAGGGGAAACCACGCTGGAAAATCTGGATTAACTTTCTTGGCCAATGCTGGGTTCGAACACCCGACCTACAGGCTAGCAAGTCAGCATCTTCCCCACTTAGCCACTGTGATCCCGTTAGCCCAATGGAATTAATTATTACTGATCTTTAAATTAAATCAAAATGACTCCATTTTGTTGACAGTGTTTAAAACAATAAATATCTCACCTGTCTGTTGTTGGTGTAATATAACTGGTCGTTTATTGACGACATGTAGAGGGGGAATTCCCTGTGTGTTCATATTACGTCCGTCTGGTATATATAACATCATATTTAACGTCAATGTCTGCAAATAACAACAACTTATTTATAAGAAGTACATTTATATTGAACAAAGAATTTTCAAATTAATTGCAATTTCTGAAACATTTCTTATCTTGAATTAAAATTGTATCTGGATTGGCAGTTCTTCCATGAGCAGCGTGGAGCAGAGAGCACCAATTGAAATATCGTAACATCAGAACATTTTACAAATGGAGCCAATCCAGATACTTTTCATTGATCTTTTCTTAAAGGAGCTACATTTCTATTCTTTGGTACGTAGAAATGGACACAAATGGGTTGCAATGACCCCCAATGTATATAATAATGTGATATTAATATATAGAAACTGTTTTACATGCAATCATTTCTGTTCTTACTCCAATTTCTAATCAGTTATTTTGAAATACGCGAAAAATTCCAATTAAGTAGCATTATTTGGCATCAGCTTATTCCAGGCTACACCAGTAATATTGACCTGTTGGATATATTTAGCCCCATTCATTGAATTGCTTTATTACAAACGGTGCTCGAAAGCATTTTCATTTTGTCTTCAATATTGGATACCAGAAGCCCATCTGTTCATGATTTAAATTCATCAAAACCTGCGGCAGGTAACATTGACATATTAGACTTGGAACCATATCATTACCTCACATTCACCGAACGGAATGTTTGGATTTCTCAAGGGAAGTTGATACACTGCTTGATTTGCATGGTTCTGAGGCTCATTCTGATTGGTTATCTTTTTTTCATCTCGATACTGATTAACAGCTGGTGGGATATTTTGATTGGTCGATGAAATATTTTCTGGAATGTCTTGTTGCATTTGGTTGGACGGTTGAGAGGTTACTATGGTTTCTTTCTTGCGTTCTTCTAAAATGTAAAATATTGAATGAATTATATGTCTTTATCCGAGTTATCATTATCAACTATCACCCTATTTGGAAATCCACCCAATTATAGCAAGCCTCCAGGTTCTTATCAGTCTACGTTTGGATAAAAACCCGAAATCGTCTAGCTGCCAGTCAGTGTCACACCACAATGATAGTAAATACTTGTAAAACGAAGCTTGGAAATAAGGCAGCTGTCACAGACTTTGTCAAGTACAAATTATCACCCAAGGTATGTATTATAATAAGAAGGTAGTGTGATAATTTGTGTCTGACAAAGTCTGTGACAGATGCCAGTCAGTGTCACAACAATACCTAATACTAGTTGCAATTTGTTTTCGAGGTATTTGGTATTTAACCTGGCAATATACAATACAGAAATCTATAGAATGTTTATTAATAGCGACATTTTAACTAGAATTCTCATTGTTTGCCTGAGAATGCTAATCGAAACATCGCCCTGTAATAAACAGTAATAGTATTTTATAGAATTGTGTCTTCTGTGTATGTCTGTATAAGAATAATAGAATATATTAATATTTAACCTACCTAATTCTCGTTGTTTGATATGATTCTCTAAATCTGATATAATATTATCTGATAGAAGAGGAGGCGGGGGAGCAGGAGTGGGCTGTGGAAGGGGGACTATCTTTGATTTGCCAGATATTTCTGCAATCTTTGTTCTTGCCAAGGCTGTGGCAAAATCTTTATGATCAGAAGCCAGTTCTACTCCTGCCTGCAATATATAATATTAGTAAATATTACCAAACAATTCTAACCGTTGACTTTCATTTGAAGGATTTCATATCCACTGCAAAGTACAATATTGTGAAAGTTTAATCTCAAATAGGGAGAGGAGAAATGGGGTTTAATATCCACTTGACACAAACTAGGTCATTTTGGGACTAAATTGTATTTCAATAATTTGCCTGCTTTTAGGGGTCTTTAGCAGTGGGAGGAAACTAGGGAACACAGGGAAAACGCACAAGGTTGGAGAGGTGACCCTGCTCCTTGTCATGTACAAGTTGTGAATCAAATAATGGCACTTGATCCAATGACAAACCTTTTGATACAACGTGCACATGTTAACCATTCGGCCACCCAACCCCTCATCTCTAGAACGAATTTTAGCTGAAACTGGTTCAGTTATACTCTGTAGTTCGAAAGATGTGATAACTGAAATTCTCAACATTCAATATATTTTCCTCAGACAATATAAACAAACCAGAGCCATCTTAAGAGTTTGGTCAAATCTTATCTATCACTGAAATCTTAAGATTTGTTTTCTAAATCAAAATGATACAAAATCAATTTCAGCACATTTTAGCATTGGATTTTTTAAAGTCATCAAGAAGTTGTCACAAAAAGAGAAGAAATTTTGACAAGATTAGTATCCAACACCAAATTAAGTCTCATGACAACCAATTATACACACAAATAGCTACAACAGTATCAAACATAGTTTGCCAGGCAATATTCAAAAATGGATGCATACGTGAAAAGATTTTGTTACCTTTAGATAACCCAATACTGTCCCAGATCCTCGGAAGGATCCGTTCATCTGTGATCCTGTTTTCCCTGTCTCTCGGACTTCCAGACTTTTATTCAGATACAGTCCATCAGATCGAAGAATGCTTTTCAGAGGTAGACCACAACTTCCAATAGGTGTCGGCTAAAATAAAAATTTTGATTGTCAGTCCTTATCAAATTCGTAAAATATAAATAGGTGTCGACGAAAATAAAGATAATTCATCAATACAACTTAATGTATTATTTGTTTCTAATCCCGATTATATTATCAAAATATATAAACAAATAACTGATTTATTTTCAGTTTTCATTTCTCAAGAAGGTCTCCTCATCAAAATAGAGAAATGGATCTGTCAAATATGAAAATAAGTCTTTGGAACATAAACTGTATAAATAAGAAATTTATAGCTTTATACCTATTCCTGAATCCCTATTCAGATACAAACCTTAATAAAATATTGTTTAAAAAAAACATGTATGTGGCAATATCTTTTTTTTTCTTCAAAAAAATGGTTTATGGGCATTAAAGTAGTGAACAATAAAAAATGTGGAAAGATAAGAGTCTGCCAAGGATTACTTACTGTTTTTTGTCCTGGTTCTCGAGCAAATATTTTAAAGACTAGAGCTGATTTCCACCATTTATCAACGGAAGCGCCATCAAACATGATAGGAAACACAGATCGATGATTGAATGATACAACTACAAAACATAATATCAAATATTGTATAGCATTAAAATAAGACAAAATTTATCTATCAATATATATATATCAAGAAATTATAATTCGCTTGATTATTTTTTTTAGAAATATGGTCCCTGTTAATGCAAAATCACTTAAATATGGTCCCTGTTAATGCAAAATCACTTAAAGAATTACTCAAATTTGTCACTCAATCATACTTAAGAATTTAAATAATGTACACAGTTTTGAGTGACAAGGATAAGAATACTGATGCTATTTAGTATTTTGCTAGGCCTAAGCATGGATGTGGCCTGAATAGAATCATAGCAAAATCAAATGTTCCAGCTATATGGTGATTGATCAAGATAATATCATACTCAATTGGACGATATCATGTCCACCAAAAAACTTGTGAATACTCAATTGACAGCTTTCATCCCTAACAACTAAATCTATAAACCGCAATGTTCCTACCTCCATCTTTAATATTTTTTGAAGCAACTCTCATGACCTCCGTTGCCATGGTATTAGGAGAATATTTATCTCTAGATGTAGCTACAACAGGAAACTGATATTCTATAAAATATGTACTGAAAAATATAAACAAATGACATTTAAGCCAAGATGCTAATTTAAGTTTGAGTTTCATGTGGGATTCCATATACAACTGTTTCCAGCATTACAACTAACAGTGCCATAGTAAAGCATTTGTCTATGAAGCATTAAGTCAGTCGTTGTCGTTTCTGTAGTTTAACGTCCACTTCCACCACGGGTAAAGTCAGTCAATCAAGACCAATTAAGTAGTTAATCAAGGTATGTGTATAGACGGTATAACACGATAAATGCATGATCACTTAATTACCTAATCAATCCAGCCTATTATCAAAGATAATCGAGTTGAGTAATACTCTTCAAACTTGCGTCAAGAAATTCACTAAATGAGCTTCTACACCAAGTTCAACAGATCTATCTCAATTAGAAGCGGAATTAATGTGTTCCAAAAAGTTTGACAGACAGATAGATAAACCATTTCAAAAGTCCCCTGTTTTCTCTGAAAACTGAGCGACAAAAAAAGAATAGTAAATTGTTACCTATGTTTTCTTGTTTTTGATGCTGGTCTTGGTGGTTTCCCTGATTTCACAGATTTACTGCTCTTCCGACTAACTATGGAACTATTTAATTCATTTAGATCTATACTATCAATAGTAACCCTGGCAACATGTACACGTCCTAATAAGGTCAAACGTTCAACACTCAACCCATCAATAGTCTTCTTTACCACTGGTCCGTCTGTAAATATATCAACATTAATTACAATTCAAATATTTTTTAACTCTACAATATCAGACATGAAATGAAATGTTGTTTAAAGTCCTACTAGACACCCTACCCACCCGTCATATAAGGTAAATTTTGCGCTTTTCTTCACTGTAAAAGGCTTTTTCATGTGCACACCAACATGCACAAAATTTAGCTTTGGTATATATATATCAAATATCTTAAATTGTATTATGAGGAAAGTTTTGCCCAGATAGTAATATCAAACTTTCAGATGATCTTTTACATGACGAAAATGGTAAATATGGAATCTCTGTCTCATCCAAATGAGTACATAATTTCCCTTGCCAGACTTTCCAACCTGTACTACTGACATGGGTAAACCAGGAGCTTGCTCGGTCAACACTAGGATCAAACCATTACGCCATACTCACTGGGGCACAGAGCCGTCCACTAAATTGAAAATGCATACAGTATAAATATATAGTTAACAAGAGAACAAACCTTGAGGAGTTGCATCTTCTAGATCAGAATCCATCATATCAAAAGATACTCGTGATGTTTCTGATCTTGGTGTACTTAACATATCACTATCACTAAAATCACTGGCACTACTTCCACGACTTCGCGATTTAGAAACCAGTCTTTTCTTACTTCCTCTTCTTTTTAATTTTTTTGTCGTCCCCGTTTTAGATTTTGAACGTGTTGTAGTTGTCTTTTTCTTCGCTGGTTCTGAAACAGGAGCTGTTGATATTGTCGATACTGATGACCTCCTAGATGCTGGTCTCTACAAAATAAAATTAACAATAAATCTTTTTCAGTTCTTGCAGTAATGTTTTATAATTTTATGCCATGATAGAATATATGGTCTATCATTTAGTCAAGTAGCGTGGTTTCAATCCTGCATTTGTATGTGACAAAGACTAGAGTATCTGAGTAACTTCATGAATTTTCTCTGGTTTTCCTCCAACACTAAATAACCAAGATAATAATTGAACTAAAATTGTACCATATGTTAGTCCCATAACGACAACATTTCTCTCCATGATTTACTGGCCTTTATTTCATTGTTAAACCCATTTTTAAATATAATTCACAAAAAACTTACTGCATTGCCAGCATCTTTCAATGAAGATACAGAGTTAGACCTGGAGCGTGCTCTGGATCCTGATTTTGATCTAGATCTTGATCTTGAACGAGTTCTTGACTTCGTCCGAGATCGTGATCTTGTGGCTCTGACTTCTTCATCTGGACTAAAATCACTTAAGGCACTTCCATCACTTTCCTACAACATTGATAAAAAGTTCTGAAGTTATGCAAAGACTAACATTTCGACATTCATCCAGAAAAACCTCAGAAACTTGTTAATGGGATAATACTCTTAATTGATAAGCATTCTTAGATATCGTTATTCACCATTCCCTTAATACACAGTATCGATATATCAACTTACAGAATATTTATAAAAGAGTTCATTTATAATATCTTGTTCTTGTAGGGGGTCACAGGGATCACTAAGTACTTCCGGGTCACTGGAGAAACTTGACCCTGGGCTTCTACCATTTACCATCTGTTGTAATTTCTATAAATAGAAATAAATAGAAATATCTAAACCCATACAAAATGTTGGATGCTCTTTACAATATTTGGACAAGCAGACAGTCAAAACAATTGGATTTCTAGTTCTCTAGGATCTTCGTAAATAAATAACAGATTCTTCCGACCATTACAAAATACATAAAGTAAGGAGTTAATTTGCGCCTTGGAAATATATTTTCAAAGAATTTAAATATCTATTATTTTTTATTTACCTGGAATTCTTGACTTCCCACATGTGATCCAAGAACAAGGTCGACAGTATTGACGCCACCAATGTCAGTAGCTGATGATGTTGAAGCTACAGGAAGTATATCTTTACCGGGTAATATATCTTTAAACAGGTCATCGGAGGAGGATTGCCTTTAATACAAAATGTGATAAATTCTCTTTAAATTGTGGAGTGTCATTTGAGGGATTTGTAATGCCTTGCAAACAACAGTGTTGTGATATTTGAGTCTCTAAAAATGATTTGAAATGGTGTTTAACGTCCAACTGTTCTGCTAATAATGATGTGCATACCCCATACAATGTACTATGAGGGAAATTTTGCCCACACAGCGGCCCTACAACCTACTTATATTGAATTCCAACAGCCAAGGGATCTTTTATGTGCACGCCAATGTGTACACAGGACTTTGGTTTTTTCATGCCATTCAAATGACTAGACAGTTGCACCACTGACTTGGGGAAAGCATGTTAGAAAATACTGATGAACTTTCTCGGCCAACGTGGGGATCGAACCTGTGATGTTCAGGCTTGCGAGCCATTGTCTTACTCACTAAGCCACCTTGGCTCCCAGTTTCTAAAAGGAATATCAGTAGAAAAATCTCTTTAATCCTGTTTGGTATCACAAAGACATGACATTTTTAAAATCTCACAACATGCGATATAGTTAGCAGACATCATGGGCCGCTTTTTGATCTGTTTGAATCCTGGCCGGAAAATCACATACCACTGATATTTTGCTTTCAATGTACGTCAAGATTTAATGTTGTTCACTTAATATCAAGATTCTTTTACTAACATGTCACAAAGCTTGGACACAAAGCCAGTGTGATGATCAAACATGCTACCAAGTGATTACAGATCATAGGCAACCTAAAACTTACCTTATTTGTATATTTTTGGTATAACTATCTGTGGATGTGGAGTTAACGTTTGGTAGAGTCGACACAATCATAGCTTCACGTAATTTATTACCACGATTTAACAACACAGATAAAACATCTGATTCACCTTGATGTCCTGTATCTATAATTATACAACCATTTTAATTATTCTAACCTTGCAATGGCTTCCTTGCAACAATCACGTTGAGATCCATATAATGTAATCTTGTTAAGGAGCCATGCCGAATCCTACTTTACGGAAAGGAAGGCGGATTAAAGTCTTGTCAATGGCCATGTTACAATGCAAATAAGAGAATTTTCCCCAGACAGTGGTGTTTCTGCCTGCACTTCACTGATTTCCATCTGTTAAACACTTCATTTCACTTGCCTCCCAATGCAGAGCTTGGTATTCAAACCCATTCAAACAAGGGTCATAACTCCAGAAGAAATCAAAAGAAATTTGTTGATATTCAAGATTTTTTGTGTCTCATTAAATATAAAATAAAATGAAATGGGATTTAACATCCAATTGTTCTGCTCTAACTGGGCTAATGAAGATAGGCAGATGCCTTACAGCGTGCTTTGAGGGAAATTTTGACTGGACAGCAGCAGGTGCTACAGTATTACCCCTCCTTATATTGAATTCCAACTGCCAAGGCAGTCATTGTTTTTTGAGGCGCGCGATGGCTCGCGAGCGCCTGCCGCGCACCTGAATGTCGGCCGCAGGGAGGTTTTTCTCCCTCGCCTTAAAATTGAAAATCACTCTCCATATTTGTAAATCATGGACATGTATTCGATCTCCGCCATACTGTCATTGTGAAATTAAATTATTTGGTGTATTCGATTAGTATGTGGTCGCACATGGTAATAAAATTCCGATGAATATGTTGCTAAAAATAGATGGCGCCAATGCGTTAACTGAAATGAGAAGTAGAACTCTCGCGAGATGTGAGAAATTACGAGAGATGGCACGTAAAAATTTCCAATGCGAATAATTTCGGAAGAAATAGATTATATTTTGATGGAATTTTCAAGCGTTTATGATTATATTTTGAATGGGGGTTATGTTTTCTAAAAATAATTATACAAGCTAAATATATTTAGAAATTTCGACAAGTATTTCTATTGGAATACCGTAAGTAGTTATAGACGATAGCAGAAGTTTTACTTGACCGTACGACTACGAACGAATGATATTATTTAGCAGACGATGTATATTATCAATTATGTAAACAGGAATGACCCCTTGCACCAAGTTATTGATCTTAAGAACCATTTTCCATATACAGAAAACTAATCACTCTTCTTAATATCAGATCACTCTCTTTAACTCCTAAATCACTCTTCTTATCGAAACTGGGAGAGCTTTTTTAGGAGAGTGATTTTTTCAATTTCTTCATTTAAGGGGAGCTTTTTTCGACTCTCCTCTAAAATACAAAAAACAACGACTGCCAAGGGATCTTTTAAGTGCACAACAATGTGTACACAGGATCTCAATTTTTTCATCACACGCCCTCCATCCTGCGCCACTGATAAGGGAAACCATGTTGGAAAATTCTAATAAACTTTCTTGGTCAACTCAGGAATCGAACCTAAGACCTCCAGGTTAGGGAGCTAATATTTTACTCACAAAGCGACCACATCTCCCTCATTAATGTAAACAAGATCAGGTGGTAAGTTACAGTGTTCTCAAAAAATTGTGCACAACAGACCAACTGACGGATATTTTCATATAGGTCCATATGGAACTAAAACTGAGAACATACCTCTCACGGAATTAAATCCTGAATCCACACTTTGTACGATGAGTTTTGATGGAGGAGAGAATGTAGAAGTTCTAGTTGTGACAACCTCTCCATTAGCTGTTATAGATACTGTACTACCACTAGATACAGCTGGCATGTCTTTTGTTTTAACCTCTGGTAGGTCATAGTTCAAGGTTTGGCGAAGGTCATCAGCATATCTTAATGATGAACTAGTTTCTCCTCTTCTAGAATCATTATTCTGTAAGTACAAAATGTTAGAACACTATCAACTATACTAATCTCAAAACACGATTCTATTACCAGTCTACACATACTCCATGTCACTTTGACGACGACACTGAAGCAGACATGTTAAGACCAGCAGGCCAACCAATCCCCTACATTTATACTTCTCCTTCGTACATACCATGCTACTTTGGCTAAATGATACACTGTGTAATCTAAAGCGATCTCCCCAACCTTCTATTGACAAAGTATCTGAGAACTTACAATATGTGAAGCTGGAGATATAAAGAGATCATCATCAGGTTGTGGTGGAAGATGTGAGTAAGGTTCAGGTAAAACACGATGGGGTAACGCTGATTCCTGGGTTGCATAAGTTTCCATACTAATATCTGTTGTTGGTATTGATCCCATACTGTCATACGATTCTGTGAAATATATATAATACTGTTATACGATTCTATAAACCATATTACAATATATCATACTGTCATACAGTTCTATAAACTACATTATATAGCAATATAATATCACTGTCATAAACCATAAACCATATTGCAATATAATATTATACTGTCATACAATTTTATAAACCATTTTTCAAAAATTCTGAAAAACTTGGCTACTTTAATAGGAGGAAAAATCGGACCTAATACTTGAATAGTTTTTTCTTTAATTCTAAAAAGGGGGTTTGAATAAGACTAGAAACTTACCCATTAATGGCTCTAACATTATTGATACTTTTAACTCTGCTATTTGATCATCATTTGTGGAGAAAACAGGATAGATACTGAAAACAGAACAAATATAAATTACAATACAATAGAGTTACATTTCTCTACCTGAGATCCATGGACCTCTTAGTGGCCAGCAATAACATTTCAATAGTTAGCAAAGTCAATGGAGGGGGGAGGGGTCTGTGATACTCAATACAATTCAGTATGAAATTATTGGTATATGGACAATGAATTTCAGTAACTGATATGCAGATATGTAAAATGTTCAAAGGGGTCCACCAGTTGGAACCCATTAGAGTTTAAACCATTCCAAACAAATGAACTCCAAAAACTTCTGGTACATATTCTTTGTAAATACATGCTGTATGGGGCTAGAGCATTCCTCAATTCTTTTCTGTGAATAAACTACTTTTAATGAAAAAGATTTAAGTAAAGAGTTCATATTAACCAGATCATAAATTACTGGGTACAGTCGGTATAGATATATTTGACATTGACAACAGACAATGAAGATAACTTGTACTCACCCATGTATTGATCTTAGATTTGATAAAGATCCTATCTCTGATATTTCAGCTATTCCTACTGGTACGGCCATAGGATTGGTCAGCACCTCCAGTGTCATACATCCCATATCATTGAGGTATGAAGTAAACTGCTTTAACCCTGACCTCACAGGATATCTGGCTGTTGTACAGTAATTCCCTCGACCATTTTGCAAAACATCCACAGGCCTAAAAGATAAAATTGAATATCGGTAATTAGGCTAATTTCTTTGTAAAATTTACAGATTCATCCCAGGGTTTGACAGGCATAAATGTAAGGTCCCAATAAATGGTGATAAAACAATTTGAAATATAAGATTAGATAAGCCATATGTAAATGTACACAGAATTCAGTAAATTATTAGCTTTATATTCAAGTGCCAGAACTGATACAACCCAAATTTTACATCAAAGCTTCATCCAGGACGAAAGCCAACCAGAATTCAATAATTTGCTTATATGATTTGATGACTTTTAAGATTATATTCAAAATACAATAACCACAATAATGTTGAAACCAAATTCCAGAGGACGTAAATTTTATTAATTTAAGTTTTGGCATTTTCATGAAGGGCATAAACTTACTTGAACACAGCTCCTTCCCCTGCCTCACCCCACCATTTTATACGGACATGAGTAATTTCAGGGGGTTGGGGTATATTGCGGTTCCAGATAACTTCTTCAACAGAAACTTTACAGAAACATCGAAGCTGGCCATCAACTTGTGGGGGTAGACTAGTATGAACTTTGACATCTTCAGCTGACCAAGACTCTCCTGAAATACATGTATTCATGTGTCATATATCATTATATGTATGTATCATTATGCAACTGCAGTTTGCTGTTGTGTTTTACATGTACATGGATGGATCATGCAACTAAAGTTTAATGCTGTGTTTTAAGTGCAGACAATAACAATAAACAAATCATCACAGCAGTATATTGGTGACAGACCAGCATCATTTGTCACTTATTATATACATCTTTCTGAAGATAGTATTGAAATTTTTTGATAGGAATGGTTAATCCTTCATGCAACTATAAAGATGGTGACAAAGCAATGTTCATGGCTTGTAGATCTGCGTTGTATTAACATTCTTGATACAGTATCAATTCAAAAGAACCGGTATGACAATTATTTTTGAATACATGTACGTTACCTCTAATTTGACTGGTATATATAGATTCTAATATCCGTAGAATTATCAACAATCAGCTGCACTTATTGTTGCAAAATATTCTAATCTATTTGGTGCATACTTTAATATTCTTATCGTTATTATGGTGGTATTTGAACAAGTCTGACATTGAATCATTCAAAATGTGATGTCAATTGTATGCTGATCAAGTGCAGCATGGATATTAGATATTGTTAGTTTAATTCAATAATAATTGACAAATTCATGAAATTGTATTTGTCAGACTCAATGAAGTCATTACTGATTTACTCATCATTATTGTATTGTTTTATTGTGGCTTTCGATAATTTTAATTCCATCATTTTGGGTAAGCTTATAAATCTTATCTTTATTAAAGAAATTTTAAAATCATTGTTCAGTTGTCTGTGTTGCAATATTTTATCGAAATTTCCCATTAGATCTAATACAATCTGAATGTCAATTTATGGCCGAATGTCAATGGATGGGGATTCAACATTGTTGACATGCACAAACATGGTTTTCGGCACTTTTCCAAATAGAGAGGGTACATACCACGCTTATTTGAGGTCTTGGCAACTTTTCCTTTTTTCTTGGGCATGTTTATAACAAATCCAACATTTTTACACTTTTAAATCAATTAAATTAAGGTTGTATTTTACACATTTCATTGAAAATACTGTGTTACCATCCAAACATTCGTCCAAACTTGTCCGCCATTTTCTGATGTCTCGTCTCATTGAGATTATTTAAAAAATAATAAATTCCAGACATTTTATATGAAAATGTACATTTTTGTTCAAATTGAAATGAATTATAATATATGTTGAGCCAATAATGTCAAAAAATCAAACATTTGTTAGAAATTTATATTAATCACGTGATAATTCATCTGTCACGTGACAGGAACAAGATGTCTGCTTTTGAGAAAGATTTGTTGAAGAAAAGAATTGGGTTACCTTCTAAGCCCCCAGTTGGACCAAGGTAGTGATTTTATCCCCTTATGTTTTGGCACTTTTGATTTAGCGTTCACCACAAAGTAAAGTGAAAACGACACGCTTTACTGGAAGACAACTGATAGAATAACACCTCAGTTTATTGTCTATATTTGTATTTCAAAGACTTTCTATATAATCTTTTGTCTTATGTCTAATGTCTTGAGTTGATTCATTTGTTTGTGACAGTTCCAGTGTGCCAATCAGCACATGTTATACATGGTACCCAAATGTATATTTTGACAGATTGATATCCAATTAGAAAACGTTTAATAAGGAAGGGAAGGGAATCAACCGAACTTGGCTATCACAAGAATCAAGAAAGAATTTTTATTCCAGTATTATTGTACAAGTATTTTTATTTCCTATCCTTAGGAGGCTACACCAGCATTTGGCTGTCCAACTCCTAGCAAAATGTTTTAAGTCTAGGTCCATTCTTGCAATATCTGTAACCATTCTTTGAATCAATTCAAAATTTCCGTGAGTAAAACAGATGTTCAAGGATTTCTTGTAGTTGCCCACAGAATGAATGTTATACAGTATGTTCATACAATTATATTACTAAAAACCCTAATGTAACCCTGATAAACCAGTGTAGTAGGCCTACTGTGATCTTAAACTTCAGTTGATCCTTAGGTAAATTAATACATCACAGACTTGTCCTTATATTTTGTATACTCTTAAAGAGGATTTCTCACTTTGTAGCTCTTTGCCATTTGGCAAAAAAATAAATATTGGGTGTCAAGATTACTTTAAACCAGTTTGGCCAAATATTGAGGATGTTCGAATATGGCAAATTTGCCAATCCATTGCAGAGATACAGTCGATACAGATATTTAAGGACATTATCCATGTTAAATAGCAGAAAATCTGTATGCAGTAGCTCATAAAAGTAGCTTAGTGCTTGGGCATTTTACATTGAATATTATGTTATATAAAATTGTTCACATTTAGTTTCTTTGTAAAAGTTGTAAGGCTTCTAATTTAACTTATTTATCACAGTGCACAATATTCATTGATGTTTGATGATAGCAAATATTGAATTAATATTTAATTCTTTTTCTTTTCAGTGCAAATCAAAGTAGGAGAGCTCAGATAAAGAAAAGAGATTATACACCTGTTTATTGGGATAAATATTTTCAATCTAAGCATGATGTTAAAACAGATAAAAATGATGTATCCTTTGGTCAACATTCTTAACTGTCCTGGCCTAACATGAACTTAGAGTTGGTACATGAATTAAATATGGAAAAATTTTCAGCTGGTGACCGCTGTACCTATTTGTCGTTATATTTTGTGGTAATCACATCTGTTCAGAATACATTTGACATAACAAATTACCAAAAATTATATTTATTGAAGTCTGGTTATGTTAATGGGAATGAGCTTATCCAGTGCAGAAGGTTCTTTTCAAAGTGGATGAAGAACCCAGTTCCTGCTGTCGAATTTACTTTGTCATAGTTTGAAAGAATTTACCAATAAGCATAAAAAGAATTCAGTATACCTTGCAGTATGCCATGAAACTCTGATTTAGTTAGGCCAAACCAATTTGATATTTTGATGTTTAAAATTTTATTTTTACCCCCAAAGAAATTTGAAGCAAAATTTTAATAGGTGATCTCAGAGAACTGAAATTAAAAATGGTATTCCCAAAGTATTTCTCTATTTAAAGAATATCTTTTTTTGGAATTTATGTTTTGTATATTCCTGAATGTATGGTAGATATTTAGAGTTTATGAATGTGGTACGACAGGACCAGTCCTTGTGTTTCTCCATGGTGGAGGATTTTCAGGATTATCATGGGCACTTTTATCAGTAAGTAATCATTCTGTTTTAAAGATAAATAGATTGTATTCCTTCCTTACACAAAGAAAGTCTGCATTTGGAAAATTTGCAGTTTATGAAGAAGGGCTCGAGTTGAATCATGTTATCATCACTATGTTTTAAGCAAATTTTGAACTGACAGTTACAGTTCCTTGTTCATTACAGATTTTCCACTTTCTGTGTAATCTTTATAATATAGATGTTATGGCTTGGATTTATAGATATTCATTCTATGTTGTAATATTGTAGGGTGGGCTTACTCTTTCAAGAGCACTTAACTCCATGTGTCACCTGTACTGGTTGTCATCTTGAAATTTGTTTTTTTCCTATGATTTGGTTGGGGGTATTTTGTTGTTATGAAGGACTATGTGACTTATTTGACTGAATTCTGTCTTTATGTACTCTTGCTGTCTCTTGTACATTTGAATTTTATATATATAAAAAAATAATAACTTTGAATGGTTTATACACATTTAGTTAAGAAATACTTAAATTTTATATAAATAAGATTAATGTTATATTTAATTGTTATCAGTAGTATCTGAAATGATGTTATATATTTATAGTCACTAGTATCTGATCAGATCATAGTCAGTAGTATCTGAACTGATGTTATATTTATTTGTAGTCAGTCGCATCTGATCTGATGTTATATATTTGTAGTCAATAGTATCTGATCTGGTTACCTGTAGATGTGCTGCTATAGATTTACGTGGTCATGGTAAGTTCTCAACTTTTAATAATAAAACATCAAACATGTGGTCCTGCTCCTATATTTGGTAGTGAGTAGTAATCCCAGTGGATTGGCTATCATCCATTGTTTGTTACAATTTTTAATCAGCATGCTGATTAAGAAAAAAAGAAATATAGACACATTGACATTACCCCAAATGCAATTCGGTGATTATAAAAAAAATCTGCTTTCAATGGTATGCAAAAAATTATTAAATTTTAATTAATATTTCTTCTTTTTGAACAGGTGACAGTTCGACATCCAATGACAGTGACTTAAGTGCAGATACAATGGCTAAGTAAGAATTAAATTGCTTGAAAATTATAAGAGAATCGTTATAGAAACCATTAAAATTCAATAATTATCTTCTTGTAATTATTTTAATGTGTTCAATTGCTAAATGTCGTTTGAACATTAAATTCACAAGCAGTCAGAATTATATTATACAGATAAAGAAAAAAGTAAATATTATAACAGATATAATGAACCAATTATACATGTTGTTATTGTTGTCTTACAGTGATGTTGGTGATGTTGTTAAAAGTTTATATGGTGACGATCTTCCACCAATCATTTTAATAGGTCACAGGTCAGTCAAATATACCAACTTTATTTTTAGTCTGAACTCTGTGTAAATGGAGAATAACAATTATCAGCCGCTGATTATACCGTAACGTTATGCAATTATTGACGTGAATAAAGTATGCATAAACCAACATGTCTGTTGTGCAAACGACGACTATCCGTTCATTTCAAAATGGATTAAGACCCCTGAATCAACCCCTTCTATTATACCTTTTTGTGTCAATCATCTTGAATGATGTCACAAGAAAATTCCTCAGGATTTCTCAGTCTAGTTTTCCCTTGTCCGTGGTGCAGGATGGTGAGTCTGGCAAGGAAAATTGTTTTCAGAGAGGTGGAAAATCCTGAGATCCTATGTTAGCCATTATAAATTCCTTGAAAATTTGAAATATTCAGATCCTATGTTTAACACTGACAGTGCATTAAAAATCCCATGACAATTTCAAATACAAATTAAAGTAGGTGGAAATACAAATTAAAGTAGGCGGTATTATTACCGTCCTGGCAAATTACCCCTCATAGTAAAGTGCATGAGTCATGCATGCCTTCATTTGGAACATAAAAGTAAGACATTAAGCATCATATCTTTTATTTCATTTCTTATATTGTATTTTCTGGATGATTTATATTAAACACTATGGCAGGATCAATAGCTGTTTGATATTGTATATGATGTATGTTTTATATTAAACAGTATGACAGGATAGCTGTTTGATATTGTATTTAATGTATGTTTTATTAAACAGTATGGGAGGATCTATAGCTGTAAATGTTGCTGCTAAACATCTGATACCATCTTTAATTGGTTTATGTGTTATAGATGTTGTTGAAGGTTTGTTTCATTCTGCTTTTCTTACTGTTTTGAGTTTCCAATGTAATAGGGGGCACAGTTCTGGCATTCACAAAAACGGATGCAGTTTGAACAGAACCGTAATGAATCAAACTTTTCAGTTATGATGATTGAACGAGGTATAATCATATTCGATTGATGTATGTATTCTTGTGTCTGCTTGACACGATTTGTGATTGTAAAAATTAAATTCTGTAAAAATGAATTAAACATCCTTTCAGTTTTCACTGTTATAGGTCACACAGTTATAAAAAAAATTTCACTTTGCTTATTGTACATTATAAAAGCCTTGATAGAATTAATGGGTTACAAAAATTATTGCATGAAATAATTGTGACTAAATGCTTTTGGATAATGTTTAATTATATTTTCAGGTTCGGCAATGGATGCTTTAGCGGGTATGCAGAGTTTTTTACGTGGTCGACCAAAAATGTTTAAATCATTAGACAATGTTATTGAATGGGCGTAAGTAAATAGAATAATTTTTAGATAATTATCTTTGTTAATGTTAAGCTGAGTGAGCAAGGGCTGACTTAGTGAGCTAATCACTAGCAGTAGCTCACTAACCATGAGTTCCCATGGTCAATAAATCTGTTTGTCAAAAAGATTCCTCTGGATTTTTCAGTCTTTTTTCCAAGTGTCACACACAACATCTAGTAGATTGGATGGGATGAAAAATGTTTGTGGTTGTTGGAGTATGATGAAGAGTGGCCATGAGCAGAAATGCAATCTAATTAAAACACAGATCCTCTTTCGTTTCGTTTTTATAGTTCCAAATTTCGTTTAACTTGTCTTTACTACACTAGGATCTGGAAGAGTTGTTACATAACCTGCATTCTGGTTGATATGAGGCATTAGCATATGAAATGGTCTGTTGCAGCAAGTTATTGGCATGCAATGCATGGAACTGTGGGTCAAATGTATATGATGTCGAAGGGTCAAAAGTCACTCGTATGACGCCTGATGCAACCTCCCATTACAACTCGTTAGATCTTCATATAGTAGAGGCGATGAAAAGTATTCAAAAATTGAACATAATCTGATTGGGCAGAAATGGTGCTGTCCAGTCAAAGTTTCCCAACATAGCGCACTAGCTCTGTTGGTGCAGACAGAAGGGCGAGCTGTTATTAAAGAGTTAAAATGGTAAAGATAATTTTACGCAATTAAAAGTGTGATAGACAAGCGATTAATGACGATTTTGCTATGTTTTTAATTTTCCAGAGTAAGAAGTGGACAGATCCGTAATGTTGATTCTGCTAGAGTATCAATGGTGGGACAAGTTAAAAGGTAAGAAAAATGTTAAATAATTTATCAGAAAAATAAGATGTTCTCCGTCCGTTGTCTATGTGGACTAAATTTGAAAATGTTCGCAATTTGATCAATTATTCAGGTATTTAAACAAGCTGCATTTTAGGTTGTTCAAAAAACAAAAATTCATCGTAATTAATACTCTTATTTCCATTCAGTGGTTTTGTCAAATTTGTATAGAGATTACCAGCATTGGATATTGTCTTGTTGTATATAGAATATAACAGGGAGCCACTATATGGCTCTGGTTCGATACTGGTGTTTTCAGCCACATTTCCCCTCTTTTGTGGTGCAGTTTCACTTATTGCTAGGGATTGGATGGTCAAATGGCTTACACCTGTACGTTGTATAATAGGGTCTGTCATTGAGTCAATTGACGTGATTTCAATTCCCTGGTTGTGCGTGACAAGAAGTAGGGTTGCCTGTATAACTTCGTGGGTTTTGTCTGGGTCCTCCGGTTTCCTCCCACTGCTAAAGACGGGTTATTGAAATAAAATTGAGTCATATTATTATGTTCCTCCTGAAATGACCTAGTTTGGGTGTTAAACCCCATTTCTCTCTTCATTTATTGCTGTATAGATTGAAAACTTAACACTCAACTCAAGGATGCGTTTATATGTTTTATTAGGGTAGATAATGATGAAACCGCCTCGGCAGAATTAGAACATGAACATGATCATGATCTTCAGACGCCATCGTTACCTACAGATACCATACAAGAAGAGCCAGATGATACAGATACACCCAGCAGCCAATCAACTTCCTCTAAAGGAAATAACTCAGATTTTAAAATACCTACTTCACCTGTAAGTTTGCCATTTTTCCTTGTTGTTGGCTTCGAAAACAGAATCTGTCCAACAATTTTTGGAAACACATAAGGGAAGTTCGAGAGTCGATCCGGAATATCAAATTGACAATATTGCATGTGGTGGTTCAGAATTGAGTTCTTTTCTGTCACAATTCAGTCAGTCCCAATCCTCGGAGGTGGTATGAGTAGAATCGTGATGTAATTAAGCACAACAAATATGTTTCAGCTGTCATGGTTTCTTGACAGATTTTTTAATTCAGTCGATGCATGTCTTGTAGTACAAATCCCCATTTTCGTCATTTTTGGGATTGGTAGAATTCAGTTCCGGAATGTTCAATATATACAATTTTCAAATTTTTAGCTTTCAAAACCATATGGGCCCCTGTACATTTAATTCAGGGGCCCATTGATGGTTTTGCACTGGGCTCCACAGGTAAATAAATCTGGCTCTGCTTCCAACATACCATAAATATTTATATTATTTCCACAGAGTTGTAAAAGTCAGTATACATGGAGAATAGATTTAACTAATACAGAGATATATTGGAAAGGTATGGCGACTTAATTCATGGTCAACAGCAAGGGTTCTTTCTAAAATATTTTGATTTTATTATGCATATGTTCTATGTCATGCTATTTGAATATTCAATTCAATTCAAATGATACATCGTTGGACTGTTTTTATGCATTTTCATATTTCTAGAGAATTAATATTATTAAATAAATATTAGTCAATATTTAATAGGAGACAAAAAACAGATAAAATTCTATTGATTTTAATTGACATTGAATATCAAATACTAATCATGTGAATCTTTTTAGATTGGTTTCAAGGTCTGTCACAGAAATTTTTATCTTGTGAAGTACCAAAGATGTTAATATTAGCAGGTAATATATTTATATATTGAGGGGGGGGTGATTTGTTTAATGTATGTCATTGAGTCAAGTGGCAAGGTTTTAATTCCAAGCTTGTCTTGTAGGCTTTCTCACGGTTCTCTGGTTTTCTCCTACTGTGAAGGACCCTTAGCCGTATTTATGCTAGTTTCAAAGTGACGGTAGTTTGTTTCAAGTGGATGTTAAACCCCATTTCTTTTCTCTATATTTATACATTGCAGAATATAAATGATAAATTTGGCAAAGCTTAATCATTCGTACTTGTCCTTTCCTTAGAATGTTTTGTTATATATACATGTAAAAAAACAAAACATGCCAGTACAATACTTTAAAAAAAACATTTTATGATTTTCTTGGACTGGTTGATTTGATAATGTGTTTAGTTAAAACCACAATTTGTCTTGATAATCATTTTTACAACTCTAATTCTGGTGGAATAGAATTTGGATTGTGCAGCACTATGTTCAAGATTGTGTCAAAATATAGAAGTAGAAGCAATGCATTATTTAGAAAATTAACCTTAAAGATACCTTATCTGAGAGCTTTTAAAATCTGGCTAATGCAGATCTTTAGTTCAGCTTTTCATCAAACTCTTACATTATGCATCTTTAATTTAACTTTAATTACAGGTGTAGATAGATTAGATAAAGATTTAACTATAGGTCAGATGCAAGGTATGTATTTAGTTGTGGCAGCAACCCTACATGAAAAAGTCGACTGTTCCCACCACCTGGGCAATGCGCACATGCCTCTTCTTTTTAATTTAATAAAGATGTGATTTTTAGAATTAAATTACGGTCTGATTTTTAATTTCACAAAGGGAAAATTAAAGCATTTTTATTTTAATATCAAGTATTTATTATTTATATTAATTATTTTTATATGCCTGTCACCATGCCCAAGCATCTTCTATTAAAAATCAAAGATCACCCTTGAATATTCAGAATCTCACAAAAAAACCTTGGACCTCAACCCCTCCTATTCAATTGATAGTTTAGATCCAGTTTTATAAAATGATTATTATTACAGATATATTTATTATTGTACATTTCTATAGGGTACTACTTCTGGGACTAAGGCTAACTTGCATTTAACAAAGTATATCACATGATTGGTTTATTTTCAGGTAAATTCCAGATGCAAGTTTTACCACAGTGTGGTCATGCTGTACATGAAGACAACCCTGATAAGGTGAATAAAGTTAATATTGACTCCCTTTCAAAGTACCATATTGTCTAAATTGAATACCCGGTAGTTAAAAGGAATATCAGATCAAAAATGGTCCAATTTAAATAATATTTGGGGTTTGGATGGCTGAATGGTTAGCACATGCGTCCTGTATCATAAAGCCTGTCATTGAGTCAACTGGTGTGGTTTCGAATCCCTGGTTGTACATGACAAGGAGTAAGGTCGCCTACCAAACCTCATGGGTTTTCTCCTGGTCCTCTGGTTTCCTCCCACTGCTAAAGACCCCTATATGCAAGAGTGAATTATTGAAATAAAATTAAACTATACGTTAGTCCCGAAATGACCTAGTTTGTGTCGAGTGGTAGTTAAGGAAATTAAACCCCATTTCTCTCTCTCTCTCTCTAAATGATATTTACATAAATACAGTGAATTTAAAAATTCACAAAGATATGATGAATTCTCAGCAGATGATATAAACAAGTGTTGAGTTAAATCTTTTGATGAGCATCTTTGTTATCCATTTGAGTCTAAGCTGGGATATTATCTACCAAATTTAAATAATCAATTTGGCTTGTTTGAGTACATATTTCAAACATGGCTACGTTCTCAGTCACATACCCACCAAATTATCAACAATTCTAGCATAATTCCACTTAGAGAGTCATATTTTTAACTAATGTTCTAAGCAATAGCTACACAGTTTTGTCTCAAACTTTGTAAACAATAGTATTTGTAAATCCACAATGCAAATGTATAGTCAAATCGCATCAAATGGTTGAAGAATTTTAACTAAAACAGCGAGGATATATAGTAAAAAAAACATATTTTTAATTCTAGGTAGCTGAAGTATTAGCCACATTTATGATTCGTCAGAAAGTTGCCGAACCAACTGCTAATTTCCAGCCGTAAGTATTTTGATGTTACTACTTTGAGAAATTGTCCAGTTAAAGTACTGGAGAATGTTGAATAATTCAAGTATATTCCACAGATACTATACTAGAAGAATCTTTCTATTTGTATTGGGTGCCATGGTGCTATGTTTGATCCTTGTTTGGCCAAGAAAGTTCATTAGAATTGTTTCTTGTGTGGTTCCCCCGTGTCAGTAGTGCACTACACAAGTCACAGAGCCTTGCAAGGGACAACATATAGTCATACAGACAAAAAACCGAGGTCCTATGTACACACTGGTGTGCACGTTAAAGAAACTTGGCAGTCAGAATTTTTTATCAAAGTAGGCCATATTGTCGCTGTCAGAGCAAATTTTCCTTCATCACACACTGCCTAGCATATGCCCATCTTCATTAGCCCAGTCGGAGCAGAACAGTAGAATATTCAATCCCATTTCATTTTTTTTAACTTCTTATTTGATTTCCAGAATGTTTCCTGCCTGTTAAGAAGAAAAACAAAAATAATCAGAATATCCGGCCCATGATAATCAATTGAAGACATTGTCATCGTACAGAAAGTTTTTTTCATTTTTAACTGCTGTTGAAAGGAGATCTTGAAGTCAATTAGTTGAAGTATAAGCATACATCAAGAAATAAATTTTAACGTTCATGTGATTATCAAATTGATTGAATCATATTGATAAAATTATGGACGTTTAATTTATAGACTGTAGAAATGGTTATTATTTCATTTTAAGTAGCTAGTACAGCATGAAATATGACTACCCAGACTTTAGTATAGATTATTATGTTATTGTGTTTTAGATTGTCTTTTGAGGGATTTAAAATGCTGTTAAAACTATAATACTGTGGAAGTGGAACTATAAAAGGAATATTAGTCCTAAAATTATAGAATTCAGTTCAGTATTTACATGTATATGTTAAGTGAAAATATACCCGATATTCAGCATCTTCTGGAAACCATAAAACCAAGATAGCATCACCTACAAGTGTTAGGTTAAATTCTTTGGATGGGCCTCTTTCTTGTCCAATTGAATCCAAGCCAGAAGATGATTGTTTTCTTAATTAAATGATACGCGAATAGATTTTAGCATGGATTTTTAAGGCCGGACAAATTAAATATTATTGGGATTATTGACTTTAACAGTCATAAAAACAAGCTTTACAGTAAAGCCTAGGTTAATGTCAGTCAAGTGTCATATTATTTTGTTTATCAATGAAGAAGCCGTGCTACTAACTCCATGCCATCAGTGTGATGTTAAACCCCCATTTCATTTCATGTATTTGTGTTTTGGGGGTTTTCCATTCTGCCGTGGAACAATTAGATGACCTATGTTCAAATGAAGGTAATGAAAATAATATGCCTTAAGTTAATTTAAGCTGCAAATAATGCTTGTCTGACAATGAAGTCGGCTGATTGATAACTAAAGGGAGATAATGTCTTTGGGACTCGGCAAAACTAGAACCCCAGCCATAAATCATGATTACTTTACCGTTGGTAAAGTCTGATACATCACAATCAGGTGGCCAGAGATCGGGGAAACATCATCTAGAATCTACCGATTCCAAATGAACTGTAGATCTGAACAAATATTCTCATGATTGTATTTTTCGAAAACAACCAGTGTTTGTAAGAAACAAATAAATGTAAATTGTACAAAATAAATAATTTTATGTCAAGACAATTTTTACAAAGGCCTTTTTTTCCAGAGGAGAGTTGGGTCATTGAGTCAAGTGGCTAGGTTTAGATCCTAACTCCCAAGTCTGTACTGACAAGGATTAGGGTTTCATGCCCAAAGCTGTGTGTTTTCCCTGTTCGTTGGATTTCCTCAAATTGTGAAAGGCCCCTAAACACTTCCTGGTACTTTGAAAACACTGAACTGTGGGTGGGACTCTGACTGCATTATGAATGCCAGCGTGTCCAGGTCTGATTTAAAGGTCACTAGTACCTGTTGCAAAATATGAACTTTTAGACAAGTTACGTTATGGGTATGTGTAACTCTCAAATTCATGGAATTGTTATCAAGTGACATGAAATTGAGCTACCACGTTATTTTATGAACAAATCTCCATTACAATGTACCGCAAGTTGATGGATTTTTATATCATTAGAAGAATCTGTTTTTAAATTTAACGTTTGAAGTGACCTTGCTCTGTCTCTCAAGTAGAGAAATTCCAACCATCTAAACTACCTATATGAAGCAGTAAAAATATAAATTGATTATGCAGTCCACACAAAAAAAAAGAAGTGCATAAGCACTTTGGGATGTTGACCCGATGGCCTAGAAAGGGGAAGGAGAACAGACAGAACCCCTCATCTGAAGAACTAGATGGATAACAACTGTATTTAAAGAAAAATATTTTATTTTGTCAGAAGCACTATACTAAATATGTTTTATTTTAGGAATAAACAAACTCTATGGTGACCAAGATATTTATATACAAATATACATGTATTTACAGATGAAAGACCAGAATTTTAGCAAAAAAGATTATCATATCTTTTGATAATGACACAGAGTATATTAAAAGATGAGTTGTTCAGCAATAAAACATAAACACCCATAATCGCTAAGTCGTCCGAGCAGTCAAGAAGAGTTGTCGCATATTTTTTCTTTTGTCAGTAAACAACGAGACAAGTGAAGGGATTTCAAAACTTTTCTTGTCAGACATCTTCACCGAAAATAAACGGACATAACTCTTATCGTTATTTATGAAGACCGTTTTTATACCACACACAAAAATCATGTGTCAACAAATCATTCAAAATTCGTACATAATAAAAAAATAGATGCACCTTTAATCACTCTATTTGATTGATACATATCTTGACAAAAGAAAAGCAGTGACCTCTGTTCAGGATTGGATTGATGAATTGTCCGATAAAGGATTAAGGCAGATTAACTAGTTAATCAAGGTAGGTGTTTGGCGGTATAACACGATAAATACAATGATCACTTAATTACCTAATCTATCCAGCTTAACATCAACGAAAATCAAATTGAGTGGTATTTATACAGTTGGTAAACTAGATTAATTTTGGAATTTTGAATATTATTCACCATGTCTTGATGTCTGATTGGGCATATTTCTGGTGGGTTAATTTTGGTCATTTGGAAAATCTGATTAAGTGTAACAACTCATTAAGTAATTATCAGAAAATCATTGGAATTTGTTTGGCCCATGCTAAGTATCCATAACATTTAATATCATAGATTTAGCTGTTCCAAGTTATTAAAAATCTTTGAAAATCAATATATTGTTCATATCAAGACCTTAAACTCTGTCTATCAATTTAAAGTCAATCGAATGATGAAGTGACCAAGGGCCATAACTCTGGATGGAAGTAATTATCGGAAATTGTTGAAAATCAATAGGATTCTTCGTCTCATGACCTCAAACCTGTGCACAAATTTAAAGTCAATCGGATATCAACTTTTGCGTCTAAAGCATCTACAGGGATCCAGAGCAACAACTCTTGCAGAAATAATCGAAAGTCGATGAAAATCAATAGGATTCCTAGTCTCATGACCTTTAACACGTGTATTATAAATTCTACCCAATATTAGCTTCAGTTTCTGGAGCGTTCACAAGATAATTCAAAGTGATCAAGGGCCATAACTCTGGCAGTAATTATCAGAAATTGTTGAAATTCACTAAGCGTCTTTGTCTTAAGACCTTAAACTTCAGCTCAACCTCAAGCAATTGTGGACGCCAAAAACAGAGGTGACGACAATATAGACCACATTTCAATGTGGGCGTAAAAAAGGAAACTAAACAAATAACGCACAATAAACACAACTTCATGGATAACAATCACTAAAAACTTGTAGTGTTTTATCAAGCAAAAGGTAAACAATAATATGAGGCAAAAAGGTGGGAGTGAAAATATTTTAAACAATCCATAAAACAAGGACGTAAACAATGAGAAATTAAAAAAATGGTTTTGATTATTTACAAGTATTCACTGTGACATAATTTTAATACACATTTTTGAGTAGTTATCCCATAAATCAGTAGTAATGTCACACTTACACAGCTCCTCAGAACAATAAAAATAAAATTAGATGATAAAGCTTATCAATGTTGTTGATAACATAACAATTATGTAACGGTAGATATCATTTTGAAACAATGAGTGTCTGGAGTAGCCAAATAAACATGTACAACCAAAATAAGTTGCATTCATTTGAAAACACATTTATTATTCATATCACATTTATATCAATCTCATTCAGTTATCATTCATTTCAATACACATTCACTTACTTTATCACATTTAAGTCTTACTAACATGTACAGTATATTACAAAATTATATATTCCTGTTTTACATCACTAATTGTCAAAATGAGGATGTGGAAATTTTGCAAACAATAAGATATTAAGGCATGTAAGCATCTTTGAAGTTTGTTGAGCAAACTGAGATTTTAGGATTGTTTCTAAACGTCTATATATGTGCAAGATGTCAAAAATACATTAGTTAAAAGTTTAATAAAGAGTTAGTCATTCTTGCCACATGTGTAAATATCTTATTGAATCATCGACAAATCTAAACTTGGACACTTCAAAACCATTTTTTTTTTTTTGTTTTCTATGTATAATCATTCAAAAAAAGATGATTATTATAAAAGTTCAATGAAATTACTTCATTCTGAGCGATATTATGACTGTTTGTAGTTTTGACAAGACGAGTGCACAGTGATAACCAGGGCACTGATACATTCGCGACTTAGCCTCGCTTTCCCATTTTTAAAATAAATCTTTAAATGGCGAAGCATTCTAATCTAGTTAAAATTTCGAGTATTTCAATCCACACATTCAAATAATTTAAAGATGCATTAAAGAGCTACATCTTGCAGGCCTTAATAGTTTAGCTACAATTGTTATTTAGGCAGAACTTTATATGACAACCCTATAATCAACTCACATCACCATCCGATGGCATATATATATATAATATATTAAAGACCTACGATAATGAACAATCTAGGCTATGACTTCTAACACTCACAACTTAACTCAGAATAAAGTAACTGGAATGAAATTTTTAATATATTCATTTTTCATTATCTTTTCTTAAACTACATCTATTTATAGCATGAATGGTCAGCTCTTTATCTAAATCTTCCATATTGCATCTTTTTAAGTTGAGATTTATTTAATTCTCTTGATATTGGACAGATTAATCTCAACAGTGAACTTTTCTTGACAAAAATCCAGCAAGGTTTCTTTCCTCACTACTTTATTCCATCTATAACTTGGTCCCCAATACCCATATATAGCTGCTTCTACAAACTGATTTACAGCTGGACAATCAGAATCTGTTGCTAATGACAACATAAAAGATATTTTATATAAACCAAGAGATTTTAATCCAACATCAATAAATAGTGATGAAGTACTGTCGTTCCCTACCTCTACAATCAAATCAAGATCATTTACCCCTTGTACCTTTCTGGCACATTTCTTTTCCACATCTTGCCAATCAAATTCAAATTTAAAGTGTCTCTCATTTTCATTTAAGATTATTTCTCCAAGTTTTGTGGGTAAAACATCCTCTGTTCCAATTCCTAGAAGTTTTGGTAAAGGTTCACCATAAATCGAGTCTTTCAAATTGGAGTTCTTTGTTTTCTCCTCCAATTCCCACGACTGTGCTATGTTTTTCCTGTCATCCGTTGCCTTGTCACCATACTTTTTATCTGCTCCCGCTGAGAACTTGACATTAAAACTTTGATCTGAGGTGGGTCCATTAGAAGTTTTCTCTCTTTGTGTAGATGCAGATCTTGCTGATGAATGGCAACTAACTTCACGGGGTACATTTTTGCTTGTAAGTTGGGTTTTATTTTTAGGATGAGTTTCTTCAGATGGTACGATTACAGTTGAGTCAGTTGCTGCCTCCCTATCAGTTGATAGCATGGAGAGTGCTCCATTTTGTTCGCCTGGGCCCTGTAGTAAATTATTCTTGAAACGGAAATCATTCTGCTTTCTCATGGAACGTAATCTTCGATCTCGTGATACAGACAATGATTTATGAGGTTCTTTAAAACTGGATGCGGTATCATGATCAGCTGGCACCTCTTGGGAAAGTTTCAATGAATTCAAATCTCTTTGGACACAGACATCAACAGTACCAACTTGACCAATATCAACTTTTGAGCAAGTTTCTTTCACAGCCAATGATCCAAGTTGTGTGGATAAAGAAACATCATCATGATCATCTTCAATTATCTCTTGAGGTTGGACAAAAGTAGATTCCTTTGTTATTTTGCCTACTATCTGATTCAGCCTCTCCTCACTGAATCGTCCTTTCTTGAACTGAGGGATTTTTTCGGACTGATTAGTTTTTCTGTCACAATGGTAACTTTCAACCATTGATTGTAATTTAACCAATGGGGTCACACCTAACATTTCAACCACACGTCCCTTATCTAAAATACCTTCTACTTTTTCCACAATCTGTTTCAAGACTTTGACTGAATTGCTCATGTCTTTCAGCATTTGACCCACATGTTTCTGCCAGGAAGAAGAAGAATTGCGGATGTCCTGTTTTAATTTAACTCCATGAAGTTCAGCAGCTTCACAAACACGTTTGACATGTCTATCTACCTTATCACACTCCAAATTCGTGGAAAATGTCACACGTTGCCTCTCTGAAAACAAGAAATTTGATAATTTTTCAGCTTTCAAGATTCTTTTACTCAGATTGTCTTTCAGTTCTTCCAACTCTGTTTTTGCATCTGCTGCCACATCTTCGATATATTCTCCTGTATGACCCTTATGATCAACTATGAAACACTTAAAACAAACAGCCAAGTAACAGTCCTGACAATAATATTCAATTTCCAATTTATGGTCGCTACATACAGCAGTCTTGCTTACGTCTTCCACAGGTTTCTCCTCAATAATATAGAAGTTGGTTGAAAATTCCTTGACGCCACCATTCGGAACCCGTATACTCTTCCGACACAATGGACAAGGGAATCTATTATACTGTGCACGACGAATGACATAATCATGTAGACACGCCTCGCAGAAAGTGTGAAAGCAATCAATAATCTTTGGTTTCGTGAAATTGTTCAAGCAAATACTGCAAGTCATTTTCTCTTCCTTTTTGTCTGCCATTTTGTTGAATTAATTCTTAAGTTAGGGTTAAAGACCCTTCAATAATTGTTCCATTAAGTACATATACCATAAGCACTGTTTCCGATTTTAAAAGATGACCCTGAAAGAGAATTAGATAACCATTTAAACATCAGAGATTTACGTACAACTCCTAACTATGTTTTACAAGTTGGTCAAGTACAATGCAAGTACAATTTCTTTTCTGTGGGCTTGGAAATGAAATGAAATGGCGTTTAACGTCCTACTTTTCTGCACTACTGTATTTTGAACATTAACAACTGATACCTCTTCCACATTGGGATATTCACAGTTTGAACACACTCTTCCTAATGGGAAAAGCCATGTAACAATAATGATTAAATTTTTCAAATCAATTTCATTATTTAGCCTTTTTGCACTTAGTAGAGAGCATATATAGCTCTAATCTTAAAATAACCAAACATGAGTCTAAAATATGAGTGTACATATAAGTGATTTACATTCAGTTTTTAAAGATTATATTTTAATTTCATTATTTAGCCTTCTTGACTTCTTGTTTTTTTTCATGTATAAAAAAGGTGTATTGCTCTATTTTTTAGAATCTTAAAATAGCCTAAACATTAGTCTAAAAGCACACATAATATGAGTGTACTGTACCAATACTACCATGTAGATATATAGTGATTTACATTCAGGTTTTAAAGATTATGTTCGGTGAAATCCTTTAACAGTCCAAATTCAATGCCAGTCATTTGCGACAGCTTAGTTTATTTTGCATGGTTTTTTATTATTATTATTTTGTCGTTTGTGGATCAGCTATATAATTACCCCCCATGGTCTTCTTTGTTCATTACAAATAGCAGCACTCAAAACCATTATGTCCATCGAGTACACAAGATTATGTACAGATTTTAACATCATCATTTTAAATATTGGATATTAGGATAAGATATTTTCAAGTAAGATAACAACATCAGTATTGATTGAAATATTGAATTCTAATTTGGTTTTTCAATTTCAAACATTTAGCCGATTTAGGACATTTAAAGTCCTTTGGTTTGACTATAAGACCTTGGTACTTGATACACTAGGTTTTCGGAAAAGGGTGGATTACTCTGAAACAGAAGGTCATATACCGGTAATCTAGATGGCTGAATATTTTAAGACCCCAAGGCTTCACACCTAATTTGAAAATGATATCAGAAAAGGGTATAACTCATGCAGTACCATTCCTGAGGAAATTTGGAATAAAACAATGTTTTTTTTTTATTTTCTACTAATTATAGTACATAAGTAATTGAGTTTAAACATATTTTATTGCATCAACAAGAAAAATTCTTGATACAATTGGATTGGACAAAAGTTATTAAAACTTACAAACGTCCTTTCCATAGTCAGAAATTGTATAAATGTAATATATAGTGCAGCTTACTTAAGGAATTATGAGATGTAACAAATATTGATCTAATGTACATAATAAATAACAGACAAATAAACAAAAACAAAACATAAATGAACAGGGTGCAAGTGAACACAGCTTACAAACAACATTTAAAACGTTTAGTTGCTTTTATATATGAACACACTTTTCCGAACAATGAATTGTTTAGGTGGTTGGATAAATTGCTGTCACCCCACAATAGTGTGTGCACATTAATCGTAGGGAAATGGGTCAGGGATTCAAATAATTTTGCTCTTTCACTATTAAATTGCTTACACTGTAAAAGAAAATGGTTTGCGTTTTCATTTGGATATCCACAATTACACTGAGGGCTATTAATCAATTTAATTTTATGCAGATCAGAATTTAGCGAACTACACTGGTGACTCATTCTAGCATGTATAATATTTTCTTTTCTGTTACCGGATTGAAAAAAACTGGGCGCTACATTGTCATTGTTGGTATTATTTAATTTAGATTTAAAGTGTTTAATATCAGGAATTGTTTTTATAGATTCGTGTAAATTGTTCCAGTCTCTTATTGTTTGGGGTATAAATGACTTTTGGTATAATGTGGATTTACAAAAAGGAACGGGAATATCAGCATTGTTACGTAGGTTATAATTGTGCTTTGACGTGTATAGCTCTGTTAATTTATCTGTAAGATAGTGTGGAGAATTGTTATAAATAATTTTGTGAAAGAGAGATAGTCTTCTTATCCTGCGACGTTCTGACAAATTAACCAGGCCAGTTTCATAATATAAAGATTCTTTACTTGAGTATTTTGGGAGTCCTGTAATAATTCTAGCTGCCTCGAGTTGAATTTTTTCAAGTTTATCGCGATCAGATACATTACAACAATCCCACAATTCACACGCGTATTCCAGTACGGATCTTATGAAAGATTTGTAAATAATTTCTAGTGTTTTCCGCTTAAAGGTATATTTAAATTTTCTTAATATATTTAAACGTTTAGATGCAGCTTTACAGATATTATCGACATGTTCAGATCATTTACAGTTATTTGATAGAGTAACGCCAAGGTGTTTGTGGTTAACTACAACATCTAATGATTCATTACCAAAATATAAAGTTGGGGCGTTCTCGGAGGTTTTGCTGAAATGCAATACTTTTGTTTTAGAAGGATTAAATTTTATCAACCAATCTTTGGACCACAACTTTAGTTTGGATAAGTCAGCGTTTAATGAATTTTCTATTTCATATACATTAGATTTAGCGCAACCAATGGCGGTGTCATCGGCAAATAATCTGGCTGTATTTTCCAAAGAATCTTGAATATCGTTTATGTATACAAGAAATAAAAACGGACCCAATACAGAGCCCTGTGGAACTCCAGAATTAAGTGATAGGGTCGACGAGTAGGCGTTATTTACAAAAACAGTTTGGTTTCTATCGCTTATATAACTGCTAAGCCAATGGAGAAAGGTACCATCTAAGCCGTAACTAGAAAGTTTTTTTAGTAAGCCATTGTGATTCACTCTATCAAATGCCTTAGAGATGTCACAAAAGATGAAACATGAACTTTCGCCATTTTCTAATGACTGCAATATGCTATCGTATAATTCAATAAGTTGGTGTACAGCCGAAAATTTAGGTCTAAAGCCAGATTGATAGGAATTTAGTAAATTATTAAAATGAAAATAATTGTAGATGTGTTTAAAAACTATTTTTTCAAGTAATTTGCTAATAGCACTTAATAACGATATAGGTCGATAATTTGTAACATCGGACTTGTCACCTTTTTTAAATAGGGGCATAACATTAGCTTGTTTCCATATCTTTGGGAATATTCCCTCTTGTAAGGATTTATTAAATAGTAGAGATAAGGGGATAGAGATACTCTTTGCTAGATGCTTTAAGAGGAGATTACTTATTCTATCAGGGCCGTTTGCTTTTCTGATATCAAGATCTAAAATTAAGTCAGTTATTTCAGAATTTTGAATCTCGGGCATTTTAAATATAGAGTTTGTTTTAGAACGAAATTCTAATGAGTCGCTTAGTGATTCATTATTGGATACGGATATAAAAAAGGAATTTAGTAATTCGGCTTTTTCGCAGTCAGTGTATGCAACTTTACCATAAGTAATTGTGGACACCAAACAGATTGACATCGGTGACGACAATATATGACCACCAAGGTGGGTGTGCACAAGACACAAGGAATTTTATCGTATACCCTATACGACATTCATTTCTTCATAAGATGGGCTTCTGATATCCGATATTTAAGACAACATAAACATTTAACGGTACACGATAATGCGTTTCAGCACCATTTTTAACCGTTTGTCATGTCAAACAGTGACAGCATATCTGGAGAGCATGCACAATAAAAACTATTGGTGTACACTGGAATAACCAGACCCCAGAGATTGCCATTCAATTGATACTTCCGGTGTATTTCCCCGAACATAAATGATTTGAAACTACGAGTAAAAACGGAAACTATTGAATGTAAATCAGTTTATGGAAGCTTACTTAAATTCATATTATGTGTTTCGACCCATTTGTGTCAATTTCAAGTCCCAATGTTAGTGATTTACATGTAGCTCCTTTACTATGATTTGAAACTACAAGTAAAAACGGAAACTATTGAATGTAAATCAGTTTATGGAAGATTACTTAAATTCATATTATGTGTTTCGTCAATTTCTATGTCCCAAATGTTAGTATGAAAATATAACTTTATCGAAAATTGGTTGGGAATTGACATAATTAGGACCGATTTTCATTCGTGCACGTCTGTTCACAACTTTCGCAATAGATCTAACTACTAACTGTTTAAAACATAGGAAAAACCAATATTCAGAACTCTACGTGCTTTAGTTACAGCTTAGTACTATGTTTAGTACTGTGCATTTATTAAATGTCTCATGGCAATTGGAAATGTTAGTATTTCAATTTTTACTTTCACTTTCATTTTGTTTGTAGGTGGGGGGAGGGATGGCTGGTTGGTTAGCATATGGTTAGCATTTGCGCAAGCTGTATCATAAAGCCTGTCATTGAGTCAACTGGCGTGGTTTCGAATCCCTGGTTGTACGTGACGTAGGGCCGCCTGTCCAACCTCATGATTTTTCTTCAGATTTTCCAATTTCCTCCCATTGCTAAAGACCCCTAGACTCAAGTAAATCATAGAAATAAAATTAAACCAGATGTTAGTCCCAAAGTGACATAGTTTGTGTCGAGTGAGTAGACGTTAAACCCCATTTCACTCTCTCTCTCATTTTGTCTGATAGTGATAAATCATCTTTACCGAGCCATATTAATTAAGAAAACACAACAAACAGATCAGTGTTTACTCAACCTATTGAACAAAGACGAATATTTTGTAGAAAAAAAATCAATCGATTGAAATTCGAACTCAGATCAAAATAGTAAAACTCTCCGTTTAGAATCGTTAATTCAATAATAAATAATAGTTTCTTGCCTGGTCTTGACGTTTCTTTTTTGAACTTTGAACTTTGAAGTAGGCCTAAAGGACAGTAGTTATAACCGATTGGTATGCCTCCTAAGAATTACCTTTAGCTTTAATTTTGTCCTTATGTATCGGATGATAATGTGAGAATGTTCCTGAATGAAAAGCAACCACATATATACCTTTTAAAAAATGTAAAAAATCTTCCTCCAAACACCATAATCCTGACGACTTCTCAATCTGTTTCACAGAGAATTACTTAGGAATTAACTCTGTAACAGATGAGTGTCCATAGCACGTGCGTTGACTGCAGTCATTGGCTCAACGGCTCGTGCAATGTTTACTTAACACCTAACTGCTTCGGGCAAAATGACGCATTATACTCATTTTAATACCCATTTACACTTAATAGGAAATATTTTTTAACTTCAATTACTTCAAACGTCTTTATTTATTTTTCTGTTACCTCAAAAAAATGTTTGAGAATTTAATTTGTCGGAGTAAAAAAGTTAATATACCGTACTAATTAAGCCTCGCCGATGTCATGCTTATCAGTGATTGTAGCGGCCAAGCGAATATTCACTGCGGGATCAGTTTGACGACTTCTGTGTTGATAGTCTCTTATCATCCAAACAAATATTCTACGAATATTAGTCTGGATGGGTCCTCAAAATTTGACAGAAAGTCGGTCACTGTCTGGATTATCCAGTCTTTTAAATTACCACGTGCTGAATCTATCAAAACATCTCGCTTGTCAACAATGACACTCTCTAAAATTTTGTTTTAAAGTTTTTAATTGAAATGGTAATTTTCTCTCATCATGAATCAAACGTATGGCTTCTCACAATCTCCTTAATCACGATTCATGCTGTTGTATCGTCTCTATTTTGTTTCTAATAATAGATGTGCCAAGTGAATTGTGGGATATATTTTATCCTCGCCTTATAGAATCTATCAAAATTGGCCCGGCTTCATAATATCTATCACTTACCGAGACTTTAGCCAAAAGGTTCCATTGCGCATGCGTAACCAAATGTTTGGTTTTTTATGGGGTAGATTATCCAGTAATTTTCGTCAAAAATTGAGAACCGTCCCAGACCCTCCGTGCGTTGAAGACTAGGAGGTTCTGGGTGACCGAGACTACTGTGTTGATAGCATAGAAATATAGACTCTATATTTCTATGGTTGATAGTTTGATTATCACGTGACAGCATAGTTTTACTTCCTTCTTTCCCAGAAGAACGATACGGGGAAATTTAATTAAAGGACCGGACAAGTTACAAAACGCATTAAGAACCGGAGTTTGTTTTTCTTCTTTTTCTTTTTTTCTTTGCTTGTTTATCTTTTGTGTGTGTCGAGGGGGTGGGGGTGACTGCGTGTATTTCCTTTAATTTTTCAACAATTTTCTTTTCCCGCGTGCTTTTTTAATTTTTGATATCAGTGACGCACCCTTAAAGTTGCCATGGAAAGGTTTTTTTTTTGTTTTTTTTTTGGCTTGTTTATTTTGTGTGTGTGGAGGGGGTGGGGGCTGCGTGTATTTCTTTAATTTTTCAATAATGTTCTTTTCCCGCGTGCCCGTTTAGCAATTAATTTTTTTAATATCAGCATGGACCTTATCATGATATCAGCGACGCACCCTAAGTTGCCATAGAAAGGTTTCAATTAGGGAATAGAGAATAAATATCTCTCTCTCTCTCTCTCTCTCTCTCTCTCTCTAGAGCTCTCGTGTCTTTGATGACGCCTCCCCATAAACATTGCAACATGGGGACCATATGGGGAAAAAAGGGGCTGTGGGCCCAGATCATACCACAAAGGTTCCCATACTGGACCCATATTATCTTCCCACATACAAATGTAGGCAAATACACTTTATTTTCATATATATTAATATCACAGAGACAAGCCAAATGATATAATGCTTACTTCTTTCTTACAATGATAATCTGCGCTTATAGTGTGTGTATCTGGGGCCAATATGGGATCTATATGGGATTTTCCCGCATTAACAACTATGTTTTTGTATACATGGGGCCAATATGGTGTCCATATAGGATTACCCATTTGTGTATCTGGGGCCAATATGGGATGTATATGGGATTACCCACATTAACAACTCTGTTTTTGTAAACAAGGGGCCAATATGGTGTCCACATGGGATTACCCATGTTTGTATCTGGGATAATATGGTATCTGTATGGGATTACATATTAACTTTTGTATCTGGGACCAACATGGTATCCATATGGGATTACTTATTTGTTATGTTAGCTCATTATTGAACCCACACTTTTATTTGTTTGTACCTTGAACCAAAATGTGCACCCAGAGTCTGTGTGGTATGGATATGATATAACCACATTCCTGTATATTATGTACATGGGCCCAATATGGTATCCATATGGAAATACCCACATGTGTATCTGGGGTCAATATATCTATATGGCATTTCACATATAATATATCTAATTCTAATATGGTATCCATATGGAGTTACCTACATTTGTGTTTCTGGGTCCAGAATAATATATATGGTTTATTTACCACATATAAAATAATTATATAGGTCTGGGTCCAATATGGTATCCATATTGGTCCCATAAACATTGCAATATGGGGACCATTATGGGGAGAAAATGGGCTGTGGGCCCAGATCATACCACATGGTTTCCATACTGAACCCATATTATCTTCCCACATACAAATGTAGGCAAATACCCTTTATTTTCATATATAATAATATCACAGAAATACGCCAAATTCTTTCTTACATTGATAATCTGACCTTATAGTGTGCATATCATATCTAGGGCCAATATGGGATTTATATGGTATTACCCACATTAAAACTCTGTTATGTAAACATGGATCCCATATGTTGTCCATATGGGATTACCCATTTGTGTATCTGGGGATAATATGGTATCTGTATGGGATTACATAATAAATTTTGTATATCTGGGGCCAACATGGTATCCATATGGGATTACTTATTTGCATATGTTAGCTCATTATTGAACCCACACTTTTAGTTGTATGTACCTTGAACCAATATGCGCAGATGTGATTACCAACATGTGCACCTGGAGTGGTATGTATATGATATGACCACATTCATGTGTATTATGTATGTGGGTTCAATATGGTATTCATATGGGATTACCCACGCGTGTATCAGGGGCCAATATATCTATATGTTACCACATATAATATATATCTAATTACAATATGGTATCCACATGGGGTTACTCACACCTGTATCTGTTTCAACATGAATTTAATATCATTTAAACTTTTGTGCAAATCTGCTATATGGCCAAGATTACAGGTAGTTTTCCAAATGAAAAAGAGGCTGTCTAAATATCTTTCAAATTTCTCTTTGATGTAGTTTCTACAGTTAAATCTGCTGAAGGGCAATTCCACCGTAACAAACGTACATTTTGAACTCGTCATATTTTTATTACTTTCAATATTATCTAACCATAAATAATTAACCGTTTTGGTTTTATTTAGTATTAAAAACGTATGATTAAAATATCAATTGACATATGATTTTATTTGTTCATGAACACCGGAAATAAATATTGGCTCCTCAAAGTATAGGTAATAGACGTACAGAAATGTGCACCATGATTTGCCTACATGAACATATAGTTGCAAAACTCTGAATTGTCCGGTGGAATTGAAAAGTTTTTCTCCTTGTAAAAAAGGACACTAATACTAAATGTCTACTGTATGGTCACATTTGGATTCTTGTAATCCAGTAAATTAGAAATTATTGTGGTAACGGACGTACATATTTTCTTGTAACAGATGTATGAGTGCAAATTGCAAACCCATTACATGAGATATGTAAACTTTCAAATAATCGGACTGATACATAATAATAATTATTAACTCATTTGAATTAATGGAGCTGTTACTTTCCAAAAAACATTACTCCTTGAATAAAATATTGTGACCCTAAAATTTTGGTACATCTTTGAAATCCCGTAAGTGAATCAGAGAATTTTGTCAAATGTTTTCTTTTTACGGTCGTAATATCAAGAATGGGTGATGTTAGCTTTGAATATGAGTTTTTGAACAGTTCCATAAATAAATATGAATGAGAGATAAACTGTAAATATCTGATTACATGAAATACTGTGAAAAGTAATGGACTGGACGTGCATCTATGAAAACCAAAGTTTTACTGAGAATTTTTTCAAATCTTTTCTTTTTATGGACATTATTATAAGAATGGGTTATTCTTGCTTTAGATAATGAAGTTTTAAACAATTCCATGCATAGATCATATGAATGAGAGAGAAAAAATGTAAATATTTGGTAACAGGTGCAGGTTCTCATAGTAATATTTTTCATTGTTAGTTACTTTTGCAAAACTATATTATTTTTATATATTAATGTATAAATATCACGTTTATATACATTGTCAGATAATGAATGCCAAATCATTCATTGTGATTCAGAATAATCAAACAAACACAAAGTAAGAAAATACAAAAAATTTATAAATTCGACATTAAGAATGTAAACATTGATCAACTTTTCAACTAATTAAATTTGTCACCTAATTGTATACTTTGCAGTGGAATTGCCCTGAAGATTTACGTGTAATATAAATAGTTACTCCATAGGTAGACGATTTAGTCTACTGTCGTACAGAAATTGTTTTTATATCTTAAATGAAATAACAGTCAAAACACTAAAAATTTAGTGATGCACTGATATGGACTTTGCAGAGATTATACAGATTACAGTAAAATTCTCCTAACTGGCTGGTATACCAAATGACAGACTATAATAATATGTTTACCATGAATAAAAAAAATAGAGTTTATTTATGAATGAAATTGTGATACATGTTTTCATTTTAGGAAATACTCCACCCCGCCTTTCGAATCAAATGCCCGTCTTTGTGGAGCTTTAAAGCAAAAAGAGTCATTAATACTTATTCTTTTAAAAAAAAGCCAAATAGGACCCGTTATTACTCAAATTTATTATGAATACAGCATGCCTGGTAGCATCTTGCTAGTACAATTTTAATGACTATAGCAGATTCTGTACACAAATTATATAATATCTAACTTTACTGTGGAGGTCACCAAGTCACCCATGAAAACCTGTCAGCGAGTCATCATTAACAACCAATTTAGTCTCTTGAAGTCTGTTTGGTCACTGGCTGAAATTTAGATTCTACAATGTAGAAATATGTATATAATTAGTACTAACAAGAAGAAACTGCTGAAAGTGGTACACATCTCTGAAATCAGTTCACAAAACTTAATCAAAGGTAAATTTTTCCCATCCTTTCCTACTATAATATGCTTAACGGCTTTTGGGTAAAACAAATTAAATGAAAGGTTTTTAAGTTTCTATATTTCGAAAAAATGTCTTTTGGAAAATAACTGATACAAATGAGTTGATCATTTTCTGTGGAAATATACAAGTGCATCAAAGTACTTATACAAAAGTTTTGTAATAATATAAGAATGGATTTGAATAGATGTTTCTTTTTTTTCTTAGTTATTTTGATTTGACAGAATATTGGTAAACTCTAAAACAAGAAAGCTGTCATTTCCAGAAAGGTGACTATTTCCATTTTCATCTTATAACATATGTTGTATTATTGTGTGTCATGGCAAAATATGTTTCTTGCTCTCGCTGCGGACTAAACGTTTGAAAGTTTTATCAGATATACAACGAAATACAAATGACATTATATAACTGAATTTGGTACGATGAAATAAACGCACTTTAAAACAAAAGATATAATAAATGCTAAATCTGGTCTTTTTACAGCTTAATCCATTTAAACGAGGGTAATTCAAATACTCTCCAAATTGGAACAACAGATTAAAGAATTAAAATGACAATATGAGAACTGGTCAACTATTTCACATGTTCCTGACCTAAAGAAAATGGTGAGTTTCTGTTTGTATTAATTACTGTTTGTGGAGACTACAGGTCAGAATTTATATCCGATTTTGATGAAAATTAAAATATGTGTTTGTATCCCAAAGATGTTGATTGTATTTGATATCGGCGCAAAATATGGGTAGAGTTGTCTTACTTTGTCAGGCTGCACATCAACAGACCTAATCAATGTGCTTTTCTTTTGAATTGCAGAGTCGGTCAGAAGAAATCCAATGTTTGTGAACACTACAAACGAAGAAATCAAAACAGCTGTTAGTTGCTGCCTGATTAATTCAAGGGGCAGGGATGGTGGGAGATCCCAACGAATTTCAACTGTCTTACCGAAAAAGCACTATAATAAAACATGAAACCAAATAAACAGTTTTGTTATTTTATTCGACTGATTTGGTACTTGTTGTTTACCATGCTTAGAACTAGAGAATTCATCAAAGTTACACTATTTTATCATTAAAATAGTGTTTAGCATGTAATATCAAATGATCATACATCAGAAGATAATTTCATACATGTATTAAATTAGTCTTAGTTCGGCTATAATGTCTGGTATAAATAGTTTACTGTCCATATATGTGTTGTCACCACAAATGAGCTCAGTACAGTATTTCTTAGAATCCCACAGGAAATCCATTTAGTGCCCAAATTAATATTCTGGCATATCCACACAGATCCCATATGATGCCCATATTACATTGATTTGTACTCCCACATGAGTCCCATATAGTACCCATATTACATGTCTTATCAAGACCATATAGGTCCCATATTACACACATATTATTTTAGATGATTTACCCATATAGAACCCACACAAACCCCATTTAGTACCCATGTGGATCCCATATTATGACCATATATCATTTATTTGTACCCCATATGAGTCCCATATAGTACCCATATTATATTTCTTAACATGGCCATATAGGTCCCACACAGGCCCCATATAGCACCGATATTATTTTAAATGAGTTACCCATAAAGGCCCCACACAAACCCCATTTAGTACCCATATGGTTGAGCCCATATGGATCCCATATGGATGTTGGGTGCAAAAATGTCGGGGTCCGTTATGGGCTCCCCAACATGGCCCCATATTACATGACACATGGTACCCATATGGTACCCATCAATGAATGTTATCAGGGCTGTCTTTCTAGATTTGTCTAAAACTTTGTAAATAATGTAATTTCATTTTAGGGAGCTCAAGATAAAGAAAATTTGTTAAAAGTTTTCTAATCCCGAAAATTCTTATCCGGTGTGGTAGTTTGCCTTCCATCCCAGGATCAGACGTCTAGTACTGTATGGTAGGCCTTAGTGAAGTCGTATTTCCCTTGTGCATCCATTTAGTTCTAAGTTTCGACAATGCCCTTTTTTACTACTGAAAGTGCCTTTCAACTAGCTCTTGAATTGGCTAGAGAGGCAAGGAAATGACGGATAATTTTCTTGCCCCCCCCCCCCTCTCAGCGGCGTGCCCCGTCTCCACGGTCAGTGCCCTCATTTTGCGGCGCCCCCCCCCCCCTTTTCAAAATTCCTAGATCCGCCCCTGTATGGTGCATCCAACTCTCATATGTGTGCAGCTCCCGATTTTTAAGAACTTAGATGTCGGCCCATAGCTGTAATAAAGTTTGGTGGCTGAAGGGGGGGGGGGGGGCGGGGTCGCCACCCGAGCTGTGAATTCATGAGACCAAGTTTTTCTAGACCAGTTTTTTGTGTAGATTCCGAATATGGGTGGTGATCAGGCGTTGGAGGGGTAGTTTACGAGATATAGGTGTTAAAATGTCTAGAATGGACGTGAGAATGTAATGTTGACATAATATATTAATAAAAAATAATTTTCTAGGAATGCCCATCTTCAAATACGTGTTTATGATACCCTGGATAACTGTTTTGATTTGTGGGGAGGTGGGGTGAGGGTAGCAAGTGTAGGTGTGTGTGTGTGTAGGGGGTGGGGGTATTATGTTGACATAAATGATGACCATGTTACTGTTTATATTAATGAAACATAACTTTCTAGGATTGCCCATGTGTAAATAAATGTTTGTGATGCCCTGGACAACTATTTGATTTGTGGGATGGGGGTAGCAAGTGTGCATGTGTGGAAGCGGGGAGGGTGGGGGGGGGGGTAATTGGCTGGAAGATTGGGATAAATGTATTTTTGGGGGCAGAAACCACTTGGCACAAAATTAACCTGAAAAGTGCTTTCGCGTGTTTTTCGTTCAGTACCAATATTGTCATTCAAAATTTTAAATTATAATGGTACTGTCGAGAGATCTGGAATTTAAACATAAAAAAACACATGTTCGGATATTGTCTTCTTGATGGCTGATGTATTCGCAGGGTCATCTTGTTCGATTATTGGTTTTGCAGCCTGTCTCCATATTTTTGTAACGCAAAATAATTATTGCATTTAATGTGCAGCAAAAGATTACTCAGGCAAGATGGTAATAAAGAAAAAAAGTTTTGTCATTTTTCATCACAATACAGGGACAGATCCAGGAATTTTTGCAGGTGGGGGTTTGCTAGGTTTCGGTTACGGAAATCTGTCATCTTCGTCTCTAAATTACATAGGCATACATACAAATTGAGCTTTTTAAACAGAGAAATCGTTTTTATACTGATGTAGGGTCATTTTGTGATGTGATTTCATTGATGCAAGGCATTATTTTTTTCATGTAGCGTCGGATCCAGAGGGGGGAAGGGGTCAACCCCCTCCCCCTCTGGATCCGACGCTGCAATAAAATTCACTCAGAAGATCTGTCTTCGAATGTCATCTACAGATGTAAGCCAGATAGTCATTACCACTGAAAGCATGTACCACAGGCCGAGATATTCTCGACACTTTCAATACTAATCTTGATCAGATCAAAATATCAATATCAAGATTTGTATTGAAAGTGTCAAGAATATCCTATAACTGACAACCATCCAACGAGGACACCAAAATATCTTACCTATCTCCTCTTCGCTTTTCAAATTAATAGAGGTGCTGAGAAACATAGGCGTACGAGGCGGGGGTGGCCCCCCCCCCCCTAATATTTTCATGAAAAAAATAGAAATCTGAAAAGAGCTCAGGATTGTGAGATCGGTCATTAGCCGGGGAGTTTTTGAAAATGGGGTGGGGGTAGGGGTATGACCTTGTCGGGGAAGGCTATGGTCTTGTAGGGAATGAATGCTCAGTTTGTCGGGAAGCGTCGGGACGTCTGTCGGGTTTTGAATATTTTTAATAATATGGAAGCGGAAAGAAAGCAGTCCAGTCAATGATCAACACGTACGCCATCTGAATAGAACTAGCTCGTACACATGGCTTTTCTCAGTTCTTGAGTACTGTGTTCATGTATACTGGCATCCAACTCCATGCACTGGACATAATAATTGATAAGTTTGTAATAATATTGTACCTTGTAGTCACATATAATATACATGTACGATGTCTCAATAGGCCGTAAATAATTCGATATTGAGCCCTTTTCTTTGGAAATAAATATTCATAGGTGAATCTAAAGTGCCACTGGCAAGAGTTATACAAAGATAATGTGCTCAGCAACGCTTATTTTACTTATAAATCTCTCCAGGAAAAAGTTCCAAAACCACTATGATGTAGATGTTAAATATCATTATAATCTTTTTATTACATTATGTAATATTTGAATCCAATTTTACTAAATTGTTATTAAATTTGATTAGTTTCTCTTAATCAATTTCAAGTTCAATTGATGACTTTTACCAGTTTTTATGCTGCAACTGACATACTTTATTACCCATTCCAAATTACTAGAAAGTATTTGAAATGCCTGGAAATCGCGTCTACGGCCGCCTGGTTTCAAAAGTTTCTGGGGAGGCCCTCCAAACCCCCCGTCGGACGCTCAACCCCTCTAGCGCTCGCCGCTAAGCGGACTCTAAAGAAATATATTTGTCGGGAAAATATGCTGCCCAACCCCCCAAACAAGTTCGACCTCGTACGCCTATGCTGCGAAATTGGTTTCTGAAGCAAATCCAAAGGATATGCGAGCTGTTGGTCAGCAACCAAAAAATATTTTATCTCCCCCTAACTTTCGGGCAAGCTGACTCTTTGGGCAGACGAGTAAAGTGAGAAAAAAATTATTTCATCTACTTGGCAAATTAAAGGGCCCGAAATCTAATAAAACACTAACCTGGGCGTTTGCCGGCCGTCAAATATTCCAAAACTTTCTCTTTTTTTTGGGGGGGGGGGGGGCTCTGTAAACATGAATTTTTTTCGGGCATTTCTAGTTTTGCTTCCTTAACTGTCATCGAGCCCTAATAAAACACTATTTTTACTTTTCTTTTAATTGAATACCACGAATTTGTACTGAGTTGACAATGGATTAAAACATTTTGTCTGGAGTCACTCTACTTTGTGCGACATTTTTCGGGCATCGATTAGTATTTGTGAATGCAGCTGCAACAGTCTGATTAAATGCTAGGAAATGGGAGTGGGATTTCGGTTACAAAACCATAGGACACTTGTGGAGTTGCTTACATGGGCTAGAATAGCAGAAACGCATTTGCGGTGGTTAAATTTTCAAAATTTTCCCCGGGAGGGTGAGGCCCCCATACCCCGCGACGATTGATTGGTTGTTTGGAATTCGGGTCAGCAGATATAAAGCTGTATTGGACCAAACTGAAGTTGCTGTATTCACAATCTGGAATAGCGTTTGCGGCAGTTAAATTTTCAAAATTTTCCCGTCTTCGTGGACTTCGAGTAAGCCATCTTAATTAAGCTATATTAGACCACTTTGAAGATACTTTGTTCACGGACTGAAATTGCAGAAAAACATGTTTGCAGCCGTCAAATATTCCAAAATTTTCTTTGGGGTGGTGGTGGTGGGGAGGGGGGGGGGGCGCTGTCTGTTAACCTGAAAAATTGCGGGCAACTCGGGTCCTGCCCGCTAACTGTCATCGAGTCCGTACGCTTATGGTTAATCTAAGGGTTTTCATATTTAATGTGTATTCTGGTATTTGGTTTTACGAATATTGCAAAATTCTCTCGAAAGTTCAATGAAATTAACGCGGACATAAACGTGTTTCTATAATAAACTTTATAAATGTATGTGTAGTAGGGTTTATTCGTTCGTTTCTGGAGTTTACGTCCACTTCCACCAAGGGTAATATCGTAGACAAAAATTAGGTTGTTATATATTCTCTTTAAATATTTTAGCAAGTTTCCATTGTCCTGTGTATCCAGTTAGTCTTTTACTTCCAGTAGTTATAATTACTTAAGTGTAAAGTTTAAAGATGCTATTTTAAGATCGTGAGTAGATTTCAGTACATGGAAACCTGGTTTGTTGATCCTGGTTACTTACTTCACTCTCTCGTGATCTTTCAAACTTTCAACACCTGTCTTCAGTTACAGCACAATAATTAATTTCAAGGTAGGTTTAATATTTGTTTGACTAGACTAGACGGACGTTTTAAACTATATAAATAATTTAAAACTATTTAATTAATTAAGTATTCTAGTAATAAATATCAAAACAATATAGCAAGTTAAAATTGATATCTTTGAGAAATTTTTAACATTCAAGGTTGTTTTAGCTCTCCCAAACTCAGCCGTATTGACTGGATGCCGAAACTCAGCTTCATTCATTCATGGTTCGCTCAAACTCGTGTATATTCTTGGAGTACACGTGCAGTTAGCATATGCGAGAGTGTTGATTAACTAAAGTGGGTGGGTTTATTGCACATCAGAAATGGTCGATTGTTTGGCAGGCCAGGTGATCTTATTTATTTAATAGAGTTCTGATATCTTTAGAAAATAGATTACTTTATACTTCATAACTGAATATATAATATCCTCTTAGTAATGTCTTGTTAATTGTGATGTCTAATTTTATAGTGTTCCTAATTGTGTTTGTCCATGAAGTCCACCAGTCTATGACCCTATTTATTTACCTGTAAAGCACCAGTCCTAGGGTATGTCATATATATACATATAATATCTGTATTTATATCTTTATGCTGTAACTGATAAAATGTAAATAGACAGTCCTATATTTTAATACCCAATATAGCTGTATTTATATTTTAACTTGATCTTTCCTCTATTAGTAATATGACATGTGCTGTTCTCTTTTGCAAATAAACATTTTGTATCTTTTCAGTGTTTTTGTTCAGTGCATACTGTATTTTGTCCTGCAAGAAACTGTTGTCATCAATTCGTCTATACTGTTTCTATCAACCCTAACACGGAGTCGATCATGCGACACTCCTACATATTGTTGATTAGTGAGGTCCACAGAACTTATGGATACAGGTGAGCAGAGTCATACTTAATCGAATACCCAAGGGTGTATAGGAATCCCGGGTCCTACAAGCTTCCACCCGGACATGCACACGCATGGTCGTTATATGTATAGCACATGGTGCGCATCTTATCAGACGCACGATCAGCATGTATGTTACTAACGGCAGAAATTAGCTCCATAAACCGCGGCTGATAACATTCAGTTTGTGGCTCGGATGCGAGGAAACCGATGATAATTTTTCAAAATTTTCGCCGGGGGTGGGTGTGTGTGTGTGTGTGTGTGTGCCATTCCTCTCTATCCTCTCTAATGCTCGCGAATACAGCACTCGGATGCGTGCCTGCGACACTCATCGCTCCACGGTCGGTGAGACAAAACATTTGGTTGTCACCCCCCTCAACAGAATCGTGGATCCGCCACTGATTTACCCAGATTTGTACTGTGAAAACCTAGATGGCTGCTTTTATACGCATACATTTTCATGTGGCCGTGGGGGTCACGGTGGCTAGGTGGATAAGGCGCTGGTTCGCTAGCCTGGAGGTCGGGTGTTCGATTCCTTCATTGGCCGAGAAAATTCATCTCGATTTTCCGGCGTGATTTCCCCTTGTCAGTGATGCAGAAGGAGCGCCTAAAAAGGACAGCTGCCTAGTCATTTGGATGGGATGAAAAACCAAAGTCCTGTGTACACATTGGATTGCACGTAAAAGATCCCTTGGCAGTTTGAATTCGATATAAGAGAAGGCCGTAGCGTCGCTGCCCGGGCAAAATTTCCCTCATAGCACACTGTATGGCGTATGCCCGTCTTCCATTAGCCCAGGTTAGGTGCAAAAGAGTATGACGTTAAACTCCATTTCATTTCATGTGGACGTATAGCATTGACGTATAGTTTGTCGACACTCTACAGGTTGAAACGCATTATGGTACACGATTCGTATACCAATGGTAAAATGTTTATTTTGTCTTAAATGTTGGATGTCAGAATCCCATCCTTTTTATACGCCCACATTTTCATGTGGACGTATATTGTCGTCGCCCCTGTTCGTCCGTCCGTCCACAATTGTTTGTGAACAGTCTACAGGTCACAATTTTTATCCGATTTCAATGAAACTTAAAATATAGGTTTATCACCCTAAGATCTCGGTTCAGTTTGATATTGGCATGTATCGGACTGTAACTTCATGGGTTATGGCCCCTGATTGTACGAAAAATCACATTTTTTAGCTTGTGAACAGTGTAGAGGTCACAATTTGGAACCGATTTGGATGAAACTTGACATGTATGTTTATAACCCAAAGATCTTGGTTCCTTTCGATATTTGCGCCCATCGGATCGTAACTTCCTGAATGATGGCCCCTGATTGTCCAAAAAATCGCCCTTTTTAGCTTGTCGTCCCTCTGGAGGTCAAAATTGTTATCCGATTTAAAAAAACGTTTGATTATATCACCATTCCATGGTTATGAAGGTTGAGTTTGAATTTTGTGAAAATCGGACCAAAATTGATGGACAAAGTGGCCCCCATTTGTACGCGAATAGTGTGAAAATATGTTATATCAAGGTTGTGAACAGTGTAGAGGTCACAATTTGGAACCGATTTGGATGAAACTTGACATGTATGTTTATAACCCAAAGATCTTGGTTCCTTTCGATATTTGCGCCAATCGGATCTTAACTTCCTGAATGATGGCCCCTGATTGTCCAAAAAATCGCCCTTTTTAGCTTGTGGTCCCTCTGGAGGTCAAAATTGTTATCCGATTTAAAAAAACGTTTGATTATATCACCATTCCATGGTTATGAAGGTTGAGTGTGAATTTTGTGAAAATCGGACCAAAATTGACGGACAAAATGGCCGCCGTTTGTACGCGAATAGTGTGAAAATATGTTATATAAAGGTTGTGGACCTTATAGAGGTCACAATTTTGAACCGATTTTGATGAAACTTGACATGTATGTTTATAACCCAAAGATCTTGGTTCCTTTCGATATTTGCGCCCATTGGATCATAAATTCCTGAATTATGTCCCCTGATTGTCCGAAAAATCACCCTTTTTAGCTTGTGGTGATTCTGGAGGTCACAATTATCTGATTTAAAAAAAAAATGTTTGATTATAAAAACCAAACAAATTCTAATGATTTTCTGATAATTCCTTAATATGCGACAACTCTTGTTGACTGCCCGGACGATTTGGCTGCTGTGTGGGCGTATGTTTCGTTGCCTGGCAACCGATTTTTTTTATAAGACCACAGCATCAATGTTGATTTAAATTGACAAATAATTTGTGTTTTCAAAGTTGAAGATTTTGGATGATATTGGCTACTTTAACTTGAAATATAATTAACTTCAAAAGATCTCGGTTACTTTCGATATTGTCATGTATCGGATCGAAACTAAATGGAATATGGCCCCCGATGGCGATTGTATGAAAAATCACGTTTTTATTGTTGACACTCTGGAGGTTACAATTTTCACCGGGTTTTGATGAAATTGAGATCCATGTTTATAACCGAAAGATCTTGATTTCTTTTGATATTCACACATAGGTGATCGTGACTTCCATATTTATGGTCCCTGATTGTATGAAATATCACATTTTAAGCTTCTGATCCTTCTGGAGGTCACACTGCGAGATATTGCAGGCAAGGCACTTGCATAGTACTGATGGTGATCTTGGTAGATAACTGCCATCATGCTGTACAGCACTAAGCTCGGTTCAGTGATGCATACGTACGCGCCGCAAGAATCTGCCAAAACCCTAAAACTACACTGACGCAACGTGTGACGTATAGGATACGGATACGTGATACGGATAGAGAAAATGCCACTTGCCAAAAGTCTATATTGGCATATTCGTAAGTGTAATCATTCTGCACCAATGAATTTATCAATCGATGGTCATATTGTTTTGAGTTTGGGAAACGAGTAAAGGCTAATTAATTCACTGAGATTTATTTTTTCAGATTACCCAACACTTAAGGATATAATAAGTTTATGGTATCATAGAGGTCCACACACGTTATTATTTATCTTCTACTGGATCTTTCTTTATATATTGGCTTTACGCGTGGCTTGTGCGCCATTTTCTTATGTAAACATCATGATGTATGCTTAGGATGTTTTGGATGAAAGTTATATATGGGGATTATTTAAATTGGAATATATTAATATATGGCATCAGCTAATCCATGGCATCGGCTAATCCCACATCTCCTTTAGTCTTATTAACATTTCTTTGCATGTTATTTTTCACTTTTTAACATTTGCTTGCTAGTAACACGTGCTATATTTAATATATTCTGATATTTGGGTTATCTTATAATTTTAATTCTTTTAACGTACATTGAAAATTTCTCCTGAGTGTCCAGTAAAGATAATCGGATATAACGTGTGTCTATGATAAATTTAGATGTATTATTGATAGTGGGATCTAGAGAACATACGGATACGGGTGAGTAATGCATCACCATTGGTAGATTTTAATGTTTTGGCAAAACAAAGCTAGAATATGCTGTCTTTATCAGTCATTAACAGATAAAATGAACATTTCTATTTCTAATATATTCTAAGTTTGATAAAAACAAGGAGGGGGGGGCTTCTATGAATAATCGTCCATATTTATTTTTTACAATACAATAGTGAACAGTGTCAGTTAATGAACATAATGAACTGTTTGAGATTAAATGCTGCCTGGAATATTAGGTTGTGCTTATGTAAAACTTGAAACTTAATAATCCTCTTTATTTACAGCACTGTGTAGATGTTTAAAACGGGCATATCAATATGGCTATAGTAACGTTGATACAAATTGCCTGAAGTTGTGGATATAAAGGGCGCAGAGCATAATCCAATTGATTAGGTAAGCATAAATTTCAGTATTTTCTTTATTTCTCAACTAAAAGCGAAAGTGCGATGACTGCAATATGAAATTTCAAAGATTATTTCTAAGTTTTATTTAGAACATAAAATATTGTGTTGTGTAACACGATGAACAGATAGATTTGTGAAAACGAAATGCTAATGGTTTTCCATAGGAATTCACAAATGAGGGTAGCTGATTGTGTTAGAACATCCCAAGTCACTTATTTTTTGGAGTTCACAGAATTTCACGTACTTTTGTAATAATTCACTGTCGTTCCTTATTCTAAACATTGAAAAACCATACATACTTTATGATTACATCTTCTCATGATCCAGTAGCAAGATCGATACAGCAAATTAAAGAGTCTTGGTCTTGGAAATATACCCCCACATTTTATGTGGACGTTTATTGTCGTCGCCCCTGTCCGTCTGTTCCCATTTTGTTTGTGGACTCTCTACAGGTCACAATTTCTATTCGATTTTGACAAAACTTAAAATATAGGTCCATCTCCCTAAGATTTCGATTTCTTTCAATAATGGCATATATCAGACCATAACTTCATGGATTATGGCTCCTGTTTAGGTTGTGGACACTCTACAGGTCACAATTTTCATCTGATTTCGATGAAACCTGAAATGCATGTATGTCACCCAAAGATCTTGGATCCTGTTGATATTTACCCATATCGAATTGTAACTTCCTGGATTATGGCCCTTAATTCTACGAGAATTGCATTTTGGTTGTAGTCCCTCTTGAGGTCGAAATTATTATCCCATTAAATTTTTTAAAAAATGTTAGAATATATTACCGGTAATGATGCTTAAGTTAGAATTTCGTGAAAATCCTACCAAAACTGTACGACAAAATAGCCGCAAATAGTGTTAATATATAGCACATCAACTTTATGGACCCGGAAGAGATCACAATTTTGATCCGATTTTGATGGAGCTTGAAATACCTTTTCATAACCCAAATTCGCACATATGGTATCGTAACTTCCTGAATAATTTCCAACTCTTGCAAAATGTGGGTGATCTTCCTGTCAGTCACTGATGTTATAAACACAAAAGATAAAACTGTTTATATTTTACAGGACCACCACAGTGTTAAAGAAACCAAATTATGACCTGTATGATGAAAATCAAAGGAGTAAGAGAACACCAACAGGGTAGGCATTTTAATACCAAACTTATTTCAGTTTTTCTTAATTATCCTTAAAAAATTTTGAACTGGACGCACCGCGACGTCTGAAACATGGTTATTTGAATTGCTCAATAGCAGGGTGGGTATGGGACAAGGACCAGACTATATATCAAACTGTAGCCAACATGTGTGTAATATTCTGTGAAATGCACTTGACACACAAGACGAACGTCGGTCAGTTGAACTTTTGCGTTGGAAAAAATGAATAGGATCTAGTATATCGGCACGTGTTATAATTGGATTTCTCATTTTTTGGAGTATGTTCAGACGGTAATGTTATCGGGGACATCGCTGCTACCTTATTTCGAACTAATTCCAGGGATTATTAGATTAGATATTTATTTGGCGGGGCGGGTTAGGTGGCCGAATGGTCAGCACGGGCGCGCTGTATCATAAGGGCTGGTGTGGTTTTGGTTGTACGTGATACAGAGTAGGGTCGCCTGTCCAGCTTCTTGGTTTTCTATGTGTCCTCCGGTTTCCTCCCACTGCTATAGATCCTACACGCAAGAGAATTATTAAATTGAATTGAACCATATGTTAGTCTCAAAATGGCCTAGTTTGTATCGAGTGGACGTGTAACCACAATACCCTCTCTATTAGGTGAATTTACTCTATTGCTTCACTTTGAACGAATCATACTAAGCGGTAATTTAGGAGACCGTTTTTATTATCAAAAACTTTTCAGATTTCAACAGTTGTATCCATTAACACATCTTGGGTTGTCTTTTTAGCCATGTACATTACAGGACAAATATCAATCACGTTGTACAGATGAGCAAGTTTGACTTGTAGCATGATGGACCAATGGGTATAAACCATCTATCCCACCCCTTCCCCAAATCATGTTGATATGTCGAAATTTTGAAATGATGACCCCACAAAATTTTGCATAAAGGGTTATGTTCCAAGTTAAGAAAAACAGAAAATTAAGAAGTAATATGTAGCAAATGGACGGGAGAGCATGAAATATGGGCGTATAAAAACTAAATAATGGTTAATATGGGCGTTTAAAAAACTATATAATATATGATAATTAATTTGGTCTAATCAAACAAGAAATTTTCAATATAGTTTTAAATCTTTTTTCAATGACATTTTGTTACACTATAGACGCTATATACTGTAGGGGTTACCTTAGTTTGAAAATATCTTCTGGTTTATGTATTGAAATTGTTAGTAACAACAAGAACTAGGCTAACAAGAATATGTCTGGAAGTTTAAAGTGGGGAAATGACATTAGTCTGATAATCCAAAAAAGGTAATCCCATGAGTTAAAAACGTGGTTAGTCGCTCTCCTAGGCGCCCATATAAGTACACTGTCTTGAAATCCAGGGTAGCATCTGTGCAGTTGACCAATCCGATAAAGGAAGCACCTGGTCAATTTCCCGGGGCTCAATTCTGACTCGTGCACGTAATCTCTTTATAAGAACATTTGAAGTTTAAGTTGCTTTAGATATCATTCGAGAGATTCAAAGGGAATTTCCTACCGTGAGCTGCCTGGCTCACAAGCCGGATTCAGGTATCATGATGGGGCGGTAGGAAATACATTTTAGATGCCATTGGGAGGTTGGGAGAACACCACAGCCTTTCCGGCTGGCTGAGAGGCGAGGAAATGCCGCCTCAGAACACAAGCTAAGGATATTGAACTTATATTCAATAATATTGTAGTTACCTGTATTATGGATGTTAGATAGATATAAAAACATATTTAACGTAAAAAGTGTTCCAGTGTCAGTTAATTGAAGATCGGAATAATTGATCATATTTTAAACAACGTGAAGTCCGAAGAAAACCCTAGACGATCATTGTCACCTCTGTGGCCTCATAGTGTCACAGCCTGCTTTTGGGTCCCGTGACACAGGATAGTGTCACAATTTCTTCTAAGTTTGATAAAAAAAAAAGAAACAAGGTGGGGTTGGGGGCTTTTTATGAATAATCGTCCATATTTATTTTTTCTTTAACATTAGTGAACAGTGTCAGTTAATGAACATAATGAACTGTTTGTGATTAAATGCTGCCTGGAATATTAGCTTATGCTTATGTAAAACTTGAAACTTAATAATCCTCTTTATTTACAGCACTGTAGATGTTTAAAACTGACGTATCAATATGGCTATGATAATGTTGATACAAATTGCCTGAAGTTGTGGATATGCAGGGCGCCGAGCATAATCCAATTGATTAGGTAATCATAAATTTCAGTATTTTCTTTATTTCTAAACTAAAAGCGAAAGTGCGATGACTGCAATATGAAATTTCAAAGATTATTTCTAAGTTTTATTTAGAACATAAAATATTGTGTTATGTAACACGATGAACAGACATATTTATTTTGTGATAACGAAATGGTAGTGGTTATCCATGGGAATTTCACGAATGGGGGTTGCTGATTGTGTTAGAACACCCCTTGTCACTCATTTTTTGGAGTTCACAAAATTACACGTACTTTTGTAATAATTCACTGTCGTTCCTTATTCTAAACATTGAAAAACCATACATACTTGTTAATTACATCTTCTCATGGTCCAGTAGCAAGATCGATACAGCAAATTAAAGAGTCTTGGTCTTGGAAATATGCCTGCTCGCATGAAAAAATGCTGCCTGGTTATACCCCCACATTTTATGTGGACGTTTATTGTCGTCGCCCCTGTCCGTCTGTCCCCATTTTGTTTGAGGACTCTCTACAGGTCACAATTTCTATTCGATTTTGACGAAACTTAAAATTTTGGTCCATCTCACAAAGATTTCGATTTCTTCGATAATGGCATATTAGGTTGTGGACACTCTACAGTTCACAATTTTCATCTGATTTTAATGAAACCTGAAATGCATGTTTGTAACCCAAAGATCTTGGATCCTGTTGATATTTACCCATATCGAATTGTAACTTCCTGGATTATGGCCCTTAATTCTACGAGAATTGCATTTTTGGTTGTACTCCCCTTGAGGTCAAAATTATTATCCCATTTAAAAAAAATGTTAGGATATATTACCGGTAATGATGCTTAAGTTAGAATTTCGTGAAAATCCTACCAAAATTGGACCAAAATTGACAGACAAAATGGCCGCAAATAGTGTTTTAACAAATATATAGCATATCAAGGTTATGGACCCGGAAGAGATCACAATTTTGATCTGATTTTGATGGAGCTTGATTATTTCACCGTTACATGGTAATGGTGGTTGAGTTCAAATTTCGTGAAAATTGACAGACAAAATGGCCGTCATTTGTACGTGAATAGGGTGAAAATATGTTATATAAAGGTTGTGGATCCTATAGAGGTCACAATTTTAAACCGATTTTGATGAAACTTGACATGTATGTTTATAATCCAAAGATCTTGGTCCCTTTCGATATTTGCGCCCATCGGATCGTAACTTCCTGAATTATGACCCCTGATTGTCTGAAAAATCGCTTTATCCGATTTAAAAAAACGTTTGATTATATCACCGTTACATGGTAATGAAGAATGAGGTTGAATTTCGTGAAAATCGGAACAAAATTGACGGACAAAATGGTCAACGTTTTTACGCGAATAATGTGAAAATATATTATATCAAGGTTGTGGATCCTTTAGAGGTCACAATTTTGAAATACATGTTTATAACCTAAAGATCTTGGATCCATTGCATATTTGCACATATCTGATCGTAACTTCCTGAATTATGGCCTTTGATTGTACGAAAATCGCCTCATTTTTATACGCCCACATTTTTATGTGGACGTATATTGTCGTCGCCCCTGTACGTCCGGACGTCCGTCCGTGCACAATTTGTTTGTGGACTCTCTACAGGTCACAATTCTTATCTGATTTTGACGAAACTTGAAATATAGGTTTATCCCCAAAAGATCTCGGCTGCTTTCGATACTGGCATGTATCGGATCAAAACTTCATGGATTATGGCCCCTGATTGTACGAAAAATCACGTTTTTAGCTTGTGAACCCTATAGAGGTCACAATTTTGAACCGATTTTGATGAAACTTGACATGCATGTTTATAACCCAAAGATCTTGGTTCCTTCCGATATTTGCGCCTATCGGAATGTAATTTCCTGAATTATGGCCCCTGATTGTCCGAAAAATCACCCTTTTTATACACCCACATTTTCATGTGGACGTATTATGTTGTCGCCCCTGTCCGTCCGTCCATCCACAATTTGTTTGTGGACTCTCTACAGGTCACAATTCTTATCCGATTTTGACGAAACTTGAAATATAGGTTTATCCCCAAACGATCTCGGCTGCTTTCGATATTGGCATGTATCGGATCAAAACTTCATGGATTATGGCCCCTGATTGTACGAAAAATCACGTTTTTAGTTTGTGGACCCTATAGAGGTCACAATTTTGAACCGATTTTGATGAAACTTGACATGCATGTTTGTAACCCAAAGATCTTGGTTCCTTTCGATATTTGCGGCTATCGGAATGTAATTTCCTGAATTATGGCCCCTGATTGTCCGAAAAATCACCCTTTTTAGCTTGTGGTCCCTCTGGAGGTCACAATTATTATTCGATTTAAAAAACCGTTTGAATATATCACCGTTACACCCTAAGGAAGGTTGAGTTTGAATTTCGGGAAAATCGGACGAAAATTGCCATACAAAATGGCCGCCGTTTGTACGCGAATACTGTTAAAAAATGGTATATCAAGGTTGTGGACCCTGTGGAGGTCACAATTTTGATTCGATTTTGATGAAACTTGAAATTCATGGTTATAACCCAAAGATCTTGCTTCCTTTCGATATTTGCGCATATCGGATCGTAACTTCCTGAATTATGGCCGCTGATTATACGCAAAATCGCCTTTTTTTTAGCTTGGAGGTCACAATTATTATTCGATTTAAAAAAACGTTTGATTATATTACCGTCACACCCTAAGGAAGGTTGAGTTGAAATTTCGGGAAAATCGGACGAAAATTGCCATACAAAATGGCCGCCGTTTGTACGCGAATACTGTTAAAAAATGGTATATCAAGGTTGTGGACCCTGTGGAGGTCACAATTTTGATTCGATTTTGATGAAACTTGAAATTCATGGTTATAACCCAAAGATCTTGCTTCCTTTCGATATTTGCGCATATCGGATCGTAACTTCCTGAATTATGGCCGCTGATTATACGCAAAATCGCCTTTTAATACGCCCACATTGAAATGTGGTCGTATATTGTCGTCGCCCCCGTCCGTCCGTCCGTCGGTCCGTCGGTCCGGCGTCCACAATTGCTTGTGGACGCTCTACAGGCTAGAGTTAATATCCGATTGACTTTAAATTTATACACACTGTTTAAGGTCATGAGACGAAGAAGCCTATTCTTTTTCAGCGATTTCCGATAATAACTACCAGAGTTATGGCCCTTGATCACTTCAAAAAATCTTGTGGACGCTCTAGAGGCCAAAGTTAATATCCGATTGACTTTAAATTTATACACAGCGTTTAAGGTCATGAGACGAAGAAGCCTATTGATTTTCAGCGATGTCCGATAATTAGTGCCAGAGTTATGGCCCTTGATCACTTAAACAAATCTTGTGGACGCTCTAGAGGCCAAAGTTAATATCCGATTTACTTTAAATTTATACACAGTATTTAAGGTCATGAGACGAAGAAGCCTATTGATTTTCAGTGATTTCCGATAATTAGTGCCAGAGTTATGGCCCTTGATCACTTCAAAAAAATCTTGTGGACGCTCTAGAGGCCAAAGTTAATATCCGATTTACTTTAAATTTATACACAGTGTTTAAGGTCATGAGACGAAGAATCCTATTGATTTTTAGCGATTTCCGATAATTAGTGCCAGAGTTATGGCCCTTGATCACTTCAAAAAATACTGCGGACGCTCTGGAGGCCAAAGTTAATATCCGATTGACTTTAAATTTATACACAGTGTCTAAGGTCATGGGACGAAGAAGCCATTTGATTTTCAGTGATTTCTGATAATTACTGCCAGAGTTATGACCCTTGATCACTTCAAAAAATCTTGTGGATGGTCTAGAGGCCAAAGTTAATATCCGATTGACTTCAAATTTATACATAGTGTTTACAGTCATGAGACTAAGTCATCAATCGATTTTCAGTAATTTTCAATAATTGTTGCCAGAGTTATTGCCCTTGATCACTTCGAAAAAATCCTGTGGAAGCTCTAGAGGCCAAAGTTAATATCCGATCGACTTTAAATTAACACACAGTATTTAGGGTCATGAGACGAAAAAGCCTATGGATTTTCAGAGATTTCAAATAATTATTGCCAGAGTTATCTCCCTTGATAACTTCAAAAAATCTTGTTACGCTATAGAGGCCAAACTTAGATTGATACACAGAGTTTAAGGTGTTGAAACGAACAAGTATTTTGATTTTCAATGAATTTTGATAACTGAACAGCTAAATCCATGATATTAAATGTTTCATGTATATACTAATTGTTAGCGTGGGGTAACACTTTATAACAAGCAATCAAATTCTAATGATTTTCTGATAATTACATAATGAGCTGTTACTCTTAATCAGTTTTTAGTGTATTACAAATGTTTCATTATCGAAAAAAGTAAAAATATGCGACAACGTTTGTTGACTGCGCGGACGATTTAGCTGCTGTGGGCGTAAGGTTGCCAGGCAACGAAACAATCTTTTTTAGCTTGGAGGTCACAATTATTATTCGATTTAAAAAAACGTTTGATTATATTACCGTCACACCCTAAGGAAGGTTGAGTTGAAATTTCGGGAAAATCGGACGAAAATTGCCATACAAAATGGCCGCCGTTTGTACGCGAATACTGTTAAAAAATGGTATATCAAGGTTGTGGACCCTGTGGAGGTCACAATTTTGATTCGATTTTGATGAAATTTGAAATTCATGGTTATAACCCAAAGATCTTGCTTCCTTTCGATATTTGCGCATATCGGATTGTAACTTCCTGAATTATGGCGCCAGATTATACGCAAAATCGCCTTTTTTTTAGCTTGGAGGTCACAATTATTATCCGATTTAAAAAAACGTTTGATTATATTACCGTTACACCATAAGGAAGGTAGAGTTCGAATTTCGGGAAAATCAGACCAAAATTGCCATACAAAATGGCCGCCGTTTGTACGCGAATACTGTTAAAAAATGGTATATCAAGGTTGTGGACCCTGTAAAGGTCACAATTTTAATTCGATTTTGATGAAACTTGAAATTCATCGTTATAACCCAAAGATCTTGGTTCTTTTCAATATTTGCGCATATCGGATCGTAACTTCCTGAATTATGGCCCCTGGTTATACGCAAAATCCCCCTTTCTTTAGCTTGTGGTCCCTCTGGAGGTCACAATTATTATCCAATTTAAAAAAACGTTTGATTATATCACCGTTACACTGTAAGAAAGGTTGAGTTTGAATTTCGGGAAAATCGGACCAAAATTGACAGACAAAATGGCCGCCGTTTGTACGCGAATACTGTTAAAAAAATGATATATCATGGTTGTGGACCCTGTATAGGTCACAATTTTAATTCGATTTTGATGAGAAAGGTTGAGTTCTAATTTTGTGAAAATCGTACCAAAATTTCCGGATGAAATGGTCGCCGTTTGTATGCGAATAGTGTAAAAATATGGTATATCATGGTTGTGGACTCGCTACAGGTCACAATTCTTATCCGATTTTGATGAAAAGTCACATTTCTAGGTTGTGTACCGTCACACCATAATCATTGTCGGTTTCGAGTTTCATTAATATCAGACTGGAACTGACCAACTAAATGGCTGCTCCCAATACAGTATGAAATACAGGACTTAAAGATGTAGGAAAAATCACTTTCGGTATTGCTTGTTCTCTGTCCATCTATCGAAAATGTGGGCGTATCCTGCCTGGCAGTGCCAGCCTATCTTTAGCTTGTGGTCCCTCTGGAGGTCACAATTATTATCCGATTTAAAAAAACGTTTGATTATATCACCGTTACACCGTAAGGAAGGTTGAGTTCGAATTTCGGGAAAATGGGACCAAAATTGCCATACAAAAGTGCCGCCGTGTGTACGCGAATACTGTTAAAAAATTGTATATCATGGTTGTGGACCCTGTATAGGTCACAATTTTAATTCGATTTTGATGAAACTTGAAATGCATGGTTATAACCCAAAGATCTTGGTTCCTTTCGTTATTTGCGCATATCGGATCGTAACTTCCTGAATTGTGGCCCCTGATTGTCCGAAAAATCGCCTATGGTCCCTCTGGAGGTCACAATTATTATCTGATTTAAAAAATTGTTTGACTCTATCACCGTTACACCCTACGGAAGGTTGAGTTCGAATTTCGAGAAAATCGGATCATAATTGCCAGAAAAAATGGCCGCCGTTTGTACGCGAACAGTGTAAAAATATGGTATATCAAAGTTGTGGACCCTGTAGAGGTCACAATTTTAATAAGATTTTGATGAAAAGTAACATTTCTAGGTTGTGTACCGTCACACCATAATCATTGTCGGCTTCGAATTTCATGAATATCAGACTGGAACTGACCAACAAAATGGCTGCTCTCAATACAGTATGAAATACAGGACTTAATGATGTAGGAAAAATCACTTTCGGTATTGCTTGTTCTCTATCCATCTCTCAAAAATGTGGGTGTATCCTGCCTGGCAGTGCCAGCCTATCTTTTAGCTTGTGGTTCCTTTTGGAGGTCACAAATATTAACGGATTTAAAATAATGTTTGATTATATCACTGTTTCACCATAATGAAGGGCGAGTTCAAATTTCGTAAAAATCAGACCAAAACTGCTAGACAAAATGGCTGCCGCTAATACGCGAATAGTGTAGAAATATGATGTATCAAGGTTGTGGACCCTGTAGAGGTCACAATTTGCGATGACTGCAATATGAAATTTCAAAGATTATTTCTAAGTTTTATTTAGAACACAAAATATCGTGTTATGTAACACGATGAACAGATTTGTGAAAACGAAATGCTAATGGTTTTCCATAGGAATTTCACGCCCCAAGTCACTTATTTTTTGGAGTTCACAGAATTACACGTACTTTTGTAATAATTCACTGTCGTTCCTTATTCTAAACATTGAAAAACAATACAAATTGTAAATTACATCTTATGGTCCAGTAGCAAGATCGATACAGCAAATTAAAGAGTCTTGATCTTTGAAATATGCCTGCTCGCATTACTAAATACTGCCTGGTTATACCCCCACATTTTTATGTGGATGTTTATGTCGTCGCCCCTCTCCGTCTGTCTCCATTTTTGTTTGTGGGCTCTCTACAGGTCACAATTTCTATTCGATTTAATAAAAACTTAAAATATATAAGTCCATCTCCCTAAGATTTCGATTTCTTTCGATAATGGCATATATCAGACAATAAATTCATGGATTATGGCTCCTGTCGGTACAAAAAATCATGTGTTTAGTTTTAGGTTGTGGACACTCTACAGGTCACAATTTTCATCTGATTTTGATGGAACCTGAAATGCATGTTTGTAACGCAAAGATCTTGGATCCTGTTGATATTTACCCATATCGGATTGTAACTTCCTGGATTATGGCCCTTAATTCTACAAGAATTGCATTTTTGGTTGTAGTCCTTGAGGTCAAAATTACTATCCCATTTTAAAAAAAATGTTAGAATATATTACCGGTAATGATGCTTAAGTTAGATTTTCGTGAAAATCCTACCAAAACTGCCGGACAAAATGGCCACAAATAGTGTTAATATATATAGCATATCAAGGTTATGGACCCGGAAGAGATCACAATTTTGATCCGATTTTGATGGAGCTTGAAATACCATCTCATAACCCAAAGATTTGGTTATTCTCGATATTCGCACATATTGTATCATAACTTCCTGAATAATTTCCAACTCTTGCAAAATGTGGGTGATCTTCCTGTCAGTCACTGATGTTATAAACACAAAAGATAAAACTGTTTATATTTTACAGGACCACCGCAGTGTTAAAGAAACCAAATTATGACCTGTATGATGAAAATCAAAGGAGTAAGAGAACACCAACAGGGTAGGCATTTTAATACCAAACTTATTTCAGTTTTTCTTAATTATCCTTAAAAAATTTTGAACTGGACGCACCGCGACGTCTGAAACATGGTTATTTGAATTGCTCAATAGCAGGGTGGGTATGGGACAAGGACCAGACTATTATCAAACTGTAGCCAACATGTGTGTAATATTCTGTGAAATGCACTTGACACACAAGACGAACGTCGGTCAGTTGAACTTTTGCGTTGGAAAAAATGAATAGAATCTAGTATATCGGCACGTGTTATAATTGGATTTCTCATTTTTTGGAGTATGTTCAGACGGTAATGTTATCGGGGACATCGCTGCTACCTTATTTCGAACTAATTCCAGGGATTATTAGATTAGATATTTATTTGGCGGGGCGGGTTAGGTGGCCGAATGGTCAGCACGGGCGCACTGTATCATAAGGGCTGGTGTGGTTTTGGTTGTACGTGATACAGAGTAGGGTCGCCTGTCCAGCTTCTTGGTTTTCTATGTGTCCTCCGGTTTCCTCCCACTGCTATAGATCCTACACGCAAGAGAATTATTAAATTGAATTGAACCATATGTTAGTCTCGAAATGGCCTAGTTTGTATCGAGTGGACGTGTAACCACAATACCCTCTCTATTAGGTGAATTTACTCTATTGCTTCACTTTGAACGAATCATACTAAGCGGTAATTTAGGAGACCGTTATGGCCCTTAATTCTACGAGAATTGCATTTTGGTTGTAGTCCCTCTTGAGGTCGAAATTATTATCCCATTAAATTTTTTAAAAAATGTTAGAATATATTACCGGTAATGATGCTTAAGTTAGAATTTCGTGAAAATCCTACCAAAACTGTACGACAAAATAGCCGCAAATAGTGTTAATATATAGCACATCAACTTTATGGACCCGGAAGAGATCACAATTTTGATCCGATTTTGATGGAGCTTGAAATACCTTTTCATAACCCAAATTCGCACATATGGTATCGTAACTTCCTGAATAATTTCCAACTCTTGCAAAATGTGGGTGATCTTCCTGTCAGTCACTGATGTTATAAACACAAAAGATAAAACTGTTTATATTTTACAGGACCACCGCAGTGTTAAAGAAACCAAATTATGACCTGTATGATGAAAATCAAAGGAGTAAGAGAACACCAACAGGGTAGGCATTTTAATACCAAACTTATTTCAGTTTTTCTTAATTATCCTTAAAAAATTTTGAACTGGACGCACCGCGACGTCTGAAACATGGTTATTTGAATTGCTCAATAGCAGGGTGGGTATGGGACAAGGACCAGACTATATATCAAACTGTAGCCAACATGTGTGTAATATTCTGTGAAATGCACTTGACACACAAGACGAACGTCGGTCAGTTGAACTTTTGCGTTGAAAAAATGAATAGGATCTAGTATATCGGCACGTGTTATAATTGGATTTCTCATTTTTTGGAGTACGTTCAGACGGTAATGTTATCAGGGACATCGCTGCTACCTTATTTCGAACTAAATCCAGGGATTATTAGATTATATATTTATTTGGCGGGGCAGGTTAGGTGGCCGAATGGTCAGCACGGGCGCGCTGTATCATAAGGGCTGGTGTGGTTTTGGTTGTACGTGATACAGAGTAGGGTCGCCTGTCCAGCTTCTTGGTTTTTTTATGTGTCCTCCGGTTTCCTCCCACTGCTATAGATCCTACACGCAAGAGAATTATTAAATTGAATTGAACCATATGTTAGTCTCGAAATGGCCTAGTTTGTATCGACGTGTAACCACAATACCCTCTCTATTAGGTGAATTTACTCTATTGCTTCACTTTGAACGAATCATACTAAGCGGTAATTTAGGAGACCGTTTTTATTATCGAAAACTTTTCAGATTTCAACAGTTGTATCCATTAACACATCTTGGGTTGTCTTTTTAGCCATGTACATTACAGGACAAATATCAATCGCGTTGTACAGATGAGCAAGTTTGACTTGTAGCATGATGGGCCAATGGGTATAAACCATCTATCCCACCCCTTCCCCAAATCATGTTGATATGTCGAAATTTTGAAATGATGACCCCACAAAATTTTGCATAAAGGGTTATGTTCCAAGTTAAGAAAAACAGAAAATTAAGAAGTAACATGTAGCAAAAGGATGGGCAAGCATGAAATATGGGCGTATAAAAAAATAAATGGTTAAAATGGGCGTTTAAAAAAACTATATAATGTATAATAATTAATTTGGTCTAATCAAACAAATTTTGAATATAGTCTTAAATCATTTTTCGATGACATTTCTTCTAAGTTTGATAAAAAAAAAAACAAAACAAGGTAGGGTTGGGGGCTTTTTATGAATAATCGTCCATATTTATTTTTCCTTAACAATAGTGAACAGTGTCAGTTAATGAACATAATGAAATGTTTGAGATTAAATGCTGCCTGGAATATTAGCTTATGCTTATGTAAAACTTGAAACTTAATAATCCTCTTTATTTACAGCACTGTGTAGATGTTTAAAACGGGCGTATCAATATGGCTATAGTAACGTTGATACAAATTGCCTGAAGTTGTGGATATAAAGGGCGCAGAGCATAATCCAATTGATTAGGTAAGCATAAATTTCAGTATTTTCTTTATTTCTAAACTAAAAGCGAAAGTGCGATGGCTGCAATATGAAATTTCAAAGATTATTTCTAAGTTTTATTTAGAACATAAAATATCGTGTTATGTAACACGATGAACAGACAGATTTGTGAAAACAAAATGCTAATGGTTTTCCATAGGAATTTCACAAATGAGGGTAGCTGATTGTGTTAGAACGCCCCAAGTCACTTATTTTTTGGAGTTCACAGAATTACACGTACTTTTGTAATAATTCACTTCCGTTCCTTATTCTAAACATTGAAAAACCATACATACTTGTTAATTACATCTTCTCATGGTCCAGTAGCAAGATCGATACAGCAAATTAAAGAGTCTTGGTCTTGGAAATATGCCTGCTCGCATGAAAAAATGCTGCCTGGTTATACCCCCACATTTTATGTGGACGTTTATTGTCGTCGCCCCTGTCCGTCTGTTCCCATTTTGTTTGTGGACTCTCTACAGGTCACAATTTCTATTCGATTTTGACGAAACTTAAAATTTTGGTCCATCTCACAAAGATTTCGATTTCTTTCGATAATGGCATATATCAGACCATAACTTCATGGATTAATGGCTCCTGTTTAGGTTGTGGACACTCTACAGGTCACAATTTTCATCTGATTTTGATGAAACCTGAAATGCATGTATGTCACCCAAAGATCTTGGATCCTGTTGATATTTACCCATATCGAATTGTAACTTCCTGGATTATGGCCCTTAATTCTACGAGAATTGCATTTTTGGTTCTAGTCCCTCTTGAGGTCGAAATTATTATCCCATTAAATTTTTTAAAAAATGTTAAAATATATTACCTGTAATGATGCTTAAGTTGGAATTTCGTGAAAATCCTACCAAAACTGTCAGACAAAATGGTCGCAAATAGGGTTAAATATATATCACATCAAGGTTATGGACCCGGAAGAGATCACAATTTTGATCCGATTTTGATGGAGCTTGAAATACCTTTTCATAACCCAAAGATCTTGGTTAGTCTCGACATTCGCACATATTGTATCGTAACTTCCTGAATAATTTCCAACTCGTGCAAAATCTGTGTGATCTTCCTGGCAGTCGCTGATGTTATAAATACAAAAGATAAAACTGTTTACGTTTTACAGGACCACCGCAGTGTTAAAGACACCAAATTATGACCTGTATGATGAAAATCAAAGGAGTAAGAGAACACCGACCGGGTAGCCAACATGTGTATGATATTCTGTGAAATGCACTTGACACACGAGACAATATCGGTCAGTTCAACATTTGCGTTGAAAAAATGAATAGGATCTAGTATATTGGCACGTGTTATAATTGGATTTCTCATTTTTTGGAGTACGTTCAGAAGGTAATGTTATCAGGGACATCGCTGCTACCTTATTTCAAACTAATTCCAGGGATTATTAGATTAGATATTTATTTGGCGGGGCGGGTTAGGTGGCCGAATGGTCAGCACGGGCGCGCTGTATCATAAGGGCTGGTGTGGTTTTAGTTGTACGTGATACAGAGTAAGGTCGCCTGTCCAGCCTCCTCGGTTTTCTATGTGTCCTCCGGTTTCCTCCCACTGCTATAGATCCTACACGCAAGAGAATTATTAAATTGAATTGAACCATGTATTAGTCACAAAATGGCCTAGTTTGTATCGAGTGGACGTTTAACCACATTACCCTCTCTATTAGGTGAATTTACTCTATTGCTTCACTTTGAACGAATCATACTGAGCAGCAATTTAGTAGACCGTTTTTATTATCGAAAACTTTTCAGATTTCAACAGTTGTATACATCAACACATCTTGGGTTGTCTTTTTAGCCATGTACATTACAGGACAAAATATCAATCGCGTTGTACAGATGAGCAAGTTTGACTTGTAGCATGATGGAATAATGGGTATAAACAATCTACCCCATCCCTTCCCCAAATCATGTTAATATGTCGAAATTTCGAAATAATAACCCCACAAAATTTCGCATAAAGGTTTATGTTCCAAGTTAAAAATAGAAAATTAAGAAGTAACATGTAGAAAAAGGACGGGCGAGCATGAAATACGGGCGTATAAAAAAACTAAATAATGGTTAATATGGACATTTAAAAAAAACCCAATATAATGTATAATAATTAATTTGGTCTAATCAAACAATAAATTTTGAATATAGTTTTAAATAATCATTTTTCGATGACATTTCTCCAAGGGAAAAATAGCTCAAAACCTCTTATTCGTCTGACATGACATCCCATTTCCCCCTCACCACAAACATCATTGAGAAATGAATCATTAAAAGAAAAATTCTAGATTGGCAATAACAGGTATATGTATGTACTATTTATTTTCTAAATTGTTCGTGTGTCCATCTAATAGGTACAGTAAAGGACATTCTGTTGACAACTTTGAAACACATTTTAAAAAAACAGCATCTAGGCAACAATGACTTTTAAGTTAGGCTGAGGTGTAAAGCTACTTGAGGGATCGATTCTACGTGTTATATCTAGACTAGAAAGAATAACGTGTCATAACTTCAACACATCGATGAGACGCACAGTTTCTTCACTAGTCCTTACACATAACATAAATGTATTCTTCTGTAGTCCACACACATGACATAACCAGCTTCTTTACTATAGCCCACACGCATAACATAAACATAGATTTCTTGTAGCTTCTAGCGAGATGGGTTCTCGGTGTTATGATCTGGAGATCAGAATTTGTTGTAATGGTTGAAGGCTAGACTCCTACATTCACTCCTACTTGTGACTTCCGTTCTTATACAGAACAGAACTCAAGGTTTATGACATTGTTAATCTAACAGCATTCTGGAAGAAATATATTAGACTTCTGTCTCACCTCTGTGAAGATTACGGTGGATTCTGGTGTGCACACCCCATTCGTTGGTCCTCGACGAGACCAGTTATCATTGATGACTTGTGGTTGGCCACCCAGGTATCACTGATGACTGGTAGTTGGCAGTCCATATAAGGATATGGGCTTTGGTACAGAACAGAAGAAGAGAGTGTGATGTTAGATCCATTCAAACTCAGTTTGCTTCTTTTCTCTAGAATAGAACATTGTGGCTTGTTTCGTCTCGTAGTTTAAACTGACATCCTAACTTTAAAGTCAATCAAATCACTTTCTATCTCTATGTAAATATGTGCCCAAAGACCGGTTATCACATGTTTCTTTACTGTAACATTTTGATTAAAATATTAATTGGGATTATATTGCTATTGTTATATATCTGTATATCGCTAATGGTCATCAATTTATCTAAATCTTGTTATTGCCAAAATAGAATTTTTCTTATCAAGTTGTAAGACTGATATCAAGTAATGATTGTTCATTTATATTGTATGCATCGTTATGTATTTTACAATATAAGGTCAATAGTGAGTGAACACTTCCAGTTGATCAGAGCACTTTGGTAAAAACCTACCACTCATTTACATATATGTATATTTTTGTCTGTCTATAGAATAACTTTATAAGCCATAAGGAACAACTAGGTCGAAATTCAAATTGTGCCCCTTTCTAAGCCTAGTAAATAAAAAGCTTTGGGTTCTAAATGAGAAAACTACTATTCTTAGTTACGCAATCCACATGTTTTTGGTGGCGTTCACTGAGCCCATATCTTCAGTCTAAATTCAAAATTCTTAAATTTCTATTCTATTAACTTGGAACGAAAAACTTTGAATTGGGCAAAATATGACTCGCACAATATTTGTTTTTTATGGGCCCATATTTCATGCTTGTGTGTCCTATTGCTACATTTACTTCTCAATTTTCTCTATTTAGAAACTAGGAACATAAACCTTCATGGGAACTTTGGGTGGGGTCATTATTTCGAAATTTTAGATATACCAACATGATTTGGGGATGGGATGGGGTAGATGGTTTATGCCCATTGGTCCATCATGCTACAAGTCAAACTTGCTCAGCTGTTCAACGCGATTGATATTTGTCCTGTAATGTACATGGTTAAAAAGACAACCCAAGATGTGTTAATGGATACAACTGTTGAAATCTAAATTTTCCATTTTCCTAAACTCGGAATATACCTTTACGGGGAATTTGAAATAGATTATCCTGTTTCTTAATCAATTAGATACTTATAGATGTAGTTAAAAATCGTTTTACTGTTATTGTTCATTTATATAACTATCTTTATTTACAATAGGTTAGCAGTGTCGATAGGGTTGGAGAGAGATTGGGGTTAACGTCTACCCCACACAAACTAGGTCATTTCAGAACTGACATGGTTCATTTTATTTCAATAAATATCTCGCGCGTAGGGAGAGAAAACCCACGAGGTTGGACAGGTGAACCTACGCCTTGTCCCCCACCTGACTTTAATGACAGACTTGATGATCCAAACTGCACGCGTTAACAATACGACCACCCAACTCCCACAAAGCTCTCGATGTAATACCACTACCAGGCACTAGAGGCTGCCACAACATATAAATATTCCTGTTTATATTTGAGTCAATCGTCTTTAGATAACATAATCCACCCATTTATTAATATAAATCTGTGTTTAAAAGTTAAATTTTTGTTCTGTGTTGCTGCTGGCTCTTCTTTCCCTTTTCAGGTAACTTTTATCTGGGAAGAGTCATCCATAGCACGGAAATGGTTTTTACTGCGAGAACTTTGCTTTTCCACATAAAGCAAGTAGATTCGCCCCCCCCCCTCCCTGGGGGTTTTCCTTTCTCTTTCTGCAGTGATGAGATTAAACGTCAATCAGTTGGACCCCTTCTTTTATGTTTTACCCATTTTCTGTTTTATATAGTACTCTTTGATATGTAAATAACTTATTTAAATCAACCTGTCCAAAATATCAATGTATTGGACAAATTAATTACTGTACATGATTTAATTTTTTTATACGCCCATGTTAAACAATATTTAGATTTCTATCAGCCCATATTTCATATTACAGAGCAAAATTCTAAATTTTTCCATTTTTCTAAACATGGTACATAAACCGTTACGGGAATTTGAATGGGGTCAATTATTTCGAAATTTTAGACAACGACATGCTGTGAAGTGATGGGGGGGGGGGGTATCATGCCCGTTCGTCCATCGTGCTACAGGTCAAAAATATAAATTTTCCCTTTCAGTAAACTTGGAACGTACCAGTTTATGGTAATTTGAATGGGGCCAATTCGAAATTTTCGATATACAAACACGTAGGGGTGGTGGTGGGGTCGTTTTTTATATTTTTTCGCATAACATTAATTTTATGTACACCCATATATTTTTTAATGTGGGCTAATTGATAATCCATTCGTCGAAATAGTTTTTTTTATTTCTTAATCAATTATGAATTACATACTCATAGATATGAGGTCTTTGATTTAAATTAATATAAATGTCTATTATTACTATTGAAAATTTGTTTTTATAATCATGTTAAATTAGACAAATTATAATCTTGTTATTGTCAAACTAGTATTTTTTAATTAAGTTGTAAGACTGATGTCTACTGTTATAATTGTTCATTTATATCATAAATATGCATCGTTATGTATTTTACAATGTAAGGTCAATAGTGAGCAAACATTTCTAGTTGAATACAATAGCTTGTTTTGATTTTTTGTTTGTTTTTTGCTCATTTTTATTTTTTCATAATACGCCTTGATATGTAAATAACTCAATTAAACATACATTATGCAAGAGCTAAATCTGCCAGTTGCAGGTCTTTCTTTAGGTCTGAAATGTTTTCTGAATTAAGACATTAATTAACGTATACACATCATAATCAAATCTCGATGTCATCGCTAGTGGATAATCGAGATTGTTTTTTATCGTACCAACTTTAGTAATGATCAACGCTAGACCTAAAAATTCAATCCTAAATCCTCCATTCAGGGTGGATGAATTTGACGGAGACTTTCAGCAAATTCCCTTTGCATTATCTAGTCTTTAACAATTATAGTGAGAATGGTCAGCTCCTTATCCAAACTCCCATAATGTATGTTTAAATCAACCTGTCCAAAATATCATAAATATCATTATGTACTGGACAAATTAATTATTGTACATAAGGTATTTTTATATGCCTACATTAAACAATTTGCAACGCCCAAATTTCATCTTGCAGAACAAAATTCTAAATTTGTCATTTTCATAAACTTGGAACATAAACCGTAATGGGAATTTGAATTGGGTCAGTTATTTCGAAATTTTCGACATACCAAACTATGATGCTGTTGGGGGGTGGGGGTGTAGATGTATTATGCCTGTCCGTCCGTCATGCCATAGGTCCAAATTCTAAATTTTCCCTTTTCTCTAAACTTGGAATGTGCCAGTTTATGGTAATTTGAATGGGGCCAAAATCATTTAGAAATTTTCGACATACAAACACGTGGGGTGGTGGGGTCAAGGATATTTTTATATTTTCTCGCGCAACATTTATTATGTACAGCAACATATTATATATTGTTTAATGTAGGCCAAATGACAATTCATCTGTCGAAATAGATTAGATTATTCCTTCAATTATCAGAGGCGGATTTAAGGGGGCGCGAGGGGCGACCCCCCCTCCCTACTTTTCGACAGTGCCCCTTTTACTGCTGAAAGTACCTTTTCACAGACCAAAATATGTCCGTTCTGAACGTTTACTTAGACGAAAATATCGGCCAAATAGCTCTTGGAATACAAATACAAGGAAATGACGAATAATTTTCTAGCCCCCCCCCCCAACGCCCTCTCAGCGGTGTGCCTCGTCTCCGCGGTCAGTGCCCTCATTTTGCGGCACCCCCACCCCTTTTCAAAATTCCAAGATCCGCCCCTGATTATATACTTATAGATAAGAGGTCTTTGATTTATATTCATATTTGCAATTTAAAAATTTTTATGATAATCATATCTTGTGTCAAATTAAACAAATTATAATCTTATTGCCAAAATAGTATTTTTAAATAAAGTTGTAGGACTGATATCAAGCAATGATTGTTCATTTATATTATATGCATCGTTATGTATTTTACAATGAGAAGTCAATAGTTGGCAAACATTTCTAGTTGATATACAAGAGTTTGTTTTAGTTTTCCTTTTATGTTTTCATTTTTCTTTTTATGTTTTTACTCATTTTTCTTTTTTATATTACGCCTCGACATGTAAACCCAATTAAACATACATTATGCGTGAGCTAAATCTGCCGATTGCAGGTATTTCGTTAGGCCTGAAATGTTATCTAAATTATTAAAAGATTGATTAACTTATATCAACTCATCCCGATGTCTGCAATGATGATCGACACTGTCTAAAATTCAATCGCTGAATTCTCAAAGACCCTTTACATTATCTAGTTTTGAACTGTTATAGTGAGAATGATCAGCTCCTTATCCAATCTCCCATAATGTATGTTTAAATCAACCTGTCCAAAATATCATTTACTGGACAAATTAAATATTGTACATAAGGTATTTTTATATGCCTACATTAAACAATGTAAATGTCAAAATTTCATGTTACAGAACAAAATTCTAAATTTGTCATTTTCCTAAACTTGGAACATAAACCGTAATGGGAATTTGAATTGGGTCAGTTATTTCGAAATTTTCGACATACCAAACTATGATGCTGTTGGGGGGTGGGGGTGTAGATGTATTATGCATGTCCGTCCGTCATGCCATAGGTCCAAATTCTAAATTTTCCCTTTTCTCTAAACTTGGAATGTGCCAGTTTATGGTAATTTGAATGGGGCCAAAATCATTTAGACATTTTCGACATACAAACACTGGGGTGGTGGGGTCAAGGATAATTTTTTTCGCGGAACATTTATTATTTTATATGTATACAAACATATTATATATTGTTTAATGTGGGCCAATTCATCAGTTGAAATAGATTACATTATTTCATAATCAATTATTATACTTATAGATATTAATTAACAAATACCTCGTGTTGCATGTATATTTCACAGACACAGGTCATGAGAATAAATTAATTAACCATGGCCTAACGGGTTTTGATTTATATTAATATTTCCCATTGAATTGTTTTTATTATTGTAATCAAAATATCCGATGTTGAATTAGACAAATTATAATCTTGTTATTGCCACAATAGCATTTCTAATTAAGTTGTAGGAATGATGTCTACTGTTATAATTGTCCATTTAAACTCGATTAAACATACATTATGCAAGAGCTAAATCTGCCAATTGCAGGTCTGAAATGTTTTCTGAATTAAGACATTAATTAACTTTTACACATCATAATCATTGAGATTGTTTTTTATCGTACCAACTTTAGTAATGATCGACGCTGGACCTAAAATTAATCCTAAATCAAAGATTCAGGGTGGATGAATTTGACGGAGACTTTCAGCAAATTCCCTTTGCATTATTTAGTTTTTAACAGTTATAGTGAGAATGGTCAGCTCCTTATCAATTCTTCTATAATGTATGTTTAAATCAACCTTTCCAAAATATCATTGTGTACTGAACAAATTAATTATTGTACATAAGGTATTTTTATATGCCTACATTAAACAATTTGCAACGCCCAAATTTCATCTTGCAGAACAAAATTCTAAATTTGTCATTTTCATAAACTTGGAACATAAACCGTTATGGGAATTTGAATTGGGTCAGTTATTTCGAAATTTTCGACATACCAAAATATGATGCTGTTGGGGGGTGGGGGTGTATATGTATTATGCCTGTCCGTCCGTCATACCACAGGTCTAAACTGTAAAATTTACCTTTCCTCCAAACTTGGAACGTACCAGTTTATGGTAATTTGAATTGGGGTCAAAATCATTCGAAATTTTCGACATACAAACACATGGGGTTGGGTGGGGTCGGGTCTAGGATATTTTTATATTTTCAGGCGCAACATTTATTATGTACAGCCACATATTATTATATATTGTTTAATGTAGGCCAAATGATAATTCATCCGTCGAAATAGATTAGATTATTTCTTCAGTTATCAGAGGCAGAGTTAATGGGGCGTGAAATGCGACCCCCTAATTTTCGACGGTGCCCTTTTTACTGTGTATTATGTACAGCAACATATTATATATTGTTTAATGTAGGCCAAATGATAATTCATCTGTCGAAATAGATTCGATTATTTCTTCAATTATCAGAGGCGGATTTAAGGGGGCGCGAGGGGCAACCCTCCCCCCCCCTAATTTCAGGGGCGTGGTGAGAATGAGTTCATGAGTAGCCATACTCATGCGTCAAAAAGTTTTTGCGCCAAAATCACAATCAAATTACTCAAAAAATGAAAAACATTTGTAAGTGGAAAAATTGTTTCATCTGACCCAATTAAAAAATTTTTGAAAGAGTCAAGTTGGAAAATTTAATCATATTTTATTACCGTATTTCTTGTCTCGGATTGCTGGAGATTGCGTTTCTGGGCTTTTAATTTTCGAAATTTTCCCGGGGGAGAGGCCCCCCGGACCCCCCGCCGTGGGCTCGCGCCAGCTCCGCGGTCAGTAAAAGGGTTTTTGTGCCAAAATCTTTGTTGTTACTCATAATTTCTTCTCAATAATTGCCCTCACCACGCTCCAGCCTAATTTTCGACAGTGCCCTTTTTTCTGCTGAAAGTGCCTTTCCACACACCCAAATATGTCCGTTCTGAACGATTACTTAGACGAAAATATCAGCCAAATAGCTCTTGGAATACAGATACAAGAAAATGACGAATAATTTTCTAGCCCCAACCCCCCTCTCAGAGGCGTGCCCCGTCTCCGCGGTCAGTGCCCTCATTTTGCGGCGCCCCCACCCCTTTTCAAAACATTTTTAGTTGATATACAAGAGCTTGATTTGGTTTTCTTTATTTTTACCCATTTTCCTTCTTTTATATTACGCCTTGATATGTAGATAACTCAATTAAATCAACCTGTCAGCAATATATTATAATGTACTGAACATTATTATTACGTACATTAATTTTTTCATGTGCCTACATTAAACAATAATTAGTGTTTTTTGTACTCCCAAATTTCATAAGCTTGTAACATAAACCGTTATGGGAATTCGAAGTGGGTTAAAGTCATTTCAAAATTTTTGACATACGAATATGTGATGCTAGAGGGTTAAGGGGGGGGGGGTAGATGTATTCTGTCTGTCCTGTCATAGGTCCAAAACTGTAAAATTTCCCTTTTCCCAACTTAAATTTGTTTTTTATGTATAATTATTTTTTAATGTGAACTAACTGATAATTCATCAGTTACATTATTTTTTACTCAATTATTTTATACTTATAGATAACGGGATTGAGTAATATTCGTTTCCCATTGAATTTTGTTTTTGTGTTTTGTTATTGTAATCAAAATATCCGATGTTTAATTTGACAAATTTATAATCTTATTGTCAAAATAGTGTTGATCCAATGAAGTTGTAGAACTGATTTTTGCATGCAAGCACATTGATTTAATATTTTTATCCACCCTGGCATATTTTAAAATATTGTTCAATGCGAGTCAACTGATAATTCATCAGTCGAAATTAATTATATAAATATATTATATGCTTATAGATAAGAGGTTTTGATTTATATTCGTCATATTTGCAATTGAAATTATTTTTCTGTTATTATAATCATACTGTCTTATGTTTAAGAGGCATGATAATGTATTGTAACGTCAATGTTAGTGAACACTTACGGTTGATGAGGGCATTGGGGGGGGGGGGGGATCCTAACTACCGCTTCCTAAACAGGAGTTTGGGTTGGGTAGTCGGCTCTCAATACTGACCACTCATAATCATATCTATATCTGTTTCAACTTGGTATCAGACACCTAGAGATTAACAGAGAAACCTACAATCTGATTAAAGTACAGATCTATACATTTCGTTTCTTTTTATTACCCCACCTTTTCATGTGGACTTGGGTTGCCGTCGCCCCTGTCGTTTGTCCGTCCACAATTTGTTTGTGGACACTCTACATGTCAAAAGTCTTAACCTTTTTTACGAAACTTGAAATATACGTCTATCTCCCAAAGATTTCGGTTCCTGTCGATATTGGCGTGTATCGGAACATAGCTAAATGGATTATGGTCCCCGATTGTTCGAAAAGTCACGATTTTAGCTTGTGAAAACTCTAGTGGTCAAAATTAGAATCTGATTTTGATGAAACTTGAAATGCGTGTTTATACTACGACCTTGGTTCTTTTCGATATTTGCGCATATCGGATTGTAACTTCCTGAATTATGGCCCCTGATTGTACGAAAAATCGCCCTTTTTAGCTTGTGGTCCCGAAGGACAAAATTATCCATTTCATATCGCCGTTACACCATAATAAAGATTGCGTTCGAATTTCGTGAAAATCAACCAAAATTGCCGGATGAAATGGCCGCCACTCGCACGCCAGTGCTATAAAAAAAAATATGGTATAATATCAAGGCTGTGGACCCTGTAGAGCTCACAATTTTGAAACCCGAAATGCATATTTATAACCTAACGATCTGGGTTGCTTTAGATATTTGCGCATATCGAATCCTAACTTCCTGAATTATGGCTTCTATGATTGTACGAAAAATCGCCTTTTTAGATTGTGGTCCCTCGGAGGTCGATTATTATCTTATAATTGTTTGATTATATCACCGTAATGAAGGTTGAGGTCGAATTCAGTGGATTTTGACGAAACTTGAAATGCATGTTTATAAACCAAAGAGCTTGGCTCGTTCCGATATTTACGCATATCGGATCGTAACTTCCTGAATTATGGCCCCTGATTGTACGAAAATGACGTTCTTGTGGACCCTATAGAGGTCATAATTTTAACGATTGTGGAGTTCGAATTTCGTAAAAATCGGATCAAAACTGACGGGCAAAACAGCCGCCCCTCGTTCATAAATAGCGCAAAAATATGGTACATCAAGCTAGTGAACCCTCTATCGGTTAAAATTGTCTTATTTTCCTTCATTTCAAGTTTCACCAAAATAACCGAAAGATATTGATTCCTGTCGATATTCGCACATATCGGACCGTAACTTCCTGAATTATGACCCTTGGTTGAACGAAAAATCGCGTTTTTAGCTTGTGGACCCTATACTGGTCGTAATTTTTATGAGATTAAAAAAAACGCTTGAATATGTCATCGTTATAAAAAATGTTTGTAAAAATCGGCCAAAACTGACAGACGAAATGGCTGCCCTTCGTACTCAAATAGCGTAAAAAAAAAAAAATATGGTACATCAATGTTGTGGGCTCTCTAAGAGGTCACAATATTCTCCGATTTTGTTGAAACTTGAAATGTAAATAACCCACAGATCTTGGCTCCTTTCGATATTCCGGCATATCTGGTTGTAACTTCCCGAATTAATGACCCTGATTGTACGAAAGTCGCGTTTCTATCCCGAGATCGCGTAAGAGGTAACAATTATTATCCCATTTAAACAAAGTTCAAATATATCGCCGTTACACCGTTATTTTGATTGTGTTCGAATTTCGTGTTATGCGGACAAAAATGGCTGCCCCTCGTATGCCAATAGTGTATAAAATCTGGTATATCAAAGTTGTGGACCCTCTAAAGTTAGCAATTTTGATCCGATTTTGATGAACCATGAAATATATCTTTTTATAACACAGATATTGGTTCCTTTTGATATTCGCGCGTATCGGATCTTAACTTCCTGAATTATGGCCCCTGATTGCATGAAAAATAACGTTTTTAGTTTGTGGTCCCTCTGCAGATCAAAATTTTTATTCCATTTAAAGAAACTTATGAATATATCCGTTACGCCGTAATTTTGACCGAGTTCGAATTCCATGAAAATCTAACAAAAAAAAGCCAGACAATTGGCCGCCTCTATAGAGGTCATAATTTCCATCCAATTTTTATGAAACTTGAAATGCTAGTGTATAACCCAAAGATCTTGATTTCTTTCGATATTCCCGCATATCGGACAGTAACTTCCTGCTCTGATTGTACAGAAAATCACGATTTTAGCTTGCGGTCACAATTTTTATCCAATTTTTAAAAAAAAACCTGTGAATATATCCCCATTACACACTAAGATCTTGGTTTCTTTTGATAATCGCTTATATCGAACGTAACTTCCTGGATTATGGCTCCGGATTGTTCGAAAAGTCGCATTTTTAGCTTGCGAATTCTGAAAAGGTCAGAATATTTTTCCCCAATTTTAAAAACCGTTTAATTATATCACCGTTCCACCATAATGAAGGTTGTATTCAAATTTTGGGAAAATCAAAATGAAACTGTCCGACAAAATGGCCGCTATTTGTACGCAAGTTTTGTAAAAGTGTGCAATACTAAGGTTGTGGACCCTCTGGAGGTCATAATTTTTATTAGATTTTGATGAAACGTAAAACATATCTTCATATCTCAAAGATCAGTCCTTCTTAATTTTTGCTCATTTCAGACCATAGCTTTCTGGATTATTGCCCCCGATTATACAAAAATTACCCTTTGTTTTTATCTTGTTCTCTATCCATCTCTTGCAAAATGTGAGTGTATCCTGCCTGGCAGCTGCTGGAATTATTATTTGTACAATAACGAAGGTTGAGTTCGAAATTTGTGAAAATCTGCTAAAATTCCCGGACAAAATGGTCGCGGCCAATTGTGTTAAAATATGGTATATCAAGGATGTGAACCTAAAAGAGGTCACAATTTTAATCTGATTTTGATGAAACCTGAAATGCATGTTTATAATCTAAAGCTAAAGACTTTGGTTCCTTTCGATATTTGCGCATATCGGACCATAACTTTCTGAATTCTGGCTCCTGACTTTACAATAAATCGCCTTTTTTAGCTGGTCCATCTGAGGGTCGCAATTGTTATCCGAATTAAAAGATCGTTTGATTATATCACCGCAATGAAGTTTGAGTTCGAATTTCGTGAAAATCGGACAAAAACTGCCGGATAAAATGTCAGTGAAAACATGGTATATCAATGTTGTCGACCCTGTAGAGGTCACAATTTTAATCCTATTTTGATGAAACTTGAAATATATGTTTACAACCCCGAGATCTTGGTTCCTTTAGATATTCGCAAAGTTCTGAACTGATTTTGATGAAACTTGAAATGCTAGTTTATATCCCAAAGATCTTGCTACCTTTCGATATTTGCGCATACCGGATCATAACTTCCTGAATTGTGACCCCTGGTTGTACGAAAAATAACCCATTTTAACTTGTGGTATTTCTGAAGGTCACAATTATTATCCGATTTAAAAAAAACCCATTTGATTATATCATACCGTTACACCGTAATGAAAGAGGTCACAATTTTCACCCGATTTTGATGAAACTTGAAATGCATGTTTATAACCCATGCAGAGATCTTGGTTCCTTTCGATATTCGCACATATCGGATTGTAAATTCCTGAATAATTGCTCCTGCTTTTACGAAAAATCGCCTGTTTATCTTGTGGTCCCTCTACATGTCACAGTTATTATCTGATTTAAAATAAAAATAGTGTAAACGTCTCGTATTCAAGGTTGTGGAGTGTGGACCTTATAGTCCTCAAGATAGGACAAAACACCGAGGTCCCGTCTACACCTTGGAGTGTATGTAAAAGAGCCCTTGACAGTTGGAATTTGAAATAATGATATACGAGCAGCCGATAGAGCCGCTGTTCTTGCACTACCGTACACTGTATGATGTGGCACACGCCCGTCTCCAGAGGCATTTAATTGCTGAGGCGCAAGCCAAGCCTCCTCGCGAAAAAAATCAAAGAAGTTGGAAAATAATAAAACGGGAGAAAAATGAAAATGTAGCTTAGTTAGGGAGGGCCCTAAAGGCAGACAAAAGGGCCCCTCTGGCCTCGAATGCACCAAAATGATTTCTATTTTGCAAAATTTCTCGACATCCGCCCCCCCCCCCCACACACCCACACCGAAAGAGGGCCCTCAAAATAAGATAGCCTCCGCTATGATAAACCTTAAAGTTCCAATAGCATTTTTTTAAGTTATATTTTTAAAATTTATTAAAATAAAGCCCCAAAATAGATTGAACCTATAAACAGTCCTACCTTGTTAAAGGGTCAATCCCGATAAGAACAGAGTCTCAAAAATTAAAGTCCGAGCATTTATGAAATTTATGGACCAAAATATAGAGGCATGGTGTATATACCTTGGCTCAAAGTTTCAGCTCAAAATATTGAGACGTTTTGACGTTAACGTCAACACTGCTTATCCGGACACGTAACCCTTTTAAGATTTCGGGTCAATTTTTTGATTGGGTGACCTGATAATCGATTCTTGTTTCTTGAGAGGTCTATACAGTGAATGACCCATGTACTGCACTGATAACAAAAGGTAAATTTCACCTACATATCGTTTTTATAGAAAAAAAGTCTGGTTTTATCCAGATACTGTATAATACAACAGTCTCCATTTTCAGATGAAGACTGTCAGGTTTAAGTTATTTACAAGCGTATCACAAATATCGGGTTAGTTGGTCGGCCTTAGATAATGGGTTATGAGGGATTTTAACACAAAATTAAGCAGTTTTATTCCCCAAAAAGTTATCGGGATTGGCCCTTTAAAGAATAATCCTATTAATCCTCTAATTCACTATTGCCAGTTGAGAAATTGGCAAAAATATCATTTTCAACTTCAAATTCAAACGTTTGAAGATGGCCGTCCATGGAGAAGAATGGGAAAACAAGGGAGGTAATTGAGTAACTATTTCCTCAATCAACCAGTGTCACCCTTTCTAACCCCCCCAAAATTTTGTCCATGATCGTATAATAGTGAGTTGACAACCTTTTGAGCAAAAAACATAGAAATAATTATATTTTGACTTTCTTAGAAAAAGTTAAATTGGAACTTTAAAACACCCCTGCCCGTCTCCATATTTAGCGAAGTCTGTGTTAAAAGTAGGCGGTTAAACCTCGTTTCATTTCATATCCTAGCAATGTGTTCTACTTTCGTTTTTGTCGTCTAAGAATAGATGGTAACTTCTTACAAGAGGTCGTATTCGAGTTTTTGTCACCATAAAATACAGATCAAAGGTGATCGCCTATGACTAAATGTTAGACTTTCGTTAAAATCACAAGTGCATTTGACTAATAATAAAAAGTACGCGATAAAAGAGACGTTTCTTTAAAAATAAAAGCCGGAAACAAAGCAACCAACCAAGATATGTATCATACCAGATTGAATTGTTGTTAACACCAGACATGTTTCTTATTTATTTGGTTTCATTATTTTGTTTGGTTGTAATGCTACCCAAATCAGGTAATTCTTTATGTATTTCTATTAAAAAAACACATTTTAATCTTGTTCCAACTTTTGTAGTGAATCAAATAAAAATTTGTCCAATATTCTGTCTTAATTCGGACAGCCCGATTTGGTGATGAGCTTCTCTAGTCGGGGAGACCCATGGCGGCCCTGCATGGCACGGCCAAGTTTCGAACACTGCTCCCATGAAGTTTTATTTCCTTTTATACGATAGGCTTCATGATATTCTAAATCTTTAGTTTTTATTTTCAAAAATCAAAATGGATCAAGCCCCTGTTTATCTGGATTGTAAATTAGACATACGAGAGCCCCATAGGCTTAAATTATTAAATGATATATAGTCTATAATGCACTGGGGTACATTAAACCATGATTCAAAGTACCCCATTGACAGTAGTTCAACCATCCCAAACTTAGGCTGCCTATCTACAGCTAGCTTCTCGGAAGTATGACGTAGGTGGATCGCTGCGTGCAGTATGTAGTTCAATCTGCCTCATCAGTTTCATGATCAAAATTTTTAAAAAAATTCAATATGCCCTCTTATATGGACCAAGAGAACGTTTATCTCGATTGTAGATTAGACATATATGAACTGATTTTAAGTACTAGAATTTCCTAGGACAATCAGTTAACATGTATGGAAAATGATAAGTGGAAGTGGTGCAATTTCACTTTTAAGCGCTCTTTTGAAAAAAAAAAATCATTGCCTAAAAATAATTGACAAAATGTGGCTACTGCTTATTGATGAAGAAATGGGTCTAAGAAGTAATCTCGCGCCTGTCTATATGTCTTGGGTAGTCTAGTATTATTTATAAAGGATATATCTACGATGGTTCAATGTCCCCCGGTCTCCCCATCCATATAAAAACATTGTTTCTTTCGTGTTTCTTTTTATGAATTGTCAGATATCCTCTCACAGTCTCACACAACACATTGGCGTGAACGTTAAAGATCCATTGACAGTTGGAATTCGATAAAAGAGTAGGCCGTAGTGCCACTGTCCGGGCAAAATTTCCCTCCCAGCACTTTGTATGGCATATGCCTATCTTCATTAGCCCAGTTTGGGATCAGAGCAGTAGGAGGTTACATTTCATTTCATTGGGTAGAATTGCAAATGTCTTTTACTGATATTCATATTTATATTTCATTTTAGCCGTATGCAAGTGTCTAACCGAACAGGTGGTTCAACATGGGGATTCGGTTACCCTCACATTTAATCTGCTCAATGTCCCATATAAATTAATACAAGTCGACCAAAAAGTAAATGCTGACGAACGCGGGATATTGGTTGGCACAAAAGGATATATGGAATTATTAAACAGTACCCCTAATAGTCTTGAAATTTTAGTGAATTCCATTGAAGAACTTAGTTTTAAATTGAATAATGTGAGTAAAAACGATCTCGGCAAATATTGCGTAGATGATGATGAAGATATAACCAAGAAAGAAGAGACGTCGTCGTGTTGTATTCAACTGTTTGTAACAGGTGAGTTTAAATTTATGTTTAGTCAGTGATATCGCATGGCAGTTGACATGGAGAATAATGTAAGCAACCAACAAAATCCTCACAGTCTGAACGATCGTATCACTTTGGTTTGCTTGTTTTTTTTATTTCCACGACAGATATGCCCATTGTAAGTCTTCGTCCACCACCACATCAACCAGTATTAAGATTCGATGGTAAGAGAATGAATAAAATGTCAGTAACCTGTAAAGCTTTTTCAACAACCAAACCTGATAATCACAATTTACCTATGATATATACCTGGTTTAAAAATGGTGTATATTATGGTACTGGTAATATACTACACGATAATCATGTTGAGATAAATTATGAAGGAGCTTCAATAGTCTGTGTAGCTACTGATGATCCAGAATGTAAAACAGTTCTGAAAGATTTAACTGCCGTCTCAACAATAAATGTCGGTAAGTCACCACTGTTGACTTATATCATTAATTTGTAAAGGAGTTATCGACCTGGGGCCGGATCGTTAACTTTAACGGAGAGAAAGGTTGCTGGAAGCCCCGTTAACTTTAACGGATAATGAAATTGACTTTCCAGCAACAGAAATTTAACGGACCGTTAACAAATAACACGTGAAAGATAACGATCCGTTAAAATAACTTAGTTTTGAGCAACCGGCCCCTTGTCATCATCGTCATCATCCATTCCGATAATAATCAGGCTTATCATATGGCCAAGTTTTAGAAATCCGACAGTTCTTAATTTTGTCGCGATTCATCGTATTATATAGTCTTCGCGGACAACAAATTGAGAGGTCAACAATCTGCTTCATTTATTGTCACATTTCCAAATACAAAATATTTGCTTATATAAAACATGAATGGATTGGAGAGTCCTTTGGACACCATTGTAGTCTCGGTCACCCAGAACCCCCTAGTCTTCAACGCAGAATATTTGTATGGATGATAGAGACTAACACCATTGTCGTTCTCCTAGTCACGCAATGGGGCGTTGTGAGCCTGTTCTCGAACGACTAGACAACTGTCCTTGTCAGGCCCTCTGTCCTGCATCCCTGACAAGTGGAAACCACGCTGGAAAATCTGGATGAACTTTCTCGGCCAAAGCAGGGATCGAACACCCGACCTCCAGGCTAGCGCGCCAGCGTCTTACCCACTTAGCCACGTGATCCCACAACTCCCTTTCAAATCACAATTTAAATATTTGAGATGTGACATGGTGATGTATCATAAATAGACAACCTACATTTTAAAACGGAAATATAATCATCAATGAAAATAACAAAGGGCTGGTTGCTTTTGAAGAATGTATCTTGTGTTTGATGTAAGGCCTATTTTGGCATGTTATGTTATTCGTCCGGTTACTCAAATCCCCCATTCGCCGGAAAGACAACCATTATGTCCCCGCAAAAAGTGTTATTTAGATAGTAATCTAGACGATTAAAACCGCCCAAAAATATATGTCACAGCCTCGATGTACATGGATAGGAATAAGTTATCGCTAAGGCGCCAATTAACGACATAAGAGAAAAATGATTACGGTATTAAATTAATAGAAAGTGATTTATAAAGGAAACTTTAAATGACCATAACTTGCGTTCGATTTAAATAAGTTTTAGACAATTGCCTTTTTTATTGCATATGGTCTGAAATCCTATAAATTATAATAGCCCTTTCATCTGGAATATTATCATATTGTTTTAAAATAAAAGATAGGAATGAACTGAATAATTTGAACAGACAGAATAAATCATTCTGAGAATAAAATGTTTTTGTTTAAATTAAAAAAAAAGAAAAAAAAAGCATAATGCAAGTATGCAGATAGAATTGTGACGCAATTACCTATCGGAATTCTATATCGCACATTGCCGATCTGTTTATTTTGTACAGACATATAAATTGTTGTTTGCAATTATTATTTTATAAGCTACAGAAGATAGAAGATGTACAAATGTTCTTGGTGTTTCTAAACCATTCACTGTACGACTACTGTGTAAGTTGTTTATCCCACTTGGGGTGCCTGTATCACCAGCAACATTCATGAGCTTTGATATTTCTTTTTAATATATTCGAAATTGTATTTATCACCCGATCCTTTCTTACATGCACAAATAAATAAACATAAATCTTTGGTATAGATTTCCCTTATACTGAATCTAATTACATTACAGCGTAGGGATACATCAGTTTTTTGACAGCAGTTTACCTTTTGCAAAGTCCTATATATTGACCCAGTATTTCCTTCGAGGTCAATGAAATAAAAACAGTTTCTTTTTAACAAAAAAGTCACTTTTTATTCAAAATAAGTGGTTTCTTTAAAATAAAAGAAAGTCGTTCCTTTTTGATTGACCAATCAAATTCATGAAAAGCGATATATCCTATGGAGATATCGCAGTAGATTATGTAATTTATCACACAAGCGATATCTACTGTCAAATGTGTTATTGGGTGATAAAATGTATAAACAATTGTTTATGTTTTAAACAATTTAGTGGTCTGTATGGGTGATTGTAGTACAGTTGACTGTGAAGGTGATTGTAGTCCAGTTGACTGTGAGGTTGATTGTAGTCCAGTTGACTGTGTTGGTGGACTGTATAGGTTTTTGTTATCCAGTTGACTTTATAGATTATTGGAGTCCAGTTGACTTTATGGGTTATTGCAATCCAGTTGACTGTATGTGGGTGATTGTAGTCCATATTAGTTTAAAATAATCCACCATGTGATATCATATATATTTTTTATTTTTATTAATACAAAAATTACAACCAGGCAGGTGCCATATTAGTTTTATATATGGGTGACAATAATCCAGTATGTGACATAATATGTATATTTTATTTTATTAAAGATGGACCATACAGTATAAAATTACAACCAGCCAGGGATGATATTAAACCAATTGTTGGTAGTAATTTATCAGTTGACTGTACCAGTAATTGTAACCCACCGTGTAATATCAGATGGTATAAAGATGGAGACGTATTGAATGATAATAAACAGTTAGATATACCAGCTCTACAAGTAGATGATGATGGGTTATATGTGTGTATTGTCAACAATATATATGGCAACATAAATGCGTCATTCAACGTGAACTTTGAACGAAAAGGTAAATAATCATATACCGAATACAATTTGATTAAAAACATGCAAGTTTAAAGTAATTTGTTTTTAATTTTATACATTCTTCTGTAATGATCAAAGAGAGGGAGAGAGAGAAAATGGGGTTTAACGTCCACTCGACACAAACTAGGTCATTTCAATAATTCGCTTGGGTCTTTAGCTGTGGGGGGACCCGGAGAAAACCCACGAGGTTGGACAGGCGATCCTGCTCCTTATCTCACGTACAACTACAACCGGGGATTCGAAACCACGCCCGTTGACTCAGTGACGACTTTATGATATAGCGCCAAGTGCTAACTATTTGCCCCCCCCCCCCGCCCCCACCGTGTAATGATCAAATGGTGTTCTCTGATATAAAATCTACTAGTATAATGGAAAGTCTAAGATTGGAACAGACGGTTTAAAATTACATTAATTTTACATGTACTTAAATTACTACCATTGGGATTTTTATTTTCGACTTTGATAAATATCTGATGAATAGTTGTATGTTTTATTCCAGAAGGACCCTTAAGTGAACCACCTACTAAACAACCAAATGAACCACCGAGTGAACCACCGAGTGAACCACCCAATGATGATAATATTATATGGGTTTTATATATTGGCGTACCTGTATTTATTATAACTATGATCATTGTTATATTAACCATATTATTTACCTATAATAAGAAATATAAAAGTAAGTTATACAAAAGTACTCCCTGATTACCCATTCATGACCCTTATTACCCGTCTACTCCTCGGATTACCCATCTACTCCCAATTCTCCTGATTACCCATCTACCCTCTCACTACGCATTATACTCCAATGATTCCCCATCTCGGCCCCTGATTACCCATCTACTCCCCCTGATAGAACATCTACTCGCAATGATTACCCATTCCCTGATTAGGCCTTCCCATCTACTCCCCCTGATAACACATCTTCTCCCAATTCTCCTCATTACCCCTCTACTCTCTTTGATAACCCATCCACGTCCCTCATTACCCATTTTGTGAGTTCCCCGACCTTTGTACAAACCTCGTTGGAAACTGTTAGTATATGCCAATGTGTTCACGCGTGGAAGTTATCTTTTGGCGGCTTTATAACGGGCTAGACGCACACTTTTTCATCAACCCCGAATGTGCCAATCCTTAACCCCTCCTTTAAAAGAGTTAAATCTCTAATATTTGGAACCTTAAATGGCCGAGTAAGTTAGTCTAGTATACCCACTGCCGGGCTGGGCCCACGTGACAGGTGGGTCTAAGCTCATTTAAAAAAGTGGGCTTAAGCCTATAAAGAAAAAAAAGAGAAAGGAAAAGGAAAGGAACCCCACCAGACCCCCCCCCCTTCGGCGCGTACTTGTGTGGGCCTTGGTCAATAACGTGACGGCCGGGCACTGAGTCTACCTAGGAAGCACCATTTTACGTTTCACTTTCGCACTGACGTTTAGCCCCATTCATCAAAGCGCCTCGTTACAAACGGTGCTCAAAATAATAGACTACACGCCGGCAGTTTCTGGTTTTAAAATTGTTCATTGTCTTAATTATTGGTACCCATATTTTCACGTTAAGATAACAACATCAGTATTGATTGATATGTCCTGATAATTCGTGTTATTGATGTCGAAGATTTTAGATAATGTTGAGTTAAAGCATTACATCCTTTAAATAAGTCACTATTTATGACTATCAATAATTGCTATAAGCCGTTATTCATAAAAAGTGTTTTATTAGACTATGTCCCCGAATATATTCAAAGCTGAAACGAGTTTTTAATAGGTCTATGTATATTGTGTATATTATTTTCAGCTGCTATTCCAATAGATATACCTACGATCTCAGATATGGTAGTTGCAGATTGGCCACGACCTGAAGAATCAATGAGTTATGTTTTTACCAATAGGATTTACCAGGGTGGATCCAACAATTAGTCATCGTTACTACAGGCAAAGCTTTTATTGAATAACCCACAACAAGATTCTGTGCTCGGAATCACATGCTTGCTTTAAAAACATTAATTTTGTGTGGGGGTGACAAGAAGTAGGGTAACCTGTCTAACATCTTGGGTTTGGTATAAGGGGTTTGGGGATGGGGTGGGAGGCAGTAGTCAAGTATTGAAATATAATTTAACCAGATTTTTGTCCAGAAATGACCTAGTTTCTGCCGAATGGCAGTTGAACTTTCTCCCTCATTTCTTGGATATTCAAAATGGTGCTCATTAAATCTCCAAATACCAAATGCAGGAGACAACCAAAATCATAATGTTAAAAGAGCCCGTGGCAGTTGGAATTCAACCGCCGGGGGGGGGGGGCTTGGCAAGAAACAAAACTGGGGTCACGTGTTCAAGTACCCTTAACAGAGTCGGCTCTAGTACAATTTCTCCCATAGTACACTGCATGGCGTATGCCCGTTTTCATTATCTCGGGGGGCAGAAAATTAGGGCGTTCAACTCTATTTCAGTTCAATTTTTGAGTTTGAGAACGGAACTAGTTCATGAGCAGGGGCGGATCCTGGGCGGGGATGGGGGGGGAGTAGTCTCCCCTCCCCACCGGTGTATAGGAATGCCGGGTCCTACAAGCCATTATTACCATGCACGGCTTTGATATTCCTGTTTCAAACAAATTTCAGGAAATTCATCTAAGCATTTCCTCGCCGGATGAAGGCATCAACACTTTTGTCAGACTGATGCATAAATTGATAGAACTGATATCATTGGCGAAGAAAATTGACTGTAAATTTGCAAATATTCGATAACATTCAAACAATTTGTTCATTATTAGGTTCATAATATGGATACATAAATTGCTGTTTATTATAAGAATGTGGCAACTTCTTTGTGTACGTACAGTCCGCACTATCTTTGATGTATGCAAAATTTCACAATAATCAACATATATAAATTTCGAAATTTATTCTTCAAATTTTGAAAATCGTCAACGAAATGAAACATTTGAAACAAATGACCCCCCCACACCCCATACCCCTCTCTAATGCTCTAATGCTCTAATGCTCGCGCCTACGACACTCGGATGCGGGTCTGTAGCACCAATCGTTCCGCGGTCGGTGAAACAAATCATGGGGTAGTCACCCCCTCAAAAAATCCTGGATCCGCCACTGATTGTTTCCGTAAGATTTATTTTTTGCAAAATGTATATTAGTTATAATTTTAGGATTTATATTTTTACAAAATGTATAATAGCTATTTAAGGATTTGTATGTTTGCTAGATGTGTTCTAGTTATTTAAGATACATGTATACAGAATATATTAACAAAATGTAAACATATTTTAAGATTTGTAATTTTTGCAAAATTTATATTAGTTATATTAAGAATTACATGTTTGAAACATGCGTTCTAGTTATTTATGAATTTGGTATTTTTTTTAAAAAAACGCACACTTTGAATATTGTAATACATAATAATTTTAAAATTTGCAATATTATGGATAAAGAGCCTGAGAAAAGCTTTTGAAAAAGTTGCATTTTTCCCCCAAAGTCAAATATCATCGCAAGGGAAAGGTTATTTTAGATGTAATTTTAAAATCAAGTTGTTGTTTATAATCACATATTGTAAGGTCAAAAACTCTATACAAAAGCCCACGAACCACCTTCTTTTCGGGTAAACCAATGCCGCGGCATACAGGTGTGGCGCGAGATTTTTCCTAAGTGTGCCGCGAAATTTCAACGGCACAAATATGTACATACGAAAAACCACGTGATCCCAATTGAGTATTCACTGATCTCTACTGGTAAGTTCATGACTGTTTTTCTTTATTTAGTTTGAATCATGCTATGTCTGCCATCTATGACCTGTCATGTTTTTATTTATACAAAATTCAAATATTTTTCATATTATATTCAGCCAGGTGTGCCGCTATTTTTTCATCTGTTCCAAAGTGTGCCATGGGCAAGAAAAGTTTGAGAATCAATGGGATAAACTAACAAGAAAACCGTTCAGATTAATATATTGCGCCACGGTGGCTACTGACGCTCTCGTTGGCTCGCTAGTCTGCATGTCGCGAACTCGCTTTCGGTGTTGGTCGAGAAAGGTCATCTGGATTTCCCGGCGTGGTTTCCCATTGTCAGTGGAGCAGTTGTCTAGACGTTCGGATGGGACGAAAAACCGAGGTACCGTGCGTGTAGCCTACTCATTCGATAAAAGAGTAGACCGTATACAGCGCCGTTGTTCGGGCAAATATACCTGTATGGCGTATGGCCGTCTTCAAGAGCGTGTTTTAAGGAGGGCGAGAGGGGAAAACATGGTACATGCCCCCCCCCCCCTTTGCATCTCGATCCAGCCGGTGGACTTTAGAATCGGATTCCTGTCTCAGATCACTTGGAATGACATTTTCGTGCTTCTAATTTTCGAAATTTTCCGCGAAGACCACCTGAACCCCTTGCTGAGCGCTGTAGGTCCCCACCCCACCATCCATGGTCTCTGGGTCCGACCTTGGTCTTTATTAACCGAGCTGGAGCAGGACAGTAGGACGTTAAAAACATTTCATGTCATTTCGTTCATACTGATATGAACCTCACTACCTTTACTAGATATATTATTTTAATATACTGTTAAATCATATAAAACGTTGGCAAGGTGGGTAAGGCGCTGGCTGGCTAGCCTAGAGGTCGGGTGTTCGATCCCTGCATTGGCCAAGAAAGTTCATTTCGATTTTCCGGTGTGGTTTCTCCATGTCAGTGATACAGAACGGATCGGGCCTGACAAGGACAGCTGTCTAGTCGTTCGGATGATACGAAAAACCGAGGCGCCGTGTACACATTGGTATGCACGTAAAAGATCCCTTGGCAGTTGGAATTCGATATTATAGGCCGTATAGCGCCGCTGCCCGGGCAAAATTTCCCTCATCGCACACTGTATGACATGCCCGTCTTCCATTAGCCATGGTTAGGTGCAGAAAACTGGTCTTATTTGCTTTAAAGCAGAAATTACACACATTTTGTAGTCTGGATTGCCTTTGACATGGATAAATTGCACGTCGTGAAGGGGGCGCTGTGTTTTGTTTATAAATAAGGTTTCCTGTTTGATACGCTGATTGAAAAAATAGAAGCGAAAGAGAAACTTGTTATTTGGCGTGAAACGTTCACTGCTGACAATGACTCAACAAGCAAGTTAAAATTATTTCTATCTAGTTTAAACCAGTCGTGAACGAAGAGACAACTTGTTCACTACGTTTGAGTATTGCGTCTGCCTACACGGTTCACCAGATAATAAGAATAAAGAAGGTGCATAAGCATTGTGGTTAAGTTACTGATATAAAAGACGATATTGTAAATGGGAGCGACAGAAATGCAACACATGATCTGGTGCTGTTAACCCGTGAATCTGTACATGGACCTTATAATAAGGTCCATGATCTGTATAAAAGTCTGTGTTGGTGGGTATGCGCACACAACGATGAAAAGAATGGGATTCGTTTAGAAGTTGAGTGGATCTTGAACCCCGTTTCAATCTCTCTCACTTATCAGTGTGTAAGGGGAACTAACTCCATTTTTGATTTGCCGAACTGTTATTCAGTCAACAGTTATTTTTACAACTAAATATAGCAAGCTGGATGTGATAGTGCATGTTAAAGTGCCAGAAATACAACATTCGGTTACGTTAATTCGTCACACAGTTTATAAAATCTAGTGGTTGGTTCGGGGGATATCAAGTCGTGCATGTAAACAACAAAAGGGGAAATAACCCCATTTTGATTCTCGGATTCAGCGATTAGTGTACTGTTTCAACAATAATCGATTAAAAGTTTTGTAACTTGCTTCATCGTTTCATGTCTGATAAACTTTCAAATTATGCGATTCATATATTATAAAGAAAGAAGCTTTGAAATTTGAAATAGAAATTGTAAATAAGTCACAGAATAAAAGTAAAGTAGCCTTAGAAGTGTGCGCCTAAAGTTTTTAACTATATTAGGCCTACCGTTTAGAGAAAACTGACTTAACGCTGACTTTATCCTCCAACCAAACAGAAGAAGTTCTCGACAAACTCTTAACAATGGATGGTGCTAATCCTTTGATTTGTAGCATTTGTTTGAACGAATTTCGGGAACCAAAAATAATCAACTGTTTCCATTCTTTCTGTAAATCGTGTCTGAAGAGTTATATTGATAGATTTAGTAAATATGGGACTTTTGATTGCCCTTTATGTCGCAGTAATATTCCCCTTCCAGAACACGGTGTTGCCGGATTTTCCTCAAATTTTTACCTTGAACAATCGAAATCAGAAAATAATGGGAATCCACAAAATGCAGTATACAATGAGAAGAATTTAGAAAGAGTTACCGAGGCTGCCAAAGATAGTGTCATAACGATGAACGAAACAAAGCAAGTAGAGAAAAAATGTTCAGAGCACAAGAAGGAGATAGAATTTTACTGTCGTGACTGTTCATTGTCTCTCTGTTGTAAATGTTTATTGAAGAAACATAAGGAGCATTCGTTTGTGGACATAGACGAAGTGGTAGACGAAGCCAGGACTGAGCTATTAGATCTACAAAAGGAACTGGAAAAGCACACTCATAAACTTGAAAAACATTCTGACATCGTTAAGAGTAAGACAAGGGAAGTAAAAGATTCTCTTCAAGGAATCTTTGTGAAGATTGATGAATATGTTGAACAGATCAACCGTGCTGCTACAACATTAAGTGGCAGTGTTAAAGATGAACTTCAAAAAATGAGCGAAGACGATTTTAAACGAATTGATGAAGCGGATTTTGAAACTGAGAATTTAAAATTCGAGTTGAAATCAATACTTGATAAGATATCATATAGTCTAATGGACAGGTGTAATACTGAACTAATTGATCTGTTACCGAAGGCTAAGGCGCAAATGAAACAGAACCGACAAATGAAATTGGTAAAACCGGAAGTGACAACAACGGGCATGCAAGAAAAGATAACCCTGAGAACAATCTATAGATGGTTAGGAGTTCAGTTAGAGGCACTTGATTTAGATGATGGAGATAATGCCAACAGCCGAAAGCAAGATAGACCTACGTCGTCGATTAAATTCCTTGTCCTGGCAGAAAATGTCCATTCATCCTTTGACGAAATGGATGTTAAGTTACAAATCCCTGCTCAATATCCGTGTCTATTTAAATATGCCGATATTATAGATGGTTATCCGACTTACAGTAAAGATTTTCATCTATCATTTACCAGTTGGTACATCAGTATAGTCATAAGTAAAGGCAAGTTATGGATCAGTCTATTTTTGAGTAAACTAAAGGATCCCAATATCAAATCTGTAACAGCAAAATTCACTTTAACATTAGTTAATCACAAACGAGATAACGAGTCTATTGTTGTTAGAAATGTAAAAGCATTTTATCCGCCGCAGCAATTAATTTTTGACAGTTATGTTTGGAGAGATGTTATAGATAGTGAACATATAAGAAAAGAATCTAAAGGTTTCTTAGATCCTGAAGAACGGGTTAAGATACTGGTTACCATTGCTATGGTTTCTGTTGACAGACAACTCCCTTCTCTTTAATTGGATGCTCGTGAACTTAAGAGCGGCGTTTGAAGTTCCTATGTAGTTTAGGCTGTGTGTGCCAAGTCTGTGGGAAGACATGAACTTGTTATTACACTGGTTACCTATTAAGCACCGTATTAATTTTAAAATACTTTTGTTAGTTTATAAATGTTTTAATGACATTTCGCCCTCTTATATAAAGGATTTGATCACTGTATATACGCCAACTAGATGTTTGAGATCATCTAGTGACCCCTTTCTCCATAAACCCATCTCTGTAAATCTATTACAATATTCAAGCAATCACTTAAAACACATTTTTATACACAGGCTTTTAGTTAAAAAGATTTTAGATATCCCGTATTTTATCATATGATATCATTCTCTATATGTATGTAATTTTATCATGTAGTTTTTATGTACATTTAGATTTTATATTGTTTTCAATTTATGTTTTTGTAAAGTGCCTCTGAGCATTACTCTGCGGTGGAAGATGGGCGCTATATAAATATCGTTTTAATAATAATAATAATTTTTTATCGCATGTTACTGTCGGCTTTAATTTAATCGGACTTTCTACTGATTGCATGGACTAGGTCGAGGGAGCAAAAATACCACCATTTTCCATAATGATTGACATAATGATTATCTACGAGACCGGCCATTTTGAGCCAGTGAACAAGGACTGTTATCTTTATCAACAACTATTATCTTTAGCAACCAGTTTTGTGTCGTATAGTAAATTCCACCTCTGTGTCGGCACGTGCAGTCCTTATAGTGGTATTAACTTTATAAACGTAGAGCCAATGAGACAATCTCGAAACCAGAACAATTTTTGAAGAAATTTCTCTGGTGAATCGGGGTAACCATTTTCCCGCAAGGTGACATGTAATTCCTACGCGCGAAATTTCTCGTTTATTTGCGTCGTACGCAATGACTTCTATTGGTCGTGCGCCCCTGATTTTACGTGCCTGGATGACCGAATCACTTAAAAATATACCCACGCGTAGAAAAATAGATCTTTACAAAAACTTGAATTTGTTCGTTTAGGATCCAACGAGTTGACTTTGACTCAAGGATCATTTTACAACAATCGAAACGACGATCCGACCTCTAGTTTTCGAGAAATCGACCCGAAAAGATTGACCAATCAGAGGTCAGAATGGGCGGGGCTTAGGTTTGGAAAAATTGGAAAAAATGGACGGTCTAATGTGCCAGAGGCCTTCGGCTCCGAGGCTGCCTCTGCCAATGAGAGAGAGAGAGGGAGAGAGAGAATGATTTCGTTATGGGGTCTAATGTCCACAAACTAGGTCATTTCGGGTCTAACATATGGGTTAATTTTATTTCAATAATTCGCTTGCACGTAGGGGTCTTTAACAGTGGGAGGAAACCGGAGGTCCCGGAGAAAACCCACGAGGTTGGACAGGCGACCCTACTCTTTGTCACGTACAACCGGGGATTCCAAACCACGCCATTTGGCTCAATGACAGGCTTTATGATAGAGCACGCACGTGCTAACCATTCGGCCATCCACCCCCACCCCCACCCAAACCAGTGAGACAATACTCTTCGAAACGATACCCAAATTATTAGAAGCTGTTTTCTGGTGTTATAGTTTATTATACTACCCTTTTATTGAATGCTTCTAACAGATTATTAAAGAAAACTGTACGAAAATTATTGTTTTAAAAACTGCTTATTTGCTCTGATTTACCAATGCTACAATAGCCACACCCATGCAAGGACGGTTGACCTGCCAGTTTCGGACATTGAATTATTTTGATACATCCTGTCATACTTTGCATCCTTTTGATTTTGTACAATATATTTTAAATTTCCCTCCAGTGAACTAATTGAAAAGATCACAAATTTAGCTTCACTCTCTCACATTTACATTTATTGCCTGGCAAGGAAAACTGTAGGCTATAGTTATTCGAATGGGACTGTAAGTGAGGTCCAATGTACATATTGGTTTGCAGTTGGAATTCTACTTAAAAGTAGGCCGTAGGCTAGCGTCGCTGTCAGGGCAGAATTTCCCTTATACCACACTGTAAAACGTATGTCCGTCGTCAATAGGCCTGTTGGTCATTTTATTTCAGCCTACCTAGGCCTACCTATGTAATGGTAGCCCAAATGACATGGTTTATGTCGAGTGGACGTTAAATAGAGAGAGAGAGAGAGAAATGGGGTTTGACGCCAATCGACACAAACTAGGTCATTTAGGGACTAATATATGGTTTAATTTCATTTCAATAATTCGCTTGCGTGTAGGGTCTTTATCAGTGGGTGGAAACCGGAGTACTCGGAGAAAACCCACGAGGTTGGGTAGGCGACCCTTCTCCTTGCCACGTACAACCGGAGATTTGAAACCACGCCAATTGACTCAATGGCAGGCCGTATGATACAGCGCGCGCATGTTAACCATTCGGCCATCCAACGCCCTGCGTGGACGTTAAACTGTCAGTGTCACTGCTAAAGACCCCTACTCACCGGAAAATTATTGAAATTGATCCATATGTTAGTACCGGACTGACCCAGTTTACTTCCACCTTTTTTTTCCAGTGGAATGTTTTCTACCGACTGACAGATTGCAAAGTCGCCTATAACTATTTCAATTTTCATTATTAATATTAATCTGTGACAAAGTTAGCGAGATTATAAAATAACTGATTCTTCAGGGACAAATAACTCGCCTTGAAACGATTATTTATCAGCACTTATAATAGTCTGTGATCGGATTATAAGGTTTAAATGAATCATACAGTTTCAACATAACAAATTAGAAATCTATAAATTTCATTAACAAAAAGAAACAACAAAAAGTCAATGTCAAGGATAGACAACTTTTTTAATTCTAGAATATTTTAAATGGAGACAGATCACTAAATAGGGCGAAAGTTATTTTTAGTCTTTCTCTCCCTTTCCCGTTTTCCCCCTTTTGCATGGCGATTTTTGTTGACTTTTTGGTGTAGAATCGAAGAAAAGGGTTTAAAAATACATATTCTGCAATGTTTTGCGAATATTCATGATTTTGAGGCGGAAGGATACAAGGGTTGTGAGGTTGGTTGCGTTGAAAGGGAGGGCCGAAAATTGCTTCTTTAGTTGTCTCTACTTTCAGTCTGTGTATCTCAAGTTTTTCATGGTGAACCTCATACATGCTTTTGGGCCAGAGTTTGCCACATGTTGCTCCATCTGTGGCAGAAAGCGTTCTACCCAACGAATATTTGGGAAAAAGTTAAGGCGGTCTAAGGGACGAGAATTAACATTAAAGTCAATGGGGAAATAATTAGTGATCTGTGGCCAAATCGATTTTCTTGGCTGGATAATCGTGACTATTGAAATATTCTTGGAAAAAGTTCACAATCACAACCCAAGCGACGGATAGGTAATATTTAAATTATATATTTTGTGATAAACAATATTATGAAATGTAATTAGATATTAGATAATATACATATCAGTACATGCTATTATACATAGAAGCCAAACTTAACGACTCCACACAAGTAGAAATTAGTGTGCACTAAAAATATACCCTACTTTCACTATTTATAGATGTCAGTCGCTATTGTATAACTATAAATATAAACACGAGACACGATTTTTATTCGCCAACATTTTCATGTGGACGTATATTGCCGTTGCCCCTGTTCGTCCGTCCGGACGCCCGTCCGTCCGTCCACAATTGTTTGTGAACAGTCTACAGGTCACAATTTTTATCCATTTTCAAATTCAATGAAACTTAAAATATAGATTTATCATCCTAAGATCTCGGTTCCTTTCGATATTGGCATGTATCGGACTGTAACTTCATTGATTATGGCCCCGGATTGTACGACAATAATCATGTTTTTATGCTTGTGAACAGTGTAGAGGTCACAATTTTGAACCGATTTGGATGAAACTTGAAATCCATATTTATAACCCAACGATCTTGGTTCCTTTCGATATTTGCGCCAATCGGATCGTAACTTCCTGAATTATGGCCCCTGATTGTCCGAAAAATCCTCCTTTTTAGCTTGTGGTCCATCTGGAGGTCAAAATTGTTATCCGATTTAAAAAACCGTTTGATTATATCGCGTTACATGGTTATGGAGGTTGAATTCAAATTTCGTGAAAATCAGACCAAAATTGACGGACAAAATGGCCGACGTTTTACGCGAATAGTGTGAAAATATGTTATATCAAAGTTGTTGACCTTATAGAGGTCACAATTTTGAACCGATTTTGATGAAACTTGACATGTATGTTTATAACCCAAAGATCTTGGTTCCTTTTGATATTTGCGCCCATCGGATCATAACTTCCTGAATTATGTCCCCTGATTGTCCGAAAAATCGCTTTTGTTAGCTTTTGGTCCCTCTGGAGGTCAAAATTATTATCAGATTTAAAAAACCGTTTGATTATATCACCGTTACATGGTAATGAAGAGAGAGTTTGAATTTTGTGAAAATCGGAACAGAATTGACGGACAAAATGGCCGCCGTTTGTACACGAATGGTGTGAAAATATGTTATATCAAGGTTGTGGACCCTATACAGGTCAAAATTATTATCCGATTTAAAAAACCGTTTGATTATATTACCGTTATATGGTAATGAAGAGAGAATTTGAATTTCGTGAAAATCGGACTATAATTGACGGATAAAATGGCCGCCGTTTGTATGCGAATAGTGAAAAAATATGTTATATCAAGGTTGTGGACCCTATAGAGGTCACAATTTTGAACTGATTTTGATGAAACTTGAAATACATGTTTATAACCTAAAGATCTTGGTTCCATTGCATATTTGCGCATATTGGATCGTATCTTCCTGAATTATGGCCCCTGATTGTACGAAAAATCACCCTTTATAGCTTGTGGTCCCTCTGGAGGTCACAATTATTATCTGATTTAAAAAGCGTGTGATTATACCACAGTTACACCGTAGTTATAGGTGAGTTTGAATTATGTTTTTCTGATGATTACTTAAAATGCAACAACTCTTGTTGACTGCCCAGAGGATTTAGCTGCTGTGTGGGCGTATGTTTCGTTGCCTGGCAACCTATTTTTTTCTGGAGGGGACAGGTTCCTGAAACAATGTATTTTTTCCCCCGCCTTTCGAAGAAACCAGGGGACTATTAAATGGGTCTCTCTGTCTATTTGAGCTAGAATGTTCAAACTTGGTGTAGATGTTTATTAGGTCAGTGCCTTAATGGAGTTCAAAGATGAGCATTTTCTGCTTAGGGTAAGCAGAGATAAGCAATTTGATTAGTTGATGCTTTGGGAAACGGATTGTTCGCGACACATATAACTCTCCTTCTAATTAAGTTAATATGTCCAAAATTGGTGTATGTGTTTATGAGGTCAATGCCTTGGCGGAGTTCGGAGATGAGCATTTTCTACTTTCTAGGGTAAGCAGAGATAAGCAGTTTGATTGTTTGATGCTTTGGGACACGGCAGCTTTAAGTGAGAGGGATGAAACTTGGTGTATAGTGTCATTTCATCAATACCATGACTAAATTTGATAATGAACATTTTTTTGCTCAGGGTAAGCAGAGCGATAAGCAATTTGATTGACCGAAACTTTGGAACGCACCCCCCCCCCTTCTAATTTAGTTAAAATGTTCAAACTTGGTGTAGATGTTCATTAGGTGAATGCCTTGATGGAGTTTGATGATGAACATTTTCTGCTTACAGTGAGCAGAGATAATCAATTTGAAGGTTGATGCTTTTGGGCAAGATAACTTTGGTTATAATGAAGTGAGAGCGATGAAACTCAGAATACAGATTCATTATATTATTAACTTGACGAAGTTTGATAGTGATAATTTACTGCTTAGGCCAAGGAGCGATAAGCAACTTGATTGGTCAAGACTTTGGAACATAACAACAACTTTGCTTTTAATTGAGGTAGAGTGTTTTAAGTTGATGCAGATGTTCATTGGGTGAATGTCTTGACAGAGTTAAACGATTAACATTTCAAACTGAAGCTAAGCAGAGCTAATCAATTTCATTGGTCGATGCTTTGGGACAAAGTTTAAACATATTTTATTGCATCAACAAAAATAATTCTTGATACAATTGGATGAGACAAAAGTTATTAAAACTTACAAACGTCCTTTCCATAGTCAGAAATTGTATAAATGTAATATATAGTGCAGTTTACTTAAGGAATTATGAGATGTAACAAATATTGATCTTATGTACATAATAATTAACAGACAAATAAACAAACAAACATAAATGAACAGGGTGCAAGTGAACACAGCTTACAAACAGCATTTAGAACGTTTAGTTGCTTTTATATATGAACACACTTGTCCGAACAATGAATTGTTTAGGTGGTTGGGTAAGTTGCTGTCACCCCACAATAGTGTGTGCACATTAATCGTAGGGAATTGGGTCAGTGATTCAAATAATTTTGCTCTTTCACTATTAAATTGGTTACACTGGGACAAGATAATCCCCATTCTACCTGATAGAGGGTGATGAAACGTAGTGTATAGTTTGATTGCTCGATATTTAAAAAAAATGTGCGATTAATTAATGTGTCATCTATTGATTTTAAGATTTCGGCGGGGGACATCAGCCTCACTGTTGGCCTGTTTTTCGGGGGAGAGCGCGGGGCAGGTGACGTAGACATGCATACACACTGAGCTTTTTAAAGAGAGAAATCCAACATACGTTATGAATTAATCACATTGTGATTCAATTTCATTGATGTAAAGTATTAAAGTATTTATTGTGATATGTCTGTATCATTATTCCGCACTTCGAATGCTCATCCAATCCTACCATCTGACGATAAAGGATCCTGAGTACTCATGAATGTATACCATCAAGCCTCAGGTGTAGGGACCGGACCAGTACTCATTGATTGTATGCTACCAACACTTAAGTATACGGCCCAGTTCTTTTTGTATGTGAGACAGAAAGGCAACGTAAAACCTGAAAGAAACTTTTAGTCTAATTCAGTAGAAATCATCGCCACATTAATAACGTTCGGAACGACGCATCAGATCTCCAGGAAGAAATCACCTTTCATAGGATCTCTACTCCGTTACAAATTAAAACACGCCCCCCCCCCCCCGCCATGAAATGTATGCACTGGACCGTCGGTCCTTTGTTTGTACAGACCACAGGTTCTACCTGTGACCAATTCTCTTTAAAGTCATAGCTCAACCCTATGTTACAAGCTCTGATTATCAATTGTTGTTACAGATGTAAGATCTACCTAATAAGTTGATCAGACAAATTTAAACAACAGCCGATTTAATGATATACACAAATGATATTGGAACAAATGAGTATACGTGCGAGTATAACAGGGTTGATCACAATTGGTGTGCAGGATTACTCATAGCATTCTGTCCAAATTTACCAATATTCGGTTGACGTCTTCTTTGCCCTCGGTGTTTCTACTGCTTTGAAGCAGTAGTTTGTAGACGATCTTTACAGATGACACAGGTTGAATAACCCTTGACTCGACATAGGTATACGAGCCAGGTGGGGTGGGGTTTATTTGTGAGCAGCCGAATAAAGCGAAAACAAAAGTTATTACTGTTGATATTCGTGCATATCGGATCGTAATTTCCCGGATTATGACCACTGATTGAACGAAAAATCGCATTTAATTATTTGAGTTTGTTGTCCGTCCATCTTTTGCACAATGTGGGTGTATCTTGCATGGTAACCGCTTGTTACATCGTAGTCTACAGTATTATGCGAGGTAAGTACGAGATTAGGTATGACTAACCTGTTGAACTGTTCTGTATTGATCCTTATAATTGTTTGATTTTCTTTTTCAGACATTTGTCCTGACTTTAAGACAACATGGCGGAACAGATGGATAAAATTAACTGTAGTATCTGTTTAAACGACTTCACAGAACCTAAAACTATCAAATGTGGACATGAATTTTGTTTGAAATGTTTGGAAGATTATGTCAGTAAAGTTGGTAAAGACAACCGATTCCCATGTCCTCTCTGTCGTGAAGAAGTCATCATTCCGGATGGTGGTGTTAGAATCTTTTCATCCAGTATTTCTGGTGTAAATACGGAGAACGAGTCCATTAATAACCCGACACCGAATTGTGAAGCATGTAAGAAGAAGACAAAATCAAAGTTCCATTGTTTGGATTGTAAGAAATGTTTATGTGCATCTTGTAAAGTCCCACATGATACTTTTTTCTTGGACCACCGTGTTTCACAACTAGGTCGTTGCAGAAAAACAACTGATGGGAGTCAGCCATTTTGCTATCGTCATACAACTGAGAATGTGGAGTTTTATTGTAAAGATTGTTGCCAGATTATTTGTAAAGAATGCCAGATGTCAGACCACAAAGGTCATGACACGCCGGAAATAGACTTGTACGGGAAAGAGGCCATGACAGAATTGAAAAATTTGAAAACAGAATTTGAAAACAAGATGGCAGAAATGACGAATTATGCTGATGATGTCAACAAAAAGATTTCCGCTATAAACACGTCTGTTTTCACATCGTGTACTGAAATTGATCAACAAGTAAAATCTATCTGTGAGGCTGTCAAGAGAAAAGGCTATGAATTTAAACTGTACCTACAAAAGGCGCACAAAAAGGAAGAAAGAAAGATGCAGAGGATTGTTGAATCGTCAAATAAATTCATTGAGGAGTTGGAGGAGTCAGTACACGATATTAATACTATTTTGAAAGGCGATTCAATGTTTGACGTATTAGATGTGTTGTCAACAATCAGAAGACAACAGGGAGAAAATGAGGCACGTGAACTAATCAAGTTATATGACGTCAACAGCAAATTCATATTAGGAGAAATAAATACTGCAACTCTTAATCAAATGATAGGAAAGCTAGAAATAACCCGACACGCGATGATTACACACAGCTTAAAACGCAGTGAAGTGACGAATGCCTGGAGATTTAGTCCTGTCTATAAAGTAGAAGATAGACTGTGGCATTTCAAAGTTTGTCAAGTTATAAAACAATGCCAGTACTCTCTTATGCTTGGTATGATGGTTTATGGAGAAAATATAGTATCAGACAAAACCAAAGTTACCTTGAAACTTATCAACAACACCGATGTAATGAAAACAGTAGTTAATACCCCGCCACCTACAACAACGCCATTAGCCACAGAATTCATCTGGAACAATGCTTACTATATGAATCAAATGTTGCCAGCTGGATTTTTAAACAACGATCAATTCACTGTCCAGGCAACAATTGTTTTTACAGATATAAATACATAATATTGTTATCTATACTTATATACCTATAACGATAATATCTTTGTGGGGTATATTCTATACATGGAATGACTTGCCGTCTGAAAGTCGGGTGCGATATCGGATATATAAAGGATAATTTGGGGTTATTCTGGTAATTTTTCCATAAAAAAACATGATATGAGGTTTTCCTTATGGGAATTCTGTGATGTTCTCATTTTGCGTACATGTAAACATAGACGGTTAATAAGCATATATAATATTTCGTTGAAACGAATTAATATTTCGTTGAAACGAATTAATATTTCGTTTAAACGAATTGATATTTCGTTTAAAGATATATTATGAAGAGTTGACAGTTCTCACTATAGTAGTTTAAACTATATATTGTAAAGGTAATTTGCTGAAAATTTCAGTCAAATTGATTCACTATGAGCCGAGAACGAAGCGAGTAAAATTTCTGCCTAGCCTCGGTCATCTTTACTAAAATTATTTATATAAACAGCATAGTCTCGATTATCCATTTCTTAAATTTGATTATCAGTTGCCTTTAAGCGGAATCTAATCCAGCCAATATCGAAAGCTAGCCTTGACATCGAGGGTTTATTATGGTCTGGATAAGTTAATTAATGTGTAATTGATAATTTAGATAACATTATAGGCCTGTAATAGGCAAATTTTGCACTTGCATTAAGCATGTTTAAACGAATTAATTATTTCGTTATAACGAATTGAAATAATTAATTCGTTTAAAAGAATGTCGATTTAACACGTCGACTATTGACCCCAATGCTCCAACACCGAATTGAAAAAATGTATGTTAAAATCATCTATCGTTATTGATATACGGTCGGGCTTGAGGCGGTAACCTTGCAACACAAACTAGGTTATTTCGAGATTAACTCGTGTTTCATTTTTATTTCAATAATTCGCTTGCGTGGAGAGGTATCTTGCAGTGGATCTGGGGAGAACCCACGGGGTTGGACAAGCGATCCCACTGCTTGTCACGTAGAGGCGGTCAATCGAAATAAAGGCACTTGACCCAATGACAGACCTCGTGTTTACAAGGTTTTCGTATGGGGATCATGTGATGGGTATGGACTCTATGAAGCATTGGTGACATAAAAAGATGATTCGGGTTCCTCCTCACCCTATTCTGATGATACACTTTAAATCATTTTTTATACGCCCACATTGAAATGTGGTCGTATATTGTCGTCGCCCCCGTCCGTCCGTCCGTCCGTCCGTCCGTCCGTCGGTCCGTCGGTCCGTCCGTCGGTCCGGCGTCCACAATTGCTTGTGGACGCTCTACAGGCTAAAGTTAATATCCGATTGACTTTAAATTTATACACAGTGTTTAAAGTCATGAGACGAAGAAGCCTATTGTTTTTCAGCGATTTCCGATAATAACTACCAGAGTTATGGCCCTTGATCACTTCAAAAAATCTTGTGGACGCTCTAGAGGCCAAAGTTAATATCCGATTGACTTTAAATTTATACACAGCGTTTAAGGTCATAAGACAATGACGCCTATTGATTTTCGGCGATTTCCGATAATTAGTGCCATAGTTATGGCCCTTGATCACTTCAAAAAATCTTGTGGATGCTCTAGAGGCCAAAGTTAATATCCGATTGACTTCAAATTTATACACAGTGTTTAAGGTCATAAGACAAAGACGCCTATTGATTTTCAGCGATTTCCGATAATTAGTGCCAGAGTTATGGCCCTTGATCACCTCAAAAAATCTTGTGGACGCTCTGGAGGCCAAAGTTAATATCCGATTGACTTTAGATTTATACACAGTGTTTAAGGTCATGAGACGAAGAAGCCTATTGATTTTCAGCGATTTCAAATAATTACTGCCAGAGTTATCTCCCTTGATAACTTCAAAAATTCTTGTGACGCTATAGAGTTCAAAGTTACAATCCGATTGACTTCAGATTGATACATAGAGTTTAAGGTGTTGAAATGAACAAGTATTTTGATTTTAAAGGAATTTAGATAACTGAACAGCTAAATCCATGATATTAAATGTTTCATGTATATACTAATTGTTAGCGTGGGTTAAAACTTTATAAAAAGCAATCAAATTCTAATGATTTTCTGATAATTACATAATGAGTTGTTACTCTTAATTAGTTTTTAGTGTATTACAAATGTTTCATTAGCGAAAAAAGTAAAAATATGCGACAACCCTTGTTGACTGCCCGGACGATTTAGCTGCTGTGGGCGTATGTTTCGTTGCCTGGCAACCTATCTTTTCTTCGTATATTGGTGTGAAGCATTGGGGTTAATGGGAGAACGGATCCTATCGTTTCTGCTACCTTCTGACCCAGAGACCCAATCCCCAAACATTATCCCCATTACGAAAACCACGTGAAACCTATAGAAGCAATAGTTTTCAACATATATTTTAGGGTATTAACCATTGGGTTCACAAGCTTTAGAGGTCGCGGGTTCGTTCCCGGTGTTGGCCGAAAAAGTTCATCTGTTTTTTATTAGTGAGGATCTGACAAGGGGAGCTGTCAAGAAAGTTCATCTGGTTTTTGTCAGTGATGCAAGACCTGACAATGACAAGGAGAGCTGTCAAGTTCGGATTGGACGAACAAACGAGGTCCAGTGTACACCTCAATGCTCAAAACATCAAATTTGAAAATAAAAGATGTTAAAAAATAATCTTTATCGATATGTGGTGGGGCTTGAAATGGTAACTCTTGAACTACTAAACAGGTCATTTCGGGGCTAACACATGTGATTCGCTGGCGTATGGGTGTTTAGCAATGGGAGGAAACCGGTGTACCCGGTGAAAACCCACGAGGTTGGACAGACAACCGTACATGCAGTCAATCGAAACAACGCCGCTTGACTCAATGGCAGACCTCGTGGTTTCACGCGCACCACTAGACCACCCAACTTCTAGACAACTTCCTTTGTCAGGCCCTCCTTCCTGCAACTGGAAACCATGCAGAACACCCCAGATGAACTTTTTCCGCCAAAACCGGGGCGCACCAGCGACTTCCTGGGTTACCGCCCCAAACCCGACCTCATATCAGTAACGATAGAAACCACAATTGTTTTTTTAACATTTTTTTTCGAATTCAGTGTTCAGACACTGGTATCATTAGTCGACGTGTTAAATCGTAAATCGATGAAACGAATTTATTATTTCGTTTAAACGAATTAATTATTTCTATAGCCTTATCGATTACTGTTCAGTCAACATTGTTATAACATTCATAGTTTAGTATAACATTCATAGTTTAGTATAACATTCATAGTTTAGTATAACCGGTGTTTATATAATACTGTAGTTCAGACTAACCCTTGTTGTAAAATATATAATTTAATATAACCTTAGTTGTAACCTATGCAGCACATTCTATGTGATTGTTTGTGGGGGGTTTCTTCTGAGATGTTAAAAGATATACCGCTACTGGTATATTTAAACAATATTTGAAAGAGTATAATTCTCGCAATATAAGTAGCCGTTTCCATAAGTATGTTTTATTGAGTTACTGAAGCAACTAAAAGATAAGTTAGATGTTGTTGTGTATCATGTTGTGTCTATACATGTACATGTATAATAAATTTGTATTTCAGTATCACTGTTGTTCAAACCAGATATAAAAGGTAAATCAAAATATCGACTCCTTTGCATTCTTTGGTATAGTTTAGTTCCCCTTTGTATCAGTGACGGACTGGTGGGCGAAGGCCCACCTGTCAGGTCAAATCGACTTAGGCCCACACAAGTACGCCAATGAGGCACGAGCGTCCGAGAAGGGTCGCCTGGGGTTCTTCACACACACACACACACACACACACACCCACACACACACACCGCCCTCAGGAAAATTTAGAAAATTGACAACCGCAAACCCATTTTCCAAGCATTTCAGACCAAAGCGACATATCTTCTCTTTCTACTGTGGTCTGTCCTCTCCTTTCTTTCTTTTTTTTTCTTTATCTTTTTTTTTCCTTTTTTTCTTTATAGGCTTAGACCCACTTTTTATACGCCCACATTTCATGTCCGCCTTTGTAAATCTGACAACATACCGTCCGTCGCCTGATCACTAGTTTATACGATCAAAGACCAAAAAGGCAAACGAACTGACTTGCGAACCTCAACGAAGTACCTTTGTGAGCGCCAAAGTCGCGAGTCCTTGTGGGGATTTTGGCGACTCGCCAATAAAATTTTGAAAAATTAGACTGTTGAAAATGCTGCTGACAGTATTCAGACAACGATCGTGGAGATAAATAGAGCTGGTCGGATGTCCTCAGTGTCCTGATCACTATTCTTTCCGACCCCAGAGAGGATAGTGTCAAATGAAACTCCAACGTAGTCCCCAATAATGTGTTTGAAAAGAGACTGCCAGAAATGCAGTCTGGCAGTATTTCAGACATTGATCGTCGAGATAAATAGATCTTAACAGATACCGTCTGTCGTCAAATCACTAGTTTATCCGACCAGAGAAGAAAGTGTCAACCGGGTGAAGTAAGAGTGACTCAAAGTGAATGAATATTTTCGCCACTATATCTTGTAAAATAGACTGCAGGGAATGCAGCCAGGTAGCATATCAGACAACGGTCGTTGAGATAGAGCTGGCCAGTTCACCTTTATTGTTTTATTTTCGAAAATTATTGGAGTGGGGGGGGGCAAACCGAGTGCAAGTCAGATTTTTGTGGGTGCAAATCCCCCCCCCCCACCTTGGCGCCGCCACTACCCACGTGTCACGGACAGGTGAACAGGTGGGCCCAGTCCGGCACTGCAGGTTTGGATGTCAAAATCGATGTTAAAGTCACCAAATATAACGATTGCCTTTTTGATTCATCACATAAATTTAATCATCATGCCTACATCTAATTATGTCGCAGGGGCTTAAAAAATGTCATCATGGTTGCCATTTTGTGCGGCGCCATAGTTTCAGTGCCACAGAGAGAGATGTCTGAAGGACTTTCCGTTGGAAAACAGCCATTAGTACTGTTCGATAAACCCAAATATCCCCTGAACAGGGGCGTACATAATGATTTCGTTTGGGGGGGGGTGTTTAGCCAAAATGCGACCGACTGATGCATATACCCCCCCCCCCCCACCAGTGCGAGTGACACAATCAGGAGTCGAGCACCGCGAGTGAGTTTTCTAGGGAATATGGGGGTGGGGTAGGGGCGGTTTCAAATCTAGGGCGTCATCCACAATCCCACCCCACAATGAAAGTAAACAAAATACTGGCTATACCATAGGCGTCCCGGTAGTACATATACAGTATTGTAGAACTACATAGTTGTTTTTCGATCGTTGTCTCGTCGGAAAGCATTTTTATTTAAGTTCACATATAGTTTATGTCATATTAATGATTGTGCCTATAACACAGTAATTTGAGAAAATTTGTCAAAATTAATTCAATATCCTAGCATATGAGGTCATTGCTGGGAGAAATTCTTGTGGACGAGAGGACCAGAAATGTCAGTCAATGGGACAGAATCTCAAGATCTGTTTTGCATAACATCTGTACAATCTGACGCCCCACACACCAATGGTACTACAAACTGGGCAGTTCACTATAATTGTAAATATAATAGTACTGAGACAGTATAAGACAACTGAGGAGTAGAAGAATAATTTTAAAATGGAATCGAGCGCCGCAGGCGCGAAAAAAAATTTCAGATATGTAACTGTGTAGAAAAATGATGTTAAAATGGAATCGCGCCGCAGGCGCGACAAAATTTCAGATATGTAACGGAGATTTTAAATTTTTGGGACTCGGCTTGAATTAATATCATGGCAAATGGAACCAAATTCTCGTTAACGAGAGGATAAAAAATGGGACAGAATCTTGAGGCTTATCTGCCAATTTCGCCCGTTTTGTGATTGTTGGCTTATCTCATTAATTTAGTCGGAGACCCACTGCGGTCTCATAGAACAATATACTCACTACAGAATAAGAGTGACAAGCATACATGGTTATTTTATACTGAAGTTTTGTGTGACGTATGCAATTTAGGCACACGGTTTCGCGCAAATACACAGGTATTGTTTTTGAGACCGACTGCAGTGACTGTACTTATTTTGTGACCGACTTTTTTTATTTTGATACCGACTGCACTGATTTTGCGACCGACTATTTTTATACTAAAGTTTTGCGTGAGTTGCGTGACGTATACAGTGAGCTCTTATTTTGATACCGACTGCACTGATTTTGCGACCGACTATTTTTGGGGCTAAAGTTATACTAAAGTTTTGCGTGAGTTGCGTGACGTATACAGTGAGCTCTTATTTTGATACCGACTACTCCTATTTTGCGACCGACTGCACTGATTTTGCGACCGACTATTTTTGTACCCCCCCCCCCCCCACACCACCCCACATTTACGAGCCTGCCCCTGAAGGCCAGCCACATCAGGCCAAAATTGTTGAGTTTCATCTCCTGAGACGGTCAATGCACCCTGTAGATCTCTACACTCTGCCTCAGTAGATGACGGAGAGCAGCAATCGTCCCTGGAAAATACCAAGCTTTACACCATCATACCCCTGAACAGAGAGACCACAGGTCGTACCATGTCCCACTGTAATACATCTGCACGTAGTTTGGTGATTTCGTTCCTAATACCGCAATTTTTTCAGTAATACATCCATCTCGGTTTATGTATACAAATCTTTTATTTATTGGTTTTTGGTTTCTCAAAAACCAGTTCGAAACCACCGGTTCAGTTGTATAGTCACGTGTCTTTATTCTAGTATTTCTAGTCAAACCATGGTGAAAAACGATATAAACGAGCTCCTCCAGATTTCTGAGATGTTAAAAGCTGGGAAGCAGTGTGTTTATAAGGGCGCTTCTAATCACCGACAGGAGCTTATCAATAACGCCAATATTGCAAAATGTGACCGACAATGAAGGATATAAAATTATTCATCAAAATATTTGGCCTGCTCACTGGACGTTTTTTGTTTTTGTTTTTTTTTTTGCTTGTTTTTTGGGGGTTTGTTTCTTTATGTTTTTTTCCCTTGCGGCAAAGATTTATTTCATTCATACCTGGGAAAGTCCATCTTTGTTAGCCAGATGGTGAGATTTCCCTGGCGCGATAGAGACCATACTAACCGGATTTTTATACGCCAAATATCATGTTCTCTCCCATGTCCGTCCGTCCGTAACAAATGGCTTCTAAACAGGGTAGAACCCAATCTGATTAAAACACAGATCCAATTTCGTTTCGTTTATTATAGTTCAAAATTTCGTTTTTACTTGTCTTTACTACTCTTGGATCTGGAAGACTTGTTATTTAAGTCGTGTTCTGCCTGAAATGAGGGGTCAGCCAATCAAATGGTCTGTCGAATCGACCGTTTGACCTTTTCATGCGTGGAACTGTGGGTAAATATTACCAGCGGATAGAAATCAAAACAAAAGTAGATTTTAAAAAACCGAACAAAATTATTTTATATACTGTTGGAACATAATTTGCATGGACCTATGATTACAATGTTACAAAGTATTTACAGTAATGTCAAGAGTAAAGTCAGGTGTAATGGCCATGTAACGGGAGAATTCTTATGTCAATCTGGGGTCAAACAAGGCTGCATCCTGAGTCCTTTTTTGTTTGGATTATTCATAAATGAGCTTGCTTTAAAACTAAAATTAGAATGTAAAAATGGTATCTTTGTAGATCAGTCGATTGAAGATATATTTTCGCTATTATTTGCTGATGATTTATCACTAGTTGCTGACAGTATTGGTAACCTAAAAGATAGATTAAATGTTTTAGAGAATTATTGTAAGCAATGGAATGTGTCTGTAAACTTAGAAAAGTCAAATATTGTTGTATTCAAGAATGGGGGTGTGTTATCAAAAAAAGAAAAGTGGGTTTTTATGGGGTCAGAAATTGAAGCTGTGTCTCACTATAAATATTTAGGAATCCATTTCTCCAGCAGATTGAAATGGAATTTATGTTGCACAAATCTTGCCCAACAAGCTGTAAAAGCACTTAATGTAATAAAGAAATGTCTGACCAAATATGGGATTAGAAATTGTAAAGCAGGTTTTAAATTGTTTGATTCCATGATAGCACCTATTCTATATTATGGATCAGAACTATGGGGGCTTGAAGTAAGACCACAGATTGAGTTTGTACAAAATAAATTTTGTAAATGGATGCTATATACGGGAGAAAAGACTACAAATTATATGATTAGAGGTGAATGTGGTAGATATGATTTGTATGTAAATTATATGTGCAGGCCTATCAAATATTTTCTTAAACTGCAACTCATGGATGATAATAGATTACCGAAATTGTGTTATAAAATGTTGTTTAAGCAGGACTTATTGGGTAGAAAAAACTGGTGCACTTCTGTTAGGAGTGTTTTATATAATTATGGGTTTGGGGATGTGTGGGTTGCTCAAGGGGTAGGTAGTATATCACATTTCATGTTTGTCTTCAAACAACGTCTCCGTGATACCAGTCTACAGTCTTGGCAATCAAACATCAACCAATCAACTAAATGTGCATTTTATTCAATCATAAAGTCAGAATTTGAATGTGAGAATTACTTAAATATTAACTTACCCCAACCACTAAGATTTTATTTAGCAAATTTTAGATGTTCAAAGCATAAACTTAATATTGAATTAGGTCGTAGAAATGGTATTCCTGCTTCTAGACGTTTGTGTGAAATTTGTAATCTAAACTGTGTTGAAAACGAGTACCATTTTATTCTTGTCTGTCCTATCCTGCAAGATCTCAGAATGAACTTCCTGCCGAAATATTGCCACTCATCACCAAACGAAATGAAATTGAAATCGTTATTCCAATGTAAAAGCGAAAATGACATTAAGAATCTTTGTGTATATATCAAAAAAGGTATGGAATTAAGAAAAGAATTATTATCAATATAACCAACATAAGTGTAAAATTGTATATTTCTCTGTAATATGTGCTGTTTGTTTTCTTCAATCGTATTGATTAATTATGTGTTGTGTTTTAAATTATTTTATATTGTACCATCGTATAGATTAATTATGTGCTGTGTTTTAAATTCTTTTATATTTTGTACCATTGGCTTTTGGCCACAAAGTACTTGAATAAAGATATTATTATTATTATTATTATTATTAAAATGCATGGCGGTCGCTAATTGGTTAATCGAATGACTGACGTTATCGGGTCAAATGTCCCGTGCTTGATACCTGACGTCATAGAACGTGAGCTCCCACTAGAACTTGTTAGATCTACATGAGTGTAGGCCATCGAAAGTATAAAAAAACGAAACAAAATATAGATCTATATTTTAATTAGATTGGGAGAGCCCACAGGTGTTTTACAGATTTTTCTTTTTCAAAATTGGTGTGCTATCGATCTTCAGCGTTTCTGATGTTATACACCCTTTTCCAAAAACCCTGTTTACGCGATAGAGGTCGTCCTTTTAGTGGATTTTCGTTAAATTTGGTATGAAACATTGGTGTCATGGGAAAGTGAACACTAACAATATGGAACGTTATGTGACCTCCTTTGCTGACAACCTTATTACAGTATTTAGTCGATGTTTTTCAAACGCGTCAGCAGCTGTAATCAGTAACAGATTTTCGTAAGATTTGATGTGAAACATTGGAAACATGATTTAGGGTGTTAGCTCCTTTGTTCAAGCCCCCCCCCCCCCTCACAAAAAAACCTTGTTAATTTGATTTAGAGGGGATCTTTTGAGGTCGGAGAGGATAGGCTTTTAGTTCCATAGATGTATTACGTGTCCATAAAATTTTGTGAATATAGCCTCGGCAGTGTATTTCCGGGCTTTGCGTTGCCATCTTCTTTGATTTTATTACCAAGTCGTGGCGGTATTAGATAACTAGGTAACCGGGTAATACAGTAAAGGGCAAAATATGATCTGATTCAACTGCACAACCAAAGTGTTTTCTCCGTTTCCTCCAACTGCTATAGACATCTAAATTATATGTGCCATATTAATCCCAAAATGACCTGGTTTGTGTACAGGTCATTATACTAATAATGCCACGGTTTATTTAAAGGTCAGTTATTCCATCGCCCTTTCTTGCCAGGGAACAAATATACGTCCACAAGCTGCTTTCAAAGTGTTACAAGATTTCAATGTCAAGAGCAAATTACCCGATGGACCAATAAGATTCCTGATTATGACCACCCCAACACGACAACAGTTCCAAACAAACACTCTGATATCTGACATGTATATTTGCTGGAATTGTGGATTGGAGGACGGAGGTGGAGACAATACATCGTCACACGCAAATTAGACAAAAAACAGAGAGAAGTGTGATACAGAGTTTTAATCATATACATATTGATACAAAATTAATCAATACGAAAATTGTATAAATTAAGCCCAGTATCTTTGACATTTTCTTAAACTAAAGTTTGAATTTAATAATCATTTGGTCTGAAATCACAAGTTTCACAGCAATCAGCCATGTCAATGCCGTGATAGGAGTCACAACTATTGGGGTCACACTCGTAACCAGGAAGTTCACCTTGTGGGCAGTTGGCTGTAACAAGAAAACAGATATACATTTAAAATCTACAGTATGTATTGCACAATATATAAGTATGGATACCAGCGAATTTTAACGGTAAGGGGTAGTCCATAAATGAAGCAAGTTGTACACTTAGCTAAGTTTACGTTGGGAACATAAAATTTGACGATACAAAAGATTTTTTATCGGCGGTAAGAAAATGCGTAAAAATTATACTTGATACCTTTCATTTAGATATTTGTGTTGTTTTATGTTTATCAAATCATGATCATACTATTTCTTTTTATAAGGGTCGCTCTCTGAACTTTGTGGCTAGTTTACGAAAAACAAATCAACATTCTATATTTAGAAACAAAATGCCCTGCTTGCATTACTGTATTAGAACTCACCTGCTTTTGGTGGAGCTGCCGAATCGAAAACACACTCGCCTTTAATACACCACTGAATTGAAAAAATCATACAATTGAATACATCCAGCTTAGTCAGTCAATCAGTAGAGATCGACGTCGGCTTCGACCTAGGGTGATACTATAGTAAGATTATCAACTTGTCTACACACACACCAAGTTCCTTTCCTTGGGCCGGTTGCTCAAAACTAAGTTATTTTAATGATGCGTTAAAGCCCCAATACCACTCTTGTTGTAACAGAATAATATGTCCCAATCTGTATTCTGGTCAACAAATTGTACTATTTTACAATATTCCAATTAATTGATAATACAAATTTCATCTTAACACACCTAATTTAAAAAATTGGAAAAATTCAATATAATGGTTTGAAAAGCATAACGTAAACCTTTTCAAATGTAACTTGGATTTAAAAATATTTTCGAACCCTCTGGACAAGTAAAATATGATTTAATGGATAATTTACACAACAGGTAGGACACTTAAACATCTAGTACTTAGAATAAGGCTAATATTTATTTTCTGGAGCTGTCAACCCAGCAAGAGTGTTATTGTCCCTTTAAACTCTAATCTTGCTAACCTGTCGTTTGTTAACGGTACGTTAAATTTCTGTTGCTGGAAAATCAATTTCATTATCCGTTAGTTAACGGATTCATTAAAGTTAATCCAAGAGAAGACTGTTTGTTCATTGGCTGAATCTTAAAATTATAACAACTTCATAGAAACTGAAGACAATGGGACAACTAACTGTGCAGTCTGTTCACACAACTTGATTAAAGACAAAAAAAGAATTTACTATAGAATACATTATTTTTTCTTTAGAAATTTTAGCATAAATCTGTATGAAAAAATAAGTACGGTGGCTGATAAGGGACATGAAAAATAATATAATTTGATTTTTTTAATATTCATCCAAGTCAATTTTAATATAATTTGTTTTTTATAATTTTCACCCAAGTCCATTTTTATTTCCACCCAAGTCAAGTTTAATATAATTTGTTTTTTATAATTTTCACCCAAGTCAATTTTAATTTAATATGTTTTTTATAATTTTCACCCAAGTCAATTTTAATTTAATTTGTTTTTTATAATTTTCATCCAAGTCAATTTTAATTTCCACCCAAGTCATTTGTAATATAATTTGTTTATTATAATTTTCACCCAAGTCAATTTTAATTTTCACCCAAGTCAATTATAAAATAATTTCGACTCTGTTGAATTTCCACTTAGCGCGTGATGACATCGGAGAACGCTTGATCGGATATGATGACGTCATATGTGGATTGTGGGTAGGGTACGGGTAAGGGTTTTTTTGTCCCTCCTCACGTTTTGTGATCGAGAGATAGTGTTTGTTGGCGTTGCTGGTTCATTTTTCTCCAGGTCACTTTGAGCGGGAGCATAGTCTCCCGATCCCCCCCCCCCCACATTTCATTAAAAAATTGTGTGTTAGCCAAAACGAGATTGGAGCTTTGTCCCATTGGGTTCCGGGGATGATCAGGGCAAGTTTTGAGGGATATGGGGTTGTATTCCTTTTGATCACCTACTCGCATTGTACTCTCTGAAGGTGTTCCGAAAAAAAAATTCGAGAGGGGAGGGGAGGGGGTCCAGGCTCCCCATTTGTGTTTTATTGTGTATTCCTTTTGATCACCTACTCGCATTGTACTCTCTGAAGGTGCTCCGAAAAAAAAAATCGAGAGGGGAGGGGGGGGGGGTCCAGGCTCCCCATTTGTGTTTTATTTTAATCCAAAAATTCGAACGACAATTTTTTCTGAACTCTCAGGCCATGTCCCTCCCAAAAAACGAGATTGCACGCCCCATAGGAACCAAAGTATGGCCTTTGAAGTAATCCGGATGATTTTGAAAGCCATGTTTGGGATGTCCCTCCGCCCCGGTGGTTGTGCTCAGTGACTTGGAATTCTAATAAATGGAGGATAATACGCCTGGTTACTGATCCGACAGAAAAGAATGGATTCTGATTTATAGGGGCAGAGATATAGGGCCCCAAACATGGCCCCTCGTTTCAGGCAATCGCTCAAATTTTGCCAATTTGGACCAAAAAACACCCGATTTCGTTCTGTAAACACCCAGATGCACCCATTGGGAGGTTCCGAGGTTGGAAATTCTTAAAGTATATCGACGCCGGGGAGTCGCCCGGGGTCGTCACATTTCTGCCTCGGCGACCGGTAGTGAGGGAAATCGTGATTTTTTGCATCAAAATGCCTGAAAGACCCCATTTGCCTGACCGCAGCTTAATACATTGTTATACATTTTTTTCAAAAATGGTCCTATCTCTTCGAAACTTCGGCTACCTCCCCCGCCCTGCATTTCCACCTTGGGGCATCCAAAAATGGTCTCAAAATTAAAATCGAACATCTAGTTCCATCTCTATTTTTTTTAACTTTGTGTAGCCCCGGGAAAATGGCCACCGTTCACTCCCCATGGGTCGGGATCAACATTTTCTTTTGGGAAATGTGTTTGGTCAAAAGATGTGTGCTTGGGTGGAATACCTGCCCAGAAAAATTTGGTGTCTATTGACCTTCGGGAAGAGTCGGGCGTAGCAATAATCCACATGAAAAATGGGCGAAAACAGAAAAAAAAATCGATTTTGTCATTTCGGTGCCCCTTAGAAAAAGCCCTTAACTCAGCCCCTATGAGCAGTGGGTCCATGAAATTTGGAAGGTGCCCGCCAATGAGCAGGATCGACCACCAAGGGGTTCCGATTTTATTCAGGTATCGGATCAGAACTCTACTCGACCTGATCCCCGCCCCCCGCTCTCCTTCCAAAACATTTGTCATTTTTAGAGAATTCAGGGGTTTAGCCTGAATTCATAGGCCAAGGTGGGATGGGGGGTAGGCTACCCCTCCTTAAACCCCATATCCCCGTTTCTACCCTCCGCCGAGACATGTTTTTCTCAAGGTCACGTTTTTCTAAACCCTGCCCCTCCCCGTGGACCCAGGGGCCACAAATTTGGCATGGGGGTAGGCCTTGGTATAGCCATCTAACATTCTTGGGGTTTCGACCGGCAAGTCCGAAAACCTTTTTTGACGAGCAGCTTGTGGAGGAAACGGAGAACTGGGGAGATTTTATCAAATATCCTGGTTGATGACGTCACGCGCTGGGTGGAAATTCAACAGAATCGAAATTATATTACAAATGACTTGGGTGAAAATTAAAATTGACTTGGGTGAAAATTAAAATTGACTTGGGTGGAAATTAAAATTGACTTGGGTGAAAATTATAAAAAAAAAACAAATTATATTACAAATGACTTGGGTGGAAATTAAAATTGAAAATTATAAAAAACAAATTGAATTAAAATTGACTTGGGTGGAAATTATAAAAAACAAATTATATTAAAATTGACATAGAATAGAAAATTACACTACATGTATGACCTATGCAAAAGCCCACTAATGCCACCGTTAAACAGATAACGGCAAGTTAACGTGTTAAAGTTAACAGGGCTTCCAGCAACAACCTTTCTCTCCGCTAAAGTTAACGATCCGTTAACACGGAGTTAACAGACCATTAAAAGTTAACAGAGCTTTGAGCAACCGGCCCCTATAGGCCATTTCAAATCGTATAACATAATTAGATAAGTAGCCTGGTGTACCTCATCCTCGGTATCCCCCGAGTTACCGTTCTGTTCTACTCCATTAACCTCTGGGTCCATTCACGGGTTTTTCTGGAATTGATCGTAGGTTGAGTCTACAAACCAATCAGAAAACAGTTTACATTCACCACAATAATCTTAGTTGCAATAAAATGTGTCTCACCGAGAATAGACCCAGAGCAGTAACTCTGGTGATACCGTGGATATGTAAAGGGAACAGCTCACCAAATATTCCTTAGCCGTCAAGAAACAAGGGCGGAAGTTATTTTTAGCCTTTCTCTCCCTTTCGACCCCCCACCCTTGCAAGGCGATTTTTGTTGACTTTTTAGTGTAGAATTGAAGGAAAGGGTTTGAAAACATATTTTATGTCAGATTTGGGTGAATGGTCATGATTTTGAGGCAGAAGGATACAAGAGTTGAGAGGCTGGTTCGGTTCAAATGTAGGGTCGAAAATTGCATGTTTATTTGTCTCTATTTCCAGCTTGTGTATGTCAAGTCTTTCCTGAAGAACCTCATAATATGTGCTCTTAGGCAAAATGTTGCCACATCTTGCTCCATCTGTGGTAGAAAGCGTTCTACTCAACGAAAAAGTAAGAGCCGGTCTAAGAGACGAGAATTAATATTAAAGTTACATTATGGGAGATAAGATAAAGAGATGGCAGTTCTCACTATAATAGTTAAAAACTAGATAGTGTAAAGATAATTTGCTGAAAATTTCAGTCAAATTGATTCACTATTAGCCGAGAAAAACGCGTTAGAATTTTCACATAGTCTCGGTCATCATTACTCAAATCATTAATATAAACAGCATAGTCTCGATTATCCACTTGATTGATTTAATTATCAACCGCCATTAAGCGGCATATACGATTTTAATCTGCCAACATCGAAGGCTAGCCTTGACATAAAGAGTTTATTATGGTCTGGATATGTTAATTAATGTCTAATTGATTATTTAGATAACATCTCAGGCTTAAAGAAAGACTTGTAAAAAGCAGATTTTGCTCTTGCATAATGCTATTTTAATGTCAATGTGAAAACCATTAGTGATCCGTAGCCTGCCTATCTCAGCAGACATAATAAATATTATAGTTTACAGCCCGTAATCGATTTCCATAGTTGTATTGTTCCGTTCTGATTCATATGAACATAGATTTAAAAGTGCACGTAATTCTTACCTTACCGTCACCACAGGACGTATGGTCATAAGCGGTATGACCCCCTTCACATTCCTCGCTGTCCGGATTAAAACAATTTAGATCGATACACATCAGGTCAAACATCGAGTCCACAGCTTGCTCATACTGAAAATTACAAACAAGAAATTAGCCAGCAGTAGTAGGTTTGTTTCAATTCGTATCTGAGTTAATCACGTTACGTAGAAAAGTAATGGGGGTTTAACTTCATACTGTTCTACTCCGGACTGGGCTAATGACGATGGGCATACATCCTACAGCATGCTATGAAGTTAATTTTGACCCGACAACGCTACTACGGTCTTCTCTTATATCGAATTATAACTGTCAAGGGATCCAGACGATTAGACAATTGTCCGTATTAGGCCTCCGTGATGGGGGAACTACGCCGGAAAATCTGGATGAACTGCCTCTTACCGACTTAGCCACGTAACGGTAGAGCTAAGTTGAAAAAGAAAGACATGGTAGTAGGTTATCAATGCCTTCTCTCGCAAAATTATTGAATTGAAATTATATATTACATATTATATGTAGACATTTACAACAGAAAGACGACTTTGGGGATATATTGTCGTTCGTTAGTATGTGTGTGTGTTGGAGGGGGGGGGGGCGTTTTAACATCGGTGTGTACATATAGGAACCCTTGACAAGTTGAATTAGAATTAATAGTAGGTCTTAGCGACGTTTTTCGGGCAAAATTTCACCCATAGCACACAGCCTAGATAGAGCAAAGCAGTCGGCCATTTTAAAAAAAAAACATTTCATTTTTATTTAATTTCATTTCATATCACCTTAACGTTATCAAAGTTTATTATATAACCTACGCGACAGAAGAAAGAATCGACATTATCCATCGCCAATTTACATTGCATATCAGCCAGAACAGTTTGGTGGTCTGGTTCTGGTTCACCATTATCATCAACGCCTAGACAGCTAGATTCGTCCCTGAAATAGTAGTCATAATTAGTTTATCTTATTCACATAAATAACCGATCGGATTAAAACACAAGATTTTATTTCGCTTCTTTTTTATAGTTCAAATTTTCGTTTTACTTGTACTACACTAGGCTCTTGGAGAGTTTTTCTTATCATTGACCTGTTCTGAATGATGTTAGGGATTAGCCAATGAAATGGTCTGTTATGGCCAGCTTTAGGCGTGTTTTGAATGGAACTGTGAGTAGTTCACTCGTAGCATTAATCATGATTGGTTTATCAAATGCGTGACGTCATAGGGTCAAAAGTCGCTCATGTGACCTCTGACGCGACCTACATGTATAGCTACAGAGGTCAGATCTTCATGTAGTGTAGGCTATCAAATGTATAAAAAAAAGCGTGGTTTCGATTCCCCGCGTGTACCTGACACAGAGCAGCATCGCCTGTCCAAGTTGGTGTGTTTCTTCCCACGACTCAAGACCCCTACACGCAAGCGAATTAATAATGATAAACCTCACGATGCAACGCTGTAAAATGTTTTAGCGATCATTTCCAAACGGCTGAATGTTTTGAACTATTTAATTACTAAATCAATCGTTTTATTTTTAAGACACCGTGAATCAAGCACCATGTCAATCTTTATTGGTATAAGAACTCTTATCTGCTTTAAACTATATGAGAACTGAAAAAGTAAACGACCCTTTACATCCTCGCCCGATGCCGCCTTCAGCATCCCGGCATTTGTGTCATTCACCCACAAAACAACACGTTCTCTTCACAATATTGTCACAGGAAAGGAAGGATATAGGTAGTGAGTTCTAGACGAGGCGATACCAGGCCCGTATCCAGGATTTTGTTGAAGGGGTGGGGTGGGGGCACTGGATCAAAGGGTAATATGTCGCAACCTTGGATTGCTTGGGCGGAGACAATGCGTAAATCATGTTTATATATCTATTAAAGAGCAGATAATATGTGAACTACAACAGTAACAAAGTAAACGAAAATAAACATCAACTTTGTCACTGGGGCTGAAAACGACCCCCTGCCCCCACCCCCAACCCCTGCATCCGCGCCTGGATACAAATGAAAATGAAAAATTTAAGTTTTGAATGCAAGGGTTATTGCACACCTGAAAAAGAAATATCGACGAAGAAAAAAGAAGTAACTCACATTGCTACCAGGAAGTAAACCACCATAGTAGCGGAGCAATCTGAGAATTGAAAAGGGTTGTTTATCATGCTGGGATGTGCTGGAAAGTGTGTTTTGGCAGACATAATATAATAATCGTCGTCAGAACAGCCTTTTTCACTATCGTGAAGAGAGTCCAAACTGAAAAGAAATGTTTTAAACCGTTTGAGGTACAATGGTCACTTTCATACCTCCATCATTATCAGAGTGCTTGTACAAACTGATCGCGCGGGGTTGGATGGCCGAATCGTTAGCACATGCGTGCTGTATCATAAAGCCTGTCATTGACCCAACTGGTCCAAGCTCGTAGGTTTTCTCCGGGTCCTCCGGTTTCCTCTCACTGCTAAAGACCCATAAGCGCATATGACCTAGTTTTAAACCCCATCTCTCCCTCTCTCTCTCTCTGTAACGCTTCTGTAACGCTTCACAACGTTTGACAAACGTTATCCGTTTTATATCGACCTTTTCGTGTTAGGGCCGTATGATACGACGAATGCGCGCTGGAAGTATACCTTTGAGATGCCCAGATATTTTCTCATAGCCGCTTATCCCTAAAAGATCATCAGACAACTTGCATGTACACAACAATTGTATATTTACGTACTTGTGAGCTAGTTCATGAGCTGCTATCAGTGCTGTTAAAGCTGTGGAAACTTTATATTCGCCGCATGCGCCACCAATGAAGGCTATTCCTATTTAAACGAACATAGAATAATATATACACATTAACAAGAGGTTCCTAGATATTTCCATAAGAAATATACACATAACTTGAAATACCATGGGCGCTATTGCACTATCGCACCACTGCTAGTTCCCGTGGTCGTTGGGATTTGAATTGTTCAGGGGGAATAGTGCGAAAGAGCAATAGTACCATACTATGTCAGTAGATCTTTTTGAACTTAACTTGAATGGATTGAAATGAAATGGAGTTTAAGGCCCTAATGTTCTGTTCCGACTCGACTAATAGAGACGCGTATACGTCGTGCAATGTGCTACGAGAAAAATCTGGCCCGGCCAGCGGCTCTACGTCCTACTGTTATATTGAATTCCAACCATCAATTACGTACACGTTACACCTAAATGAGTTGTCCCTTGCTATACCCCCTCCCCCCTCCCGTCTAACATCACTGATGAGGGGGAATCACGCCGGAAAATTCCGATGAAAAGTCTGAGCCTACATTGAAAAGAGTTGTAGAAATCTAAACAGCCGATGAACTTTTAATTTACTGAAATTGGGCCCAATACCACTTGTAACTGAATAATAGGTCCCAATCTTTATTCTGGTCAACAAATTGTATTATTTTACAATATCCCAATTAATTGATGATGTAAATTTCATCTTAACTCACCTAATTTAACAAATTTGAAAAATTCAATTTAATGTGAAAAGCCTTACGCAAACCTGGTCAAATGTGACTTGGATTGTAAAATATTTTCTAACCCTCGCGACAAGTAAAATAGGATATAATGGATAATTTACACAACAGGTTGGACACTTAAACGTCTAGTAGGCTACTTAGAATAAGACTATTATCTATTTTCTGGAGCTGCCTGGCCAGCAAACGTGTTACTGTCCCTTTAATGGATTGTTAATTGTACAATAGAATATCATACCTATTGTGCCGGTGTCTTTACCAAAGGCAAGTACTTCACTATAAAAAAACAAAATTGATAGTACATAACTAAAAGTATTAGGAACAATGAAATAATAATGATCAATCACGGATGATGATACGACGATTCAGCGGAAAACATACAGTAAAACTTCTAAATGGGCATTGGTTTACTGAAAAACTCAAATGGAATCTCTAATATAACTGAATCTGTAATACTATACCAGTCCAAAATTACGTCGTTTTTATTCACACATTCATATTAAAATACTCTTTTAACAGGGTAAGAGATTAAGAGAAATATGAGCTTTCCTCGTAATTTTGGACTGGTATAATATTCCTCCATGTCGTTTTTGCTTTTGTCCTCAAAATAAACCATACAAATATATACATGATGAGAATAAAAATCAAGGATGCATCATACATATACATGATAAGAATAAAAGATGAGATAAATTTATATATACATGTAATACACGCATAGTCGCTTAAATGTTTTATATGATTATTTATAATGGGGAGTACCAAGACGAATGGGACTGTAGCGAAAAAAAAAACAAAACAAATTGGCACTTGTGAAAAAACGCCAAAGACTGATAGAGTTCGTCTGGTATGGAATTCTTGAATAAGATCGAGGTTTATCAATTCTGCAGACATCCAGATGTATTCTCGTTGGCCTTTTATCTATACTCGATATTCCTTTTTGTGCTTTCGAAATCTTGCACAAATAATGTTTTGAACTTCAATTGTTTTTGCCTGACAGGTATCAACTTGTGTGGGTTGATCATATACACTATCGTCATTAGGCACATTATCATCGTCATCATCATCTCCATCATCAGTTTGTACGTCTTGCAGTGACGTTTGTATACTCTCCTCATCGTTGTCATGTTCAGGCGATTGATAGTTATCTGTTTTGTCTAGAAATAACTTCGAACGGCCTGCGTTTACATCGGAGCCATAATCCTTATCTTCTGAGCATGACCTTATACTATATATTTGTAATTTGGTCCAATGTCTGTTATATAGTAAGGGCCGGTATACTTTGCTTGTAATTTAGGCGAAAGCCCTTTCACTTTCCTAACATTTGTTAACAAAACCTTATCGTTTATTTGATATATGGGGATTTTGGACTTTTTATCATGATTTACCTTGATGCGTTGCTTGAAAATTTTAATATTATATGTTGTCAGTAGCAATTTCTTCAATTACATGTAATTCATTTAAATACGCTTTATTATTCAGTCCTATTGTTTCCTTTGGAATTAATTTTGTATCGAACGGTAGGAGCATTTCGCGCCCGAAAAGTAAACGATATGGGGATAATCCAGTTGTCTGAGAAACTGTGGACCTAAACGACATCACGATAGATGGAAGTATTGAAGACCAATTGGTTTGCTTATCATTACAGTAGGCGCGTAAAGCTTTTTCGATATCTGCGTTCCTCCTTTCACATTCGTCGATGGGTGGTAGAAGCTTGTTAATATATGCTTAACACCGAATAATTAGCATACAGCATTGCCAAGTTTGACATAAAGTTAGCACCTCTGTCGCTGACCAGTGTTCTTAGGCATCCGTATCCAGTGAATATTTCTTCCTCTGCCTCTTGGGTCCTTGTTAGGAAACTCTCGCACCATCCTGTATATGAATCAACCACAGACTACGCCTTGGTACATTTTTGGCCAATAATATTTTTGAATAAGACATGGTCTTGTGGCATCTCGACCTCTGTGACCCCCTCCCGCAAGCGAATCGCGGTAGGTGAACATTAGTTTATCCCGTAACACTGTGGGTAACGCTATCTGGCTAATTTGAACCTAGTCTTGGTTTGGATTCCCCCGCCTGGGCTGATAGAAATGATAGAGGATGCCATTTTTCATATCATACTGTTCTGACCTTCCCACTAACCTCTTAGCTTCGCCATTAGAAAAATGTGGTGGGATGGATCCGGTCTCCAGAAACTCTATGATGTGCTTGAAATCTGGACATTCCCTTTGCTGCTTTGCAAGGTCTGGCGGAACAACCCTGTTATCGAGTTAGATGGAGATATGCCCAACTAACGGAGGATATGGTTCACCTGGGAAGACGAAGGTGGCAGTTGTAATGATTTTGTCCACATGTTTTGCGATGGGTTGTATTTTAGGGAGAGAGAGAAAGAGAGAGAGAAAGAGAGAGAGAAATGGGGTTTAACGTCCACTCAACACAAACTAGGTCATTTCGGGACTAACATATGGTTAATTTTATTTCAATAGTTCGCTTGCGCGTAGGGGTCTTTAGCAGTGGGAGAAAACCGGAGTGCCCGGAGTAAACCCACGAGGTTGAGAAGGCGCCCCTATCTCCATGCCACATACGCTCACACCATGGCTCGAAACCACAGCCCCAAGCTAGAGGACCGGCCAGCTAGAGGTCGAAGTGCGGCACACTAGACCACTAGGCCATCCCAACCCCCCTGTATTTTAGGTATCTCAAATTCGTCTTCTATCACCGTGTGTTCAGGATAAATATGTTCTTCTAGATAAGGCATCTGTATTGGTGCTTTTCTTGCCAGCTATATGTAACAGTCTGAATTTGTATTCCTGAATTGCTAGTGCCCATCGTTATAATCTACCAGTTTCCGTTTTGTTTTCTTGAAGTGAAGGCTTAGTGGTCGGTGTACACCGGAGATGGAGCATGTGATAAATAGACTTTGAAAGCTCTGATACCAACCAGAACTGATAAACACTCTTGTTCTGTTTAAACAATGGGTTTAATTATGAGGAAAGCTCATAATTCTCTTAATCTCTAACCCTGTTAAAAGAGTATTTTAATATGAATGTGTGAATAAAAACGACATAATTTTGGACTGGTATAATACAACAAGCCAACAGTGATGCTCGTGTCCCCCGCTGAAATCCCGAAATAAATAGATAGAATCAAGATTATCTTGTTCCAAAGCACCAATGAAATGGATTATCTCCGCTTAGCGTGAATCATTGCACATCAAGTTTAAACATTCTACCTCAATTAAAAGCAGAGTTGTTATATTCCAAACTCTCTCTTGTCTGCACCATTCCAGCCAATACAATGGATGAGAAAAGTCTGTGACACCATTCCAGCCAATACAATGGATGAGAAAAGTCTGTGACATATTTGTCATCATGGAACCCAGTAAGAACCCTCAGCACCTTCTTGATCATCTTAACGACGTCCACCATCGCATGAAGTTTACAGTTGAATTAGAAAATGACAACCAGCTACCTTTTCTAGATGTAATGGTGAATAACTCTGCTGACAAGTTAAAAACCACCGTTTACCGCAAGCCGACCCACACAGACCAATATATACATAACAGTTCTAACCATCATAACAAAGTCAAAGCAGGAATTATAATTACTTTAACTAGACGCGCTAAATTATTGTGTGACGAAGAACTACTTGATGATGAACTGAAACACATCAACAATGTGCTTACAGAATACAATAACTACCCTGAAAATAAGGTTAAATCAATAATGACGAAAACCCTGACACATACGTGCAAACCACCCGAAGCAGTAAAAAATAATCACCCGATATTTATCACAATTCCATTCATAGGACCAGTCAGCTACCAAATCAAAAGAATTTTAAAAGAGCAAATAAGTGCAGATGTAGTGTTTAGCAGTGGAACTACACTGGAAACCATGTTAAACGCAAATGGCAGAATAAAACCACTAAGAAACGACCAAAAGGGTGTCATATATAAAATAAAATGTGAGTGTGATGACGTATACATCGGAGAAACATCCAGATCAATTTCAGTACGAAATAAAGAACACCACACAGCAGTAAGAAAGCAAGAATACAATAAATCAGCAGTTGCTGAACATATTTACAACAACCCGCGGCATGAAATTAAATGGGAAAACACGGAAATTCTAGCCAGGAACTTGACAGTGTGGAAAAACAGAATTCTCAGAGAAGCCCTAGAAATCTAAAAACATAAGCCCAAATTAAACAGAGACACAGGACATTTCCTCCCTAATCTATGGGTAGATTTACTTAATCTTTAATCACTGTGTAGTTCATGTATTCAATCCCCCCTCTCAAACTTGTTTTTTACTTTCTTATTTTTCCTGCTAATTGCTTTCTCCTTGTTATTTTTATATTTAATCTTGTTAATTGTGGTTGTTTATCTTCTATAAACGGTTTCTAGTTGTTATCTTTGATCTGGTTAATTAAAATTGTTGTTATGGTGTTATCTGCATTAATGATATCTACTAGTTGTCTATATATTACATCTTTCATCTTGGTTAATTGAGTTATTATTTTTTTATCTGCTAAATGGCTTCCAAAATGTCCATCTATATATTACACCACATTTTTGATAACTAATCATTATTTGCTTGATAACGATACCTGTATGTGTATTGAAAGGTAGCATGTCAATATATTTCAGAAGTAGTATATCCATATAAGTGTGTTTATTTTTAGTGAGATCTATTTCTATGTCTTATAAGGATTACCATAAATTCGTGTTTATAATATCCTAACAAACAGCCCATTCGATAAGATTTTTGACCCAAGGATGAGGCGTGATAAAATCTTTCATGGGCGCGAAACGAGGGGTGGGGGTGGGGTGGGGGTATCTAGTCCTGTATTATATAATACATACACAAGGAATATTCTAAAAATACAAGTTGTTATTTAATAGAATGTACAGAAATGAATTCTATTTTAAAACTTTGTACCTTCCTTAAATCGCAAAAAAGGATAACTGAATATTCATAATGTAATGTTAGATGTTATATTTTATTATATTTTACTATATGGCATTGTATTTAATTGATATTTGTTCTTGTTTCGTAACTAACTACCCTCTTATATATTACATTTATATCAATATGGCCTGAAAATGTTGAAGAGAACTGAAAACGTTAGTCATAAATTTTCAACGTATATATATATATTTTAACGACTTGCATATAATCTATAATATGAGTGTCAATACAACTCCCCCACCCCTCGCTAGAATCTCTTAGCCAATTGAAAAAAATGTAGTCATTGGCAAGCTGACCTAAATTCAAAAATCGTGACTCAACTCATTAGAAAGGCTATACTTAGATGTTTTTCTTTGTGCAAAATAAATTCGGTAGCAAATATACTTATATTCAATTGTGTTTTTGCTCTATTCTTCTTTGGGCAACAGCACCAAGAGCTTAAAAACCCTTCAAAAACCCTGTTCTGTGTAGCTCAAACAAAATTTCGCGCATTTGAAAGTAATCAAGGGGGTGCATCCGCGATCTGCGATCTGAACATAGATACATTTCTTTCTTTGACCTCATGAACAATATCTGGTAACTTGTTCAACAATCTGTCAAGAGATTATAGACAAAGTAGCGAAATATTGTAACGACTATATGTTCACATTAAACATGTGTCTGTAATAAACACTCTGTTAGCCACATGACATGGTCATTTTTAGGTAAGGTATCTCCGTTAGCTTCAACCCATATTCCGAAGTCATCGATGGCTGAACTAGCCTGTACATAACCATAATCAAAGTTATTGGTCTTAAATGGTGCTTGATCGTCCTGTAAGAATCAGAAGGGTTAATTTAATATTAATAATAAATGAATGTACAGGGCGCAATTCTTTCCAGTAAACTTCTTAAGAGTGCTAGTCATGCATTTGCTTGAAAATTAAGGTCTTTAACTGGGACTTAAACGTGTTCAATGTTTCGGATCTCTTGATGTCAATGGGGAGTCTGTACTACACCACATCTCAGACAAACACGATCTCCATTCTAGTTTCTTGATTCTGATGTCACAGTGTGATGTGTGGTTGATCGGCTGATCTTAAAGTACCAGATGGTTGATAAAAGGAGAACAGGGACCTGTTTCACGAAACTTTAAGTAAGATAAAATCCGAATTTTAATAATTTGATTGGCTAATACAAGATTGATTTTAGTGCTTAACCAATCAAAATTAAAGTATCTACAAAAATTTGGATTCTAGATGTAAATGACGTACCTCCAGGAGTAAAAGACCTGCCATTTCTATTTTAACAACAACGTCGTAGTAAATATCTGTTATAGTATCCAAACGTAATTGTGTCTAAAACATTAAAAACCAATACACGCTATTTAAAGATACATTGTGGGAGATTAGATAACGAGTTGGCAGTTCTCACTAAAATAGTTAAAAAAACAGCTAATGTAAAAGAAATTTGCTGAAAATTTCAGTCAAATTGATCCACTTTGAACCCAGAACTAAGCGATTGAAAGTTCCGCTTAGCCTCGATCATAATTACTAAAGTCTGTAAGAAAAAACTAGTAGAGTAGTCTTGGTTATCCATTCAATTGTTAAATCGAAAAGGAAAATTTTGCAGCAAATCGAACTACAATCTAACAAATATCGCAGGCTGGCCTTGACATCGAGAGTTGATTTTGGTATGGATAAGTTAATTAATGTCTAATTAATAGTTTTACTAAAATTTCAGGCCTAAAGAAAGACATACAATAGGCAGATTTTGCTCTTGCATAATGTATGTTTAATCTGATTAAAATACAAATCTATATTTCGTTTCGGTTTTTTTACTTTCGATGGCCTACACTACAACAAACCTGACAAGTTGCATTGGAAGGCCGTGTCCGGATTCGTATATGGGCGGCGTCTGACCCTATGACGTCATAGATTGATTAATAATTAATCAGTGTTGACGTTTCTAGTTGTAACCCACAGTTCCGTGTATTGGAACGCCAAGAAGTCGCCGTAATTGACCATTCCATTGGCCAATCCCCCCACTTCAAACAAAACGCCGGTATTATAACAACTTTTCCGGTGTAGTAAAGACAAGTAAAACGAAATTTTGAATCATAAAAATCGAAACGAAATAGGATCTGTGCTTCATTCGTGTACTTTAGGCCAAACCATTGAGTCAAGTGGTCTGGTTTCCATTCCTCACTGCTAAATACTCATACCCCCAAGCGAATTATTGTAATATACTGAGCGCGAAAGAAAACGCATTACTTAGTTTTTCGTATAACAAAATGATCCTGTAAACATATCTTATTTAATTTGCTTCTTGTTGTGAACAATATTCAAATGGGAACACATCAATAACAACACATTTGTACATGGATGTTTAATCTGTAATCAACAATACAAAGTCAGATGGGTCAGAACTAAAAATACGACACAGATGTCAGTAGCGCATGTGTCCTCCGTGGGCTCTTACGCACGTTGTGCAGCGACCTCGCATGGAATTAACCATATTATATTATATTCGACCGTGATATGTTATCACGGTCGAATATAATATGTCAGTTATATAGAGGGATATGTGTTTTCCTTTGGCGTTCGTTACTTCCGATTCATGAAATCTTTGTTATGCATCTATCGTAGCAATGATCTCTGTTTAAATTATATTTGCTTAACAAGTTCTATGTGTGATAATGACTGACACCAATATTGTCCTTTAAGAAGAAAGAAAATCCCGAATACGCTAAATTCGTCAATGAAAAATGGTTGTCTCCGGTTAAAATATACACCCACAGATCTCGCGATCTGAACAAGAACTGTGTTAGGGGTCAACAACAAAATTTAATGTTAATATAAAAAGCTTACAAATGCCATACAGTAAGCTATGCGTGATATTTTGGCTGGGCAGCGACGCTACGACCTACTAATATATCGAATTCTAACTGACAAGGGGTCTTTTACGTGCACTGCAATGTGTACACCGGTCCTCGGGTTTTCTTCGATTGTATGTAATTATATTATTTTGACCATACTTACAGTGTAGAACAGTGAAATGATTAAGTATTAAATTTTACTTAATCCCCGGCAGTGATGTTGAAGTGCGTTTCTATATTGCTAAAATTTGGCAAATTAAAGTTGTCAAACCTTATAATATTAATATACATAAACCATGAACCTCTACTGAGTAAGTCGCTTGGTCACAAATCAGAAGGTCTCGGGTTCGATCCCTGCGTTGACCGAGAACATTCCTCTAGATTCCCCAGTGGTTCAGGACGGATGGTCCGACTTGGAGCCTTGTCTTGTCGTTGGGAATGGACAAATAACTACATACCGTGTTCACTTTGGAAAAAAGGCTGGAAACCCACTGTACGGGCAACTTATCCACTCCAGCAATAATACTGCATAGAGCAAGACCAATTAAGTCCGGATACGCCAAGCCTTAATCTCGAACACAGAAACTATATATAGTAGGGTAGTTGGGTGGCCGAATGGTTAGCACCTGCGCGCTGTTTCGTTTCCTCGATGGTGCGTGACAAAAAGAAGGATCACCTGCCGAACATCGCCGATTTTGTCCTTCGGTTTCCTCCCACTGCTAAAGATCGATACGCCCAGGCGAATTATTAAAATAAACCATGTGGTCAAATGTATTATCGATTATATCATTGTCTTTACTTTGTACTCCAGAGAGAGAGAGAGAGAGAGAGAGAGAGAGAGAGGAGGGAGAGAGGGAGGGGGGAGTGGGGTTTAACGTCCACTTGACACAAACTAGGTCATTTCGGGACTAAAATGTGGTTTAATTTTATTTCAATACTTCGCTTGCACGTAGGGTCTTGAGCAATGGGAGGAAACCGGAATACCCGGAGAAAACCCACGAGGCTGGACAGGCGACCCTATTCCTTGCCACGTACAAACGTGAATTCGAAACCACGCCAGTTGAATCAATGATCATACATATGGGAAACAGTTGACTTCCTATAGCATTTAACATGATTTAAATGACTTATATTTAGTGGACAGCATAAGTGCAATTGCTTGATATTCACCTTTATCGTACCACAATATAAGATTTTCTTACGCGGGGGGGGGGGGGGTCACAGTAAAATGTATCGTATTTGGGGATTCATATTCAGGTACATATTTAGCACATTATCATTAAAATTTAATCATCTTATTAATTGGAATAAATTATCACCTTGCTAAAACCGATTCATCACAAACTATTAACATTTCCACAGTAAAGATGTCCAAAGATCTCCTCGTTCTATTACCTTCATGTATCGCAGCTTTCATCTCGGCTATTGTTAGGTTGGAGCTCTCTACTGAAATGTAAATACAGGATATCGTTATTCTATAATTAAATCAACTTGTCGGTTTTAATTTCTGGTAGCTATCATGTTCATGAAGCAACGACTGTGAGTTTTACAACACCTTGACGTTGCTAGATTATTTCACAATTCCCGAACTTACAGCTACGTTACGTACAGACACGTGAACAGTAGTGTCCAATCAGGGGTTGTGGCATAGCGAACTGTGCAATTCGATTATTACAGGTAGACATGTTAGCTTGGAAGCGTGAGACTTGGAGTTCGTGACGATTGAGGAATCAAGCGCGATTTCCATGCATCTATGACGATGAAAGATATCTTATCCATTAAGATTACATTTTATTTGACGACAGTCACGTTTATTCCATCTCCCATACGTTTTATAAGTACATTTGGTATTTCCGTATGGGGGGGGGGCGGGAACCTCCGGTTTCCTTCCACCGCTACAGACAAGTTCGTTGGATGTAGAAATTTTCGAACTGTCAAAAAGTTTGTTGGGTCTACCTTGATCCATTCGACATATGTATGGCGTGAATAGTATGTCGCCATTTCTACATCGTGCAGATTAATATACATGTAATGTTGATTCTTACCTGCTGCAAATACTTCATCATGACCATAACTAAGGTTGTCAATATCCCTTAGAACATGCTTGTTGCCGCTGGCAGACATGGCCAAGTTATTTGAATTTAAATTTAATATCCCTTCCTGCAAGATGTAAGCATTCTATATCAATGCAATATCGTTGTTTAAAATTAAATAAAGCAGCTGGAATAGATGTCGCGGTTTTATATGGCACCAGAAAGGAAATGATACAATTGCAACGGTCTAAGATGTTTTGGATTTGGGTATGGGCGGGATAGATTGAAGAGTAATTAAACGACGATGGCATTGATGTCTGGATTCAGATCATTATGAAGAGAAAATGCATTTGGTTTATTATGGAAGCCTATAACTACCATTCATAATTTCTACTTTTCGCCCCTTCAAAACACGAAAGTCAAAAAGTAGAAAAGTAAGGTTACGATAAAATATAAAGCGACAAGCCAAAATGAACTCGAAAATAGGAAATTAAGAAATAATACACTGCGATAATAGCGCCTCTCGTTATTTCTTAATTTCTTATTTTCGACTTGCATTTTGGCTTGTGTACCGACTTGGCGACATTCGACTTAGTCATTTTTTTTTTGTATTTTTTGATGTCCTAATTTCTTATTTTCGACTTGCATTTTGGCCTACAAATGATAGGCCTACATAATAAATTCAATTGTCGTGAGTTTGTTTTGGTTTTTTTTTTATCCGACATTTTTGCAGATTAAATATTCCATTTGGTGGAGAAAAATGTAAATAATTTTTTGGAATAAAAATGTTTTATCCATTTTGGCGAAAACAAATGAAGGCCAGTGTGAGCCCTGATTGTTCGTATTCAAGTGTGATCTGGAAAGTAGAGACTACTACAACTTCCGAGGCGAAAAGTAGAAAATAAGAAATTAAGAAATAGCGAGGTCGCTAATAGCGCGTGTGTTTATTTCTTAATTTCTACTTTTCAAGTTGCACTATGGCTTTGTTTGAGTGTTGTTGCCTTCTGTCTGACATCAACAAATATAAAAATATGACTAACTCGAAAGTCGCCAAGACGGTATACAAGCAAGTGGAAAATAATAAATTAGGAAATAATGATTATTCCTTAATTTCCTTTTTTCGCGTTGCATTATGGCTTGGTATGCGTGTTGTCGCCTTCTTAGAGACATCAAAAAATACAAAAATATGACTAAGTCAAAAGTCGCCAAGACGGTATACAAGCCAAAATGCAAGTCGAAAATAAGAAATTAGGAAATAATGATTGTTTCTCAATTTCCTATTTTCAAGTTAATTTTGGCTTGTATACCGTGCTGTCGCCTTACATTTTGTCGTAACTTCTACTTTTCTCTTTTTCGACTTCCGTGTTTTGAAGGAGCGAAAAGTAGAAATTATGAATGGTAGTTATAGGTTTCCATAGTTTATATCTGTTAACGGCAAGTAACGTCAATTTGTTGTATATTAATTTACGTACATGTACAGATGACATTGATGTTCTATTCTTATAGTAAATACTAAAGATGATTATAATGTATGATTATTTTAACATTTGGCGATAATAAGCAACAATTTGCATTTCAAATGACCAATCAGTTTCACTGCTGTATAAGCTAATAATAGACAGATAATATTTTTTTAGGAATGAAAGTTAAAATTTAATTGATTTCTGTTTATTATAGAAAAGAAGTAAAATTATTGCGTTTCAAAGAATCAACTAATATGGCGTTGATGTTCAAACTTTAAGATAAAGTAACTATATCAGATATTATTTAATATACATTTTGTTTTTAGCAAAATCCATTTACTAAACGAAGATTCATAGTCTTTTAAACAATCAACCTATTAGACTGCAGTAGCCCAAAATGTGCGTATTGTAGGGTTCATGTCCGAACTTCGGCGACTATCTGTGGCATTGAAGGTATATTCCAAGATTTATCAAAGGTCCTGTACTAACTAAAGATTAAAAATTATTTCTAATATTAATTTTACTAGAAAATTGAAATAAATGTGTGGTAACGCTAAACAATCTTAATATCAATTAAAATAAAACTTAGCGGTTCTTAAATAATATCTTACCAACTCGAATTTCTTGCCATCCACACTGTCACCATCTCCAGAAACAGTTACTTGTACTGGTGTTCCAGTATCCGCATCATGGAAAACAGCAGATCTCTGTCAAAAAAGATGTCAATCCTTGTTAGTCAAACTGAGTATTGTATTCAAACACACGCATTGGATATTTTGCAGCACATTTTAAACTGATTTACATTCAGTCTTTTCTGATTACGCCAGAAGTCTTAATCGAAAGGCAATCGCTAGCATCTTATTATTCCAGTCTACACCAATAGCATTTATTGCATATTGCTCTTCCGCTTGACATGACTTGTGAAATATGTCTAGCCTCGTTCTTCAAGTCCCCTGTTATCAACGGTAAAATGTTTATTTTGTCTTAAATATTGGATATCAGAAAGCCCATCTTTTCCCGGTCAGATCACAACATACATTTTGATTTATATTGACAAATAATTCATATTTTCAATGTCGAAGAATTTCGATGATATTGAGATTAATTACTTTAAAACCGATTATAATTCATAATATACTTACTCGATTTCTAGGTACATTTTTCTTAACGGCTTCACCATCCACCATTTCATATACGGGGACATTAATACCAGCAGATTTTCTTAATCGTATTTTTGTTTCTTTTCCTTTCGCTGTAAACTCTACATTTAGGCTCTGCGGTAGATCGTCACTGGGTGATCTCTTCGTTCTACTAATGCCATTAGTAACAGCAATATCAACAATGTCTACAAATATTTTTTCAGGTAAAAGCGCTGTGATAGGATTGTTTTTGAGAACATCAAAATAACCTTAAATATGGCGTGAGAAATGGTCAGTCACCAACGAAGCGTCTAGGATTTACCTTGCACTTAAATGAAAGGGGGTTGAAATGGGTGATCTAATATGCATTACTTCGATTAATGTTCGTCACGATAGAGTTGCGGTTGTTGGATCTGATAACGTATTTTAGGGGTGGGACGATTTACCGAATATTACCCAATTCTACCCAATACTACCCAATACCACCCAATACCACATCAATTAGTTACATTTTGTACTTCGTTATTTGTCAACTTGAAACTCCTTAAAATAAATCAATCCAGGCTAATGAAAACGATACGATCTCGGATGGCACTGTTAATGGGTAGGCCGTCTATCCTGCATCACTGACAAGGGGTAACGACGCTGGAAATCCCGATGAACTTTCTCAACCAGCCTCCTGGTTAACGAATCACTGAGTAGCAGAGCTCTGAAATTGCTAGAGCTGCAATTTGTAGCCGTGAAAATTCTTAATCACGACTGCAACTGATACACTATTCGAAGCTTTGAGCAAGTAAAATTAGGTTTAATTGCAAAATTTTTAACACATATCATCACAATTTGCATGGAAATAAGTAATTTTGTTACAAATAGTGAAGAGTGGAACATTGTAATCATAATCTTACCGAACATTTTTTCTGTATTTTCAAGTGACATGAAACCACGCGTGATTCTGGTCCGGCGATCATTTTAAACTGAACAGACATTTTGCATAGAAATTATGTTAAATCAAATCATATAATTATGCGGTAATGGTTTCACCTTTATCACAGTGGGAATTTGTTTATTATATGTTAAACTATGTACAGTACGGTGTGGGCAAGTGTAATTGAAAATTAAGGGATTTATAGGCCAGTAACTTTTTTGTAGTCAAATGACTGCATAACTTGCTCAAAGGAAGGCTTTAGGGCGGTCCACTACTGTGGCAGGAGCAAGACGGAAGACATCAGTAGTGGAACCAATTCTACGAAATTGCATGCAACTGAAATTAAATTACATATTGACCGTCGTGGGATTTTATGCATTATAAAATATATTTAGAAACAAATGACTTCAGTATTGGTATTATTCAATGTACCAACAGAATCAAATATCCTATATAACAAAAACAAAACTTACCATATATCTTCCCAGCATTTCTTTTGGTTCTTCGATGTGGAAGAGAGTAGACACAGGCCGCAAACGCTACAATAAAAATTCGCATGATGCGTTCGTCTTTCACCAACGGATTGTGTTGTTATAAACAATCAGTAAATAATTCTGATATTTATAGTTATTCTACCGACGTGATTGACAGGTAAAGGTAATAATTCTCATATCTGAATATAAATTTTCTTATAAATCTAATAATCTTTTTGTATGTTATGGAATATTAAAATTCTGTAAAACACTTCTTTTTCTCTACGCCCATTTCGTTTGTACTGTATGTTCTGTTAAATTAACTATGTTTACACCAAAAAAATCAAAATACCGTAGCCCCTGTTCATCCGGACGAATGCTGTTTAAATAATGTATGTTTATACTCTTAAGATCTCGGATTGGTTTGATTTAGGAATATATCAGACATAAGTATGTTTCTTTAATTGTCAAAAGTTTTATCCGATTTTTTTTATGAAACTTTAAATATAGGTTTATATCCCAAAGATATTTGGTGACGCTTATCGAGGCGTTACCACCTGGGTTACAGCTCCGGATCGTGTACATGGCTCGTAGACCGTCTATATGTCACAAAATTAAATCTATTTTGATTAACGTTGAAATAAGTGTTAATTAAAGAAACTCATGATAAAAGATTTGTAACAATGATAAAAGATTTGTAACAATGATAAAAGATTTGTAACAATGATAAAGATTTGTAACAGTGATAAAAGATTTGTAACAAAGATAACAGATTTGTAACAATGATAACAGATTTGTAACAATGATAAAAGATTTGTAACGTATTGGGAATATGGTCACTGTGTGAAAGATCTGAATGAGTTCGATCTTGTGGTGTGGACCCTGTTTTTACGCAAAGTATGAAAGTTTTACAACATATGTGGACCCTCTGAATATATAAATTAATGTTTTAGGGGTCGTTCTTTCACATGAAGATAAATACCCATTTGTGTTAATTGTTCCCTTATACCCATTTAAAGGCCCCCTCCCACAATTCATCATATCACTTTTGGTATCTGAAGTAATGTTTTGGAGTCAATATTTCATATTTTATCAACAATGGTATTGATATCAACATACAAGAGCACACTTATGTTTAATTTGTTACCCCAGCAGGCCGTATACGTCAGATCAATCGAAAGAGTGTTGGTATGTGCCATACAAATTAAGTCATAAATAGAATGCAATTTGGCATGCAATCTTTCATATCATTTTTCATGGCTTGCTTCATTCACCTTCCGGGATATCAGGTTTTTGGGGGTAGGAACTACAAAAGAGAGAGAGAGAGAGAGAGAGAGAGAGAGAGAGAGAGAAGAGAGAGAGAGAGAGGGAGAGGGAGAGATGGGGTTTAACGTCCACTCAACACAAACTAGGTCATTTCGGGACTAACATATGGTTTTAATTTTATTTCAATAATTCGCATGCGCGCAGGAGTCTTCAGCAGTGGGAGGAAACCGGAGTGCCTGGAGGAAACCCACGAGGTTGAGAAGGCGCCCCTATCTCAATGTCACGTACGCTCACACCTGGGCTCGAAACCACAGCCGCAAGCCAGAGGTGACCGAGCAGCTAGATGTCGAAGCGCGGCACTCTAGACCACTAGGCCATCCCACCCCCGACTACAAAAAATGTACATATCAAATTGCCAGTAAGTGATGACATAGATCAGAGTTATGAATATTCGTAAGTTTGGGTTGGCGAATGTTTTGGGGTAGGGTATTTCATGAAAATGGTACAAGGAACCACGACTGAACATATCTTCAAATGAGGTAATGGCCCCAAATACATTAATTATTTAGAGACCAACATTGCTAGTTTGTGATAAAACAATGCAGAGTTATGCCCCTTTATCAACGTGATTGAGGGCAGAAAGTTTCTCGGATAATGCAATACCCGAAAAGGCCCAAGGGAGCACAGGTCATCTATGCAAACCATGTCATATACAAGTTTGATCCTGACTGCCTAAAACATGGCGTCTGTTTATGCGTTTCTCTTAAAAATCGACGACTTTGTGTTTGAAGTTGTACCTTTTCAAGAAACGTGGGTTAAAATTGGGGACTTTCAAGAAAAATGGGTTAAATTTGGAAACTTCAGTACGACCAACGCTACCAAATAATTTCAAAAAACCTTTTAGGGGTTGACTCCCCCCCCCCCCCTCTTTTATAAACTGACTGGGGGAAAACATAATTTTAAAAAGATTGCGGAATCTATATCGGAATAACCCAAACGGGCTTATATAAAAGGGGGGGGGCTTATAAAATTATATGGAAAGTAATATGAATTACAAATAAAAGAAAACGGCATTAATGTCTAGATTTATAAGAGTTATTGACAATAATATGTGTTATAACCTGGAATATAGTTAGATATAAAATTCAGGTGTCCTTCATTAAAACTTGATATTGCTAATCTAAATGGTAGTTAATGTCTTTTCAAATAATATCACATATTTCAAATTGAACATTATTAATATAGTGTTTAATTTACTTTGCAGGTGTTTTTCAAATTGCATATTGAAATTTTTACATGCAATTTTATGTTTTTGCCTTACTGCTTACAGTGTGTTTGATTTGGCCTAAACAAATCCAAGAGGCGGATTTTGCAGGCCTTTGCGTAGTGAATATGTATAGTTAGATCATAGCCAGATTGTATGGTTTCCGTTTTCATTGGCCCACCTTTTACACAAACTCCTGGATCAGCGTCCTTCAAGTTCTCTGTTGTTAGTTCTAATTGTTAGAGTTATAGACATGTACATGTATAGTATAACATTTTAGATATTTCTTTTAGTTATCATGTTTATTTCCCACAGAATATTTATATTCCATACGAAATACTAACGAGATGGTAACTCGTGCAAACGAGAGACCAACTCGTCCAAACGAGTCACTAACTTCTTATATTAAACTTTTTCGGTTTAGAAGATTTTATCCGAGAACGCATTTTTAGGAAAAGAACTATTTTAATGTGATGTAATTAACTTATTAAGTTGTGCATGCACCGCGAAAAAACCGTACAGTTGAAATTACACATTTCAGAATGCCGACTGTATGTATTGCTTACTCAACGATATTATAGGTATCTTATTAATTACAATGTCCTGCGTCAGTGGTTTATTTCTCTGTTAGTGTAGCCTAATGTCAGAAGTTTACTACACCCATTTATCACAGTTCCGGGATTCTAGTTTGGTGTTTTGTGTGGGATAGTCCTTCGGCACTGACGATAATTTAAGCTGCGTGTTTGTCTATGAGGTGGTCTTGCGACACTAACGGTAATTTACGTATATGGCCACCCCTTCTTTTTAAAATAAATTTGGGTATAACTAACTCCTATTCACCTGCATCAAGCGATGCGGTCATTCTGTTCATTCTTCATTTAATTCCAAAGTCTTATATGCCAACGAGTATTCAACCCCGGTGTCATCTTCGAAGTGTTGCACAGCAGACCGCTGGCTAGGGCAACAGCAAGTCGTTTCGGTGGGACGAACAACCGATATCCTGTGCGCATTTTGGTGTACATGGAAAAGAACCTTTGACAGCGCGCATTCAATCCACGTACAAATGCCCATCATACGGTGTATGTTCGTTTTCATTATTCCGGTAGATGAAGAAAAGTAGGACGCTGAACCCCGCGTCATTCATTAACGGATGTTTTTCATATTGCGCAAGAAGCATTTGGGGTCACGAGAAGATCAACCCTGTCGTTATTGACATTGCAGTCTGCGACCCTCCATTCCGGAGAGAGAGTGGTCGATTCTTAGAAACGGTAGTTTCGGTTTCAGGAGCGGTAAACTTGACCAATCTATTGTGAAAGTCTAGTTCACACCAACGGCCAATGTCGCGCTTTAAATCGGCGTGCAAAGCGCCGTCATTTTTGTTTACTTTTCCAAAAATATCACGATCTCCTACGTAATGTTACGATATGATAAGCTCTGATACGAATTGGTTACGCTTTGTGGGCGAATTATTCCCCGATTTGATCAGGCCTTATTACGCTTTGTTACGCTTTAAATCACCCTTTGATAACCTTTATTACGCTTTGATGCGATTATGACGCTATGAATCATGCTCGGGTACGATTATTAAGCTCTGTTGTGCATTGTTACGCATTGGAAAATTTCGAGATCACCGATTTCATGCCGCTTTTGATCCAGAGCAGATCCACGAAATCATTGCATCTTTGACTCCACAACACGATGGTAGAACTACAAGATCCAGAAGTTCCAGATGTACCAGAGCATAATCTATCTGAAGAAGACATGATGTTTGTCTCCCTACTGTATAAATACACCCTAGCCCTTGAGGCGGAGGAATACAGCAAAGACAAGGGGAGGTTGACCTACCAGCAGGAGGGAGAAGACTATTCATCAGAAGCTCCTGGGCCAGGCCATGGATACACAACTCAGATTAAAAGAACCTGCTGCCTTCCGAAATTATCGATGTTTTAAACTTTGCCATACCATACTAACATTATTATGCTATTTATAAATTGTTATGACATCATTGCCTTGTCCTTCGATTCCTGATGTGAGCGTATGTGGCATGGAGATAGGGGCGCCTTCTAAACCTCGTGGGTTTCCTCCGGGCACTCCGGTTTCCTCCCACTGCTAAAAGACCCCTACGCGCAAGCGAATTATTGAAATAAAATTAAACCATATGTTATTCCCGAAATGACCTAGTTTTTGTCGAGTGGACGTTAAACCCCATTTCTTTCTCTCTATCTCTCCTTTGCATTGTCACGTCACCCCTACACTGTTGCTACATTCTTACATTGTCACGTCACCCCTACACTGTTGCTATATTCTTACATTGTCATGTCAAATGGGGTTTAACGCCCACTCGATACAAACCAGGTCATTTCAAGACTAACATATTATGTTTTTAATTTTATTTCAATAATCATGACGTTGGACACGTAAAACCGGGGATTCGAAACCACGTCTGTTGACTCGATGGTAGGTAGTATGATGCAGCGCGAGCACGCAAATCATTTGCCCCCCCCCCCCCATCACCCGAGGGCAAGCACATTAATTACAAGCCGTGAGTCGTTGGATATAAGCTCAGTATTATGGCGGTATATTAGTGCCAAAATTCTAACATGCTATCGTCTAATTTCTAACCTCCATTCATGTAACTTCTAACCTCCATTCATGTAACTTCTAACTTCCATTCACGTAATATCTATATGCAGTTGGTCTATATTAACACAGGGTATAAATGTTATGGATAGGCCTACACAGATACTGAGTTTAATACTAAGTGACCCCTCTCTCTCTCTCTCTCTCTCTCAGCACTCCTTCCAACCTTCAACCAAACGAAGAATGGGTCGTTTATACCAATTATGGTCCCGATCAGGTGCGCAATCATCCAATTGAGCACACGGTGGCGACACCAAACGATGTCATAATGATGGTTGCTAGGCAGATGTATCAAAATTCTAAATTTGTTTGCCGTTCATGCTTAACATGTAACACCACAATGAAGTAGACATTTTTCGCCCCAATATTAGAAATAAGATGAAATAGAATTGATATTTACACTGAACAAATAAAGAAGTTGAATTATACATTGTCTTAATTAAGAAATTACATGAATAGAAGTTAGAAGTTACATGAATGGAGGTTAGAAGTTACATGAATGGAGGTTAGAAATTAGACGATAGCATGTTAGAATTTTGGCACTAATATACCGCCATACAGTATAGCCTGTGTCACTCTATTCAAGCAGTTGTATAAATAAAGCCCTAGACCTGCAGATAATCAGCGATTTTCCTAGAAATTACAGGCTTGACACGAGCATTGAAGTTTTCTAGGAAAAAGCTAACGACGTCGATACAGACCAATCGACAAGATATTAACACGAATATTATTATATTTTATTACTTCTACAGAGATGAAAACTTAACGACACAATTAAGGTATGTAGCCTATAAGGATGTATTTTTTTTAACTGTTGATATGCAAGCTTTATATATATATATATATATAAGTTATGTGTGGGGTATACATGTATATTGAATAGATGTTCAAATGTAGGTCGGTCTACAACATATACAACACACTATAGTCTAGGATAAATATACAATCCATATTTTATTTGCGTGAGTTAGCGCAGTGGTTTCACTTTAGTTATTCCCAGTAATTTTATTTCACATTAAAACTTTGATTTGTGCAAATAAATTATTGTTGGCATATTGATTGATATTATTTTTTGTATGAAGTAAAAGAACCCAAGAAAAGTAGGTAATCGATGAGCAGTTAGCATTTCCGTCGTAAAACAAATAAAACTAACTTGGAATCCGACATACTTTCGGTAGAACCGTGTCGCACCGGTGTCAATTCTATCTACCCCGAGTCATACATTAGCCCCAAACCCTTCTGATCCACCTTATACGAACATGGAATTGAAATTAAACACCGTCTTCAAACCAAATATGACTTCTTTCTTTTTTTTTTTGATAATCAATATCTATTTCGGGCTATCTGTAGTACCATGGGTCTTGTGTCAGACGTGGAAAGCGGGCCCTAAATTCCGAAATCCACATTCTACGTATGACGCATGCTTCTTTTCTTCACTACTTTTCTTAGAAGCCTTGTGATCGTCTAGTATTAGCTCTGGTGGCATTCGTAATTCTTGGACTGGTTTGTGACATGGAGATAGGGGCGCCTTCTCAACCTCATGGGTTTCCTCCGAGCACTCCGGTTTCCTCCCACTGCTAAAAGATCCCTATGCGCAAGCGAATTATTCAAATAAAATTAAACCATATGTTAGTCCCCAAATAACCTAGTTTGTGTCGAGTGGAAGTTAAACTCCATCTCCCTACAATGAGCGTGTGTGTTTAATGTGGTGTGGCGGAATGACATGTTGACATAATATATTATTAAAAACATAAATTTCCCGGACTGTCCATCTTTAAATAAGTGTTTATGATGCCCCTAGAAATTTATGTTTTATTAATATATAACATGATCATCATTTATGTCAACATGATGTCAACTCCCCCCCCTCCACATACGCACACCCTCACCTGCTACCCCCACCCCACATTTCTTCAAATCAAAACAGTTGTCAAGGGCATCATAAACACTTATTTAAGGATGGAAAGTCCTCGAAATTTATATTTTATTAATATTATATCAACATGTCATTCCGCCCCACCACACACACACGTTCATTGTAGACATTTGACCCCCTATATCTCGGAAAAGCCCCATCGGAATCTACACAAAAAACTGGTCAAGAATAGGAAAACCTGCTCGGGTGGCGACCCCCCCCCCCCACCTTTCAGCCACCGGAATAGCGTATATTTTGATCAACCTTCCTCTATCAATTTAGATAAAGATCAGATAAATTTACTTAAAAAATGTGTACAACTCGCGCCCACCCTGCAGACTATAATTTTATTTGTTTTTTTCCATTTTAATGATGCGAAGCATTTAATTTTGAACAAGGGATAGTGACGTACACCTATCGATTTTCACCATTGTCCGTCTCAGTTCTTCAACAATTTCTTACGAACCATTGTGACCTTGCCTTCTCTGTGTTCCGTCTATCCAGATGTGTCTGCACTTACATCGATCTTTTAAATAAGTGAAAAACACAAAAGTTCATTTAGAACTATAGCTGGCACGTGGACGCATTTTGGGGCTGTTTATATCATTTTTAAAAAGACAAATCGATAAATACCATTGAATTGTATAAACAAATTCGAACGAACCCAGCCGGCGCAATTTCGAACTCTTTATAGTCTGCAACACACACAATGTACAGGACAATGGACATCCTGTACGAGCTGGATGTGCTTGTATTATCTACAAGTTCAACACCCGATATGCTTTTGTTTATATATATATACTTCTTTATTTTTCAGATATTAGCCCTGGTAGTAAATCAACATGGCGGAACAGACGGATAAGATTAACTGTAGTATCTGTTTAAACGTCTTCACAGAACCTAAAACTATTGAATGTGGGCATGAATTTTGTTTGAAATGTTTGGAGGACTATATCAGTAAAGTTGGTAAAGATAATAGGTTGCCGTGTCCGTTATGTCGCCAGGATGTCACTATTCCAGTTGGCGGCATTCAAATACTTTCTTCCACTACGGAAATTGAATCCATAAAACGCTCGACGCCGAAATGTGATGTATGTAAGAGGAAGGCCAAATCAAAGTTCCATTGCATGGATTGTAAGAAATCGTTTTGTTTATCTTGTAAAACCCCACACGATTCTTTTTTCTCGGATCATGGTGTTTCAGAAGAACGTGGTGGTAGAAATACGACCGAGGAACGTCAGTCATTTTGCTCTCGTCATACAATGGAGAAGTTGGAGTTTTATTGTAAAGATTGCTGTCAGATTATTTGTAAAGAATGTCAGATATCAGATCACAAAGGTCATGATACAATGGAAATGAACCTGTACGGAAATGAAGTAAGGATAGAAATGGAAAATTTGAAAACACAATTTCAACAGAAAATTGCAGAACTGGAGAAATATGTTGATGATGCTAACAAGAAGATATTCGATATGAATGCGTCAGCTGTCACATCTTCTGCAAAAATTGACCAACAAGTAAAAGCTATATGTGAGGCTGTCACAACAAAAGGTCACGAATTTAAACTACATATGCAAAAAGCACTCCAGAAAGAGGAACACAAGATCCAAAGGGTTGTAGAATCGGCAAATAATTTTATTGACAAACTGAAGGAGTCCATGTACGATATAAATATCATTTTGAAAGGTGATTCAATGCATGACGTTTTGGATCTGATGCCAAGGATAAGATGTCAACAAGAGGACAACGCAGCGCATGAATTAACCATGATATATGACGTCTGCAGCACATTCAACACTGGAAAGATGAATGCTGAAACTCTTAACTGTATGATAGGGAATTTAGAAATAGTTGGAAAAGCGGCCATTACCAATACATTTAACTATAGCCAGACAAACAATGTTGGCATCTATAGTTCAGTGTACAGGATTGAAGATGAGCTGTGGCATATACGAGCCTTGCGAAAATCATACAGCGAATGGGCTCCATGTCGAAATCAGCAAACATCAGTTGTCTATTTAGATGTTGGCATGATCCTTAGTGGAGCCAAGGCCCAGCCAACCAACGCTGTGGTTACCATGAAACTAATAAGTAACAATGCCACAAGCAACATGGTATCTAAAACCCTTCCATTGACACGTGAAACTTTGGCCACAGTATTCGACTGGCAAAAGGTTTGTCCCTATTATAAAATGCAATCATTTGTAAGCAATGGTAATTTCACAATCCAGGGAACAATTTCAAAAATAAACATTATGAGATAATTCGTTATCTATAAATATATCTTGCATACTAATTTGATAGTTCAGTTCATACATGATTTGCTTTTAATAATTTGAGTCTTACTTCTGCTAGGGGTATTTTGGCACCACAAAGCATATAGAATTAGCACCCTCACCCCCAAAATATTTCGGGACAATAAGGTTTTTTAGGGGTGTTCAAATTGGTAGGCGACCCGTTACAATAGGAAGGGGTTGCCCACCTCATTACGCTACAGGAAGAAGAAATAGCACCCCGTCTCTTGATGGTACTAGAAGCTGAATAATTTATCGCAATTTTCCAGGGATTTGCCCTTTTATACCTGGGTTACGGGTTTAAAAGAGGCCCTGGTTTATTTGTTCGCCTACAAGTGTTTGGGTTGGCCTACACCCGATGCAGGGTGATTACTAGAGCTGTATTGTCCGACCTAGAGTTCTCCGCGTAAATCAATAGACGCTCTCTACTACCCCAAAGATGATATCGGCGGGAGGAGTCGAAGAGTGAAATTCAGCCATAAAACCCTGCCTGAGGCACTTAAATTCGAGGCCCCGGAATAAACTCAGATGCGAGGAGAGAGCACTCAATTTTCAAAATTTTCTGGGGGAGCCCCCTTCTTGGCTCGTGCCTTCCTAAAATTACACAGCCTTTCCAAATTTTAAGAGCTGGCTACGGGCCTGGGATGGATAGCTGTGGTTAATTAAGAGATGATAAACTGTATTGGCCAATGTAGATATGAAATAATCGATATGTGATCACTGTTTAAAGATGCATTATGTAAGAGCTAAATCTGCCTTGTGCAGGCCTTTCCTTTGGCTCTAAAGATAAACTATATAATTATTTAGACACTTATTGACTTGACAAGCCTACAAACAAATCTTTATATCATCGGGTGGCCGAGATTTGAATGGATCTATACATCCGCGAGATTTAAAAAGTTATTGATAAAATGGACAACTGAGGCTTTAAGTCTGTTTTTACGATATTGAACGATGTACGCTATATCTTCAAAGTCATAACTTCGCTCAGAATAAAGTAATTTGAATGAAATTTTCAATACATTTTTCAGTATATTATTACGCTATTATAGCAAAAACAGCCAGTTATTTACTTAAATCTTACATAATGCATCTTTAACGACATATTACGATTTATAACATACAGAACAGGTATCTGGTGGTTGGCGCTTTCTTGTTCCTGGTATAATTAAAGTTCATATTTACAATGCTGTCATCTAATAATGATGGTCGTGAAAATAAATGACATGTTCTGTTCCGATCTAGGCTAATGAAGACGGGTATATGCCATACAGTGTGCTATGAGGGAAATGTAGCCTGGGCAGCGGCACTACGGCCTACTCTTATATCGAACTCTAACTGTCAGGGGATCTTTCACGTGCACAGCAATGTGTACACGGAGACCTCGGTTTTTCGCACCATCCAAACGAATAGACACAGCTGTACTTTACAGGCCCTCCGTCTTGCGTCACTGACGAGGGGGAAGCACGCCGGAGAATCTGGATGAACTTCCTCGGCCGTGAAAAAAACCCGGAAAATTTTGTTGTCACAGTAACGTGAATTCCTTAAATAATGATCACTGGTAAATGATGTGCAAGTTCATAATTTCAAGATGTGGAAATACAGAATTCAAGGACATCCATGGAGAAAGGAACTGGACTAATTTATGTTATAAACATTGTTAAACTTATTGGCATCTTACAAAGTTCATTATAACTCGATTTTTCTATCATTGGTAGAAGTTTTAATTGTTTGGTAGACTTATTGTTTGTGGGCGTAAATAAATTTCATTGTCTGGCAATTTATGTTTATATAAAGATCAATTTAAATTAAAGGTCTGATCACACCGACAGGGGCGTAGCCGTAAAAATATATTGGGGGGGGGGGGCGCAAGTTGGGGGGGGGGGGTACCCCCATAAATTTTGTTTAAAGTCTCAGTCTTCTGTAAACATTGTTTGGCATAATTTACGGGGTTAAACTAAAATATCACACCAATACAACGTTTATCATGTTTACAGACAGCGGCACCGGTCTTCCCCGAGAGACGAAGAAGCGTGGCTTACCCCCACCTAAGAAAATTTGGGAATATTGAACGGATGCAAACACTTTTTCCTGCTGTTTCGGCCAATGAACAAAGCAATTTCAAAGTTGTCTAATATAGCCTAATTAAGGTGGCTTGCTGACTCGAATTCCAATCAATCGTTTACACCCACAGCAACATCAATTTGGTCCAATATAGCCTACGTGGCAGCCCAGAATTCCAAACAACCAATCAGTCGTCGCGGGCTATGGGAGCCTCACCATCCCGGAGAAAATTTTGAAAATTTAACCGCCGCAAATGCGTTTTTTCTGCTATTCTAGCCTGTGTGAGCAAGTCCAAAAGTATCCAATGGTTCTGTAACCGAAATCCCACTCTGAATTCCATCCAATCACACTGTTGCAGTTGCATTCACAAAGTAATGTGGCCCCAGACAAAATGTTTTAATCAATAGTCAACTCAGTACAAAGTCGTGGTATTCAATTAAAAGAAAAGAGAAATAAGTGTTTTATTAGGACTCGATGACAGTTAGGGAAGCAAACCTAGAAATGCCCAAAGCAGGTTTACGGGCTGCGCCCAGTTTTCTTCACGGGGCGAAGAAGCGGAGCTGACCTTGTATGGACCCCCCTAGAAAATTTTTGAATATTTGATGGCCTAAACGCGTTTTACTGCTATTCCAGTCCTAAAATTAGTGTTTTATGAGATTCGGGCACTTTACTTTGCCAATTTTGTTTTTTTTTGGGGGGGAGGGGGGTGTCCAAGTATCCTCCCCATGTGTGACGCCCATGTACACCGATGGCTATTTATCGCAAACAGCCCGATTTTGGAACAGCTTAAGTATAATTATGACGTTCACGCCGTTGTAAATGTCTTACTTACAAAGCCCTCTATAAAAGCTGGGCAACTATTAACAACAAGAACCGCAACTACCTACACTATGGATAATGAAACAACGTCAGAACTTAAAGGTAACGTCAAGTTATTATGACGTCATAATAGAATACTACTATTTGAGCTGGAATCTTCATTGAAACCGCACGTTCAAAGACTTTCAACGAATTTATTTACCTGTATTTACTTTGTATAAGCGAAAAGGGGGTATGTATTACATGATTTTACAATTTTAAACTATTTAAAAATATTTCTGATCAAAACTTTATCCATATTTAAATCATTTATCAAGATAGTAATGGAAACCCGGATAGTTCCACAAGATGTGGGCTTATCAATAATAATGTTTCATGAATTAATTCTGTTTTCTTTTATTAGATAACTTTTTAAAATGGATGACAAGATTGATAACGATCTTCATACCTTCCTGAACAATTGGTTATGTAAGTAATATCGACATTACTTCAAATATACAGGGCTGGGGTTGGGATTAGTATTATGCTACTGGTCATTTCAGATCATTCTTTCTCCCAGACATTATGAGTCGGAAAATGTTGAAAACAATTTGGCCGAATTAATGAGGATCAACAAGGATGTATCGATCATTGTATAGCCTTCGACTTCGCCGAGCCTTTCAACGAAAACTGTCAAAGCAGAAAGAGCCCAAACCACACTTCTTGACAGTGGCGGACTGGTGGACCGAAGGCCCACCTGCCAGGTCATTGACCAAGGTCCACACATGCTAGCGTCCGAGGTTTTCTCCCCCCAGGAAAATATTGAAAATTGACAACCGCAAACGCATTTTCCAAGCATTTCAGACCCAAGCAGAAGAAGGCAAATTTTGGATTTCCCGATAATGTACAATTAGATAACAGAATGACCAAAGGGCACTATCTTTAGATCTCTGTCCTGTGTCCTTTCTTTTTTTCATTATAGACGTAGGCCCACTTTTTTTTAATGAGTTTAGGCCCACCTGTCACGGACAGGTGGGCAGGTGGGCCCAGTCCGGCACTGCTTCTTGGCCTTCCAAAATCTTACCTAGACAAATGGACACGCAAAATATACTCTTCAAAAAAAGAAACGCACAACCCATTTTTCATCAATTTTTTATTTGAACGAGGTCGTTGTTTCGGTAAATCTTACTTGTTTTCAATGCCATTATGTAAGGATAAAAGAAATACATTATTGATTTTAAAGGTAGGGTCACTAATTGTGACTGGTCATCCTTTTTGTCGAAATTTGTTATCGCTTGATTGCACCAAGAAACATGAATTTAACAACTTCGCGAGATTTTCGCATGGAACCTAGATCTAAGGTCTTTAAAATCCCGGGGTTCTCGGTTTCCAAATCAGTTGCACATGTAAACACTCAACGAACCAAATGATGCCACATCTGAACGAAGACCAACACAACAACGCTATTGGACGATTACAAGCAGGTGAATCCAAGACAGATGTAGCCAGGCTGCTGAATGTTTCTCTTGGTTCCATTTCTCGCCTTTGGGGTGGGTACTGACAACAAAGTTCAACACGTTACCGCCCTAGCTCAGGCCAAACAAGAGTGACCCCACCTGTCCTGGATCGTCACTTCCGGTTACGTCATTGGCGTAAATGGTTTTCAACAGCTACCTCTACTGCAGCAGCAATTCTCGGACGGCGTAGAATCTCGTACCAGACAGTAGGTAAACGCCTACGTGAAACCGAATAACGAGGCAGACGTCCCCGTTAGAGCTTCTGTTTTGAAACACGCCAACACTTTGAAATCCAACTTTAATGGATCAGACACTGACGGTATGGACACAGCAACACTGGAGAGCAGTTTGGTTCAGCGACGTGTCGCGGTTCTTGTTGCAACAAGGCGATGGTAGAGCGAGGATATACCGAGGACGAAATGTAACTTTGCGTTTCTTTTTTGGGAGAGTATATATTTAATAAAACATTGTACAGGTATTAAGATTTAATTTGCCCTTTTATTTTCTTCGAAGTCACTTTCTTGGAAGTCACGCTGTCCCATTTTTCATATTTTTCAGCCAACTTGACGTTTGATGAGAGAACAAGTTTATTAATTGGGGCTTGTCAAATGAGAAAAAGATACTCTGGGATAGAAAATCAACTATCTACGAATACAATAGCTTTAGATAGATTAATAAAAAATCTGGGTTCTCCAAAGGATTTAAACCAAGTTGATATCGAACATGGTAAATATCCAACAGAACCTGTTGTAATTGTTGTGTCTACTGGCATCCCTGATGACAGTGATGTTATTTCTACTGATGATGAGCTATTGTTTAGTAGCGATGATGATGATCTTCCAAAAAGACTCGAGGACCCCATTGAAGGTACTGTTAATTATGACTTTAAATTACCTGGCCAAAATCGCCTGCTACCTGACATGTATTACAGTATAGTCCCATATAAATACAATCCGTATTTAGTTCAATTGTCCAACCTCTATTTTACTATATATATTGTGTTGAGGGGGGTGGGTGGATGAGGTGCTACTAACTCTTGTGCTTTAGATCGCTGGGTCAAGTTACACGGTTTCTCGTTCCCAAACATGTATGTTACAAGGAGGATGGTCGCCTGGCCAACCTGGGAGGTTTCTTTGGGTCCCTCAGTTTACTCCGACTGCTAACTACAGTTACATGCAAGCGGACAAACCTAGTAATATACTGTTGTATCGGGCGAATTATTAACTTATTGTTTATAAAACGTATAAACTATTCCCTAATAGATGAATTATATTATTGTATTTACAGGCATCAATAATACTATTCCACGTTTTGTAGAGAAAGATATAGAAGCTGTAACTACAGGTAAATTGTTTTATTTTATTATTATTCTTTATCCTGGGGCAGGGGGGGTGGTGGTGGTGGTGTGTAGCCGGTTTCGATTCCCCGCTTGTACGTGACAAGGAGTAGAGTTGCCTGTCCAAGCACGTGCGTTTTCTTCGGGTACTTCGGTTTTCTCCCACTGCTAAAGACCGTAATGTTAGTCCCGAAATGACATGGTTTGTGTGGAATGGACGTCAAACCTCATCTCCATGCCACGGCCCACTTTTATCACTTTTTCGTCCCATGAGAAATAGACACTGTTTCGGCACTACTGACACGCTGGAGAATCCCAGGGAACTTTCTCGGTCAACAACAAGATGGAACCCATGACCTGGCTATAGTGAACCAGCGCCTTGCTCACTGAGCTTTGATGATGCAACATTCAGTGACAATTTTTAGGTATGTAATGTTTAACTACTAACTACTTCTGTTTCCTGATATTAAAATTTAAATATTATATGTATTTATAGTTTTAGATTTACCTCCTACCTCACCAACAAAACCTAAAGAATCCAGATTACGACGATGGAGAAGGAAAGCGGCTAAAAACTTAAGAAAACTCTTCACATGCTGTATTCAAACAGATGACATGTGTGTCTAGGAACTCAACAAAAACATTTAGCTTCGATGAAAACGAAATATGATAAAGAATAAGAAAAAAAAAAGAAAAAACGAAAGTATAAAAGAGGATAAAAATAAAAAAACGTTTACAATTTCAAACCTATTTGTTATACCACCATACACATTATGTATGTAATATATTTATATAAAGTTTCCTAACGATTATTAAGACTCCTATAGGGTACGGGGATATAGAGACGCAATTTCAGAGAATAGGACTGGGGAAAAAAACCAAAAAAAACCAAAAACCTCATGAAGTATATTATTATATGTGTTATTCAAGTATTATTTTAGAAATAGTAGTTTTTATAACGGGGTATACATTATTTATTGTTTTACAGTTTTACAGAATAACATTTATAGATTATATTTATATTTGTTATTTATTTAATAGTTTATATAACGGAATATGCATATTATTTATTGTTATTATACATAATGTTTTTAAGCATAATATCCAACATTACTGTTTGAAGATGTAAATCCGATTTCTTTTTGGTTTATAAATAAAGCATCTGGGTTTTTTTTATACATATTTTATTATACATCTGTTATATATAATAATATGTCATTTATAAATATTTGATATTATTCACGCCCCCCCCCCCCCCAAAAAAAAAAAAATAAGCCCAAAAAGTATCAATCAATAATTATATTTCTTTTTTCACGTTTGTTTATATAAAAGGGTTGGGCCCAAAATATACCACGACGAAAAAAAAAACGATGAATAGCGGTAAAACCAATATATTATCCCACCTTTTCCCTAGAACTGAAAACTCATCGAATACATTACACAGAAGTCATCCAAGAATAATATACTACTCAAAAGAAGTTAAAGGTCAAACCTTTTTTGTCTACCAGGTAATTGTCTATGCAAATATCAGTACGATTTCAAAATCAGAGAAGCACTTTAATCGACTCATTCGAGAAAACGACTTACTAAATGGACCAAAGCAAATTTTTGTGAACAGTGTGTTGACACATTAGTGATTAAATAACAGCAGCGCATTGTCTGTTTGAGTAGACCAAACGATTGAAGAACGCCATTGGCACCTGGAACCACACCCTCAGAAAAGCCTGCGCAATTCATCGACTGTGTTTGATCTCGGTACGACGTTATTAAAATTAAACCATATGTTAGTCCCGAAATGACCTAGTTTGTGTTGAGTGGACGTTAAACTCCACTTCTCTCCCCGGGTCTTGGAGAAAACCCTCCAGGCTAAGCAAAACCACGCCGCTAAACTCAATGACAGATCCTATGACTTAAAGGGAACGCCACTCCTTCCTCCCAAGCTACGCCCACAAGAAGGTAACACCCAAATATGGACGATAGTAGTTGTCTTGTATGCTGATTATAGCTGTGTTTTTGAACGGTATATAATACACAGATTGACCTTTCAAAACTGTCCGTAATAATAGTAAGATTCTGATGAAGATTTATATTATCGGCTTGGTTATGGAGTGTATTTTGGGGAGGGGCGTCCCGGGGCCAAGATAGTTAAACATCAGGAAAGATGTTGTTACATTAGCCTCTCATTATCACTAGTTAGTCTTCGGTATCTCTGGATGGAGTAATGTGGTGTTAGCCTCCCTTATCACTAGATTGAGTAATGCTATGTTAGCCTCACGTAGTCTATCACTAGATGGAGTTATGCTGTTGCCCCCCCCCCCCCCCTCACCTCACTAAATTGGGTCTTGCTATGTTAGCCTCCCTTATTACTGGTAATGCTGTATTAGACTCCATTATCGCTGGACGGAGTAAAGCACAGCAAGGCTCTCTTATCAATGATTGAGTAATACTCTATTCAGTTCACCCCCTCCCTGATCACTGGGTTGCTATTCTAGCCTCATTTATCACCGGACTGAATAATGCTATTTAGTCTATGTCTTTAATCATACGTGTCCCGTACGTCTATGTCACCAATCCTATAGGGACGATAAGCCTATGTCTCTAACCTACGTCTGCGCCACCAATCATATAGGGACGGTAAGCCTATGTCTAACCATACTTGCCCCGTACGTGTCCCGTACGTCTATGTCACCAATCCTATAGGGACGATAAGCCTATGTCTCTAACCTACGTCTGCGCCACCAATCCTATAGGAACGGTAAGCCTATGTCTCTAATCACAATTGTTCGTTTTTCAAATAGCTTTACACTCGTGGATTAAGTGATTAATTAATACTTCATAGTAATAATTACACAATGATTTTTATTCACAAACAAATAATTCTATATTACAATTTAAAGATAAAAACAATCAACAAACAAATGATTAAGATATAAATTATATCACAGGTCGAGATAAATAAACCTAATAAAATATATAACAATGAAAATAATGCTGAATATGGAAGTTTGGAACAAGAACATGGCTCAGAATTGGACCGAATCATGAGCAAGGGGTGGAACCGGAGAAAGGCTCGGAATATTGGACGGACAAATGAACAAGGGATATCGGGGATAGGGTGGGGATAGGTAGGAAGGGGAAATCTGGTATATGGAGCATAGTAAGTATCGTTTAAATATATAAAACTGGACATAATGCCGAATATCGAAGTTTGGGCATGTATGTGTTGGGGAGGGGGTGGGCTGGAAAATCTGGAAATAGCACAACCATAATATTACTTAGATCATTTAAATATATAATACTGGACATAATGCTGAATATGGAAGTTTGGAACAAAAACATTGCTTGAAATATTGGACGGAATGATGAAAATGTGGACTGCATGGGGGATGGAAGAAACAGTATTTAAAATGTGATAATTTGGGTTACAATAATTTGGGTTAAATCTGTGGATTTCTCTCCATAATTCCGAGTAATTAGTATGGCAATGTCTTTTCATTTCTTTTATATGTCGTTTTATATGTACCACCCAAAATACTCAAGACAGAATGAAATAAACAGCTTATTTTAATTACATTGATTGCAATCACTGGGTTTCTAGAAACTACACGTAACTTCACATTAGCCTGTTTTGAGAGGTAAATATAATTATTCTAATGAATACTCCCAATATGTTAAAATGGTCCAAAATTTACTATTATTATTTGCAAACATACTGATTGGTATTTTGAGGATGAAATGGAACTATGAAATTTAATGAAATGAATCACTCAGAAGAAGAAGTCTGTTAACATCAAACTATTCTTAATTCCTCAGATATTAAGCACAAATGGCAAATTGTTCTGGACTTTCGTGATCTAACAAACAACATCTCTATTTAAGTTAATACATGGGGTTATGGGCTTTTCTATCTTGTCCACGATCTGATGAGGTTTGTGTTACCTCTGACCTACTGTCGTATTCCTCTTTGTCATCATCTGTCTCCTCATCGCTATCTGGTGTGCTGGAATAATAAGATGTTGAACCAGAAGCAGTTTGTTCAACAGATAGTTGACTACCAGAACTAGGTCCAGAGTTACGTCCATGTAATTCTTGACCAAGGTATTGGACTGATGGCTGATCATGGGAAGGTTGTCCTGCTTGATCCACACTTTCTGTGGAAAAAACTTTCTCCATTCCACGTTGATCAACTGGCTGCCGTTCTAGTTGTTCACGATCAGGTTCCTTACCTCGAGGCAGCTCTAAAGGAACTTCACTTTGATCTTTAGAAGGATTTGGCAGACCATCTTTAGACAACTTTCTACTTCCTCCATCAGAACCTCGTGAGACTCTGGAATCTTTTCGCTTCTGTTCATTGAAAGGAACATCCTGCTGAATACTTGTTTTGGATGCTCTGCGACTTTCAGATTTCCTTTCACCATCTACACGGTCTTCACCCTGAGAGCCTCTGCTGGACTGGGAACTTTTTCTTGGTAGATTTACAGGTGTTTTTGTTTCATTATTGTTATTAACATTTTTTGTTGGAGAATGTGTCATTTCACTTCCACGATCACCACCTCGAGATCCAGTGTCACTTTTTAAAGAAGTTTTTGATGCTCTTTGAGATTTTTGACTCTTAGTTGACTGTCGACTTGCACTAGATTTCTGGCTGGTGTTAGACTTGTGGCTGGTTTCTGAAGGAGGACGTACATTGGATTGACTATCTTTTCGTCTTGCTGATTGTGTGGAGTTAGCTTGGGGGTTTTCAGCATTGACCATTGGAGCTTCACGTTTTAACCCTAGACCTGGTGGTAATGGGTCTGCCTGAGGGGGCATTGCTTTGTAGGATAATTGCGAATGTTCTGATCTTTCAGAGCGTGATGTTTGGGAACCTGGCTCCCCAAGGTTTGCTCCCTCTGGATTTTCTCCTTCTTCCTCCTGTTCTTCTGACTCTGATAATGATGGAGCCATTTTCTGCAACATCAGATAAGATCTGGACTTTTTACATCCATCCTCTGGTAAACCTGAAATAGATAAAGAGGTTCAATGTTATTCAACTGGATATGCTGTCAGTTGTCACTAAATCACATGCCCATTTCCCATTGTTTGTGTAAATTTAACAATAAAAATGGACCCAAACAGGAAACATGACCTCAGTCAATGACTATTAAAAATCTGAATTTTATCCAGTCACAATGCTCCTAACCATCTAGAAAGAGTAAAATGTATGAAATGGCATGTAAATTAACCATTCAGAGTGAAAGAATAAATGAATGAATAAAATGGAATTTTATAACATCTTATCCAGAATAAATGATTGAATGAAATGGAGTTTAATGGCAGTCATCCAAATATCCAGAATACACTGTAAATGAATAAAATTGAGTTTAATGGCAATTCATCCAAAATGAATGAATGAAGTTGAGTTTAATGAATGAATGAAATGCAAATATCCAGAATAAATAATTAAGTAAGTGAAAGAGAACTTTATGAACAAATAAATGAATCATCATCCAACCATCAAGAATGAATGAATTAATGAATGGCACATCATCCAACCCTCCAGATGCTCAATGATTTGGTTGCTGACTTTAATAATACATACATAACTTTTATTGACCAATGTACATAATACCAGAGTAATCCAAGACAAACGTTCTGATGCAGAACTGAAGTAATATTAACTTGACATGTTTAAATGAGAATACTTGGCAAGTGGACGACTGAAGAATTTGTTTCCTGCCATCTAGAATATGAAAACTACACTAACCTGGATCAAGAACCAGAGCTGTTCTACTTTGTACCCATCGATCAGATGATGGAGAACAATTCAGAGGAAATTTACCAACCAACATCTGACGACTCTGTAGAAAAATAAAATAAATTTTAAGATACTACGAATTAAAGAGAATATAAAATACATGAACTACCAAATCATAACTTCTTACACAGGCCATATTCTGAGAATGACAAATTTAAGGAATTCACTATACATAAAATAATAGTACCTTTCACTGACATTCATTAAGTATGAAGTCTGGACTATTCTTTCATACATTTGGGCAATAAAGAGAAAATGGGGTTTTATGTCCACTCAACATACTATGTGGTATTGATATTGATCATGAGAACAAACCTTATTGATGTAAACAGGGCATTGATACATTCTGGAATCATCTCCTTCACCACCAAAATCTCTTGCATGTTCATCATCATCTACTTCATCAGACTTAGCTACAGGTCGTAGATATATACAGGGAACTTCAGATAGACATCCACTAAAACAACAACATATAGATTGTTAAATGGCATAGAAACATGACTTTAAGAAAGTATACATTTTCTTCTTATTTCTGATTCTATCACTGGATCAGTTTCATAAACATTTCACAAGTGGCAGTCTGAAAATATTGGTTGCCAGGAGACAAAGGAAGTCCCCACCCAGTCATAAAATTATATCATTTAATTCTTAAAATGAATAAATTAAATCTTCAAAAAATATGTAAGCAGAAACAAAAAGATGTAATGAATAAATTAAATAAGAATAAAGTTTATTCGGGTTTGAAATTTAAGCATTACCTATTTATTTTAGTTATTGTAACTAGCTTATATTACTAATGACTTTCAATCTATGATTATTTTTCATGGTCATACTTTTTTAACATAAAATTCAGTTTTGAGTTGCACTAGATGCTGAATTGAACTTGAGAGAATATATCCAAATAGAATACTAAAGGTCTATATGAAAGATTTGATGGACAGGTATACATATAGAGAAAAATAGGGTTTAATGTCCACTGGACACAAACTAGGTCACTTTGGGACTAACATAATTTGCAGGCACTTATGGGCCTTTACCTTTGGGAGGAAACTGGACAGCCAAGAGAAAACCTAGTTGACCCAATGACAGACCTTATGATCTATATATAGAGTCCGCCACCTAACCCTATGACATATACAAATATACATATTGACAGTACATTATACTGGTTTTCATACCTTGGATCCGAAAGAGAATCATTTTCAAAACTCCAACTGGCTCCTTGTAAATAGAGATCGGTTAGAAAAACTCCTCCTTCATCTAACTCAAAGTCTTCTGTGTCAGTACTATCTAATACAACACACTCAAAATATACCTGGAATATAAAACACACTCAAAATATATAACACACTCAAAATATACCTGTAATATAAAACACACTCATTATATACCACACACCCAAAATATATCTGGAATATAAAACACAATCTAAATAAAACTGGAGTATAAAACACTCAAAATATATGTGTAATATGAAATAAACTGAAAATGTGAAGATCAACATACAATAGATTTTGACCATCTCTCTCTCTCTCCATAACTGAATTGATTTAATATATCTAAGATTGATTAATGATTAAGGTTTCCTGTAAGATCCTGTTAATAGAATATTAAGCTTTAGTTACCTGTTGTACAGATTTTTTACTGATAATAGCTTTCTCCTGTCGTAATGCTGTTAGTAAAGCTTGTGGATTAACTAGACCACCTAACCATACACTGACCAACTGTCCACGAGCTATGGCAGGGTTCTCTACTAATACACCATCTTTATATGTAGGTACCATTCCCCTCTTCACCCATCCATGTAACTGTTGATGACGTTTTCTCAGATCTACAGAAATCAAAATGTGAAATAATTATCAATAAAAAAAATATCTACTTGTAGGTAAAAATGAAATAAAATAAAAAGAAATGGGGTTTAATATCCTGCTGCTCTGCTTTGACAGGGATAATAAGGATGGGCATGTGGCATACAGTCTGCGTTGAGGGAAATTTTGCATGAGCAGTGGCTCTTAAATCAAATTCAAACTGCCAAGGGATCTTCAATGTACATGAAATTGTGTACACAGGATGTTGGTTTTTCGTCCCATATGGAAGACTAGACAGTGGTCCTTGTCCTGCACCCCAGCGGAAAATTTAGAGACCATTAAACAATTTAAAATACAGACACTATCCTGCACGTGCTTTTCAATGAAATATGTCATGCTAGTCCAATATTTTATTTAATAGTATAGATAATGTACGGTTGGCACATTGCCCGTACCATTATTTGACATAATGGTATGCCAACATCAAAGGATGACGTCACTTCTGTATAAGAAAGGCGATGATCATGTTGAATAGGTGATATTTACCTTGTAGCCATGAGACAAGAGCATGTGTACAGGGTTGACAATTAGGATGTATCCATGATACTGGTACAAACTCTTCTTGTAGACAATATATAGTATTTATATGAGACATCGGTAGTGCTTCGGTTCCTCCTAATAAACAAGCCTGGAGATCACTGATTTGTTGTCTGATATGACACAGAACAGAATTCAACCACAGACATTCCTGGAATCGAAAAAAAAAACATATAGAGATAAAATTTCAAATCTTTTAAAAAAATAACATGAAAACATTCAGATATCTTTAATTCAATAACTATCTAGAGTATGGGACCTAACACACAATTTTATAAACAGTTTGAAATGAAAAGAGAAGTGTTGGGAATAGCCTGAACATTAGTAGTTTCATTAGAGTCTGCATTTAAAATACAGTACACTTGGGAATGGCTATCATATTAGAGTGATCATTGATACTTTTTTCACGGATTAAATATAAATCTTATCTTATTGATCAAAAACATTTTCAATGATAAGATGTATTGCCACTGACCCAAAAGAGTAAACATATCCAAGTTGATAAAATCACATTATATTTTCATTACCTGTATTAAAACATATCCGATACTTTCTGGCATCAACGAACTAGAAGAACTTAACAAGCTTAGTACACTAGGACGATGATAGGGAAAGTTATATTCCTGGGTAATTTGATGAGGAACAGCACCCAGTTCTAACAGGGGAGGTAATTCTTCTACACAGATATCTAGAGCTGATCGTAGTTTGGGTATATGTATTTGATCTAACTGGTTAACAGCCAAATCACCAGCTTCCATACTCTGAGTCTCATACATTCTGTCAAGGCTCCTTACAAATACTACAGAACTGAAATGTAGAAACGTGTTCAACAATTAACAGGTGCTCTTTTGTTATGAAGGAAATGAAATAGGGTTTTCTGCACTCACTGGGTTAATGATGGCTGGCTTAAGTCATACACTGTGCTTTGAGGACAATTTTGCACAGACAGCAACACTACAGCCTATATAAAATTCCAACTTTCAGGGGTTCTTTTATGTGTATGTCAATGTGCACATAGGTGTTACATCCATTGCCACACCCTCCGTCCTGAACCACTGACAAGAGGAAACCAAGCCGGAAAATCCAGAAGTACGTTCTCCCTGTGATATAGAAAACATCATGTAAATAAAATCTATCACCTGGCATCATTACATTCTTTTTCCACACTGACATGTAACTGTAGAGATTCTAAGGCCATTTCATTAGCTGTTTTATCAAACCAATCACCATATTCTCTTGGATCTGAAAGATTTAATAAATTATATAAGATTGGATCTGAAAGATTGAATAAATTATATTAGACTAGCTTGCAACTATAATAACATTTTGATTATTTCTGTTCTTTCTTATGAGAAAATTGTCTTCTTAAGCCTGGTTTAAACAAAAAAAAAATATGGCCATAAATCCTATGTTATTTCATATCTGATGCAAAAAATGAGTAAATCATGGAACTACTGGAGTAAGAAAACTCTACATACCAACATTCGCAGGAGGTGTTGGTATAAGTGTTGTTCCAAGCATAATTTCTGCTGCTGGATCTTTGTAAGTCGCAGTTAAAATATATCTAGTTAAATTATCTATATATATTCTATCTATGTCTTCTACTACCAAACAGTTGTATAAAAACTACAATAATAAAAGTAAGTCATAATGGTATTAATTAATCACATTAAGAATCAACATAATCCATTAAACACTGAAATATAATTACACATTACTCAATCCAAATAGATAATTGCTAGTCAGAAAGATTCAATAAACTTTTGTCTTCTTTAAAAGTTTAATATTTGCACTTAATCAAAACTTTGAACTACTTTCATAAGTTTTCAAGATATTATTTTCTAATTGAATGTAAGTATTCTTAAGCAGATTTACCTTTGCCATTCCATAACAGACATCTTCTAAATTAGGTTCCCCTTCCTCTATTTTCAACATGGAGCCAGTTATAATGTCAATAGCCTGAATCATCTGGACTGAACTGTATGGAAACCACTGACTCATTCCAATACTGCCAAATAACTGACGAGCTCTCAATGCTCCCTGAATCACAGCTGCACCAAATATCAATGCCTTACTAAGCTGTGTCTGTTCACGAACTCGATCCCAAACTTCTACAGGAACTTCTTTCAGTGTTTTCACAATAGCTAATGTATAAATATTATTAAATAAATTATCATCAGCATCATAAATAATAATGCCAGGAAACATTTTGTCTGTTTATCAATGATAGATATATACAGATATATAGATTAAATTGGGTCAAAACAATAAGACAGGTTTAGATATTGTGAAAGTTGAAACTATAAATTAATGGAATATTGGCAAAAATGGTGTTAATTTTAATTTACGATCCCATATTTACAAAGATAAATTTAAATGATTAAACAAGCCAGCAGCACCTATAATTTTCAATAAAATCTTTTGAAATCTGATTGAATTGATTTCGGGAGATTATCTAAAGTTGATAGTTTGATTTCTTTATGAAATGTAAAATAATGAATCTGAGTACATTTTAGAGTTTAATAATCAAATAATTATTTGATATTGTCCTAAAATTGTAATTGATGATCAGCAACTTCAATAGCAAGAGAGAGAGAAATGAGGTTTAACATCCACTCAACTAGGTCATTTCCGTGAGAGGAAACCAAGAGAAAACAACTAGGTGCTAAATATAGAGTAAAAAAATATTGGTGGGACTATAATAAAATATTACCTGTTTTAAAGTAAGCTTGTGGTACGAGATAGTTCAACGTGGGAATATTGGCTTGTTTGTCAGGTGATTTGGTGTCAGATGGTCTGTTTACCGTTGCTAGATAATTCCATGCTACTTTATGTAGATTCTGTACAAGACGATCAGGTATATGTTCACATGGTTCGGTAGTCAACCAAACACAGAAACGACTGGTCCGTTTTTTATTTGACAGAGTAGCTGAAATGTTTAAAATGAGAATAACAATTTTGATCATTTTCAAAAATGCAAAATTTAAAGGCCAATCAAATATAACCAGTAACAGTGTCTAAATTACATATTTTAACATTGTGGGTTTAAATTGCATTAACTATTACACTATAAACCTCAGAATGCCTCGTTCAACATTTCTGTCCAAACGAGGTAAAAAAAAAATGCCTCGTTGTCTGCAGTTCCAAATCAAGTTTTTCAAATTGCCCTGTTTTTGGAACGAGGTATTTTGTTCAGAACGAGGCTCAGTAAAAATGCCTCCTTTACTAAATGTGGTTTTTTTTCAAGATAGTTATTAGCGGTATTTGCTATCAGCGAATTTGTTAAAATTACCTCGTTCCAAAAACAGGGTAATTTACAAAAAAAACGTGTTTTGGAACTGCAGACAACGAGGCATTTATTTTACCTTGTTTGGACAAAAATGCCGAACGAGGCATTCTGAGGTTTATAGTTATATATGACAAAATGAAAAATCTTTATAATTTTTGTAGGAATTGAAATAGGGTTTAATGTCCTAGTTTTCTACACCAACTGGGATAATGAAGACAAGCATGGGAATTTTGCACTGACAGTAGTGATTCTACCTATTCCTCATTGAATTACAACTGTCATATTTTTTTTTATCCCATTTGAATGACTAGATACTTTGCATTCCAAGGTTTTGTGTCAAGGGCAAACCCAGGTAGAAAATTCACATGAAAATTTCTCTGCCTATACTGGTTTGAACCCTGGACATCCTGGATCATAATGTTTGTAAGCTTTATTTCAAAATACATATAAACTAAAAAGTACCTCTGCTTTTCTTTAATCTCTGTAATTTACTTTGTAAGTTCTGTAAGAAGTCAACCGGAGCTAGATGTAAATCTTCTATAACTACCCAGCCGTCGTTCTTCTCGGCCGTATCGATAGCTTCATCAACATATATCTCACAACCGTCCCCTATCTTTACTTGCTCTATATTAACATCATTAAACTGAAAATAGAAACACCTCTTTAAACTACACAGACGTCTTCCTTTCAATAAAACACAGAACTGATTAATAATCTGACGATGAAAAGAATTTAGGACACACCAATTTAAACTTTTGTTTGTGGAATCTAAAATTCAGTTTGTCTGGCCAATGATATGCAGAATAGAATCATCTGATTACCAGTAACCTCTAACACAAATTGTCTTATCTGTACTTTTTTCGGAATTTTAAGATAACCAAACACTTTGCTGCTATTCGAATTAGTCCAGATATATACATTTTTGTCAATCTCAGGCCAACAGATAGAAAAGGTTTGCTAGTAATATTCAAAACTACCAGTATTTTTTAAAATTATACAATGTTTAATGTTATACTATCATTTACTGTATATCTTAAAGCACCAGTTCAAAATGGGCATTAAAGCTGCAATTTCATATTTTTAAAATATATTAAAATAAAACCTTAAAATACAGGTTACATATAAACAGTCCTACCTTGTTAAATAATAATCCTATTAATCCTATAATTCACTATTACCAGTTAAGAAATTGGCAAAAATATAATTTTCAAATTCAAATTCAAACATTTGACGATAGCTATTGCATAAGGGAAATGGAAAAACAAGTGTGGTAATTGTGTTATTATTTCCGATGTGAAGGATTTGAATGTGCGGAAAATAATGCCTATGATTATATAATATTGAGTTGACAATGTATTAAGCAAAAGACATAAAAATAAATATGTCTTGACTTTCTTCGAAAATATGAAATTTCCGCTTTAAGATCTCTTGAATGTCCAAACATTTTTTACATTTTCAACAAAAAGAGCAGACGATCTTACCTTAGCAATATTCACCAATGATTGTACTGGAGATTGAGTTAAACGAAGACGTCTTACAGGATTTTTGTTATGTTTTGGAGGTAGTAACAGTAGAATGCCATCATGGTGTCGAGCATCTAATAAAATATCAGCTAACCCAGAATCAGTTTCTGCTGGCAGGTTGAGATTCAGATGTTTGTCAATGTAACGTACAAGTGCTGCTGGTAGACGATCTGGTCGTAACATTCGGATAATCAACAATTGATGGAAATCGCTGAGTGGACCAAGGTCAGGAGAACCATAGTTAGCTCCCCTTTCACTGCCTCGAGATACAGACCTGTCATCTAGAAATAACCAACAATAAAATGACCAACATATACAGAATAATCAGGAAAGAAAAACACCTACTCTAAATTCACCACAGACAGAGGATTACTGTGCAGTCGGTTTATCTTTGAGGAATAATTACTATTATTAGTGGTTGTCAATGGTAAGGGAGAGAGAGAAATGTGGTTTGACACAAACTAGGTAATTTCGGGACAAACATATGGCTTAATACTATTACTATAATTCGCTTGCGCGTAGGGATCTTTAGCAGTGAGAGAAAACCGGAGGACCCGGAGAAAACCAACAAGGTTTGAACAGGTAAGGTAACACTATAAACCTCAGAATGCCTCATTCGGCATTTCTGTCCAAACGAGGTAAAAAAAATGCCTTGTCTGCAGTTCCAAAACGATTTTTTTTTAAACTGCCCTGTTTTTGAAACAAGGTATTTAGTAAACGAGGCATTTTACCGGGCCTCATTCTGAACATTTATTTTACCTCGTTTGGACAGAAATGCCGAACGAGGCATTCTGAGGTGTATAGTGTAACGAATGAACACACAGCAAATGATCAAACTTAAAAAACACATTTTAAAAGATCATTTTTTTTTGTGGAAACATTTATGAAAAAATATTAAACCTTAGAGTAGCATTAACATATGGCAAACCCATATAAACATTTGAAAAAATTCTATTCTAATAATTTGTTGAACTTTACCTTCATCCTTCTCTTTCTTTTCTTTAGAAGGTGGTCTTGGTGGTGCCACAGGTAATGGTTCATGTTCAGGATATGCAGATTTATACCAGGACTGCCACCTATCTGGAAACATTTATGAGAAAATATTAAACCTTAGAGTAGCATTAACATATGGCAAACCCATATAAACATTTGAAAAAATTCTATTCCAATAATTTGTTGAACTTTACCTTCATCCTTCTCTTTCTTTTCTTTAGAAGGTGGTGCCACAGGTAATGGTTCACGTTCAGGATATGCAGATTTATACCAGGACTGCCACATATCTGGATGTTCCGCAAAATTAACACAGATACAATCTAGAGGTCCTGGTAAAACAGACAGTGCCAATATGTCTTCCCATTTCTCTTTAGGCAACCAGGATGGTGGTGGTGCCAAACATTCAAAATCAGCTAGAGTCAGTTGTAGACCTAGACCAGGATTACCTACAAGATAAAATCGTAGTTTACAATGTAAGCTTCCATCATAATTAAATATCCTTCACACTACTCTTTGAAACGTCTTACTTTACTTCCAGAAACAGGTGTTATGAAGACAGGTGTACTATTATTTTGAATTATGCTTGCCAATATGTACATAGCAGCTTGGATTTTGTCCAATCAGAACTACTAGAGGTGATTCCTTTCCAGGCCCTCTGTCCTGCCTCACTGACATTTGAAACTACATATGAAAATGCAGAGGAACTTTCTCAGCCAGGATTGAACCTTGGACCTCCAGGTTAGCAAGCAATGCAATGAGCCATGCAGCTCCCACACATACACTATTCTTTACATTGTTTCAATATTTAATATAGCATTTAGTAAATGAACTGAAAATGTTTCCAAATGAGCCATGGTTCAGTTTGAGTTCAGCTTGAGTTCAGCTTCTTAAGGACACAACTACTGCAGCGTGAAATTTTGGTGCTTCTAAATCAATACTAAAATTGATTACTGATATTTCAATAAGTCAGATTTTGTAGTAGTTATGAAAATTACCTTGAAGCAGAAGAGACATTTCTTCTGCAGAGAAGTTTTCACCAGATTCAGCTTGAATGTTTAAACACACCAAGGTGGCAAATAACAAACAATCTTCTTCATACAGACTCCTGAAAGATAAAAAGGGTTTAAAATCCAGTCAACGCAACAAGGTTCTGTTAAGGATTCTATATAATTCAATAAATTGCATTTGCACATGGCTCTTTTAGCAGTGGGAGTAAATTGAAGAACCCAAAGCAATCCCATGCTTCACATGGACAATATATCAATCATACCAAAATAATCATTATTTATGTTTTCTACTAACTATAGATGTTTGTCGGTTTACTGCTAAATTAAAATAACTATCTTCTTCATTGAAGTCAATCTCTTTACCAGCAAAAGTCATTCTAAACTAATTTATGACTAAGAAGATGTCATGCCAACCCTTTAAAAAAACAAAAATATGAGTTCCTTCTAAATAAATCATTGTTAATATGACTTACTGTTTAACTCGATGGTAAACTAAACTTGTCAAGGCATCCATCATCTGTTTGATTTGATTGATGGACAAGCTTGAGTATTGAACACCCTCTGTTGGTAGTCGTTCTGTATCAGGTATATCAAGGGGAGGTAAGTCATCCGATTCAGTCGTAGCTATAAGCTTACGAGCCAATGTTGAGGTAACAGAGTCACCTGAGAGAAAATAAAAAATTTGTATCAGCCAATATTCAGATAGATTGATTTTTAACCCTTTTATTATGTGGCCTTGTCACCTGGTCATCACACACATCCCTAAGTTTCAACTGACCATTTCACACACTAGTGAAACTTTCTAAAAGACTGGGTCCAATTTCATAATTAGAATAGCTATAGTAGAAATAGACTGTATAAGAAAGTGATTATATTGACCAGTAACAATGCTTTTATACATAAATATGGTTGCTGGAAAAAATCTGTAATTGTCAGATGTGAGAAAAATGGCGCTACGTAAAATACAAAAATACTGAAAATAAAATGAAAGAAACATGACTTTAATGAAACTGATGGTAAATGAGTGGGTGGGGAATATTTCTGTCTGCATGTTCTAAATGAACAATAAAAGAGGATATATCACAGATGGGAACTAAGATATGTTATTTTAAATCTTGTGTCGATTAAAAGACCCACCTTCTGTGCCATTGTCTTGCTGTGTTATTTGTGTTTCTATCTGGATTTGTGGTTCACCATTTTTACTGACACCAGGAGTAGAATCACTTGTCTTCACTTCTTCACTTGTCTTTGCTTTGTCACTGGATGTTTCTGCTGGTTTATCACCTGTAGATATATATAATACAGTCAGTCAAAATATCATTCAATCAAACTAAATCAGTCAAAAATATCATTCAGTCAAAATATCATATGCCATTCACTGGTTTTGAAGAGGATTTTGCCCTAAAATGGCACTACAGGCTAGTCTTATTTTATTCACTGCATTTGCACAGAGTTTCTTTTGCTAGGAAAAGATACGAGAATAAACCATTTATCAAACCCCAAACCTACTCAGATGCATCATTGTGATCTACAAGACATCACTATTTCACACTGCTCTAATTTATTGTTTGCATAAATGGAACTTACTGGTTTGTCCAGTTTGTTTTTCTCCATCTGATTTTTCTGTTGCTTGGTTACCACTGGATGCTCTGGGTGCTGCACTGCCATCCCATGTAGTTGTATCCTGTCCATCTTCATAGCCCTATTTTATATACATAATAATATCTTTATCTTATGACCATTAACTCATATAATTACTGTCACAGACTAGATCAGCAAGACGTCTGTTTGAATCTTAATGTTTCAAATGGATGTCTGGTTCATCAAGACATGGGTTTGTAAATAGACAATACTAACCAAAAGTGAAACAATAACAAACAATGTTAAATTTTTTCTTTAAAATTTCTGGCTTATTATTTAAAAGGAGATAGTTTCTATAATTTCATCTTCTATAAAAAAAAATCAATAAAATATCGTTTAAATAGAATAAATTGACGTTGAACATTGATACCATGCACACACATACACAATGCACATCATTAATAACCAGAAACATTAAAAATATCTCCAAACAGCTCTCACAATATATATAAATATAAGTTCACACGACATAAACCACACAGATCCAAACATATGTGCAGTATACTCGTAATAGCCACGAAATGATGTTGTTAATAAATTTGTTTGAAAAATGTTACAAAATCAAATTTCACCTCTTTTTCATCGTTTTTGAAGAAATCTTTGGGTAATTTTCCACCAACTGCCTCGTCAAATAATTTGATGAAATGGGCCAAGCTAAACTGATATTCGTTATGAATAACATTCAAACTACGTAGAGTAGAATACAACATGGCCGCTCGTCTTGCTAGGGGATATAATTCATCTCTCAATAATTCCAAATCTTCCAGTAATTTCTGGGTTTGTGACAACTGCTGAGCCAACTACAATATAAACAATTCATTAACTGTTGTTAATTCCTATTCACTATATAATTTTCTATGTTTTGTAGGATATAGGATATACAATCAGAGGCGGATCCAGGATTTTCAGAAAGCGGGGGCGTGCCGCACCCACTTGGGAGTGCGAAACCCAGAACAGTGATTTTTGAGTGGAAAAAAATGCCCACAAGGACTAATTTCATACTAATACTGTAAATTAGGATTTCCAACCTAAAATACTTTTGTTCTCCTTTCTCGTGAGAATATATGGAGCTAAAAATTGGTCGCGACCTCAAAAAATAGAGGGGGCTTGCACCTCTGGACCCGCGCCTGACAATCTTGTATTGTCCACCGGAATCAAGGCCAAAGAAAATAAATTTTTAGTTACTAAATTCTTTATGCTCTTGATCAATATAAATGTTTGGTTTAAAATTAAACTACCAGTAATAGATTTTGAGAGAGCAACTCGGTATCTTTAGTTTTTAAATTATTCTCCTCCCATGTCCAGGCATATTTTCCCTCATTGTACAATACATGGATATGCCTGTCTTCATTAGCACGGTTCATGAAGGAAAATTAGAAAATCTAACGATTTCATTTCAAAATAAGCATACCTCTAATTTAGCTTCTGTCAGATCAGTAATGAACTGTAATGCCTTGGGACTACTGATTATAGCTTTCTGTCCAGAAGACAGAACTCGATCTTTGACAGTATTCGAGAGATTATACAGTGTTTCTTTCTGAAGCTGGAGATTCTTCAACGCTTTACGTCTTTCCTTGTAAAGATCTGTCCTTACGCGAGCAAAAGCTCTGGTTAATAAATCTTCTGTCAATGTGTCGTGAGAAGCACCAAAGTTTATCATGGTCGTCGTGGAAGCTATTTCCGGATTAAACAAAGGTTTTGGTATGGGTGTTGACATGTAGAACCTAAAACCTTGATGACATAATGTACGTCTTCCACAGAACATGATCATACGTGGATCTGAAAAATTAAATTATTGGAAATTAAATGATTAAAGATGATGAAATTAGCAATGTGATGATTTGAAAAAGTATATTAAAAAAAAACCCCAAAATCAGAAATGTATAGAGTTTAACATTTCATACTTCCGTCATTCTGAGACTTTACATTTTATTCTATGATAACATGTGAAATGTCTGGGTGCAGAATTAGCTCCAGACAACAATGTCTCCACCTGCTATACATTAAATGTCAAGAGAGACAGAAGAAACTTGGTCAAGCACATATCAGGATTTAGTCATTCAATTAAAAATATATACAACATGCGATAGCATATCTTCAAATAAATCGCTTCCCAAAAGGGGTTTTTTTTTGTGGTAGGAGGAAACTTAAGAAGCCAGGTAAATCAACAATTGTTGGGCAGATGACTTTACTCCTCATCATCCAGATGCCATGATTCTAATCATATCACATCTGTTCTGAGGAATGTCCCAACTATGATATGATTCTAATCTGTACCGATCAATTGCAATTTTGCTGAATCCAGTTTTCCATCCATAAATGAAATTATATCTTACCTTCATCGCTACCATTTTCAGCTGATGTATTACGATGATGCATGAGAGGTGTTATCACATTATCTATATGTTCCTCACAGTTACGTAATAAAACTGGTTTACCACGAGTGATAGCTTTCTCTAATGTAACTAGAACGTTGTTATCAGACCTTTTAATAAAAAATATAAATATCCATTATCTAATACGTGCAAAAATTAATTCAATTTATAACTTGCTTTTTGTTTTTGTTATTTCATATTTTCTGTTCCTAAACCAACGCATCCATATTATTAAAGAATAGTGGTCTGAAACCTTCTTCAGTTCCTTGTGCTCAATGAGTTATTTCCCTTCATTAATAAAAGGCTTTGGTCCTGGAGGGAATTCTGGTATGAAGTGAAATGAAATATGGTTATTTTTACTGAGCCCTTCCAAATATCATTAACAATCCTGGCCATATTGTGGCCTATACACTCCAATACCACAGTTATAAAAATGGTATATCATAGTTGTCCAATCATTGGCAACTTTCCTTGTCAGCACTGCTCTAAACTCCATTTTAACTTTTTCATGGATACAGTTTGAAAAATTGCTGTTTAGAATAATTATTTGTTGAAAATGGTGACTCCTTTTTTATTCCATTTTGCATGATCATCTGAAAGTGTTTTTTTGCTAAAACAAAACTTTTTATATACATCATTATATATATGTAACTTACCATCTATACAATGCAAACACCAATAGTTAGTACAACATCCACAGTAACACATAAATATATACATAGAAAAAAATAAACATAGTGCATTAGATAAATAAAACACATCTCAACTACAGTGATGAATATAGTCAGCATTCATGTATAAATTTCATTCAATACAATCTAAATAAAATGCACATTTCACCATACTATAATTTTAAATTGTTTGAGTGGTATTTAGTAATTTATCAAAATAGAAATATACAATACTGGTACAAAATTCTATAGACTATCCTTTATCAAGCTATCATACAACTCCTGTTAAATTGTCCATTTATACCAAGGGTGATATCACAGAAAAGTTGTCTTATTTTATTATTATCTTAGCGCACACGTAGAAGTCTTTCTTGTGGGAAGAAACCAGAGTACCTGGAGTAAACTTGCAAGGTTTATAAGGTGCCCGCTTCTCCAGACCAGATACGCTCAAACACAAGGGATCGAAACCATGACCGCATGTCAGATGTGACTGGCCAGCTAGAGTTCGAAGCACAACACTCTAAATTATGAAAATGATGGGACATTACATACATGTCAACAACAATAATAGAAATTTTAAACAATTATCTGATGAGTCGACCCATCACTACTAACATCTCGGCATCACATTAAGAAAGTAAGATTGCTACATATATACATATATATATATCTACCCTCAATTTTTCGCATTTTATGATTTGATTGATTAAGACAGTATCCTTGTTGAAAAACGATTCAGTAATAAATCTGTCTAAACAGTAATTGTATTTCATAGAATTCAATTACTAAATTGCAGTGAAAAAATTTAATTAAATTTTGATCTTCGTTTTATTCCGTTTTTTTATTTTCGTTGCCTACATGATTAAAATACCATTCAAGTACTTATTTATATACCTCTCATACAATTTTCGTAGTAAACCCAAGTTTAAAATAAATCTGGCATTATCAATATTATAATGTTGCTGATCTAGATTCATCACTGATGTAAAGATTAAAGTTATTACATTTATAATGTTAAAGTGCTGTTACAGGAAACATACATTGTGCAATAAAACAGTTTCAGACCATTACCATAAATATATATTACATAGTGTACTTTAATAATATAGCTTGAAACCATAACCATATATATTACATGAGCCATAAGTGAAATCATACTTTCAGACCATAACCCCAAAATCTCCTGTGCAATAACATAGATACAGACATTAACCATAAAATACATGTGCATGTGTTTTATCATTTTTAAAGGAATGGATCTCAGTAATCCAACAGGGACTTTACTACAAAATTATTAACCAATACAGAGATTTTCACAATATTGAACACATTGATTTTTTTTCATGGTTAATGAAAGTAAAAATTTAAGATCGAAAAATGTTATTATTAACATTACCTATTGGTCATGTCTAAAGATATAAGTTTAGAATCGTTCATTAAGTGATTGAGCCGACCTAACCATGTTGCTCCTTCTCCAGTAGGATCAATCAACATTGGAGGCCTCTGCCAGGATGAACACAAAATTGCTGCATTTTCTATTTGACGTGGCCCAAAATCTACAAAAAGGAGGAAACACAAATCAATTGATTACATGTTCTCAACAATGCAAGACATATGTATAAAACTACAACAGATGGTTATCCATTTTGGTGTGCCACAAGGCTCTGTCTTAGTTACATGGTGCCAAACTTTGCATGGAAGAGCTGTGTCTGATTTAGGATCCTAAACATTAAAAAGAAATGACCAGTTACCTTTACACAGCCAATCTGTGAGGTTTTTCTCTCCAACTAGCAGTTTAATGAGACTGTGTATATACCGGTTGTATAGTGATACAGAGAGAATTGGTGCGGTACTCTCTGTAATTACACTACCCATTGCATCATCCTCCTGTTCTTCCTGTATTCTCTCTAGAACACCAGATTCTGACTCTTCCACTTCACCACTGGGCTGACTAGTATCAAATTCTATAAATGATCAAAAAGTAATTCAAATTCATTATTTTGTCCACAAAATTCTTAACTCGTCGAATGTGATGTCCTTAAAATTATTACCAAATTTCTGTTTTCATATTTTTTTTCCTTCAGTTTACAATATTCATCTACTTGAGTTTCCCAAAATCAAATTACAAAGACATACACTTTGTCCCCAAAACTTGATCCTCTATTTGCCAGATAGTCGACAGAGAGTTGCTGTGAAAAATACCTTTTTCTTCTGTAACTTCTTTTTCTTTGTCAGATTTTTCTTCCCCTTCAGCCATACTTTCTATTGTTCTAGTAGTTGTGTCCCCTGTTGTCTCAGCTCCATCTTCTGTCTGTCGATCAGATCTCTGGGTTAATGTATTAGCTGTCCTTTCAGTACGAGCTGTAGTCGGCGGTATCGTCTCTTCACCACCTTCTTGAGATGGATCTTCCATATTTGTCTAAATTAAAGAAGAAAATATGTAATAAACCAAGCTCTATGTGAGAATTCGGCCAGTATCTGAGATGATTACATCAACATATTAGTTTGGTCAGTTTTCAATTAAATATATACAGTAGTTTCTACATTTTACAGAATTCTGCCTGAAACTAAAACTGAGGTACAATACCTGATCTTCCTGGTTACTGGCATCTGCAACTTCTTGTTCTGACTGTATTGAACCATAATCCACATCATACACTGAACTGGCACCAGATGCTGTCTTCAAAAAGTTGATTGACCAATCAACTACACGACCTAATGACAATTGATAACATATTGTATGTCTAGACCAAAATAATGATTTATGTTAAGTTGTTCCCCATCCAGCAATATATCTATCTTGTTAATATCCTCTAACTAACCATGGAGGATTTCATCAGAATTCCATAGTTACAATCATAGAGACAACTCTGACATGTCACACATTAAACAGACACAAATTAAATTCAAAACTGGAACAACATAACACAGATCTGTACATATTACCATGATATGAGAAACTGCGATATTAAATGGTGAGCTTTCAGACAAAATAAAACATTCATTGTATTACGATTTGTTGTATCATACAAGTGACTGGAATATTTGAGCTTCCAGATAAATCAAAGCTTTCACGGAAAATTCACTTCAAGCTCTTGTCATTTATTTGATAGTATTCTACAGTACTAACCTTTTATTCCATCAATCGAGTCAACAACAAGTGGGACACCTCTTTCACGTAAACAGTTGGGCCAATGCAACGTAAGCATTGCTCTACGATGGTTGTGATGATAAGGGCCAAGATAAACAGCAAACGCTGCTGCCATGGCACAACCTCCAGGAATGGCTACCAGTCGTCGTTTAAAAGAATCAAAGATTTGTTGACATCTCTTTCGTTCACCTCTTAGAATCTGTAATCATGGTTGAAAATAAGTTCAGATTGAGAATGATATTTTGGTAATTTGGGGCTCCAAAAACATAATTTAACTTGATTAAATATGAAATTTTGCTACAACTTTGAAATATAGTTATGCTACTCATCTGATTAAAGCTGTTTTTACAAACCTACAGAACTATGTCTCTCAAAACAATCTTCAACTAAATTACTATACATCGAAGGAGAACATTGAAACTCACCTTTCTTAGTTCTGCAGCAGTGTCCAACATCTTCTTCATCTTGACAGTCTTCTCTTCTTGTTCGTTTTTATCAATAGTTGCCTCCTCGAAACCACGTGCTAAATCAGCAAGACGAATCTCTAGTGCCTAAAAATTTCAAAAATTATGACATGGTAAGAAAGCTGTCATACATTTCCTATTCTGGGTAAGGATAGATTTAAACATGTCAGAAATTACAGGAATTTATAGAAAAATGTTGATCATTTCTCAAAGTTTCATTGACTTTGATATATTTGATTTTTAGTGTGGGCAACCACAGTACTATCTGCTCTTTTTGATTAGATGTATACTATTTATTTTATCAGGTTGTAAGAGTTAGTACATCAATTATTCAATGCTAATTATAGGTTTTTGTATAAGACTGTCTACCTTGTGTTTACTCTCTAATGTATTCATCTTATGTTCAGCTATATCTACTTGTTGAGCTGTTTCATCTACTTTTTGATGTAGTGGTTTAACTTTCGATAACATCATTCTATGATATCTGTAAGACAAATAAACTAATAATTTACAAATACACCATTATCAGATGGATACAAACATCCTGCTGACATACAAAATGACCCAACATGGGGGTGCATTATGGGCAACCCAGAATGTTCTGAATGGACAAAATTCAGTCCAATCACAATTATGCTCGTCCCAAAAGCAGATGTGGTGGGAGCAGAATTGTGATGTAATCAAATGTTTCAGCTGATCATATTTATTGCATTCCTTGTCAGAGGAAACTCTTGTACGTGTTACTCAATTAAAATCTTTTGATGAATGTAGAGAATTCAATCCAAGGATGTTCACCTCTGTGTTGACCATGCATAGGCCGAACATTATAAAGAGTCCCTCATCATTTCTATTGCCTTCATGATAGGCATGTTACATCATGGGCTCAGTACACTGATCGAGTTGCATGAAGATCTCAGTTTATGAAGCTAGTGATAAGTGTTCAGCAAACTCCCACATTTCAAAACCCATATAGGATGATTATGACATACATTAAAAGGAACAAGCCAACAGTGAGGCTGATGTCCCCCGCCGAAATCCCAAAATAAATAGAAGACACATATTAATTAATCGCACATTTATTTTTTTCAATGTATCGAGCAATCAAACTGTACACGAAGTGTCATCCAAAAGTGTTTCATAAAGAAAAATGCTAAAACCGACGAGAAAAATGAAAATGTACCCTAGTTAGGGGGACCCTAAAGGCAGACAAAAGGGCCCCTCTGGCCAAGGGAAAGGGCCCTCGTGTCCAAGTCAATCGTTTCTATACACTGTTACTGTTGAATCCATTACTAAATGAGAATGCAGTCATTGTATTGGCATAAAAATCATCAATCAAGATGAACCTAAGATATCTTGTCCCAAAGTATCAACCAATTAAATTGCTTATCTCTGCTTACCCTAAGCGGAAAATGCTCATCTTTGAACTCCATCATGGCATTGACCTAATAAGCATATACACCAAGTTTGAACATTTTAACTCAATTAGAAGGAGAGTTATTGTATTCCAAAGTCTCGACTACTCTCGACCAATCAAATTGCGTATCGCTCTGGTTACCTTGAGCAGAAAATGCTCATTATCGAACTTAGTCAAGGTATTACTGTAATGAAACTATACACCAAGTTTCATCACTCTCACTTAATTAGAACTAAAGTTATCATGTCCCAAAGCATCAACCAATCAAATTGCTTATCTCTGCTTACCCTAAGTGGAAAATGCTCATCTTCGAACTCCATCAAGGCATTGACCTAATCAGCATATATACCAAGTTTAAACATTTTAACTCAATTAGAAGGAGAGTTATTGTGTTCCAAAGTCTTGACCAATCAAATTGCTCTGCTTACCCTGAGCAGAAAATGCTCATTATCGAACTTAGTCAAGGTATTACTGTAATGAAACTATACACCAAGTTTCATCACTCTCACTTAATTAGAACTAAAGTTATCGTGTCCCAAAGCATCAACCAATCAAATTTCTTATCTCTGCTTACCCTAAGCGGAAAATGCTCATCTTCGAACTCCATCAAGGCATTGACCTAATAAACACATACACCAAGTTTCAACATTCTAGCTCAATTAGGAAGAGAGTTATTGTGTCCCAAAAAGTTTGACGGACAGACGGACAGACGGACAGACAGACAGACAGACAGACAGACAGACAGACAGACAGACAGACAGACAGACAGACAGACAGACAGACAGACAGACAGACAGACAGACAGACAGACAGACAGACAGACAGACAGACAGACAGACGGACGGACCCATTTTAATAGTCCCCCAACTTTCTTCGAAAGGCGGGGGACAATAAGGCTGAATTCCAAATCTGATAAAAAGAATTTGGAGGAAAAATCTGATCTTAAAATCCTTTATAAGGGATAAGGCTGAATAGGAAATTTGGTAGAAATTAGTAAATCTGTCATCCTACCTGACGACACCTCGAACCCAGCGACAGAGGGAGCCACAAGCTGAGTTGTTTGTTTTCTTCTCTAGGGTTTCAGGATCAAAAGAGGCTTTTTTAAGATATGGCTCCACAAGGTTGAGTGTTTCTTCTGGCAATTGATTATCATCAAATGTCATCAATTCTTCCAAAAATCTTTCCAAATTAGCCATCTGTCGTTTGGCACCTTTCTGCCATGTTAAATCTGCTGATGGTGATTTTACTGTAAAATAAACAGAAATGTCAGAAGGGTGACCATGGCAGAACAGTTTATGGGTTTGCCAATTTAAAACAGCATTATTGTGGTATTCTAGAGTGTCATTTAGCAGGGGAATGGAGAATGTACTGTAAGTTTTAAAAGATATTTCATTTCCTTAAAATTTTGTCATTTTGGTCACAAGGGATCATATATTCCTGTCCTCAGATCTTCTATATGTTGGTACATAAATATTAATATACATATAAGTCGCGAGTCATTTTTCTTGGGATTTACCAGCATGGTTTCCCCTTGTCAGTGGTGCAGGACAAATGGCACAACAAGGACCAGCGGTCTGATATTCCTTATAGAAACTAAACTTTTGCAATATTGTAGTTTACAAGAGATTAATAATCACACAAAAAAAATCAGCGGCATTACACCATGGATTACAACTTACAAATCATTATGATGGCTGTCATCAAGTCTTCAATGTCAATAATAGGTTTGGACATTCCTCGTAGATCAGTTAATTTTTCTATATCTATATTCTTAACAACTTTCTTGGTATCGGCAACAATAGCTATAGCCTTATATACAGCTCGTTCATGGGCAACTTGATACTCAGGTAATAACTGAAAAATAATTAACGATAACCCTGATCATTTGGAATACTTAACACAAATTATCAATGTTTATCCATAATAAAATATTGGGCTTCTGAATAACAACTTTTTAAAATTTTATTTCTTTGGCTGACTTGGCCAATTAAAAGGATTGATTTTGAATTTTCGGGAAAGTTATACATCATATGATTGAAATGCAATATATCCACAAGTTTTAATAATTTGATTTTTTACAAGTAAACGCTACTTACTGTTTTAAGTTTTGTAATTTTTTCTAGTTGATGTTTAACAACTTTAATCTGTTGTTCTGTTATGGCTCTATCTTGTCCAATCTGAGATAATATGCGGATAGTTCCCTGAAAAATATATAATGTAGCTTTCAAATATAGTTAAATTCAAATACTATAATTCATACAAAGTTGACAAAAATCTGAAAATCGTATATTGATGATATCAATATCAAGAAATGTTTGCATCTGAATAAAAAATTGTCAAAATTCAATAATATCTGAAATTTGAATTAGTAATTTTCTGTTTTTTAAATGTTTTATAATTGTCAGTGCACATGTAAGTAATTTATTCAACAGTGGCAAACTCTAATTCATATGGCAATAATGAGATTATATAATCTCTCAGCATTGTTACTCAGATTTGTATTAAAGCCCCAATACCACTCTTGTTGAAACTACATAATATATCCCAATCTTCATTCTGGTCAACAAATTGTATTATTTTACAATATTCCAGTTAATTGATGATATAAATTTCATCTTAACACACCTAATTTAAAAAATTGGAAAAATTTAACCAATTGATTTGAAAAGTCTAACGTAAACCTTTTCAAATGTGACTTGGATTTTAAAATATTTTCGAACCCTCTGGACAAATAAAATAGGTTGTAATGGATAATTTACACAACAAGTAGGACATTTAAACATCTAGTACTTAGAATAAGGGTATTATTTATTTTCTGGAGCTACCAAGCCAGCAAGAATGTTATTGTCCCTTTAAACTACTAAAAACAAATAACAATTTGAAAGAGGTAGGAAATGAAAATGAAATGGGGTTAAATGGCCTGTTGTTTTGCTCCGACTGTGCTAATAAAGATGTTTTACTCTGCAATCTACACAGCCTGAAATAGTGGGTTAGGCATTATTACAAACTTACAGCTTTCCTTTCTTCTAATACAACCATCTCATGTTCTAACTGTTTATTTAGTTTTATAGCCACTTCATTCTCTCGTTGTATATTAGTTAATGTTTTAGTCACTGATTGCTGCACATCATTCACATCTTTATGACGACATGATGCTATCGAAATAAATCTGAAAATAATAATTACCGTCTTACACCATGGATTACAAATCATGATTTTACATTACTTTGCTTTAAAAAATTATATCAATATTCCATTCCCACCCAACACAATAGAAATTCTTTAAATATACATTTCCACAGAAGTTCAATGAGATGAAACAGGGTTTAACGTCTAACAGTTCTGCACCAATACTGATCTACACTGCAGACAGCCAAGAGGGAAATTTTTACCAGAAAGCAGTATTTCCACCTACATCAATTAAGAGATGCGAATGGCTATTTATTCATTTGTATCCTAAGAAACTAAAAATTAAATTGATCTGGCTTAATGCGAATATATTGTATCTAACAATTAATTTTACAATGTGACAAATTTAGACCAAAAAATCAAGCGATTACCTTTCAACAAAAAAAAATTACATTTCAACAAAAGCAAGACATTACCTTTAGACAAAAACCAAGTGATTACCTTTCAACAAATTTTTCATAAGCTGTATTAGTAATGTGACCATATTCCCCGGAACTGTTTTCCTGGCCATCTTGTTGACGTAAAACTAAATGCATGGAAGCCAACATGTGGGCGATATTTTCTCGCTGGATACTGTTCAACCATTTTACATCTGATGATAATATGAATATTTAAAGGTGTCATATCATGTTATTTCAAAACAGAATTATATTCAAGAAATTTCACACATCTTGATTTGAATCTGAGACGCACTCATGTCCTACACTTTAAGTAATTCTGAATAAAATTTCCATCTTGTCAGTGGCATGCAGAGAATTGCTGATGCCTACGGCCGACTCCTTTATTGCATGCCCAATGCCAACTCCTTAACTGTATGTCCCCAAGACTTGTGCTTGTCACAGTATCGAATTGATGGCTTGCATGGATGTCAAACCTTTGGATACATAATGTGCTAATGAATTCGGGCATACACCATACAGTGTGCTATGAGGGAAATTTTGTCCGGGCAGCAGTGCTACAGCCTACTCTTATATCGAATTCCAACTACCAAGGACAAAGAGAGAGAGAGAGAAATAGGGTTTAATGTCTACTCGACACAAACAAGTTCATTTCCAGACTAACATTATGGTTTAATTTTATTTCAATAATTTGCTTGCGCGTAGGGGTCTTTATCAGCGAGAGGAAACCAGAGGACATGGAGAAAACCCACATGATTGGACAGACGACCTATTCCTTGTCACGTACAACCAGGGAATCGAAACCACACCAGTTGACTCAATGACAGACTCAATGCTAACCATTTAACCATCCAACCCCCCAAGAATAAAGAACTTACCTTTAAGATGGTATGCAGCATGATCAACTAATTGAGTTTTCGTCCAGTGACCAAACCAAAGGAAGTTCACATTCTTTGCAAATGATGGATAATTTCGACATCTTCTTTGGAATTCTTTACCTCCGTTACTGGCTATCAGACAAACACGGAAATTCTTTCGGACAGTCCTAAAACGAAAGATGGAATATTCTGGTTTAATGTTCTATAAAGTGTGAATCATACTAGTGGATTTATCCTTGGAGTTTTATTATCTAACAAAAAAACTTTTTTTGAACTTGGCCGGACCGCAACTGAGAATAACAACCTACAAGACTTACCTTTTACATCTATATCTTGGATTTGTCTTAACAGATCAATCCACTAGTGTGACTTGACTTAAGTTTAACATCAGATTGAGCAAAGAGTATTATTAATGCATATTACTAGTTGTGAAGAATCTGGTCATTGATAAGTCTGAATAACCTCTAGAGACTGGTTCCTTAACCATCTCTTTTGTTAATATTAGCCGTGAAAACACAGATAATCCAATTACTGGTATAAAATTCTTGTTTAATATGAAATAAGAATAAAACGTTCCATATCCGAAGCAAATAGTGAACTCATTAGATAAGAAATGATACGGTTAGTCTAGAGTGAATAGGTGTACTCTGCCTCATGCATGACACCAATGGAAAACAAACCGTCACTTACTTGAGAAAGAAGTTCCATGCAACATCTCTAGTATAAGCTAATCCAGCTTGTGTAACTTCTGTTCTGATTGAGTTAATAATGGTTGTCTGTTCTTCATAGGAGAAGAGATGCATTATAGAACCAGATACAATAAATTCTGTGAGGAAAACCAGAAAGTCTTCATCAACCAATTCCTCTTCATGTAATAACAGTAAAATCTTCTCACCCTATAACAGACAACATTAAATTTGAATTAAGACATTTATATTTCTGGTTTTAACAATTTCCTAATCTGATATATCAGTCGAATACACACCCTGATTTATCCTTCTTTGATTAAATTTATTAGGAGATGGATGGGGGGGTGTAGCATAGCTTTAGATCATAAGTTATATCATTGATTCAAGGGATTTGATCAAAACTGTTCCATTAAATAATCTTAGTTATTGTATCCATGGACTTGAATTTTGACCTACTGAATCTTTGACAACACAAGTGGGACTGTAAAGAAAATTTTGATGCAAGAAGACTTGAATTTGGAAATTGTAAAAATACTCATTGAGAGTATGCATGGACTTGAATTTTGACCTACTGTATCTTTGCCTACGTGGACCTGTAAAGAGTAATTTTGATGCAAGATGACTTGAATTCTAAAAATATTCCTTGAAAGTTGTCTCACCTTAGTCCCAGCTCTTGTATAACCTTGAACCAGATCCATTTTGAATTGATCCCGTTTATAATCTATAGAACTATGTATGGGACTGGGATTAATCTGGTATACTGTATAAGCACATAGATGGGCGGCTAGTTTTACAATCACTGAACATCTACCAGGACATCCTTCAGCCACTAGTACAGTGTTGGCGCCATCGTGTGGTGAGGCTATTGTACGTGCCAGACGACAAACTTGAGATATCACACTCTGAAATTGAAACAAAATAACCATGTAAGTTAATAACTAAAGAGTAAAACAACCATTTACTTTTTAATTAGACAGGTTCTGGTTTTTAAAAATATACATTTTTTTTGACAATTGACAATTATTACCCTTTTTTCCAATCATATATTGGGACAAATAAATGTTCCACCAAAGATTCTGTCCCCAATCAAACAAAGATAAGAACTCTCATTACAAAGATCTATATTATACATGGACATCAATACATAAAGAGATTTTTTTAAGAGCCTGTCATTTTATGATCTTATCATAAAGTGTAAGACACCATATATAGAACAAATTTTAAGAGACCTGGGCCTATTTCACGAAAGATAAGATCCCAATTTTAGTAATTTGATTGGATAATATTAGATTGATTTTAGTGCTTAGCCAATCAAAATTGAAGTATCTACTAAAATTGGATTTTATCTTAAGTTAAAATTTCGTGAAACAGGGCCCAGACCTCACCATGTAAAGAACAAATTTTAAAGTCACCACAAAGACCTAATTTAAGAGCTCTGACCTCATCTGATAAGTGAGTAGTTTTAAGCGCTCTGGGTTCACTTTATAAAAAGTAAGTTTTAAGAGTCCACCCTAAAAAGATATGATTATAAGAACCCTAAGCATTCTCAGACTTAAGTTAAGAATTTACTCCAAATTTTAACTAAAATATAGCCCTTTACAAAACTTTTGTTATTATAATGTATCAAATATATCAATAAGAAGCTATGTGAAAAGTTTTGTGTTTCTCGATCAAATATATTTCTCATAAACAGGGATTGAAAGTTGAGTAAATTCTTAAGTCTGAGAATGCTTTGTGAACTCAGGGCCTGACCGCACAACATTAAAGAACACATTGAAAGAACCGACCAGACAACAGGTTAAGTTTAAGAACCCTGAGCTTACCTTGTAAAGAGCAAGTTTTATAGAGGGATGTACTTTGTTATATTCCTCTACACCTTTCTCCATCAATTCTTCTACCATCGAGCAACCATTTACTGATTTATACAGATCTGTCAATGCGTCTTCCTCGGATACATTAGTGGTCTGTCTGGCATCCACCATACCAGCCGTCACTATACCACTATCTTGTTCTATTAAATTACTAAATAATCGTGGTTGTGGCTTCAATATATCGTGCATCTGAATAAAAAAAATTTGTAAAACAATATCACCTAAAAGTAACAAGGGCAGCGTAACACTGCGGTTCTTAAGTCTGACATTCAACGATTGAGCATGTCTAGTAAAGATGCAGAATGACAGTGATTAAGAAGGAAATGATTTTACCTGTTCTTCATCAGTGAATTGTTTTCTAACAGCTGTAAACAGAGCTTGACGGAATCTTCTTATATCAACTTCATTCACCATTCTATGTCCGTAAACCCAGAAACATTCATGTTGCCATAACAACAAGAGATCACTCTTAGAACAACCAGGACGCAGAGACAGACAGACATTCCTAAAAGACAACATCAGAATAAAAATGTCACCCGGGTAATATTCAACTCAAGTAAATTACCAGACGTGCATCATTGTGACCGTAATATGAAATTGGCTGATAATGTTGTGACAGTATAAAATAATGGAGCCAGAGAGAAAGAAACTGGGTTTCACATCTTCTAGACATAAACTAGACCATTTCTGGACTAATATATGGTACAATATTATTACCCCCACTTAGGGGTCTTTATCAGTAAGAGGAAACTGAAGGACTCAAGGGAAAACCTTCAGGTTCTGCAGGCAACCCTTCTCCTTACCACATACAAGCTTGGGATCAAAACCATGCCGCTTTACTCAATGACAGATCTTGTGACCTAAAGCGCATGTGTCAGACTAGTTGACCACCCAACTTCCCAAAAGGAGGAGCAAGGAAACCGAAAGAAAGTTTACTCCACAGTGTTTATATTAGTGGTCACTTTCCTCGAAATCAACTCTCGCCTGAATCTTTTATTCCTAATGTTTTGTGATTGCAAGTATTAAAAATCATAGTTATTCAAACATCCAACACTGACATTTATGATTTAAAGAAAACATAGGTTGCCAGACCACAAAACATACACCAACAGCAGCTGAGTCATCTGACAATTTATGGATGTTGTTGCAAAGGGAATCTTAAGGGAGTTAAACAGCAAAATCTTTATACTGTATAATATTGTTGGTGCATTCTATGACATAATCAAGGGCAATAACTCAATATAAATAAAAACTTACTTAAAGATAACTGATAGATCTCGTATAGTAAATATATAATGACATCTCTGAGCTGTTGGTAGGAACATTGTACGTAATCTATCTTGTAATTCAACCGTTACGCTCACCACTAGACCAATCAACCGCCTCCTTTTCTCTTCCTCACGTAACATCTGTTTGAACTAAAAACAACCCAAAATCATTTGACGTACAGGAATATAGCATGATTATGTATAAATCACTAGATCTCTGTGATTTTGATAAAAAAAGAAATTAAAGCGCTGATTTGACTAAGTTCGGTGTGTTGATTTCCTTTGTGATATCCATCTACCGTACATTTAAAATTTTAGATTCACAGAGAGCCAATTTGGAGATATATCTGATTTTGTATTCCAGTGTCCACAGTTTAATACAAATACGAAAATCAATAAAAATGAACATATCAGTATATCAGATAAAGCGAATTCAACATTTTACGACCAAAATCAGAGAGGCTTATCTCCTTAAAAATAAAACGTAACCAAGAGAGAAAATTGCTTCATATATCTGATTTTAAATTTAATTTATGACTTAAAATATTTGCATAGTTATAAAATCAGCCTTCATTGCAATTTCACTCTTACTCTTACACTCAAATAGACACAGTGAGTTTATGTGATTTAATCAATATCACAAACACAGCCAACATCATACATCTTGGATTCTATTTATAAATCAAGACAATATAAGCAAATGAGAGAACATGAGTTACATGCACAAGCACATTTTTATATTTACAGTAGATATTGCAATTTTTTTACCTTTTCATCATGTCCACCATGATGGCTACTGGAAGGTTCGTGGGCTATGAAATGTGTATTGACAAGTGTCGAAAATATTGTCTCCAATTCATTACTCCTAGTAAGTGCAAAAACAAAAAACATACACCATTCACATCATGCAATAAAATAAACAGTGATTCTAAATAAATATATCAAAAAATAATATCAAATTGTTGATAAAATGTGAGAAACATAAAAATAAAGATCCTGATTTTGGTGTCAGTGAAATCTATGTAATAATATCCAAAACAAAAAGACTTTTATGCTGACATTCAAAAACAAATTCATTTCAATGTTTGATAGTGAAACTTAATTCAGAGTCGTGAAGGCTGACAGTACAGAAATAAATCAAACAGACATGCCAATTTTGTTGGACAAATTTTTAAAAAATCGAACAGTGATCATACAAATATCGAAGAGCTTTAATAGCTAAAACATTCAATGTCAGACAGACATCTTTAATTCACGGCAACGACACTTAATGCCACTCCAGGTAGACATCTTTAATTCCAGGCAGACATCCTAAATTTAAGGCCACCACACTGAATGGCAGGCATACATCTTTAATTCAAGTCCACCACATTTAATGCCAGGCAGACATCTTCAATTCAAGGCAACCACTTAATGCCAGGCAGAGACTAATAAAAATGGCCAGTAAGAGACTGATAAAAATGGCCTGAAAAAGGCGACTGGAATATAAATCGGTACCTACCTTGGATACGGACAACCAAATATAGAGAAATGGCGTAAGAGTCTTTGACTGAGTTTAGTAGAGGTAGCTGTGGTATTAGGATTAATGGTGGTCACATATGTAACATTCTTTACATAACGCCAGGAATGTGAGGTAGCGCTGTAGAAACCACCATCATCTAGATGTTCACGGACAAGTTCTGCTGCTGTCTGGTTGCCAAACTCGTCAACCTGATATAATCAGTTATAAATATCTGAGAATTGAAGCCACACAATGAATCTTGATCAATGATTACAATCAGCAAATAAAGCTACATTAATTGTAGTTTAATGGTCGAGTGCGAGACCATTGCGTAATATATTGATATTCCACATGTGCGTTTAGCATGAGGGCTATATCTATATATTACGCAATGTCTTGCACGAGACTTAAACAACTTATATTACAAACACTATCCAGCATGTGCATCTCAATGAAATACATCACGTGGGCCCAATATTTCAACTACTATAAATAATTTACGCTTGGTACATTGCCTGTACCTTTATTTGAAATAATTTTACTCCATCATCAAAGAATGGTGTTACATTTGTATTTTAATTATAGAGAGTGGTTCATGTACTTTCTTTGATTCAACAATTATTAGTATGATCATATGATGTAATAACTGATTACCTTCGAAAGATTCAAGTCATCAATCAAGAAAAGAAGACGTTTATTTCCTCGTGGTACGTAGGTTCTGCCATGTTTCCACTCTAATCTCTCATCTAAGCGTTCATACACTAATTTAGCATTCGTAAAACTAAAAAGAAACAATAAAAACATTTGTAAGCCTACAAAATTATAGAATATAAAACCTCCAAAAGCTTGTGTTTTTTTTTTATATTAAAAAAATTGATTTACAATTTGTGCTGTGGTCTGAAACCTTATACCAAAGTGGATATAAGTTGTCTCCCTTCCATTGTTGTACATTATCTGCCTTTTTGAGTAACAAAGATTGGAATTCTTACAAGGAGAATGGTTGTTTCCTTTCACCCAAATGTTACAGTGTAAAACCAAAGGATCCAAATATAACAATATGAAAAAAATATTTATCTAGTAATGACACCAACTGGCCTTCGTTCAGCTACGAAACCAATTTCATTCACTTACGTGTTAGCATATAATGTCAACGAAAGGACTTCAGCTACTTCTCCAGAACAGACGGTTCTAATTCTTTCGTTAACTATAGATGTTTTACCACAGCCGTTTTCACCAACGAGCATCACAGGACGACCAGCATCCGTTAACAGTCCAACAATATAAAGAATTTGCTGAAAAATGCATAAAACGTTGATTAAATTAATCTAATTTAATGATTGCCACAATTTCTGGAACTGAAACTGGTCCCCAAGCACTATTTACCTGGTCGTTCTTGGAGGTGACGCTCTTAGAAAAAGCCAATGACATTGCCAATTCAAGTACGATCTTTGGGAAACTTGGCACACTTGTTCTTTGGACAATTGCAAAACAGTAGACATACTTTAATAAAGATGTCACAATTCAAAGATGGCTTTGATGATGTCATGTTTGGTTCCTAGTCCATAGTATACTTGTACATTGCTATCAGAATCTAAATATAACAGAATATAAAGTGGGACTTTCCCACCCTAAGACCACCAAATGTAATATATGTCAAATATAAACCTGTTAGAAGATATAGACATAATCGTTCAACTGTTTCAAACAAACTTAACAAACAACTCTAGTATAATCAGGACCAAACATCGTCCAACAACGCATATCATCTTGGAATCAAACTATATACCAAAAACATGTTCTTGATTATCACGATAGCAGAAACTGACAGACAGGTCAACCTTATACATTATCTTTTACATTATTCGGTAATGGATGTCAATTTTTAGCAGATCAAAATCATTACTATTTATATTATATACTGTATTCCGAATACTAACCTCCACATTATCGGTATGTACAAAAGCTTCTGATGGTATACCAGAATGAGGTACACCACTGTATGTTGGTAAATTATCACACCATCTACTGAATTCATGACTATCATTATCAACTAAATAATCAAATACCTGAAAAAATAAACATAACATTAAACATAAATAAAATATGAAATGAAAATAAAGCACCATATTAACAAAATTTTGTTCCGTATAATCAACGCTGATCATGTTAATAATATTTTTACGTCAATAAACTTAGATTTCTATCATTTTAATAAAAGGGTGTCTGTGGTTTGATAGTATTAACCAAGCACTGTTTTTTACATGTGTATTGGTTCATTATATTTTCTAGTTTATCATGAAGACTTGTGAAGCCTAGTCGAAAGGTAGCTCGGTAATAAGCAGTAATTGTATTCTATAGAATGGTGAGCTGTCTATCTAGTGTTGTAGATATTCTTTATTCCAAGGTGAAATTTTAAAAAAAATTGAATTATCCTACAAATACTTACAGTGCCTTCTTCAGGATAATCTATATAATGTTCAAATGTTTCCTTCCACCAATAACTAAATGATTCACGATGTTCTATAGACAGAGTTCCAGCGAAAGCCCAGATACAAGCAAAATTAAAATATCTTTCACATTCTACATCACTCAACTCCGGGAAGGGATTTATCAGTGTCTGAAAAATAGGATGAATATTATACAACAGGGACATTTTGTCATATTCCTTTAAATATTTTTACCAATTGATACAACACAAATCATGTCCAATATTTACATAGTGTAAAAACATCATGTATTATAGTCTTTTTCAGCTTACTCTTTCCGAAAACTCCACAATCTGTTTACATTCAACAACATTATAATGAGATAAACCAGAGTGTTTTATATAAAAGAGCTAAAACTCTTTATATGGGATAAATTCATATGCATATTTATTTATTCAAACTGGCATATGTTTTTGGTCACTTCAAACTGAAGATAGATACTACTGGATCATTAGTTCAATTTGTAAACTAAAATCTGTATTTAGTTACTATAGATGGAGGAGGAGATCTTTTTGATAAACATTTAATCTTGGTGACGTAAACCAGACACAGGCAATAAATGATTTAAATCTTTTGAAACATGCAACTATTGATGAGTAAACAGGAAACTAGAGATAGTATAGAAAACTCGCAGAATTTGATTCAACATATCAAAATTGGTCTTCATTCAATTTAATAATTTTACTTCAAAACATTCGACTAAATATACTGAATATGAATACTTACCTCAAAAAGTACACAGAAGGTATGCACCATATTTTCCATAGTATGACAAAGAAGTCTTTTATAGCGGGGTTGTCCACTTGTTTTTTTACATCCAAACATGGGTGGTTGGGTACACTGGGTGATGTAGTCTACAACTTTCTCAATATATATATTACAGAGACTCGTTATGAAATCTTTATCTGTGTCGGGACGATGTTCTAGCCATTGGACTAACAATATTTTCCATCCGACATCCGCTTCGGACATCACCAAAACACCAACATTGGCCAGAAGAGATGGACTCAGATTCTCCAGGCTACCCAACTACAAAATATTGGTTATCATTACAATAGTTTTAGACAGAAAATTAATAAAAAAGTATTTTTTAGTAGATATTAAACAATATCACAATCATTTATAATAATTGAGGATACAAAGGTCAATCTCAGATAATTAAGCATACATAAGTCAGTTTTGGATAATTAAGCATACACAAGTCATTTTTGAAAAATTAAGCATACAAAAGTCATTTTTTGGATTTTAAGTATACAAAAGTCATTCTTGGATAATTAAGCATACAAAATTCATATTTGATATCTAAGCATACAAATATTTGACTTACCTCCCAGATGAATCTAAGTGAATCTGGAATAATTAATCGTTCATTGTTAGCTAGAACAACAGATCCGTTGTGATCCAGTAATTGTTGTAATAATTCCATCTGACTACTATCAGCCTGTATTAAAAAAATTCATTTTTTAGAATTACACACAAATAATCATTCATTGCGGCACTTAATAGTTCAAATTTGGAATGTCTGACACAGCGTGACACAGAATTGAGGTCTGTCACAGTTCCTAGGTGTGTGGTGTGAGCAAAATTATGATGTAATCAAATTTGTCAGCTGGGTGATTGGCTGAAATAGTATCATATTCAGTTCACACATGCCTTGTCGCCAGAGAATTCAATTCAAGAATGTTTGAGTACTCCCTTTTAGAATTTGAAAAGTGTATCGTAAAAAGATCCGAGGATGTAATATTACTCAGAGAAAAGCTTAAAGATGCATTATGCAAGAGCTAAATATTTCTACTGCAGGTCTTTATTTTGCCTTTAAATTTTATAGAAACTATTATTTAGGCATTTATTTACATGACAAGCCTATAATCAACATTCTAGACAACTGGATGGCCGAAAGGTAAATGGATTTGAAAAACCCGACAAAGATTGACATATTTATTGTAGATATCATAATAAACAATATGTGCAAAATCTTGTAAAAACTTCAACATCGATGACTTGAATGAAATTTTCAGTATATCTATTATTCATTATCTATTTATGAATGGACAGTTCTTTATCTAAATCTTACATAATGCATCTTTAACTATATTATTTTTATCAGATCTTACCTCTCCATCTAATTGCATTATTTTCATGACAGGTTTGTTATCTTCTGTTGATGTTATTGTTGATGGTTTAATACAGAATTTACGTAAAAGAGATGTCATCAAACCTTCCTTCCATTCTCTGAAAAAATGTACAAAAAATTGATTCTCAAACTGTTGATCTACAAAAACATTTTTAAATTCTATCCAGTAACATGAACATGTATCACTTTCATTAGGTATTATTTAATTTTTAATATGTTTGATTTCGAGGTTAAAATTATCATGATTGACTATAAAAATCAATCAAGTGAGCTAAGGAAGAATAAAATAGGATTTAATGTAAATTTATTACAATAATAAAAGCATTTCAGGAATTATATATTTTATCATTTATCATTACAACAATTTGTGTATTGGGAAAAGGGTGGATCAAGAACTCAGGCATGGACAGTTGAGCCTACTTCCTGACAATGTACAATCATTGGAAGTTTGGAACCCACAAGGTAAGACAGCTGAGCCTACTACACTACTACAGGACCTGTATGATTCTTGGATGGAACTGGGATGGGATTGAAACCGTGTCAGATCTTCAAGTGACCTACTACCCTGACAGTTCTATGGCTTCCCCCCAATGGCATACTCTTTATGATATACATTACACTATGTAGAAATTAAAACAGTCTCTTCCTAATGATAAATTTACACAAACAATTTTATTTTGTGGAGTTGATATAGTAAATAACTTGAAGTTACTTACTTGGTTTTAGGATGAACGAAACCCATGAGTTCTTCTGATTCTACAGCTTTAGTAAAGACACTCTGTACTGTGATAGTTTTACCTCTTTCTCTTTCAGCTACAGCAAAAGTCTTAATACATTCACTTTTACCACATCCTGGTGGACCAACCACAATAATCTACAATACACAATTAGAAATAAAATAGGGTTTAATTTAATGTCCTACATTTTTTTAACCAGTCCGACTTCTAAGACTGCTCTTCTTCGAATTCCAACTGCCAAGGGTTTTTCATCCTTACTGAATGAACAGACAACATCTTACCACACGGCTAACTTTTAAAGCTGGCTAACTTTTGTAGAGAATTTAGAGAAACTTACTGTTTTATGAGCCAGATTAAGATGTGCCAGCTGAACAACTCGTGACTGAAATGATGATCCTGGCAACAGACCTAGATCGGCTGTAGCCACGGCGATAGCATCCTGTATATCTTCTAAAACATTACGATGGGAGTGCAGTGAACTATACTGATCTATTCCTGTTAGATTTACTACTGGGGTATTCAAATTCAACGAATCTGAAAAACAGTAAAAAGACAAGACTTTAAAAAAGTAGCAACGTTCAACCAATTTAAATAAATGAGATCACTTGTGTGAAACACTCTAATTCTTGTCACATCTAGAAACACTGCAATTGTCTAACAAACAAGGTTCATGTCTAGTGTACTTGAGCCTTAGTCTTTATTTGAAAATCGTTGGTCCAATAAGAAGAACAGCATGATGAGTAGAGTTTGGTGACCAGTTCCAGATGTAAAAGCTGAAATTTGTAAACTTTAAAGAAGACCAATTGGTACTTAAAATCGCACCATGGTAAATACCTTTTAATGATTTCTGAGAGTCTTGACTCTTGGCTGTTTTTAATCTCATCTCAGATCTCAGCATTTCAAGAGATTCCGATTTAAAAATAGGTGGAGCTCCCTCTCCATCGAAAGTCATTGGAACCTCTACCTCTGGCCAGTAATCTGAGACAAGGGTTGAGAAGATACTGGCATCCCGAGCCTGCATGCGGGGTAAGAAGGTATCCCGTAGGGCTTGGACTAATGCTTCGTCTTCTATCCTCTTCTTCCTCTCTGACATCATAACCTCACCATCTATAAAACAATTAAAATAGTTCAGAGACCACACAACAATTTTCATCTTTATGATATTCAGCATTCGATAGACCACATGGCCATCCATACCTTGATCTTTACAGATATGGACTAAAAAAAGAAAATTTTCTACTTTCTCTTTTTCAGCTAAATTAAATATCTACTGTAATTTCTGATAATAACTTTCGGGTCAATTAAATTTTCACTCCTGAATGACATTCTAAAAACTTAATAGTAGAAGCCCAAACTTTAATTATTTGTACCCTATTCTAAATTTGGTTATATGAAAAAATAAATTACTCACCTTTTTCTTGGTCTTCATTTTCATGTTTTTCTTTGATATCAACAGTCCATGAATCTAAATAAATACATTATATAAGTCATTGTTCACGTTGATTAACAAAAGGTCTGTTTTCAGTTAACCATGGGAGTGAGGAGTGGGGGGGGGCTAACTTGCTGGGGAGGAATTGGTGTGTGTGAACCTTGTAGTTACACATGACCCGAAAATTTAACAGAAATTTAGTAATTAGTTATTCTGCTAGCATTGAAAAACAATCTGGATTACGTCATGGGGGCCCCATACAGTATACTTTACACAGACATTGCCCAAGATTTCCTAAGAACCACACAGTATACTCTGCACAGTGCCCGAGATATCTTAAGAAACATACAGTATATTCTGCACCCGAGATATCTTAAGACCGGCGCTGTGAGATTGTATAAAGCAAGGATTAGTCCTCATCTTATAAACATTCTGCTGTGATTACCTTTTTCATAAGATTCTGATAATGCTGCTTCTAAATTAGCACCAGCCTCTCTAACTACAGCTTTTAATGTATGTAAACTCCAGCCATGTATACTAGAACTTCTATCATAACCTATAAATAACAATTTATATCTAGATCGGAATTTAATATCACATCAATACATCAATCATTTGGAAATAAACATATGTTGATTGTTATTTCTATGGTTACGAATGAAATGGTCCATTCAAGAGTTTTTATGGATACAATTGCTATAACAGTCTTTGTTATCCAATGAATAATGGATATAAATCAACCCTGTCTTGACCAATGGAAGAAATATAACGGGCGGTATGCATCTCCACATTTTGGGTATACCGGTAAAAGATAAAGACCATATAGATCAGCCTAAGTACCCAATGACAGTTTCAGTCATATTTCCCAGGCTTGACTGACTAGTAGTAAAATTGACCACCTGATTGACTGGCAGTAAAATCGACAGCATGGAGATCTTAACCAGTCAGTCAACTTACATGACATAAAATTGATCTGACTGACAGTGAAATTGACCACTTTGACTGGCTGCTAGTGAAATTGACAGCATGGAGATCTTAATTCCAGTCAGTCAGTTACATGCCATGACATGGAAGCTAAGCTTAAATCAAAATAAAAACAATTAAATTTATCGTTTTCATGTGTAAAAAAGCGGGAAAAAACATCTTGCTAGATATTAATTGAACTTACCTAGAGCTACGTTTTCTGTGATATAAGTATTAGTACCAAATAATTTACACCATAAATCTTGTAACTGGAGAACTTTATTGGCTAATGTTTTACCATTTACAAAACCTACAAAAAAGAATATAATTGTATGAATAATTTCTAATCTGAATCATAAGATTTATCGAATAAAATTAAAAATCATCAAAAGCCCTTTCTTGTGACGGTCTCAAGCATAACAACAGCATTTCTGTCTACTGTTCTTTGATTTCTAACTATCAAGTTTTTTTTTATGTGCACGCCAATGTGAAGATAAGTGGACTAACTTTGATAAGAATGACAAGGATAGCTGTCTATGTCAGGTCATATGGATTGGACAAAAAACTGATGTCATGTATACACACTGGTGTGCACATAAAATCCCTGGGCAGTTGGAAAAGATATGATTAGACTGTAGCACCGCTGTCCGAGCAAAACTACCCTTATTTCACACTGTATGGTGTATGCTCGTCTTCATTCGCCCAGTCAGAGATGAACAGTAGGACGACAAAAACGGCCAGGCACTGTTCTACATTTCTAGATACTTATCCTGCACAGATTACCAGAAAGGATAAAAATTGATGACCAGTATTTCTTACAGTCGAGTATCACGCCATATCATTGTGTTTACAATGATCTTAAATTAGTCATAATTACCTTCACTGAACAGCAAAACTTCAATAGCTAAACGCGTATCGGGTTTAGGAGCCGAAATAATGCGAAACTGCTTCAGAACATCATCAGGAAGGTTGGCACTAGCAGACATGTAAATCAGCATCTTGTCTGGATTTCTGGGAGTGACAGGAACAGCGGAATCTATGTGAGCGAAACAAGCACCATTGTGATTCAGCTGGATGTCGTCAGATACTAGATGTACAGCTGCTTTTCCTGCTTGTAGTGCGGCCATGACAGTTGACATAAGTTGAGCAAAGATACTTAGTACGGCCGGTTGACAATAGTTCAAACTGTTGAAGCTCACCCAACATCCTACAGGAACACACAAAAAGAAATGACTTAGAATATTACAGGATTAACAATTATATGGTAGATTTTTGGGATCAAGATTGCAGAACTACTTAGCAACAGCTAGAAGTACTGCAGAACACTTAGAAAACCTTTAAGGTCAAGCAGGTAAGCTTACTACAAGTTAAAGTCAGTATTTGAATTAAAAAAATACCAATGGTAAAGAGGAGTGCTAGAGCAGGTTCATTTTATGTCGATTAACAAGCAAAGGAATGTACTTTAAGGAAAGATGCTTGGTCAAACTATGAATTATCAATCAGGGACCATATTCAAAAAATCTTAAATTATTTTCAGGTTGCAGCATTCTCAGATTATTTCCCTTAAGTTTTTATATGTCGCCTGTCAACCACATAGGTTTTCTCCGGGTTTTCCCCTTTCCACCCACTGCTAAAGACCCATACACGCAAGTTATTTATTGGAATAAAATTGAACCATATGTTAGTCCGAAAATTTGTGTCGAGTGGAAGTTAAACCTCATTTCTCTCTCTTTAAATTTTCATGAATAATTAAGACCTATAATCACAATTAAATTAAAAGAGGAGTAAAAATGAAAGTTTGTTACAAGTACCTGTTGCTGCCATTCCATGGAAGATATCATGTAACTGGAAGTGGTTCATGGTAGCTGTACAGTTAAAACTATAATGTGGATAACCTAGACATCTTGATAACTCCTCTACATTTCTTTCTTTATCACTCTCCTTTAAAATAGTATAAAAGCTTCATCTAAAATACGGAATACTAAATACTAGGGGCCTGGGATAGAATAAGGGTAAATGTTGCACCCCAATTTGTACATGACCCAACTGTCAAAAAGTCATTATACACCCGAATTTGTACGTGGAAATTCATTTTTTTTGCCATCCGAACAACTCTCTGCTGCTCTTTTATAAAAAATCTCAGATGAAACACAATATGCTTCAGTATATAAGTATCTGAAAGACTATAAATTACTTACTGCAGGTCCGACACACAGAGATCCTATATGAGCTTTAACAGCTTGAGTTAATGTTACAAACATTCTTTCTGTTACTGGAGTCAATATCTCATGATTAGCTGCACCCAGATATTCATAACCATAATCAAATTCAGCATCTAAACACTGGTTAAAAAAACAAACGATATCATTAATTAGTATATAATACCCAAACACTCAATTAGAATCAGCAGTCTGGACTCTCTAGCATTGAAATAAAACTACAGGTGAAGGTATGTCAGTCTCTTAATTTACATGCCATACAATTAACCTTCAAACAAAATAATACAGCGAAAAAATACTTTAAAATATATTAAAACACACCCTTCTTTTTAACTTATATGCTTTTAAAATAGTAAAGAGAATGTGTAGCCTTCGTAGGTCAAATAATAAGGGATATATTATAATATTTGGTTGACCTTAGTCTCGGTCACCCAGACCCCCCTTGTCTTCAACGCACGGAGAGTCTGGGTCGGTTCTCAATTATTGACGAAAATTACTGGATAATCTACCACATAAAAAACCAAACTCCCGGTTACGCATGGGCAATGGAACCCTTTGGCTAAAGTCTCGTTAAGTGATAGATATTATGAAGCCGGGCCGATTTTGATAGATTCTATAAGGTGAGGATAAAATATATCCCACAATTCACTCGGCACATCTATTATTAGAAACAAAATAGAGACGATACAACAGCATGAATCGTGATTAAGGAGATTGTGAGAAGCCATACGTTTGATTCATGACGAGAGAAAATTACCATTTCAATTAAAAACTATAAAACAAAATTTTAGAGAGTGTCATTGTTGACAAGCGAGATGTTTTGATAGATTCAGCACGTGGTAACTTAAAAGACTGGATAATCCAGACAGTGACCGACTTTCTGTCAAATTTTGAGGACCCATCCAGACTAATATTCGTAGAATATTTGTTTGGATGATAAGAGACTAGGTTGACCTGACTACAGAAATTGATGCAAATCAACTGAAAATTAACCAAACTGTAAAACATTTGTGTACAATCATGATGTCACAAGACAGTTGAAATCTCAGGTCTTACAATAACTGATCTACTTTTATTAAAGATACATTCCCACGTACAAACTTTGTGATTTGATGATATATTTGGACTAAAAACATATTCAAACTAATTAATTTATCATAATTTTGCTTCTAATCCTTCTCAAAACATTGTAATTCCCAAGGAAAAGCATGCTACAAGAAATCGATCAAAAAAGGTCATGTTTGTGTCACATAACTTACCTCTCTTTGTACCTAACAACTGGTGCAAAGTCAGAGGAGAATTCATTGCATACACAAGACGATGTTGTCTTTCATCGCCGACTATCTATTACAAATATCGAATCCTAATTAAATTCTCGGATTATCCACTGCCCGTGTCTTTTTCCATGATTTTTATCTCAGAAAGTGTTGTACGCCTAACTAATCATAAAGTTTATCAACATGTACATCAATCGCTCAATCTCTGCATGCAACCTTTGACGTCACGCGTGCAGATATTCCTAATCGTCGGGCTGTCGATTAGGGGAACCCTTACAATTTTGTCCTGTACCTTCCATGAGCGTTTTTCACAGAATCCAGTATTTTTCTAGTAAGATTGGATATTTCTACTTTCCACATATACCAAAATTACCATTCTTTTATTGGAAATAAAGATCGATAACTACTTTTCTGGGAACCTATCTTTAACCTATTTTGAGCTAATTACAAAAATGCAGACATTTACCTTAACTTTGACTGTTTTATTGTCTGTTAAATAACTATATTGCAGCTGACTTCGCCAATCAAAACTCTTCGCTGGTGATGCGTTACGTGATACATCTATCAGACGACTAATCATATCACGTTGATGTGCTAGTAGCGCCAATAGTGACGTTAGTTTATCTATCTGACATGGGAACAGTAATAGTCTGAGGTCTTCTGGTACCTTGTCAACCTCATCTACAACCTCACCAGTAGAAACAGTAACAGGTTTTGCTTCTGTTGATTTCCTATCTTGTATTTCCATGGTAAGGTTCATTGTGTCTGCTGTTCGTGTTCCCTCTGAAAATAATATTTTTAAATGTATGTATATAAGGCATTTAGTGACATTGATATATAAGAACGGACAGTTTTATGGATAACATTCACTAGGTTTATTAACTGCAACGTTTCAATGAGGACACTCTCATCGTTATCAAGCAATCATCTTGTATAATTTGCCAGACATGGGACAAATGTAATCAAGTATCATGAATTCATAATTTTAAGTTCACAGGCTTTAGATCACATGGATGAATATTCTTAATTTGTCTAATATTTCACAAATTTAAAACCGTTAGAAAAGAAACAAATGCAAGATATGAACATAATTTTCTCCTGTAGGTCAGACATCAAATCAACAACAAATCATTTTGCTTTTGGACACAATCAAAATTATACCATTGGTTTCCTGCTCTTCCCCAGCTCTGGCAGATTCAGCCATAACGTCAGCCATTGAACCTTTAATAGATGGTACCACACTGACGCCCACTGATTCCGACATCATGTCCTGTTCTTTTTCAAAACCTGCTTGAGATTCTAGAAGAAAACAAAAGAGTATTTAATATAAGAAGAATGTGAGGAGTTGGAGGGTTTTAAATGAATACAACAGGCTTTTTCAAGGCTGGGAGTGCATCCAGGTAACTTCTTATATTTGAACTAGTCTTAAATTTTCTGGGGATTTTAGGCCTTAGGGCTCACATGTACTCATAGTCTTAAAATCTCTCAGGGTTTAGGACAGGATAATGTTAGGGCTCACATGTAATATAAGTCAAATCATTTTACATATTTTGACCTTTCTTTACAATCCTACCTTTCCTGTCTGTCGTTTTTTCTCTTAGTTTTCTACTTTCATTTTCTTGTTCTCCTTCTAAACCTTTTAATAGCATAGTTGTAGCTATTATGCTTCTCTCTATTTTCTCAACAGCATCCTAGAATATAAATCATTATAAATAATAACAATAATGCTCTGTATATTTCATTTCTTTCAACATTAAGATTTATTTTTCAACTTCAATCAATTTGTTTCTGTTTATAATTTGAAATGCCAGGTGTATACATGTGTCAAGGGAGATAATTTGATGTGCTAAGGGAGATAATTCAATGGTAATATATATGCCATATTTCAGTCCTTCATCTTGAAGCTTGTCTGACTGATTCGTTCTATAATGGTTTCTTTAGTCTCATGACCACAGTCCGAACTATATACCATTTGGATACAAATGTTTTTTTCATTACATCTATGATGTGTTTTTTTCATTACATCTATGATGTGTTTTTTTCATTACATCTATGATGTGTTTTTTTCATTACATCTATGATGTGTGTTTTTTAAAAAGTTTTTGTGTTAGTTCTAGATGATTAACACATATACAGGTACTTATTAGAATAATCAAAAACAAACCTGTAAAGCTTCTCGTTGACCTTGTTCTAAATCTTTTAAAGCTGAATTCATATAATCTGTCAATTGTATCTTCGTTGTTAAATAAACAATTTCTTTTACGTGATCTAAAGTCCACGACCTTTCTGCCAACTGAGTTCCTTGAATAACTTCCTTTACACTTGATGAAGGACGACTATCTGATGCTTCACCTCTAGAATGTACACTCTCTTGACTTGGTCCGCGACTTGGTGCTGCCTCTTCTGGCAATGGAAATAAGAAATCTAATAATTGAATCATGTCTCTACTTATTTAAGAATACAAAATTGTGCAATGATTTGAGGCATTTGTTATTAACTAAGTTTTGTGATTCCAACTTCTTCTTTACTTTTCTGCAGCAATCTAAAGACGACATGAGGGAAATTTTGTCTGGATATTGGTGATGGAGAATGGAGTAATTACTGATTAGATCGATTAAAATATACCAGGCTTCAGAGAAAGTTACACAAGAAAAAAGTCATGATAACGTATTGTGATTTATTTTTCGTTACTGAAGTGACAAAAAATAAAATCACGATACGTCGATTCAGCATCTTGACATTCAAAACGTGAAGCATGAATTGCAATGGCGATAAGATCAATTAAAATATACCAGACTTCAGAGAAAGTCATAGGTTTTTTGTACTAATTTCTTGTTTATTTCTTGTCTCCACTCAAATCTCATATCTAACCCAATCTTAGATTATTTTCATTCATGTCAGGAAAAACAACAACTGACCACATGTCAAATTATACAATTCATGAATATTATTTAATTTGCACCAAAATCTGTAATATTTCTCACCTTTATTAACTTTGGTCAATGAGCTTGAAGGAGAAGCTTTAACTGGAACTTTCCTAGCACCAGCGCTCTGAATATTACGGACATTTTTCTGTTTTTCTTGAAGAAGAGCTGTTGATGTTTGATGCTGTAGTGTTGTTTTAATACTGTTTAGAAGAGCTGTCATCCAGGTTTCTAACTGACCTTCACATGCTACGGGCTATAAAACAATACATACAACATGAAGATGCATTATGTGTAAAGAGCTATCTCTGGCTTCAAATGCTATATAACATCAGATGGCTGAGATATTGAGTGGATTAGAGTGTGGCTTCCATATCTTTGCTAAACCTTAAAATAGACTTTGTCTATTATTACAGCAATGGTACTTGACAAACAGGACTATTTACACAATTTTTTGTTAAACATTCATAACTTTGCTCAGAATAAAGTAATATATTTATTTATCATTATCTATTTTTAAACTATTATATCAAAAAGGAACATTTCTTTATCTAAATCTGACATACTGCATCTTCAACTTTCGCTTCAGGAAATTGCAATTTCATAAAATACCTACCTGTTGCAACAACAGATTTTCTCCCATTTTGGATTGAACGCCATTTATTATAAAATTAAATTTTTCGTTTTCTTCATCCGTTTCTTCGAACAAAAGTTTATCCACATGAGAGAATAATTTGTTTATATATATATTCACTTGATTTAAATCATAACCTGTAACAGATCAATAACATGGTAAAGACAATAACACAAAGTATGTTTAAATTATATGATATCACTGATATTTCAAAAGTAAATTTTTTTACTATTTTAATGTAGAGACTGTTGTTATTATCTGTACTATTGCAATGTAAAGACTGTTATTATGTAAAAAGAATACATGACCTACATATAGAGTGGGCTGGCTAGTACAAAAATACAAAACGATTATTAATACTTTATTTTTCAAATTGCATGAAATAAACTTTGGAAGACATAGTAAATTAATTAATGAATAAATACAGAAAGGATATGAGGAAGGACCGAGGGGAGAGCGAAAGGCAACACTATTCAGTGCATGTGTCAAACCAATCCGTGACCCAACCGTTGGACAAGATACAAATAATCATTAAAACTACTTACCATTACAGACTATATGTAAAACATCTTCCATTGAAAGGAAATAAAATCGTGGAAACATTTGTCTTCTTCTCTCTAGATGATTAAGTAACGAACGTCGACATGATTCTAATGAATCATTCATATTCTCTAGTACTGATAAAATATCTAAAATATACAGAAACAAAGAGTTAATACAGCTTAAAGAATAAAAGATCATGCATGGCCTGTACTTTATCAATTGATTTTGTGCCATTTAGGCACAGACTGTCAATAGCACAAGGGTTGGACAATACTTTTGTTATTTAATTTATAGACTAACCAATGATTATATTTTCCAACAGTTACATGACATGTGCAATATAAGGCATTCTGCATACACTTAATTTTTCTTACCATCCAAACAACTAGGAAAAATTTTTCTTGTGAGGGAAATTTACCAACTTCATTCCACTTGCCTACACAATGGCGGACCAAGCAAGAAAAAGTGTCTAGCTGTTCAGATTGAATGAATAACTGAAGCCCTGTGTATAAAATTGTCAGCATGTTAAAGATCCCTAGACAGTTGGAAATTTAAATAAGAATATGTTGTAGTTTTTTTCCAAGCCCTTTTGGTACAGCTGATATTTTAACTAAAATAAAAAGGTGACATAACATCCCAAAACAACTATTAAGGATTACAATATTCAAACTTACTTTTTCTAGAACAACACTGTAAAACATTTGGATTTTTCTCTGTTGCCCTCATCAAAAGACGGAAGTCGCGATTGACTTGTGAAAAACGATTGGCGTCATGAGATAAAGATGTTTTTATATCAGCTCCTGAGTAAATCTAAAATAAAATAATACTTTAAAATATCTATCCTAGAATGTGATATTAATAAGATATAGTATAACCTGAAATATATATTTAAAAAAATTTTATTAGTGCTTATTGAAGATAACAATATTTTACTCTTCTGAATATTGTTGAAAACCAAAAATTGAATTTGATAAAGACCCAATCTACAGGAAATATATAATGCATCCAGTAAAGTTACAGAAAAATAACTTCCAGCAAACTCCCTTTATAGAGAATTTCACTTTGGGAATAAAAATTGTGCATTTTTATTTTAAAAATTCTTTGCACAAAGGGACAATTAGCCGTTGGAAGAATGGCAGACCTTATGATCTGATAAAATGCCTCTCTTTATAATGTAATCTTCTTTATACTCTATTTATAGTGTAATGTGTTTCTTTACCTCTTCAAGTTCCACCCATTTTTCTTGAACATCTAGCCAAGTTGTTAAAACAGCTTCAATAGTTTGCAGACGCTTCTGCCATTTCATCACCTCATCTAAGAAGGAACCAGCAGCGCTGCTACTCTGCATGGTCTGTAATGACACCTGGTGACCTTCCAGTTCTTCAAATATAGGATCGGTACCTAGCAACAACTGTATACTTCCAGTTTCCTGTGAAATATAAGGAACATTGATGAGAGACTTTCAGCTTTTAGGTTACCAATCATGCCAGTACAACAAACACTAAGACATATCTTGAATGCCATTAATGAGAAGTGGTACTTAAAAGATAAAAATCTAAAAAAAAATGTATTCCTACCTCTCCCAGGTTGAGTAAAGAGGCAGGAAGTGATGCTATACTGGTACGTTTGAGTCTACTATGTGAGCTTTGATTAGAAACACGACTGGTAGCTCGAACTTGACTTCTACTTGGTTGTGCTCCACCAACTTCACTAGCTACTTCACTTTGATTATCCTGTTACATAAAAACAGCGTATATACATTATTTACTGGCAAAATGAGTATAATGGAATGGGTAAAAAGTCAGACTAATTGTTGATAATTTAAGCTCCATGGAACAGAGGGTTTAACGTCCACTTGACACAAACTAGGTCGTTTTGGGACTAACACATGGTTCCATCTTGTTTCAATAATTTGCTTGTGCGTAGGGGTCTTTAGCAGTGGTGGGAAACAAAAGAAAACAAATCATTTTGTTTAAAAGCAATATGGCTAAACACAATAAATAATCAAATTCAGATTAAAATTACTGGTTGTCACTTGAGGGATTTTGAATCCCTTACAAAATGAAATACTGTGGAAGTTGAATCTAAAAGAGATTATAATGACCTAGAAACAATATAAAGCGTTAAGGTGAGAAATCTCTTGATGGGTCTCTTTTCAAATCCATTATCTTCCACAGATATTTTGGTTTGCTTTCTTAACAAAAAGTTAAATAATCAATTTTAGCATGAATAAAGTCCTTAAAAATTACAATATAGGATTTTACCTGAATAGTTGTATCGGCTGCTGCAGAGGATTTAGTTCTAATATGTGACCGTAGCTCAAATACTTTACTCAGCCAAACTTCTTCATATGTTTTTAAACTTTGTTCTATAGTTAAATCTTTAGCTGCTCTCTGTACTATAGCTCGTACATCATCTACATGTTCTGTAAGAAAGATTATAAAGTAGTTACATATTAAACTTAGTAATATATGATTAAGAAATAGTGGGCTGAAGCCTGTTTAATTCATTGAGTTAAAATGAGTTATTTCCCTTTATTAATAAAAGGCTTGATCCTGGAAATATAAGATGGCTGTTTAATCTTTATTGCTTGCTTGAAAGGATAATAATACTGGCTATCCTGTCGTCTATATACCTAAATACTACAGCAGAATTACGGATATTTAAGCTCATCAAAAACATAACTTCTCTTTAAAATTAGCTGCATGAGAGGAAACGCCCAAATATCTCTGATGTAATAATTGTGGTAGAGCCTAGATCCTGTGGGCAACCCTAGCTATTGAGTTTATATAAAATATCAAGATTTTATAAAGTCTTATAATAAATGTACATTGGTGTCACTAACTGCTAAAGAGGCTTTTTTAAGATCAATGCCTATGACTAAATCACAATAACATTTTTTTGAAAACAAAATCATTATTTGCTCATTTAGAGACTAACGTATAGAAAGCACAAGCAATAGAATTTCAACATCTAAGTGTTCTTAACATAGGCTACACACTAAGCTACTGACCTCAGTTTTTTGTCCCATCCAAAGAACTAGGTTAACACTACTTTAAGTGAGAACCAGAAAAGACTATAATAATAATATTTAATACAAACTTACTCTGTAATCCAAGACTAAGAAGTTCACCTAGTGTCATTCTTTTTAACATGTCATTATCTATGGTGAGGGCACCACCAGTCACACGAACTAGTTGTTTCCAATGACGTGTTCTCATAGCTGGATTGCTTAAATCATCTATCAATGGTAGACAACTCTGGAATAAAACAATAAAATTGATATCTGTTGTTTAATTCTAGCAATGTCTGTGTACTTGTAGTTTGCCTTGTCAGTTTTCTTTTGTGTGTAGTGCAGTCCTCCTGCACTGACTATAAAATACATACCTGAATAGTTGTAATGGATTCATGTAGACCCATATAAACATCCCACGTAAATACATCCTCCGATAAACCACGAACAATAGCCAGTTGTTTATTGGTCTCATCACGTAAAAACTTGGTGTTCATCTTCTGCCATCTGTGACGTTTCCACTCTGTCTGCTGTTCTTCGATAACTCGAACTTTCTCCCACAGTTGTTTTAGATTAGTCAACTCAATACGGCATCTTTTAAAAAAAAAACTCATTGAATTGAAGGATGTATTTTAAAAGGTGTAATTACTGTTCTGGCCATGGATCAAGTCCATGATCTGACTTTCCATTTTTAATATCTGTGTATACATAGTTTTATTTCAATTGGTCAGATAAATATATGTAAATTACTTAGAATCTATACTGGTCATTATCAAATACCAAGACAAAGTTTCAGAACAAAATAACATCAGAAATAAAATGGGTTTTTAAAACATCCTACTTTTCTGCTCTGATGTATCCATGGCTTTTTGTGCCATCCGAACGGCTATAATAACATTTGGCCATACCAAATTGATCTGTTGGGAGAAGTACTTGCTTGTTCTTCTCAATTTTTCGAAATATTAAACTACAAAAGCGTTCACAGGACTCTAGTGAGGTTTTATTTATCAAAACGAAATATAATTTACAGGGTTTAACGTCTTACTCTTCTGCTCCAACTGGTCGAATGAAGGCAGACATATGCCATACAATGTGCTATGAGGGAATTTTTACCCGTTCAGCGGTGGTACAGCCTACTCTTATATCGAATTCCAACTGCCAAGGGATCTTTTTCGTGCATGCCAATGTGTACACATGACCATGGTTTTCATCCCATCCAAATGACTATACGTTCTTCCTTGCCAGGCCCTCAGTTCTGCAGCACTGACAAGAAGGCAACACACCGGATAGCCATGATGAACTTTCTTGGCCAACGTATGAATCAACATATTACCCAGGGAGCCACAGTGGCTCCTTTATTTATCAAAACGATGAAAAACTAAAATTTGATATGATTTAGCTTTTATAAGAAAACAATGATATTAATATTGATGTAGATAATTAAATTAAAACTTACTGAGGTAGTACAGAGAAATTCACTACAGAACTTTCTAATAATTCCTGTAGTTCTATTAAATCCTGAAATACCGATATTTAATGATAAATAATTATAATGTATGATTATCTATATAGGAATGGGACAGAACATATACATATCATAATGGGAGAGAATAGAGTACAACAGTGTTCATCAACACCAGATAGGATATATATATTGGGATGGGAGAAAATAGAGTAGAACAAGGTTAAATATCTTATTACCAATCTTCTTAGGCCATTATGAGACAATCATATGGTTATCTTTTATTAGAGTTAATTAGGGTTGTGTAATGCAAAATTTTGTTTCATCCAAAAGACCAGGCACAATTTTGGGGTCAGCACGCAGACATTAGGATCTTTCAGGTCTGGATATAGCCTAATCTTGTGATTATGATCGGTACCGTATATTCTGTACCTCCTAAATTTAAAAACTAATGAATTTATTACCCCATGTCTCGTTTTTACTTCACTCATAAATTTGAGTTTCAAATACGAACGTCTGTATTAATAACTTATTTAAATATTACCATACCTGAGCTTCATTTTCCAAAATGTGTAGTTTTTTACTAAAAGTATCAATACTAATCCAGGCATCAGGTATATTACAGTCTCTACTATATACATCAGAATTCTCCATATCTTTATTAAAATAATACACTCTATTGGCGAATGCTTCTAGATCCTGAACATTAAAAAAATTAACTCATATTAAAGACATATAAAAACCAGTATTCTTACAATGCTGATACTGTGAATACATTTCTGTAAATGTGTAATCCAAATAGAATGAATAAATTCTGTGAACTAAATTTTCAGTGAACTGGTTTGTAATGATACTATGTAAAACAGAGTCTAAATTTCTATCAAATACTTCCAAATTTAACATAAAACAATTTGGAAAATAGTACTTTCATTGATTTTAAGTTAATAAATGGCCATAATTCAGTAAAGAAACTTTATCTGTAAATTTGAATAGGTCAAAAATCAAATATTCAACATAATTCATGAATCATGTTGGCTATATACGTAGATATTGACTATGCAGTTCTATGAAAAAATTAGAGAAAAGTTATCTTCCTTGTAGAGATGGATCCTTCTCGAAAACTACCTGAAAAACTTAAACTACTGCTCCCTCAAAAGTCCTGAATAGTAGTTCACGCCCCGGTTTCACAACACATTCTCAGATTTCAAATCAAGAATTTACTCAAAATTGTTTGCCTTATTTAAAATAAAATATATCCCTTTTTAAAACTTCTGTTGTTTTAATGTATCAAACTGAATAAGAAACTATAGAAACGTTTTGTGTTTCTAGATAAAAGATATTTCCCATGTACAGTGATTGAAAGTTGAGTAAATTCTTAACTTATGTCTGAGAATGCTTTGTGAACTCTGGGCTCGATCATTTTTGAGAGGATAATATGTATTCTTACCTGTGTGATTCTAGCTGATTCTTCTTGTATTCTTGGACCCAATCTTTGTTTTGCTAGAGAAACTTTAGTTTTAAGAGAGTTCCAGCGACCAGGTGCTGCATTAAATAAGAACTGTGTTTTGTCATTTAATGTTTGGCCATATTTATTTAACAAGATCATTGTTCTATGCATGGCTGTAAACTTTCCATCCATTTCATTCTGTTGTGCAGACACCTAGAATATAAAACACCAAAAAAATGAAAACAATGAAATTTGTTCATCGATATATTCAGACCACTCTATACGTTTAAAACTCCAGTAATGACATGCGCACAATTTTAAAATCAAAGATATGTGATATATGCCAACAGTTAATAGCCTTAACCACAATATAAATAGATGCCTCACATTATAAATTACTTGCACATTTATCAAGCTATCGATGCTCATTATCGAACTTAGTCAAGGTATTGACTGAGTGAAACATTCAGCTCATCCCTACTTTGCCTAAAATCATTCACCTAATGAACGTCTGTGTTCTAAAAAGTGAAACAGACAAATCATTGTCAATAGTCCCCTGCTTTTACTGAAGGGTGGTAGGACAATAAACTAATAATTTTTTGAGTATCTGACTATATTATTTGGTTGAAATTAATAACTAATTCTGAAATGCAATTATCATTTTTGTAAATTTTGAAATATGCTATCGTTATGAAAAGTGTCAGGGTAAAACCCTGTAACTCCTGTTTTGTGCAAAATTATTTGTCGCATGTACAGATGAAGGATATTGGTTTCAGTTTATTACCCCACCTCTAAAATAAGAACTATACATCTCCATATGACTTACTTCATTAAAGAGTCTCATCATTTTCATAAAGCTTGCTGTATCTCTCTCATCACCAGTAATACTTTCTATCTCTGGTTCAATTCTCTTTAAAAATAGATCCAACTTTTCTAACATGTCACTCACCTAAAACAGAACATTGTTATTTCAAAAAACAAAGAATACAATTTACAAGTAGAATTTAGTGTACCTCTAACTTCAACCAAAAAAACCCCACCCAACGGTAACAAAAAAATTGTCATATGAATGCTCTTTTTTTCACTTAAAATCCAAGACTACTACATAATTATTTGCAAAACTAAAAGTACAGTAAATGAGTTGAACAACCACTGGTCCAATGCAAGTAGAATCAGATCTCAGTGATATCATTGGGAAGGATGAAAATGATCCTCAGAAACAATTTATACGCATAGGAGCATCAAACTTGACAAAACTGTCTTCAAAGTATAATGGTTTAGTCCAGGACACATTTTGAGTGGTATCAATTCGGGGTGAAATCGTTCGTAGGTAGACGAAGTGACTTATCCTCAGTTATTTATGGTATGAAGATTACGTCACATCGTCTACCTACCAACGAAATATACACAGACAATACAATTTTCCGCATGCGCATTAGATTGAACGATAATAATCTGCATAAGCCTGATGAAAAAGAATGTCGTAAGACTTACTTGATTGGATAAATATTTGGTGAATGTCCACATCCATTTACTGGCGTAAGTTGTTAGAACTTGTTTGATTGGTTGTAAATCAACGCGAATCCAACCTTCATCATGATAATCCTTTAAATCTTGGATCTCATCACGTGCCGTCTGTAAGAATAACAAAACAGATTTTTATGAAAAAGGTTAAAATATAGCAAGAATATGAATTCAGTTAATTTTTATAACAAATATTGATCAATAAGAGGAGAGTATGAAGTAGACGACAGTACAATATAGCCTATAGACAAATTACAAGAAAATAACCCCAAGAAATTGGAAAAGTATAAAAAAAATACTGAAAATTTCTTATTGATACTAATTACCGAAACAATCTGAAAACCCAAAATACTGAAAAATTAGGGACCCCATTGAGTTCCCGGGCTTCAAGTCTCCGGGCCTTTACAGACCCTGCTTTTATTGGCTTCCAGGGACGTGATCTGAGCCCTCAATGTGCTCATGGTTTGCTAATGATCTTCCTGTGCTTCAGAAATAATGTATTCGGTGTTTTACCTTGTAAATATCAATTTCAGCATCAAATTCATCTAATGATGGTATATGTTCATTTTCACCGTTTTGGACACCTTTAGGAGTTAGAAAACTTCGTTCAGCTGTCCCCATTAAACCGGCCGATCCAATTGAATTCTGTGAAGAAGCCCTGATAAGAGATAAAGAATACAACTAACAAATATTTTAACCATTACATGGAGAAAATAAGGGATGCTCTACTGCCAGTTCACAATGTTCTGAATAGAACGAGACGGAATTGAGCCCTGTTGCAGTTTTACTTTTAGACAGTCCTGAAAACAGCTGTAGTGATTTATGCCTTGTTGGCTCGATTGACACCTTTGGAGGATTTAATAGAATCTGATTCCGGAATGTTCAATCGAATATCCCCATAGTTATTCGATTTTTCTATTTCAGTAAAAAAAAAAACCTATTTACCACTCAAATGTGACCTGTACACAATGGATGAATGAGATAAACTGAGATAAAGTCAATCCTTGAACACAATACGTCAGTTATACCGAGACTAACACATGGTTATTTTCATTTCTATGGTCACACGTGCTATACTTGGGAAGAGAATCTTGCTCAAACAATGCCGTTTCCGACTGCTCTTTATACACTTCTAGCTGTATAGGTTCATTTATGTGCAAGTATGTACAAATATTCCTTCCTACTACCACATATTAAATGTTAAAACGTGTAACAATGTTTTAGGCAGACCCTGTCTCTCACCACTGATATATATTATTTTAAAAAATATTCATGAAACCATTTTCAAACCTTGATATAGTAGATTTTTCAGCAGCGTAATTTCTCATCTCAGCAGCGACACTTCTATTGGGTGTTCGTAGTGGGTTGGGGGACATAATACCTTGTAAAAACTCTTCAAATGTTTCATTGACATCTCGTAACCATAGGAACGAATAATCTTTAAATACCTCTAATAATTTCTGTGAAAAACAAATAATTATATATTGGCGAGGTTGGCCAGCTCAACATTTTCATAAGCACACTGTATGACGTATGCCTGTCTTCATTAGCCCATTCGGTCCAGAAAAGTAGGACATTAAACCACATTTTATTACATTTTGTTTCATGTGCCACATGTTATAGTAAATCATCTTTTCGTATTCATACTAAATAATCATAATATTTGGGTGTGCTACATTCATCTTTCCTTATTCACACTAAAGAATTGGAATAATTGGGTGTTCTGAATTTCATTATTCACAGCATTTCGTTATATCTAGAGAAACCCACAATGTTAGGCAGACAACTGTTCTTTTGTCACATGGGATCAAATACATGACTGCAAATTGATAACAGACATTAAGTTATATCCACAACATTTGTTTGACTCCTCAGCACACACTCCTCCCCCTACACTACACACTACATGAAATTTGGTGGGAGGATTTTGTCAGTCCTCTATATGGACATACCTTGCATTCCAGACTATTATCATCTACAAGCTGGTGTATATTTGACAGTAATTGTCGAACTTCATCATCAGCCTCAATATAATCTTGATATGTTCCCTAAAAATACAAGTAAACCTTTATCTAAAATAAATTCATCTTGATATGGTATGGACCATTGATTGTCTATTCAACATGGCAGTAACCATTGTTAGTACTATAAATAACATTACTCATTTGTGCAATAATTTTTTCAATGGCAGTGATGTGAAGAAATGAATTTAAGAAATTATATCAAGTTATTTTTCAGCCATGTTTACTAACATCTCAGTTTAGTTTGACATCTTAGATCTTCTCAAACAGCTCGATCGTACAGTTCAGCTGGTCAAAACTGAAAACCATACAGGTGTGGGCAGTTCGAGCAGAGTAGGCTATGAAAATCAGCACAATCAAATATCCCCCAAGCTTATACTTAGCACACAATCATCAAGCATTAATGGCAGACAACTTCTACTATAATTACAAAAGATTTTTGTCCGTCTGTCCACAACAAACAATAATAGTGTGTCACCTTATTGCCCAGCATTTTAACAAGTACACCACGAGCCAGGTAACTGTCCAACCATTTCTGTACAAGTTCCTGTACACTAACAACTGATGTATTCTGATCTAATGGTGGACAGAAAGATACGTTGTTATCTATCAATTCTAGTCGGATTGTTAGGATAGGTATAACCGACCCAGGTATCTGTAAAATAAATAAAAACAAATCATTGACAGTAAACAATAAACACAGACAGAGTATAAGCAACAAGTGATATAAACTCTAGTAAATATCAATGAATCAGTCAAAAAAACATAAGCGGGGGTGATATTAGATTCTCTGAATGTTAAATTATTCTTTGGCATGTAATTGACACGTAGCCTAATTGATGAAATGATATATTTATATTCTGTCTGCACCTTTAAAAGCAGAAATCCGGACATATTCAGGTGATTTAAATTCAATATTCCAAAAATGGATAATGCTAAATCAATATATTGAAAATTTCATTCAAATAACATTTTGAGCGCATGGTTGTAGTTGTGAAAAAATGTGTGCATTGATCGTAACCACCGTACTGGTCATTCAAGTCTTAGCCTTCTCCATTTCCAAATCAAGTCATTAAATTGCTGAACCATTCTAATCTACTTAAAATCAGAGCCATCCAATGGCATTGATGTCTTGTCATGTTAATAGATGTCTAATTAATAATTTATATAACATTGAAGAACCAAAGAAAGACTTGCAATAGACAGATTTAGTTCTAACATAATGTATGTTTAATTCAAGATAAAAATAAAGTTTTCGCTAAATGATACTTACTTCTGTTTCTACCATGTTAGCTTGAACCAGTGTATTCAACATGGACATGAGACTGGTTAATGTGGCTTGTTTTAGACCATCCAGTACAATAGCATCTATATAATCTATGTAGTCCTGCCAGGCAGGGGATGCTTCACTAATCTGTACAGCCTGCAAGAGAAAAAAGAATTATATTATCTAAGCCTTCAGATAATAAAAGTAGTCACAAAGAATACAGGTCACAGTGCAGCGGCACTTAGGTCTACTCTTCTATTGAAGTCCAACTGCCAAGTGATCTTTTACATGCACGCCAATGTGTAAATGGGACCTCTGTTTTTTCTTCCCTCCAAATAACTAGACAGCTGTTTTTGTTGGGCCCTTCGGCCTGCACCACTGACAGGGGAAAACTACGCCACAAAATCATGATGAACATTATCAGCCAAGACCGGGAGCGAACCCGCGACTGCCAGACTAGTGAGGCAGGGTCTTTTTCACTTACGCTTATATTAGATGGTAATATCTATTGTACAGAAGTGTATTTACATCAATTGATAATATACATTGTATAGAAGTGTATTTATATTAAATGTTAATAAATACCTCAAATGATTTACTGACTAATTGATGTATTTTGTTACCAGATGGTAAAACAACATTCTCTAATTCATCGGCTAATTGACTAAAAATATAAAACACATTTTATTTATAACATCAGTCAGAGTTACTTCCCATACATCAGTGAGCCTGCATGCCTTACATATAAATAATATCACAATAGTACATGGATACAATCATTACAACATTTCAAAAAGATTTAAAAAGTTGCTCTTGAGTTAAAAACTAATTTACGAGACATAAACCTTGGCAAAGTTTTAATGTAGGCTGAAAGTCTTAACCAGGAAAAATCCCCCATCCCACCCCACAGTCATTTTTGCATTGAAAATAAATGATGTAAAAAAGGCACTGTAAAAATGGCATATGTGGTAAAATTGGAAAAAAAACCCTGAGAAGATTAATTTAACAAAATTAAATAACAAATGAAAAAAGATAAATATGATATAATCAAAATTTTACTATTCATAACAAATAGAAGAATTATATCTTTTACTACCTACCTCTGCATCTCTAGTAACTCTTCCATAGGATATGACATTTGTGGATCTCGAGCACGGAATACATCCAGTGTATTTTTAGCCCAGGATATTGTAATTTCTACAATATCATGACAGTTAGTTTGTACAATATCGAGGTTTTGATGTACATCCAGACAAACTAACGACATGGCTGTTTCTATAAAATCAGTTGATTCCTTCATCTTCCATGTATAATCTTGTAAACCTTGTTCAAATAACTACAATATAAAACACAATAATAGTCAACACAACACAATGACGAGAATAAGAAACATGATCAGGTGAGGGAATTACATTAATAATGTCCACATAACACAATTAGGAGAATATTCAACTTCGTCAATTGAGAGAACTTAAATTTAAAAATGTAACAACAATACATAGGGGCTTAATTACTAGTAGTTGGGTACCAGGGGATTAGAGCCAAAAGTAACCAGCTATACAGCAATTTTAGCAACACAGTCTGCACATTTTCAAGAGTAAAACATGAGGACTCCATCTTCAACATCCAGTACCCTTGTAAACCCAAAACTAATTAAGTCAGATCTTCATAGAAAAAACAAAAATGATTAAATCCATGAAATTTCTAATGATCAAATGGCACAATTACTAATACTTAGGTTGTTGTGTGTACAACACTTCATAGAGATATACCATGGAAAAAAAAAACAAAACAGAGAGACAGGCCTATTTCTTTCTGCATGGGATAAAGTATATCCACTTGTGTCTGGAGTCAAGAAGATGTTAAATTTGAGCAATTTTTTGTCGGAGCTGTTCTATTCTCTCAAGAGTCAAATATAGGGTGAATATATCACAGACTGGCGTAAAAGATATTTTTTGAACTCACATGATCTATTTTGGCCAGCTTGCGTTCAAACATTGGTCTTTCAAATGAGGTTATCGTTTTCATGATAGTATTATATTTAGATACGATTGTTTCTAATCGTGTCGCTGTCACTGATAGTTCAAATGAGTCTGTGTTTCGTATCAATTCTTTGGCTCCTTCTGGTAGCTTGATATTAAAGGGTTTACGACCAAGGTAGCGGATTTCTCTCAACAACAATAACAACTGGGGGTCAAGGTTGACATGGACAACTTGAGGTCGTATGTCAATATCTTCATCATAATCTTCAGCAGTCTGTAATAAAAAAGGTTCAGAGGAAAATTAATGAATAAAATCAAATCAAATCACATCAATTTCAAATGTGTTGGAGACTTATACATGTAGATAATCAAATTAAAATTGATAAATATCATATATCAGCCTACTAATTAATATAATCCATTTGAATAATAAGTTCATTATTTTTTTTAAGTTTATAGATTCAGATATGTTTGCAAAATGAACCACAAAATTATGTTAAAAGACACACGAATATTGTTACTGGAAGAGTTCCATATGATTAGAAATGAAACAGGGTTTAGAAGTCCTATTGTTCTGCTCCGAACTGGGCTAACAAAGACAGACACATGCCATACAGTGTGCTATGAGGGAAATTTGTCCAGACAGCGTCACTACGACCTACTCTTATATTGGATTCCAATTGTCAAGGGATCTTTTACGTGCAGTAGACTATGTTTTTTTTGTCCCGGAATTCCCCCATATGATTGGAGCAGCAGTTAAAAAATGTACCTTCACCACTATTTTAGATTGTTGAGGGCATTCTTGATCTAAATTGGGCTATAAACATAATAAAATCTTACCAGTAACGGTTGCTTCAGACGTAACGTCAATTCTGCAGTTATATTATTCTGCCAATCAGAGATCATTTTGTTCTCGTAACTAACAATAATAAAAATGAAAAACATAAAAACAATTGTTCTTTACCATCATCACAAAAATTCATAGTAAGTTTTGGATGAGCTGGAAACTGTCTCCTACAAGAAACTGCTCCATACAAGCAGGAAATCTAAACCACACTACTTGACTCCACAAAAGTCCTTATGATGCAACGCTACCCAACCACCCTCCAGTTTAGGGCCCAGTGCCCTTACAATGACCAGAACCTAAAAATATAATACTATATCATTTCATACCTCTCTAAATCTGATTGACAACCATTATATGTATCCCTCATCTGCCAGCCTGTATCACCTTCTAGTGAGTGTGGACTCACTTGTCGTAGTTTCTCCATCGGAATCTGTAAACAATGAAAATATAAACATTGTATTTATTAACAAGGTTCCAAATCAAAATTTCGAAATTTTTGTTTTAAATTAGACTTTCAAATCTGGAAGAATTCTACACGGAGAGAAATGAGGCTGAACGTCCACTCAACACAAACTAGGTAATTTTGAAAATGGGCATTAATTTATTTCAATAATTTGTTTGCACGTAGTAGTCATCAGCAGAGGGAGGAAACTGGAGGGCCCAGAGAAAACCTGAGGTTAGGCAGGTGACCCTACTTCTTCTCAAGTACAAACTGGGAAGAATTTCAAAACAAGATAAAATGAAATAATATTCAACTCACCCTAATGCGTTCTCTAAGGGCATGTACCCACATCAATCTACTAACTATAGGTGGCATGTTATAATGCAATGGTGGATTAAGAGAATTATCTGCAAACATGTCTTTAACCTGTATTAATTCTGCTGTAAAGGCCTCCACTAACTGAGCATCTTTATCCTTTAAATGAGCCTGAAAGTATCAAAACAATAATAAAGATGGTTGCATCAAGCCAATAATAAAGATTGTTGTGTCAAAAAAAATAAATAAAGATCATTGAGACAAAATAAAGATCATTGAGACAAAATAAAGATCATTGAGACAAAATAAAGATCATTGAGACAAAATAAAGATCATGACTCAAAACAAAAATAAAGATCACTTGTCAAATTGTTGGTTACTAAATTCATTCTAATAATTAGAATTTATGTAATTAAGATGGGGCGGCTACTTACCTGAACTAATTCTCTACTACTGACACCTTCAAATACTTCTAGTAGACGTAACTGTGCTTCTACTGTAGGACATTGACTAAACGCTTGTCGTAATATTCCTGCTAGTCGTTTCTCTAATCCCTGAAATGCAAAAAAAGATCAAACATTGTGACCATTTTACATCCCAACCAAAGAAAACACAAATAAACAACTAACAGGATGATTTGCACTAAAATACAAATTGTTTACCTTGACAACTGTTCGAAATTTGAAGAAACATCGCTCAAAAGATTGTGATCCATCTATACTGAGTACATTATCTACTACAGAGAAGAATTCATTCATTGCTAGTGTATATTTCTGATGTATTTCTTTCACCATGGCATCCAGACTCATACTACCAGCACCACCAACTTCTGCTGCACCGGCTAGCAGGCGGAAATGGCGTGTTGTTTCTACCAATTCTAATACATCATTACATCTATAAAACAGAAGAAAAAATCAATTAATAAAAAAGCAAGTGGTTGCCATGCAACCCATATTTTGCCAGAAGTTGACAGGAAACACGCTAAAAAAGCATGTACCATCAAGGGTCATAATCCATGAAGTTGCGGTCTGATACAAGCCAATATCGAAAGATACCAAGATCTTTAAAGATATAAACCTTTATTTCAAGTTACGTCAAAATTGGATAAATATTTTAACCTGTGGTAGGGTGCCCCACCATATATAAATATCTCCAAATAGCTAAACAATTACACCACAATATTTATATATATAACATGTCTTAAAACTATTTCACAAATTTATAGTCACTAAATAAACGGTCATGTTAAACTTAATAAGCTATGACCATTTAAACATCATAAATAATACACTGAAAAATGGTTCGGAGCGTCGTCCATAACATCCAGACACTTTCGAGTAAAAAATAGGTTACGTGCCCTTGTTTTGAAACTAGTCTCACTTCACCAGCCTACCGACCATTCTCCGTCTGATTGACGGGCCGGGATAATCCAGACTACTTTTTACGAAACGTGACTGAAAGCTGGAACAAGAAATCGAATTTATAAATAACACACAGTGTTGACTCAACAATTGTTTTTTCTAACCTTGTAAAAGTAAAACGAAACTGCTGCTGGTATCATGATTCTGTACAACCCAAGTTATTCATAGATATTATTTGTACTAAACCAAAATATGTCGCTTCTAACGGTTATGCGAAGGATAAAGCAATTTAAAAAATAAAACGAACGTAATTTCTAAAGATGCCGTAATAACCAAAACGATAAATATTACTGCTACTCAGAATCGTCAACAATAGATTTTTTACGACTGTAATAGTTACCAGTGTGTTTAGAATTTCCACGGGCTGTTGCTATTTATAGACTCAACTAGTGTGCGAGACTGTCAGAAAATTAGTAGTAGTGAACCAAGTAAAGCGTCCATATTCAACGTGTCTAGTACAACTTTTCAGTAGGCACGTGGGGCACCCTACCTGTGGAGTGTTCACAAACAAAAAAGGACACACGTTCCGACGTGCAAAGGTCTGCTACAATATACGTCCAAATTAAAATGTTGGCGTATAATAAAAAACATGATGTGTCAAGAAATTTTGTGTATTGTAGGTGCTGTGTTCATGGGTATCCTGTACGGTTCAAAATGGGAAAAAAAAACAACTTTCAGGGGTAATACCAAAATCAAACCCAGTCCCTTCTATATAGTTATAGATTAAAATAGAAAGAGTAAAATATGGTTCCTGAAAAGGTTTAATAAAGATGGTTACTGAAAAGATACCTTTCCATAAAGCTGTTGAGCAGATCAAAACTAGGTGCATTTCGTGGAGGCCATGGACTATCAGTCCACAGTTCATCTTCTTCTAATGTTTGACTAGACGAATCACCATCTGATTTTCTAATACCATAACGGGGAGTGTAGGCATGAGGTCCGTACATTTTAGTCATAAATAAACTACCTTGAGGCCGTGCAGCACTGAAAAATTTTAAAGCAAATATATTGATCCGGGAGTTGTCAAAAGTTAGAGAGAGCAAGCACTATATATATATTTCTTTTTGTTTTAAAACAAGGAGTTTGGTAGCCTCCAATGCCACTGATCAATGATCATTTCATTAAAAATTTATATTTTATAGCAAATATGAAAAAAATCTATTTATTATTAATCTATCTATTTAACCATAAAGTGCATTTTTCTGATACTGAAAATATTTAGAGGGTGAGTATTTGATCCTAATTCATCAAATTAACTTACAGTCTCTCAGCATTTTCAGCAATATTTTTAGCATTTTGATCATCTGCCCTATCTTTAAAGTCTAAATATGTTCCACGGAAAGCAGCACAAACTTTTAAAGCATCCTTTAATTTGGTATACGACTGAAATGAAAAATAAGATACAGATTTCTTGCAGACTGCGACTAATCTAAGGTGATAAAAATCTGATAAAAAATGTGATGGCATGCCAGAGAGAATCTGGCATGAGTTTTTAAAAACTATGAGCACATTTAATTAGAGGCTTACCTCTAATGGTTCCCGTAATATATCAGCACCAACCATAGCGATAGCTCTATGTACAACTTCATTAGATAACAATCGTAATAAATTATGAAATTTGTCAATTTGATGATAATATCTGAAAATATATATCACATTATGTATAATTGTAAAATAAAGGATAGGTTATCAGACAGAGAAACATATACACCCACAGCATTAACATTAGTCTTAAGAGAGTTCACAAGCAATTGTGGACAATATTGGTAAATGGTTTTAGAATCAAGAAATAGTTGTATACATGGTAGTCTTCTTCATTTTGGGTGCTATTCTTCAAAAAGAGGCCAAGAATCTGCTAATTTCAGTACGATTGACTTAAAACTTGGCATGCTTGTTCTTTGGACAATTGGACATTAACACTACAGGCTGATTTTTGGTTCCTGATTCATATAGTATTCTTATACTTGTTTAAACGGAACTTGTAGTACACCTTAAGTGGAATATGTCCAGACTTGGAGCTAAATTTATATGGGATGTGCCCAGACTATCAGTAAAATTTATATGGAATGTGTCCAGACTATAAGTAAAACATGGGTGGAATGTGCCCAGAATGTGTCCAGACTATAAGTAAAACATGGGTGGAATGTGCCCAGACTATTAGTAAAACTTAAATGAAATGTGCCCAGACAAAGAGTAAAACTTATGAGGGATGTGTCCAGACTAAGAGTAAAACTTACATGGAATGCACCCAGACAAAGAGTAAAACTTACGTGGAATGAGTCCAGACTAATAGTAAAGATGTCATCAGAGGTTTAAATAATATCAACATATCTGCTGGGTGTGTTGACTCATGTAATCTATCAAACCATTGTCTCATTGTACTCAGGAAATTCAGTATTTTATTAGTATCAATGACAGCCTGAAAATATCAATGTTAATCTAGTTAAAGTTGCTGATCGCCATTAGAGGGATTTTGAATCCTGTAGCGGACTACAACAATATCAGTCCAAAATATTCAATTTTGTTCTGTATGATACGATAAACTGAAACTAAACAAGCCAGTACCATCTATAGGTGTTGAGTAAACTCTTTTCATTGGCTGGGCTTCTTAATTCAGCCAAGTCTATGTCAGGAGATTATTTCTAGCACTGATATTTTGGGGCTATTAATAGAACAAATTCATCAGTTTAGTGTCATTTTTCTTGAAAAGACAAAATATTTTGTCATCTGTTCTTCAAATATAAACTGTTAAAAGAGGAAATTTTATGTAATTTCTAATCAGTAAAACCACTTTGCATTAACGTTTTGACAAAATGACACACTTCCTTTTCAGGTTCATAGTTTCTACCACTGACTAGAGTAAGAACTTTTTTATAATATTCCAAATATGCTTTCGGTCACTGTGAGTGACATCACAGGCGCTTGAGGGGATTAAGAATGTTTTTACGGGAGGTCTCTTTTTGAGTCTTTGAGTGAAGATAGCCGAATAAATTTTAATCAGATTGGTTTGAACTTGATGTAAAGTGAATGTGAATATAGTAACCATTAACTATATGTACCGAAAAGTTGCTTCACACATCTTAGGTGCACTTTAGCGAAAAATGGGTCCATTTGAGATTTTTATAAAAGAAAGACATAAGTTAGACTTCAAATCTATGACAGTAGTAATATTTATATTAAATACCTTATCGATGTCTTTTCTAACAGTATTAAAGGAATGTGCATATTGACTGTTGGCTTGTTCTAGATTGTGTAAAATATCTCTAGCAACGTCAGAATCTAGTTGTGAATTGACAGACTGCAGTCGTTCTAATTGTTTTTCCCACATTTTGATTTCCTCTAAAGGACCTGGTTCTGCTCCAAATTGTGATAAAAGATCAGATGGGGGATCATGACGTAAAACAGTCTGAAAAATACAAAATGTCAATCTTTAAATTACTGGAGTCATAAAATACGATTAATTGATTAATAATCTTGCCAAATTTACATTGAAATAGTGCAAAATAATCAAAAATAACTGTCATCCAATTCATTGAAACTTCTGATTATTCAAATCATCACACAATATATTCATTTTATTTTTCAATTGAGACGAAACCAGTGTCAATTGTTGTGGCAACTGATACACAAATTTCAGTTATATGGTTAGTGATCTGATGGTAGTCATTAAGTAGGTGTTAGACCGTGACTAATAAGTAATATACACCACTGTTAGGGTTTGTGTATTCAATAGTGGTGGATATGTATAGTCTTCCTTATATAGCTAGTTACACACCCTGCTAATAAATGACTACTGTATGACTTGAAACCACTTTATATACACTTAACATTACTGTAGAATAGTGATAACTTGTATGATTTAATGGGGAAAATCTTCATTAGTAAAAGTTTGTGGTGCATATCAGTGAATGGTACCTGTTTTACAGTGATAAGAATTGTTCACCATGTAATACAATTTTTACAGTTCGAATTAAACTGATAAATGTGCATTATCAAAGTTATATTTATTTCTAAACATTAAAAAAACAGTAATGAGAAACTTGCCCTTATTTGCTTAATCCAGCCAATGACTGTGGTTTCTAACACATGTAGTACAGCTGATCGTCTGTTCACTGCTGATGCTGCCTCGGCTAATACCTCTATTGATGGCAAGTTTAAAACAATACGGCCTTCAACATGACCCTGTGTAATCTCGACTGCAGCCATTAATCTATGTAAAATGTCCATTAATTTATCACCATTAATACCAGCCCCTGTGACACTGGGCTGATTAATACCCAATAACGGTAAAAATACTTCTCTTATAGTTAATTCTAAATGTTCTAATGGCAAAGCTGTACAATCCATATAAAATACCTCTTGATCTGAAATGAAAGTCGAATAAATTACAGAAACACACAGATGATGCAGTCTGAAGGGTAAAGTTTTGTGAAGAGCTCTTAGAAATAAATATACATGCTTTCAAATTTATGTGGTAATTATTCAAATTGGTCAGTATTTGTATGTTAGTTTCTAATTAGACAGATGTTATATAGTGCCTGTATCACCATGTTTATAAGCAAGTTTGGGTCACCTCATCATAGCAATTTCAAATGACGCAGTGTTTTGAACTGAAACTTTCCAATGAGGTAAGTAGGGTGTTTGGCGATAGCACAATAACCTAGAGGTCCTGGGCTCGATCCTTGTATTGCCAGAGAAAGATCTTCAGGCTTTTCCAGTTGGAAATTAAAATAAGAGTAGGTCGAACAGTGTCCAAACCAAATGTCCCTTAAAGGGACACTGCAAGATGTTATTTCATCTTAATTAGCCTGGCTATGACCCATGATTTCATATACTTTGCAGGGGTTGAAAGGAATAAAATCATGGAGAGCTCTAAAAGCTGCACCTAAAATTACAAATTCTGAAAATCGCTCTCCTAAAAACCTGCACCTCAGATATTCTAGGAGAGCGTTTTTTCAAAAGTAGATTTTGTTTATATTAATTGCCTAAATTCAGTTGTACTGATTTAGATGGTTTTAATGTGTAAAATTATGTTATAAATCTGTTTATTTTACATCTCTTTTCCTCAGTCAAACGGTTGTTACAGGCCTGGCTATCACAACCCGTTCAATATATTTATTATTTTTAAAATATTGAGTCCACTCAATATTTCCTGCGACTTAATCCTTCGTATAATAATACAATAGCCTACATCGGTCACTTTATATTTACTTAGTCTCAATCTTAATGTAGCTTTTTTACCCCAAAAAAAGTTGAAATAAATTCGCCCTCATTTCATTAGAAACAATAATCGCCATATCATGGAATTCGCTAAATTGGATATACACGGATGTGTAAATAACCCGGAGTTTTAGCCCTAAACTTTCAGAATTCGTCTGCTCATTATAAATGACTGATAGGTGACAAAAACGTTTGTATTTCTTCATTCGGAATCAAGGCTACATTATTTTAATAATAATAAACAATTTACGAATTTGTGATAACAAGTTATTTAGGCTATTCAATTTTTTCTTTAATTTTTGCACGCGAATTGACAACAAATTGTCCGCCATGTTGGTATTGGTCGGGCTCACGTACGCAATGTTTTGAATCGACTTGTGCTCATTTTATTTTGGTTCCTCAGCATACATCGGCCTATCAATGGTAATTCATCATTCAGAGCCAAGGCTACATCATTTAAAAATTAAGTACAATTTATACGTAATATGAGACGCTTTATTATTAATTAGACAAACAAAAAACATCTATCGCAACATCGTATGGTTTTGACTTTTATATACGTAACCCATTCTTGGTTACGACCGTGAAAATAAGATTGTTTCGATACTATCAATCGACATTTCAATGCTGATTATCGATAGTAAAAAATAACTATTGATACCCAACACAAATCGGCGACCATACATGGATAGATAAAAAAATCGGCCACGAATCTGCGGCCAAATTCTAAAATTTGGAGGCCATTGCCGCCGAGGCCGACGGCAGCGTCGAGCCTTGCTTGAGACCGTTAAATAAAAATAGATTATTTTTACGAGAATTTTACTAAAAGCGTTCGCGTTAATTCATTTAAAAGGTCGGTGATATTTTAAAAAGAGAATCGTGAGTTAGCCTTCTGTACGAGGAGCGTTGTTTATAAAATTCAGGTGCGTCTAAAAATATGTACCTGGGTTTCACTTTAGGTGCGTGGTAGGTGCGCGAGCGCTTTCGCGCGCCTTTCGTTTCGAGCCCTGACTTTGGAAACAAATTATCTAATCATTAATCACTTACCCATATTATCCTTTGCTAACTTGGTACCTGAGTTACATTTTAAGAAGAATATACATTTAGACTGTAAATCATATGGTGGTAATTGTGATGCTGTGATGTTTCTGGGTGGACGTTTATAAACATACAATCTCTTTACATCTTCATTATTTATAAACTCATAAAAGGCCAATCTGAAATGAAACAAAGATAAGGTTAAGCTCAGAACTTTCAATACCTGTCAGACACATATTTTTAAAGGTATCAATAAAAACACTGACAAAAACAATCAGTTCGACAAAAATGATCGGCACTTGCAATCATGCCCTGATATTGTCTGTGACAGATGCCTTATTTCCTGGTTTGAATTTAAGCACCAAATTAAATAAGCTTCTTCAAGCAATTTCAGATATTACAATCTCCCTTGATTAATACAAGCCTGTACCTGTTTTCATCATTTAGGAACATATTCTTCAAGTCTTCATTTCTTGGTCTTAAAGAAGACGTTATTCTTGTTTCTAGCCACTTTAATCTGTCATCCATCTTGATGTTTATTTGTTTCAAGTTTGTCTTCTTATTCTTAATCTGAAATACACAACAGTTGATATAAAATATATAGCCGGTACTATCAGTCCGAGGATTTCAGAATGGGACATCACAAATATCAAATTCAGTAACTAGTGCTTCAATAAAATTTTAATATGGTAATGGTACGATACATAATATAACTTATTGGTGTCAAAAAAGTTAAGATGTATTCTTGTTTTATAACATTAGGCACAGCTTTGTTTTAGAGCTTTCTATAAATAAAGTTCTGTTTCAAAAATTCAACAAACATATGATCAACCATTCATACAAAATCTAATAAAATCAGGAATAATTGAGTTCATATTTGAAATTTGAGCTTTGAGATGTTAAACATAATGATTTTGCAACATTAAAATTAAGGACTCACTGTTATTATTATACTTATTATACTATTATAGTATTGACGACAGTCCATCAATCCTCTCCAAGATAAACATATTATTTATAGCAAAATTTAAGCTAAAATTACACAAGCAGTACTTGCATCAAGTCGTGTGTATTCAAATATAACGGCAGATGCAAGGGTAACATATAATAGGTTCTCACTTTTTTAATAACACTGCTTCATCTGACCTGTCAGTCAAAATCTCACTACTCAGTCAGACAGTCATTGACAGCAGAAGCAGGTGCCCGAATTATCAGGTTGTTTGATGACAATAGTTATTGAAATACCTATGGATGATTTGTATTAAATAAAACAATGTTCCTCGATATTCTAGTAGATATTTTACAGTATTTGCCTCATCATAAAATCCATAACTTCATGATTAGTCTTGAGTAACAGAAGTTTCATGTTTATAATACCGCCATATTGTTTGCAGGTTGCTACACAGTACTAGCATTTCAATTCGGTCAAAAATTTCGGTCAGTATTTCACACTGTCCTCGAAACTGATGATTACCTCCCTTATGTCATTCGAAGGATATGAATGAGGGAATTTATTATAATCTGACAACAAAAATGTAAGAAAATCAAAGAGAAGAGAAAAACAATCAATGAGACGGAAGACTAAACATTTGCTTTCAGATTTCCATAATTTATCAAAATATTCCTGATGATACAGCTAGCAAAATTTAAGTTTGTAGCAGAATCAAGTTCGCATTTCGTGTAAAAAAAAAAAAGAAAAGAAAAAAAGAGGAAAATCATATTAATAATGTTTCAATTAAAACAAAGAAACGTTATCTGACTAATCTTTTTTCAATTCTTGATGGTGGTTTCATAATAACAAAAGGGGTTAGGCTATTTACAAACGGTGACAAAAAAATATTTATAGAATTAAAATGCTATTTCGTTCAGATTTATATCTATTTCTCGGTTGGGAATATTGAGTTACCGGAAGGAAGACTGGATTTAGATTTTATTCGACATGTAATGTTTGTGTGTTTGGGGGGTTCTTTTTTACGTTTCACCATTACATATGGGAACTATTTCCTCCTAGACTAGGTGTAAACGTCTGAATAAAGTACCTAAATGGTCGAAAATTACTTGTGTATCTACTTGCTCTAGCCTTTATTACCTCGAGTCGAAAATCTGAAAAAATGACAAATTTACGTCATTAAAAATCAGGAAGTGTTACATTGTAAATAAGTTTATTTTATCATGTGATGCTTACTTACACTAGATATTATAAAATATTTCGTATACCAAATGCTTTTGTAAATGTATTTATGATAAAAAAAAATGTATGAAGTATAAATTATAATTGTCAATTTCGCATTCCAACATGTAAGTAAATCTCTAAAGTCTAGTGACAGCTGTGTGAGCTGGCCATCGATTAACTATTGAAATGTTCATATTGATAAAACATCTATGATCAATAACCCATTTTACTTACTTTTACATCCATACTGTGTATGTGTCACAAAACTCATTTTCATGTCTATTAACCCTTTGGCAAGTAATACGACATATGATATATGTCGTCACCGACCGTGAGCTTAACGACATGTGTCGCCAACGTCATACCTTATTTTAGATCAATTTTTCTGAAAGCATACTAAAAGGAACCCCTCGAAATATTGTCCAATGATAGGAATAGAAATTAAATTGGGTTTTCCATGGGGTTTCTGAAAGGTCAAGTACGTTCACTGTCGTCTACTTAGACTGGATAATACGCGCTAGGCCTATCCTCCGCTTTGTTGTCATTAGTGCAAGATGGCGGCCTTCTGTTCTAAACGGCCACGGATGAACAAAAACTTAACATTAAATGTCTGAGAAATTGTTAATGTTGAAAATGACGAGAATAGTGATATTGGTAGTGATCCCAATCCACGAGACCGTGGAATGGAATCGGAAGAGGAGGAAGATTGCGATGATCAAAATGTAAACAATCATCGCAATTTGATGACAGATCCCAGTGTTCTTGGTTCTGATGGCGATAATGAGCGAGCGAAGAATTTTAACAAGTGGTGCATTGTAACAATACTATATCTGTCCAAATAATTATTTTTAAACATTAAAAATAAAAACATGATCTTGATGAAATTTGGCACAGGAGCAATTGTCAATCTCGGCATATCTCTACATCCCGCCACACCGTAAATGAACTTGTCAGTGGTAAACTGGTAGAATCATATCTATCAATCTTATTTATACTTAAAATAGCCCCCATTCTCATGATAATCAGTTTTCTGGCAATTATTTGATTTATTCCGATAACCCCCAAAAATGCCCCAATATACCAGGGATGGCGATTATCTGATTTTGATCCTATACTATAATCATAATTTAAAAAAAGTAATCGTGATCATGCAGCATCCCCGGGCTGTCGCTGCAACCTTATACTTAAAATAAAAATTAAATAATGCGTGTATTATATTAATTCTAGTAAATGTTATTACAAATGTACATGTTATCAATATAAAGGTATAAATATTGTTTTAACGTCATTGTTACGTCATTTAATTCGCTCAATGGGGGGAATGACCTCATAACATATCCACTTCTCAAAGGGTTAATAGTATTAATTATAAGCTACATGTAGATCATATATAGGCTACATGTACAGTATATTATGTGAGAGCTAAATCTGCCTATATTGGTAGTCTCTTTTAATTTTGGCTATATTTATTTAAACATTTATTCACATGACAAGATCGTAATCAACCATCAGATGGCAGAAATATTGAATGGATTAGAAACTCGGTGCCATTTAATAAATTAACGTTAAAATAGATAGTCAAGATTTTATGTATTATCATAGCAAGGGTGCCTGACAATAAAGACAATTTAACTGTAACTCTCCATGAGAATAAAGTTGTTTCACTGAAATTTTCAATTCAATATGTTCATTTTTCATTATCTATTTTTGAACTTGTTGTATGATAACAACAATGGCCAGCTCTTTTTCAAAATCTTAAATGGATCTTTAAGGTGTGGCTAATATAAGTGAAAAAAATTCAAAAAATAAAGATTTGATTGAGGGAATATCATTAAAGATACGTGTTGGTTAGCCTTTCTATGTACCATTAATAATTTGTGTTGTTAAAAAATACATGTAAGATAAGGAAGATGAAAAATAACAATACCGGGTATTGAGGTCATCGTTAAAATATTTAGTGCGGTACATATACATTGTAATATATGTTTTATTTATCTATTTCCTATTATTTATAAATATGAAAAAAACCTAATGTATATGGCCTAGATTGTACATGTACTGTACCTGCAATTTTTATTTTTCTTTTATTTCACTAATTTCAGACAACAGTGAACAGCAATGAAGATGGTTCAAATTGATTTTCATGAAAATTAAAGTGCAAAGCAAAAGACTAAAATGGACTCTTGGGAAACAATTTCTAGTTTTATGAAAAAGAATACTAAAATTTAGTGTTAAAATATTTTGTTGAAATTTTAAGGAAAGTTAGTAAGGTCAACAATATGTCAGAATTTATCTGTCCCAGAACTAGAACCTATAAAGGTCCAAGAAAAGATCTAGTCTTATTAATGGTTGTTGTGCTATTTTCTGTTTTTGACCTGTGCTGTTGTCATGCAAGTGAAAGGATATATCATATTCCATTGAAAAGATCCATCGTGACAACGTTAATGACAGGTTACTCTGTGGAGAGTGACAGACATTCTATTGATAAACGTAGTGCTTCTAAAAATTTATATGGTCACGCTGGAGAAGGCTATTATTTGGAAATGCTGGTTGGAAGCCCTCCACAAAAGGTATGTTACTACATATTTTATCTTATGAATATACATGTATGCTGGAGTAAATTTATATGCAATTAAGGGTTGAGTATTTATGTCATGTGTATGAGCTAAGTTAACAAAAAAAAAATAAAATAAAATCCAGTGAAAGCTAATGAATGGTATACATTGATAGTGGGAGTTGTGTAGCCGAATTGTCTAATGTTTGTACTGAAGATCATAAGGTCTTAGGCCTGCCATTGAGTCAGGTGGCGTAGTTTCGATAACATGGTAGACACCACTCAGCAATGAATATTCTTTAGAAGACTACAATAACTGAGGCTTAATTACTGGTAGCTCACAATATTAACATTTTTCCTTTCCAAATTAGATTCTAGAAAAAATTTTTGAAGTGTTAGAAAAATGAATAATGTGTTTGAAGTATATCTTGAATCTGTGTTTAAAAGTGTTTCCTAGTTTGTGTAAATGGGTAGTAAAATGCTTTGAGTCGGTGACATGTAATGTTACATCACACATAGAAGGCATGTTGTGAAAGAACCACTATGCACCAGCAAATTATTGAAATAAAATTGTACCATATGTTAGTCTTTAATGTTACAGAATTTATTTTTCACATTCCCTCTAAAGGTGTCAATTGAGTAAACAAGGCCTGCTCCAGCTCAACATGCTGTCTTAACCAATCACTGTACATGTAGCTGTAACAGGGTCTCTGGTCTTATGTTAGTCCCGAAATGACCTAATTCGTGTTGAGTGGACGTTAGACCCCATTTCTCTCTCCCTCTCACTCGAATGTTTTGATTTTCTGTCTTTTCGAAATGAGTGATCTCTGATTTTGATTATTTAATAACAAAGAAATAAAATGGGAAGTTTTAATATTTTGTGTTTAGTACCTAAGTTTGCCAACATTAATTCATCCAATTTAAATATAGTTTTTGAAATAATTTGATTGCCTTTTTTAAAGCCTGTTTTTTTTCATTATTAGATAAATGTATTAGTTGATACCGGCAGTAGTAATTTAGCTATAGCAGCATCACCAAGTCCAGAAATAACAACTTATTTTCACAGAGATCAGTAAGCAGGCCTATATACTACTACTGCATGTATAAACCCACAATAAATCTGTACTCTACTAACACATGATAAAGCTATCTTATAATTTAACATCATGGTTACTGGTCAGTCTATGTACAAGCACCATTGTTATGGAATAAATTATAAATTCAAATTTGTAATGTCACTGCTATTGCTACTTTTAAATTAAACTAAAGGGTCATTCCATATCAAGTAATCTATGTTTGCAGTTCTATTATATTGCCAAGTTAGGGGGTTCTAGACACTTTAGAAGTATATAAACAACAGAGCTGAAAACCTAACAGAAATAAGAGAATTTTTATTACCAATTGGCAACCTTTTTTTCAAATGGTGATATGTCCTCCAATATTTGACCTAGGAAGCTGAAAATTGGTATTTGGTAGTTTTAGGCCATGTACTTTAACATATATTTTTTCCAGATTTTTTTGAGGGGGTGGATTTCCCAATTTCCCCAAAATTGGTCCACTTGATATGGAATGACCCTAAAGACATCCATATATTTATTTAAAAGTGTGTTTATCCAATGATGCTTTTATAATACAATAATAATTATAATGTCTAATTTTTCACTGCTAACTCCATGCTAAAATGTAGCTAGAATTATTATTTAATTAACAGAATGAAACAATAATTTCTTTCAATAGTAGATAATCTTCTTGCCTATATTCTACCGGATTAAATAAATGCAGAGGCCTATCAAAATATTTCCTTAACACTTATAGGTGACTCTGGTTTGTTTATAACATCTGTTCACCAACCGTCTTTATAAGTTCAGTTGGTGCAGAAAAGTACATGTAGTCTGTTAAACCTGATTTCATTTCCTTCTCGTTAAGTACATGTTGGATATTAAACTCTATTAAATTTCATTTCCTCCACATAAAGTAGTAATCTTAGTGATACATTTGATTACAGTACATCATTTTGAGGGGTTTTTTTTATTGTAGATCAAGCACTTATGTAAAAGATGGCCGTGAAGTACATGTACCTTATACACAAGGTGAATGGTCGGGTGAACTGGGGCAAGATGATACTACCTTGACCTTCTTACCAAATGTCACATTTCGTCCAAATATTGTTTGTATAACAAGTTCCCGTAATTTCTTTATAAATGGATCTGAGTGGCAGGGAATCATTGGTCTAGCCTACAGAGTTATAGCAAGGGTAAGCTAAATCTCCTTATTGCACTAAAATGTTAGGCGGTTTGGTGGCCAAATGGTTAAATTTAAACATAAGAATATTAGATCACAAGGTCTGCCATTGATTCAAGTGTTGTGGTTTTAATCCCCTGCTTGTACCAATGAGTAGGGTTTTTCAGATGGGACAAAAAACCATGTTGTTATGCATGTAAAAATTCTCTTTGACGGTTGGAATTTTATGAGAGAAGGAAGAAATGCTGCTGTGTAGGCAAAAACGCACTGACAGCACACTGCATAGCATATGCCAGTTTCTATTAATGCAGTTGATGTAAAAAAGTAGAACCTTAAATCCAGCTTTACTTTCATCTCTTAATTCTAATAAATTCTATTTTCAGCCTGACAGTTCATTGACACCATTTTTTGATACACTGATTGAAAAAAGCAAACTGAACAATACGTTCTCTATACAGTTATGTGGACGTCCATCAGATATTAGCGGTGATATATCTTCATCTAATGATGACAGTATGGGGGGTTCTATGGTTAGTATTTGTTGAAGAAGAAATTTATGATTCCAACCGTAGCCTACAGTTTTCGAACAACACTTAATTTTTCACTCGCTTAAATGTATCATTTAGTTTAGAAAAGAATTGAAATATCAGCAGTCGATAATCTCCTGACTTGGCTTCAACTGGATTAGAAAGAGGCCCATCAAAACATTTTACCCATCATTATATGTGACACTGGCTTGTTTGTAGCAGATTCAGAGAATTCTCCATGGTTATCTTTGTTCTGATATTCGTTTTAGATTCAACTTTACAAAATAGTAGTTTGCAAGGAATTTGGGGGGTTAGATGACTGAATTGTTAGCATATGCACGCTTTTTCATACTTAAGGTCTGTCATTGAGGCATGGTTTTGATTCCCCGGTTGTACGTGACAAGGAGTAGGGTTGCCTGACCAACTTTGTGGGGTTTTTCCGGGTCCTCTGGTTTCCTCCCACTGCTAAAGACCCATACGCGCACGCGCATTATTGAATTGAAATTGAAACATATGTTAGTTCCAAAATGACCTTGTTTATATTGAGTGGACATTAAACCCATTTCTCTCTCTCCCACCCTCTGAAAGTGATTCAAAATCCTTCAAATCAGCAGCTTTAACTTTTCAATTTACCTGCTCAACGTCCACCAACATAATACGTATTGTCTCGATTAGTGAATCATAACAGGATTTTTATTCTCATAATGTGCTACATGTATGTTGTATGTTTACTTTTGTTATGTTTGTATTTACCTCAACCACAAACATAAATGACTCAAAATAATTTGATAAAACAATTGAAATGGGTTGACCATCTCTCTAAGTCATATCATAGGCTCTGGCTTCATATTTGTACCTGATTTCCAAAATTTATGTCTGCTCTCATACTGATCCTCAGATATGATATTTGTGGTGTTGTACATTTCAGACTATGAGTCAATGAGAGATATATCAAGTTACATATATTCTTGTTGTATATTTCAGACTATAGGAGGTTTATCACGTGACTTATATAAAGGTAGTATATTTTATACACCTATACAAAAAGAATGGTATTATGAAGTTTTAATAACAGATATAGAAGTCGATCAAAAAAGTCTAAATATGGACTGTAAAGAGGTGAGTGTGTTTTCTGCACTGTTATATTCAGTGGGTACTGCTCTGCAATTTCTGTAAACAAGTCTTTTATTTATATACTTTATGGGAGCCACATTGGCTCAGTGAGTAAGATTTTGGCTCACTAATAATGTGGTCCTGTGTTCGATCCCTACATTTGTGATAAAATTCAGCAGGATTTTCCAGCTTGGTTCTTCCTTTAAACTGGTGCAGGACCAAGGGACTGGCGAGGGACGAAGTATAGTCATGTGGATGGGATGGAAAACCAAGGTCCCATGTACACATTGGTGTCCACGTAAAATATCTCAATTTTGAAGTATATGTTCTAATGCTGTTTAACAATATTTATTGTTCTTGAATTGATTAGATTTAGCTAAAAATATCCTTTCATACATAATGGATGAAACATTATTTTTATTTCAGTATAATTTTGATAAAACTATAGTTGATAGTGGTACAACAAATGTTCGATTCCCTGACAGAGTTTTTAAAGCACTTGTAGCTGAAATAACATCTAAAGTTATTGTAAGTATTACTTATATATGTATCAACATCTTCATATTCCGAAGCTATAGCTACAAGCATTATCAGTAATTAGCCATCGCTACATTTAGTATGTTGAGGTAGTGTTTCTGATTAGTATGTTGTTCTTTGTGTCTGGTTCATAAGTTAATCAAGATAAATAGGCTTAAGACGAAAATCGTTTTTCTGTAGAAAGCAGGTATGTTCCTGAAGCAACGGTTGCAAGCATTATCTGCCTATTAACTAGTGCTTAGTATTGCTACTATAGTAACGAGACAATACGTATTACGATTTAGGTATGGTCAATATTTACCAAGAAACAACCGGATAAATGAATAATTGATATTTTCAGTCCTGCCGATGCTGAAAAAATAAAACTGTTTTGTATCTAGATATTGATGTGGATCAAATCGATTTAAAGGGACAATAACACTCTTGGTAGCTCGAGAAAATAAATAATAGTCTTATTCTAAGTACTAGATGTTTAAGCGTCCTACCTGTTGTGTAAATTATCTATGACAACCTATTTTACTTGTCCAGAAGGTTTCGAAAATATTTTAAAATCCAAGTCACATTTGAAAAGGTTTACGTTAGACGTTTCAAATCAATTAGTTGAATTTTTCCAATTTTTTAAATTAGGTGTGCTAAGATGAAATTTATATCATCAATTAAGTAGAATATTGTAAAATAATGCAATTTGTTGACCAGAATGAAGATTGGGACATATTATTCAGTTTCAACAAGAGTGGTATTGGGGCTTTAAGAGTCTTTGTATACTGTAGATAATTAAAGAGTTACAGGTTACTAACTGAAGCGATAAAAAAAGCATAAAAAAAAGTCGTGATATATCGATTCAACAAAATATTGTGCCAGCACTATCGTTCACCATTGCTACATTCACAGAGTTGAAATTTCGCTTGTGATGAGTTATTATAACATACGTGAAACCAAGAAGTAACCTAACATGGGAGTAGGGTCACCATTTATTTTCACCTCCATTTTTCACCATACAAATTTTCTCTTACTGCGTCTTGAATTGAAATGCATTTGTTTTCAGACATTTGCTTAAACGATTTTCTACTTTTATTTACAGAATATAGAAACTAATATACCAACAACATTTTGGAATGGTGTTGATGTTATATGTTGGAATGAAACTGACGTCCCTTTTAACGCCTTTCCCACCATCTCATTATCTTTCTTTAAAACAGAAAACTCTATATTTAAATTACATCTTTCACCACAAGTAAGTAGAAATAAATTATTATAATTATCACGGATCCACCCCTCTTCATGAGTCCGGGTGTCTGGATGGTCTAGTGGATTAACACATGAAATCTTAAGGTCTGTTATTGAGATGAGTGGCACGGTTTTGATGGCCTGCTTGTACGTGACAAGGAATGGGGTCGCCTGTCCAGCCTCATGGGTTTTCTCTGTGTCTTGTTTTTTCCTCCGACGGCTAGACACATCTATACACAAGTGAATTACGGAAACAAAATTGAACAATATGTTAGTCCCAAAATGACAGAGTTTGTGTCGAGTGGATGTAAACTTATCCATTTCCCTGATTCGATTAAAAAGGTCAGGAAATTCTGATCAATTACAACTGACTTGGTGTTATAATGAACTCTATGTCTGAAACATAATAACTTCAAAATATTTGTGATCTGCTTTGGCTAGATGAGAAACGCATGAAAAATAGTTTTGTCTTAAAAACAAATGAATACTAAACAATATGGCCTAAATACATGTATTTCATTCTTTTCTTTCAGAAATATCTAAGACTTGCTACAGATACATCACCATTCATGTCAGTTTTTTCAAAACTTGATAATATCCCACAAAAGTGTTTTAAGTTTGGTATCTCAAGTTCGGAATCAGGTAATGAGTTCTCTTATCTTTAACTTGCATGTTCAAAGTATAGATGGAATTAAGTGACATAATCTTCGATTCCACACTTGCATGTGATAAGGAGTATGGGCATCTAAGTTGGTTTTCTCTGGGTCTTCCAGTTTCCTTCAACTACTAAAGGCCTCTACGCAAAAATGAATTATTAAAAAAAAGTTGTACTATATGCTAGTCCCAAAATGACCTATTTTGTGCTGAATGTACGTTATCCAACATTTCTACATGTTGAACATATTCGGGTCTAAATACATGGAATCCACCATCGGGCATAGTATTGTCTAATTGATATTTTATACAGACAAAATGCATTGATTTTCTATTTTATAATTTTGTATGTATAGGAACAGTTTTGGGTGCTGTATTAATGGAGGGTTACTATGTGATATTTGATCGAGAAAATAAACAGATAGGTTTCGCATCTACAACTTGTCCTGCTGTATATAACACTGATTCTGCTGATACCATTGAGGGACCGATTACAGTTACAAGTAAGTTAAAAATTTTAATGTCACGCTGAACGAAGAAAAGAATCTGGCTAGTATTGTAGGGTGTTTCCTTTTATTCACATGTTTATAGTTATATCATGATTGGAAAAATAGATATCACAAAGAAATTATCTTTGGAAGTATTAGAAAAACCTAAAGAACTTTAATAGTCAAACTGTAAGTCTATGTGGCTTGGAGATAGGGTGGCCCTCTCAACTTCGTGGGTTTACTCTAGGTGCTCCAGTTTCCTCCCAAGAAAAGACCTATGAGTATGCACTACCCAAGATAATTTCTTTGTGATATCTATTTTTCCAATCATGGTATAACTATAAACATGTGAATAGAAGAATGTCCAAACCTTGTGGTTAATAAGCCAGCACCAAACTAACTGAGCCATGGTCTCTTCTTGTGTTGAATTAGAAGCAAATATATTAAAGACAGCTCAAGTCAAATTGTCTGCAGTATAGTTTGTCTTAAAATTCATCAAATTTCTTTATTTCTTTTACAGAGAACATTACAGATTGTTTCTATGTGAAGTCCAGTAACAACCAGTCAGCTCTGATGGTAGTAGCTTATGTTATGGCTGGAGTTTGTGCTCTCTGTCTACTTCCTCTTATAATCATGGTTATCCAGTGGCAATATAGACGTTCATGTGGCAAACAGCCTGGCACAGACACAGATTCCGGTATTCTCATCGATAAATAGATAACAACCTTTTGTTAAAGTTTTAAAATATATGTTGTTCCTACCTGATTTCAGCAGGATTTGCTGCTTGTTGGTTAAACAGCTATCGTGACTAGTGCCAATAAATAGTGATTCTGCAACAAAATAGTGAGAAATGTATATGTTAATAAGGTACTTCATATAAGATAGTTTGGATTGCAACATTTTAGTCAACCATACCAAAAAAGAGTTTTATTTTTGAACAGCTTTTAAAAAAATGTTAAAATTGTTAAGAAATTTTCTCCTTTATGTGTAAATGTAAGAGCAGGTTTTAAAAAAGCCTTATTTGACAAAACTCTTTTAATATTGTAACAGAGCGAGTTTACCGACACAGGCCTTGTGTTATGATCAGAGGCATTGGGAAGCCATATTTGTTATTTAGTGGTTGAAACTTTTTTTACTGTTCAGCATCAACCTGACTAATGTAATCAGGTATATATCATGCGGCGTTCATTGGATGTAATTTCATCCTACTCTTATTTCCTTTTCTAACTGTCAGGAGATCTTTAATATACTGACAATAGTATATTTTCCTCCCATCCAAGCAACTAAACTGTTACTAAACACCTTTCCACAGACAAGGGAAAACCACAAGGGACTTTCCCAGCCAAAACCGTGGTTGAATCTGGAATCTCCTGGTTATTGAGCCTGTGCAATATACTCCTCGAGTCATGGTGGCTTCTATCCAAAGTGTCATTCAAATTTTATATGTTTATGTACTAGTATGACTCTGTCTTCAAACACGTTTCATCGTTTTGCTAATATATGTTTAAATATATAGTTGATAGACATGGATTTTGTCACGTACAATTTTATGTGTGATTTTAAGGAGAAGGTAAATTTCTGGTGTTTGAAGGTTTATTTGTTTTAATTAAGTGTATTTATATTCACTTCTTTATATCTACATGTAATGCTCATATTTTATTGGAAGGCATAATAATATTCTTTCTTATTATGACAGTTGTTATTATTCATTATACATATACAATGATATAAAGAATATGGTTATATTTTTATATGATATTTGGTGTAATATACATGTACAAGATTACTGTTACATTGGCTTAAATGAAAATGTTAAAATGGACGACCCAGCTCTTTTGGTAGTATTTTGATATATCATGTTGGTGTAGTAAAATTATATATTCATATCATTCTACAACGTTACACTGTCATTGGCTGAAACAAAAATTCTTAAAGGTGGCGATCCAGCTATTTTTATATTGTAATAATAGCTAGACAACAAACTGTCTGGAAGGATGTATAAATAAACATGACAAATATAAGAAATTGAAATAGTTTAATATCCTATTTATCTGCTCGATGCAGACTTATGAAGATGGATTACAAATATAAGTTTATATATTAGATATGGTGTTTAAATATACCTCTTGTATTTATTGTAGCTTAATTATAGTTTTACTGAAGGTATGACAGCCAACCTCGTGGGTTTTATCCGGGTACTCCCGTTTCCTCCCACTGCGAAAGACCACTACGCGCAAGCGAATTATTGAAATAAAATTAATCCATATGTTAGTCCCAAAATGACCTAGTTTGTGTCGAATGGATGTTAAACCCCATTTCTCTCTCTCTCTCTAAAGTATGACAGGCAATGTAATACAAGGTGACCCCCCTCCCCCCCCCCCCAAAAAAAAATCCCAACAAAAATTGAAAAAATTTATTAAATCCATCAAAAGGTCCAGCATATTTCAAATGTCTTTCCTTTGGTTGACAGAAACATTTTCAGGAAGGCTATTGCTGCAATATTTCATGCACAAAGTCGACTTGTATACTCTGAAAAATAAAGAAGAAAAATTAAAATTAACATTTTTGTGGGTTCTGGTGGGGTTTTATGGTCACCCTGTATATAATGATAGAGTCAAATTGAATATTTTTTGATCAAATTGCCAGCGAATAGACGTTTTTTTTAATGTTTTAATTGTTAAATACAAAAATAAATTATGTTATTTAAAGAATTATGAACATTTTTGTATTATGTAAATACTAAATGACTTATTAACCCTTTACCCTAAAGAATTATGTATTTGAAAAAAGTAAATATTTTAAAAATTGTATATAATGTATATAACAATAGCATAAGACAATAGATTGTGGTAGAATATAAATATAACTAATATGATATCATTCCACAAACCGGTTTCAATTAAATGTTGATTATCTTTATTTTTGGATGTAATATATTGTACTGAAATTGATTATTTAATTCTTAATTATGAAAACAAAATATCAAGGACAGATAATCTCATTTATTATATCTTTGTAAATACTGAGTGGGGTTGAACCACTGATCCCTTTCAAAGATTAATCTTTCAAAGTATTTTAGTTTGCAAGCGATTCAAAGTCCTTCAAACGACAATTAGCTTTAATGATAAACAATTGGTTGACCCGGTACTGCCTGTAGTTACACAACTGGAAGTGTTAGGCCAACGACACCTAGGATGTAAGTACCCATTCCAAGTATCAATCACACCAGGACCATTGGATCTTATGGGTCATAAAATAGCCGGTCAATTGAATCTCTAGGGTCATTTGATACAATTGTCCTTTAATACCAGGGATATTTGATCTAAGGGTCATATTTTATCAAGGCCAATAGATCTCAGGTTTATTTGATACCAGGCCATTGGATCTCAGAAACTGAGCAATATAGAAAAGTAATTTACACTATTTTACATGTATATGCTTTAAGTCAAGAAGGATGCTAAGATGGGTATAATTACCTCTTATATTGTTTGTTATATAGCTCGTGTGTATACTATTAAAGATATTTTCCTTTGAGAGTTAAGATCTGAATTGTGTCAAAGATATATTTTCCTTTGAGAGTTAAGGTTAAAATTGTGTTATACACATTTTCCTTGTGAGTTGAGGTCCAAATTTTGTTGAAGGCATTTTCTTTTGAGAGTTATAATTCAAATTTTCAAATTGTGTTACAGAAAAATTTACATTGAGAGTTAAGGTCCAAATTATGCTTCATATACTTTCCTTGTGAGTTAAGGTAACCTAAGGAAGAAAAAATTTAATTTTGTATCTTATTAGCAGAAGTCTTCACACAACTGTAAGGTTTAAGGAACCACAGATTTTGTAGTAGCCTCCCCTGAACTCCTTAATAACAATTGCACATGACAACAGGGCACAAGGTATACAAGTTTGTTCACAAATTCAATTTTAAATGGTCTATATCTCAGAAATGAATCGACAGATTTGTCCAAAGTTTAGAAAACAATATCATTTGAACTTATCAAGTCAAATTACTTTCACCTGGTTATGTTATTCAGTATTTTTCATTGGAAATAAGGGGGAAGGATGGCTGAATGGTTAGTGTGTGCGTGCTGTATCATTAGGTCTGTCGAGATTTCCATATTTGTTTTTTTTCCTGTTCCTCTGTTTTCCTCCCACTGCTAAAAACCCCATACGTGCAAGCCAATCATTGAAATAAATTTAAACCATGTTAGTCCAGACATGACCTAGTTTGTGTAGAGTGGACGTTAAACCCCATTTCTCCCTCTCCCCATTTCTCCCTCTCGGTTGGAAATAATATGAGATGTCATTAGATGAACTAATAATCTGAAAGGAATATATCTTTAAATAAAAGATAATCTAAAAATAAACAAAATTGCTTCCATTAATAAATAAACTGAATATTGTATTATTTTCAACTCTGTATAAATGTGTGCATGTTATCTTGCTGTCATATGATTAAGGCAGGGTCTATGAGAGGGTGAGGGCAGCTGAGAGACTGAAAAGCCTAGAGATAGGTACAGTAATGTTTTAAAAAATATTGTTGGTATAAATGAATAAAGAAAATATATTATGTTACTTGATCGTAAAGAAGAAGAAAACCCGGAGACTTTTCTGAATGTGGGTACCTATAGTTGCGAGGGTCGGATTAGAATTAGATTTTGTCAGTCCAATTAATTTGTAAAAAATTGTTGAATTAAAAACTATAAGCCACCTGCCCGGGCGTTCGCGCCGTTTGGCAACGGCATGTCTGTATTCGGTTTGAGGCCCCCGCCACTGTATCCTCCCTGGATCGTAAAACTAAACAATGATGGTGACCTATTTTAAAGCTGGGGTATAAATCTCGATGCTTACTGCGTAATAAACAAAACTTCATAGTTTCTCGTGTCTGTTATTCAAGTTTTTAAATATAGTATATGAAAGCCCGTGGTTTGTCTGTTTCGTATTGCTTATATATTGTTATATTGTGGTTAATTCATCAAAGTTTTTAGAGCATGACGGCAATCTACATTGAGTGGTGGTAATAAGGTATAAAGTATAATACATAAATTATCGCCCCGTATTGTTCAAATACACAAATAACGAACATCAAAGACATGATAGAATAAACATTCGTTCGTGCATAAAGACGACTGAATTATTGTTTTCCCGTAGGGACGGAGCGAGTTTATGAATAAATATCGACTAAAATGACAACCACAAATAACAAGATATTATGTAGTCAAAAAGTAAGGACAGTATATTGTAGAGTACTATAGATGCAGGCGCGGATCCAGAGGGGGGGGGGGTTTGGGGGGTCCACCCCCCCCCCCCCCCCTGCTCAGCTACATAAAAAAAATAATGCCTTGCATCAATGAAATTACATCACAAAGTGATCCTACATCAGTATAAAAATGATTTCTCTGTTTAAAAAGCTCAATTTGTATGTATGCCTATGTAATTTAGAGACGATGATGGCAGATTTCCGTAACAGAAACCTGGCAAACCCCCTCCTGCAAAAATTCCTGGATCCGCCCCTGAGATGGCTTCATATTTTTTATTATAGGGTGGTTACGAGTACAGAACGACTTTGCTTCGATTATCAGTCTTCAAAAGAACTATCTCGTATTTCACAAGGGAGGCTCAGGTGTTTAGCACGTTGGCTTTTAGTCCATGATGTCTTCCCTGTTACTCCAGCCACAGTAGTGGCTTTTCCTACATAGTTCCTTTTTACAAGTTTTTAGTCAAATGACTACAAAAAGTTTACAGGCCGATAGATCCCCTAATTTACACATAAACTAACCCAAAACTATACTGCACATAGCTTAACATAGGCCTATAGTAAATCAATTCCCATTGAAATAATATGGCGGTATATTAGTGCCAAAATTCTAACATGCTATCGTCTAATTTCTTACTTCTGTTCATATAATTTCTAACCTCCATTCATGTAACTTCTAACTTCCATTCATGTAATTTCTAATTTAATACAATGTATAACCCAACTACTTTATTTGTTCAGTGTTAATTTCGATTCTGTTCCAACTTGTTTCTATTATTTAAACGAAAAATGTCTTCTTAATAGATGCTTTACATGTTAAGCATTAACATCAACGAATTTAGAATTTATACATTTCTGCCTAGCAACCATCATTATGAAGACGTTTGGTGTCGCCACTGCGTGCTCAATTGGGTGATTGCGCACCTGATCGGGACCATTATTTGGTATAAACGACCCATTCTTCGTTTGGTTGAAGGTTGGAAAGTTGAGGGAGAGAGAGAGAGAGAGAGAGAGGTCACTTAGTATTAAACTCAGTATCTGTGTAGGCCTATCCATAACATTTATACCCTGTGTTAATATAGACCAACTGCATATAAATATTAATTATTGGCTCAACCGTAACAAAAATAAAATAAAATTCTCCAAATCCCGTTTAGCTTATATTTGAAATAGAAAATGAAATGAAATAAAATAGGGTTTAACGCCCTAATGTTCTGTTCCGACCCCGGCTAATTGAGGCGGATATACTCCACACAGTGTGCTTTAGGGAAATATTGCCCGGAGAGCGGATCTACGACCTGGACTTATATCGAAGTCTAACGGTCACGGGATCTTTTACGTGCACGCCAACATGTACATGGAACCTCGGGTTTCCATTCCATCGGAACGACAAGACACTAATAAGGGGAAACCACGCCAGAAGATCTGGATGAACTTTTTTCGACCCATGCTGGGATCAAACTCCCTACCCACAGCCTAGCGAGCCTGCGTCTTACCCACTTAGCCACGGTATTCGAAATAGTATTTGCAAACCATACATTTATATCACGTTCAATATTGTTTAGAGGGTAGGATGGCCGAATGGTTAGCACGCGCACGCTGTAACATAAGGTCTGTCATTGAATAAACTGGCGTGGTTTCGATTTCCCGTTTTTACGTGACATGGAGCAGGGCCGTCTTTACAACCTCGTGGGTTTTCTCCGGGTCCTCCGGTTTCCTCCCACTGCTAAACACTCCTACGCGCAAGCGAATTATTGAAATACAATTGAACGGTGTATACCGAAATGACCTGGTTGGTGTCGAGTGGATGTTAAACCCCATGTCCCGATCTCTCTCTCCCGATGTTGTTTTCAATTTTAACACTCAGGCAAGCCACTCAATCTGACGAAGAGCGAGTCGTTTGTATCAATAGAATGGTCCCGATCAGGTGCTCAATCGCCAAACCGAGCACATGGTGGCGACACCAAACGACATCATAATGATGGTTGCCAGGTAGAAGTATCATAATTCTAAATTTGTTTGCCGTTCATGCTTAACATGTAATACCATAATGAAGTAGACATTTTTCGCCCCAATAATAGAAATAAGATGAAATAGAATTGATATTTACACTGAACAAATAAAGAAGTTGAATTATACATTGTCTTAATTTACAAATTACATGAATGGAAGTTAGAAGTTACATGAATGGAGGTTAGAAATTACATGAATAGAAGTAAGAAATTAGACGATAGCATGTTAGAATTTTGGCACTAATATACCGCCATAAAATAAAGGTGAACCCTTACCGCATTGTTATATAATTTGATGAAACCGCAACTGCTACGCGAAATTTCAACTGGCCGGTGTTATGGCGGCAAGTTGCGTAATATGTCATCAGGCCTACTACATAAACATTACTATGCAAAGAAAAACTGTTCGGTAACTATTTTAATGGTCCATTCCTCACTATTTGTGATATAATTACTTATTCCAATACAAACTGTAATGATATGTGTTCACAATTGTGCGTTTGAACCTATTTGAACTTGCGTAATGGTTCTTATATACTGTATCAATTGTAGGCCTAGTTCAGCCCTGAACTATTGTAGGCCTAACCGTAAAACAGTTTAAGGTTGCAAGTATATAGTAACTATTTAGTCTACAGTTCTCCTGTTTCATCTCCGCCTTGGCTGGTAAAGAATATCGGGATTTTTTTTCCGGCGTTGCTTCTTGTTGTCAGTAGTGTAGGTCGGAGTGTCTGGCAAGGGATAGCGACGCGTAGTCGTTCGACTGGCTGGAACGAATAACCAAGGTCCCGTGCATGCACATGTTGACATTATTTCGCGCATGGCACCCTGCCTGCCTTTATTGGCCCGGTCGGTGCACACAGGTAGTACTCATTTTACATTTGTATAGCAAACTGTGACATTTGACCTCTACCCCACACAATTTGTTGTATCTGGGTACACTCTCATCTATCTCTTTCAAATAAGAAACTTAAATTTCAAATTTTTTGTTGTTTATTAACTGCGCTGTCGAGCCGCGGTGGCTCGGCATCAAGGGGTCGCTGTTGCCAAGTTGCTTAGAACACTGGCTCGCTAGCCTGCTCTGGAGGTCGGGCGTTCGATCCCCTGCATTTACGGAGAAAGGTCCTCTAGATTTTCCGGCAACGTTCCCCCTTTTCAGTGATGCAGGATCGGTTAATTAGACCTGCAATAGGCCGATTTAGCTCTTGCATAATGTATGTTTAAAAGACAGTGAACAATATATGAATGTGTTTTAATTTACACATCCAATTTGACCTTTCTACATGACAAAAATAATCAGAATGTAGGTAATCCATCAATCTTTGTAGTTTCTCATAAAAGTCAAGAGTTCAGCGGCTGAACTAAGAGCTCGCGAAGATGTATATGCTTGGGCGGTTACATTGAAGAAAGAGTTGGCATACTTCATGCTCGATAAAACGAAATGTTAATAGACTGTATTTTATTATTTACATAAAACAGTCATCTTTAAGGTGTGCCATCTTAAAGTTTAAACCGGTTTGTGATTATTTTAGGTTCAGTGAAGTGAAGTTTACATTTCCACGCATTTATCCCCACATAAAGACATCGACGTATGTAGGTTGAATACCCGACGAATTAAAATGATATCGTGAGATCTTTAAAGTTGTTGATTTAATCACCAATGCAGTATTTAGCCCCCGCCCACCAGTGCGTCTTCAAATTGATTTACCAGGCACAGCAATGAACTGATATATAATCTAAAAAAAAAAACAAAAAAAAAACCCAACATGTGAAATTAATGTCCTCAAAAAATCACAGGACTTATAATGTTGTAAATCATTTGACTCAAAATTATAGAACTTTTAACATAGCTAAACTCGTAGGACTTTTAACACGTCAAAATCATATACATGTAATTTCTAATTTTGTCATTTGATTTGTAGCCCTAATCCCACTAGAAAGGGGTTTCTCGGGTCATTGCTTCAGGAATATGGGATTCGGGTGGACTTTGCTTGATATATTACGCATGGAGTCGGGCAGTCGTACTTGGAACTAGTTATTTTTAGTTCACCACACAACGGGTGGATAGTGTGTTTATAGTGTAATAAAGAATAAATAAAAACCTATCTATTTAGTGCACTACGTTTAAAAAGGGTACTTTTAAAACCATAAATCGTGAGTTCAAATGGAAATGAAATGAAATGGGGTTTAACGTCCTACTGTTCTCCTCCTAACCTGGGCTAATGAAGACGGGCATAAGCCATACAGTTGGCTAGGAGGGAAATTTTTGCCCGGGCAGCGGCGTTACGGTCTACTCTTATATCGAATTCCAACTACCAAAGGATTTTTTACGTGCACGCCAATGTGTACACGGGACCTCGTTTTTACGTGCCATCAGAACGACTAGACAGCTGTTCTTGTCAGGCCCCCGTCCTGCATCACTAACAAGGGGTAATTGCAGACGATATATTATAATTTGTATTTTTATTTTTATTTTTTTTTTGACGGGACTATTGTAATTGAAATGAAAATAAAACGAATGAAATGCTCCGACTGGGCTAATGAAGTCGGGCATATGCCATACAGTGTGCTGAGGTAAATTTTGCTCGGACAACGGCGCTATTAATACAAACAGCACTGGGGATCACGGTGGCTAAGTGGATAGAACGCTGGCTCGCTAGCCTGGAGGTCAGATTTTCTGGTGTGGTTTCCTCTTGTCAGTGGTACAGGACGGAGGACCTGGCAATGACAGCTATCTAGCCGTTCGGTGGGACAAATAAACGAGGTCCTTGCTGCTCAAATTCCAGAACACACCCGTGGCGAGGTTTGCTCGTCCAGTCCAGATTTGTTATGGCCTCACTTCTGAGAGTCTACGGATTGATAAGACTGGTTTAAGACTAATATTATTCTACATCGTCCAAATAATAATCGTGGACCCAGAATTTCTTATTTTAAAAAGAAATTCGTTACAATAGCGAAATAGGGCGATATTTGTTCCTGTGTTCCAGACGGCGTCTGGGCTAAGATAACTTCGGGATCAATTATTGCTCGAGTCGGAGTAACCATAACAGTGACGTGGTGCAAAAATACAAGGTGTTTGCTATGTGAAACGCCCAAGTGAGAACGAGTATTAGATGTTTTATACACAGAAAGTATACCCTGCCTCGAGCTCTAATGATACACAGTTGTTTGAACTGTGAACTGCAGGTGTTTCGATTCGACGCTTGTACGTAACCAGGAGTATTCACCTGCCCAACCTCGTCGGTTTTCTCAGGGCCCTTCAGCCCCGCCCCCACTGCTAAAGACCTCTACGCGCAAGCGAATTATTGAAATAAAGTTGAACTATATGTTAGTCCCGAACTGACCTGGTTTGTGTCGAGTGGACGTTAAACTCATTTCCCCCTCCTCACACTCTCGTTTGTAGTGGACACTGGACATTTTGGGTGCAAATGTAAAGATTTACTCAGGTTTATTTATTCAGATATTTAATTGCACGGTAAATTCCAATCAAATTTGGAAGGCGTGTCGCATTTTCCACCATGGGTTGTTTCAATTACAGCAATTATTTATCTGCACCCTCACACTCGTCTCATGCAGAACTGTTCCAAAGCAGAACTGTTTGGTAATCGTCCAGAAACTGTTTCAAAGTGTGGCGGTTGGGGTGGCCTAGTGGTCTAGCTGGCCTGTCACCTCTGGCTTGCGGCTGTGGTTTCGATCCCAGGTGTGAGCGTATGTGGCATAGAGATACGGGCGCCTTCTCAACCTCGTGGGTTTCCTCCCACTGCTAAAGACCAGGGGCGTTTTAAGGTTTATCATGGCTGAGGCTATACTATTTTGGGGCTCTCTTTCGCGGGGATCGTCTTGATTGATGATTTTCACACTAGTGCTATGCCTGCATTCTCATTCAGTAATAACGGTGTAAAGAAAACGATTGACTCGGGACTCGGTGGCCCTTTCCCTTGGTCAGAGGGGCCCTTTTGTCTTTTGTCAGACGATGATTTTCACACCAGTGCAATGCCTGCATTCTCATTCAGTAATAACAGTGTAAAGAAAACGATTGACTCGGACTCGGTGGCCCTTTCCCTTGGTCAGAGGGGCCCTTTTGTCAGACGAGGGGCCCTTTTGTCTGCCTTTAGGGCCCTCCATAACTAGGGTACATTTGCATTTTTCTCCCGTTTTATTTTTTAAACTTCTTTGATTTTTTTGCGAGGAGGCTGGCGCCTCAGCTATAAAACGCCTTTGCTAAAGACCCCTACGCGCAAGTGAATTATTGAAATAAAATTAAACCATATGTTATTCCCGAAATGACCTGGTTTGTGTCGAGTGGACGTTAAACCCCATTTCTCTCCCTGTTTCAAAGTGATGTACATTTTGCTGTTCTTCTTCTGCAATAATCGGCTATGCACTGGTTAACTGGGCATAATAAAATCTTGAGCCATGACGTAACGATATTTAAACATATTAAAATTTGGTCCAATTTGGAGCTATGTTATAAGCGTAATGCTTTTGTAGGCTGTTAGCTATTGTTTGTTAATCGGACCATTGACCATTTATAATTTGGAACAGAAATTTATCGTTAAAGCAATGTTTAGTGGAATTAGCCTATTAGGTATAATCAAACGAAACACTTGAGGGGTATGTGCATTAATCAGTAAAACACCGCTTTCTTTAGAAAACTTTATTTTATAAAAATAATCTGAGCAATAAACAGTAAAAGAAATTAACATTGTCTAACTGGTTTCATCATTTCATATCCAAATATTTCAACATCTAAAATGTTTACTTTATTGGTCAATGACGATTTAAAAATAAAATAAGTTAATTTATTTTCACAATTTTTACACTATTTAGCAAAATCAAAAAAGAAAAGAAAATGAACCTAGCAGATTTCTAATTTAGATTTGAGATTTTCAGTAACGAATAGTAAAATAAATCATAACGATTTAAATAATGAAGCTTGACAACAATAACGATTTAATAAAAGAGGTTAACAACTATTAATTATCTATATACAATATAGTCATCATCTCATACCCAATAATCTCAACATTTAAAATGCTGGATATTTATTGATCAATGATGGACATAATTATTAGTAAAACGATTTAAAAAATAAACTTATTTAAAAGTTGTTTTTGAGAATCATAAAGAGAGATGAGATAGCCATCAAAGTTAGGCTTACAGTTGCTGCTCCTGCTCCACCTGCAAAACATAAATGGCGAACCATTATTATATTCATTTTGTCTAAAGCCCAGACACAATATCGCGGGTGGAGTGATAATAGAGTCACAATATCAGCTACAATCGCAGTGGTCGACCTTAAAGAAGTATTATGTAAGATTTAAATAAATACCTGTTCGTTCTTGCTATAATAATTCAAAATTAAATAATGTAATATGAATATATTGAAAATTTCATTTCCATCACTTTATTCTGAGCGAAGTTATCGCTGTTTGAAGTTTGGATTTCTTGTTTGTGATCGTAACAACTGTAGTTGTTATTCGAAGTTCCGATTCGACATTAATTGTTTTTATAACTAAATCTTTAAATGACGACTATGTGTATATCTTTACATCCGATGTCTTAGAGATGCATTGCTGGCCTCGCTCTCACTTAGTATATATACAATGTAATCTTATGCAGAACGGGCGTTTAGTAACGTCAGACCGAAAAAGCCACGGTGATATCCTATCAAACTTGCGAGAATACTTTGCAATACCCCCCCCCCCTGCGTATATGGCTCTGGAAATTCCCCTTACACTGATCAGTTAACAACTTAACACCAGGGGCCTGGTGATGCAATTGATGTGCACGCCCTATTTTTAGTCAAAAAATGAAATTGGAAATTGAAAAGGATTCCTTAACTAAAAATTTACAAATCAGACAATAAAATAATATGATACGAAAAATTCACGATAATCATGAATTTTGATTTCTGGAGCAAAAGTGGTAGCTAAACTCACTGTGACACTTGTATGCATTATCACGTCACAGGATGCCAAAACAATAAAGATTGGGAAACGTCGCCCCTTATTTTAATTACATTGAAATTGAACAGTCCTACTCACCACAAATAAGATTTTTAGCATCATATGTAGTCTTGTAAATACCGCTATAGCAATTAGTAACATCTAAACAGGCCTTGTAGTCACCGATTTTACTGCAATAACAAAGTTTGAAAGATGTTATTGTTACTTTGAAGTCTGCAATATTACAGACAATAGCGAATCTAGAAGTTGTGAATAGGGGTTTGATATCAACAATCTCACCCGACTGTGAATGTCAATAGGCCTAAAATACGTAATAAAATGCATAATATAAAACTAAGCGATTCGAAATGGGATGTAGTCGAAATGGGGTGTTGTCGAAATAGGGGCGAATCGTCGCGGTGACCATGCTGGTTACTGATTGGGAGCGTATGACTATTTTACACCAGGAAATAATTTCAAACGTCATTTTATGTGGCCCAGTGAGTGATATGTCGGTGCCCGATAAAGATTCTCGTGATTTTTCGGGCGTGGTTTCCCCATGTCAGTCGTGTATTAGCGTGCACGTAAAAGAACCGATGACAGTTGGAATTCGAAATTAAAGTAGACCGTCGTGCCACCGTCCGCCCAAAATGCCCCCATAATACACTGTGTATGCTCGTCTTCAGTAGCCCAATCGGTGTAGAAATGTATGACGTCAAACCCCATTTAATTTCATTTCATAATGCAGATCAATTCTATAAACAACTTACTCGCAGCTTGCAGTGACGCACTTTGTAGCTATGGGTAAGGAACAATCTGTAAAATAAAGAAATATCTTGATTATTTATCTGTTCAAAGATTTTAAAGATGCATTATGTAAGAGCTCAATTATTGTCCTATTGCAAGTCTTTAATTGACTTAAAATATTATACAAACTTTTATTTAGACATTTAGTCACATGACAAGACTATAATCAACTCTCTAGATCACCGGATGGCGGAGATTTAAACGGATTAAAATACGGTTGTCATTTAATGGCTTAATTTGAAAATGTCGAATCGAGGCCAAGTTCCGAATATATCACATAAGTGAAAGTAAACATGAGTTGTAGCATAGCGATTAACGAACGATAAACTAACGATAAAACCACCGCATTAACGATACACTTGGGCTCTAAAACAAAACCTATCAAGGTATTGAAAATACGAATCCTAAAGCAAAACCTATACAGAATACCGCCAAACTCTAAAATACGTTACGAGTAACGGTAAAATATATGAATTACAATAATAAAACTTACCACATGTTACAGACTCTGTCGTGACGGCGGTAGTAAACTCAGCTCGATACGCAGCACTACCAGTAAAACAATCGGCGTCAATTAAACAATGCATATAGGTATTAAGGGCACTGAAAAACATGAAATTATAATAGAGTAGTTTTAGAATATTATTTCTGCCCGGGACATGGCGTAAAAAGTCGAAGTATTTCCAATGACTGTATTGTCCGTGGTGGCAATAAAATCTTGTGCAGTATAAATTTAATGTAGGATTTGGGGTTTCTTCCTGCCCCCGAAACAATTCAAGTACAATTGAATCTCAAACCTCGATCCCAGAGGCAGCCGCGGAGCCGAAGGCCTCTGGCGCATTAGACCGTCCATTTTTTCAAATTTTTTTTCAAACCGAAGCCCCGCCCATTCTGCCCTCTGATTGGTCAATCTTTTTGGGTCGATTTCTCGAAAACTAAAGGTCGAATCGTCGTTTCGTTTGTTGTAAAATGATCCTTGAGTCAAAGTCAACTCGCTGACATAAAAAATTGGATCATAAACGAACAAATTCAAGTTGTTGTAAAGATCTATTTTTCTACGCGTGGGTATATTTTTATACGCCCACATTGAAATGTGGTGGTATATTGTCGTCGCCCCCGTCCGTCCGTCGATCCGTCCGTCCGTCCGTCCGGCGTCCACAATTGCTTGTGGACGCTCTAGAGGCTAAAGTTAAAATCCGATTGACTTTAAATTTATACACAGTGTTTAAGGTCATGAGACGAAGAAGCCTATTGTTTTTCAGCGATTTCCGATAATAACTACCAGAGCTATGGCCCTTGATCACTTCAAAAAATCTTGTGGAGGCTCTAGAGGCCAAAGTTAATATCCGATTGGCTTTAAATTTATACGCAATGTTTAAGGTCATGAGACGAAGAAGCCTATTGATTTTCCGATAATTAGTGCCAGAATTATGGCCCTTGATCACTGCAAAAAATCTTGTGTACGCTCTAGAGGCCAAAGTTAATATCCGATTGGCTTTAAATTTATACACAGTGTTTAAGGTCATGAGACGAAGAAGCCTATTGATTTTGAGCGATTTCAAATAATTTCTTCCAGAGTTGTCTCCCATGATCACTTCAAAAAACCTTGTGATGCTATAGAGGCCAAACTTATCATCCGATTGACTTCAGATTGATACACAGAGTTTAAGGTGTTGAAACGAACAAGTATTTTGATTTTCAATGAATTTTGATAACTGAACTGCTAAATCCATGATATTAAATGTTTCCTATACTAATTGTTAGCGTGGGGCAAAACTTTTATAAAAAGCAAAAAAATTCTAATGATTTTCAGATAATTACATAATGAGTTGTTACTCTTAATCAGATTTTAGTGTATTACAAATGTTTCATTATCAAAAAAAAGTAAAAATATGCGACAACCCTTGTTGACTGCCCGGACGATTTAGCTGCTGTGGGCGTATGTTTCGTTGCCTGGCAACCTATCTTTTAGTGATTCGGTCATCCAGGCACGTAAAATCAGGGGCGTACGACGCAAATAAACGAAAAATTTCGCGCATAGGAATTACATGTCACCTTCCGGGAAAATGGCTACCCCGATTCACCAGAGAAATTTCTTCAAAAAATTTTCTGGTTTCGAGATTGTTGACTCTCACCAGTCGTATCTACTACTACTTGTTTGGAAGATATGGAAGCTGAAGGAAAAATCGCTTTTGTAGCAAATTCTATATTTGTATCAGCATTTTTCAGTTGACTTAGAATCCGCAAATGACATTAAAGGCAAATATAGCTCAATGGGGATGCTCGATTCACAGTCCAGAATGTTACGAATTGACAGAAATGCAATCGAGTGATGCAATTGGGTCCTGTCACAGACACGTGTTGTGAGTAGAATTGTGACTTAATTTAACACAACGAATAGGTTTTGGCTGCATAGTTGATTGAGATATTTACTTATCCAGTCGACGCATGCGCTGTACCCAGATATAGCCCTTGACACTATTTTGGAGACTGAGAGAATTCAATTCCATGAGCTCAATCGAGTACGCCCAATAAGACGTGAAGGTTCAATTTTTCAAAAAGGCTAGCGGGTTTTTTTCTGGATCCAAATTAGATCTCTCTTTAGGGATAACAGCATTGGGTGCATTTCTTGGGCCTAGCTTCAGTTATAAGTTAATTCCGGTAGTAAAGTCATAGAAATACTATACGCTTTCTGCAGTTCGGGTGTTGGAATAGTGCATGCACAAATGTTAATTAATAAACATTAAAGCCCGTATTCAACGTACGCGTTTTTATTTTTTTATTATTTTTTTGTTTTTTTTTTAAATTTTTTTTGTATTTCCATGTGTATAGATAAATCGCGGAAAAGTTTGGGGAATCTCATGTATATGACTTTATAACTGACGATTTCTCTTTACAAGATGGAGCTGGGCCATTTTATAATTTGCAAGCTGAATTTGCGGAAACAAGAGCGGGTGGTATATTTACCGAAGAGAATCCATGTACTTTGTATGTCAGAGAGAGAGATGGGATTTAACGTCCACTCGGCACAAACTAGTTCATTTCGGGACTAACATGTGGTTCTATTTTATTTCAATAATTCGCTTGTGCGTAGCGGTCTTTAGTAGTGGGAGGAAACCGTAGAAAACCCCCAAGACATTGGACAGGCAACCCTACACCTCGTCACGTACAACCGGGGAATCGAAAGAAAATCAGAAGACTAGTGTTAAGAGAAATATCTAAACTAGCTATGAAACAAAACGATCAATGCATCCAGAGAAACCCCACGAGATTGGACAGGCGACCACACTTCTTGTCACGTACAACCAGTGAATCGAACCGACGCCAGTTGACTCAATGACAGGCCTTATGATACAGCGCACGCGTGCTAACCATTCGCCCCCCCCCCGACCGCATGCCTGGAAAACAGGCCTTTACTTAAAATGTGTGACATACTTACTTGCATTTCTCGTCTTTATTTGATTTGGTAGCACCGGTAAATGTAGTCTTACATGCCATAGCTGTAGAGTTGTTACATGTCGCCTCTGTTAGGCCCACACAGCTTATAACTGAAGAAAAAGAAATAAACACATGTGTTAAATAACATATATTATGGTACTTGAAGAAATATGCTATAATCTCTCATTAACACGACACTTTTGTCATTCTATCGAGTGACAAACACCATTACTTACTATGGTTACGTGTTTAATGATTTAGGTGTCACGGTAGCTAAGTGAGTGAGACGCTGGCTCGCTAGCCTTGAGGTCGCGGGTTCGATCCCGGTGTTGGCCGAGAAAGTTAGCCCGATCTTTAATGTAAATCCGCTGACTTTTCGGGTAGAAATCGTGGAATAAGATTTATTATGCAACAAACCGAAGATAAACTTGAAAGAAAAATAGATGCAAACTTAGAAAACTTAGTAAGATAAAACATTCTTCAAAGGCGACGTCATGGGCAACGCCCTTGGTAATCCGAGAGCCTGTCTTATTGATTTGAATTGACAAATAATTCGTGTTTTCAACGTGTAAGACTTTGGATGACATTGAGTTAAAGACTTAGCTACTTTAACCCCAGGATATACCAAAATAATCAAATGACACGGCCCGTGAACTTGATTTTGTTATACTTTTGAAAGTCATTTCTTTCAAAATGAAACATTATCAGTGGGCGGGAAACCGGAGGTCCGGGAGAAAACCCACGGGGTTGGACATGCGACCCAACTCCTTGTCACGCACAAGCGGATAATCGAAACAACGTCGCTTGACTCATTGGCAGACTGTATGATGTAGTGGGCAAGCGGTAACCATTCGCCCTCCCCCCATCCCCCAGCTCAGCTATGGGCGGAGATATATGGCCCGAACAACGGTTCTGCGGTCTACTCTTATTTCGAATTCAAACAGCCCAATGTTCTTTTACGTGTATGTCAATGTGTACGCATGGGACCTCGATTTTCCGTCCAATCTGAACGACTAGACTAGACATAGTCATTTCCCGGACCACGTCTTCTTGCACTACTGACAAGGGCGAACCACACGCCACTTGGATCTATACAAAAACACCATATCGAAGTAATTTGGAATTAGTACCCTGGGCCTGTTTCTCGGAATCTTAACTAAAGATAAAATCCAAATTTTAGTAGATACTTAATCAAATTTTACTGGTAAAATGGATTATCGTTACTTCATATAAATGACCCGTCTTCCATTAGCCCAGGTTAGGAGCAAAAGAGTAGGACGTTAAACCCCATTTCATTTCATATAAATGTCCTAAATAATATCTCAAGAGATGAAAAGATGGTAAAAAAGACATATATAGCTGGCGGCTGAACAAAATAACCATAGTCAATTTAATGCAAGGTTTAGTCACTATTACCCAGTTAACTTTAATTTATTCATTCGGCATGTCGTGTGGCTCTTATCGGCCTGGTTTAAAGAGACTATCGTGGTCATGTGCTTGTGTAGTGAACTGAATCGACAGGATAGTGAAGAATAGTAACGCTTATTGTATGATCAGTAGTGGAATACCGCGTTTTATCAGTGAAATAAAAGTGTTATTCCGCTGGCTAGCAAAGTAAGGGAAGAACTTCCCACTAAACCCAATCCATGGCTTAAAGCTAAATGGAAAGATTGCAAAATCATATTCTAAAAAACAGGAATCAGCTTCGGCTCTCCTAAGTCTTGTCTGCGATATCACTTATGTGGAAGCAGACGTTAAACACCAAGTAGTAGTAATAGTAGGCTAGCAAAGTAGGTTTTTTTTTTATAAACAATATTTTATTCAGGATGTCTGAATGGGATTGGGGAACAGGCTTAGCCTATGTAAAACCCCTCTCCCTAACAAAGTAGTTGTTTAACCTAAAATGATTGAAAAATCATAAAATAAATAGAACATTTGTCGTTTTGTCGTGAATAACATATTTTATTTCATCTCTATGCAAGAAAACGTTTATATTTTTCACTCATGCTACGCGGATTAACGTCCACTCGACACAAATCAGATCATTTCATTATTAACATAATGGTAAATTTTGTTTCAGTAATTCGCTTGCAAGCAGGGCTCTTTAGCAGTGGGAGGAAAGACCCGGGGAAAACCTGCGAGATTGGACAGGCGACCCTAGTCCCTGTCTTATAATCGAAACCGGAGAAATTTGACTCAATGACTGACCTTATGATAGTAGGTGCACGCGCTAACCATTCGGTCATCCAACCCAACCTTTTGATGTCGGTAAACCCGTGGGCGAATCGTTCAAAAGCAAACAAAATAAATAGTTTAAATTGCACCGTACCTGTGGGTGCTTAGGGGGATGAAAATAATTTGTATTTGCCATGACAATAATCTACGACCCCTCCCACAAAGTGTTAAATTGCGTTATTTCAAGCGAAAAATGTCTGCGATCTTTACATCCCTCATTAACTGCGCTTTGTATCGTAAGACCTGTCATTGAGTCAACTGACGTGATTTCCATTCCCCGGTTGTATGTAGTGTGGCCTGTCTAACCTCGTGGGTTTTCTCCGGGTTCTCTTGTTTCCTTACACTGCTAAAGACCCATACGCACAAGAGAATTATTGAAATAAAATAGTGGTTTTATCGTCAACGTATGGAAGAAATCATGCTGTAAGTGGAACATTTTAAGAGCCCTTAACATAATATGGAATTAGGTAATGGGTAGGCGAAATCAGCGCTGCCAGGATAATATTCTCCCAAACCACACGTCTGCATTAGCCTGGCCGATGCAGAAGAGAAGGACGGTGAACAATTACATCAATATTCGTATTATGCTCTGTTAATTTTATTTCCAACAATATCTTTAAAGCTTTGATAGACAAACACACACAAGGGCGATTAGCTTGGCTGATGCAGAAGAGAAGGACGGCGAACAATTACATTAATATTCGTATCATGCTCTGTTTATTTTCTTTCCAACGATATCTTTAAAGCTTTGATTGACAAACACACACAAGGGGGGGGGGGGGGGTAAACAGCAACTGGGGTATCAAATAGCCGCATGTCATCCTTTTATTTTTACAACATAAGCAAAAAGGGTCGTCGCGTGAGATCCGTCGGCTTTCTTGGACATTATATCAGGCCAATTCATGAGACTCGTTATCTGCTATCTATCACTTCAACCTTGATCACGAAATTGATGGAATGTGTTTATCACGAAGAATTTGAAATGTTTTCACCCAATAAGCACTACATATCCATGTATGTATATATCATAACGATAATTGACCACAGTTGATTAAAAATCCAAGAGAAAAATAGTTATTTTAGTGAGAACTGTCGGCTATTTATCTAATCTTACATGGTGAGATTGGTGACCCTTCGCACCAGAACAGTAGAACGTTAAACCCGCAGGGGCGGATCCAGGAATTTTTGCAGGAGGGGGTTTGCCAGGTTTCTGTTACGGAAATCTGCCATCATCGTCTCTAAATTACATAGGCATACATACAAATTGAGCTTTTTAAACAGAGAAATCATTTTTATACTGATGTAGGATCACTTTGTGATGTAATTTCATTGCTGCAAGGCATTATTTTTTTTATGTAGCTGAGCAGGGGGGGGGGGCCAACCCCCCTCTGGATCCGCGCCTGAACCCCATCTCAATTCAAATTTCAATGACCATGGGAGCAGAAGAAAGACACTTTTCAAAATTATCGATGTTATTGTTAGCTATCAATTTCGATTTAAAAAAAACTATGTGTATTAAAATGGCTTTCATCTAGCTGTTCTCATGCAGAGCTAATAGTAGACATGCAGCTCAAGTTTCGTATGATGATATCCTATAGTCCATGAATATAACACGAAAGCAGGATATATATAAATTGCATCCGCCGAATAAGGATGTAAATTATGCTTATTGCACACAAAAGTCATGACCCCGCACATTTTTGATTTTTTGAAACTGTTTAAAATTTATCTTTATTATTTTAAATATTCATGATAACCAAAGGTTAATCGATCTTCCTAGACACTCATATTACCCAAGAAGGCAGAGAAAATATATTTCAGTCTAACAGAGACTTATTGTTGTGGGTTTAAACTATAAAATAAAATCCAGTTAGCTTAAATGTAATTACGTGGACAGACATGCGCTCAACAATCGGAATCAACACACATCAGGCGCTTTATTCCTTTCTTCAATTATATGTGTCATATAATTTATATATGCTAGGCCTACACTATTCCCACTGTGGTCCGATATATTGTTATCATTGAAAACTGTACCTTCGTTGTATTAATGGAAGTTAGGGAAAGTGGCCACTGATTAAATCTATGGTCATGAATAAAACCAACGATTCAATTTTTATAAGAGTGTTTGACACTAAGTTATGGATTTTACAAGTCAATTAAGGTCAAGGACAGGTACTTTCCAGACTGACGCTGTACAATACAGGGCGGGTATTTTATACCTTCAGGTCACACTTAACGCTAGTCTGTCTACATTTGAAATAGTTCGAGAAGAATGATTTATAGAAAAACAGGAGTTACTAATCAAAAAGAGGAGTGAACGCCAAGTAGTTATCCTAATTCTTTTTTCCATATTTTTAAAATTTATATCAGAAAAGTATTCGAGTCTGTCTACATCGTCGTGTGAAATAAAGAAATAATATCAGTCCTAAATATATAAAATATAATATATAAAAAGAGAATTGATTTTTCAAAATTTAAAAATATACTTTAAAACACTGCATCTGTAAATTGATTTCTCAAAATTCATAAAATATACTTTGAATATTACATTTGTAAATTCGCCCTTTACATATTATTTTTTTTTAGAAACTAACAATAAAACTTGATAGCATACATTTTCGCATGTAATTTTCTTTTCCTAAGAGTCGTTTACAAAATTAATTCCCAATATTTTATTTTCAGTATTCCTTCAAAAATAACCACAACGACAATTTATATTCCCGTGAAAAAGAATAGATTTTAAAAATTAATGTACACTTACCAGCTACTACAGCGATAACTAATAGTGTGTTCATTCTGGGTTTTTTTATGATTTTTAAAAAATTCTGTTCCCCGTGATGATACCTTCCTTCTGAAGCCAAATATACTATGAGCGTGCCAACGCCTCGACGGGTTACATTTAATATTTGCTATCGACCAATCAAATTTGCGGAATTTAGAAAAGATGGATACGTGTTTTAGAATAGATGACAGTATTCCAACATATTTTTTTATGTCGTTCTCATTGGTTTGTTTTTAGGTCACAGCTCATGCGCTGGAATCTGAGAAAACCCGTCAAACCTGAGTTAGTTCGTCGCAATCTCTCAACTGCTCGTGCAATCTTTACTTAACACCTAACTGCTTCGGGCAAAATGATGCATTTTACTCATTTTAATACCCATTTACACTAAATAGGAAATATTTTTTAACTACAAATACTTCAAACGTCTTTATTTATTTTTCTTTTACCTCAAAAAAATGTTTGAGAATTTAATTTGTCGGAGAAAAAAAGTTAATATGCTGTACTTATTAAGCCTCGTCGATGTCATGCTTATCAGTGACTGTAGCGTCCAAGCGAATATTCACTGCGGGATCAGTTTGAGTTCGTCGTAGTATTTTGATAGACAGCGGTCATTAGTGCTATGTTGATAGCTAGTATACAAAAATTAAATATAATTCACAAGATAACGTTACATAACACCTGCGTTTATAATAGTTCGAGCGTACAGTCTTCACTTAACATTGTTTTCGAGAGAGGTAAACACGGGGATTTGTTTTTAAATATAAGATTCCGGTCGGGGGTAGGCGGTGCTGCCAAGGCATCCGAGGGGCCGGGTAATTAATTATTATTTCATCTCGTTGGTAAAATAAAGTGCCCGAAATCCAATAAAACACTAATTTTACTTTTCTTTTAATTGAATACCACGAATTTGTACGGAATTGACTATGGATTAAAGCATTTTGTCTGGAGTCAATCTACTTTGTGCGATATTTTTCGCGCATCGAATATTATTTGTGAATGAGATTGTAGCCGTCCGACTGGATGGTTGAAATTCAGGTCTGCATAGATTAGGATTTCGGTTGCAAACCGATTGGAAACATTGAAGCAGTTTTTAAACAACTCACTGGCTAGAATAGTAGAAATACCCGGCAACGATTGCTTGCTGGTTTGGGATTCCGGTAAGTCACCTAGCTAAGGTAGGCCAACTGTAATAGACCAAGGGCCAGTGACGAAAAAACTGCCTCATAAGTAATAGAAAGTTTGACCATATTAATTGACAGCTATTGATAGGGAAAATTTAAAACACCCAGTCATACGAGGTTTCTGTGGGGCATTTGGCTGGGAGGGGCAGATAAAAGGGGCCAAAAAGGGCTAAAATTTGCCTTATAAGTAGTAGGATCAGAATTATTTCTAAAATGTTGCTATACAATGTATGAATATAAAAAATATAAATCTGACCGGAAAAAGTGGGGCCATGCCCTTTTCTGACAGCCTTAAACAGTGCCTACGGGAAGGGGGGGGGGACAAAATTTGCCTCATAAGTAATATGGTTGAAATTGGTGCCAATTGTTAACTATGTGCGAGCCGATTCTAAAAATATCAAATCTGACTGGTTTCAGTTGGGCGCATCCCTAATAGACCACTTGAAATCTGCCCGATCTCTCACGCCCACAAAAAGGGCAAATTTTGCTTCATAAGTAATATGATCAGAAATAGTTTTGAAATGTTGTGGTGCTATATTTAAATCTTAAAATGCAAGACCAGAAAAAATGGGGCCCCTTTCTGACTGCCCTAAAAATTGTGGACGGGGGCCCAAAAATGCCTCATAAGTAATAAGATTGAAATTGGTGCCAAATGTTAGCTAATTATGAGACGGTTCTAAAAATATAAAATCTGACTGGTTTCATTGGGGCAAACCCTAAACTGACCACTTAAATGTGCCTAATCTGCCACGCCCACTAAAGGGGTCAAATATTGCCTCATAAGTAATATGACTGAAACTAGTGCCAAATGTTAGCGGTGTATTAGTCGATTCTAAAAATATCAAATCTGATGGGTTTCTGTGGGGCAAACTCCCAATCTGACCACTTAATTGTCACCACCCACCACAGAAGCAAGGTGAATACGCATTTTGTTATCACTTAAAAAAATTAAATCTACAATCTGTAATATGATTCAAATCAATCTGTTTCACAGAGAATTACTTACGAAATATCTCTGTAACAGACGACAGTTCACAACAGGTGCGGTGACTGCACGCGCCGTTAGTCATTGGCTCAACGGCTCGTGCAATGTTTACTTCACACCTAACTGCTTCGGGCAAAATGATGCATTTTATTCGTTTTAATACCCATTTACACTAAATAGGAAATATTTTTTAACTCCAAATACTTCAAACCTCTTTATTTATTTTTCTTTTACCTCAAAAAAATGTTTGAGAATTTAATTTGTCGGAGTTAAAAAGTTAATATGCCGTACTCATTAAGCCTCGTCGATGTCATGCTTATCAGTGATTGTAGCGGCCAAGCGAATATTCACTGCGGGATCAGTTTGGATTCAAATGTGTGCCAAATGTCTGTGAGTAGGTTCTGTTTGGTTTATGAATTTTTCAAAACTTTCTATATCTTGTCTAATTTACACTTGTTAAATGACATATGCGACAAACAAACTTTTCTTTTGTAGGTATATATTCGTCATTCATATCTTGGTGGCATCCAAAGTTGGAAAATTATTCTTGCCCTAAAGACCTTTATTGTACGAAACTTTCCCATTGTGAATGCAGCTCTGTGGTCACAGTCAGTGAAATGAAATGAAATAGGGTTTAACGTCCTACTCTTATGCACCTGACCTGGGCTAATGTAATACGGGCATACGCCATACAGTGTGCTATGAGGGAAATTTTACCCGGGCAGCAGCGCTACGGCCTAATCTTATATCGAATTCCATCTGCCAAGGGATCTTTTACGTGCATGCCAATGTGTACACGGGACCTTGGTTTTTCGTCCCATCCGAACGACTAGACAGTTGTCCTTGTCAGGCCCTCCATTCTGCATCATTGACAAGGGGAAATCACGCCGGAAAATCGAGATGAAGTTTCTCGGCCAATGCAGGGATCGAACACCCGACCTTTAGGCTAGCGAGCCAGCGCCTTATCCATTTAGCCACCGTGATTCCCCGCAGTCAGTGAAAAGCTGGCAAAGCAGTGCATAATGATGGAACTAACTGTCTGCATATATCTCAATTTTTTGCGACTGTATTCCAACCTCGATCCACTCATTTCCGACACAAGAAATTTCCAAATAAAATGATCGAAACATCTGTAGTTATGGAACGGATAATATTATGTATGGACAGGGTTGTCGCAGCTATATGAGAAAGTATTCTTGAAATTGCTTCTGCGTGCATACATGTCAATGTACAATCTTTGTAACACTGAAGAGAGCCATTTACATTTGTAAAACATAATAGTCCGTAACTCGAGTTACATACAATGTCTTAGATTAATAACTGGCAAATGTTCAGTACACATTCCATTGTTAACTGTGTACTGCACAAGAGATTTTTTGAACTTGTCAATTTTTAATGCTGATGTAAACTTTGATGGCAATATTCTTGGTCTCGATCTAAAGAACCTTTATCGATGGTTTTTCATTTCTGTCAAATACGACATAGATCTCTTGACTCAACACACTAAATATTTTAACCAAAATATAACGAGCAATTGCACCAAATGTTGCTGGGAGGTCTCCGTGTAGATGGAGAAAAACCATTCAATCCATCACTGTTACTACAATCCATTTAGGCTCACAAGACTCTATTCTGCTTTCAAGGGCCCCCAAAAGCAGAGATGTTTGAATTGATATCATGGTTTCATCTATATAACTAAACACAAGTGGCATTGTTTGATCGGATAAAATTTGGTAATCATCATCACATCTTTCTCCATTTTCAACTGTAGCCTACGACGTTGTCGTTTTGTTTGTTTCTTTTAGGTACTGTCAGAAGCAAATGTTGTTTGGTTTTAACCGTTTTATGGGTTTATCAAACCAGGAGAGTTCTGATATAAATTTGTCACGAGATATGTTACCATTTTCATAAACCTTTAAAAGGAAATCTGTTGATTAATGTTAATTAATATCTTCTTCCGCATTATTTTTGAATGGATTAGACATGTTTACAATTCTTTCAGTAATGTGATGTGCTGTTCTGAATATTAGCGTGTCTCCATTCAGAAGTTACATCTTCTGGTCTGGAAATACCTAAATATTCAAACACATGTCCAACTAAGGTTGCCCTCATATAACGAGACATGGACCATCGCTATGGAATTTCTATGATGATATTAATACCTGGCAGATGATTAGCAGCATCTACATTAACTGTCTGTTCTATGTATGGGAAGTCGTCAGATATTCCAGGATGTGTTTCATTTATTTTTATCATATTGTCATGCAACCAGAATAATCATATGCCATAGTTTGGCTGATAGAATAATCTAAAGAATAGACTTCACATTTCAAAGAGGCTGTCTGTAAATAAGCTGTCCGCAACACGAATACCTCTTGAAAAAAAATGGTGAATTTTCTAATTATTTTCACATACGTGTACCAATATTTGACAGTTTGCCCATGTTCACTGACCAATGTCTTGTGTGCATAATCAATTATTTCATTCATTTCTTCGAAAACATTGTAGCTGTTGAAAAATTTGGTTGACAAAACTATCTGAAATGTAATACCTCCAAAGATAAAGCTAGCAAAGGGCGGATGCGTTTACATCGATTATAGTGGGTACATGTTAAAAACCAAGAACATGAACCATCAGCTATTATCCTTCAATTACGAACGGTCGTTCAGATTCTCCAATATGCTTCCCAAAAGCTTTTAAATATGCTATTGATATGTGGAAAGGTCCTTTCTGCAGCCTGAATTGTATATGGCATCTTTACAATATAGCCAAGTCATGTGTTACTATCATGTATTCTTGACCACACTCTTCACCAATCTGTTGGGATCTCTTCATTGTTTCCAAAACAAAATTGTTGAAGGTTGGCGATTGACTGATTTTAGGAAGATAACATATTTGTTATTGAGGTAGGTTATCTTTTACCGCAAGTGAATTCCATTCAACCCACATATGTGTATCAATAGTTTCTAGTGCATGTGGTATTATGCAATTAACACCCACAAGCTTTCCATCTGCACAGCTACTAGGAATAATAGATCTTCTGGGATAAATCCATTGTTAGTCATTGTAAGCTTCTTCCTATGGTTCCAGATTTAAGAGAAGTTTTAATTTTGCCACACGAAACATTATACAGTTTTTGTGTGTATACGTTTATAATAGATTCTTGTATAAAAGACAATGCCATGAAATAATTTAATATTATATTTAAAGGATATAAATCACTATTCTTTGGCACCTGGAAATGGACACAAAAGGGTCGCAACGCTTATAATAATAATATCAATGTATATATACTGATTTATTGTAATATCTAATCAGTTATGTTCGGCGAAATACGTGATGAGTCCGAACTGAATGGCAGTCTTTGACATCTGGTTATTCCAGTCTACACTGGGATATGCTTAGTCTCGCTCTTAAAGTAGCTTCATACAAATGTCCATCGAAAATATTGATTCGTGTGCCAATTTTAACATTTTCATTTTGTCTTAAACGCTGAATATCAGAAGCCCCGCATTTCAAGGTAAGATAGCAACACCAATGTTGATTTAATCTGACTATTAAGTCATGTTTGCAATGTCAAAAACTGGAGATGGTATTGAGTTCAAGACTTGGCCCCTTTAATGGAGAATCACATAACTTGGAGGCCAGCAGTGTTAAAACTAATCTACCCAAGTTTGTGTTGTTTTGCATTGCATTAACACAAACTTGTGTAGATTTACAAAATCTTGTGTATTTTCATATAATTAACACAAATAATGTGTTGTTTTAATCAGGGGCGTACATAACAATTTCGTTTGGGGGGGGGGGGGGTGTTTAGCCAAAATGCGACCGACTGATGCACCTACCCCCCCCCCCCGTTGCGAGTGACGCAATCAGGAGTCGAGCACCACGTGTGAGTTTTCTAGGGAATATGGGGTTGTGGTAGGAGCGGTTTCAAATCTAGAACGCCATCCACAATCCCACCCACAATGAAAGTAAACAAAATACTGGCTGTAACATTAAGCGTCCCGGTAGACCATATATATACTCTTCAAAAAAGAAACGCACAACCCATTTTTCATCATTTTTTTATTTGAACCAGGTTTTGTTTCGGTAAATCTTACTTGTTTTTAATGCCATTATGTAAGGATAAAAGAAATTCATTATTGATTTTAAAGGTAGGGTCACTAATTGTGACTGGTCATCCTTTTTGTCGAAATTTTTTATCGCTTGATTGCACCAAGAAACATGCATTTAACAACTTCGCGAGCTTTTCGCATGGAACCTAAATCTAAGGTCTTTAAAATCCCGGGGTTCTCGGTTTCCGAATCAGTTGCACATGTAAACACTCAAAGACCCGAGTGATGCCACATCCGAACGAAGACCAACGCAACAACGCTATTGGTGGATTACAAGCAGGTGACTCCAAGATAGATGTAGCCAGGCAGCTGAATGTTTCCCTTAGTTCCATTTCTCGCCTTTGGGATAGGTACCGACAGCGAAGTTCAACACCTGAAAACCCTAGCTCAGGCCAAACAAGTGTGGCCCCACTTGTCCTGGGTCGTCACTTCCGGTTACGTCATTGGCGTAAATGGTTTTCAACAGCGACCTCTACTGCAGCAGCAATTCCCGGACGGCGTAGAATCTCGTACCAGACAGTAGGCAAACGCCTACGTGAAACCGAATAACGAGACAGACGTCCCCGTTAGAGCTTCTGTTTTGAAATACGCCGATACCATGAAATCCAACTTTAATGGGTTCAGGCACTGAGGGTATGGTCACAGTAACACTGGAGAGCAGTTTGGTTCAGCGACGTGTCGCCGTTCTTGTTGCAACAAGGCGATAGTAGAGCGAGGATATACTGACGACGAAATGTAACGTTGCGTTTCTTTTTTGGGAGAGTATATATAGTATTGTAGAATTATATAGTTGTTCGCCGTTCGTTGTCTCGTCGGAACGCAGTTTTATTTAAGTTCACATGTAGTTTATGTCATATTAATTGTACCTATAACACTGAGTAATTTGAGAAATTTTTTAAAAATTGATTCAATATCCTGGCATTTGAGGTCATTGCTAGGAGAAATTCTTGTGGATGAGTGGACCAGAAATGTCAGTAAATGAGACATAATCTCCAGATATATTTTGCAAGAGTTGACATCTGTACAATCTGACGCCCCACGCCCCATACACCAGTGGTACTACAAACTGGGCAGTTCACTATAATCGTGAATATGATAATGATGAGACAGTATAAGACAACTTTGTAGTAGAGTAATGATTTTAAAATGGAGTAGTAGAGTAATGATTTTAAAATGGAATCGAACGCCGCAGGCGCGAAAAATTTTCAGATATGTAACCGAGTAGAAGAATGATGTTATAATGGAATCGCGCAGCAGGCGCGAAAAAAATTTCAGATATGTAACAGAGCTTTTAAATTTTTGGGACTGGGTTTGAAAATTTGAATCAATGTCATGGCAAATGGAACCAAATTCTCAGTAACGAGAGGATAAGATATGGGACAGAATCTTGAGGCTTATCTGTCAATTTCGCCTGATTTGTGATTGTTTATCTCATTATTACATTAATTCATTTAGTCGGAGACCGACTGCGGTGAGGACTTTTTTTGAGACCGACTATTTTTTGCCATGGTAGAAAACATTTTATAGAACAACATATACACTCCACAATACTTAGTAACAAGTTAGACCACCACAACACTGGCTGCTGTGATACAAAAACATGTTTGTTAGTTACCAAATAAGATATTATTCCAGTAATTGAAATTGTAACGCATATTGCGAAACACCCTGTACAAGATACCAATATAATCGACTTTTAAAAAGGTTTCCTGTAGAATAATAGAATAATAATAACACTCATAGAAAAATAACAACGATTCATTTTAACTTTCAATAGAATAAATTCATATTACTATCTATTGATATCTATAGAGTAACTCCATGGTACCAAACACCAAACAGTAGAGGTAACTTGTCAGATTAAAAATCAATTTAATGCACAGTACATTAACCCGTATGTTCTATATTACCTTTTATACAATTAGATCAGTTCTTATGAATATAATAAAATGTAAAAGAATTATTGTTTGTTAATGTATTTCTATGAAAAGCACCGTTACGTTGTGCGAACATGTTTTCTTATAGATACATGATAAACAGTTGATAGTAATATATTATATTTAATCATCTGATAAACAGTTCATGTTAAATAATATTTTACTATATTTAATCGTTTGATAAACAGTTGATGTTAAATAATGTTTTACTATATTTAATTATCTGATAAACAGTAAATGTTAACATTTTTTTACATGTGATATTGAATAAGGAAAAGAATGAATCCGACTGTATGTGGAGGCAGCCATAGCAACCAGTCTTATCTGATAATAACTGAATAGTCATAGCAACCAGTCTGGTAATAACTGAATGGTCATAGCAACTAATCTGATAATGACTGAATGGTCATAGCAACAAGTCTGATAATAACTGAATGGTCATAGCAACAAGTCTGACAACAAGTGAATGACCATAGCAACCATTGTCAGACCAGCATTGAAATGAAATTATTAATTATTTGTCAAATACACCCGCCAATGTTGTTTGGGATGTAAGTTGCAGGTGTGTACTTCATTATGTAATACATAAATTTCAATATCGATGTCACATACGTAGGATTTTGTCAAGTTTGGGGTGTATCACTGCGGCGATGGCATTCTAATGTCCAGGAAATAATTATTCGCAAAAATTCGCACTTATACTTTTAGACCAATCAAATTATAAGAAAATAGGTTACCAGACAACGAAACATACGCCCACACAACAGCTAAATCGTCCGACAGTCAACAACGGTTGTTGCATATTAAGTAATTAAGAGAGAATCATTAGCATTTGTTTTGTTTTTATAAAGTTCTGTCCCATGCTAACGTTAAGTATACGAAACATTTAATATTATGGATTTAGCTGTTCAATTATCGATTTTCAAGAAATTCACACTCTACCATCGTTAATGTGTAACGGGCATATAGTCAAACGGTTTTTTTTAATTCGGAATAAAATTGTGACCTCCATAGCGTCCACAAGTTAAAAAACATAATTTTTCGTACAATCAGGGACCATAATTCAAGAAGTTATGGTCCAATGTGTCCGAATATCGAAAGAAACTGCGATCTTTGGGTTATAAACTTACATTTCAAATTTCAAAATCGGGTTAAAATTGTGACCTCTACAGGGTCCACAACCTTGATATATCATATTTTTACACTATTCGCGTATTAGCGGCAGCCATTTTGTTCGGCAGTTTTGTTCCGATTTTTTTTTATGAAATTCGACCTCAATCTTCATTACAGTGAACGGCGATATTATCAAACGTTTTATAAAATCGGATGATAGTTGTGACCTCCAGAGGAACCACAAGCTAAAAAGGCGATTTTTAGTACAATCAGGGGCCATAATTCAGGAAGTTACAATTTCATATGCGCAAATATCGAAAGGAACCAAGATCTTTGGGTTATAAACATACATGAAAATGTGGGCGTATAAAAATGTGTAACACTATTTTAGTTATAACAGAGATCAGTTTAGTAAATATAGAATTTATTTACATGTAGATACAACAGGACTACACTACATCGGGAACTATAGATACAACAGGAACTAAACTACATCGAGAACTACACTACGACAGAAACACGTCAGGGCGGTTTATAAATTACATCTACCATTCCGCCCCTCTGTCAAGGCAGCGGCTGGACGTCTTTTATCTGTTATCTCTGCTCGTCTAGTCGTCTCTCCCCGTCTCCAGTCGTCTACCTTACTGTCAGCAAACTCTGATTATACAGCGTCCAACAAACAGGGAAAATAGATAAGACTCATGATCATATATGGAATCGTCTTCTTATCATGTTATGGTTTGATTGCTGGCCAATGCCCATTCCTTTAAAGTCACTCACGTGGAGCTTGTGCACAGATCATATGTAGTTTGTAAATGACATATGGGATTAATTACACGTTTAATTAGATCGTAGCCAGTTTGAGTCTTAACAGAGGTACACACAGTTGAAAAGTCAATATCATATATTATCAAAAAGCAGCTGAGTTCATAACGTTCTAAGCACCTAATATAAATGTTATTTCAGTTAAATGAAAGTTATGTAGTACTTTGTTGCACAATGAATACATTTGTCTCTTTAAAGTGACTCTGACCGACAAGCCCCTTATGTTGCAGATCGACTTAATGTGAACAATTCCGAATAAGCAACATAACCACCAGTCGTGGCTAAGAGAATTAACATCACCTTAGCAAGATACTTACACGCCGTAGTTTAAGGAGACGTAAAAAGTTAGACTGTCGAACGACAAGCAGTGTGTACGACGTGGGCTCTGTTACAAGATGAACTAAAAATAATCTGGTATGTCCGCGTTCTGTAGAATATATTAAAATTAGCGTTAGACTAGATTATATCTGTTGAAAAGCGCTAAAATATGAATAATATAGTAAAATACTGTTTGCAATATTGCATTCCCAACTGCCTTTGTGGAACTAATTGATAAACATGTCAATTTGTCAAGGGGCTTGCGATATACAACAACTGACTAGGTTTTCAGTGGTTATTATCCATTTTCAGCAATTATATATTTTTATCCAAGAGCCGAGAATAGTTTCATTATAAACCAAACAAGGGAACTATACAGAAGATATGACAAAAGTCAAGAAATAATGCTGAATATGTTGATTTTACCTAAATGCATAATAACTAAAATATCACTACTTGCTTTATTAAGTAATGGTCACAACAACTTTATTCTACAGTTGGTTGATATGTCTACTATAATTGTAGTTTACATAAATTAGCAGTGCTTGAAGCAAACAGCTTATAATAAACAATCACATTTTATCACTTTGATGCACCGAGAGCAAGTGTTGTAGAAAAGTTCTCTTCTGCTTATTCCAGATGATAAAGAATAATATGACATAATTGACAACGAAGAACTACAGTGAAAGCAAGCAATCTATTTTGTACGGAAAGAAGTTTCAAAGACATTTCTGGTGCCACGGTACTAAAAATTACATATACATTTAGAAACAGACATAAATGAATAAAACAAGGTTCTCCTTCTCTGAGAGAAATTCAACATATCATCAGATTTGGTAAGTCTCTATACGAAATGAAGATGCAAGGATGCATTTATGGGAGAAGAAAGATTAAGAGAGATGGAAATAGATACGCATATTTTGGACACTGTTCTCACAGAGCTTGATAAACAGGAAAATGTAACTAATACCCCCGTCAGACCGGAGTTGCGTCCTTACTGCGCTTCCACTGCGACAAAAAATGGTCTCAGAGCGAGTTAAGAACGCCATAAGCGTGGTAACAGCGCGGTGGAAATACTAGATATCGTGCTGTGGTCTCCATGGTCGCCAATGATCGCCGAGCCACGACGTTTGTTTTGAACATGCGCATATGATCTGGAGAGCTGCGAGAACGTGATGTGGTCGCAAAAGTCCTTATTGCGCTGCTACGGCGACACAAAATGTTTTCAGAGCGTGCCAAGATCACCCTGAGCGCTGTGGAAACGCGAGATATCGTTCTGTGGTATCCATGGTCGGCAATGATCGCTGAGTCACGGCGTTTGTTTTGAGTATGTTCAAAGAAAACGCCAAGGTCCTGTCATATGACATTGAAAATCGAGAGAACGTGGTGGGTCGCTAGGGTCGCGCGATAAGCGTGGTAACATCTCTATGAACGTAGCACACGCGCAGTACACACGTAGAAAAGGCGCTGCGAAAATTGTAACATTTGCAACGGTGCTTTCATAGCGTCTTCACCACAACCCTCACGCGTTGACCGGGACCCCACCAAGCGCCCTTAGTCCTTATGGCGTTGTCATAGCGATGTTACGATGATTCCACCACTGTTGCGCGACTGCATCACGACCTCATGGGGCTACCTCTAAAGCATATGGCGATTTTATGAGGTTCCCACAACGTGTATGGAGTTCTTAATACGACCATGGCGCGGTTACCAAGCTTGCATTATTCGCTTATAGCGACCATGCATTTCATGCACGACTTGCTTTGAAAACGGACGATTCAAAGGTCATCTTGAAATTTCGAAAAAAAATCAAACCAGCTTGCATAGTCGCCGTGATCACGTGGTGGAAACGCACGTGTAGTCCAGATAAGACGGGTGGTTGAGAGACACGGGTTCGCGATGACCGCCGTTGCCAAGCTTATAGATCTCAATCGAAACGCCATAAGCGCGGAGAGATCGTGACGAACCCGCCGCGAGAATGCTATATAAACGCACAGGTCGCAGTAAGAACGCGACTTTTTTAAGTTTGTAATTTTGGGACATTTTTCCGCGTTGTGTTCACGCTTGCCGACAACCTTGTGTATTTCCAGGCCGCCGTTCGGTCGCAGAGCGCAGAAGGGTCACCACTCCGGTCTGACGGGGGCTTAACATTTCATATAAGAGTAGACCTTAGGGTCGCGGTACCTGGCAAGGAGAGAGAGAGAGAAATGGGGTTTAATGTCCACTCGACACAAACTAGGTCATTTCGGGACTAACATATGGTTTAATTTTATTTCAATAATTCGATTGCGCGTAGGGGTCTTTAGCAGTGGGAGGAAACCGGAGTACCCGGAGGAAATCCATGAGGATGAGAAGGCGCCATACGTTCACACCAGAGATCGAAACCACGGCCGCAAGCCAAAGGTGACCGGCCAGCTAGAGGTCGAAGCGCGGCACTCTAGACCACTAGGCCATCCCAACACCCCGTACCTGGCAAAATTTACCTCATAGCACCCGACCTCCAGGCTAATGAGTCAACGCCTTACCCACTTAGCCACGTGATCCCGGTTCAGGGCGGAGGAAGAACTTTAGTGGTAATAGCTGACAAAAGACAAAACAAAACCACTCGATTGTCTAGAGAGTTGATTATGGGCTTAGCATATGAATAAACACCTAATTAAACCGGCTTTATGCAAAAGTTGTGAATGTTATTGTATATCATTTAACTTACCAAACACATAAACAACTCTCGATGCCATCGGATTTAAATACGATTGACAGTTAATGATTTAATTTATAAATCGATGATCGAGACTTTTTTTTATTATTGTAACAGTGGTAGCAATTATAATTAATAACCGAGGCTACACTGTTCTTCTAACGGCGATAACTCGACTCAGATTGAAGTAATTTGATTTAACTTTTCACATATTCCCTAGTTTTAACAGTTATAGCATGAACTGTCAGTCCTTTTTCTAAACCTTTCATAAATATTTGGAGATCTCCATTAGGCAGATTAAATCTTACACAATGTGTCTTTAATATCTAGTATTTATTATTTTAATGTATTTTATATATCGCTTAACTCTGTATTTAGAATGTTTTTGGCCCATTGAGCTTTGCTTTTATACAGTTATCATACATATTTGTGGATCAGTCAGTAAATTGTCCCCAGGCAATTCATGTACCATCGACATGCCACTTGGGATGTATGTTCCTTGGACAAGTGACCGTCGATTGTTGATATGACGTCACAATTCTGAGGTATCTGCGATGACACTATAGCTAGTAATAAAATTACGTTTTGTTATAGCGAAAATTCATACCCAGGGTTATCGGTACATCAAACGACACAAAATTTACAGCGGAAAAAATGATCAATAAGACGTCACACTCAATCTGTCAGAAACAATGCTCTGGGCGGAATAATCAGTGAGAGTTCAGTTTACAGTTAATTGCTCTGGGCTGAACAATCAATGGAGTTCAGTTCAAAGATACACTCCGCGTACAAACTGTATGTTTTTATGACATATTTGGACTAAAAATATTCAAACTAATATATTAAAGTAGACAACAAAACAACCCCATGCAGTGAAAATCTTCTCTTTTTTTATCAGCATTGCTTATCGCGTGAATTGATTAAGGGAGAATCCGTTTCCGCTTTTATTGGTCGTTAGTCGCTGTCCATTTACCATACATATGGAAGCCTTAGTAAATTCCTGGATTATCCTCTGCCAATTCTTGCTTGCCGTTTAATCGAGGGGTCCATTGGACATTTAATTATGGCTATGTTCTCTCAACCGCTAGCCATTAGATCAACATACAAGAACCCTCAAAACGTGCCTCGAGGAAACCGACTGCCTTTTAAGGATACCCTCACACTCCTGTCTCGTGCGCACTCTGTTGGTGTTTGTCAGGAAATGTAGAATATTGGGTGTCTATACTTTCTTATATATACCTAAATTTCCATATTGGAAATACCTACTCACTAAATACTTTCGTGCCAAATTAGCTTTAAGAAATGAATGGGCGGTGGTCGATATAAAATAGAACGTATATTCAATCAATAATTGTGTAACAATATTGATTTTGGAATAAGTTATAACGATTTGCAAATGGAACCTGTATCACTTCAGGCCCGGGACTGTACAGTGCAATGGACGCCTACGGCTGATCGCCGTACCCATTATATAAATATTTGTTCCCCGCAGGCTTGTCTTGTACGTTTCGGTCCCCATGGCCTTCCTATTATTTGCAGAATTCTCTTGTGAGGCCATTGCGCGATTCGAATGTCCGTTATTTGACAACTGACAGCGGTTGTATTTGCTTTAGTCCCTACGACTTACTTCAAGGACAATAACTATAAAACTGTTCAATGTTTGAAAAAAGGCAATATTCCGTTAATGACCCGAGTTTTCAGAAACTATGCTGCAACTAAATGACAATAAAAAAAAATGTATTTTATTTGGTCCAAATTCACGCCCGAAAAATGATGTTGCAATTTAAGCATGGACAGTTATATATGTGAAATCATTTGAAAATGTTATTTTCAGCCCAGGAACATACGCCACATAATCTCAGGTCAAACAGACTTCACATTGGCCGAGGAAGTTCATCAAGGTTGTCTGGCGTTGTTCCCCCATTGTCAGTGATGCAGGAAGGGGGGGGGGACGGACAAGGACAGCTGTCTAGTCGTTCAGACGGGACGAAAAAACCGATGTCCACTGTACAAATTTGCACGTAAAATATCTCTTGACTGTTGGAATTTGATATACATATAAGAGTAGGCCGTAGTGCTGCTGTCGGGGCAAAATTTCCTTCATAGCGCAGTAGGACTTTAAACCAAATTTCATTTCATTTTCTAGACGATAAAATTTTTTTTTCTCGAAACTGAACCACCCATACCTGCATTTTCATATTATCAAAGTAAATGTACCCTACGTGTACCAGTACGTAATGTAACCTTTCGGCTTATACAGTGTCGGCTTTTTCAAACATCCTGTAACCGACTATGGTGAATGGCGAAATGTTTGTTTTGACTGTATAGTGCAAACAAAAGTTCAGATAAAGTTCTTTATGCGTTTATTAGGTTTATGTTTTTTTTTAAAATTGTCAAATAGACCAGTCTTCAAACGTACGTGACTTAAACGCATTTAACTTTATGTGAACTTTTGAAATTGTATTTTCTCGTCAATTAAATGTATTCAAATGTGATTTGAAGATGTCTAGATGATGTACGACCCAACTCCTTGTCACGTGCAAGCGGGGAATCGAAACCACGCCACACTTCACACAATGTTAGACCATTCAACCGTAAAGCACACTCGAGTGTTAATAATTGAGTTGTACTATTGGTGTTTCAAAATATTGGTTATCCCCCTTTATTAAGATCGTGCCCTACGTTAATTCAATTTCTCTATTTTTTCAGAGGCTATTTAGGGATCTCCTGAGTGTCGCCTGTCCAACCTCGTGGGTTTCTCCGGAAACTCGGGTCCCCCCCCCCACACACACACTGCTTAAAACCCCCTACTCGCAAGCGAATTATTGAAATAAAATTGAGCATGGTCGTGTTAGTCCCGAAATGACCTACTTTGTGTCCACTGTACCCCCTGTCTCTGTCTCTCGCTCTCTCTCTCTCTCTCTCTCTCTCTCTCTCTCCCCTCCCTCCACCCCTCTCTCTTTCTAATGGGACCACTATGAAATTTTAGGCATCGATGGTGGGTGTGGCTTAAAGATGTTAGTCTCGAAAATCTATTTTAAAAAGTAGCCGCCTGGTAGTTTGGTGTAAATGTTGGGGTTATCAATAGCCCGGACAAAAATGTTTCACAATTTCATATTTGTTTTTTAAACAATGTGTTGATGAATATGTGTTGATGAATATCGCAATGTGTATAACTCTCTAGAGAATAAAGCCCAGGAGAAATTAGACAACGCTATTTTTCAAATTTATATAAAATATATACATGATTCAAACGTTTTTTAGTGCATATTATTCTACGCTCTGATGAACATAACGATTGTCTGTTTTCTCTGTTCACTCATGCGTGTTTGTGTCGCGATTTTATATTGGATTGATTTAAAGATGCGTAATTAAATTCAGTTGTCAGCCACGGTGACTCAGTGATCAAGGCGTTGGCTCGATAACTAAAAAGTTCGATCCCGGTGTTGGCCGAGAGAGTACGAAAACCCTGAGGTTGCTTGATATTATAAAAAAAATTAGGAAAATAGCCGCTGTCCGGACAAAATTAAAGCCCCCTCCCCCATTAACTAGCCCTATTGGGACAGAAAACCAGGCCGTTAAACCCACATTGAGCAACAAATTAGTTTAATCAATAATTTTGTTCAATAACATATTAAATATTAAAGCATGATTGTACGATTCTTAATGAGATAGTTGAATACCACTTCATTTGTGATGCATCGATCGTTTTGTTTCATAGCTAGTTTACATTATTCTCTTTTAAATCTATAGTGATACACTGTTAGAAATAAATGTTAATTTATCGTTAGAATATGGTAAAATATTTACGTAGTTGTATGTTATTTTACATATGTATGTTTTATCATAGCAAAATAGGAGTGATAGTACAAATACACTTAAAAATACCCACATTATACAGGTGATTTTACCCTGAAATAGGTAAGTTTACACACGTAACGTCAAAATACAGTAATGTACAGTGTATTCTAACCGTATTATGATGTGATAGTACAAATACACGTAAGATTCCCCACATTATACAGGTGATTTTATCCTGTAATAGGTCCTTTTACACACGTAACGTCAAAATACAGTATATATACTATATACAGTGTATTCCAACTGTATTAAGATGTATCGCAACCCAAATTGGTTGTCGTAAAAATGACTAAAAAGTTGATATCAAACAAACGTTTTATTTAGTAGTAATGAAATCAAAATTGAGATATTTTTGTTAACATTTCTCAATACACAACCAATTAACAGTGATCGTTGAAATCCACAACCAAATAGTAGATTTTGCACCGCAATTGTCGATATATTTTACAACATATCCCACTCTTACCAAGTCTGATGTATTCTTACCAAGTCTGATGTACTTTTACCAAGTCTGATGTATTTTTACCGTATTTCGTGTATGTTTATCGAGTTTCATGTCTTTTTGTCAATAAGCAGCGATGAAATCAAAGACATTCAAAATCCGCTAAAAAGTACATTCTTACATATTATGTCATAAAATTGAGCTGAAAGTAACGAAGCAGGCATGTAACTTTTATTCACATTATTATGTAATTTACTTTTAGGCAAGTATTTGCTTTTTCCTTAAAACGAATTAGGAATATTTACCAACATTCACAAGGCACATTATTATGTAATATTTCAAAATTGAACGGAAAATAACATAACATAACGTTAGTTTGTAAATTTACTTATTGGGAGTTATCGTAATCGGTAAATTTAATATTTCTTATTTTATTTTATTATTCAATATAGCAACAAAACATTCCATAATTATCTTCTGATAGTATTCATCTCAATTTGAGAACCATAATATAGTCAATCACATTTTGTAAATTATTTATAAAATCTATAAAGTGTATTAATATTTAGCGTGCGTTAATCAGTCTGTACGTTTTTTCTTAAATGTATAAGAAAATTTTTTTTGACTTAGCGGCCGTTGTATCATCTCGGTTTCAAGTTCGCTTGAAGACGATTACTCAAACCGACTGGCCAGTGTAAGTTGGAACGGACTGTCTGTAAAGTAGATAGTACCGTGAGCTTGCATCTGAAAGCTTGGAACAATGCCCCAATGTACCAAATGGGTTATTGATATTCAATATTATACTGAAGTAACGTTAATACTGGTTGATAAATCTCAGCAAAAGTGGCCCGAATCCTGCATGTAAAATTACCAAAATTTAGTATTTTTAACGAAAGTGTAAATTTATAGTGTGATGTACTTTTACAAGAAATGTAAATTAACATTGTGGTGTATTTTTACAAAAGAAATGTAAATTAACATTGTGATGTATTTTTACAAGAAATGTAAATTAACGTAATTCTACAGTAAAATGTTAAATAATTAACGTTGTAATTTTACGTATGATTTAGGGGCAACTTTTGCTGCCCGTAGTTTTAGGGTAAAATAACCAGAATATTTCTAACAGTGTATTCTTTCGATTCCCCGGTTGTACGTGACAAAAAGTATGGTTGCCTGCCCAACCTTGTGGTGTTTTCTCCGTCTCAAGCCCCCCCCCCCCTCCTCACGATTAAAGACCCTACGCACAAGCGAATTATTAAAATAAAATGAAACCATATGTTATTCCCGAAATGACCCCCCCCCCCTCCTCACGATTAAAGACCCTACGCACAAGCGAATTATTAAAATAAAATGAAACCATATGTTATTCCCGAAATGACCTAGTTTGTGTCGATTGGACCTTAACCCCCCCCTCTCTCTCTCTCTCTCTCTCTCTCTCTAGTCATTTTTTAATATTCCGACAATTATTATTATGATCTTATTGTATACCTTAGTAAATCCTTATCAGATGTCATCATATAATTTTAAAATCTACTTTATTTTTCAAAAAAAACCCGTAAACTATTTATTTGCATGTCAACGGGACCACAGTTTTCTGTACCAATGGAATGAATATACGTTGACCATTGCCACCACCCCCCTTCCTGTGCCACTGAGGAGAGAAAGAGAGAGAGAGAGAGACACGTTTTGGGACTAACGCTTGCGCGCAGGGATCTTTCGCAGTAGGAAGAAGCCCGCGAGACCCTATTCCTTGTCACGTACAACAGTGGAATCGAAACCACGCTAGTTGACTCTATGACAGACCTCATGATACAGCGGGCAAGTGCTTAACACTCACCCACCCTTCCTTCTGTACTAGTAGTAAATATAAGTGCATTAAGGAAGTCGTAGTTGGATAGAAACAAGCTAAGGTCGATTCCGTTTCCAATTATTCATACATCGAGGTCGATCACATCTATGGACAATTTCTAGCTTCGTTATCAATAATGAAGAAGTAAATATTAATCAACAAATTGCTCTATAACGAACAAGTAATATCACTTATAGCGATCGATATTATAAAACACGATTTACTATTATAATAGCTAAGGTGGATCCTTTATCAATGAGATAGAGAGATACTTTATCAATGAGAGAGAGAGATAAACTTTATCAATGAGAGAGAGAGAGGGAGAGAGAGATATTGGACTGGCTACCCAACTCATTTTTAAGTACAATTCGTGTGGAATCAAAACCACCCGCATAATATAACCACACGGCCACCCAACTCCCCGCCCTTTATCAATGGCGTTGCTGAATTAAAAACAAGTGGGGTGTTTTGAATATCTGCTTTTAAAAAAAAAATGCCCATGGAGCTTTATTTTTTAATCTTGTTGTGGATTATATTACGATATAGATAAAGAGGTGTCACTACGGATCTAATGGGGACGATGAATGTAGGATCAAAGGATGAATGTAGGATCAAAGGATGAATGTAGGATCAAAGGATCTAATGATAACGATGAATGTGGGATCAACGGATCTAACGATGAATGCGGGATCAAAAGATCTAATGATAACCATGACTGTGGATTTTAAAATACTCAGTTGTATACATGTATATGTAATCGTTTGCCTCCCCCCCCCCACACACAAAGAATAGTGTTTAATAGAGTTTTGATTTCAGTATATTAAATTAAACGCTGATATTGAATCAAATTTATTGCCCTTGTCTTAGTTATACGATAATTGTGAAAACTTGCAGATTAGAAATACCACGGATGAAGCTGTCAACTCTTATGGAAAACAATTTCTATGCTAGCGTGCTGTGACTGGTTTTCGAATTGTAAACGAAGATCTGACCAGTTGTACCGGAAGCTCCCGTTTTCATATGACAAAACCCCATTTCATTTCATTTCCATGCTTAATATTATGTAAAAGTTTTGTATATAATCAGGACGTTCTACTTTTGATCACCAGCTGGAATGGAAATGGATTTTAACGTACTGCTTTCTGCCACTAGGAAAATGAAGACGGGCATACTCCGTGTAGTGTTCCATGGGGAAAGGGGGGGGGGGGGGTATTGCACGGATAGCAGTGTTACCGCCTATTCTTTGTGTAACTTTTTTGTGGAACTGTTGTGGTGAAAAATTCAAAATGAAATGGGATTTAAAGTCCTACTGTTCTGCTCCAATTGCCAAGGGATCTTTTACGTGCATGCTAATCTGTACTCGGGGCCCCGGTTTTCGTCCAGTCCGAACGACTAGACACTTGTCATTGGCAGGCCCTCCGTCCTGCATCACTGACAAGGCGAACCAGGCCGGAAAATCTGGACGAACGTTCTGATCCAATGCAGGGATCGAACACTCAACCTCCAGACTAGCGAGCCAGACTAGACATACCCACTTAGACAACCGTGATCCCCATGGAAAATTCAACACGGAAGCTCTCACACCTTGCCGTGTAGAAACACGTAACATTTACTTATGAAACTAACTATAAGTAACTTGTACTTAATCACCTTCACTTAATATTCTTTATCATATTTAAAGTTTTTTTATTATTTATACAGTAGCTGATGCGTAACTACTGAATAAAGAAACCCAAACAACAGTGATGCACCTTACATACATACATTCGCATCAATGTGTCAGAAAGCTACTAGTCACCTGAACACAAACCTTTTTTCATGGATGTTATGTAAAATAAATGAAATGGGGTTTAAACTCTGCGCCAATTGGGCAATTGAAGACGGACATAAACCATGCAGTGTGCTCTAAGGGCACATTTGGCCAGACAGCGCCGCAACGACCTACTATTTTTTTTATTGAATCCCAACTGCCCAAAGTACTGTTACCTGTACGCCATGGTATACTCACTTCTATCTCAATTGACGTATTTTCACACTAAAACAGGATGTCTTCCTTGTTGACACAAGTTATACTTGATAACACCGAGTTTACCCGACAAATGATTTAACTTTAAAAAGTCACTATACGTAAGTGTTTCTGCATTTTTGGGGTTGAGTAATATCAAGGACCTGTAATGTAACTTCTCGAGTGAAACAATCTAGTTAAAATTTGATCTTTAAATTTCATACTGAGGGTGATTTTTCTTTCGTCCAAAGCATATTTTTAGATAATGATTAAGTTTCTGGTTCAATGAAAATCACCAAAAAATCCCCCTTTCTATCCAGGAACTATTTAGACCCAAAGCGTTATCACCAGGTTTGTATTGCTCTTATCGCTCGTCTTTGGTCGCGACATTTTAAAAGAGCTTTAACCAGCTTATCAGACCACTGCTTAGTCTATGCAAAAAATGTTCATTATCAGCCAAGACATTTAATATCTACACAATATTTAAACATTACACCTCAATTAAAAGCAAAGTTGTTGCGACCGATGGGCAGATAAACCCATATGTTAATAGTTTCTTGTTCAATGTCTGAAAACAGATGGGGATATAAATATATCATTTAATTCAAATTATTGCTGAAGTCTATTGTACATGTATTTATATAGTGCTGTTTTCAATATAAAATGACAGAAAGAGATTGCAATACCAATCGACGAATCATAAACATTTCTTCAATACGAATCAATGAATCAATAACATTTCTTCAGTAAGTACCAATATGAATCATTAACATTCGTCATTTTGCTATTAACTCGTCGATGCTTTGAATTTTAGCTTCCTCATATATATATCATGGATAACAACGAGGAAGCTATATATATATATATATATTATGTTTAACAGTTCTCAATTTTAGTTGTTGCTAGCTATAGAGGAATTCAAATTGAATGAGCCGCTTATCGCCAGCATAAAATGTTTAGTGAGATTGTTGTCTGAAAGAACTTCACTCGTGTACAAAGTGAATAAGACGGGACCAAGAATCGACCCTTGTGGTACACACTGATGTAACACTGATTTATCACAAAATAACAAGCTACGATCGCTCAGTTGGTAAGGTTTGGCTCATTAACCAGCGGGGTTTTCCCTTGTCATCGGTGGCATGGAACAGCACCTAGTCGTTAGGATGGACGGAAAAAAACGAGATCACGTGACACCTTAACAGCAGTTGGACCTAGAGCAGGCATAATTTCCCCCAATGGCATACTGTATGACACCTGCACTTCTTCCTTATCCTTATCGCGGTATACCAGAGAAAAAACGGACGTCAAACGGTTTGCTTTCACACAAAGCTCAGCTTAACCGGAGCGGGGCCCTGGGTCTGCCTAGAATCGCGGGGCCCCTGACGCGACAAAAAGATTATTTCATACATTTTAATGGTACGCATGCGTAACACACAATTACACGATCTACAATACAAGAAAAATTACATGTCAGTTACGAATGGCATACAATGCGCGAAAATGTCATATAACGGAGGGAACTGTTATAGCAAGTGAAATCGCCGCTAGAAGTCTAGACCGATCACGATAGCCCAGTGTCCGCTCTCGCACCTCTAGATCTATTACCGTGAAACTTTCATCTGGAATTTGAATTGTTTCGTTTTTTGCCATGAACCGCGGGGCCCCCTAAACCGCGGGGCCCCCTAAACCGCGGGGCCCTGGGCCTGGGCCCCGGCCTCTCAGGCCAATGCCTAAACTGCGCCCTCATTTTACGTTTGAATGACAAGTCCTGTTGATGAAACTCCTCGGGTTTTATACCACCAGGAATATGGAGATGGGTCTCCGGGGCCCAGTGATAAAATAAAATCAAATACGAACAATCCAAACCATTAGACAGAATTCGAAGCCCTAAAAGCGTTAATGGCAAAGTAGTGTTATCAGCAAATGGACTGCTCCCCATGTAGTGATGAGACGCTGGCTCCTTAACCTGGAGATTCCGTGTTGGATCCCTGTGTTGACCAACAAACGGATTTTCAGGCATTACCACCCCCTTGTCAATAGCGCCCGAGGGGGGGGGGGCAGCTGGGCAAGTGACGATCTTTAGCCACACATTAACGTACTCGTAAAACAAACCTTTGGAAGATTAAATTCAATATAAACATGTTATAGATCATTTTAATTGATACAAAATCTATAGCTATACTTTAAAAAAAGAAAAAAACAAAATTGAAAAACTGTTTGTTTCAAAGGATTTCAGTTACCATGCTGTATTTTATGTCTTTTTGTATCCATCTATTTATGTATCATATTTACATACTTTTCTCATTCATATATGGTTAACGTAATGCACACCATACAGGTCGATAAAGACATCCATATTTAAATGCTGTGTAATAATAATACATCTGTATCCCTTGGTGTCATATTTGAGAGTCTGTTTTAAGAAATAGTTTAGAGATTTGCATGTCAACACTCTCAAGCTTAAGTAATTCCCCTTCCTTGATACGAGCGACAAAAGAAATTGCGAAATATTGAAAGGTTTGATTTAAATGAAACATATACTTATTTGGAAACCCTAAACGTGGCGTCTACGCAACCCATTTAAAATAAATTATTACCACCTGATTGGTTAATGTGTTACAAATTTAGAGAAGCGACTGCGCGCTGATCTCATTATTACGTTTTAGATCGCGAGTGGTACGGTTAGCAATTTTATACCTCCAACATGAATAGTTTCATTGTTATCGCTGTCTTAACAGGTGGGTCTGTTGTTTCTGTTTTTTACTTATTTATATACGTTTTGTTTCGACCGTTTTTGCTTGTGGTAGATGGCGTGTTGGGGCGTTATTGGACATGATAATTCATCAGTCTTCATTGATATAAACCTTATTATTGTCCTAACTTTGTTAATTTCGAAAGATATTTTGTAGTATTATATTATACCGTATCTTTACGACAGGTACACCACGACAGGTCTTTCAACAATATTTCAAAAGTTAAAATCATGCACTGACTGTTGGCATGATGTAATTAACCACATCGTCAGGTTATGTGATGGGAACGCAATGTCGTGCTTCGTGTCATGGGTTTTGAGATTTTGCGCCCTTTCTCTAATGAAAAATATAATCACATGGTTTCAATGCGGTTTCTTCGTCTGTTGGCAGATGTTGGTCTTCACTGCTTTATATTACTCGACTGGTGGATAAGGTATGCTGCAAATAAACTCTACTATCTGTTCCAGGTGATACCCCAGCTCGAAAAATGCTTACCATGTCTTCATGTTTTAATTAAAATGGTTAAAACTTTGTGACATACCTGGAATTGACGTCCCTTTGATTACTTCCCTTAGGCCATCACGTCACTGTAGCACATCTGGTTATTAAACTGGCTTCTACAAATTATTATTACTATATTTTTCTGGTTAAAGATACATAATGTAAGAGCCACACCTGCCTATTGTGGGTCTTTATTTTGCTTCGAATGTTATAAAAACTATTACATAACATTAGAAGACTATTTTAGTAACATTACAAGCCTATAATCAACTCTCTAGAACATCCAGTGGCTCCGACGTTTAGTAGTTTAAAATGCTTTCGGCAATTTAATGATTTATTTTAAAAATGGAGAAGCGGGGATGTCTCGACTAACAAACACCGTCATTGCGATAATAAACAATCAATACAATAATAAACAATTAAAATCTTACTTCATTTGACCGTTTACAGTCAGATTATGGAAGTGAAGGGAGTGTACATCTTTTATAATATACCCCAAGGCATACTTCTCGCAGTGTTCCGTTTGATTAGAGGTAATCCCACTAGGCATACTCACTGTTGTAATGAGTGGGTATTGTTGTTTTAAAATTTGATTGGTCAGTAGTCCGACAAACAACCAATGACTAGCTGCTTCACAAACACTTTACATTTAAAACGAGTGCCAATATTGGACCAAATATGTTTACATAACGTTACGCCATGACTCGCGATTGTATTAATGCCAATTAACCCGTGCATAGCAGAATACTGTAGTAAAACTAATTACGTGACAAACGAAGCTATCAAGTCGAATGAAATGTAAACAATACTGTTTGGAAACGAACATACTTTCACCGTTTTTAATACCTTAAATCACTGTCCAAAGTTTTAGGGAAGACCCATATTAAACGTAGGACTATCATGTTGATTGAACGGGAAAAATAGAAACGCTTCCTCAGAAGTTCAAGAATCAGAAGTCAATCCAGCAATGGGCAGAGAGGGATTTCTCTGGCCATTGCTTCAGGAATGGCGGTAAAGACGGGTAGCGACCAGTAGACATATTATGTGTGACTGTATAGGGAGTGAAACATTTGATTCTCGCCTCGAATCTATGTAGGCCTACCATACTGGTATCAATCTGTGTCCGTATCTTTATTAATATATATATGATGCTAATAATAAACCCGTTAAACCGGTTTTCGTGTGAATATTGACTCAGGTTGCATCATGATGATAAAAGCATAAAGAATACCATTAAACACAGCATCAGTTCAATCTCTTTCACAGAAGATTACGAAAGTCTTCTAATATCTATAAAAGATGCTACTGGTTCGGACAGAATGCTGTCTTTTACTCATTTTAATACCTATTTACACCATAAGGAAATATTTTTTACCTACAATATTTCTAATACACAAAAAAACCAACATGTTTTAGAATTTAATTTATCGGAGGAGAAAGTTAATATTTGTGGCTCATTAAGTCGCAGGGATGCCATCTTTATCAGTGATTGTAGCGGCCTAGATAATATTCACTGCTGCTTCAGTATGACAACTTTAAATGTCGGCTTTCCGACATCTTCCTCGTTCAATTATATGAATACAATGTATTTAATTTCAGCTACAATCACAGTGTTTGTGCAGCGGGAGCTGGTTAAACACCATGCATTTTCTTCGTAGAGATGCCTTTTGTGCAGTAGAGCGTGCAGTTGTTGCCCCGCTCTTATTTTCCTATCGTAAACATTGGAGTGTCTGTATGGCTGTATTAAATTTCTATTAAATCATACAATGTATTTAAATTATTTAATATCCGGACAAGAGGACACTTAAAACTAGTAGGATTACGATCATGTTTTGTCTATATATTATGAAGCTTCTATACATTAAATGCAAGAGCCAAATCTGCCAATTGCAGGTCTTAGTTTAGGTCTGAAATCTGATCTAAAATATTAATTAAACATTAATTAACATATCTAGACCATACTCAACTCTCGATGTCATCGCTAGCTTGAAATATTTACTGGATTAGAACCCGGTCTGCTAATGCTGATTAAATCAAAAAGTGGATAATTTGTTTTTATCGTACTGACTTTAGTAATGATGATCGAGGCTAGGTCCAACATTAAAATCGCTAAATTCTCGGTTCAGGGTGGATCAATTTGACTGAAATTTTCAGCAAATTACCTTTACATTATCTAGTTTTTAACTATTATAGCGTGAACTACCGACCCTCCATCTAATCTCCCATAATGTATCTTTAATACAATGAAAGAAGCTGTCAGAGAACTTCGTCCGTCCAGAGACCGTTCCGAAAGAAATTAACACTCGCGATGCTGGCTCACTGCATATTGGCAATGAGCGTGCATGGGAGATATTTCTTTAAAAATAAGAAAAATAATACAACGCCATTTTAGAACTGACTGACCATCAATGGTCCGTGTTATCGTAGGTATTTTGTTACAAATGAAATGAAATGGGGTTTAACGTCCTACATTCTTGTTTAACGCATCTTTACACACACATTACGCAATCTGCCTATTACAAGACTTTCTTTTGGTCTGAAATTTGATCTAAATTATTAATTAAGACATTAATTAACTTATCCAGACCATAATGAACTCTCAATGTCAACGCCTGTCGATTACAATCCTATAATATGTTGTTAACGCTTATTTGTAATTAAATCAAAAACGGGATAATCGAGACTATGCTTTTTATCGTACTGACTTTAGTAATGATGATCGAGGCTAGGCGAAAATTTCAAACGCTTAATAAATCTCTGTCCATAGCCCTAAAAACGCAGTCCTTCTATAACCTGTATTCGGTTTCATAAATACCTAAAGATAACAACATCTGGATAAAATGATGAAATTATAATATGTGTATATTATTTTATTTTGGAAATCACAAATGTTAAATATAATTAAATAATTTTACATCATGGATAAAGCAGAAGTAAAATAGATTCAATCACCCTCATCCTCCCTGGGAGCTGGAATGGCAAAGAAGAATCATTCCGATATGTGGAACCCGTCTTGCACCCAAGCAAAGTTTTCTGGCGCGAATAGCTATAGTGTGAACCTTGCATTAAGACGATTGTATTATCATTGTCTATTTATGTGTAACTATTGTAACACATCACTGGTTGCACGAATAAAATGAATAGTCAGACCTTTTATTCTCATTAATACCGTCACACGAGTAAAACTAAAATAGATATTTGAGTAACATCCTTGCTGAATTAGTAGGCCAATATTAAAACATTATATAAAGAAGACGGTGTATACGTGTATAACATCAACGATAATTAAATCCATTATACATTTGGATTATGGCGTGACGTTCAGATTATTGAATAAACAGACGCTTTTTAGAAGGGTGTTTCATGTTTCACCGATGTCCTCTTACCAAGATAAATTTAGAAATATTAGATAAGTTTATACATAAAATGATCCCCCGATGCATAGGTGTACGAGCTCAATGAATGTTTTAAAATTTAACTGCCGCAAACGGGTTTTCATGTTATTTCAGCCCCTGAATACAGCAACTTCGATGTGGTCCAACAGTTGATCACAGTGGTATCTGAAACAAATGCAAACAATGCAATTCTAAATGCCACAACTTGTATAATTGAAACATGCTAATTTAATATATTTTATTAAAGATCTGACTATTACTACGGCGGAGATAACTTGGTCGTTTCGGGACTAAGATATGGTTCAACCTTATTTCAATACTTCGTTTGCGCATAGGTGTCTTTAGGGAGGAAATCGAAGACACGTAGAAAACCCACGAGGTAGGAACAGACGACCCTTTGCCTTGTTACGTAGAAACAATTAATCGAAACCACGAAACTTGAATATATGTATTTAACTATAAACTGTTTTAGATATAATTTAACAGTTGGTGAATAATATATTATAACACAGCAAACCTGATAATATAATATCTTTATTCCATATATTTCTTCCAGTGTTAAACTGTATAAATGTTGCTAATGGAGATTGTACAGCAGCAACTGGTGCATACTCCTGCGTAGTGTTTCGTTTGATTAGAACTAATCCACTTCACACTGCTATCTTGAGTGAACATTGTTGTGCTAAATTATTATTGGTCAGTAGTGCCATTACCAACCAATGACCTACATTGTAACAAACAATATCGGGGTTAACCAGACCTCAAAATATGTTACCGCAATGTATCTAGTGACAATCGCGACTTGTTTACGTCATAACCCGCGAAATTTATTATGCTCGATTATACAGTGCCAACATGTTTTCTTCGTCGGCCATTTTGAAAATTATGCCGAATGCGAGAAGAGAGGAGGGATTTGATTGGACGTCAAAAAGAGACACGCCCCGCCCAATTTCAAGAATATGACTTCTATCCAGCAATGGTAAGAGAGGGATTTCTCGCGCCATTGCTTCAGGAATATGCATACCACTGTGGAATGGAAACCACGTCAGTTGACTTAATGACAGACCTTAAGATACAGCGAACACGCGCTAACCTTAGGGTCATCCAAACCCCCTGGGACAGGCGAGATAACTCCTCAAAACAGAAAATGTATTTCAAAATATGAATATAACCGAGCCCAAATCATACTCCGACCCCATCCTCATTTATAACATGTTAGTGCCATTTCAAATTTGTTCTTTTATCAAGGTATGTAAATACACATGTACAAGAAAATAATTTACATTTTGTAGCAAACAATAAACAGCGCGATGGGGAGAGTGTAGGGTGGTCACCCTCCCGCTGGCAGTGGCGGCGCCAGCGGTCGGTCGTTTGAGGGGCCAAGTCCAAGGTTAAGGGGGCAAAGGCAGGGGTTTCAAATAGGGGTAGAGGCCTCTCCCAGAAAATTTTTGAAAAGCGGACTGTCGGATGCAGCCTGGCAATATTCCAGGCACAGATCGTAAAGTTAAAGTGTCAAACGAACGGAGTTGCGAACCTCGACGAAGAACACTCACGAGCGCCAAGGTAAGGAGTTCCTACGGGTGGTATAGGGTATGTCCCCCCAGAAAATTTTGAAAAATAGTCTGCCGGAAATGCTGTCTGACAGTATTCAGTCAGGCACTGATCGTCGTGATAAATAGAGCTGATCACTAGTTTATCCAACCAGAGAACAAAGTGTCAAACGAACGGACCTGACAACCCCAACGAAGTCCCCTCTGAGCGCCAAAGTATCGAGCCCTTGGGGACTTCCACAAAAAAATTTTTGGAAAATAGACTGCCGGACATGCTGTCTGAAAATATTCAGGCACCGATTGTATAGATAAATAAAGCTGACCAGATACCGTTTGTCGCCTGATCACTAGTTAATCCGACCACAGAGAGAAAAGTGTCAAATGAACGAAGTGAGAGAATCAAAGTAAATGAATATTTTCGCCACGATATTTTGAGATATAGACTGCGGGAAATGCAGCCTGGCAGTATTTCAGACACTGGTCGTCGTCGAGATAAATAGAACTGATCCGATACTGTTCGTCGCCAAATCACGAGCTTATCTGAACAGAGAGGGAGGTGTCAAACGAACGGCGTGTATAAAGTGAATGCATATTCTCGCCGCGTTGAACCAAAAACTTTCAGGATCGTAAAAAGCACTTTTCAAGTGAACATAAGTGTTTGTGTTTTAATTTGTACATTCTTTAACATAAACCCTGTAAGACATATATGATTTCACAATGTAAGAATGTATAGATTTTACTATGTAAATTTTGCCCCCCCCCCCCCCCCCGCCCCGGAACCTCCATGTGTGACACCCATGCCCTTCGATATAAGAGCAGGCCGTAGCGCCGCTGCCCGGGAAAAATTTCCCTCATAGCACACTGTATGGCGTATGCCCGTCTTCATATAGCCCATAAATTTTATCTTTATATTGAAATTGATTTTCTAAAATAAATTTTATCTTTATGTTGAAATACAACTAAAATACATTTTACAAATCAGATATGACACCAAATAAATAGCTGTTTGATCTTCCATGGGAATGGGTGACCCTTTTTATTTTGAGTTACTTATAGTAATCTTGCTACAATCTCTAAAAAATTAAAAGTACATTTAAAGATGCATTTGGTAAGCTTTAGATAAGGGCCTGGGGCCGGTCGCTCAAAACTAAGTTATTTTAACGATCCGTTAAACTCTAACCAATCGTTATCTTGCTAATGTGTCGTTTGTTAATGGTCCGTTAAATTTCTGTTGCTGGAAAGTCACTTTCATTATCCGTTCATTAAATGAAATGAAATGAAATGGGGTTTTGTACCTAACCTGGGCTAATGGAAGACGGGAATACGCCATACAGTGTGCTACTAGGGAAATTTTGCCCGGGCAGCGGCGCTACGGCCTACTCTTATATCGAATTCCAACTGTTCATTAAATTTAATCCAAGAGAAGACTGTTTGTTCATTGGCTTAATTTTAAATTTACATGTATGTAATGTACATGTATAACAACTTCATAGAAGTTAGTATTAACAAGAAACTGAAAACAGTGGGACAACTAACTGTGTAGTCTGTTCAAAAAACTTAATTCAAAAAGATAATTTACTACAGAAAAAAAACCTATAGAATACTTTATTTTTCCTTTAGAAATTTTAGCTTAAATCTGGGATTTGTACTACAGAATATTTGGGGTCATTAGTTTCTACAGACCCTCAAAATTCTGCAGAATACTATAGAATTTCATCCTATAGAAAATGGAATGGCCCCCCATTGCCCAACCCTCTAGAATGTTCTATAGAAAATTACACTGGTAATCATACATGTGTGACTTTATGCCACATCCCACTAATGCCACACCGTTAAACAGATAATGGACCCCAACACCACACGCTACAGTTAACGTGGCTTCCAGCAACAACCTCTCTTTTCGTTAAAGTTAACGATCCGTTAAATTCATGTTAACGGATCGTTAAAAGTTAACAGAGCTTTGAGCAACATGCCCCTGGTCGTTCTTGCTATATTAGTTCAATCATGTAAAATGAAAACATTGTAAATTTCAGTCAGATTACGCCTTTCTGAGCGAAGTTATCAGGTTGTTCAAAAATAAAGTCTCGATTGTGACAACAATATAAAAATGACTATTTGCTTTCGAATTCATTATCTGCATTTAATTCTATGACCGAGGACTGTTTATCAAAAACCTAGGAAACTGGTTAACGCTCCGCTGACCGTTTTCGAGAATTATCCACATCCAAGTATACAGGTCACAATTCTATGGAATACAATTACTGCTTTTTACTGAGCGGGTGGTTGATAACGCTTTATCAGATTCCATTTTCTTTCAACGTTTATTTTTATTAAAACCTAGTAATCATTGTATATACTCCACAACAACTTACCCATTAATCAATTAGTCACTTTGTTTGTATTTTCAGTTAAATTGGTATATTTAATGTTATTATTACCTTTAACTTTATAATACTTAATTAAATTAGATTCCCTTTAGGTACATGTGAAAGGAAGTTCTCTGTTTTGTCAGCATTAACCAAGTATTGTTGTGTATATTGACTTGTCATATTTTCATATTTTATCATTGCTTGATAATGACTAGAGAAGCCCAGTCGAAACGTCGCTCAGTAAAAAGCAGTAATTGTATTCCATAGAATTGTGACCTGTATACACTAGTTCAATTACTAAATGCCATTAAAACAGCACAACCAAGTAGTGATGCAGAATTGTAGACTAGCAATCAGGAGAATTTTTATAGTGTGTTTTAATGACGTAATATGTACACGCGGGGAATCGGAACCACACCGCTTTAAAATATATATTTAATTATAACCTGTCTTAGAGATAATTTAACAGTTGGTGAATAACCAGGGCTCACACTGGCTTTCAATTTTTTTCCGCCAAAATGGATGATAATTTTTATGTAAAGAAATGTTCATATATTTTTTCCGCCAACTTGAATATTTTATCCGCCAAAAATATGTGATAAAAAATTATACAATATCTAACAATTTTATGTCTCAGTTAGGCTTATTATAAAACAATTACCGATATATACAATAAACAACGACTTTTAACAAATCAGTCTTTGCATAATACATTTAGCACAGTTTTGGTTTACTAAGATCGGATTTTATTTTTGGTAACTTGAGTCTCTTTTAACATCGCCGTATTGCACTATATATTCAGTATTTACACGTCAAATCTCGTACAAGGCCAAGGATTGCATGTCAAATAGACCTATTGTTATTTTCAGGTAAAGTAACGGTATCTGAATCTCTAATAGAATGATATGTACTTCAATTATATTTGTAAGAAATGCTTACAATTATACCCGTCGTTCACCTTTAGACCATTTTAGCGACGGTAATATGATACAAATGGCGAACCGTTTTCTCGCTCAAGAATCGCCGATATTCAAGTAGCCTAGTTCATGCGTTTTCGACCATGATGATACGATAATTTGAAATAATGATATCCAATAGGCATACTCGTATGTTTTACATGCCGTATATGATGCCACAGTAAACGGAATTGAACCCTATTTACTTATTTTTGATAGAATTGTCGGCCATTTTGGTTACGGTATTACCTTTCTTCGTTTTAAGAAGAAACGAAACATCAAATAACCACCGCTTAATTTAATCATTAAGATTAAATAGTGACTTGAGACAGGTTTAATATACATCATTGGCAATTATCAATCAACTAATCATTAATCCGAGACAATTGATTAGTATTACTCGGCGACGCGATCCGGATTATCAGCCAGTTGATTAATTTATTATTGTGTTTAACCACGTGATTGACACTCAATAATGGTTAATACATTATGAATACGATTAGAATTTTAAGAATTTTTCCCGCCAGTTCATAAAAAGAATCGCCAGTACTGTAAAACTTTATCGCAAAAATTATCGCAAAAATCAAATTTTAATCGCCAGTTTCATTTTTTTATCGCAAATTGCGACTTTGGCGACCGACAGTGTGAGCCCTGTGAATAACATATTATAACACAGAAAACCTGATAATATAATATCTTTATTCAATATATTTCTTCCAGTGTTAAACTGTATAAATGTTGCTAATGGTGATTGTACAGCAGCAACTGGTACTGCTTGCAAGAAAACCTACGACGATACTAACACAACAACAGATGGACAAAAATGCACGTAAGTATTGTTAAATGTAATGGGACATGAAAATAATACAAATAACTAATGGAATTAGTTATTATACATGTACATTGGTTTATATGGTTACCTACGCAATGTCAGGGGTTGGGTGGAGGGGGTCTTCCCCTGGATTATAAAAACCAAGGGACTACCTGCAGTATCAATGACTACATGAGACCTCGGGTTTCGTCTCATCCGAAGGACTAGACACACTTTATTCGTCATCTCCACAGGCGCCATTCCCGACAAGTGTTGATCAGTCTAAAATAACATAAACAGGTGAACAACCAGATTTGTTTTAAGATAGGAAATAATCCAACCATGTTCAAATTAAAATTGATGAAATCTGAAGAGGAATTTTTTTTATCAATTCAAGGTAAAAAGAAGAAACTATATCAAAATCAAAAGAATTTTGGAGAACGAATCGGGCAAATATTATTCGTCATGACTTCCACGTAGGACTTCTAGCGCCATTTCATATCTACATATTACTGTTAGCCTTGTGATCGTCTAGAATTTGTCTCTAGCTGTCTTTGCTTCTCCTTCACGTTGTGTTTTCTTCTTGCTGTTTTCTTAAGACGTTTGTCTTCTTCAGTTATAACAAAGCAACAGTTCGTTTTTACCTTTTATGTAGCATAGGTATACATACAAGCATAGTACATATTACAATTACAGTCAATACTAACTAAACTCTTCTCAACCTAGACACCTCGCGGTGTCTAGGACTCTTAGATGGTAACCCTCTGGAATCTAATCGATGTCTGCTTAATTCTCACGAGTATCCTAATTTTGTATCAACTGGTTTTGGACATTCAATTATCTAATTGGTCAAACATGATGTAAATAATTAGAGAGATTGGTTAATTGAGCCCAATGACGTCAAAACACACCCTTATATGGTTATGGAAATTTACTCTAGAAATTGCGCATGAGATATCTGTTATCATGTTGTTGACATATAGAAACAGCTATGTTTTGTTTCTATAACCCTTTTTTTATATAACAATATGTCATATTCTTTGAGAGGCATTGAGCAATTGAATTGTGATATAATACTAGAACACTTATTATGGATACAATCACTTGGTTTATTGTACATTGGGTATTTGCTTGAAAACGACTTGTAAAATCTTGTTGAAACGTTGCAGTACAATAAACCAAGTGATTGTATCCATAATAAGTGTTCTAGTATTATAACAATATGTCAATCAAATGTTAGTTGATTTCAGTACACACCTGCATATATGTGAATATGTTAGAAACATAAAACTATATCTTATCTCCTCATTCCTTGTCTATAATCTTTAAAAACAATGTCACCACGACTATATTGCTACACCAATCCTATGGGTTATCTTATCGGTCAAATTTTGACTTTTCCAAAAAATATTACGAGATAATTATACTGTTAATACCGTAGACGGACGAAGTTTCAGTGACCAATATTCTTAATAATCTGACTTTTCTATTTTATATTTCATAACCCCTTTACTTTATATTCTAAACTACTTACAATCTTACCTCTATTACCCTGAATAATCCAGATTGTGTCCAGTGGACGTAAAACCCGATCTCTCTCAATAGGCAATTATTTCCTTAAGTCTAAAAAATTTAAAATGATTTAGAAGTTGATTTTAACATTTCAGACCTGCATATACCTATGGTAAATGTTTACTTGATGCAATGTGTTATGCCGATGCCACCCAGACATCTGCCTTTACAACTGCAGTAGGAGGTAATCTATCATGTAAGTAAATTTTGCTAAATTAAGTCCACGAAACAAGTACTTATATGCCTCCTTCGATGCCGGTGATGTGAAAACATCTTTCATTGAATGAAAACACTTTCCAATCCATTGAATGAAAACACCTTCCATTCTATTGAATGAAGAAACATATTCAATGAAATGCAAACACGTTCCATTCCATTGAATGAAAACAACTTTAATTGAATGAATTATATGAAAACATCTTTAATTAAATCATTGAATGAAATATACATGCTATCATTTAAACCCAATCATATATAGACTGGTCTGAAAATATAGTTGTGGCAAATGACAGTTATTTCTTCTAAAGGGGCGTAGCCGGGGGCAGTGATGGGTAACGGGGACATGAAACCATTTGGGTGTATGTGTTCGTTGGTCGGTGATTGGGATCTATCTGTGCATCCGGGGTTCGAACATAGTTTTCAATTATATGCATAATCAGCTATAACAGCTAAAATTATAGAACAGTGTCGGATAGATTCGTACCAGGAGACAACCTGAGTATAAGTACAATCAGAGAATCCGGATGTGTTGTAGTACGACCAGTGTATCAAGAGTGTGCTGTATTACAACCAGTGTATCAAGTGTGGGTTGTTGTACAACCAGTGTATCAAGAGTGTGTTGTAGTACAAACATGATATCAAGAGTTGGTTGTTGTACAGCCAGGGTATCAAGAGTGGGTTGTATTACAGCCAGGGTATCAATAGTGTATTGTAGCAGATTATTGAGTGTATTGGTGGAATTTATCCGTTGATATTATTATGCTATTCTGTTTTAGGTTCTGGCGGCTGTAAGGTAGTAGAAGGATTAAAATGTTTTACCGATTTTTGCAGGTTAGTACCACATAGAGAAATGTATACAACGAGCCAATGAGAGAGAGAGAGAGAGAGAGATGTATTCTATACTGTCAACCAGTGCACGTGACTTAAGAAGCGGAGTCGAATGCATGCCTTGCATAGAAAATATGCCTAAGAGTATGTTCATACTCAAAGAAGGATCAGACACGCACATAAGTTAATACAGACAGGTGTGGTCCATTTCTTTGACCATACCCTTATTTGTGTATCGACTACAATGCTTTGTGTGTGATAAAAGTCTTGTGTCTAGGTGATCATGGTGGATAAGTGGATAAGCCACTGAATCGCTAGCCTGGAGTTCGGTTTCAATCGCTGCATTGGCCGAGAAAGTTCATTGAGACTTTCCGACGTGGTTTCTTCTTATCAGTGATGCAGGGTGGCGGACTGACAAGGACAGCTGTCTAGCCGTTCGGGTGGGACAAAAAAAACGATGTCCGGTGTACACATTGGCGTGTGCATGAAAGATCCATTGGCAGTTGAAATTCGATATAAGAGTTTGCCGTAGTACCGTTGCGCGGGCAAAATGTCCCTCATAGCACACTGTATGGCGTACGCCCGTCTTCATTATCCCAGTTTAGGTGCAAAACAGTAGGACGTGAAACCCATTTCATTTCATTTTTCTGTACAAGTAAGGTTGCCAGGACTGTCTTGGTGGATAATTAACCAATCTCGCCTCTTGTATTCAAGTAAGTAAAATGTTTAGTTGTCTAACTAACTGTAATCATTAATCCATTTGTTTTGCAGTAATAAGACATCGTTAAATTCCTGTTTAGATGATAAAAGCTGCTTCGAGGATGTTTTCAAGACAGCTTATGATAACTATGATGCCACATGTAGTAAGTATTTAAAGGCTTAATTTTATGTATAACATTCAGGTGTGTTAATAGATACAGAAACCATCTTACCCATTAAGCCATCATACATCCATCTAGCTAACCTTTTGTTTACAATCAACAAGGAATAGCACAGTGCAAAGCCCAATAAAATAATCATACTGTAATACCTCCTCGATCAGTCTTCCTTTACCTGAATCATTCACAGATTTTATACTGCGTCTTCAGTGTATGGAAATTATTTGTAAGGTAATCAACCACAACACCGCATGTTTGAGACTTTTTGATCAATCGGGAGAAATAAATCTCATAGACAAATTTCCCACAATCAATTTCGTTTAGCCAGATCAGCTCCGGGTACAATAGGTCACCAAAGACCCGAACAACATTCAATGCTAGCATTTTTTTTTGAAATACCACGGAGACCAGTTGATCATTAACACAATAATTCTAGTTTCAGGTGGATGTGGTACAGTAACTGTTAGTGTATTGATGATGTTCCTCTCAACTCTACTCATGCTTATCAAAAACTACTAATTATCTTATAAATCTGACATTCTATTGTTTTATCATTGACCATCAAATTAAAAACATTAAATGTTAAAATTTGTTGGATATGAAATGATGAAATCTATTTATATAGCATTTTCTTATAATTCACGAAAACACTGTTACTTTTGATAATATACAGATACATTTTGCTTGCAAAATAATATTATAAATTTAGATGTAAAGCCTTAGTTTATTTCATCATTGACCATAGTATAAAACATATAAAATGTTGAAAACTTTGGATATGAGATGATGAAAATTGATGTATTTATATACAGACTATTTCTAAGTATTATCTAATATTAAATACATGTATATTAGTTATTAGTCATTGATCATTATATAATTACACATCGTAATTGATGAATATTTTGGATATGAGATGATGAATAACATTAAAATGTTTCAATAATTTCCCCATGTTCGATTAAACCCAGATTTTGATAATAATCTTGTGTATTTCTTTCTTTAATGAAAATTATTTTGATGAAGTGTGTTTTATGAAATTTATTTTTGGCACTATCTATACTATTCAAAAAACGTAGGGGATATTTGATTTTGGGTGCATAATACTAAAATATGCATGTGACTACGAAAAAAGTCACTATAGAACCTAACAGAAGAAACATTTCCAGTCACATGTGACGCCCAAACGCACCAATAGCTACCCCATGGAATGCAGGTGATGCTTGGGATCATCATGGGGGTCCAACCCAAGATTTGCACGACTCTGACTTTGAATGTTACAGTCATTGTGGCATTGAATTCCAGGATGGAAACATCAGTTTAATTGTTTTAGTGATCAGAAAACAAATTTTGATATGCGTCGGCTTACCCAAAATGAAAGGTTACGTGCCCTTGGCATGCTACAGATCGGCACAACACAGGCGGTTGTGGCGCGGACGATGAATGTTTCTCAGTCTGTCATAAGCAGGCTATGGTCCAGATACCGTGATAAACAGTCTGTACAGGACAGACCACGCTCAGGTCGACCAAGGGCGACAACTCAAGCCCAGGATCGATTTATCCGTACCTTGGCCTTGAGAAATCGTGTCATCACAGCAAATCAGATCAGCGCTCGTCTTCAAACAGACACTGGTGTGAGAGTGAGTGGCCAGACGATTCGGAATCGACTGCATAGGGGTCACCTTCGCGCCCGACGTCCTCGCGAGATCCCTTGTTTGAGAGATCATCACATTCAGGCAAGACGTCGTTGGTGTAGGGATCGTCAACACTGGGATAATCGACGCTGGAGCAATGTGATGTTTTCAGATGAGTCAAGGTTCACTGTTGATTTTTTGGACAGACATAGGAGGGTGTGGCGTCGTCGAAACGAGCGCTTCCAAGACGTTAACGTCATCAGACATGATCGATTTGGGGGTGGTTCTGTTATGGTGTGGGGAGGCATCACTGTTGGTGGAAGAGCGGCTTTACATGTTGTTGCAGGGCGTGTTACAGGCCAGTACTACGGGGACAACATCTTGGCAGTCCATGTTGTGCCGTTCGCACGACGTCATGGCCGCCGTTTCATCTTCCACGATGACAACGCAAGATGTCACAGGGCCAGGATCGTTACAGGTTACCTCCAACAACAGAACATCACCACATTACCTTGGCCAGCACTGAGTCCCGACCCCCCCCCCCCCCATCGAGCATGTCTGGGACATGCTTGGACAGAGGTTACGTCAACGTCAACAACGTCCTGCCAATGTCCAAGAACTTGCTGCTGCGTTGCAACAGGAATGGGACAATCTGGACCAAATTGACCTTAGACGTCTCATTAGCGTAAAGCAAGAATATGATACTAGCAGTAGTTTCATTTTACCTTTACAAGGTTCTTAAAGTATTGTTGAGTTGTCTGATGTATGTGTTTCTAAATTCAATTTCTTGTTCCATGTTTCGTAAAAAAAGTAGTCTTGATTATCCCGACTTGTCAATTAGACATAGATTGATCGATGGACTGGTTAAGCGAGACTAATTTCAAAACAAGGGCACGTAACCTATCTTTTACTCAAAAGTGTCTGGATGTTATGGACGCCACTCCAAACCATTTTTCAGTATTATTTATGTATGGTAAAATGGTCATAGCTTATTAAGTTATTTAGTGACTATAAATGTGTGAAACAGATTTAAGGCTTGGTAAATATATTAGTATTGTGGTGTAATTGTCGAGATATTTGGAGATATTCATTTGGGGTGGGACACCCTACAATAACATCTACGGGGAACACAGTAATATTTAGTTTGGCCTTCTTAGTCTAAAGCTTTACATGACCATTGAAGACAAATAATATGACAGTAACTAATTCATCAATAATCTATTTTTAAAATATCAATAAGTATATTAAACTCCTGAAAGATGCAATGTGTAAGATTCAGAGAAAGGGTTGGTAGTTTTTGCTATAATAATTCAAAAATAGATAATGAGAAATTAATATCTGGAAATTTCAATCAAATAACTATTTTCTGGGCGTTCAAATCCATTTAAATCTCTGCCTAGCGAGGGTAAGGCAGTTTTTCTCATATTTATAGATCGAGGTAGACCGCGGTTTACTTATTTTATTTCGTCTAAAATAAAATACTATGTACCTGATCAGACATATTGTGTACCAATAATATTTTCAGTAAACTGATAGTGAAAAAACTCAATCAGTCAGAGGGTAATTGGAAGTTGAACTATTACAACCCGGATGTGGACAGTGTAGTTGACAAGGCATGTGAACGTGGCCTGCCTCTGTTTTTGTACGCCGTACAATCGCCATGTTTGTTCTACAAATTGAAAATTAGTATGGCGATTATTTACGGCGATATTTTTTAAAAATTTAATTATTTCTGTGGTTTTGTAATCGGAGCTCAGCTTTAAGTAGTGGTACATATATTACACGTTTCGACAGGTATTCTCGCATCACTTGTGTGTGAAAACGATAAGAATTCTTGTCGAAACGTAATACGTTATATGTGTATAAACCAGTAATTTTTTCCAAAATAAATTGTATTGTGTTTATTAATGTGCTTATTCGCTAAATGCAACTCATGGATTAAATTTCCGACCTCGTGAAAACTCAGTGCTGATTGGCACGCATATAAGATTACGTCAGTAACAATGATTTAATTTTTACAGCCTTTGAAACGCATTGTTAAATACTTAAGCCCCGTTTACATGACCAAATAATACACATATGTGCATTTTTGCATATATGTATTAGTTACTCACGTATGCAAAAGTATATTTGCTAAGCGTTCACATGTTATATAAGCATTCACAGTAAATATGTAATAAAGTGTTTAGATGCCATTTAGTCATGGAGCGGATAGCAAGGATTCGTCGTCAAAGAACCTTTCCATGTAAACGTAGTGCTGCAATTATCATAGGAATGTCTTGTGAGATAGACACGTGGATTGAAGTCAAGGTTAAATGACTGGTATAGCAAGATTGTTTTAGAAACATTTGACGACCAATCCTGGTTGGAAAATTTTAGAATGCGAAAAGGAACAATTGATATGCTATGTGGAACATTGCAGGATACACTCTCGCCAGCCACTCGCACTGTTCGAGATGCCATAGACGTCCCATTATTTACATTTGGGTCCTCTAACTGATGCTCAATACTATTTTCATGCCAAATACTTATCAAAGCCCTAGTTGCTTCATCATCCCATGCGATTCCGCGACTTTTGCGACCGACTTTACCTCTAGATATGTTGCTGACTATTTACAGACTACTATTGACGTATTTGTTTTACCCAAAACACCACTCAACATCATATATTTAGAATGATGCAACTGATAATGAGATATACACACATATGCAAATATTGCTGAGCGTTTATATGACACAATCTGCACAAATACTTACCCTAAATACTTTTGCATATATGCAAATATACTTTTGCATCTGGTCAGGACTAGGTGCAAATTTGCACCTGCAGTATCTTTACATATATATGTATGCAAATGCGTTTACATGACGAAATTTGCATACATGAGTAATTTTGTATATATGCAAAAGATTTGCACGTGTGCAAATTTCGTCATGTAAACGGGGCTTTGGACATGTAATTTTATTTACTGGGGAAATTCTTCTATTGATTGAAATTCAGAACTATTCGTCAGACGAAAGATTTATGTGCTTTTGGGTTCTACACGCCCAAAAGGCGTTGTTCCAATACTCAAAATGCTGGAAATTCTATCCTTTGTCACATGCAAATCTGAGATTGATAAACGCCACTTGATTCAATTGTAGACTATGTGACCTATCATGAACTTAGGATAGTGGTTCTCAACCTTTTTTTGCTAACGGCACACCTTGGAACATATTTGAAATTTGCAAAATAAAACACAAGTCATAGACGGCATACAACCATGCACACATATCAGAATGACTCAAACTAAGCTAAATAAAGGAAAAGACAGCTTTGCACTTTCTTTATGGCAGTGTTTCGAATTTCATCAGTCAAATAGCTCTTGTGGCACACATGTGTGCCTCGGGACACTGATTTGGCTTAGGCCAAAAAGCTTTAATGAACTGGAGGCGGCATAGTGTCATTTTTACCATTATGACGATTGAAGCCAGTGACGCCATATTGGTTAACCCAGAACATTAGAATTAATTGGTTGTGTGGAGTAAATAAAATTTCTACTTTATTATCTCAGAGGGCATGTACAGATATAGATAATAAATTATTAAGTTAAAACAAACCGTGTAGGTCCTAATTACCACAACGTTATAGAATTAAAAATATCATCTCGAACAGAGCAGTCTATATACAACAGATTGTAGAATATTGCATTTGTTTTAAAAAAAAACAAACAAAAAAAAACCCAAACAAACTTGGGGTCCATATTTTCGAACAGCGTCTAAAATAATTCGTGTTTAGGTCTAATCGGTAATAGTGGTATTCTCAAAAGGCAGATTAGCTAATCTTAAGACTAGAATTTCTCTTCGTCAAAGATTAAAATTAAGTTTTGAAATTTGAATCACTGATTTCATATAATCATTGATAAAAGGTTTTTTTTATTGTCATTGACCAAAGGTGTCGGTTACAGTAAGTGGATTGAAAATTCATGACATTGTATTTGATATCATGTTCTTAACTAAACACTGATCACTACGAAACAAGTGACTAGGTATGAGATCTAAACCCAGATCTTGTGAAGAGGGACTAAAATGTGTTTTTTTTAAAGTTGAATCTGATACATGATAGCAACTATGATGTCTTTTCAAACAATACAATAAAGTAAAGAGATCTTCTATTAAAAACATTTGATACGGAAGGGGGGCGAACATGTATGTGCAACAAATGGTTCAATGTGCCCCGGTCTCCCCTATAAAAGGAATACAAACAAGGGAATGTACGGATTATTTTTAACTTTCTAGTGTTTTCTTATCTAATGATGCTCAATTACTTTATTGAATTGTCAGATATCCTCTTGCAGTCCCACCATATAACAACTTTTGGTCTTCGAAGGAATTATTAGTGTGCAGAAATTCGCCAATGTATCTGTTATCACTCGTCACTTCAGTCAGTTATATAGTGGGATTACTCGTGTTTCCCCTCATGATTCACGAAACCTTTATTACCCATCTATCGAAAGTTTTAGTATTGGGACATTTCCCACAAGCGATGTAGTTGAGTTCACAACGGCTTATCCGGATGGGTGCCGAATACGTAACTCCTTTTAAGGGCTCGATAATAGCTCGATTCATTTTTTTTTTTTCGTTGGGTGAACTGATAATCTAGGAATCAATACAATGCATGGCCTACGTGCTGTACTTGATAACGAAAGGTACATTATTTTTTTTATAAAATAAAAGACTGGTTTTATCCAGACACCGTATAATACTGCTTGGGACATCGGTCTCCGTTTCCGAATAAAGACTGACGGGTTTTATTTGTTTGAGAACGTATCACATATATTGAATTAGTTTCTCGATTCAAAGCTAGTGGATGTCAAGGACTTTACACACAAAATCAACCAAAATAAGAATAATGGGAATCCTGAAGAATTTAATGTGGGGATTATCATTGTACACAACGTTTTTTTAGACATCTTGGGCTGATAATACATAGCTTTAATCCAATACATGTGTGCAGTTTATAGTGTGCTGTGCGGGATAAGTCGCCATTTTCTATCCAATATGTATATCGGAAACAAACGGATAACATGTGAAGTAGTGTAAAGTTTCATCGAAGTAGTAAGTGTACCCGCGATTTGCAATACATCCTTCAAATTTACTGTAATCATATCCTGACACGTGTACGTCATCTGTGTACTATGGTGGCCTACAGTCTGAATAGGATTTTTTTCTAAATAGGCTAAAAAAAAATTAAAAAAAAATTTTTTTTTTAATAGTCAGAAAAAAAAAAAATTAAACTACATTTGCCTAGCGTCTTAATACTGTCTTGATTAACCAGACCCTCAGTGTGAGTTGTCTCCTTTCCGAAAGTCGTAAAGTGTAAACCACTGATAGATCAGTGGTGTAAACAAGAATAAATTAGAAAAACTGCGGCGCTATTGCAGTTTCGCACCTCTACCTATTCGTCGTAAAGTGTAAACAAGCCTAAATAAGAAAAACTGCGGCACTATTGCACTTTCACACCTGTACTAGTTCCCGTTGCGGTAAAGGCTTGAAATTTGCAGGGTATGTTCAGGTGGATCAGCACAAATTCCAGCCAAAAGCCAAATCGATGTATAACTTTTCATTCTACCGACCTTTAGCTTCTCCAGGGAGATATATTTAACCGTTCGACGCCATTTGCATTTGTTGACTATTTAGACTCGAATAACAAGACACTCAGACGGACTTCGACTCTCCTCGCTACATGTTTAACGCTCGCAGTTCATAATAATAATACTAATTTTCGTATATTTTAATTTTTGCGCTAAGCTACCGACGTCCACAAGGGTCAATCAAATGAAAAAAAAAATCTGACTATCTTGTTATTACAAGATAGCCTATGTTGTAATTACAAGATAGCGAGAAGCGCAGGGGTAACAATTTTAAGGTCGCCACACCGATTTCATGCTCCCATAAATACCACAGACTTCATACTTTCACCAACTACATATTTATATTATAATTCATAATCTTAATGCGCTCCTAGACCTACGACTTTGATCCGGTTATCATTTTTGAAGGGCATCGTCTCTGCATAATACAGCAAGAAATAGGCAAAGACCCCGAGATTGGTGGAAAATTTCAAGTCGGGGTCAGCATCGAGGTCACAACGTTATTACCACGTAAACGCTAATCAAATTGGTCATCACCATTTACAGAAAATGGTGGCTTAGCCCAAAAATTAAAATATACGAAAATTATTATTATTATTATGAACTGCGAGCGTTAGGCGCGTAGCGCAGAGTGTCGGAGTCCGTCTGGGTGTCTTGTAATTCGAGTCTAAATATTCCACAAATGCCAATGGCGTCGAACGGATAAATATATCACCTTGGAGAAGATAACGGTCGATAAAATGAAAAGTTATTGATCGATTTGGCTGGAATTTGTTGTGAGATCATCGCTAGTCTACCTGAACAAGCTCTGACAATTCAACCATCTACGACCACGGGAACTGGTACACTTTACGACGATTAATACTTTCAAAAGATTTTCAAAAGAGAGATAACTCACTCACACTGGGCGTCTGGTTAATCAAGACACTATTAAGACGCTAGGCAAATGTAGTTTAAATTTTTTTTTTTTTTTTTTTTTTTAAGCCTATTTAGAAAAAAATGCTATTCAGACTGTAGGCCACCATAGTGTACTAATAGCTAAATGGTGCAATAATTGCTCATCAAGGTCTTTTAGATAACAACTTTAAAACGGCTAAATCTCGTTTTTGGAACGAACCTCAAAAGGCCGAAAATTGAACCATATTGATGTAATAATATGCATTGATATTAACTTATTCACATTCAACTTTCAAAATTGTACTTCATTTTCTAATCAGTTATGGTCAGAGATATACGCAACCAGTCCAAATTGCCCCTAACGCTTTGCATCGTTTATCAGGGCAATACATTACAGACTAAATTTTTAAATGTCCATTTTGTTTCAAAAAATTGGAAAACAGGAGCACGAATTTTCACGGTAAAATATTAACATGAATATTGATTATATTTTAGTCACTACTAGCTTTTTATTCGTGTTTTTAAAGTCGAAATATATGGACAAGTTGGTGATTAATTATTTAAATAGTTTTGGTCATACAGTACTATATGAATAAAATAATTACCACTTCACAGCATGAGAGTAATTTAATACTCGATCATTTGGCTTAACAACTGTACCCCACGACTTTAATTTATATCATTTTAAATTGCAAAATAGGTATATTACATATCCGTGTAGTAACTAGACTTTATAACTAGACCTGCATGCAGGAATGACGGGTTTCACTGGTGCCACGTTACCCTTAAACATGTCACTTCCGGTGCCAAGTTACCCTTGAACATATGTCACTTCTGGTACCAACGAAACCACTAAACAGGTTTCCAAATTAACATTGCACACAAATAAAATGGACGCAGAATCAACCAAATCCAGCAATATCAATTCATTTTATACATTTGTTACTTGTAAATGATCTTGACAAAATTAAATTACTTCCGGTGTTAATGAAAATGTTCAATTAGTCTTATGAAATCAGAAATGGCATACGATATCATATAGTGAAAATTTTATGTAAATCGAATAATAATTGTCACTTTTAAAGACCAAAAAACTTGAAAAGTGACTTGCAGAAAATCGGCTATTTCTCGGCAACCGTACAAGTTAGAAACCATTTTGTGGTATCTGTATGATCGTATGGGTTCATTCTATTTGTTGATTGGCATCAAATACCATAACAGACTCATTTGAATAAAATATCTGTTTTGAAGGCTAAAAATACAGTTTTTGCCAAAATGACGTTACTTCCGGTGATAATGAAAATCTTACATTACTTGTATGAAATCCCAAATGGCATTAGGTATAACATGGTGTAACGTTTATGAAAATCGAATAATAATTGACACTTTTATGGCCCCGAAACCTTCAAAAGTGACCTGTAGAAAACCGTCTATTTCTCGGCAACCGAACAAGTTAGAAAGAATTTTATGATATCAATATGACCATATGAGTTGTGTTTATATGTGAATTTAAACCAAAAGTTAAAATTATTAATACATATTAAGTAATTCTTGGTTGAATAAAACTTTGATTTAAAAAGTTTAAAATGCAGTTTTTGACAAAATGACGTCACTTCCGGTGTCAATTTTAAATAGTAATCAACTTGATATGACGCTACATGCTTTTTGAATCAAATGATGTCACTTTTATAAAAATCCAATAATAATTGACTATATTACAGGCAAAATAACGAAAACAGTGACTTATGCAGAACTGCCCATTTCTTGGCAACTGCTTATATTACAAACTAATTTTAACATACATTTTCTTCGTATGGATTATAGCTACAAGTTTATAAAAGTTATGTAAAAATATTTTAAAATCTGAAAAGCCTGAATGGGTTGTAAATAGGTCAATTTTACGCCTTTTTTCACCTCTTAATCCAATTTGCAAGAAAATGAAATAGAAATTAAAAAAACTGCTTCGCCATTTTTTGCGCCTTGAAAGGACACACTCTTTGAGTCATATAATTTTTCAAAAAAATAATATTTGTTTTTGAAGATCGTAAATAACTGTCAAAATTGTAGTTTTTGGTAAAATTATGCCACTTCCGGTGTCGACAGATAACACTATCGGTAACAAAAAAAATGACAATTGAGACAACGAAGCATATGAACTTTGTTTTATACAAATCGAACAATAACAAAATAATCTAGGACTGAAAAACTGAATTAGCCAATGGCGGCCAAGGAAAATTACTGAAGCAAAAAATTTTAACATTTTTGCGCTAGTCAGATGACTCTTTAATTCTGTGCACAATACGACTAAAAAATATTCATAAATAAAAAAGTTTTTTGTAAAATTTTAAATTTTCGAAATTTGGCGCCTAATATCTTCGAAGATTTGCCGAAAATCAAAAATCGAAAGTAGCGTAGCTATGTGCCCTGTCTCAGGCTATGCCAAAAGTATCGAAAGTTAAAATCCAATGATTATTGTTAAAATTACTGCAATATTTTCAAAAACGATAACTTCGGTGATTTCGGACATTTCGCATTGTCGCAGAACGTTCAAAATAGCTTTATCCTCTAAGTCACACCCACTTTCCCAGTAAAACCGAAGAAATCGTAACGATGCGACACGTAGTTGCTGAGATCTATTCAAATTGGAATCTGAATAATAATAATAATAACTAGACCTGCAAGCAGCACTGAACCGGCTTTCAGGAATCATACAGAAAGTTTATTTATTATACCCTAGCCGATCCATTGAGCTACCAAACTATACTTTACTTGTTTTGCTTCAGTGACACCCTCTACCATATGTTAAAGTAATATTTGCTGGCGAAAAGACCGGTCAAAATGGTAAATTATGGCAAAATACGTCACTTCCGGTGCCGAAAGAAATTTTTGTAGGTGAAAAATAAGTCGAAAATTCGCAACATACAAAATACAAACTTTGTTTTATCATATCGGGCAATAAATAATTAACCTATAATCCATAAACTGAAATTAAGAAGGTAAAAAACTTAAAAGTGACCCTGGGAAAATTGGCTATTATTCGACAAGGGAACATGCTAGAAGCCTTTTCTTGATATCAATATGATGGTATTGATTCAATCTTACTGCCTATTAGAATCAAACATTATAAAGTTAAACGAATGATAAATATAAATCCCTTCAAAAAAATGTTTGTTTTGAAGGCTAAAAATACGTTTTTTGCAAAAATTACATTACTTCCGGTGATATTGAAAATGTTAATTTAGTTCATAGAAGTCATAAATGGCATAAGGCATCAAATGGTAAAAAAATTGTTAAAATCGTATAATAATTGACACTTTTATAGACGAAAACCCTTGAAAAGTGACTTATAGAAGATCACCTATTTCTCTGTAACCGTACAAATTAGAAACCATTTTGTGGTATCTGTATGGTCGTATGGCTTCATTCTATTCGTTGATGGGAATCAAATATCATAATTTTAAAAATATTAAAAGGCAGACTCATTTTAATAAAATATTTGTTTTTTTAGGTTAAAAATACAGTTTTTGCCCAAAGACGTCATTTCCGGTCACAGTGAAAATGTAAAATTGGCTTGACCTAGTCCAAAATGGCATTAGGCATCAAATGGAAAAAAATATTGCAAATCGAATAATAATTCCCTCCTTTATAGGCAAAATAACGTGAAAAGTGATGCATGCAAAATTGCATATTTCTCAGCAACTGCTCATATTACAAACTAATTTTCCCATACATTCTCTTTGTCTGGATTAATGCTACGAGTTTATGAAAATAACAAATAAATATTTCAAAATATGAAGACGCTGAATGAATTGTAAATAACTGAATTTTACACTTTATTTTACATTTTATTCGAAATTGCCCGAAAATGAAATTGGAATTAAAAAATCTGAGCTAAAGATTTTAAGCACCTTTGCAGGGTGCATCCTTTTAGTTATATCAGTTTTGAAAAAAATAACATTTGCTTTCAAAAAGTGGTACAGAACTGTCAAAATTGTAGTTTTTGTTAATATTACGTCACTTCCGTTGCCGACAGAAAAATTTCACCGTAACAAAAAATATTACAATTGGGACCACGGAGCATATGAACTTTGTTTTCTACAAATCGAACAATAAATAATTGTTCTGGGTACGAAAAACTAAATTAGCCGATGGCGGCTAACGCAAATTACCGAGACAATTTTTTTTCTCATTTCTGTTCAAGTAGGATGATATTTTAACCCTGTGTAAAATACCATCAAAAGATATTCATAAATAAAAAAGGTTTTCGTAAAAAAAATTTTTTTTTCAAAATATCGGACATTATTTCGACTACTTCCGGTTTTACGATCATTGTCGTGATAGCTTTACGAAGTTCTTTGGATACTTAACTTTCTGTACCAGAAGTGTCAGAAACATCCATTGAGTAGTTTTGGAAAAAAAGATAAATTAAAGAGCGTTTCCAAAACTTTAACGATTTTTCATTTTTTTTCAAAGTTTGAGGCCATTTTTGGACCACCTATATTATTTCAATGCTTTTCATTTTGGATTCACTATATAGACAACCGATAGGACTTTGAGTAAGAAAAGTTTAAGAAAAATCGTAGGCGTCGTTTTCGAGAAAAGGGCGTCTCGGAATGTTAAAAAAGCGGAAAATACTTGATTTTTGGCATACAATAATTTATTTCCTTACCATTGAAATCGTATTATTTAGATACCATATGATGGTCCATTAATAGGGCTATCCAACGACACTTTAGTTCTTTTGGTCCGCTATTACCTAAGGGAGCAATCAAGTTTTTCGCAAGTGAGACAATGTTTTTAACCTTTTTTTTTCATTTTTTGAATACTTCCGGTATGGTTATTATTGTCAGAATATTTTTAATAGCTGGTTTGGGCACTAAAATAGCCACAGGGCTCTGTAATGATATATTACATTATCTGATCAGATAAAATGCCCCTGAGAAATCCTGTGTTCAAAAGTGCCAAAAATGAAAAAAAATTAAAATATCGAAAATTAAATTTCAATAATTACATACATATTATACATCGTTAGATTCTTAATTAGGTCAGCTATCTGAATATACAACCTTTTTTAAAAAATCTCTTCAAATAAAAAAATAGTAGAGCATTTTCCAAAATTTCACGATTTTTCGACTTTTTTCGATTTTCAGTCCGTTATTTCACCTATTCCAGATATTTCAAAGGCTTATTGGGTGGTTTCATGCAAATTAACTCCAAAAGGACTCTCGATAGAAAAAATTTAAGAAAAAGTTGCGGTTAAGTTTTCGAGATATAGGCGTCCAAAAACGCTCCAAATCAGAAAATACTTGATTTTCAGCGTGCCATATTTTGCTGCCTGATCATAGTATCCGTATGAATTGGGTATCATACGATAGTACAATCCTAGTGCAGTCCAATGGTACCCTAATTTGTTTAATCCATTGACATCGGACGGAGAAATCGCGTTTTCCCCAAAACTATCCATTTTTTGCATTTTTTCAAAATATTGCACATTATTTCGACTACTTCCGGTCTTCGGATCATTGTTGAAATTGCTTTATTCCTTGCAATGGTCATTTGGCTTCATGCCTTTGAAGTTTCAGATTCGACAATTCAGCCATATAACAAAACCCGAGCTCACAAAATAGGTAGAAAATTCGAAAAAAATCGAAAAATAAAGGGCGATAACTCTGAATGAAACTTATATTACTGGAATCGGATAGACTTAAGGTATCCAAAAATATAAGTCAAATTTGAAAATTTTGAAAAATGAAAAAAATCGTCTTTTAAACAAAATTTTTTAATTTTCGAACGCTAGAAGTCAGAGACGAAGTTTCGAAATTACAAAATCTTAGATTGCTATTGGCTCGGAAAAGATCGAGGGTTTCCGAAAATGTCATTTGTTTGAAAATGGGTAAATAATTGACGAAACTATGGCCAATTTTCAATTTTTTGACAACGTACAAAGATCTGCCACTTCCGGTATGCGCAGAATTTTCGAAAATACTTTATCAAGTAGCCACCACATGGTTTCCCGAAAGAAAAATTGATTTCAGATCGATATCTGCTTTCGATCATGGAGAACTTGGCCCCCGCGGTAAATAATAATAATAATAACTAGACCTGCAAGCAGCACTGAACCGGCTTTCAGGAATCATACAGGAAGTTTATTATACCATAGCCGATCCATTGAGCTACCAAACTATACTTTAGTTGTTTTGCTTCAGTGACACCCTCTATCATATGTAAAAGTAATATTTGCTGGCTAAAAGACCGGTCAAAATTGTAAATTATGGCAAAAGTATGTCACTTCCGGTGCCGAAAGAAATTTTTATAGATGAAAAATAAGTCGAAAATTCGCAACATACAAAATACAAACTTTTTTTTATAAATATCGGACAATAAATAATTAACCTATAACCCATAAACTGAAATTAAGAAGGTAAAAAACTGAAAAGTGACCCTCGGAAAATTGGTTATGATTCGGCAAGGGAACATGCTAGAAGATTTTTCTTGATATCAATATGATGGTATTGATTCAGTCTTACTGCCCATTAGAGTCAGACGTTATAAAGTTATACGAATAATAAATATAAATCCCTTCAAAAAAATGTTTGTTTTAAAGGCTAAAAATACGTTTTTTGCAAAAATTACATTACTTCCGGTGATATTGAAAATTTTAACTTGGTTCATAGAAGTCATAAATAGCATAAGGCATGAAATGGTAAATAAATTGTAAAAATCGAATAATAATTGACAGTTTTACAGACCAAAAACCTTGAAAAGTGACTTATAGAAGATCGCCTATTTCTCTGTAACCGTACAAGTTAGAAACCATTTTGTGGTATCTGTATGGTCGTATGGCTTCATTTTATTCGTTGATGGGAATCAAATATCATAATTTTAAAAATATTATAAGGCAGACTCATTTGAATAAAATATTTGTTTTTTAGGTTAAAAATACAGTTTTTGCCCAAATGACGTCATTTCCGGTCACAGTGAAAATGTAAAATTGGCTTGACCTAGTCCAAATTGGCATTAGGCATCAAATGGAAAAAAAATATTGCAAATCGAATAATAATTAACTCTTTTATAGGCAAAATAACGTGAAAAGTGATGCATGCAAAATTGCATATTTCTCGGCAACTGCTCATATTACAAACTAATTTTCGCATACATTCTCTTCGTCTGGATTATTGCTACGAGTTTATGAAAATTACAAATAAATATTTCAAAATATGAAGACGCTGAATGAATTGTAAATAACTGAATTTTACACTTTATTTTACATTTTATTCGAAATTGCCCGAAAATGAAGTTGAAATTAAAAAATATGAGCTAAGGTTTTTGTGCACCTTTGCAGGGTGCATCCTTTTAGTTATATCAGTTTTGAAAAAAAATAATATTTGCTTTCAAAAAGTGGTACCGAACTGTCAAAATTGTAGTTTTTGTTAATATTACGTCACTTCCGTTGCCGACAGAAAAATTTCACCGTAACAAAAAAAATTACAATTGGGACCATGGTGCATATGAACTTTGTTTTATACAAATCGAACAATAAATAATTTTTCTGGGTACGAAAAACTAAATTAGCCGATGGCGGCTAACGCAAATTACCGAGACAATTTTTTTTCTCATTTCTGCTCAAGTACGATGATATTTTAACCCTGTGTAAAATATCATCAAAAAATATTCATAAATAAAAAAGGTTTTCGTAAAAAAATTATTTTTTTTCGAAATATCGGACATTTTTTCGACTACTTCCGGTTTTACGATCGTTGTTGTGATAGCTTTACGAAGTCCTTTGGATACTTAACTTTCTGTACCAAAAGTGTCAGAAACATCCATTGAGTAGTTTTAGAAAAAAAAGATAAATTAAAGAGCGTTTCAAAAAATTTAACGATTTTTCAATTTTTTTCAAAGTTTGAGGCCATTTTTCGACCACTTATATTATTTCAATGCTTTTCATTTTGGATTCCCTATATAGACAACTAACAGGACTTTGAGTAAGAAAAGTTTAAGAAAAATCGTAGGCGTCGTTTTCGAGAAAAGGGCGTCTCAGAATGTTAAAAAATTGGAAAATACTAGATTTTTGGCATACAATAATTTATTTCCTTACCATCGAAATCGTATTATTTAGATACCATATGATGGTCCATTAATAGGGCTATCCAGCGACACTTTAGTTCTTTTGGTCCGCTATTACCTAAGGGAGAAATCAAGTTTTTCGCAAGTGCGACAATGTTTTTACTCTTTTTTTTCATTTTTTGAATACTTCCGGTATGGTTATTATTGTCGGAATAGTTCTAATAGCCGGTTTGGGCACTAAAATAGCCACAGGGCTCTGTAATGATATATTACATTATCTGATCAGATAAAATGCCCCTGAGAAATCCTATGTTCAAAAGTGCCAAAAATGCAAAAAATTTAAAATATCGAAAATTAAATTTTAATAATTACATACATATTATACATCGTTAGAATCGTAATTAGGTCAGCTATCTGAATATACAACCTTTTTTTAAAAATCTCTTAAAATAAAAAAATAGTAGAGCATTTTCCAAAATTTCACGATTTTTCGACTTTTTTCGATTTTCAGTCCCTTTTTTATCCTATTCCAGACATTTCAAAGTCCTATTGGATGGCTTCATGCCAAATACCTCCAAAAGGACTCTCGATAGAAAAAAAATAAAAAAAATTGTAGGTTAAGTTTTCGAGATACAGGCATCCAAAAACGCTCCTAATCAGAAAATACTTGATTTTCAGCGTGCCATATTTTGCTACCTTTTCATAGTATCTGTATGATTTGGGTATAGTCCATTCTTCATGCAACCCAACGATACCTTAATCCCTTTAATCCGTTGATATCGGGCGAAGAAATCACGTTTTTCCCAAAACCACCCATTTTTTTCGTTTTTTTGCAAATTTTGCACATTATTTCGACCACTTCCGGTTTAAGGAGTCTTGTCGAAATTGCTTTACCTGTTGATATTGGACTTTAACTTCATGTTCCAGAAGTTTCAGAAACGTCAATTCTGCCATAAAACGAAACCCGAGCTCACAAAATGGGAAGAAAATTCGAAAAAAATCGAAAAATAAAGGGCGATAACTCTGAATGAAACTTATATTACTGGAATCGGATGGACTTCAGGTATCCAAAAATGTAGGTCAAATTTGAAAATTTTGAAAAATAACAAAAATTGTCTCGTAAACAACATGTGTTCAATTTTCGAACTATAAAAGTCATAGACGAATGTTCGAAATTGAAAAATGTGAGATAGCCATTTTCTCAGAAAAGATCCAGGGATTCCAAAAATGTAATTTGTTTGAAAATGGATAAAGAATTGACGAAACTATAGCCGATTTTCAATTTTTAGAGAAAGTACAAAGTTCGGTCACTTCCGGTATGCGCAGAAATTTCAAAAATATTTTATCAAGTAGCCACCACATGGTTTCCCAATAGAAAAGCTAATTCCAGATCGATATCTGTTTTCGATCATGGAGATCTAGGCCCTCGCGGTAAATAATAATAATAATAATAACTAGACCTGCAAGCAGCACTGAACCGGCTTTCAGGAATCATACAGGAAGTTTATTATACCCTAGCCGATCCATTGAGCTACCAAACTTTAATTGTTTTGCTTCAGTGACACCCTCTATCATATGTAAAAGTAATATTTGCTGGCGAAATGACCTTTCAAAATTGTAAATTATGGCAAAATAACGTCACTTCCGGTGCCGAAAGAAATTATTATAGGTGAAAAATAAGTCGAAAATTCGCAACATACAAAATACAAACTTTCTTTTATACATATCGGGCAATAAATAATTAACCTATAACCAATAAACTGAAATTAAGAAGGTAAAAAACTTAAAAGTGACACTGGGACAATTGGCTATTTTTCGACAAGGGAACATGCTAGAAGCCTTTTCTTGATATCAATATGATGGTATTGATTCAATCTTACTGCCCATTAGAGTCAGACGTTATAAAGTTAAACGAATAATAAACATAAACCACTTCAAAAAAAATGTTTGTTTTGAAGGACAAAAATACGTTTTTTGAAAAAATTACATTACTTCCGGTGATATTGAAAATGTTAATTTAGTTCATAGAAGTCATAAATGGCATAAGGCATCAAATGGTAAAAAAATTTATAAAAATCGAATAATAATTGACACTTTTATAGACCAAAAACCTTGAAAAGTGACTTATCGAAGATCGCCTATTTCTCTGTAACCGTACAAGTTAGAAACCATTTTGTGGTATCTGTATGGTCGTATGGCTTCATTCTATTCGTTGATGGGAATCAAATATCATAATTTTAAAATTATTATAAGGCAGACTCATTTGAATAAAATATCTGTTTTTTAGGTTTAAAATACAGTTTTTGCCCAAATGACGTCATTTCCGGTCACAGTGAAATTGTAAAATTGGCTTGACCTAGAACAAATTGACACTAAGCATCAGATGGAAAAATAATATTGCAAATCGAATAATAATTCACTCTTTTATAGGCAAAATAACGTGAAAAGTGACGCATGCAAAATTGCATATTCCTCGGCAACTGCTCATATTACAAACTAATTTTCGCATACAATCTCTTCTTCTGGATTATTGCTACGAGTTTATTAAAATTACAAATAAATATTTCAAAATATGAAGACGCTGAATGAATTGTAAACAACTGAATTTTACACTTTATTTTACATTTTATTCGAAATTGCCCGAAAATGAAATTGAAATTAAAAAATCTGAGCTAAGGATATTGTGCACCTTTGCAGGGTGCATCCGTTTAGTTATATCAGTTTTGAAAAAAAATAATATTTGCTTTCAAAAAGTAGTACCGAACTGTCAAAATTATAGTTTTTGTTAATATTACGTCACTTCCGTTGCCGACAGAAAAATTTCACCATAACAAAAAAAATTACAATTGGGACCACGGAGCATATGAACTTTGTTTTATACAAATCGAACAATAAATAATTTTTCTGGGTACGAAAAACTAAATTAGCCGTTGGCGGCTAACGAAAATAACCGAGACAATTTTTTTTCCCATTTCTGGTCAAGTAGGATGATATTTTAACCCTGTGTAAAATACCATCAAAAAATATTCATAAATAAAAAAGGTTTTCGTAAAAAAAAATATTTTTTATCAAAATATCGGACATTTTTTCGACTACTTTCGGTTTTACGATCGTTGTCGTGATAGCTTTACGAAGTTCTTTGGATATTTAACTTTCTGTACCAGAAGTGTCAGAAACATCCATTGAGTAGTTTTGGAAAAAAAGATAAATTAAAGAGCGTTTACAAAAATTTTACGATTTTTCAATTTTTTTCAAAGTTTGATGTCATTTTTGGACCACCTATATTATTTCAATGCTTTTCATTTTGGATTCACTATATAGACAACCGATAGGACTATGAGTAAGAAAAGTTTCAGAAAAATCGTAGGCGTCATTTTCGAGAAAAGGGCGTCTCAGAATGTTAAAAAATCGGAAAATACTAGATTTTTGGCATACAATAATTTATTTCCTTACCATCGAAATCGTATTATTTAGATACCATATGATGGTCCATTAATAGGGCTATCCAACGACACTTTAGTTCTTTTGGTCCGCTATTACCTAAGTGAGCAATCAAGTTTTTCGCAAGTGCGACAATATTTTTAACCTTTTTTTTCATTTTTTGAATACTCCCGGTATGGTTATTATTGTCGGAATAGTTTTAATAGTCGGTTTGGGCGCTAAAATAGCCACAGGGCTCTGTAATGATATATTACATTATCTGATCAGATAAAATGCCCCTGAGAAATCCTATGTTCAAAAGTGCCAAAAATGCAAAAAATTTAAAATATCGAAAATTAAATTTCAATAATTACATACATATTATACATCGTTAGAATCGTAATTAGGTCAGCTATCTGAATATACAACCTTTTTTTAAAAATCTCTTAAAATAAAAAAATAGTAGAGCATTTTTCAAAATTTCACGATTTTTCGACTTTTTTCGATTTTCAGTCCCTTTTTTATTCTATTCCAGACATTTCAAAGTCTTATTGGTTGGCTTCATGCAAAATACCTCCAAAAGGACTCTCGATAGAAAAAATTAAAAAAAAATTGTAGGTTAAGTTTTCGAGATACAGGCGTCCAAAAATGCTAAAAATCAGAAAATTCGTGATTTTCAGCGTGCCATATTTTGCTTCCTGATCATAGTATCCGTATGAATTGGGTATCATACGATAGTACAATCCTAGTGCAGTCCAATGGTACCCTAATTTCTTTAATCCATTGATATCGGGCGGAGAAATCGCGTTTTTCCCCAAAATATCCATTTTTTGCATTTTTTTCAAAATATTGCCCATTATTTCGACCACTTCCGGTTTAAGGATTCTGGTCGAAATTGCTTTATAAGTTGGTATTGGACTATAACTTCATGTTCCAGAAGTTTCAGAAACGTCAATTCTGCCATAAACCGAAACCGGAGCTCACAAAATGGGAAGAAAATTCGAAAAAAATCGAAAAATAAAGGGCGATAACTCTGAATGAAACTTATATTACTGGAATCGGATGGACGTCAGGTATCCAAAAATGTAGGTCAAATTTGAAAATTTTGAAAAATAACAAAAATTGTCTCGTAAACAACATGTTTGCAATTTTCAAACGATAAAAGTCATAGACGAATGTTCGAAATTGAAAAATGTCTCAGAATAGATTGTCTCAGAAAAGATTCAGGGATTCCAAAAATGTAATTTGTTTGAAAATGGATAAAGAATTGACGAAACTATGGCCGATTTTCAATTTTTAGATAACGTACAAATTTCGGTCACTTCCGGTATGCGCAGAAATTTCAAAAATATTTTATCAAGTAGCCACCACATGGTTTCCCAATAGAAAATCTGATTCCAGATCGATATCTGTTTTCGATCATGGAGATCTAGGCCCTCGCGGTAAATAATAATAATAAATAATAATAATAACTAGACCTGCATAGCAGTGCTGAATCGGCTTTCAGGGTCCTTTAGATCATTGCCATGCTTTTAAATTTACCTTTATACCCTAAACGACCGATAGGACTCGGGGTAACAGAAGTTTAAGAAGTGAAATAGAAGTAGTTTTCGAGATAAACGAGTTTGAAAAGGCTCCAAAAAAAGAGGAAAATACTATATTTTCGGCATCTCATAATCTATTGCCTAACCATCGAATTTGTATCATTCTGATATCATATAAAAGTCCAAAAAGGAAAATACTAGATCTTCAGCGTCCCGTAATATTTGTCATTGAACACGCCATCTTGAGTCGGATCGCGCAAAATCTAATTTTGGAGTAAAATTTTATTTTGAAGTCTAAAAATACGTTTTTTGCAAATATGACATTACTTCCGGTGATAATGGAAATGTTAAATCAGATCATTGCAATCATAAATGGCATAAGGCATCACATGGTGAAAATTGTATGAAAATTGAATAATAATTGACACTTTTATAGACCAAAAAGATTGGAAAGTGACTTGTAGAAAATCGTCTATTTCTCGGCAACCGTACAAGTTAGAAACTTTTTTGTGGTATCTGTATGATGGTATGATTTCATGCTATTCGGTGATGGGATTCAAATATCATAATTTTAAAAATATTATAAACAAGACTCATTTGAATAAAATATTTGTTTTCTAGGTTAAAAATACAGTTTTTGGCAAAATGACGTCATTTTCGGTCACAGTGAAACTGTAAAATTGGCTTAACCTAGTCCAAATTGGCAATAGGCATCGAATGAAAAAAAATTATTGAAAATTGGATAATAATTTACTATTTTATAGGCAAAATAACGTGAAAAGTGATGCATGCAAAATTGCATATTTCTCGGCAACTGCTCATATTACAAACTATTTTTCGCATACATTCTCTTCGTCTGGATTATGGCTACGAGTTTATGAAAGTTACGAATAAATAGTTCAAAATATAAAGACGTTGAATGGGTTGTAATAACTGAATTTTACCCTTTTTTTTACATTTTATTCGAAATTGCCCGAAAATGAAATTGAAATTTAAGAATCTCAGCCAAACATTTTATGCGCCTTTACAGGGCGCATACTTTTTGTTATATCAGTTTTCGAAAAACATAATATTTGCTGTCAAAAAGTGGTACTTAACTCTCAAAATTGTAGTTTTTGTTAATATTACGCCACTTCCGTTGCGTGCAGAAAAATGTCACCGTAACAAAAAATATTACAATTGACATCACGAATCATACGCACTTTGTTTTATACAAATCGAACAATAAATAATTAATCTAGGTACGAAAAACTAAATTAGCCAATGGCGACTAAAGAAAATTACTGAGACAAAATTCTTTCTCACTTATGCTCAAGTAGGGTGATACTTTAACTCTGTGTAAACTACCATCAAAAAATATTCATAAATAAAAAAGTTTTCTGTAAAAATGTAAAAAAAAATCAATATATCGGATATTTTTTCGACTACTTCCGGTTTTTCGATCATTGTCGGAATTGCTTTAACAAGTTGATTAAATACTTAACTTCCTGTACCAGAAATATCAGAAACATTCATTAAGTAATTTTTGAAAAAAAAGATAAATAAAAGAGCATTTTCAATAATTTAATGATTTTTCAACTTTTTTCAAAGATTGAGGTCATTTTTGGACCGCCTATGATATTGCAACGCTTTTATTATTAAATGCACACGCTAGGCCACCGATAGGACTCTGAGTAAAAAATGTTTAAGAAAAATCGTAGGCGTCGTTTTCGAGAAAAAGGCGTCTCAGAATGCTCCAAAACGGAAAATACTTAATTTTCGGCGTACCATAATTCATTTCCTAAGAATCAAATTCGTGTTATTTAGATGTTATACGATCGTCTATTAATGGAACTATCCAAAGACACTTTAATTGTTTTGGTCCGCTAATATGTGACGGAGAATTCGAACTTTTGGCAAGAGCTCCAATTTTTTTTCATCTTTTTTACATTTTTCTTTGTTTTTTTAACTACTTCCGGTATACGAATCATTGTCGAGTAGTTTTCACATCCAGTTTTGGAGTTTGCATGGGACCAGGGCTCTCTAATGATATACGACACTATACGATCAAATAAAATACTTCTGAGAAATCCTATGTTCAAAAGTGTTAAAAATGTCAAAATGTCAAAATATTGAAAATTAAATTTCAATAACTGCATACATATTATACATCATTAGAATCGTAATTAGGTCAGCTTTTTAAATATATATCTTTTTTTTGAAAATCTCTTAAAATAAAAAAATAGTGGAGCATTTTCCCAAATTTCACGATTTTTCGACTTTTTTCGATTTTCAGTCCCTTTTTTGTCTTATTCCAATTATATAATAGCCTTAATGGATGGATCCATGCTAAAGACTACCGGAAGGACCATCGATAGATAAAGTTTAAGAAAAATCGCTGGAGCAGTTTTCGAAATACAGGCGTCCAAAAACGCTCCAAATCAGAAAATACTTGATTTTCAGCGTGCCATATTTTGCTTCCAGCTCATCGTATCCGTACGAATTGGGTATCATCCAGTGGTCCAATCACCGCTAGGCCAAATGATACCTTAATTTGTTTAATCCGTTGATATCGGACGGAGAAATCGTGTTTTTACCCAAGACACCAATTTTTCACGTTTTTTTCAATATATCGCATATTATTTCGACTACTTCCGGTTTACGGATTGTTGTTGAAATTGCTTTAAACGGTGGTTTGACAATATTGCTTCATGTATCAGGAATTTGAGAAACGTTGATCCGGCCGTAAAACGAAACTTAAGCTCACAAAATGTGAAGAAAATTCGAAAAAAATCGAAAAATAAAGGGCGATAACTCGGAATGAAACTTATATTACTGGAACCGGATTGCCTTCAGGTATCCAAAAATGTAGGTCAAATTTGAAAATTTTGCAAAATAACAAAAATTGTCTCTCAAATAAAATTTTTCATTTTTCGATCGCAAGAAGTCAGCGGTGAAGTTTCGAAATATCGAAATTTTCAACTGCTATCGTCCGAGAAAAGACTCAAGGTTTCCGAAAATGTCATTTGTGTGAAAATAGGTACAGAATTGACGAATCTACGGCCGTTTTTTAATTTTTTGACACAGCACGAAATTCGACCACTTCCGGTCTGCGCAGAAGTTTCAAAAATAGTTTATCAAGTAGCCAACACATGGTTTCCCTATAGAGAATTAGGTCCGAGATCGGTATCTGTTACAGGCGCTGAGAAATAGGCTCCCCCGAAAAATAAAATAATAATAATAAATAATAACTAGACCTGCAAGCAGCACTGAACCGGCTTTCAGGATTCATACAGGAAGTTTATTATACCATAGCCGATCCATTGAGCTACCAAACTATACTTTAGTTGTTTTGCTTCAGTGACACCCTCTATCTTATGTAAAAGTAATATTTGCTGGCGAAAAGACCGTCAAAATTGTAAATTATGGCAAAATTACGTCACTTCCGGTACCGAAAGAAATTGTTATAGGTGAAAAATAAGTCGAAAATTCGCAACACACAAAATACAAACTTTGTTTTATACATATCGGGCAATAAATAATTAACCTATAACCCATAAACTGAAATTAAGAAGGTAAAAAACTTAAAAGTGACCCTGGGAAAATTGGCTATTATTCGACAAGGGAACATGCTAGAAGCCTTTACTTGATATCAATATGATGGTATTGATTCAATCTTACTGCCCATTAGAGTCAGACGTTATCAAGTTAAACGAATAATAAATATAAATCCCTTCAAAAAAATGTTTGTTTTGAAGGCTAAAAATACGATTTTTTGCAAAAATTACATTACTTCCGGTGATATTGAAATGTTAACTTAGTTCATAGAAGTCATAAATGGCATAAGGCATCAAATGGTAAAAAAGTTATAAAAATCGAATAATAATTGACACTTTTATAGACCAAAAACCTTGAAAAGTGACTTATAGAAGATCGCCTATTTCTCTGTAACCATACAAGTTAGAAACCATTTTGTGGTATCTGTATGGTCGTATGGCTTCATTCTATTCGTTGATGGGAATCAAATATCATAATTTCAAAAATATTATAAGGCAGACTCATTTGAATAAAATATTGGTTTTTGAGGTTAAAAATACAGTTTTTGCCCAAATGACATCATTTCCGGTCACAGTGAAAATGTAAAATTGGCTTGACCTAGTCCAAATTGGCATTAGGCATCAAATGAAAAAAAAATATTGCAAATCGAATGATAATTCACTCTTTTATAGGCAAAATAACGTGAAAAGTGATGCATGCAAAATTGCATATTTCTCGGCAACTGCTCATATTACAAACTAATTTTCGTATACATTCTCTTCGTCTGGATTATTGCTACGAGTTTATGAAAATTACAAATAAATATTTCAAAATATGAAGACGCTGAATGAATTGTAAATAACAGAATTTTACACTTTATTTTACATTTTATTCGAAATTGCCCGAAAATGAAATTGAAATTAAAAAATCTGAGCTAAGGATTTTGTGCATCTTTGCAGGGTGCATCCTTTTAGTTATATGAGTTTTGAAAAAAAAAATATTTGCTTTCAAAAAGTGGTACCGAACTGTCAAAATTGTAGTTTTTGTTAATATTACGTCACTTCCGTTGCCAACAGAAAAATTTCACCGTAACAAAAAAAATTACAATTGGGACCACGGAGCATATGAACTTTGTTTTATACAAATCGAACGATAAATAATTTTTCTGGGTACGAAAAACTAAATTAGTCGATGGCGGCTAACGCAAATTACGGAGACAATTTTTTTTTCTCATTTCTGCTCAAGTACGATGATATTTTAACCCTGTGTAAAATATCATCAAAAAATATTCATAAATAAAAAAGGTATTCGTAAAAAAATTATTTTTTTTCAAAATATCGGACATTTTTTCGATTACTTCCGGTTTTACGATCATTGTCGCGATAGCTTTACGAAGTTCTTTCGATACTTAACTTTTTGTACCAGAAGTGTCAGAAACATCCATTGAGTAGTTTTGGAAAAAAAGATAAATTAAAGAGCGTTTCCAAAACTTTAACGATTTTTCAATTTTTTTCAAAGTTTGAGGCCACTTTTGGACCACCTATATTATTTCAATGCTTTTCATTTTGGATTCACTATATAGACAACCGATAGGACGTTGAGTAAGAAAAGTTTAAGAAAAATCGTAGGCGTCGTTTTCGAGAAAAGGGCGTCTCGGAATGTTAAAAAAGCGGAAAATACTTGATTTTTGGCATACAATAATTTATTTCCTTACCATTGAAATCGTATTATTTAGATACCATATGATGGTCCATTAATAGGGCTATCCAACGACACTTTAGTTCTTTTGGTCCGCTATTACCTAAGGGAGCAATCAAGTTTTTCGCAAGTGAGACAATGTTTTTAACCTTTTTTTTTCATTTTTTGAATACTTCCGGTATGGTTATCATTGTCGGAATATTTTTAATAGCCGGTTTGGGCACTAAAATAGCCACAGGGCTCTGTAATGATATATTACATTATCTGATCAGATAAAATGCCCCTGAGAAATCCTGTGTTCAAAAGTGCTAAAAATGAAAAAAATTTAAAATATCGAAAATTAAATTTCAATAACTACATACATATTATACATCGTTAGATTCTTAATTAGGTCAGCTATCTGAATATACAACCTTTTTTAAAAAATCTCTTCAAATAAAAAAATAGTAGAGCATTTTCCAAAATTTCACGATTTTTCGACTTTTTTCGATTTTCAGTCCGTTATTTCACCCATTCCAGATATTTCAAAGGCTTATTGGGTGGTTTCATGTAAATTAACTCCGAAAGGACTCTCGATAGAAAAAATTTAAGAAAAAGTTACGGTTAAGTTTTCGAGATATAGGCGTCCAAAAACGCTCCAAATCAGAAAATACTTGATTTTCAGCGTGCCATATTTTGCTGCCTGATCATAATATCCGTATGAATTGGGTATCATACGATAGTACAATCCTAGTGCAGTCCAATGGTACCCTAATTCGTTTAATCCATTGACATCGAACGGAGAAATCGCGTTTTCCCCAAAACTATCCATTTTTTGCATTTTTTCAAAATATTGCACATTATTTCGACTACTTCCGGTCTACGGATCATTGTTGAAATTGCTTTATTCCTTGCAATGGTCATTTGGCTTCATGCCTTAGAAGTTTCAGATTCGCCAATTCAGCCATATAACGAAACCCGAGCTCGCAAAATAGGTAGAAAATTCGAAAAAAATCGAAAAATAAAGGGCGATAACTCTGAATGAAACTTATATTACTGGAATCGGATGGACTTAAGGTATCCAAAAATATAAGTCAAATTTGAAAATTTTGAAAAATGAAAAAAATTGTCTCTTAAACAAATTTTTTTAATTTTCGAACGCTAGAAGTCAGCGACGAAGTTTCGAAATTACAAAATCGTAGATTGCTATTGACTCGGAAAAGATTCAGGGTTTCCGAAAATGTCATTTGTTTGAAAATGGGTAAATAATTGACGAAACTATGGCCAATTTTCAATTTTTTGACAACGTACAAAGATCTGCCACTTCCGGTATGCGCAGAATTTTCGAAAATACTTTATCAAGTAGCCACCACATGGTTTCCCGAAAGAAAAGTTGATTTCAGATCGATATCTGCTTTCGATCATGGAGAACTTGGCCCCCGCGGTAAATAATAATAATAATAATAATTTTAGTAATCTCAATAGGCTTTCAGACGAAAGTCTGAAAGCCTAATAATTTTAGTAAAAACAATAGTCTTTCAGACGAAAGTCTGAAAGCCTAACTAGACCTGCAAGCAGCACTGAACCGGCTTTCAGGAATCATACAGGAAGTTTATTATACCATAGCCGATCCATTGAGCTACCAAACTATACTTTAGTTGTTTTGCTTCAGTGACACCCTCTATCATATCTAAAAGTAATATTTGCTGGCTAAAAGACCGGTCAAAAATTTAAATTATGGCAAAAGTATGTCACTTCCGGTGCCGAAAGAAATTTTTATAGATGAAAAATAAGTCGAAAATTCGCAACATACAAAATACAAACTTTTTTTTATAAATATCGGACAATAAATAATTAACCTATAACCCATAAACTGAAATTAAGAAGGTAAAAAACTGAAAAGTGACCCTCGGAAAATTGGTTATTATTCGACAAGGGAACATGCTAGAAGATTTTTCTTGATATCAATATGATGGTATTGATTCAGTCTTACTGCCCATTAGAGTCAGACGTTATAAAGTTAAACGAATAATAAATATAAATCCCTTCAAAAAAATGTTTGTTTTAAAGGCTAAAAATACGTTTTTTGCAAAAATTACATTACTTCCGGTGATATTGAAAATTTTAACTTGGTTCATAGAAGTAATAAATAGCATAAGGCATGAAATGGTAAATAAATTGTAAAAATCGAATAATAATTGACAGTTTTACAGACCAAAAACCTTGAAAAGTGACTTATAGAAGATCGCCTATTTCTCTGTAACCGTACAAGTTAGAAACCATTTTGTGGTATCTGTATGGTCGTATGGCTTCATTTTATTCGTTGATGGGAATCAAATATCATAATTTTAAAAATATTATAAGGCAGACTCATTTGAATAAAATAATTATTTTTTAGGTTAAAAATACAGTTTTTGCCCAAATTACGTCATTTCCGGTCACAGTGAAAATGTAAAATTGGCTTGACCTAGTCCAAATTGGCATTAGGCATCAAATGGAAAAAAAATATTGCAAATCGAATAATAATTAACTCTTTTATAGGCAAAATAACGTGAAAAGTGATGCATGCAAAATTGCATATTTCTCGGCAACTGCTCATATTACAAACTAATTTTCGCATACATTCTCTTCGTCTGGATTATTGCTACGAGTTTATGAAAATTACAAATAAATATTTCAAAATATGAAGACGCTGAATGAATTGTAAATAACTGAATTTTACACTTTATTTTACATTTTATTCGAAATTGCCCGAAAATGAAGTTGAAATTAAAAAATATGAGCTAAGGTTTTTGTGCACCTTTGCAGGGTGCATCCTTTTAGTCATATCAGTTTTGAAAAAAAATAATATTTGCTTTCAAAAAGTGGTACCGAACTGTCAAAATTGTAGTTTTTGTTAATATTACGTCACTTCCGTTGCCGACAGAAAAATTTCACCGTAACAAAAAAAATTACAATTGGGACCATGGTGCATATGAACTTTGTTTTATACAAATCGAACAATAAATAATTTTTCTGGGTACGAAAAACTAAATTAGCCGATGGTGGCTAACGCAAATTACCGAGACAATTTTTTTTCTCATTTCTGCTCAAGTACGGTGATATTTTAACCCTGTGTAAAATATCATCAAAAAATATTCATAAATAAAAAAGGTTTTCGTAAAAAAATTAATTTTTTTCGAAATATCGGACATTTTTTCGACTACTTCCGGTTTTACGATCGTTGTTGTGATAGCTTTACGATATCCTTTGGATACTTAACTGTACGTACCAGAAGTGTCAGAAACATCCATTGAGTAGTTTTGGAAAAAAAGATAAATTAAAGAGCGTTTCAAAAAATTTAACGATTTTTCAATTTTTTTCAAAGTTTGAGGCCATTTTTCGACCACTTATATTATTTCAATGCTTTTCATTTTGGATTCCCTATATAGACAACTGACAGGACTTTGAGTAAGAAACGTTTAAGAAAAATCGTAGGCGTCGTTTTCGAGAAAAGGGCGTCTCAGAATGTTAAAAAATTGGAAAATACTAGATTTTTGGCATACAATAATTTATTTCCTTACCATCGAAATCGTATTATTTAGATACCATATGATGGTCCATTAATAGGGCTATCCAGCGACACTTTAGTTCTTTTGGTCCGCTATTACCTAAGGGAGAAATCAAGTTTTTCGCAAGTGCGACAATGTTTTTACTCTTTTTTTTCATTTTTTGAATACTTCCGGTATGGTTATTATTGTCGGAATAGTTCTAATAGCCGGTTTGGGCACTAAAATAGCCACAGGGCTCTGTAATGATATATTACATTATCTGATCAGATAAAATGCCCCTGAGAAATCCTATGTTCAAAAGTGCCAAAAATGCAAAAAATTTAAAATATAGAAAATTAAATTTTAATAATTACATACATATTATACATTGTTAGAATCGTAATTAGGTCAGCTATCTGAATATACAACCTTTTTTTAAAAATCTCTTAAAATAAAAAAATAGTAGAGCATTTTCCAAAATTTCACGATTTTTCGACTTTTTTCGATTTTCAGTCCCTTTTTTATCCTATTCCAGACATTTCAAAGTCCTATTGGATGGCTTCATGTCAAATACCTCCCAAAGGACTCTCGATAGAAAAAATTTAAAAAATATTGCAGGTTAAGTTTTCGAGATACAGGCGTCCAAAAACGCTCCAAATCAGAAAATACTTGATTTTCAGCCTGCCATATTTTGCTGTCTGTTCATAGTATCCGTATGAATGGGGTATCATATGATAGTCCAACAATCGTGCCATCAAACGGTACCTCCATTCGTTTAATCCATTGATATCGGACAGAGAAATAGCGTTTTCCCCCAAAATATCCATTTTTTGCATTTTTTTCAAAATATTGAACATTATTTCGACCACTTCCGGTTTGAAGATCCGTGTCGAAATTGCTTTATCAGTTGGTATTGGACTATAACTTCATGTTCCAGAAGTTTCATAAACGTCAATTCTACCATAAAACGAAACCCGAGCTCGCAAAATGGGAAGAAAATTCGAAAAAAATCGGAAAATAAAGGGCGATAACTCTGAATGAAACTTATATTACTGGAATCGGATGGACTTCAGGTATCCAAAAATGTAGGTCAAATTTGAAAATTTTGAAAAATAACAAAAATTGTCTCGTAAACAACATGTTTTCAATTTTCGAACGATAAAAGTCATAGACGAATGTTCGAAATTGAAAAATGTGAGATAGCCATTGTCTCAGAAGAGATTCAGGGATTCCAAAAATGTAATTTGTTTGAAAATGGATAAAGAATTGACGAAACTATGGCCGATTTTCAATTTTTAGAGAAAGTACAAAGTTCGGTCACTTCCGGTATGCGCAGAAATTTCAAAAATATTTTATCAAGTAGCCACCACATGGTTTCCCGATAGAAAAGCTAATTCCAGATCGATATCTGTTTTCGATCATGGAGATCTAGGCCCTCGCGGTAAATAATAATAATAATAATAATAACTAGACCTGCAAGCAGCACTGAACCGGCTTTCAGGAATCATACAGGAAGTTTATTATACCATAGCCGATCCATTGAGCTACCAAAGTATACTTTAGTTGTTTTGCTTCAGTGACACCCTCTATCATATGTAAAAGTAATATTTGCTGGCGAAAAGACAGGTCAAAATTGTAAATTATGGCAAAATTACGTCACTTCAGGTACCGAAAGAAATTTTTATAGGTGAAAAATAAGTCGAAAATTCGCAACACACAAAATACAAACTTTGTTTTATACATATCGGGCAATAAATAATTAACCTATAACCCATAAACTGAAATTAAGAAGGTAAAAAACTTAAAAGTGACCCTGGGAAAATTGGTTATTATTCGACAAGGGAACATGCTAGAAGCCTTTTCTTGATATCAATATGATGGTATTGATTCAATCTTACTGCCCATTAGAGCCAGACGTTATAAAATTAAACGAATAATGAATATAAATCACTTCAAAAAAATGTTGTTTTGAAGGCTAAAAATACGTTTTTTGCAAAAATTACATTACTTCCGGTGATATTGAAAATGTTAACTTGGTTCATAGAAGTCATAAATGGCATAAGGCATCAAATGGTAAAAAAATTATAAAAATCGAATAATAATTGACACGTTTATAGACCAAAAACCTTGAAAAGTGACTTATAGAAGATCGCCTATTTCTCTGTAACCGTACAAGTTAGAAACCATTTTGTGGTATCTGTATGGTCGTATGGCTTCATTCTATTCGTTGATGGGAATAAAATATCATAATTTTAAAGATATTATAAGGGAGACTGATTTGAATAAAATATTAGTTTTTTAGGTTAAAAATACAGTTTTTGCCCAAATGACGTCATTTCCGGTTACAGTGAAAATGTAAAATTGGCTTGACCTAGTCCAAATTGGCATTAGACATCAAATGGAAAAAAAATATTGCAAATCGAATAATAATTCACTCTTGTATAGGCAAAATAACGTGAAAAGTGATGCATGCAAAATTGCATATTTCTCGACAACTGCTCATATTACAAACTAATTTTCGCATACATTCTCTTCGTCTGGATTATTGCTACGAGTTTATGAAAATTACAAATAAATATTTAAAAATATGAAGACGCTGAATGAATTGTAAATAGCTGAATTTTACACTTTATTTTACATTTTATTCGAAATTGCCCGAAAATGAAATTGAAATTTAAAAATATGAGCTAAGGATTTTGTGCACCTTCGCAGGGTGCATCCTTTTAGTTATATCAGTTTTGAAAAAAAATAATATTTTCTTTCAAAAAGTGGTACCGAACTGTCAAAATTGTAGTTTTTGTTAATATTACGTCACTTCCGTTGGCGACAGAAAAATTTCACCGTAACATAAAAAATAACAATTGGGACCACGGAGCATATGAACTTTGTTTTATACAAATCGAACAATAAATAATTTTTCTGGGTACGAAAAACTAAATTCGCCGATGGCGGCTAACGCAAATTACCCAGACAATTTTTTTTCTCATTTCTGCTCAAGTACGATGATATTTTAACCCTGTGTAAAATATCACCAAAAAATATTCATAAATAAAAAAGATTTTCGTAAAAAAAATTTTTTTTTCAAAATATCGGACATTTTTTCGACTACTTCCAGTTTTACGATCGTTGTTGTGATAGCTTTACGAAGTTCTTTGGATACTTAACTTTCTGTACCAGAAGTGTCAGAAACATCCATTGAGCAGTTTTGGAAAAAAAGATAAATAAAAGAGCGTTTACAAAAATTTAACGATTTTTCAATTTTTTTCAAAGTTTGATGCCATTTTTGGACCACCTATATTATTTCAATGCTTTTCATTTTGGATTCACTATATAGACAACCGATGGGACTTTGAGTTAGAAAAGTTTAAGAAAAATCTGCGGCGTCGTTTTCGAGAAAAGGGCGTCTCAGAATGTTAAAAAATCGGAAAATACTAGATTTTTGGCATACAATAATTTATTTCCTTACCATCGATATCGTATTATTTAGATACCATATGATGGTCGTTTAATAGGGCTATCCAACGACACTTTAGTTCTTTTGGTCCGCTATTACCTAAGGGAGAAATCAAGTTTTTCGCAAGTGCGACAATGTTTTTAACCTTTTTTTTCATTTTTTGAATACTTCCGGTATGGTTATTATTGTCGGTATAGTTTTAATAACCGGTTTGGGCACTAAAATAGCCACAGTGCTCTGTAATGATATATTACATTATCTGATCAGATAAAATGCCCCTGAGAAATCCTAGGTTCAAAAGTGCCAAAAATGCAAAAAATTTAAAATATCGAAAATTAAATTTCAATAACTACATACATATTATACATCGTTAGAATCGTAATTAGGTCAGCTATCTGAATATACAATCGTTTTTTGGAAATCTTTGAAAATAAAAAAATAGCAGAGCATTTTCCAAAATTTCACGATTTTTCGACTTTTTTCGATTTTCAGTCCGTTATTTCACCTATTCCAGATATTTCAAAGTCTTATTGGATGGCTTCATGCAAAGTACCTCCGAAAGGTCTCTCGATAGAAAAAATTACAAAAAAAGTTGCGGTTAAGTTTTCGAGATACAGGCGTCCAAAAACGCTCCAAATCAGAAAATACTTGATTTTCAGCGTGCCATATTTTGCTGCCTGCTCATCGTATCCGTACGAGTTGGGTATCATACGATAGCACAATCCTAGTACAGTCCAATGGTACCCTAATTTCTTTAATCCATTGATATCGGGCAGAGAATTCGCGTTTTTCCCCAAAATATCCATTTTTTGCATTTTTTTCAAAATATTGCACATTATTTCGACCACTTCCGGTTTAAGGATTCTTGTCGAAATTGCTTTATACGTTGGTATTGGACTATAACTTCATGTTCTAGAAGTTTCAGAAACGTCAATTCTACCATAAAACGAAACCCGAGCTGACAAAATGGGAAGAAAATTCGAAAAAAATCGAAAAATAAAGGGCGATAACTCTGAATGAAACTTATATTACTGGAATCGGATGGACTTCAGGTATCCAAAAATGTAGGTCAAATTTGAAAATTTTGAAAAATGACAAAAATGGTCTCGTAAACAACATGTTTTCAATTTTCGAACGATAAAAGTCATAGACGAATGTTCGAAATTGAAAAATGTGAGATAGCCATTGTCTCAGAAAAGATTCAGGGATTCCAAAAATGTAATTTGTTTGAAAATGGATAACGAATTGACGAAACTATGGCCGATTTTCAATTTTTAGACAACGTGCAAAGTTCGGTCACTTCCGGTATGCGCAGAAATTTCAAAAATATTTTATCAAGTAGCCACCACATGGTTTCCCAATAGAAAATCTAATTCCAGATCGATATCTGTTTTCGATCATGGAGATCTAGGCCCCCGCGGTAAATAATAATAATAATAATAATAACTAGACCTGCAAGCAGCACTGAACCGGCTTTCAGGAATCATACAGAAAGTTTATTATACCATAGCCGATCCATTGAGCTACCAAACTATACTTTAGTTGTTTTGCTTCAATGACACCCTCTACCATATGTTAAAGTAATATTTGCTGGCGAAAAGACCGGTCAAAATGGTAAATTATGGCAAAATACGTCACTTCCGGTGCCGAAATACATTTTTACAGGTGAAAAATAAGTCGAAAATTCGCAACATACAAAATATAAACTTTGTTTTATCATATCGGGCAATAAATAATTAACCTATAATCCATAAACTGAAATTAAGAAGATAAAAAACTTAAAAGTGACCCTGGGAAAATTGGCTATTATTCGACAAGGGAACATGCTAGAAGCCTTTTCTTGATATCAATATGATGGTATTGATTCAATCTTACTGCCTATTGGAATCAAACATTATAAAGTTAAACAAATGATAAATATAAATCCCTTCAAAAAAATGTTTGTTTTGAAGGCTAAAAATACCTTTTTTGCAAAAATTACATTACTTCCGGTGATATTGAAAATGTTAATTTAGTTCATAGAAGTCATAAATGGCATAAGGCATCAAATGGTAAAAAAATGATTAAAATCGTATAATAATTGACACTTTTATAGACGAAAACCCTTGAAAAGTGACTTATAGAAGATCGCCTATTTCTCTGTAACCGTACAAGTTAGAAACCATTTTGTGGTATCTGTATGGTCGTATGGCTTCATTCTATTCGTTGATGGGAATCAAATATCACAATTCTAAAAATATTATAAGGCAGACTCATTTTAATAAAATATTTGTTTTTTAGGTTAAAAATACAGTTTTTGCCCAAAAGACGTCATTTCCGGTCACAGTGAAAATGTAAAATTGGCTTGACCTAGTCTAAAATGGCATTAGGCATCAAATGGAAAAAAAATATTGCAAATCCAATATTAATTCCCTCCTTTATAGGCAAAATAACGTGAAAAGTGATGCATGCAAAATTGCATATTTCTCAGCAACTGCTCATATTACAAACTAATTTTCCCATACATTCTCTTTGTCTGGATTAATGCTACGAGTTTATGAAAATAACAAATAAATATTTCAAAATATGAAGACGCTGAATGAATTGTAAATAACTGAATTTTACACTTTATTTTACATTTTATTCGAAATTGCCCGAAAATGAAATTGGAATTAAAAAATCTGAGCTAAAGATTTTGTGCACCTTTGCAGGGTGCATCCTTTTAGTTATATCAGTTTTGAAAAAAATAACATTTGCTTTCAAAAAGTGGTACAGAACTGTCAAAATTGTAGTTTTTGTTAATATTACGTCACTTCCGTTGCCGACAGAAAAATTTCACCGTAACAAAAAATATTACAATTGGGACCACGGAGCATATGAACTTTGTTTTATACAAATCGAACAATAAATAATTGTTCTGGGTACGAAAAACTAAATTAGCCGATGGCGGCTAACGCAAATTACCGAGACAATTTTTTTTCTCATTTCTGTTCAAGTAGGATGATATTTTAACCCTGTGTAAAATACCATCAAAAAATATTCATAAATGAAAAAGGTTTTCGTAAAAAAATTTTTTTTTTTCAAAATATCGGACATTTTTTCGACTACTTCCGGTTTTACGATCATTGTCGTGATAGTTTTACGAAGTTCTTTGGATACTTAACTTTCTGTACCAGAAGTGTCAGAAACATCCATTGAGTAGTTTTGGAAAAAAAGATAAATTAAAGAGCGTTTCCAAAACTTTAACGATTTTTCAATTTTTTTCAAAGTTTGAGGCCATTTTTGGACCACCTATATTATTTCAATGCTTTTCATTTTGGATTCACTATATAGACAACCGGTAGGACTTTGAGTAAGAAAAGTTTAAGAAAAATCGTAGGCGTCGTTTTCGAGAAAAGGTCGTCTCGGAATGTTAAAAAAAGCGGAAAATACTTGATTTTTGGCATACAATAATTTATTTCCTTACCATTGAAATCGTATTATTTAGATACCATATGATGGCCCATTAATACGGCTATCCAACGACACTTTAGTTCTTTTGGTCCGCTATTACCTAAGGGAGCAATCAAGTTTTTCGCAAGTGAGACAATGTTTTTAACCTTTTTTTTCATTTTTTTGAATACTTCCGGTATGGTTAATATTGTCGAAATATTTTTAATAGCCGGTTTGGGCACTAAAATGGCCACAGTGCTCTGTAATGATATATTACATTATCTGATCAGATAAAATGCCCCTGAGAAATCCTGTGTTCAAAAGTGCCAAAAATGAAAAAAAATTAAAATATCGAAAATTAAATTTCAATAATTACATACATATTATACATCGTTAGAATCTTAATTAGGTCAGCTATCTGAATATACAACCTTTTTTAAAAAATCTCTTCAAATAAAAAAATAGTAGAGCATTTTCCAAAATTTCACGATTTTTCGACTTTTTTCGATTTTCAGTCCGTTATTTCACCTATTCCAGATATTTCAAAGGCTTATTGGGTGGTTTCATGCAAATTAACTCCGAAAGGACTCTCGATAGAAAAAATTTAAGAAAAAGTTACGGTTAAGTTTTCGAGATATAGGCGTCCAAAAACGCTCCAAATCAGAAAATACTTCATTTTCAGCGTGCCATATTTTGCTGCCTGATCATAATATCCGTATGAATTGGGTATCATACGATAGTACAATCCTAGTGCAGTCCAATGGTACCCTAATTTGTTGAATCCATTGACATCGGACGGAGAAATCGCGTTTTCCCCAAAACTATCCATTTTTTGCATTTTTTCAAAATATTGCACATTATTTCGACTACTTCCGGTCTACGGATCATTGTTGAAATTGCTTTATTCCTTGCAATGGTCATTTGGCTTCATGCCTTAGAAGTTTCAGATTCGCCAATTCAGCCATATAACGAAACCCGAGCTCACAAAATAGGTAGAAAATTCGAAAAAAATCGAAAAATAAAGGGCGATAACTCTGAATGAAACTTATATTACTGGAATCGGATGGACTTAAGGTATCCAAAAATATAAGTCAAATTTGAAAATTTTGAAAAATGAAAAAAATTGTCTCTTAAACAAATTTTTTTAATTTTCGAACGCTAGAAGTCAGCGACGAAGTTTCGAAATTACAAAATCTTAGATTGCTATTGGCTCGGAAAAGATTCAGGGTTTCCGAAAATGTCATTTGTTTGAAAATGGGTAAATAATTGACGAAACTATGGCCAATTTTCAATTTTTTGACAACGTACAAAAATCTGCCACTTCCGGTATGCGCAGAATTTTCGAAAATACTTTATCAAGTAGCCACCACATGGTTTCCAGAAAGAAAAGTTGATTTCAGATCGATATCTGCTTTCGATCATGGAGAACTTGGCCCCCGCGGTAAATAATAATAATAACTAGACCTGCAAGCAGCACTGAACCGGCTTTCAGGAATCATACAGGAACTTTCTTATACCATAGCCGATCCATTGAGCTACCAAACTATACTTTAGTTGTTTTGCTTCAGTGACACCCTCTATCATATGTAAAAGTAATATTTGCTGGCGAAAAGACCGGTCAAAATTGTAAATTATGGCAAAATTACGTCACTTCCGGTACCGAAAGATATTTTTATAGGTGAAAAATAAGTCGAAAATTCGCAACACACAAAATACAAACTTTGTTTTATACATATTGGGCAATAAATAATTACCCTATAACCCATAAACTGAAATTAAGAAGGTAAAAAACTTAAAAGTGACCCTGGGAAAATTGGCTATTATTCGACAAGGGAACATGCTAGAAGGCTTTTTTTCATATCAATATGATGGTATTGATTCAATCTTACTGCCCATTAGAGTCAGACGTTATTAAGTTAAACGAATAATAAATATAAATCCCTTCAAAAAAATGTTTGTTTTGAAGGCTAAAAATACGTTTTTTGCAAAAATTACATTACTTCCGGTGATATTGAAAATGTTAACTTAGTTCATAGAAGCCATAATTGGCATAAGGCATCAAATGGTAAAAAAATTATAAAAATCGAATAATAATTGAGACTTTTATAGACCAAAAACCTTGAAAAGTGACTTATAGAAGATCGCCTATTTCTCTGTAACCATACAAGTTAGAAACCATTTTGTGGTATCTGTATGGTCGTATGGCTTCATTCTATTCGTTGATGGGAATCAAATATCATAATTTTAAAAATATTATAAGGCAGACTCATTTGAATAAAATATTTGTTTTTTGGGTTAAAAATACAGTTTTTGCCCAAATGACGTCATTTCCGGTCACAGTGAAAATGTAAAATTGACTTGACCTAGTCCAAATTGGCATTAGGCATCAAATGGAAAAAAAATATTGCAAATCGAATGATAATTCACTCTTTTATAGGCAAAATAACGTGAAAAGTGATGCATGCAAAATTGCATATTTCTCGGCAACTGCTCATATTACAAACTAGTTTTCGCATACATTCTCTTCGTCTGGATTATTGCTACGAGTTTATGAAAATTACAAATAAATATTTCAAAATATGAAGACGCTGAATGAATTGTAAATAACTGAATTTTACACTTTATTTTACATTTTATTCGAAATTGCCCGAAAATGAAATTGAAATTAAAAAATCTGAGCTAAGGATTTTGTGCATCTTTGCAGGGTGCATCCTTTTAGTTATATCAGTTTTGAAAAAAAAAATATTTGCTTTCAAAAAGTGGTACCGAACTGTCAAAATTGTAGTTTTTGTTAATATTACGTCACTTCCGTTGCCGACAGAAAAATTTCACCGTGACATAAAAAATAACAATTGGGACCACGGAGCATATGAACTTTGTTTTATACAAATCGAACAATAAATAATTTTTCTGGGTACGAAAAACTAAATTCGCCGATGGCGGCTAACGCAAATTACCCAGACATTTTTTTTCTCATTTCTGCTCAAGTACGATGATATTTTAACCCAGTGTAAAATATCACCAAAAAATATTCATAAATAAAAAAGATTTTCGTAAAAAAAATAATTTTTTTCAAAATATCGGACATTTTTTCGACTACTTCCAGTTTTACGATCGTTGTTGTGATAGCTTTACGAAGTTCTTTGGATACTTAACTTTCTGTACCAGAAGTGTCAGAAACATCCATTGAGCAGTTTTGGAAAAAAAGATAAATAAAAGAGCGTTTACAAAAATTTAACGATTTTTCAATTTTTTTCAAAGTTTGATGCCATTTTTGGACCACCTATATTATTTCAATGCTTTTCATTTTGGATTCACTATATAGACAACCGATGGGACTTTGAGTTAGAAAAGTTTCAGAAAAATCTGCGGCGTCGTTTTCGAGAAAAGGGCGTCTCAGAATGTTAAAAAATCGGAAAATACTAGATTTTCGGCATACAATAATTTATTTCCTTACCATCGATATCGGATTATTTTGATACCATATGATGGTCCATTAATAGGGCTATCCAACGACACTTTAGTTCTTTTGGTCCGCTATTACCTAAGGGAGAAATCAAGTTTTTCGCAAGTGCGACAATGTTTTTAACCTTTTTTTTCATTTTTTGAATACTTCCGGTATGGTTATTATTGTCGGTATAGTTTTAATAACCGGTTTGGGCACTAAAATAGCCACAGTGCTCTGTAATGATATATTACATTATCTGATCAGATAAAATGCCCCTGAGAAATCCTAGGTTCAAAAGTGCCAAAAATGCAAAAAATTTAAAATATCGAAAATTAAATTTCAATAACTACATACATATTATACATCGTTAGAATCGTAATTAGGTCAGCTATCTGAATATACAATCGTTTTTTGGAAATCTTTGAAAATAAAAAAATAGCAGAGCATTTTCCAAAATTTCACGATTTTTCGACTTTTTTCGATTTTCAGTCCGTTATTTCACCTATTCCAGATATTTCAAAGTCTTATTGGATGGCTTCATGCAAAATACCTCCGAAAGGACTCTCGATAGAAAAAATTACAAAAAAAGTTGCGGTTAAGTTTTCGAGATACAGGCGTCCAAAAACGCTCCAAATCAGAAAATACTTGATTTTCAGCGTGCCATATTTTGCTGCCTGCTCATCGTATCCGTACGAGTTGGGTATCATACGATAGCACAATCCTAGTGCAGTCCAATGGTACCCTAATTTCTTTAATCCATTGATATCGGGCGGAGAATTCGCGTTTTTCCCCAAAATATCCATTTTTTGCATTTTTTTCAAAATATTGCACATTATTTCGACCACTTCCGGTTTAAGGATTCTTGTCGAAATTGCTTTATACGTTGGTATTGGACTATAACTTCATGTTCTAGAAGTTTCAGAAACGTCAATTCTACCATAAAACGAAACCCGAGCTGACAAAATGGGAAGAAAATTCGAAAAAAATCGAAAAATAAAGGGCGATAACTCTGAATGAAACTTATATTACTGGAATCGGATGGACTTCAGGTATCCAAAAATGTAGGTCAAATTTAAAAATTTTGAAAAATGACAAAAATGGTCTCGTAAACAACATGTTTTCAATTTTCGAACGATAAAAGTCATAGACGAATGTTCGAAATTGAAAAATGTGAGATAGCCATTGTCTCAGAAAAGATTCAGGGATTCCAAAAATGTAATTTGTTTGAAAATGGATAACGAATTGACGAAACTATGGCCGATTTTCAATTTTTAGACAACGTGCAAAGTTCGGTCACTTCCGGTATGCGCAGAAATTTCAAAAATATTTTATCAAGTAGCCACCACATGGTTTCCCAATAGAAAATCTAATTCCAGATCGATATCTGTTTTCGATCATGGAGATCTAGGCCCCCGCGGTAAATAATAATAATAATAATAATAATAATAATAATAATAATAATAATAATAATAATTTTAGTAATCTCAATAGGCTTTCAGACGAAAGTCTGAAAGCCTAATAATAATTTTAGTAATCTCAATAGGCTTTCAGACGAAAGTCTGAAAGCCTAACTAGACCTGCATAGCAGTGCTGAATCGGCTTTCAGGGTCCTTTAGATCATTGCCATGCTTTTAAATTTACCTTTATACCCTAAACGACCGATAGGACTCGGGGTAACAGAAGTTTAAGAAGTGAAATAGAAGTAGTTTTCGAGATAAACGAGTTTGAAAAGGCTCCAAAAAAAGAGGAAAATACTATATTTTCGGCATCTCATAATCTATTGCCTAACCATCGAATTTGTATCATTCTGATATCATATAAAAGTCCAAAAAGGAAAATACTAGATCTTCAGCGTCCCGTAATATTTGTCATTGAACACGCCATCTTGAGTCGGATCGCGCAAAATCTAATTTTGGAGTAAAATTTTATTTTGAAGTCTAAAAATACGGTTTTTGCAAATATAACATTACTTCCGGTGATAATGGAAATGTTGAATCAGATCATTGCAATCATAAATGGCATAAGGCATCACATGGTGAAAATTGTATGAAAATTGATTAATAATTGACACTTTTATAGACCAAAAAGCTTGAAAAGTGACTTGTAGAAAATCGTCTATTTCTCGACAACCGTACAAGTTAGAAACTTTTTTGTGGTATCTGTATGATGGTATGGGTTCATGCTATTCGGTGATGGGATTCAAATATCATAATTTTAAAAATATTATAAACAAGACTCATTTGAATAAAATATTTGTTTTCTAGGTTAAAAATACAGTTTTTGCCAAAATGACGTCATTTTCGGTCACAGTGAAACTGTAAAATTGGCTTAACCTAGTCCAAATTGGCATTAGGCATCGAATGAAAAAAAATTATTGAAAATCGGATAATAATTTACTATTTTACAGGCAAAAAAACGTGAAAAGTGATGCATGCAAAATTGCATATTTCTCGGCAACTGCTCATGTTACAAACTATTTTTCGCATACATTCCCTTCGTCTGGATTATGGCTACGAGTTTATGAAAGTTACGAATAAATAGTTCAAAATATAAAGACGTTGAATGGGTTGTAATAACTGAATTTTACCCTTTTTTTTACATTTTATTCGAAATTGCCCGAAAATGAAATTGAAATTTAAGAATCCCAGCCAAACATTTTATGCGCCTTTACAGGGCGAATACTTTTTGTTATATCGGTTTTCGAAAAAAAAAATATTTGCTGTCAAAAAGTGGTACTTAACTCTCAAAATTGTAGTTTTTGTTAATTTTACGCCACTTCCGTTGCGTGCAGAAAAATGTCACCGTAACAAAAAATATTACAATTGACATTACGAATCATATGCACTTTGTTTTATACAAATCGAACAATAAATAATTAATCTAGGTACGAAAAACTAAATTAGCCAATGGCGACTAAAGAAAATTACTGAGACAAAATTCTTTCTCACTTATGCTCAAGTAGGGTGATACTTTAACTCTGTGTAAACTACCATCAAAAAATATTCATAAATAAAAAAGTTTTCTGTAAAAATGTAAAAAAAAATCAATATATCGGATATTTTTTCGACTACTTCCGGTTTTTCGATCATTGTCGGAATTGCTTTAACAAGTTGATTAGATACTTAACTTCCTGTAGCAGAAATATCAGAAACATTCATTAAGTAATTTTTGAAAAAAAGATAAATAAAAGAGCATTTTCAATAATTTAATGATTTTTCAACTTTTTTCAAAGATTGAGGTCAATTTTGGACCGCCTATAATATTGCAACGCTTTTATTATTAAATGCACACGCTAGGCCACCGATAGGACTCTGAGTAAAAAATGTTTAAGAAAAATCGTAGGCGTCGTTTTCGAGAAAAAGGCGTCTCAGAATGCTCCAAAACGGAAAATACTTAGTTTTCGGCGTACCATAATTTATTTCCTAAGAATCAAATTCGTGTTATTTAGATGTTATACGATCGTCTATTAATGGAACTATCCAAAGACACTTTAATTGTTTTGATCCGCTAATATGTGACGGAGAATTCGAACTTTTTGCAAGAGCTCCAATTTTTTTTCATCTTTTTTACATTTTTCTTTGTTTTTTGAACTACTTCCGGTATACGAATCATTGTCGAGTAGTTTTCACATCCAGTTTTGGAGTTTGCATGGGAACAGGGCTCTCTAATGATATACGACACTATACGATCAAATAAAATACTTCTGAGAAATCCTATGTTCAAAAGTGTTAAAAATGTCAAAATGTCAAAATATTGAAAATTAAATTTCAATAACTGCATACATATTATACATCATTAGAATCGTAATTAGGTCAGCTTTTTAAATATATATCTTTTTTTTGAAAATCTCTTAAAATAAAAAAATAGTAGAGCATTTTCCCAAATTTCACGATTTTTCGACTTTTTTCGATTTTAAGTCCCTTTTTTGTCTTATTCCAATTATATAATAGTCTTAATGGATGGATCCATGCTAAAGACTACCGGAAGGACCATCGATAGATAAAGTTTAAGAAAAATCGCTGGAGCAGTTTTCGAAATACAGGCGTCCAAAAACGCTCCAAATCAGAAAATACTTGATTTTCAGCGTGCCATATTTTGCTTCCAGCTCATCGTATCCGTACGAATTGGGTATCATTCAGTGGTCCAATCACCGCTAGACCAAATGATACCTTAATTTGTTTAATCCGTTGATATCGGACGGAGAAATCGTGTTTTTACCCAAGACACCAATTTTTCACGTTTTTTTCAAAATATCGCATATTATTTCGACTACTTCCGGTTTACGGATTGTTGTTGAAATTGCTTTAAACGGTGGTTTGACAATATTGCTTCATGTATCAGGAATTTGATAAACGTTGATCCGGCCGTAAAACGAAACTTAAGCTCACAAAATGTGAAGAAAATTCGAAAAAAATCGAAAAATAAAGGGCGATAACTCGGAATGAAACTTATATTCCTGGAACCAGATTGCCTTCAGGTATCCAAAAATGTAGGTCAAATTTGAAAATTTTGAAAAACAACAAAAATTGTCTCTCAAATAAAATTTTTCATTTTTCGATCGCAAGAAGTCAGCGATGAAGTTTCGAAATATCGAAATTTTCAACTGCTATCGTCCGAGAAAAGACTCAAGGTTTCCGAAAATGTCATTTGTATGAAAATAGGTACAGAATTGATGAATCTACGGCCGTTTTTTAATTTTTTGACAGAGCACGAAATTCGACCACTTCCGGTCTGCGCAGAAGTTTCAAAAATAGTTTATCAAGTAGCCAACACATGGTTTCCCTATAGAGAATTAGGTCCCAGATCGGTATCTGTTACAGGCGCTGAGAAATAGGCTCCCCCAAAAAATAAAATAATAATAATAAATAATAATAATTTTAGTAAAAACAATAGTCTTTCAGACGAAAGTCTGAAAGCCTAATAATAATAATAATAATAATAATAACTAGACCTGCAAGCAGCACTGAACCGGCTTTCAGGAATCATACAGGAAGTTTATTATACCATAGCCGATCCATTGAGCTACCAAACTATACTTTAGTTGTTTTGCTTCAGTGACACCCTCTATCATATGTAAAAGTAATATTTGCTGGCTAAATGACCGGTCAAAATTGTAAATTATGGCAAAAGTATGTCACTTCCGGTGCCGAAAGAAATTTTTATAGATGAAAAATAAGTCGAAAATTCGCAACATACAAAATACAAACTTTTTTTTATAAATATCGGACAATAAATAATTAACCTATAACCCATAAACTGAAATTAAGAAGGTAAAAAACTGAAAAGTGACCCTCGGAAAATTGGTTATTTTTTGGCAAGGGAACATGCTAGAAGATTTTTCTTGATATCAATATGATGGTATTGATTCAGTCTTACTGCCCATTAGAGTCAGACGTTATAAAGTTAAACGAATAATAAATATAAATCCCTTCAAAAAAATGTTTGTTTTAAAGGCTAAAAATACGTTTTTTGCAAAAATTACATTACTTCCGGTGATATTGAAAATTTTAACTTGGTTCATAGAAGTCATAAATAGCATAAGGCATGAAATGGTAAATAAATTGTAAAAATCGAATAATAATTGACAGTTTTACAGACCAAAAACCTTGAAAAGTGACTTATAGAAGATCGCCTATTTCTCTGTAACCGTACAAGTTAGAAACCATTTTGTGGTATCTGTATGGTCGTATGGCTTCATTTTATTCGTTGATGGGAATCAAATATCATAATTTTAAAAATATTATAAGGCAGACTCATTTGAATAAAATATTTGTTTTTTGGGTTAAAAATACAGTTTTTGCCCAAATGACGTCATTTCCGGTCACAGTGAAAATGTAAAATTGGCTTGACCTAGTCCAAATTGGCATTAGGCATCAAATGGAAAAAAATATTGCAAATCGAATAATAATTAACTCTTTTATAGGCAAAATAACGTGAAAAGTGATGCATGCAAAATTGCATATTTCTCGGCAACTGCTCATATTACAAACTAATTTTCGCATACATTCTCTTCGTCTGGATTATTGCTACGAGTTTATGAAAATTACAAATAAATATTTCAAAATATGAAGACGCTGAATGAATTGTAAATAACTGAATTTTACACTTTATTTTACATTTTATTCGAAATTGCCCGAAAATGAAGTTGAAATTAAAAAATATGAGCTAAGGTTTTTGTGCACCTTTGCAGGGTGCATCCTTTTAGTTATATCAGTTTTGAAAAAAAATAATATTTGCTTTCAAAAAGTGGTACCGAACTGTCAAAATTGTAGTTTTTGTTAATATTACGTCACTTCCGTTGCCGACAGAAAAATTTCACCGTAACAAAAAAAATTACAATTGGGACCATGGTGCATATGAACTTTGTTTTATACAAATCGAACAATAAATAATTTTTCTGGGTACGAAAAACTAAATTAGCCGATGGCGGCTAACGCAAATTACCGAGACAATTTTTTTTCTCATTTCTGCTCAAGTACGATGATATTTTAACCCTGTGTAAAATATCATCAAAAAATATTCATAAATAAAAAAGGTTTTCGTAAAAAAATTATTTTTTTTCGAAATATCGGACATTTTTTCGACTACTTCCGGTTTTACGATCGTTGTTGTGATAGCTTTACGAAGTCCTTTGGATACTTAACTTTCTGTACCAAAAGTGTCAGAAACATCCATTGAGTAGTTTTAGAAAAAAAGATAAATTAAAGAGCGTTTCAAAAAATTTAACGATTTTTCAATTTTTTTCAAAGTTTGAGGCCATTTTTCGACCACTTATATTATTTCAATGCTTTTCATTTTGGATTCCCTATATAGACAACTAACAGGACTTTGAGTAAGAAAAGTTTAAGAAAAATCGTAGGCGTCGTTTTCGAGAAAAGGGCGTCTCAGAATGTTAAAAAATTGGAAAATACTAGATTTTTGGCATACAATAATTTATTTCCTTACCATCGAAATCGTATTATTTAGATACCATATGATGGTCCATTAATAGGGCTATCCAGCGACACTTTAGTTCTTTTGGTCCGCTATTACCTAAGGGAGAAATCAAGTTTTTCGCAAGTGCGACAATGTTTTTACTCTTTTTTTTCATTTTTTGAATACTTCCGGTATGGTTATTATTGTCGGAATAGTTCTAATAGCCGGTTTGGGCACTAAAATAGCCACAGGGCTCTGTAATGATATATTCCATTATCTGATCAGATAAAATGCCCCTGAGAAATCTTATGTTCAAAAGTGCCAAAAATGCAAAAAATTTAAAATATCGAAAATTAAATTTTAATAATTACATACATATTATACATCGTTAGAATCGTAATTAGGTCAGCTATCTGAATATACAACCTTTTTTTTAAAAATCTCTTAAAATAAAAAAATAGTAGAGCATTTTCCAAAATTTCACGATTTTTCGACTTTTTTCGATTTTCAGTCCCTTTTTTATCCTATTCCAGACATTTCAAAGTCCTATTGGATGGCTTCATGCCAAATACCTCCAAAAGGACTCTCGATAGAAAAAAAATAAAAAAAATTGTAGGTTACGTTTTCGAGATACAGGCATCCAAAAACGCTCCAAATCAGAAAATACTTGATTTTCAGCGTGCCATATTTTGCTACCTTTTCATAGTATCTGTATGATTTGGGTATCATACGATAGTCCATTCTTCATGCAACCCAACGATACCTTAATCCCTTTAATCCGTTGATATCGGGCGAAGAAATCACGTTTTTCCCAAAACCACCCATTTTTTTCGTTTTTTTGCAAATTTTGCACATTATTTCGACCACTTCCGGTTTAAGGAGTCTTGTCGAAATTGCTTTACCTGTTGATATTGGACTTTAACTTCATGTTCCAGAAGTTTCAGAAACGTCAATTCTGCCATAAAACGAAACCCGAGCTCACAAAATGGGAAGAAAATTCGAAAAAAATCGAAAAATAAAGGGCGATAACTCTGAATGAAACTTATATTACTGGAATCGGATGGACTTCAGGTATCCAAAAATGTAGGTCAAATTTGAAAATTTTGAAAAATAACAAAAATTGTCTCGTAAACAACATGTGTTCAATTTTCGAACTATAAAAGTCACAGACGAATGTTCGAAATTGAAAAATGTGAGATAGCCATTTTCTCAGAAAAGATCCAGGGATTCCAAAAATGTAATTTGTTTGAAAATGGATAAAGAATTGACGAAACTATAGCCGATTTTCAATTTTTAGAGAAAGTACAAAGTTCGGTCACTTCCGGTATGCGCAGAAATTTCAAAAATATTTTATCAAGTAGCCACCACATGGTTTCCCAATAGAAAAGCTAATTCCAGATCGATATCTGTTTTCGATCATGGAGATCTAGGCCCTCGCGGTAAATAATAATAATAATAATAACTAGACCTGCAAGCAGCACTGAACCGGCTTTCAGGAATCATACAGGAAGTTTATTATACCATAGCCGATCCATTGAGCTACCAAACTATACTTTAGTTGTTTTGCTTCAGTGACACCCTCTATCATATGTAAAAGTAATATTTGCTGGCTAAAAGACCGGTCAAAATTGTAAATTATGGCAAAAGTATGTCACTTCCGGTGCCGAAAGAAATTTTTATAGATGAAAAATAAGTCGAAAATTCGCAACATACAAAATACAAACTTTTTTTTATAAATATCGGACAATAAATAATTAACCTATAACCCATAAACTGAAATTAAGAAGGTAAAAAACTGAAAAGTGACCCTCGGAAAATTGGTTATTATTCGGCAAGGGAACATGCTAGAAGATTTTTCTTGATATCAATATGATGGTATTGATTCAGTCTTACTGCCCATTAGAGTCAGACGTTATAAAGTTATACGAATAATAAATATAAATCCCTTCAAAAAAATGTTTGTTTTAAAGGCTAAAAATACGTTTTTTGCAAAAATTACATTACTTCCGGTGATATTGAAAATTTTAACTTGGTTCATAGAAGTCATACATAGCATAAGGCATGAAATGGTAAATAAATTGTAAAAATCGAATAATAATTGACAGTTTTACAGACCAAAAACCTTGAAAAGTGACTTATAGAAGATCGCCTATTTCTCTGTAACCGTACAAGTTAGAAACCATTTTGTGGTATCTGTATGGTCGTATGGCTTCATTTTATTCGTTGATGGGAATCAAATATCATAATTTTAAAAATATTATAAGGCAGACTCATTTGAATAAAATATTTGTTTTTTAGGTTAAAAATACAGTTTTTGCCCAAATGACGTCATTTCCGGTCACAGTGAAAATGTAAAATTGGCTTGACCTAGTCCAAATTGGCATTAGGCATCAAATGGAAAAAAAATATTGCAAATCGAATAATAATTAACTCTTTTATAGGCAAAATAACGTGAAAAGTGATGCATGCAAAATTGCATATTTCTCGGCAACTGCTCATATTACAAACTAATTTTCGCATACATTCTCTTCGTCTGGATTATTGCTACGAGTTTATGAAAATTACAAATAAATATTTCAAAATATGAAGACGCTGAATGAATTGTAAATAACTGAATTTTACACTTTATTTTACATTTTATTCGAAATTGCCCGAAAATGAAGTTAAAATTAAAAAATATGAGCTAAGGTTTTTGTGCACCTTTGCAGGGTGCATCCTTTTAGTTATATCAGTTTTGAAAAAAAATAATATTTGCTTTCAAAAAGTGGTACCGAACTGTCAAAATTGTAGTTTTTGTTAATATTACGTCACTTCCGTTGCCGACAGAAAAATTTCACCGTAACAAAAAAAATTACAATTGGGACCATGGTGCATATGAACTTTGTTTTATACAAATCGAACAATAAATAATTTTTCTGGGTACGAAAAACTAAATTAGCCGATGGCGGCTAACGCAAATTACCGAGACAATTTTTTTTCTCATTTCTGCTCAAGTACGATGATATTTTAACCCTGTGTAAAATATCATCAAAAAATATTCATAAATAAAAAAGGTTTTCGTAAAAAAATTATTTTTTTTCGAAATATCGGACATTTTTTCGACTACTTCCGGTTTTACGATCGTTGTTGTAATAGCTTTACGAAGTCCTTTGGATACTTAACTTTCTGTACCAAAAGTGTCAGAAACATCCATTGAGTAGTTTTAGAAAAAAAGATAAATTAAAGAGCGTTTCAAAAAATTTAACGATTTTTCCATTTTTTTCAAAGTTTGAGGCCATTTTTCGACCACTTATATTATTTCAATGCTTTTCATTTTGGATTCCCTATATAGACAACTAACAGGACTTTGAGTAAGAAAAGTTTAAGAAAAATCGTAGGCGTCGTTTTCGAGAAAAGGGCGTCTCAGAATGTTAAAAAATTGGAAAATACTAGATTTTTGGCATACAATAATTTATTTCCTTACCATCGAAATCGTATTATTTAGATACCATATGATGGTCCATTAATAGGGCTATCCAGCGACACTTTAGTTCTTTTGGTCCGCTATTACCTAAGGGAGAAATCAAGTTTTTCGCAAGTGCGACAATGTTTTTACTCTTTTTTTTCATTTTTTGAATACTTCCGGTATGGTTATTATTGTCGGAATAGTTCTAATAGCCGGTTTGGGCACTAAAATAGCCACAGGGCTCTGTAATGATATATTACATTATCTGATCAGATAAAATGCCCCTGAGAAATCCTATGTTCAAAAGTGCCAAAAATGCAAAAAATTTAAAATATCGAAAATTAAATTTTAATAATTACATACATATTATACATCGTTAGAATCGTAATTAGGTCAGCTATCTGAATATACAACCTTTTTTTAAAAATCTCTTAAAATAAAAAAATAGTAGAGCATTTTCCAAAATTTCACGATTTTTCGACTTTTTTCGATTTTCAGTCCCTTTTTTATCCTATTCCAGACATTTCAAAGTCCTATTGGATGGCTTCATGCCAAATACCTCCAAAAGGACTCTCGATAGAAAAAAAATAAAAAAAATTGTAGGTTAAGTTTTCGAGATACAGGCATCCAAAAACGCTCCAAATCAGAAAATACTTGATTTTCAGCGTGCCATATTTTGCTACCTTTTCATAGTATCTGTATGATTTGGGTATCATACGATAGTCCATTCTTCATGCAACCCAACGATACCTTAATCCCTTTAATCCGTTGATATCGGGCGAAGAAATCACGTTTTTCCCAAAACCACCCATTTTTTTCGTTTTTTTTGCAAATTTTGCACATTATTTCGACCACTTCCGGTTTAAGGAGTCTTGTCGAAATTGCTTTACCTGTTGATATTGGACTTTAACTTCATGTTCCAGAAGTTTCAGAAACGTCAATTCTGCCATAAAACGAAACCCGAGCTCACAAAATGGGAAGAAAATTCGAAAAAAATCGAAAAATAAAGGGCGATAACTCTGAATGAAACTTATATTACTGGAATCGGATGGACTTCAGGTATCCAAAAATGTAGGTCAAATTTGAAAATTTTGAAAAATAACAAAAATTGTCTCGTAAACAACATGTGTTCAATTTTCGAACTATAAAAGTCATAGACGAATGTTCGAAATTGAAAAATGTGAGATAGCCATTTTCTCAGAAAAGATCCAGGGATTCCAAAAATGTAATTTGTTTGAAAATGGATAAAGAATTGACGAAACTATAGCCTATTTTCAATTTTTAGAGAAAGTACAAAGTTCGGTCACTTCCGGTATGCGCAGAAATTTCAAAAATATTTTATCAAGTAGCCACCACATGGTTTCCCAATAGAAAAGCTAATTCCAGATCGATATCTGTTTTCGATCATGGAGATCTAGGCCCTCGCGGTAAATAATAATAATAATAATAACTAGACCTGCAAGCAGCACTGAACCGGCTTTCAGGAATCATACAGGAAGTTTATTATACCATAGCCGATCCATTGAGCTACCAAACTATACTTTAGTTGTTTTGCTTCAGTGACACCCTCTATCATATGTAAAAGTAATATTTGCTGGCTAAAAGACCGGTCAAAATTGTAAATTATGGCAAAAGTATGTCACTTCCGGTGCCGAAAGAAATTTTTATAGATGAAAAATAAGTCGAAAATTCGCAACATACAAAATACAAACTTTTTTTTATAAATATCGGACAATAAATAATTAACCTATAACCCATAAACTGAAATTAAGAAGGTAAAAAACTGAAAAGTGACCCTCGGAAAATTGGTTATTATTCGGCAAGGGAACATGCTAGAAGATTTTTCTTGATATCAATATGATGGTATTGATTTAGTCTTACTGCCCATTAGAGTCAGACGTTATAAAGTTATACGAATAATAAATATAAATCCCTTCAAAAAAATGTTTGTTTTAAAGGCTAAAAATACGTTTTTTGCAAAAATTACATTACTTCCGGTGATATTGAAAATTTTAACTTGGTTCATAGAAGTCATAAATAGCATAAGGCATGAAATGGTAAATAAATTGTAAAAATCGAATAATAATTGACAGTTTTACAGACCAAAAACCTTGAAAAGTGACTTATAGAAGATCGCCTATTTCTCTGTAACCGTACAAGTTAGAAACCATTTTGTGGTATCTGTATGGTCGTATGGCTTCATTTTATTCGTTGATGGGAATCAAATATCATAATTTTAAAAATATTATAAGGCAGACTCATTTGAATAAAATATTTGTTTTTTAGGTTAAAAATACAGTTTTTGCCCAAATGACGTCATTTCCGGTCACAGTGAAAATGTAAAATTGGCTTGACCTAGTCCAAATTGGCATTAGGCATCAAATGGAAAAAAAATATTGCAAATCGAATAATAATTAACTCTTTTATAGGCAAAATAACGTGAAAAGTGATGCATGCAAAATTGCATATTTCTCGGCAACTGCTCATATTACAAACTAATTTTCGCATACATTCTCTTCGTCTGGATTATTGCTACGAGTTTATGAAAATTACAAATAAATATTTCAAAATATGAAGACGCCGAATGAATTGTAAATAACTGAATTTTACACTTTATTTAACACTTTATTCGAAATTGCCCGAAAATAAAGTTGAAATTAAAAAATATGAGCTAAGGTTTTTGTGCACCTTTGCAGGGTGCATCCTTTTAGTTATATCAGTTTTGAAAAAAAATAATATTTGCTTTCAAAAAGTGGTACCGAACTGTCAAAATTGTAGTTTTTGTTAATATTACGTCACTTCCGTTGCCGACAGAAAAATTTCACCGTAACAAAAAAAATTACAATTGGGACCATGGTGCATATGAACTTTGTTTTATACAAATCGAACAATAAATAATTTTTCTGGGTACGAAAAACTAAATTAGCCGATGGCGGCTAACGCAAATTACCGAGACAATTTTTTTTCTCATTTCTGCTCAAGTACGATGATATTTTAACCCTGTGTAAAATATCATCAAAAAATATTCATAAATAAAAAAGGTTTTCGTAAAAAAATTATTTTTTTTCGAAATATCGGACATTTTTTCGACTACTTCCGGTTTTACGATCGTTGTTGTGATAGCTTTACGAAGTCCTTTGGATACTTAACTTTCTGTACCAAAAGTGTCAGAAACATCCATTGAGTAGTTTTAGAAAAAAAGATAAATTAAAGAGCGTTTCAAAAAATTTAACGATTTTTCAATTTTTTTCAAAGTTTGAGGCCATTTTTCGACCACTTATATTATTTCAATGCTTTTCATATTGGATTCCCTATATAGACAACTAACAGGACTTTGAGTAAGAAAAGTTTAAGAAAAATCGTAGGCGTCGTTTTCGAGAAAAGGGCGTCTCAGAATGTTAAAAAATTGGAAAATACTAGATTTTTGGCATACAATAATTTATTTCCTTACCATCGAAATCGTATTATTTAGATACCATATGATGGTCCATTAATAGGGCTATCCAGCGACACTTTAGTTCTTTTGGTCCGCTATTACCTAAGGGAGAAATCAAGTTTTTCGCAAGTGCGACAATGTTTTTACTCTTTTTTTTTTATTTTTTGAATACTTCCGGTATGGTTATTATTGTCGGAATAGTTCTAATAGCCGGTTTGGGCACTAAAATAGCCACAGGGCTCTGTAATGATATATTACATTATCTGATCAGATAAAATGCCCCTGAGAAATCCTATGTTCAAAAGTGCCAAAAATGCAAAAAATTTAAAAAATCGAAAATTAAATTTTAATAATTACATACATATTATACATCGTTAGAATCGTAATTAGGTCAGCTATCTGAATATACAACCTTTTTTTAAAAATCTCTTAAAATAAAAAAATAGTAGAGCATTTTCCAAAATTTCACGATTTTTCGACTTTTTTCGATTTTCAGTCCCTTTTTTATCCTATTCCAGACATTTCAAAGTCCTATTGGATGGCTTCATGCCAAATACCTCCAAAAGGACTCTCGATAGAAAAAAAATAAAAAAAATTGTAGGTTAAGTTTTCGAGATACAGGCATCCAAAAACGCTCCAAATCAGAAAATACTTGATTTTCAGCGTGCCATATTTTGCTACCTTTTCATAGTATCTGTATGATTTGGGTATCATACGATAGTCCATTCTTCATGCAACCAAACGATACCTTAATCCCTTTAATCCGTTGATATCGGGCGAAGAAATCACGTTTTTCCCAAAACCACCCATTTTTTTCGTTTTTTTTGCAAATTTTGCACATTATTTCGACCACTTCCGGTTTAAGGAGTCTTGTCGAAATTGCTTTACCTGTTGATATTGGACTTTAACTTCATGTTCCAGAAGTTTCAGAAACGTCAATTCTGCCATAAAACGAAACCCGAGCTCACAAAATGGGAAGAAAATTCGAAAAAAATCGAAAAATAAAGGGCGATAACTCTGAATGAAACTTATATTACTGGAATCGGATGGACTTCAGGTATCCAAAAATGTAGGTCAAATTTGAAAATTTTGAAAAATAACAAAAATTGTCTCGTAAACAACATGTGTTCAATTTTCGAACTATAAAAGTCATAGACGAATGTTCGAAATTGAAAAATGTGAGATAGCCATTTTCTCAGAAAAGATCCAGGGATTCCAAAAATGTAATTTGTTTGAAAATGGATAAAGAATTGACGAAACTATAGCCGATTTTCAATTTTTAGAGAAAGTACAAAGTTCGGTCACTTCCGGTATGCGCAGAAATTTCAAAAATATTTTATCAAGTAGCCACCACATGGTTTCCCAATAGAAAAGCTAATTCCAGATCGATATCTGTTTTCGATCATGGAGATCTAGGCCCTCGCGGTAAATAATAATAATAATAATAATAATAATAATAATAATAATTTTAGTAATCTCAATAGGCTTTCAGACGAAAGTCTGAAAGCCTAATAATAATAATAATAATAATTTTAGTAATCTCAATAGGCTTTCAGACGAAAGTCTGAAAGCCTAATAATAATAATAACTAGACCTGCAAGCAGCACTGAACCGGCTTTCAGGAATCATACAGGAAGTTTATTATACCATAGCCGATCCATTGAGCTACCAAACTATACTTTAGTTGTTTTGCTTCAGTGACACCCTCTATCATATGTAAAAGTAATATTTGCTGGCTAAAAGACCGGTCAAAATTGTAAATTATGGCAAAAGTATGTCACTTCCGGTGCCGAAAGAAATTTTTATAGATGAAAAATAAGTCGAAAATTCGCAACATACAAAATACAAACTTTTTTTTATAAATATCGGACAATAAATAATTAACCTATAACCCATAAACTGAAATTAAGAAGGTAAAAAACTGAAAAGTGACCCTCGGAAAATTGGTTATTATTCGGCAAGGGAACATGCTAGAAGATTTTTCTTGATATCAATATGATGGTATTGATTCAGTCTTACTGCCCATTAGAGTCAGACGTTATAAAGTTATACGAATAATAAATATAAATCCCTTCAAAAAAATGTTTGTTTTAAAGGCTAAAAATACGTTTTTTGCAAAAATTACATTACTTCCGGTGATATTGAAAATTTTAACTTGGTTCATAGAAGTCATAAATAGCATAAGGCATGAAATGGTAAATAAATTGTAAAAATCGAATAATAATTGACAGTTTTACAGACCAAAAACCTTGAAAAGTGACTTATAGAAGATCGCCTATTTCTCTGTAACCGTACAAGTTAGAAACCATTTTGTGGTATCTGTATGGTCGTATGGCTTCATTTTATTCGTTGATGGGAATCAAATATCATAATTTTAAAAATATTATAAGGCAGACTCATTTGAATAAAATATTTGTTTTTTAGGTTAAAAATACAGTTTTTGCCCAAATGACGTCATTTCCGGTCACAGTGAAAATGTAAAATTGGCTTGACCTAGTCCAAATTGGCATTAGGCATCAAATGGAAAAAAAATATTGCAAATCGAATAATAATTAACTCTTTTATAGGCAAAATAACGTGAAAAGTGATGCATGCAAAATTGCATATTTCTCGGCAACTGCTCATATTACAAACTAATTTTCGCATACATTCTCTTCGTCTGGATTATTGCTACGAGTTTATGAAAATTACAAATAAATATTTCAAAATATGAAGACGCTGAATGAATTGTAAATAACTGAATTTTACACTTTATTTTACATTTTATTCGAAATTGCCCGAAAATGAAGTTGAAATTAAGAAATATGAGCTAAGGTTTTTGTGCACCTTTGCAGGGTGCATCCTTTTAGTTATATCAGTTTTGAAAAAAAATAATATTTGCTTTCAAAAAGTGGTACCGAACTGTCAAAATTGTAGTTTTTGTTAATATTACGTCACTTCCGTTGCCGACAGAAAAATTTCACCGTAACAAAAAAAATTACAATTGGTACCATGGTGCATATGAACTTTGTTTTATACAAATCGAACAATAAATAATTTTTCTGGGTACGAAAAACTAAATTAGCCGATGGCGGCTAACGCAAATTACCGAGACAATTTTTTTTCTCATTTCTGCTCAAGTACGATGATATTTTAACCCTGTGTAAAATATCATCAAAAAATATTCATAAATAAAAAAGGTTTTCGTAAAAAAATTATTTTTTTTCGAAATATCGGACATTTTTACGACTACTTCCGGTTTTACGATCGTTGTTGTGATAGCTTTACGAAGTCCTTTGGATACTTAACTTTCTGTACCAAAAGTGTCAGAAACATCCATTGAGTAGTTTTAGAAAAAAAGATAAATTAAAGAGCGTTTCAAAAAATTTAACGATTTTTCAATTTTTTTCAAAGTTTGAGGCCATTTTTCGACCACTTATATTATTTCAATGCTTTTCATTTTGGATTCCCTATATAGACAACTAACAGGACTTTGAGTAAGAAAAGTTTAAGAAAAATCGTAGGCGTCGTTTTCGAGAAAAGGGCGTCTCAGAATGTTAAAAAATTGGAAAATACTAGATTTTTGGCATACAATAATTTATTTCCTTACCATCGAAATCGTATTATTTAGATACCATATGATGGTCCATTAATAGGGCTATCCAGCGACACTTTAGTTCTTTTGGTCCGCTATTACCTAAGGGAGAAATCAAGTTTTTCGCAAGTGCGACAATGTTTTTACTCTTTTTTTTCATTTTTTGAATACTTCCGGTATGGTTATTATTGTCGGAATAGTTCTAATAGCCGGTTTGGGCACTAAAATAGCCACAGGGCTCTGTAATGATATATTACATTATCTGATCAGATAAAATGCCCCTGAGAAATCCTATGTTCAAAAGTGCCAAAAATGCAAAAAATTTAAAATATCGAAAATTAAATTTTAATAATTACATACATATTATACATCGTTAGAATCGTAATTAGGTCAGCTATCTGAATATACAACCTTTTTTTAAAAATCTCTTAAAATAAAAAAATAGTAGAGCATTTTCCAAAATTTCACGATTTTTCGACTTTTTTCGATTTTCAGTCCCTTTTTTATCCTATTCCAGACATTTCAAAGTCCTATTGGATGGCTTCATGCCAAATACCTCCAAAAGGACTCTCGATAGAAAAAAAATAAAAAAAATTGTAGGTTAAGTTTTCGAGATACAGGCATCCAAAAACGCTCCAAATCAGAAAATACTTGATTTTCAGCGTGCCATATTTTGCTACCTTTTCATAGTATCTGTATGATTTGGGTATCATACGATAGTCCATTCTTCATGCAACCCAACGATACCTTAATCCCTTTAATCCGTTGATATCGGGCGAAGAAATCACGTTTTTCCCAAAACCACCCATTTTTTTCGTTTTTTTGCAAATTTTGCACATTATTTCGACCACTTCCGGTTTAAGGAGTCTTGTCGAAATTGCTTTACCTGTTGATATTGGACTTTAACTTCATGTTCCAGAAGTTTCAGAAACGTCAATTCTGCCATAAAACGAAACCCGAGCTCACAAAATGGGAAGAAAATTCGAAAAAAATCGAAAAATAAAGGGCGATAACTCTGAATGAAACTTATATTACTGGAATCGGATGGACTTCAGGTATCCAAAAATGTAGGTCAAATTTGAAAATTTTGAAAAATAACAAAAATTGTCTCGTAAACAACATGTGTTCAATTTTCGAACTATAAAAGTCATAGACGAATGTTCGAAATTGAAAAATGTGAGATAGCCATTTTCTCAGAAAAGATCCAGGGATTCCAAAAATGTAATTTGTTTGAAAATGGATAAAGAATTGACGAAACTATAGCCGATTTTCAATTTTTAGAGAAAGTACAAAGTTCGGTCACTTCCGGTATGCGCAGAAATTTCAAAAATATTTTATCAAGTAGCCACCACATGGTTTCCCAATAGAAAAGCTAATTCCAGATCGATATCTGTTTTCGATCATGGAGATCTAGGCCCTCGCGGTAAATAATAATAATAATAATAATAACTAGACCTGCAAGCAGCACTGAACCGGCTTTCAGGAATCATACAGGAAGTTTATTATACCATAGCCGATCCATTGAGCTACCAAACTATACTTTAGGTTGTTTTGCTTTAGTGACACCCTCTATCATATGTAAAAGTAATATTTGCTGGCGAAAAGACCAGTCAAAATTGTAAATTATGGCAAAATTAAGTCACTTCCGGTGCCGAAAGAAATTTTTATAGGTGAAAAATAAGTCGAAAATTCGCAACATACAAAATCCAAACGTTGTTTTATACATTTAGGGCAATAAATAATTAACCTATAACCCATAAACTGAAATTAAGAAGGTAAAAAACTTAAAAGTGACCCTGGGAAAATTGGTTATTATTCGACAAGGGAACATGCTAGAAGCCTTTTCTTGATATCAATATGATGGTATTGATTCACTCTTACTGCCCATTAGAGTCAGACGTTATAAAGTTAAACGAATAATGAATATAAATCACTTCTAAAAAATGTTTGTTTTGAAGGCTAAAGATACGTTTTTTTGCAAAAATTTCATTACTTCCGGTGATATTGAAAATGTTAACTTGGTTCATAGAAGTCATAAATTGCATAAGGTATCACATGGTAAAAAAATTATAAAAATCGAATAATAATTGACACTTTTATATACCAAAAACCTTGAAAAGTGACTTATAGAAGATCGCCTATTTCTCTGTAAACGTACAAGTTAGAAACCATTTTGTGGTATCTGTATGGTCTTATGGCTTCATTCTATTCGTTGATGGGAATCAAATATCATAATTTTAAAAATATTATAACGGAGACTGATTTGAATAAAATTTTAGTTTTTTAGGTTAAAAATACAGTTTTTGCCCAAATGACGTCATTTCCGGTCACAGTGAAAATGTAAAATTGGCTTGACCTAGTCCAAATTGGCATTAGGCATCAAATGGGAAAAAATATTGCAAATCCAATAATAATTCACTCTTGCATAGGCAAAATAACGTGAAAAGTGATGCATGCAAAATTGCATATTTCTCGGCAACTGCTCATATTACAAACTAATTTTCGCAAACATTCTCTTTGTCTGGATTAGTGCTACGAGTTTATGGAAATTACAAATAAATATTTCAAAATATGAAGACGCTGAATGAATTGTAAATAACTGAATTTTACACTTTATTTTACATTTTATTCGAAATTGCCCGTAAATGGAATTGAAATTTAAAAATATGAGCTAAGGATTTTGTGCACCTTTGCAGGGTGCATCCATTTAGTTATATCAGTTTTGAAAAAAAATAATATTTGCTTTCAAAAAGTGGTACCGAACTATCAAAATTGTAGTTTTTGTTAATATTACGTCACTTCCGTTGCCGACAGAAAAATTTCACCGTAACAAAAAAAATTACAATTGGGACCACGGAGCATATGAACTTTGTTTTATACAAATCGAACAATAAATAATTTTTCTGGGTACGAAAAACTAAATTAGCCGATGGCGGCTAACACAAATTACCGAGACAATTTTTTTTTCTCATTTCTGCTCAAGTAGGATGATATTTTAACCCTGTGTAAAATATCATCAAAAAATATTCATAAATAAAAAAGATTTTCGTAAAAAAATTATTTTTTTTCAAAATATCGGACATTTTTTCGACTTCTTCCGGTTTTACGATCGTTGTTGTGATAGCTTTACGAAGGTCTTTGGATACTTAACTTTCTGTACCAGAATTGTCAGAAACATCCATTGAGCAGTTTTGAAAAAAAAAGATAAATTAAAGAGCGTTTACAAAAATTTAACGATTTTTCAATTTTTTCAAAGTTTGATGCCATTTTTGGACCACCTATATTATTTCAATGCTTTTCATTTTTGATTCACTATATAGACAACCGATAGGACTTTGAGTAAGAAAAGTTTAAGAAAAATCTGCGGCGTCGTTTTCGAGAAAAGGACGTCTCAGAATGTTAAAAAATCGGAAAATACTAGATTTTTGGCAAACAATAATTTATTTCCTTACCATCGATATCGTATTATTTAGATACCATATGATGGTCCATTAATAGGGCTATCCAACGACACTTTAGTTCTTTTGGTCCGCTATTACCTAAGGGAGAAATCAAGTTTTTTGCAAGTGCGACAATGTTTTTAACCTTTTTTAACATTTTTTGAATACTTCCGGTATGGTTATTATTGTCGATATAGTTTTGATAACCGGTTTAGGCACTAAAATAGCCACAGGGCTCTGTAATGATATATTACATTATCTGATCAGATAAAATGCCCCTGAGAAATCCTAGGTTCAAAAGTGCCAAAAATGCAAAAAATTTAAAATATCGAAAATTAAATTTCAATAACTACATACATATTATACATCGTTAGAATCGTAATTAGGTCAGCTATCTGAATATACAATTTTTTTTTGAAGATCTCTTAAAATTAAAAAATAGCAGAGCATTTTCCAAAATTTCACGATTTTTCGACTTTTTTCGATTTTCAGTCCGTTATTTCACCTATTCCAGATATTTCAAAGTCGTAATGGAATGTTTCGTACACAAGATTACTGCAAGGTCTCTCCATAGAGAAAGTTTCATAAAAAACTGTGGAGCAGTTTTCGAGATACAGGCATCTAAAAACGCTCCAAATCAGAAAATACTTGATTTTCAGCGAGCCATATTTTGCTTCCTGCTGATCGTATCCGTACGAATTGGGTATCATTCAGTGGTCCAATTACCGCCCGACCAAATGATACCTTAATTTGTTTAATCCGTTGATATCGGACGGAAAAATCGTGTTTTTACCCAAAACACCAATTTTTCACGTTTTTTTCAAAATATCGCATAGTATTTCGACTACTTCCGGTTTACGGATTGTTGTTGAAATTGATTTAAACGGTGGTTTGACCATATTACTTCATGTTCCAGGAATTTCAGAAACGTCGATCCGGCCGTAAAACGAAACTTAAGCTCACAAAATGTGAAGAAAATTCGAAAAAAATCGAAAAATAAAGGGCGATGACTCTGAATGAAACTTATATTACTGGAACCGGATTGCCTTCAGGTATCCAAAAATGTAGGTCAAATTTGAAAATTTTGAAAAATAACAAAAAATGTGTCTTAAACAACATATTTTCATTTTTCGAATGCTAGAAGTCAGCAGCGAAGTTTCTAAATTGCTAAATTTTCAACTGCTATCGTCCGAGAAAAGACTCAGGGTTTCCAAAAATGTAATTTGTATGAAAATAGGTACAGAATTGACGAATCTACGGCCGTTTTTTAATTTTTTGGCACCGCACAAAATTCGGCCACTTCCGGTCTGCGCAGAAGTTTCAAATACAGTGGAAGGGATGGCCACTATATGGTTTCCTGATAGAAAATTACGTCCCAGATCTGTATCTGTTACAGACACTGAGAAATAGGCTCCCCCGAAAAATAAAATAATAATAATAAATAATAATTTTAGTAATCACAATAGGCTTTCAGACGAAAGTCTGAAAGCCTAATAATAATAATAATAATAATAATAATAATAATTTTAGTAATCTCAATAGGCTTTCAGACGAAAGTCTGAAAGCCTAATAACTAGACCTGCATAGCAGTGCTGAATCGGCTTTCAGGGTCCTTTAGATCATTGCCATGCTTTTAAATTTACCTTTATACCCTAAACGACCGATAGGACTCGGGGTAACAGAAGTTTAAGAAGTGAAATAGAAGTAGTTTTCGAGATAAACGAGTTTGAAAAGGCTCCAAAAAAAGAGGAAAATACTATATTTTCGGCATCTCATAATCTATTGCCTAACCATCGAATTTGTATCATTCTGATATCATATAAAAGTCCAAAAAGGAAAATACTAGATCTTCAGCGTCCCGTAATATTTGTCATTGAACACGCCATCTTGAGTCGGATCGCGCAAAATCTAATTTTGGAGTAAAATTTTATTTTGAAGTCTAAAAATACGGTTTTTGCAAATATAACATTACTTCCGGTGATAATGGAAATGTTGAATCAGATCATTGCAATCATAAATAGCATAAGGCATCACATGGTGAAAATTGTATGAAAATTGAATAATAATTGACACTTTTATAGACCAAAAAGCTTGAAAAGTGACTTGTAGAAAATCGTCTATTTCTCGGCAACCGTACAAGTTAGAAACTTTTTTGTGGTATCTGTATGATGGTATGGGTTCATGCTATTCGGTGATGGGATTTAAATATCATAATTTTAAAAATATTATAAACAAGACTCATTTGAATAAAATATTTGTTTTCTAGGTTAAAAATACAGTTTTTGCCAAAACGACGTCATTTTCGGTCACAGTGAAACTGTAAAATTGGCTTAACCTAGTCCAAATTGGCATTAGGCATCGAATGAAAAAAAATTATTGAAAATCGGATAATAATTTACTATTTTACAGGCAAAAAAACGTGAAAAGTGATGCATGCAAAATTGCATATTTCTCGGCAACTGCTCATGTTACAAACTATTTTTCGCATACATTCCCTTCGTCTGGATTATGGCTACGAGTTTATGAAAGTTACGAATAAATAGTTCAAAATATAAAGACGTTGAATGGGTTGTAATAACTGAATTTTACCCTTTTTTTTACATTTTATTCGAAATTGCCCGAAAATGAAATTGAAATTTAAGAATCCCAGCCAAACATTTTATGCGCCTTTACAGGGCGCATACTTTTTGTTATATCAGTTTTCGAAAAAAAAAATATTTGCTGTCAAAAAGTGGTACTTAACTCTCAAAATTGTAGTTTTTGTTAATTTTACGCCACTTCCGTTGCGTGCAGAAAAATGTCACCGTAACAAAAAATATTACAATTGACATTACGAATCATATGCACTTTGTTTTATACAAATCGAACAATAAATAATTAATCTAGGTACGAAAAACTAAATTAGCCAATGGCGACTAAAGAAAATTACTGAGACAAAATTCTTTCTCACTTATGCTCAAGTAGGGTGATACTTTAACTCTGTGTAAACTACCATCAAAAAATATTCATAAATAAAAAAGTTTTCTGTAAAAATGTAAAAAAAAATCAATATATCGGATATTTTTTCGACTACTTCCGGTTTTTCGATCATTGTCGGAATTGCTTTAACAAGTTGATTAGATACTTAACTTCCTGTAGCAGAAATATCAGAAACATTCATTAAGTAATTTTTGAAAAAAAGATAAATAAAAGAGCATTTTCAATAATTTAATGATTTTTCAACTTTTTTCAAAGATTGAGGTCAATTTTGGACCGCCTATAATATTGCAACGCTTTTATTATTAAATGCACACGCTAGGCCACCGATAGGACTCTGAGTAAAAAATGTTTAAGAAAAATCGTAGGCGTCGTTTACGAGAAAAAGGCGCCTCAGAATGCTCCAAAACGGAAAATACTTAGTTTTCGGCGTACCATAATTTATTTCCTAAGAATCAAATTCGTGTTATTTAGATGTTATACGATCGTCTATTAATGGAACTATCCAAAGACACTTTAATTGTTTTGGTCCGCTAATATGTGACGGAGAATTCGAACTTTTGGCAAGAGCTCCAATTTTTTTTCATCTTTTTTACATTTTTCTTTGTTTTTTGAACTACTTCCGGTATACGAATCATTGTCGAGTAGTTTTCACATCCAGTTTTGGAGTTTGCATGGGAACAGGGCTCTCTAATGATATACGACACTATACGATCAAATAAAATACTTCTGAGAAATCCTATGTTCAAAAGTGTTAAAAATGTCAAAATGTCAAAATATTGAAAATTAAATTTCAATAACTGCATACATATTATACATCATTAGAATCGTAATTAGGTCAGCTTTTTAAATATATATCTTTTTTTTGAAAATCTCTTAAAATAAAAAAATAGTAGAGCATTTTCCCAAATTTCACGATTTTTCGACTTTTTTCGATTTTCAGTCCCTTTTTTGTCTTATTCCAATTATATAATAGTCTTAATGGATGGATCCATGCTAAAGACTACCGGAAGGACCATCGATAGATAAAGTTTAAGAAAAATCGCTGGAGCAGTTTTCGAAATACAGGCGTCCAAAAACGCTCCAAATCAGAAAATACTTGATTTTCAGCGTGCCATATTTTGCTTCCAGCTCATCGTATCCGTACGAATTGGGTATCATTCAGTGGTCCAATCACCGCTAGACGAAATGATACCTTAATTTGTTTAATCCGTTGATATCGGACGGAGAAATCGTGTTTTTACCCAAGACACCAATTTTTCACGTTTTTTTCAAAATATCGCATATTATTTCGACTACTTCCGGTTTACGGATTGTTGTTGAAATTGCTTTAAACGGTGGTTTGACAATATTGCTTCATGTATCAGGAATTTGAGAAACGTTGATCCGGCCGTAAAACGAAACTTAAGCTCACAAAATGTGACGAAAATTCGAAAAAAATCGAAAAATAAAGGGCGATAACTCGGAATGAAACTTATATTCCTGGAACCAGATTGCCTTCAGGTATCCAAAAATGTAGGTCAAATTTGAAAATTTTGAAAAACAACAAAAATTGTCTCTCAAATAAAATTTTTCATTTTTCGATCGCAAGAAGTCAGCGATGAAGTTTCGAAATATCGAAATTTTCAACTGCTATCGTCCGAGAAAAGACTCAAGGTTTCCGAAAATGTCATTTGTATGAAAATAGGTACAGAATTGATGAATCTACGGCCGTTTTTTAATTTTTTGACAGAGCACGAAATTCGACCACTTCCGGTCTGCGCAGAAGTTTCAAAAATAGTTTATCAAGTAGCCAACACATGGTTTCCCTATAGAGAATTAGGTCCCAGATCGGTATCTGTTACAGGCGCTGAGAAATAGGCTCCCCCGAAAAATAAAATAATAATAATAAATAATAATAATTTTAGTAAAAACAATAGTCTTTCAGACGAAAGTCTGAAAGCCTAATAATAATTTTAGTAATCTCAATAGGCTTTCAGACGAAAGTCTGAAAGCCTAATAATTTTAGTAATCTCAATAGGCTTTCAGACGAAAGTCTGAAAGCCTAATAATAATAATAATAACTAGACCTGCAAGCAGCACTGAACCGGCTTTCAGGAATCATACAGGAAGTTTATTATACCATAGCCGATCCATTGAGCTACCAAACTATACTTTAGTTGTTTTGCTTCAGTGACACCCTCTATCATATGTAAAAGTAATATTTGCTGGCTAAAAGACCGGTCAAAATTGTAAATTATGGCAAAAGTATGTCACTTCCGGTGCCGAAAGAAATTTTTATAGATGAAAAATAAGTCGAAAATTCGCAACATACAAAATACAAACTTTTTTTTATAAATATCGGACAATAAATAATTAACCTATAACCCATAAACTGAAATTAAGAAGGTAAAAAACTGAAAAGTGACCCTCGGAAAATTGGTTATTATTCGGCAAGGGAGAATGCTAGAAGATTTTTCTTGATATCAATATGATGGTATTGATTCAGTCTTACTGCCCATTAGAGTCAGACGTTATAAAGTTATACGAATAATAAATATAAATCCCCTCAAAAAAATGTTTGTTTTAAAGGCTAAAAATACGTTTTTTGCAAAAATTACATTACTTCCGGTGATATTGAAAATTTTAACTTGGTTCATAGAAGTCATAAATAGCATAAGGCATGAAATGGTAAATAAATTGTAAAAATCGAATAATAATTGACAGTTTTACAGACCAAAAACCTTGAAAAGTGACTTATAGAAGATCGCCTATTTCTCTGTAACCGTACAAGTTAGAAACCATTTTGTGGGATCTGTATGGTCGTATGGCTTCATTTTATTCGTTGATGGGAATCAAATATCATAATTTTAAAAATATTATAAGGCAGACTCATTTGAATAAAATATTTGTTTTTTAGGTTAAAAATACAGTTTTTGCCCAAATGACGTCATTTCCGGTCACAGTGAAAATGTAAAATTGGCTTGACCTAGTCCAAATTGGCATTAGGCATCAAATGGAAAAAAAATATTGCAAATCGAATAATAATTAACTCTTTTATAGGCAAAATAACGTGAAAAGTGATGCATGCAAAATTGCATATTTCTCGGCAACTGCTCATATTACAAACTAACTTTCGTATACATTCTCTTCGTCTGGATTATTGCTACGAGTTTATGAAAATTACAAATAAATATTTCAAAATATGAAGACGCTGAATGAATTGTAAATAACTGAATTTTACACTTTATTTTACATTTTATTCGAAATTGCCCGAAAATGAAGTTGAAATTAAAAAATATGAGCTAAGGTTTTTGTGCACCTTTGCAGGGTGCATCCTTTTAGTTATATCAGTTTTGAAAAAAAATAATATTTGCTTTCAAAAAGTGGTACCGAACTGTCAAAATTGTAGTTTTTGTTAATATTACGTCACTTCCGTTGCCGACAGAAAAATTTCACCGTAACAAAAAAAATTACAATTGGGACCATGGTGCATATGAACTTTGTTTTATACAAATCGAACAATAAATAATTTTTCTGGGTACGAAAAACTAAATTAGCCGATGGCGGCTAACGCAAATTACCGAGACAATTTTTTTTCTCATTTCTGCTCAAGTACGATGATATTTTAACCCTGTGTAAAATATCATCAAAAAATATTCATAAATAAAAAAGGTTTTCGTAAAAAAATTATTTTTTTTCGAAATATCGGACATTTTTTCGACTACTTCCGGTTTTACGATCGTTGTTGTGATAGCTTTACGAAGTCCTTTGGATACTTAACTTTCTGTACCAAAAGTGTCAGAAACATCCATTGAGTAGTTTTAGAAAAAAAGATAAATTAAAGAGCGTTTCAAAAAATTTAACGATTTTTCAATTTTTTTCAAAGTTTGAGGCCATTTTTCGACCACTTATATTATTTCAATGCTTTTCATTTTGGATTCCCTATATAGACAACTAACAGGACTTTGAGTAAGAAAAGTTTAAGAAAAATCGTAGGCGTCGTTTTCGAGAAAAGGGCGTCTCAGAATGTTAAAAAATTAGAAAATACTAGATTTTTGGCATACAATAATTTATTTCCTTACCATCGAAATCGTATTATTTAGATACCATATGATGGTCCATTAATAGGGCTATCCAGCGACACTTTAGTTCTTTTGGTCCGCTATTACCTAAGGGAGAAATCAAGTTTTTCGCAAGTGCGACAATGTTTTTACTCTTTTTTTTCATTTTTTGAATACTTCCGGTATGGTTATTATTGTCGGAATAGTTCTAATAGCCGGTTTGGGCACTAAAATAGCCACAGGGCTCTGTAATGATATATTACATTATCTGATCAGATAAAATGCCCCTGAGAAATCCTATGTTCAAAAGTGCCAAAAATGCAAAAAATTTAAAATATCGAAAATTAAATTTTAATAATTACATACATATTATACATCGTTAGAATCGTAATTAGGTCAGCTATCTGAATATACAACCTTTTTTTAAAAATCTCTTAAAATAAAAAAATAGTAGAGCATTTTCCAAAATTTCACGATTTTTCGACTTTTTTCGATTTTCAGTCCCTTTTTTATCCTATTCCAGACATTTCAAAGTCCTATTGGATGGCTTCATGCCAAATACCTCCAAAAGGACTCTCGATAGAAAAAAAATAAAAAAAATTGTAGGTTAAGTTTTCGAGATACAGGCATCCAAAAACGCTCCAAATCAGAAAATACTTGATTTTCAGCGTGCCATATTTTGCTACCTTTTCATAGTATCTGTATGATTTGGGTATCATACGATAGTCCATTCTTCATGCAACCCAACGATACCTTAATCCCTTTAATCCGTTGATATCGGGCGAAGAAATCACGTTTTTCCCAAAACCACCCATTTTTTTCGTTTTTTTGCAAATTTTGCACATTATTTCGACCACTTCCGGTTTAAGGAGTCTTGTCGAAATTGCTTTACCTGTTGATATTGGACTTTAACTTCATGTTCCAGAAGTTTCAGAAACGTCAATTCTGCCATAAAACGAAACCCGAGCTCACAAAATGGGAAGAAAATTCGAAAAAAATCGAAAAATAAAGGGCGATAACTCTGAATGAAACTTATATTACTGGAATCGGATGGACTTCAGGTATCCAAAAATGTAGGTCAAATTTGAAAATTTTGAAAAATAACAAAAATTGTCTCGTAAACAACATGTGTTCAATTTTCGAACTATAAAAGTCATAGACGAATGTTCGAAATTGAAAAATGTGAGATAGCCATTTTCTCAGAAAAGATCCAGGGATTCCAAAAATGTAATTTGTTTGAAAATGGATAAAGAATTGACGAAACTATAGCCGATTTTCAATTTTTAGAGAAAGTACAAAGTTCGGTCACTTCCGGTATGCGCAGAAATTTCAAAAATATTTTATCAAGTAGCCACCACATGGTTTCCCAATAGAAAAGCTAATTCCAGATCGATATCTGTTTTCGATCATGGAGATCTAGGCCCTCGCGGTAAATAATAATAATAATAATAATAATAATAACTAGACCTGCAAGCAGCACTGAACCGGCTTTCAGGAATCATACAGGAAGTTTATTATACCATAGCCGATCCATTGAGCTACCAAACTATACTTTAGTTGTTTTGCTTCAGTGACACCCTCTATCATATGTAAAAGTAATATTTGCTGGCTAAAAGACCGGTCAAAATTGTAAATTATGGCAAAAGTATGTCACTTCCGGTGCCGAAAGAAATTTTTATAGATGAAAAATAAGTCGAAAATTCGCAACATACAAAATACAAACTTTTTTTTATAAATATCGGACAATAAATAATTAACCTATAACCCATAAACTGAAATTAAGAAGGTAAAAAACTGAAAAGTGACCCTCGGAAAATTGGTTATTATTCGGCAAGGGAACATGCTAGAAGATTTTTCTTGATATCAATATGATGGTATTGATTCAGTCTTACTGCCCATTAGAGTCAGACGTTATAAAGTTATACGAATAATAAATATAAATCCCTTCAAAAAAATGTTTGTTTTAAAGGCTAAAAATACGTTTTTTGCAAAAATTACATTACTTCCGGTGATATTGAAAATTTTAACTTGGTTCATAGAAGTCATAAATAGCATAAGGCATGAAATGGTAAATAAATTGTAAAAATCGAATAATAATTGACAGTTTTACAGACCAAAAACCTTGAAAAGTGACTTATAGAAGATCGCCCATTTCTCTGTAACCGTACAAGTTAGAAACCATTTTGTGGTATCTGTATGGTCGTATGGCTTCATTTTATTCGTTGATGGGAATCAAATATCATAATTTTAAAAATATTATAAGGCAGACTCATTTGAATAAAATATTTGTTTTTTAGGTTAAAAATACAGTTTTTGCCCAAATGACGTCATTTCCGGTCACAGTGAAAATGTAAAATTGGCTTGACCTAGTCCAAATTGGCATTAGGCATCAAATGGAAAAAAAATATTGCAAATCGAATAATAATTAACTCTTTTATAGGCAAAATAACGTGAAAAGTGATGCATGCAAAATTGCATATTTCTCGGCAACTGCTCATATTACAAACTAATTTTCGCATACATTCTCTTCGTCTGGATTATTGCTACGAGTTTATGAAAATTACAAATAAATATTTCAAAATATGAAGACGCTGAATGAATTGTAAATAACTGAATTTTACACTTTATTTTACATTTTATTCGAAATTGCCCGAAAATGAAGTTGAAATTAAAAAATATGAGCTAAGGTTTTTGTGCACCTTTGCAGGGTGCATCCTTTTAGTTATATCAGTTTTGAAAAAAAATAATATTTGCTTTCAAAAAGTGGTACCGAACTGTCAAAATTGTAGTTTTTGTTAATATTACGTCACTTCCGTTGCCGACAGAAAAATTTCACCGTAACAAAAAAAATTACAATTGGGACCATGGTGCATATGAACTTTGTTTTATACAAATCGAACAATAAATAATTTTTCTGGGTACGAAAAACTAAATTAGCCGATGGCGGCTAACGCAAATTACCGAGACAATTTTTTTTCTCATTTCTGCTCAAGTACGATGATATTTTAACCCTGTGTAAAATATCATCAAAAAATATTCATAAATAAAAAAGGTTTTCGTAAAAAAATTATTTTTTTTCGAAATATCGGACATTTTTTCGACTACTTCCGGTTTTACGATCGTTGTTGTGATAGCTTTACGAAGTCCTTTGGATACTTACCTTTCTGTACCAAAAGTGTCAGAAACATCCATTGAGTAGTTTTAGAAAAAAAGATAAATTAAAGAGCGTTTCAAAAAATTTAACGATTTTTCAATTTTTTTCAAAGTTTGAGGCCATTTTTCGACCACTTATATTATTTCAATGCTTTTCATTTTGGATTCCCTATATAGACAACTAACAGGACTTTGAGTAAGAAAAGTTTAAGAAAAATCGTAGGCGTCGTTTTCGAGAAAAGGGCGTCTCAGAATGTTAAAAAATTGGAAAATACTAGATTTTTGGCATACAATAATTTATTTCCTTACCATCGAAATCGTATTATTTAGATACCATATGATGGTCCATTAATAGGGCTATCCAGCGACACTTTAGTTCTTTTGGTCCGCTATTACCTAAGGGAGAAATCAAGTTTTTCGCAAGTGCGACAATGTTTTTACTCTTTTTTTTCATTTTTTGAATACTTCTGGTATGGTTATTATTGTCGGAATAGTTCTAATAGCCGGTTTGGGCACTAAAATAGCCACAGGGCTCTGTAATGATATATTACATTATCTGATCAGATAAAATGCCCCTGAGAAATCCTATGTTCAAAAGTGCCAAAAATGCAAAAAATTTAAAATATCGAAAATTAAATTTTAATAATTACATACATATTATACATCGTTAGAATCGTAATTAGGTCAGCTATCTGAATATACAACCTTTTTTTAAAAATCTCTTAAAATAAAAAAATAGTAGAGCATTTTCCAAAATTTCACGATTTTTCGACTTTTTTCGATTTTCAGTCCCTTTTTTATCCTATTCCAGACATTTCAAAGTCCTATTGGATGGCTTCATGCCAAATACCTCCAAAAGGACTCTCGATAGAAAAAAAAAAAAAAAAATTGTAGGTTAAGTTTTCGAGATACAGGCATCCAAAAACGCTCCAAATCAGAAAATACTTGATTTTCAGCGTGCCATATTTTGCTACCTTTTCATAGTATCTGTATGATTTGGGTATCATACGATAGTCCATTCTTCATGCAACCCAACGGTACCTTAATCCCTTTAATCCGTTGATATCGGGCGAAGAAATCACGTTTTTCCCAAAACCACCCATTTTTTTCGTTTTTTTGCAAATTTTGCACATTATTTCGACCACTTCCGGTTTAAGGAGTCTTGTCGAAATTGCTTTACCTGTTGATATTGGACTTTAACTTCATGTTCCAGAAGTTTCAGAAACGTCAATTCTGCCATAAAACGAAACCCGAGCTCACAAAATGGGAAGAAAATTCGAAAAAAATCGAAAAATAAAGGGCGATAACTCTGAATGAAACTTATATTACTGGAATCGGATGGACTTCAGGTATCCAAAAATGTAGGTCAAATTTGAAAATTTTGAAAAATAACAAAAATTGTCTCGTAAACAACATGTGTTCAATTTTCGAACTATAAAAGTCATAGACGAATGTTCGAAATTGAAAAATGTGAGATAGCCATTTTCTCAGAAAAGATCCAGGGATTCCAAAAATGTAATTTGTTTGAAAATGGATAAAGAATTGACGAAACTATAGCCGATTTTCAATTTTTAGAGAAAGTACAAAGTTCGGTCACTTCCGGTATGCGCAGAAATTTCAAAAATATTTTATCAAGTAGCCACCACATGGTTTCCCAATAGAAAAGCTAATTCCAGATCGATATCTGTTTTCAATCATGGAGATCTAGGCCCTCGCGGTAAATAATAATAATAATAATAATAATAATAATAATTTTAGTAATCTCAATAGGCTTTCAGACGAAAGTCTGAAAGCCTAATAACTAGACCTGCAAGCAGCACTGAACCGGCTTTCAGGAATCATACAGGAAGTTTATTATACCATAGCCGATCCATTGAGCTACCAAACTATACTTTAGTTGTTTTGCTTCAGTGACACCCTCTATCATATGTAAAAGTAATATTTGCTGGCGAAAAGACCGGTCAAAATTGTAAATTATGGCAAAATTACGTCACTTTCGGTGCCGAAAGAAATTTTTTATAGGTGAAAAATAAGTCGAAAATTCGCAACATACAAAATACAAACTTTGTTTTATACATATCGGGCAATAAATAATTAACCTATAACCCATAAACTGAAATTAAGAAGGTAAAAAAACTTAAAAGTGACCCTCGGAAAATTGGTTATTATTCGACAAGGGAACATGCTAGAAGCCTTTTCTTGATATCAATATGATGGTATTGATTCAATCTTACTGCCCATTAGAATCAGACGTTATAAAGTTAAACGAATAATGAATATAAATCACTTCAGAAAATGTTTGTTTTGAAGGCTAAAAATACGTTTTTTGCAAAAATTACATTACTTCCGGTGATATTGAAAATGTTAACTTGGTTCATAGAAGTTATAAATGGCATAAGGCATCAAATGGTAAAAGAATTATAAAAATCGAATAATAATTGACACTTTTATAGACCAAAAACCTTGAAAAGTGACTTATAGAAGATCGCCTATTTCTCTGTAACCGTACAAGTTAGAATCCATTTTGTGGTATCTGTATGGTCGTATGGGTTCATTCTATTCGTTGATGGGAATCAAATATCATAATTTTAAAAATATTATAAGGGAGACTGATTTGAATAAAATATTAGTTTTTTAGGTTAAAAATACAGTTTTTGCCCAAATGACGTCATTTCCGGTCACAGTGAAAATGTAAAATTGGCTTGACCTAGTCCAAATTGGCATTAGGCATCAAATGGAAAAAAAATATTGCAAATCGAATAATAATTCACTCTTGTATAGGCAAAATAACGTGAAAAGTGATGCATGCAAAATTGCATATTTCTCGGCAACTGCTCATATTACAAACTAATTTTCGCATACATTCTCTTCGTCTGGATTATTGCTACGAGTTTATGAAAATTACAAATAAACATTTCAAAATATGAAGACGCTGAATGAATTGTAAATAACTGAATTTTACACTTTATTTTACATTTTATTCGAAATTGCCCGAAAATGAAATTGAAATTTAAAAATATGAGCTAAGGATTTTGTGCACCTTTGCAGGGTGCATCCTTTTAGTTATATCAGTTTTGAAAAAAAAAAATATTTGCTTTCAAAAAGTGGTACCGAACTGTCAAAATTGTAGTTTTTGTTAATATTACGTCACTTCCGTTGCCGACAGAAAAATTTCACAGTAACTAAAAAAATTACAATTGGGACCACGGAGCATATGAACTTTGTTTTATACAAATCGAACAATAAATAATTTTTCTGGGTACGAAAAACTAAATTAGCCGATGGCGGCTAACGCAAATTACCGAGACAATTTTTTTTCTCATTTCTGCTCAAGTAGGGTGATATTTTAACCCTGTGTAAAATATCATCAAAAAATATTCATAAATAAAAAAGATTTTCGTAAAAAAAATAATTTTTTCCAAAATATTGGACATTTTTTCGACTACTTCCGGTTTTACGATCGTTGTTGTGATAGCTTTACGAAGTTCTTTGGATACTTAACTTTCTGTACCAGAAGTGTCAGAAACATCCATTGAGCAGTTTTTGAAAAAAGGATAAATTAAAGAGCGTTTACAAAAATTTAACGATTTTTCAATTTTTTTCAAAGTTTGATGCCATTTTTGGACCACCTATATTATTTCAATGCTTTTCATTTTGGATTCACTATATAGACAACCGATAGGACTTTGAGTAAGAAAAGTATAAGAAAAATCTGCGGTGTCGTTTTCGAGAAAAGGGCGTCTCAGAATGTTAAAAAATCGGAAAATACTAGATTTTTGGCATACAATAATTTATTTTCTTACCATCGATATCGTATTATTTAGATACCATGTGATGGTCCATTAATAGGGCTATCCAACGACACTTTACTTCTTTTGGTCCGCTATTACCTAAGGGAGAAATCAAGTTTTTCGCAAGTGCGACAATGTTTTTAACCTTTTTTTTCATTTTTTGAATACTTCCGGTATGGTTATTATTGTCGGTATAGTTTTGATAACCGGTTTGGGCACTAAAATAGCCACAGGGCTCTGTAATGATATATTACATTATCTGATCAGATAAAATGCCCCTGAGAAATCCTAGGTTCAAAAGTGCCAAAAATGCAAAAAATTTAAAATATCGAAAATTAAATTTCAATAACCACATACATATTATACATCGTTAGAATCGTAATTAGGTCAGCTATCTGAATATACCATCTTTTTTTGAAAATCTCTTAAAATAAAAAAATAGCAGAGCATTTTCCAAAATTTCACGATTTTTCGACTTTTTTCGATTTTCAGTCCGTTATTTCACCTATTCCAGATATTTCAAAGTCTTATTGGGTGGCTTCATGCAAAATACCTCCGAAAGGACTCTCGATAGAAAAAATTACAAAAAAAGTTGCGGTTAAGTTTTCGAGATACAGGCGTCCAAAAACGCTCCAAATCACAAAATACTTGATTTTCAGCGTGCCATATTTTGCTGCCTGCTCATCGTATCCGTATGAATGGGGTATCATACGATAGCACAATCCTAGTGCAGTCCAATGGTACCCTAATTTCTTTAATCCATTGATATCGGGCGGAGAAATCGCGTTTTTCCCCAAAATATCCATTTTTTGCATTTTTTTCAAAATATTGCACATTATTTCGACCACTTCCGGTTTAAGGATTCTTGTCGAAATTGCTTTATACGTTGGTATTGGACTATAACTTCATGTTCCAGAAGTTTCAGAAACGTCAATTCTACCATAAAACGAAACCCGAGCTGACAAAATGGGAAGAAAATTCGAAAAAAATCGAAAAATAAAGGGCGATAACTCGGAATGAAACTTATATTACTGGAATCGGATGGACTTCAGGTATCCAAAAATGTAGGTCAAATTTGAAAATTTTGAAAAATGACAAAAATTGTCTCGTAAACAACATGTTTTCAATTTTCGAACGATAAAAGTCATAGACGAATGTTCGAAATTGAAAAATGTGAGATAGCCATTGTCTCAGAAAAGATTCAGGGATTCCAAAAATGTAATTTGTTTGAAAACGGTTAAAGAATTGACGAAACTATGGCCGATTTTCAATTTTTAGACAACGTGCAAAGTTCGGTCACTTCCGGTATGCGCAGAAATTTCAAAAATATTTTATCAAGTAGCCACCACATGGTTTCCAAATAGAAAATCTAATTCCAGATCGATATCTGTTTTCGATCATGGAGATCTAGGCCCCCGCGGTAAATAATAATAATAATAATAATAATAATAATAATAATAATAATAATAATTTTAGTAATCTCAATAGGCTTTCAGACGAAAGTCTGAAAGCCTAATAACTAGACCTGCATAGCAGTGCTGAATCGGCTTTCAGGGTCCTTTAGATCATTGCCATGCTTTTAAATTTACCTTTATACCCTAAACGACCGATAGGACTCGGGGTAACAGAAGTTTAAGAAGTGAAATAGAAGTAGTTTTCGAGATAAACGAGTTTGAAAAGGCTCCAAAAAAAGAGGAAAATACTATATTTTCGGCATCTCATAATCTATTGCCTAACCATCGAATTTGTATCATTCTGATATCATATAAAAGTCCAAAAAGGAAAATACTAGATCTTCAGCGTCCCGTAATATTTGTCATTGAACACGCCATCTTGAGTCGGATCGCGCAAAATCTAATTTTGGAGTAAAATTTTATTTTGAAGTCTAAAAATACGGTTTTTGCAAATATAACATTACTTCCGGTGATAATGGAAATGTTGAATCAGATCATTGCAATCATAAATGGCATAAGGCATCACATGGTGAAAATTGTATGAAAATTGAATAATAATTGACACTTTTATAGACCAAAAAGCTTGAAAAGTGACTTGTAGAAAATCGTCTATTTCTCGGCAACCGTACAAGTTAGAAACTTTTTTGTGGTATCTGTATGATGGTATGGGTTCATGCTATTCGGTGATGGGATTCAAATATCATAATTTTAAAAATATTATAAACAAGACTCATTTGAATAAAATATTTGTTTTCTAGGTTAAAAATACAGTTTTTGCCAAAATGACGTCATTTTCGGTCACAGTGAAACTGTAAAATTGGCTTAACCTAGTCCAAATTGGCATTAGGCATCGAATGAAAAATAATTATTGAAAATCGGATAATAATTTACTATTTTACAGGCAAAAAAACGTGAAAAGTGATGCATGCAAAATTGCATATTTCTCGGCAACTGCTCATGTTACAAACTATTTTTCGCATACATTCCCTTCGTCTGGATTATGGCTACGAGTTTATGAAAGTTACGAATAAATAGTTCAAAATATAAAGACGTTGAATGGGTTGTAATAACTGAATTTTGCCCTTTTTTTTACATTTTATTCGAAATTGCCCGAAAATGAAATTGAAATTTAAGAATCCCAGCCAAACATTTTATGCGCCTTTACAGGGCGCATACTTTTTGTTATATCAGTTTTCGAAAAAAAAAATATTTGCTGTCAAAAAGTGGTACTTAACTCTCAAAATTGTAGTTTTTGTTAATTTTACGCCACTTCCGTTGCGTGCAGAAAAATGTCACCGTAACAAAAAATATTACAATTGACATTACGAATCATATGCACTTTGTTTTATACAAATCAAACAATAAATAATTAATCTAGGTACGAAAAACTAAATTAGCCAATGGCGACTAAAGAAAATTACTGAGACAAAATTCTTTCTCACTTATGCTCAAGTAGGGTTATACTTTAACTCTGTGTAAACTACCATCAAAAAATATTCATAAATAAAAAAGTTTTCTGTAAAAATGTAAAAAAAAATCAATATATCGGATATTTTTTCGACTACTTCCGGTTTTTCGATCATTGTCGGAATTGCTTTAACAAGTTGATTAGATACTTAACTTCCTGTAGCAGAAATATCAGAAACATTCATTAAGTAATTTTTGAAAAAAAGATAAATAAAAGAGCATTTTCAATAATTTAATGATTTTTCAACTTTTTTCAAAGATTGAGGTCAATTTTGGACCGCCTATAATATTGCAACGCTTTTATTATTAAATGCACACGCTAGGCCACCGATAGGACTCTGAGTAAAAAATGTTTAAGAAAAATCGTAGGCGTCGTTTACGAGAAAAAGGCGCCTCAGAATGCTCCAAAACGGAAAATACTTAGTTTTCGGCGTACCATAATTTATTTCCTAAGAATCAAATTCGTGTTATTTAGATGTTATACGATCGTCTATTAATGGAACTATCCAAAGACACTTTAATTGTTTTGGTCCGCTAATATGTGACGGAGAATTCGAACTTTTGGCAAGAGCTCCAATTTTTTTTCATCTTTTTTACATTTTTCTTTGTTTTTTGAACTACTTCCGGTATACGAATCATTGTCGAGTAGTTTTCACATCCAGTTTTGGAGTTTGCATGGGAACAGGGCTCTCTAATGATATACGACACTATACGATCAAATAAAATACTTCTGAGAAATCCTATGTTCAAAAGTGTTAAAAATGTCAAAATGTCAAAATATTGAAAATTAAATTTCAATAACTGCATACATATTATACATCATTAGAATCGTAATTAGGTCAGCTTTTTAAATATATATCTTTTTTTTGAAAATCTCTTAAAATAAAAAAATAGTAGAGCATTTTCCCAAATTTCACGATTTTTCGACTTTTTTCGATTTTCAGTTCCTTTTTTGTCTTATTCCAATTATATAATAGTCTTAATGGATGGATCCATGCTAAAGACTACCGGAAGGACCATCGATAGATAAAGTTTAAGAAAAATCGCTGGAGCAGTTTTTGAAATACAGGCGTCCAAAAACGCTCCAAATCAGAAAATACTTGATTTTCAGCGTGCCATATTTTGCTTCCAGCTCATCGTATCCGTACGAATTGGGTATCATTCAGTGTTCCAATCACCGCTAGACCAAATGATACCTTAATTTGTTTAATCCGTTGATATCGGACGGAGAAATCGTGTTTTTACCCAAGACACCAATTTTTCACGTTTTTTTCAAAATATCGCATATTATTTCGACTACTTCCGGTTTACGGATTGTTGTTGAAATTGCTTTAAACGGTGGTTTGACAATATTGCTTCATGTATCAGGAATTTGAGAAACGTTGATCCGGCCGTAAAACGAAACTTAAGCTCACAAAATGTGAAGAAAATTCGAAAAAAATCGAAAAATAAAGGGCGATAACTCGGAATGAAACTTATATTCCTGGAACCAGATTGCCTTCAGGTATCCAAAAATGTAGGTCAAATTTGAAAATTTTGAAAAACAACAAAAATTGTCTCTCAAATAAAATTTTTCATTTTTCGATCGCAAGAAGTCAGCGATGAAGTTTCGAAATATCGAAATTTTCAACTGCTATCGTCCGAGAAAAGGCTCAAGGTTTCCGAAAATGTCATTTGTATGAAAATAGGTACAGAATTGATGAATCTACGGCCGTTTTTTAATTTTTTGACAGAGCACGAAATTCGACCACTTCCGGTCTGCGCAGAAGTTTCAAAAATAGTTTATCAAGTAGCCAACACATGGTTTCCCTATAGAGAATTAGGTCCCAGATCGGTATCTGTTACAGGCGCTGAGAAATAGGCTCCCCCGAAAAATAAAATAATAATAATAAATAATAACTAGACCTGCATGCAGGAATGGCGGGTTTCACTGGTGCCACGTCACTTTCGGTGCCACGTTACCCTTAAACATATGTCACTTCCGATACCAATGAAACCATCAAACAGGTTTCCACATAAGCATTGTAAACATCAAATAAAATGGACGAAGAATCAACCAAATCCAGCAATATCAATTCATTTTATATATATGTTACTTGTAAGTGATCCTGGCAAAATTTCATTACTTCCGGTGATAATGAAAATGTTCAATTAGTTTTATGAAATCAGAAATGGCATAAGGCATCATAATGGCGAAAATTGTATGTAAATCGAATGAGAATTGCCACTTTTATAGACCAAAAACCTTGAAAAGTGACTTGTAGAAAATCGTCTATTTCTCGGCAACCGTACACGATAAAAACTATCTTTTGGTATCTATATGATCGTATGGGTTCAATCCATTTGTTGATTGGAATCAAATATCATAATTTGAAATATATTACAAATCAGACTCATTTGAAAAAAATGTCTGTTTTGAAGGCTAAAAATACAGTTTTTGCCAAAATGACATTACTTCCGGTGATACTGAAAATGTTAAATTAGTTCTATGAAATCATAAATGACACAAGATATCATATGGTGAAAATTTTATGAAAATCGAATAATAACTGACACTTTTATAGACCAAAAACCTTGAAAAGTGACTTAAGGAAAATCGCCAATTTCTCTGCAACCGTACAAGTTAGAAACCATTTTGTGGTATCTGTATGATCGTATGGGTTCAATCTATTTGATCAATAGAATCAAATATCACAATTTGAAAAAAATAACAAATACGACTCATTTGAATAAAATATTGTTTTTTGAAGGCTAAAATTTAAGTTTTGAGCAAATGACGTCATTTCCGGTGGCAGCGCAAGGGGTAAAATGGTTTGACATAGTCCACTATGGTATTAGGCATCCAATGGCGAAAGAAAATTGAAAATCGAATAATAATTGATTCTTTTACAGCCAAAATTACGTGAAAAGTGACTCATGCAAAATTGCCTATTTCTCGGCAACTGCTTATATTACAAACTAATTTTCACATACATTCTCTTCGTATGGATTATAGCTACAAGTTTATAAAAGTTACGTAAAAATATTTTAAAATCTGAAAAGCCTGAATGAGTTGTAAATAGGTCAATTTTACGCCTTTTTTCACCTCTTAATCCAATTTGCTAGAAAATGAAAAAGAAATTAAAAAAACTGCTTCCGACATTTTTTGCGCCTTTAAAGGACACACTCTTTGAGTCATATAATTTTTCAAAAAAATAATATTTGTTTTCAAAAAATGTACCTAACTGTCAAAATTGTAGTTTTTGGTAAAATTATGCCACTTCCGGTGCCGACAGATAATACTTTTGGTAATAAAAAAAATGACAATTGAGACAACGAAGCATATGAACTTTGTTTTATACAAATCGAACAATAAAAAATTAATCTAGGACTGAAAAACTGAATTAGCCAATGGAGGCCAAGGAAAACTACTGAGACAAAATTTTTTAACATTTTTGCGCAAGTCAGATGACTCTTTAATTCTGTGCACAACACGACTAAAAAATATTCATAAATAAAAAAGTTTTTTGTAAAATTTTAAATTTCCGAAATTTGGCGCCTAATATCTTCGAAGATTTGCCGAAAATCAAAAATCGAAAGTAGCGCAGCTATGTGCCCTGTCTCCAGCTATGCCAAAATGTATCGAAAGTTAAAATCCCATGATTATTGTTAAAATTACCGCAATATTTGTAAAAACGATAACTTCGGTGATTTCGGACATTTCGCATTGTCGCAGAACGTTCAAAATAGCTTTATCCTCTAAGTCACACCCACTTTCCCAGTAAAACCGAAGAAATCGTAACGATGCGACACGTAGTTGCTGAGATCTACTCAAAACAAAAGAAGAACTAGACCTGCATGCAGGAATGGCGGGTTTCACTGGTGCCACGTCACTTTCGGTGCCACGTTACCCTTAAACATATGTCACTTCCGATACCAATGAAACCATCAAACAGGTTTCCACATAAGCATTGTAAACATCAAATAAAATGGACGAAGAATCAACCAAATCCAGCAATATCAATTCATTTTATATATATGTTACTTGTAAGTGATCCTGGCAAAATTTCATTACTTCCGGTGATAATGAAAATGTTCAATTAGTTTTATGAAATCAGAAATGGCATAAGGCATCATAATGGCGAAAATTGTATGTAAATCGAATGAGAATTGCCACTTTTATAGACCAAAAACCTTGAAAAGTGACTTGTAGAAAACCGTCTATTTCTCGGCAACCGTACACGATAAAAACTATCTTTTGGTATCTATATGATCGTATGGGTTCAATCCATTTGTTGATTGGAATCAAATATCATAATTTGAAATATATTACAAATCAGACTCATTTGAAAAAAATGTCTGTTTTGAAGGTTAAAAATACAGTTTTTGCCAAAATGACATTACTTCCGGTGATACTGAAAATGTTAAATTAGTTCTATGAAATCATAAATGACACAAGATATCATATGGTGAAAATTTTATGAAAATCGAATAATAACTGACACTTTTATAGACCAAAAACCTTGAAAAGTGACTTAAGGAAAATCGCCCATTTCTCTGCAACCGTACAAGTTAGAAACCATTTTGTGGTATCTGTATGATCGTATGGGTTCAATCTATTTGATCAATAGAATCAAATATCACAATTTGAAAAAAATAACAAATACGACTCATTTGAATAAAATATTGTTTTTTGAAGGCTAAAATTTAAGTTTTGAGCAAATGACGTCATTTCCGGTGGCAGCGCAAGGGGTAAAATGGTTTGACATAGTCCACTATGGTATTAGGCATCCAATGGCGAAAGAAAATTGAAAATCGAATAATAATTGATTCTTTTACAGCCAAAATTACGTGAAAAGTGACTCATGCAAAATTGCCTATTTCTCGGCAACTGCTTATATTACAAACTAATTTTCACATACATTCTCTTCGTATGGATTATAGCTACAAGTTTATAAAAGTTACGTAAAAATATTTTAAAATCTGAAAAGCCTGAATGAGTTGTAAGTAGGTCAATTTTACGCCTTTTTTCACCTCTTAATCCAATTTGCTAGAAAATGAAAAAGAAATTAAAAAAACTGCTTCCGACATTTTTTGCGCCTTTAAAGGACACACTCTTTGAGTCATATAATTTTTCAAAAAAATAATATTTGTTTTCAAAAAATGTACCTAACTGTCAAAATTGTAGTTTTTGGTAAAATTATGCCACTTCCGGTGCCGACAGATAATACTTTTGGTAATAAAAAAAATGACAATTGAGACAACGAAGCATATGAACTTTGTTTTATACAAATCGAACAATAAAAAATTAATCTAGGACTGAAAAACTGAATTAGCCAATGGAGGCCAAGGAAAACTACTGAGACAAAATTTTTTAACATTTTTGCGCAAGTCAGATGACTCTTTAATTCTGTGCACAACACGACTAAAAAATATTCATAAATAAAAAAGTTTTTTGTAAAATTTTAAATTTCCGAAATTTGGCGCCTAATATCTTCGAAGATTTGCCGAAAATCAAAAATCGAAAGTAGCGCAGCTATGTGCCCTGTCTCCAGCTATGCCAAAATGTATCGAAAGTTAAAATCCCATGATTATTGTTAAAATTACCGCAATATTTGTAAAAACGATAACTTCGGTGATTTCGGACATTTCGCATTGTCGCAGAACGTTCAAAATAGCTTTATCCTCTAAGTCACACCCACTTTCCCAGTAAAACCGAAGAAATCGTAACGATGCGACACGTAGTTGCTGAGATCTACTCAAAACAAAAGAAGAATAATAATAATAATAATAAGAATAATAATTTTAACAAAAACAATAGTGTTTCACACAAGCTTCGCAGTGTGAAACCCTAATAATAATAATAACTAGACTTGCTTGCAAGGCTGAAGGCTTTCACCTTGCCCAAGGCAGCACAAAATGCCCACCACCCACCCCTTAAAACACACACACACACACTTAAACAACTCAGATATTGACACTTTCTCTGCATGCGCATTACGATAGAAGGAAAGTGAACAATATAGTTGAACAATTTACAACATTATGAACTTGTATCGGTAGAATCCTACAGACGTCAGAAATCTAAATACGTAATCAAAAACTCAAAAATTCTAAAAAAAAAGTTTACAATTACAGTACATTTTCAAATTTTTAGGAAAAAAGGAGAACGGCGTGGTATTGCAATCCCCAATATCACCGGCTCTACAAAAATATAACTTTTTCGAAAATCGGTTGGGAATTGACATTATTAGGACCTATTTTCGTTTATGCACGTTAACGATTTACTTCACTTCAGGTATGTTCAGAACTTTCGCAATACTTCTAAGTACTTACTGCTTAAAACATAGGAAAAATCATTATTCAGAACTCTATCTGCTTTAGTTTCAGAGATCTACAAGAGAATGAAAAAAAAAAAAGTTTTTCGAATGGGACAAAAAAAAGATCGTGTCAGATCATAACCAAAACCAAGAATCATACCTTTCAACATCAACTTTTCAACATTGGTCCAGAGGGGTGCCTTGCTTATAAATAGTTTCGGTAAATAGCGTCATTTTCGCTGGTATCATATGATGGCGTCATGTAGACAAAAAACCTGGGATAATAATTTCAGGAGTAACTAAAATGAATTATTTTCACCCTAGAAGCAGCATTACCAGATATTGGTTACCAGTAAAACACCTTTAGTTCAAATATTGCCCCTTTCAAAAAAAGCTCTCTATATAATGCTTTATACGTAGGCAAAACGTTGCGATTATGACCAACTCGGACTTTTGTCAATGTCACACCAATGTGTACACGGGACTTTGGAATCACGTCCATATCAACTACTCAAATATGCAACTGGTTCAAAAATTGATTAAATATTCAATGAAATATCTACAATTTTCTGATTTCGTGCACGTTAAAGATTTGACGTCACTACATGTAACATATAAAAATTTAATATTTATTACAGATAGAGTCCATGCTCAAACTGTTTATCTCAACTAAGAACGACATGGTTATCTCAATTCGACCTTTATCCCATCCGCAATATCCCCGGCTGTACAAAAATATAATCTTTTCGAAAATCGGTTGGGAATTGACATAATTAGAACCGATTTTCATTCATGCACGTTAAAGATTTACATCACTCCCGGCTGTACAAAAATATAATTTTTTCGAAAATCGGTTGGGAATTGACATAATTAGAACCTATTTTCATTCGTGCACGTTAAAGATTTACATCACTTACGGCCTGGTTCACAACTTTCGCAATAGTTTTAAGTACTAAATGTTTAAAACATAGGAAAAATCAATATTCAAAACTCTATCTGTTTCAGATTCAGAGATCTCTACACGAGAATAAAAAAAAAAGAGTTTTCCGATTGGGACAAAAAAGTATCGTAAGTGTCAAATAATATCCAAAACCCAGAATCATACATTCAACATTAATTTTTCTGCATTTATGTAGTTCGTTCGTTCGTTCGTTCGTTCGTGGGGTTTAACGTCCACTTCCACCTAAGGTGATATCGTAGACAAGATTTATGTAGAAGAGTACCTTCCTTATAAATAGCTTCAACAGAGAGGTTTATTTTCACTGGTATCAAATGACGACGTCATGGAGACAAAAATCCTGCAATATTAATTTCAGGGGTAACTATTATTTACTAAAACGAATTATTTTCACTCTAGAAGCACCAGTAACAGATATTGGTTACTATTAAAACACCCTTAGTTCAAATATTGCCACTTTTAAAAAAAGCTCTCTATATAATGCTTTATACGTAGGCAAAACGTTGCGATTATGACCAACTCGGACTTTTGTCAATGTCACACCAATGTGTACACGGGACTTTGGAATCACGTCCATATCAACTACTCAAATATGCAACTGGTTCAAAAATTGATTAAATATTCAATGAAATATCTACAATTTTCTGATTTCGTGCACGTTAAAGATTTGACGTCACTACATGTAACATATAAAAATTTAATATTTATTACAGATAGAGTCCATGCTCAAACTGTTTATCTCAACTAAGAACGACATGGTTATCTCAATTCGACCTTTATCCCATCCGCAATATCCCCGGCTGTACAAAAATATAATCTTTTCGAAAATCGGTTGGGAATTGACATAATTAGAACCGATTTTCATTCATGCACGTTAAAGATTTACATCACTCCCGGCTGTACAAAAATATAATTTTTTCGAAAATCGGTTGGGAATTGACATAATTAGAACCTATTTTCATTCGTGCACGTTAAAGATTTACATCACTTACGGCCTGGTTCACAACTTTCGCAATAGTTTTAAGTACTAAATGTTTAAAACATAGGAAAAATCAATATTCAAAACTCTATCTGTTTCAGATTCAGAGATCTCTACACGAGAATAAAAAAAAAAGAGTTTTCCGATTGGGACAAAAAAGTATCGTAAGTGTCAAATAATATCCAAAACCCAGAATCATACATTCAACATTAATTTTTCTGCATTTATGTAGTTCGTTCGTTCGTTCGTTCGTTCGTGGGGTTTAACGTCCACTTCCACCTAAGGTGATATCGTAGACAAGATTTATGTAGAAGAGTACCTTCCTTATAAATAGCTTCAACAGAGAGGTTTATTTTCACTGGTATCAAATGACGACGTCATGGAGACAAAAATCCTGCAATATTAATTTCAGGGGTAACTATTATTTACTAAAACGAATTATTTTCACTCTAGAAGCACCAGTAACAGATATTGGTTACTATTAAAACACCCTTAGTTCAAATATTGCCACTTTTAAAAAAATCTCTCTATATATGCTTTATACGTATGCAAAACGTTCCAATTATGACCAATTCGGACTTTTTTCGATGTCACACCAATGTGTACACGGGACTTCGGAATCGCGTTTTCATGTCAGCTACCCAAATATGTAACTGGTTCAAAAATTGGTTTTATATTCAATGAAATATCGCCAATTTTCGGATTTCGTGCACGTTAAAGAATTGACGTCACCCACATATAAAATATCGATATTTATTAGAAACAGAGTCCATGCTCTAACTACATTAAACTTTCTATGACCGGTGCAATATTCGTACTTCTGCACGATATTACTGCAAGATACAACTGCAACCTCTTAAAATTTGGATTTGCTTATAAACAGCGCGAGCCGTCGATTTGTGTCGAGATGATTACGGCTATGAGGTAATTTTGGCCAAGGAGAAACAATATTAATTCAAAGACTAATTATTACACACATAAATCAAATATTTCTGCTACAGGGTCACTATACCCTTATTTTGAATAGAAGTAAAGACTCAAAGTTGAAATACTTTTTGCCCAAATATCGTCACTGTGAGAGAAAACGGGACTTTTGAATATGCTCTAAACGTTGCTAATACGTACAGATTGTTGTATCAACTCTTACTGTATGTTTTGCTTAATAATGAAAGGTGACGTTTTCAATTTTCGATCCCTTTGTTCTCATACTCCTGATATTTCTAACTGTTGCGCAATGGTTTCATACCTAAGACTACCGATAAAACTCTCTGTAGAAGAAGTTCAAAAAAAAAAATTACGTTGACTTTTCGAGAAAAAGACGTCTAAAAATGCTCCAAATGGTAAAAATACGACGTTTTGGATTTTCAATCTCGTTTTTCGACTACTCATGACATTTAGAGAAATTGTACAATGGTTTCACACAATACACCACCTATAAGACTCTCGAATGAGAAAGTTTTAAAAAAATCGTAGGCGGCGTTTTCGAGAAATACGCGTCTAAAGTTGACCGAAATAGCAAAATACCTTACTTTTCAAACTCAGATAACTTTTTTATTTTTTGATAGAAACTTGTCGCTATAGTACCATCTTGTAGGTAATTCACGTGGCTATCAAACGATATAATGCATTAACTACTCGGTAAACAACCAATCGATACATCTTATTTGTCGCACAGGCACCCATTTTTCTGAATTTTGTCAAAGTTTGGATACCTTTCTTGACCACTTCCGGTGATTAGAGGATTTTCATTTATAGTTTAAGGAACAATTCAGACATCTCTGTTCATCTTACCAAAGTTTCAGGAAAATCGTTGAAGTGGTTTTAAAAAAATAAGCCTTACCGTTTTTGACCAAAATGCGAAAAAAAGTGAAAAATCAAAGTTAACATTCCAGAACACAACTTATATTGTTGGAATCGGATCGACGTCATCTATCCAAAAGTGTAATTAGAATTTCTAAATTCCTAAAAATAAACATTTTAGCAATTTTTTGAAAATTTTCCAGTATTCACCAAAAAAATGAGAGCGACAAAGTTTCTATATTCAACGTTTTTCAACTGCTATCTAGTCCGAAATGTCTCCCGCTATTCAAAAATATAAATGTCTGAAAAATCGATTGAGAATTAACTGAATTATGGCCGATTTTCAATTTTTGTGCACGCTAAAGATTTCACGCATTTCCGCTATGCGCACAAATCTGGAAATAGTTTTAAGGAGTAACCACCACCCATTTTCCCGAGGGAAAATCAAACTTCAGACCTCTATCTCTTATAGTTTCTGAGATCTAGCTTCCCCCAATAAAAAAAAAAATAATAATAAGAATAATCTTAGTAATAACAATAGTCTTTCACCATTGAAAAATGGTGAAAGCCTAATAATAAGAATAATAATTTTAACAAAAACAATAGTGTTTCACACAAGCTTCGCAGTGTGAAACCCTAACTAGACCTGCATGCAGGAATGACGGGTTTCACTGGTGCCATGTTACCTTTGAACTTGAACTTGTGTCAATTTCGGTGCCACGTTACTCTTGAACATATGTCACTTCCGGTACCAATGAAACCAATATACAGGTTTCCACATAAGAATTGCACACATCAAATAAAATGGAAACAGAATCAAACAAATCCAGCAATATCATTTCATTTTATACATTTGTTACATGTAATTGATCCTGACAAAATTACAGTACTTCCGGTGATAATGTAAATGTTCCATTAGTTTTATGAAATCAGAAATGGCATAAGGCATCACATGGTGAAAATTTTATGTAAATCGAATAATAATTGCCACTTTTATAGACCAAAAACCTTGAAAAGTGACGTGTAGAAAATCGTCTATTTCTCGGCAACCGTACAAGTTAGAAACCATTTTTTGGTATTTGTATGACTGTATGGGTTTAATCTATTTGTTGATTGGAATCAAATATCATAATTGTATAAACATTACAAATCAGACTCATTTGAATAAAATATCGGCTTTGAAGGCTTAAAATACAGTTTTTGCCAAAATGACGTTACTTCCGGTGATAATGAAAACTTTAAATTAGTTTTTTAACATCGTCTATGACATAAGGCTTCAAAGGGTGAAAATTTTATGAAAATCGAATAATAATTGACACTTTTATGGGCCAAAAACCTTCAAAAGTGACTTTTAGAAAATCGCCTATATCTCGGCAACCGAACAAGTTAGAAACAATTTTATGATATCTTTTTGACCGTATGAGTTTTGTTAATATGTGAATTTAAACCAAAAATTAATTTTATTATTATATGTGACATAATTCTTGGTTGAAAAAAATATCGATTTTAAAAGTTAAAAATTGAGTTTTTGACTAAATGACGTCACTTCCGGTGTCAATTTTAAATAGTAATCAACATGATATGACGCAGACTTGCTTTTTGAATCAAATGATGTCACTTTTGTGAATATCCATTAATAATTGACTATTTTACAGGCAAAATTACAAAAACAGTGACTTATGCAAAACTGCCCATTTCTCGGCAACTGCTTATTTTAGAAACTAATTTTAACATACATTCTCTTCGTATGGATTATAGTTACAGGTTTATAAAAGTTAAATAAAAATATTTTAAAATCTGAAAAGCCTGAATGGGTTGTAAATAGGTCAATTTTACGCCTTTTTTCACCTCTTAATCCAATTTGCTAGAAAATGAAATAGAAATTAAAAAAACTGCTTCCGCCATTTTTTGCGCCTTGAAAGGACACACTCTTTGAGTCATATAATTTTTCCAAAAAATAATATTTGTTTAAGAAGAAGGAAACTAACCGTCAAAATTGTAGTTTTTGGTAAAATTATGCCACTTCCGGTGCCGACAGATAACACTTTTGGTAATAAAAAAAATGACAATTGAGACAACGAAGCATATGAACTTTGTTTTATACAAATCGAACAATAAAAATTTAATCTAGGACTGAAAAAGTGAATTAGCCAATGGCGGCCAAGGAAAATTACTGCGACAAATTTTTTTAACATTTTTGCGCTAGTCAGACGACTCTTTAATTCTGTGCACAACACGACTAAAACATATTTATAAATAAAAAAGTTTTTTGTAAAATTTTAAATTTTCGAAATTTGGCGCCTAATATCTTCAAAGATTTGCCGAAAATCAAAAATCGAAAGTAGCGCAGCTATGTGCCCTGTCTCCGGCTATGCCAAAATGTATCGAAAGTTAAAATCCAATGATTATTGTTAAAATTACTGCAATATTTTCAAAAACGATAACTTCGGTGATTTCGGACATTTCGCATTGTCGCAGAACGTTCAAAATAGCTTTATCCTCTAAGTCACACCCACTTTCCCAGTAAAACCGAAGAAATCGTAACGATGCGACACGTAGTTGCTGAGATCTATTCAAATTGGAATCTGAATAATAATAATAATAATAATAATAATAATAATAAGAATAACTAGACCTGCATGCAGGAATGACGGGTTTCACTTTTGCCATGTTACCTTTGAACTTGAACTTGTGTCACTTTTGGTGCTACGTTACCCTTGAACATATGTCCTTTCCGGTACCAATGAAACCAATATACAGGTTTCCACATAAGCATTGCACACATCAAATAAAATGGAAACAGAATCAAACAAATCCAGCAATTTTATTTTATACATTTGTTACATGTAATTGATCCTGACAAAATAACAGTACTTCCGGTGATAATGTAAATGTTCCCTTAGTCTTATGAAATCAGAAATGGCATAAGGCATCATATGGTGAAAATTTTATGTAAATCGAATAATAATTTCCACTTTTATAGACCAAAAACCTTGAAAAGTGACGTGTAGAAAATCGTCTATTTCTCGGCAACCGTACAAGTTAGAAACCATTTTTTGGTATTTATATGACCGTATGGGTTTAATCTATTTGTTGATTGGAATCAAATATCATAATTGTATAAACATTACAAATCAGACTCATTTGAATAAAATATCGGCTTTGAAGGCTTAAAATACAGTTTTTGCCAAAATGACGCTACTTCCGGTGATAATGAATACGTTAAATTAGTTTTATAACATCGTCTATGACATTAGGCTTCAAAGGGTGAAAATTTTATGAAAATCAAATAATAATTGACACTTTTATGGGCCAAAAACCTTCAAAAGTGACTTTCAGAAAATCGCCTATATCTCGACAACCGAACAAGTTAGAAACAATTTTATGATATCTATTTGACCGTATGAGTTTTGTTAATATGTGAATTTAAACCAAAAGTTAATTTTATTATTACATGTGACATAATTCTTGGTTGAAAAAAAGATCGATTTTAAAAGTTAAAAATTGAGTTTTTGACTAAATGACGTCACTTCCGGTGTCAATTTTAAATAGTAATCAACATGATATGACGCACACTTGCTTTTTGAATCAAATGATGTCACTTTTGTGAATATCCATTAATAATTGACTATTTTACAGGCAACATTACGAAAACAGTGACTTATGCATAACTGCCCATTTCTCGGCAACTGCTTATATTAGAAACTAATTTTAACATACATTCTCTTCGTATGGATTATAGTGACAGGTTTATAAAAGTTAAGTAAAAAAATTTTAAAATCTGAAAAGCCTGAATGGGTTGTAAATAGGTCAATTTTACGCCTTTTTTCACCCCTTAATCCAATTTGCTAGATAACACTTTTGGTAATAAAAGAAATAACAATTGGGACAACGAAGCATATGAACTTTGTTTTATACAAATCGAACAATAAAAAATTAATCTAGGACTGAAAAACTGAATTAGCTAATGGCGGCCAAGGAAAATTACTGAGACAAATTTTTTTAACATTTTTGCGCTAGTCAGATGACTCTTTAATTCTGTGCACAACACGACTAAATAATATTTATAAATAAAAACGTTAAATCGAATAATAATTGCCACTTTTAAAGACCAAAAAACTTGAAAAGTGACTTGTAGAAAATCGGCTATTTCTCGGCAACCGTACAAGTTAGAAACCATTTTGTGGTATCTGTATGATCGTATGGGTTCATTCTATTTGTTGATTGGCATCAAATACCATAATTTGAAAAAGATTTCAAAACAGACTCATTTGAATAAAATATCTGTTTTGGAGGCTAAAAATACAGTTTTTGCCAAAATGACGTTACTTCCGGTGATAATGAAAATCTTAAATTACTTGTATGAAATCCCAAATGGCATTAGGTATAACATGGTGTGACGTTTATGAAAATCGAATAATAATTGACCCTTTTATGGCCCCGAAACCTTCAAAAGTGACCTGTAGAAAACCGTCTATTTCTCGGCAACCGAACAAGTTAGAAACCATTTTATGATATCTATATGACCATATGAGTTTTGTTTATATGTGAATTTAAACCAAAAGTTAAAATTATTAATACATATTAAGTTATTCTTGGTTGAATAAAACATTGATTTAAAAAAGTGTAAAATGCATTTTTTGACCAAATGATGTCACTTCCGGTGTCAATTTTAAATTGTAATCAACTTGATATGACGCTACGTGCTTTTTGAATCAAATGATGTCACTTTTATAAAAATCCAATAATAATTGACTATTTTACAGGCAAAATAACGAAAACAGTGACTTATGCAGAACTGCCCATTTCTTGGCAACTGCTTATATTACAAACGAATTTTAACATACATTTTCTTCGTATGGATTATAGCTACAAGTTTATAAAAGTTACGAAGAAATATTTTAAAATCTGAAAAGCCTGAATAGGTTGTAAATAGGCCAATTTTACACCATTTTTAGCCTCTTAATCGAATTTGCTCGAAAATGAAATCGAAATTAAAAAAACTGCTTCCTACATTTTTTGCGCCTTGAAAGGGCACACTCTTTGAGTCATATAATTTTTCAAAAAAATAATATTTGTTTATGAAGATCGTAAATAACTGTCAAAATTGTAGTTTTTGGTAAAATTATGCCACTTCCGGTGCCGACAGATAACACTTTCGGTAATAAAAAAAACGACAATTGATACAACGAAGCATATGAACTTTGTTTTATACAAATCGAACAATAAAAAATTAATCTAGGACTGAAAAACTGAATTAGCCAATGGCGGCCAAGGTAAATTACTGAGACAAAATTTTTTAACATTTTTGCACTAGTCAGATGACCCTTTAATTCTGTGCACAATACGACTAAAAAATATTCATAAATAAAAAAGTTTTTTGTAAAATTTTAAATTTTCGAAATTTGGCGCCTAATATCTTCGAAGATTTGCCGAAAATCAAAAATCGAAAGTAGCGTAGCTATGTGCCCTGTCTCAGGCTATGCCAAAATGTATCGAAAGTTAAAATCCAATGATTATTGTTAAAATTACTGCAATATTTTTAAAAACGATAACTTCGGTGATTTCGGACATTTCGCATTGTCGCAGAACGTTCAAAATAGCTTTATCCTCTAAGTCACACCCACTTTCCCAGTAAAACCGAAGAAATCGTAACGATGCGACACGTAGTTGCTGAGATCTATTCAAATTGGAATCTGAATAATAATAATAATAAGAATAATAATTTTAACAAAAACAATAGTGTTTCACACAAGCTACGCAGTGTGAAACCCTAATAATTTTAACAAAAACAATAGTGTTTCACACAAGCTACGCAGTGTGAAACCCTAATAATTTTAGTAAAAACAATAGTCTTTCAGACGAAAGTCTGAAAGCCTAATAATAATAATAATAACTAGACCTGCATGCAGGAATGACGGGTTTCACTTTTGCCATGTTACCTTTGAACTTGAACTTGTGTCACTTTTGGTGCTACGTTACCCTTGAACATATGTCCTTTCCGGTACCAATGAAACCAATATACAGGTTTCCACATAAGCATTGCACACATCAAATAAAATGGAAACAGAATCAAACAAATCCAGCAATTTTATTTTATACATTTGTTACATGTAATTGATCCTGACAAAATAACAGTACTTCCGGTGATAATGTAAATGTTCCCTTAGTCTTATAAAATCAGAAATGGCATAAGGCATCATATGGTGAAAATTTTATGTAAATCGAATAATAATTTCCACTTTTATAGACCAAAAACCTTGAAAAGTGACGTGTAGAAAATCGTCTATTTCTCGGCAACCGTACAAGTTAGAAACCATTTTTTGGTATTTATATGACCGTATGGGTTTAATCTATTTGTTGATTGGAATCAAATATCATAATTGTATAAACATTACAAATCAGACTCATTTGAATAAAATATCGGTTTTGAAGGCTTAAAATACAGTTTTTGCCAAAATGACGCTACTTCCGGTGATAATGAAAACGTTAAATTAGTTTTATAACATCGTCTATGACATTAGGCTTCAAAGGGTGAAAATTTTATGAAAATCAAATAATAATTGACACTTTTATGGGCCAAAAACCTTCAAAAGTGACTTTCAGAAAATCGCCTATATCTCGACAACCGAACAAGTTAGAAACAATTTTATGATATCTATTTGACCGTATGAGTTTTGTTAATATGTGAATTTAAACCAAAAGTTAATTTTATTATTACATGTGACATAATTCTTGGTTGAAAAAAAGATCGATTTTAAAAGTTAAAAATTGAGTTTTTGACTAAATGACGTCACTTCCGGTGTCAATTTTAAATAGTAATCAACATGATATGACGCACACTTGCTTTTTGAATCAAATGATGTCACTTTTGTGAATATCCATTAATAATTGACTATTTTACAGGCAACATTACGAAAACAGTGACTTATGCAAAACTGCCCATTTCTCGGCAACTGCTTATATTAGAAACTAATTTTAACATACATTCTCTTCGTATGGATTATAGTGACAGGTTTATAAAAGTTAAGTAAAAAAATTTTAAAATCTGAAAAGCCTGAATGGGTTGTAAATAGGTCAATTTTACGCCTTTTTTCACCCCTTAATCCAATTTGCTAGATAACACTTTTGGTAATAAAAGAAATAACAATTGGGACAACGAAGCATATGAACTTTGTTTTATACAAATCGAACAATAAAAAATTAATCTAGGACTGAAAAACTGAATTAGCTAATGGCGGCCAAGGAAAATTACTGAGACAAATTTTTTTAACATTTTTGCGCTAGTCAGATGACTCTTTAATTCTGTGCACAACACGACTAAATAATATTTATAAATAAAAACGTTAAATCGAATAATAATTGCCACTTTTAAAGACCAAAAAACTTGAAAAGTGACTTGTAGAAAATCGGCTATTTCTCGGCAACCGTACAAGTTAGAAACCATTTTGTGGTATCTGTATGATCGTATGGGTTCATTCTATTTGTTGATTGGCATCAAATACCATAATTTGAAAAAGATTTCAAAACAGACTCATTTGAATAAAATATCTGTTTTGGAGGCTAAAAATACAGTTTTTGCCAAAATGACGTTACTTCCGGTGATAATGAAAATCTTAAATTACTTGTATGAAATCCCAAATGGCATTAGGTATAACATGGTGTGACGTTTATGAAAATCGAATAATAATTGACCCTTTTATGGCCCCGAAACCTTCAAAAGTGACCTGTAGAAAACCGTCTATTTCTCGGCAACCGAACAAGTTAGAAACCATTTTATGATATCTATATGACCATATGAGTTTTGTTTATATGTGAATTTAAACCAAAAGTTAAAATTATTAATACATATTAAGTTATTCTTGGTTGAATAAAACATTGATTTAAAAAAGTGTAAAATGCATTTTTTGACCAAATGATGTCACTTCCGGTGTCAATTTTAAATTGTAATCAACTTGATATGACGCTACGTGCTTTTTTAATCAAATGATGTCACTTTTATAAAAATCCAATAATAATTGACTATTTTACAGGCAAAATAACGAAAACAGTGACTTATGCAGAACTGCCCATTTCTTGGCAACTGCTTATATTACAAACGAATTTTAACATACATTTTCTTCGTATGGATTATAGCTACAAGTTTATAAAAGTTACGAAGAAATATTTTAAAATCTGAAAAGCCTGAATAGGTTGTAAATAGGCCAATTTTACACCATTTTTAGCCTCTTAATCGAATTTGCTCGAAAATGAAATCGAAATTAAAAAAACTGCTTCCTACATTTTTTGCGCCTTGAAAGGGCACACTCTTTGAGTCATATAATTTTTCAAAAAAATAATATTTGTTTATGAAGATCGTAAATAACTGTCAAAATTGTAGTTTTTGGTAAAATTATGCCACTTCCGGTGCCGACAGATAACACTTTTGGTAATAAAAAAAACGACAATTGATACAACGAAGCATATGAACTTTGTTTTATACAAATCGAACAATAAAAAATTAATCTAGGACTGAAAAACTGAATTAGCCAATGGCGGCCAAGGTAAATTACTGAGACAAAATTTTTTAACATTTTTGCACTAGTCAGATGACCCTTTAATTCTGTGCACAATACGACTAAAAAATATTCATAAATAAAAAAGTTTTTTGTAAAATTTTAAATTTTCGAAATTTGGCGCCTAATATCTTCGAAGATTTGCCGAAAATCAAAAATCGAAAGTAGCGTAGCTATGTGCCCTGTCTCAGGCTATGCCAAAATGTATCGAAAGTTAAAATCCAATGATTATTGGTAAAATTACTGCAATATTTTTAAAAACGATAACTTCGGTGATTTCGGACATTTCGCATTGTCGCAGAACGTTCAAAATAGCTTTATCCTCTAAGTCACACCCACTTTCCCAGTAAAACCGAAGAAATCGTAACGATGCGACACGTAGTTGCTGAGATCTATTCAAATTGGAATCTGAATAATAATAATAATAAGAATAATAATTTTAACAAAAACAATAGTGTTTCACACAAGCTACGCAGTGTGAAACCCTAATAATTTTAGTAATCTCAATAGGCTTTCAGACGAAAGTCTGAAAGCCTAATAAGAATAATAATTTTAACAAAAACAATAGTGTTTCACACAAGCTACGCAGTGTGAAACCCTAATTACACTCCCTGATGACAATAGTACATGTGCATTGCTCTGAACGTCTGTTTCATCTGTTGTGTGCAGCGGAACTTAGATGCATGTTCCACTTCCTAGTTTATACCATGAGTCTGGAATTAGTAAAGTGTATACCATGATTTGTTTTCCTGTTGTGGGCGCTTGTTCCCATGATAATACGAATTATATACGTTAATTGCTTCTGAAATAACTTAAATGATTTTTGTATTTATTGCCTCTTCCTTATTTCAGAGCTCTTTATACGTATGGTAAATGTTTGGTTGATGCAATGTGCTACGAGTCAACCTATAAGGATGGCTTCGACACTGCCGCAGGCAATACTGTATGTGGCGGTAAGTAAATTTGAAAACATACGCTTTAACCCATGAATAGCCTTCTTTCACTGGCGAAACTATACACCGTTTCGTCATCAGAGAGCATCTCGGGAATGTTTACACTAGAATGATACAAAATCTGTGAAATTTTACCCATTTACGTTGATGTTCTCTCTTATTAGTATTTATTACTCCATTTTTTACATTCTGAGTGAAGTCTGTATCACTATAGACCTGGTACTGTGCAGCGCACTGGATGCTTAAGACTGCCTCCCCCCTCCCTCCCTACACCCCCCCCCCCCGACCCATTCACTTGATTTTATATCCACGTTTGTGGCTTATTACTTCCAACAAATTGTAGTTAACTCTATCTTATTTGCAGGTTTGTCTTTTTGGTTTTGTCTATTGCATATTTTGTCGTATTATATTCGTGCTAAATTGTATCCTAGGTTGGGTGTAACAATGTGACTATTTATGCTAGTACGACCAATAGAAGTGTTACAACATTTACTAGGAACATTTGACTTGTTGTAAGGACTATTTTCAATGGGCATGGCAATACCTCTTATCCCTTCGCCCAATGTTTTAGTGATGTCACACCAGCATAGTTTGTTATTTGATAAAGGCTAGCATGAATTGTTTTCTATATGTCAGCTCTGACACATATTCCTGGAGCAATGGCTAGAGAGGAATTTCTCGGGCCATTGCTTGATTGGCTTCTGATACTCGAGCTTTTGCGGGAGTGTGTCTATTTTTCCCGTTCAATCAAATCTCACACAAATACAGAAACATGACAGCCCTTTATTTAATTGGGGGTTTCCCTACATTGGACAGTGATTTAAGATATTGAAAACGACGAAATGATTGTTCGTCTCCATGCAGTATTGTTTACATTGTTTGGCATTTTGATTGCCTCGTTTCTCACGCAATTAGTTTTTCTGCAATGTATTATTCTCCTATACACCGGCCCCAAGTTCTCAAAGCATTTTCAGACTTGAGTGAGGAATATACTCAAAATCGTTTGCCTTATATTTACTAAAATGTATCAAATACATCAATAAGAAACCATCTGTTTCTAGATCAAAGATATTTCTCATATACAGTGAAGGGAAGTTGTGTAAATTCTTAACCTCAGTCTGCGAATGCTTTGTGAACTCGGGGCCTGGTTAATTCGGAGTAATAAGTTTCGTACACCATGACGTAACGTATCGGAAGCTCTGTTTAAAGCCGAATGAGATTTATCGCAGTCAAGTATTGGTTGTTAACAGAAATTTGCTTTAGTTACAGCACGGTTTGAGTGGGATTAGGTCTAATCAAACGAAACACTGCGAGGGGTATAGCTATGACAATACTTGCAATTTTTACTTTGTGTGGATATTGCCCGATTATAAATGTTCGTATAACAATTCACTTTAGGTTCTGGTTTCGAATCCCCAGCTGTACGTGGCAAGGAATAGGGTCGCCTGTCCAACCTCGTGGGTTTTCTCCGGGTTCTCCGGTTTCCCCCCCCCCCCACTTCTGAAGAAACGTACGCGCAAGCCAAAAATTGAAATAAAATTTAAACCATATGTTAGTCCTGAAATGACCTCTCTCTCTCACACTTTAGGTTGCCATAATATGTCTTATAGCCTATTAGCTATGATGTAATCTAAGTATAACTATTTTTTCAGGCTGAACATTATGTTTTATTATTATGTAATCTAAGTATAACCATTTATTTCAGACTGTACAATAACAACGGGTATAGCTTGTTTTAATTCTAATTGCAGGTTAGAACTTAAATTATATATTATCTATCAATAACCAATAGGGTTGAAGACATGATACCGCGCGATCCCGGCAATCTGTATTATAATCATATAAACAGTTTAAAGCTGCATTATGTGTAAGAGCTAAAGCTGAATTATGTGTAAGAGCTAAAGCTGCCTAATGGTCGTTAATTCGGCGTGAGATATGGTATATAAACTATTATTTAGTCATTTATGCACAAGACATGCCCATGATCAACTCTCTGTCATATCGACGTCATTAAGATGAATTGGAATATCGGAGATATTAATAGCCTAGTCAATCTAGCATTGAAATTGCCCAACTAGCAACTAATTGTTTATTTCAGTAATTAGGTCGAATGACCCATAGATACAGAGTATGCAATACTTATATATTTACAAAAATTAATAATTTTCATTAACCCAATTTGAAAATTAATCATGGTAAATCTGCTGGTAAATTTAACTATCAAAAATATTATTCACAATACTACAATATAATTTGATTTAAATTATATTCGCTTTATTTACAATTTTAAATATTTTATTTACAATTAAATTGGGGCATAGACTTGTAGTATACTAAAAATATACATTAATATAATTTGTTGAAAAGGTATTTTTGTGATGTTTTGAATAAAAAATCGTAAAAAAGTGGACCCCCCCCCCCACCGGAAAATTCGCTTTTGTATGAAATTTGAAATAAAAACGTGCTCCATGTTAGTTCCAACTTAATCGAAACTAATTAGTGATGAGTCAATGAGTCTCCTTTTTTTGGTACTGGCTTTAACTGATTAACGCCACCTAGATCATAGTTGTGATATTAATAATGGCTATTATCTTTGTATTACAGTGCTGTCGCTGAAGTCAAAACCTGTTTAGATGATGCTAAGTGTAACACTGAGGATTTCAAAGCAGCTTACGATAAGTTCGAAGCGGGATGTAGTAAGTATTTAATCTTGTAGTGTTGATTGAGCTGAAACCTTCAACTGTTTTTCTAACATATATTATAGTTCGTCCCTGTATCTATACTACACGATTCCTACCCGAAATCACCACACTTCGGTGGGATAGTTCTTGTTCGAACGGAGTACAGTTCGACCGAAATACAAGACTAAAATTTTGCGAACTGAGTACCGTTCCTTTTTCATATTGTAAATGAGGGTTATGAGCATCTTACAAATTTCATGCACATTCTCACATAAGCCTCAAAAACCTTTCCTGGAATTTTAACTGCATCATAAATAGCTGTTTTAAGTTCTGTCTTTTAACTGAAGCTTGGAACTGAAATATAAGGATCTATTTCACGTCATTTTGTGAGGAGAGGGGGGGGGGGGGTACTCGAATCAAGTTAAATAGCAAGTAGCTAACCGTTTGTTTACAGATACAATTAACAGCTAACAGTTTTACATATCCAGTTGGCTAACTAAATTTACATGAATCAATAAATGTTGATATGAGGTTCCGTCGGTATACAAATTATATACTACGTGTTCAGTCAGGGGCGTCGGAACCCGGGCACCAGGGTATACCCATGCCCTAATGATGAAAGTTTTAAATCCTTTTATTTGTCTATTCATTTTTAAATGTTAGATGTAATTGCTCTCTGGTGGGTCGCGGACCGGCTTTCGCACTCTACCGTCTCGTTCAAAAGCCTATTCTATTTTCTTGATGTAGAGTGGTGTATTGAATGTCAAATTAAAAATAATTTTTAAGGAGATGAATCATTGCTCATTATACGAAAATTGTGAATAATCAGACGTTTGTCTCTTTCATTAGCATGTAGTTTAAAGGGCCCATCTTTAGGTACCCTGGCCCTCGCGACGTTCCGGTGCTCCTGTGTTCAGTGTATGGAAATTAATAGTTATAAGGTTATCAACTCCGTTTGAGACTTTAAATTGTGGGTATTTGGTCAATCGGGAAAAATAAATCTCAAAGACAAATTTCCAACCATCTACTTCGTTTAGCCAGATCAACCCCTGGCATATACAATAGGTCAACAACCAAAATTTATTTTACAACACACCCAACATACCCGTATTGTAAAGTATCACATGTTGTATTTAACTTCAACAACATTCAGTTCTTGCATTGTTTTGTTGAAATACCACGGAGACCAGTTGATCATTAACACAATAATTCTATTTTCAGATGGATGTGGTACAGTAACTGTTAGTGTATTGATGATGTTCCTCTCAACTCTACTCATGTTTATTACAAACTACTAATTATTTTATAAATCTTTATATTCTATTGTTTTATCATTGACCATCAAATTAAAAACATTAAATGTTAAAATTTGTTGGATATGAAGTGATGAAATCTATTTATGTAGCATTTTCTTTTAATTCACAAAAACACTGTTACTTTTTGTTACTTTTTGCTTGCAAGCGTTAGATTATTTCATCATTGACCATTGTATAAAACATACAAAATGTTGAAAACGTTGGATATGAGATGATGAAAATTGATGTATTTATATACAGAATATTTCTAAGTATTATTTAATATTAAAAATACATGTATATTAGTTTTTAGTCATTGATCATTATATAATTATACATCTTAATTGATGAATATTTTGGATATGAGATGATAAAGAAACTTAATATGCTGCGATAATTGCGCCATATTAAATCTATATTTTTTTTAAATTTTGTGTATTTCTCGCTTATTTAATTTTAATAAAAATATTTTTATATTATGTATTTCCCTTTTTCCCGAATTGTGTTTAAATAAATAATAGACAGCATGTATTCCTGGTCTACTAATCATATTGATCAAAGTTATATATCAGATATCAATTCTGTAGTGGGTTTATGTAGATGGCCGAATTATTTAATGTTTGCGCGTTAAATCGCAGTCTGCCATTGAGTCAAGTGGCGTGGGTTTTTTTCCGGAAGAGAATTATTGAAATGAAAATCAACCGTGTGGTAATTCCGAAATGGCCTAGTGTGTGTGTGTGTGTGCCTCTCTCTTTCGTCTAATGAAATTCTATAAAAGAGTAAGCGGAAAAACCCGATGTCTGAACAATGTCTCTCTCTCTCTCTCTCTCTCTCTCTCTCTCTCTCTCGTCTAATGAAATTCTATAAAAGAGTACGCGGAAAACCCGATGTCTGTACAAATTCTCGCTATTTCACCCATAATACACTGCATAACAAACATCAGTTATCAGCAAAATGGCAACTGTTCTGCCCCGGCTAATGACTGGACTGATGGAGACGGACATATACCATACAGTGTGCTATGAAGGGAATTTGTAACTAAGGCTTACTCTTATATCGAATTCCAACTAACAAGGGTATTTTAAGTGTAAGCCTATGTGTACACGGCACCTCGGTTTTTCGTCCCACCCGAATGACTAGACAGCTGTACTTCGGCCTGTCATCCTGCACCACTGACAAGAAAAACACGCCTTGAAACCCAATGGCTTTCGCGGCCATTTTTTCAAAAATAGAAATGAAAGAAAATAGTAGGAAATAATAGATAAAAAAAACTGTTCTGCCCCGAAAAGGCTAATGTCTGGGCTAACGAATACGGACATATATGCTAGTGTGCGCCAATGTGTGGACGGCAGCTCGGTTTTTGTCTCATCCGAAGGACATCACAGCTGCACCACTGACAAGGGGATTGGATACCACGTCTGAAAATCCCGATCGGTACGGTACGTATGTCTCTTAATGCAGAAAATTAGGTCATTAAACAGTATGTCATATCATTTCGGTTATAGACGTGAAATAATTAGGCAGGTGTTGGTTTGAATATATTGTATCTACACTGACGTATTTATTTTCATTAACTACATTTATTCACAAAGCCGAAATCAATATTTGATAGACAAGACGTAATTGCGAAGTTCTTTTTACAATCCGACAATAAAGAAAATACAAGTTATATAAAATTGTGTGTTTCGGTGTGTATACCCCTTTTCACAATCAGTCACGCTATTCTTGTTTAAAGTATGTTTAAAGAGAATAACAAGCACTTGTCGAACTCTGCTACATTAGAAATAGACACACGGATTATTTACCGGTGGATTATATTGACTTTTATACCGTATTATCTGATCAATAACATCCACATTATAATGGAATAACTATAACATAATGGCGGCGGATAATAAAATCTCGCACTTTTCATCATGAGACACCACGTCATTAAAAATGTCCGTCTTCATTACATAGCCCAGTCGGAGAAGAACGAAAAAAAAAAAGAAATTATGGAGTTAAACGTCCAGCTGTTCTGCTCCGACTGGATAATAAAATCTCGCACTTTTCATCAAAAGACACCACGTCATTAAAAATGTCCGTCCTCATTACATAGCCCAGTCGGAGAAGAACGAAAAAAAAAAGAAATTATGGAGTTAAACGTCCAGCTGTTCTGCTCCGACTGGGCTAATAAAGACGGACTGCGAGGGAAACAGACAGCGGCGCTACGGCCTACTCTTATTTCGAATTCCAAATGTCAGGGTTTTTCATAATATTATTCTGTACGTTACTCCTTGCTAGGTCCTCCGTCCTACACCACTGACAAGTGGAAACCACGTCGGAAACTGCTGATGAACAGATATTGGAAGAATAGTAATTAATTTGGGGGTAGCTTGGTCAATAAGTTCTAATGAGAAATAGTACCAAGTTTTCTAACAAGGGTTAGCGTACCGTGATTCGAGAATACTTCCCATTAATACTCACATATGCTGGGGGGGGGCATCAGTTGAGTAATCAAAGGATACATTTACAGCAACATAATTAAATATAAACGTGTTCACGATTACTAGGCCACAAGTTCCCCGCCCCCCTCCTCCTGGATGACATCGCGCCTGGTACGTTCGTGCATTTTTTATGCGCGAACTCTTAGTTTTTCTATTACTGGCACGCGCACGGGCACTATTTTTTTTTGTTTTCCATGTACCAAAATCGAGGGTTTTGCGCGGAGGTACTTTTGAGGTATTAGCCTGAGAAGCATAACACTTGCCACTGTACCTGTATATCGCTAATTATTAATCGAGTGTGTGAAGACAGTTTATATAGATCACGCGAAAATTTTTCAGTACAGAGTTTATTCCCGTTCTGTTTGCCGCTAAGGAAACCAATGGGACTATTTTCTCAACAGTGTATGAACTTTTTCATTAGCGATAATATCCTTACACCGAGAGAAATTATCTAGTCTCGGTGAAAAACCTTGATCATCTGGTAAAAAATTACTTTTCTATTTTTTGGAACGAAAAACAGTGTTTTTAAAAACAAACGAACCTGCCGCACATGAGGAAGTCATTATACTAATAATAACAGACGAGAACTCTTTTTGGGCACAGGCTTTCTTACTGAGTAGTAAATCGTCCACAAAATAAGACTAGCGACGACTGTAGACAGTAAGTAGGTTATACACTATACTTTTGAGTCGAGATTACTCGCTTTGAGTCGAGATTACCAGCTTTCAGGTCACCGATAACCAATTATGTCAGAAATACCATACTGACATTCGGTTTTTTCAAGTTGTACGCGAACTAACAATCGGCGCCCTAACTGTCTTCGTCAGCTACTTTCAGTTTCACAATGGCGTACGACATTCGGTTTTTCAAGTTGTACGCGAACTAACAATCGACGCCCCAGCTGTTTCGTCAGCTATTTTCAGTTGCTGGCGTACGGCCAGTGCCGGTGGGAAAAGACAACATTAAAATCAGAAATAGTTTATTTATTATTGTCGGACTTACGGTATCAATCCTGTCTAACAAATCATAAAGCTGTGGTGTTACGGTAGCGGCATAGTATTTCACCGTAACACCACAGCCAATGTAACCATTCATAATACATCTAACTATCACTCCCTACACATTTCCCCTCGACCTACTTTCCCAAACGTCAACAACACATCTCATACATCCAGTTCACTGATTAACCCTTGTACCACGTCTACTGGACTTGGAAATGTAGGAGAAATACATTGTCTTTATCGTGACTTTGGCGGATATACATACATTACACACGGAGCTTTTTAAAGAAAGAAAAAAACAGCACCTCGTTTGACGTCAATTTTTATTATGAATTAATACGATACCATTGTGATTCAATTTCATTGACGCAAAGCATAAATGATATTACACATTCCTGTATCATTATCTCGCGCTTTGAATGCATATCAAATCCAGCATCTGACGACGAAGGATCAAGTACATGCCCGTGACACTTTTCTCATTTTGCCAGCACAGCGGTACTATGGTATAGTGGTTCAGAGACACAATATGTATCCTTATAAAAACTGACCCGCTTATCTGTGTGATTGTTCCGTCGAGAAATCTTCTGAAGTGAGCAGAAGTTAGCGTCGCGCATGTGATTTCGGATGTCGCAGCAAATATACGTCACACGAGGTATTTTTACAAACATGTATTGGTATATAACACCGAGTAAAAAATACACTCATTACGGACTTCGACTTACGTGTTTATTTGATAGCGAACGTGAGCAAAAATTTCGATTTCACTCCTTCATTTGATGTTTGATTTTGGTGATTTAAATACAGAGCTGGCTGTAATAGCTTCGTCTCATTTCTAACTTTCAAGCAGGTGAAATTGCCCACATATACAACCTTTCGAGATTTACTTTTATTCAGTGTTAACAACCTTGGTTTACGCGACGATCTCTCCTGGTTAGGAAATAAATAGTTGCTAGCTCTAAATACGCAGAACAATTTGAGACCGAAAAATAACCGAAACAAACTTTTTATTTGTCTTTATTTTCCAGGCACTTTTCGGTAACATGGTGTAAATTATTTTCATAATCATAGTATATTATTTAAACTTCCTGTAGCCATAGGCTTTCTAGATTTGAGACTGAGCCCTGCAAGATATCGTCCACGGATGATTTGTTATCCAGCATTGAATTGGACAAGTACCCCTATGATTTTGAGCACTGTAACAAAATACCTATGACAAAAATCACAAATAGGCTCATGCTAGACAAATGTTAATAAATTCCCGACTGCTTTACATGGCGACTGTGTGACGTTTGGTGACAAATACATTCAAAATAGACTGGTCAGACCGGGTCAGACTGACGACAAAGACTAGGAAGCTGCGTAAAAGTAAGGATAAGTCCACTAAATGTATGAAATCATACGACGATTTTCTTGACACCCCATTTTTTCTGGGATAGTTTACGAGACTCCATCGGCAGACACAAGTGAAATTAATTTAATAAATAGAGAGACTCGGACATCTGCCGATGCGACCATGACTTAATTAAATAGAAAAAAAATCGAAGACTAAAAAAGAAATGATTCGCATGAAGGCTAATAATGAAAATAAAAAACAATTGGAGGTAAAAAGAATGGTTGCAAGTCCAAACCTTTTTAGATGAACGAAGGAATTTTGTATGATGTCAAAAATCAAAGATACACAGCAGAATGCCACAATTTGGTCATGGAACTTAAAAATCTAAACGTTTCCAATGGTAACGTAGCAGTGGGTTATAACCGCATGTTTGGCTGTCGCGGGACTAAAATCTTATTACACCCCATCAAAATCTACAGTTCAAAGAATATCATGTGAGCGCGTCGGTTTATCTTTAAAACATGTTTCGGAAACCTTAAAGTGGACGAAAAATAACATTTAAAGGCGTGGGTCTACATGTTAAAACAACTAAGCGTTTGCGCCTGCGTACACATGTCAAATCCAATCGTCTCATAGAGTGTATTCTGTTACTTCGCAGTAAGGAAATAAACGATGTTTTCATTTCATGGGCGTGCGTAGCTTGGAGCATATTTTTTTAGTACAACCAAGGGACATAGTAAGTCTTATCATATAATGTCTTTACTGTCCCGAAATAGTGTCTGTTTGTTATAAAACATTTTTGGCCTGAACCACTCTAACTATGGCCTACTCTTAGATCGAATTCCAATAACCAAGGGGTCTTTGACGTGCCCGCCAATACACGTGACCTCGATTTTGCGCCCCATCCGCACGACCTGCACAACTGACAAGGGGGAACAACGCCGGAAAATCTGGATGAACTTTCTCAGCCAATGTACGGATCGTACACCTACCTCCAGGCTAGCGAGCCAACATCTTACCCACATAGAAACCGTGACCCCCGACTTTAAGTGGAATATTGATAAGTGATAACCCGTTCCAAAATAAAGAAAAAACCCGCGATGCACATCTTTATTGTGTGGGTGACAATGCCAGTGGCAAGAGCGATTATTCGCTAGTCGGAAGATCCCGGAATCAATAAGTGTTCAGCGAAGTTTTCCGGCGTGTTCCCTTGTCAGTGGTACAAGTTGTGGGTTCTGGCAAGGCAAAGTTTCTAGCCGTCCGGATGTGGCCAAAAAAAGTTCCACTGTACACACTGGCATGCACGAAAAAGTACCCTTGACATTTGGAATTCGAAACAAAAGAGTAGGCTGTAGCACCGTTCTCCTTCCTCCCTTATAGCACACTAAGTGGAGTATGCTCCTTTTCAATAGCTCAGGTGAGACAGAAAAGGTATGAGGCTAAACCCCATTTCATTTTACACAACCCATTTATAACTCGAAGACAAGTCTATTGTATTGTCCAAATGTACATGTTTATCCCATTTTTAAAACAATCAATACACATTCCAAGCTAGCAATGTCTTGTCAATAACAGATAAGTATTGATTTAACGAGATGTACCTAAACGGTTAGATCCAAATGCAATATTTTAAATACATCTACCATCGCTGAGATTTCACTGTTTTCGGAGCCTACTGGAATGTACAATATTGCCTACAGTCGTCAACGTTCGTCCATTAAGATACGTTGCACAAATTAAAATGTAATTTCATTGATGCAAGGCATTATTTTTTTATGTAGGGTTTAGAACCCCCCCCCCCCCACTGGAGCTGCCCCTGAATCAGAGATATTGTATAATTACCCATTGAAGTGCACAATATTGCCTTCAGTGATTTTTAGAGTCATCAGCGTACGTCCATTACAATAGTTTGATCTGATTATTTCAAAAGGCCTTGAGTTTCAATAACATAGGGAAAACCTAGGTTAAATGATATTATTTCAAATCAATTATATTTAATTATTGAAAGTATCAATATGTCTTTATTTGGCAGTTGACATTGACAACGAGGACCGTTACTAAGAAATATATCATTTGGATGCAAATTATCAAATCGTGATTGGTTGATGTTACGTATATATAGCGCAAAAACTGTGCGCGTGTGTATACATAGACCATTCAGATTGCCAGTGAAACAGTCACGCGGGAATACTATCGTATCGTACATACATATTTTTTATTCATCCAACATGAATTATTTCCTCGTTGTCGTTGTCTTAACTGGTGAGTTTGTCTTCTTTGTTTTTACGTAGACATTCTGTGTTGACAGTTGTAGATTTCTTAGATGTCATTTCTAATTTCTATAATATGACTATACAAAAACAGTATAGGGTATACTTGAAGTTTACAATTAAACCAGAAGTTGTGGCGAGTGTTCTAGAAACATATTTGAACTTTGTTAGAAGAGGGAACGTCCAAAATAAGACGTGGTACAAGTCGTTACAGAAAAATGAATAAAATGCATCACTGTGTACTACTGGAGGGTAAATTTGATTGCCCGCAAGTATAATTGATGGCCAGTAATTGTTAAGTATGCGATACTTCAACAACTTTACAATAAAATCAAAATTCGTAACCGCTGCTCTATCAAAGTAAATGAAATATGTATCTTGCTTTGCGAACATCCCAAATCAAAAGCAGTATGAGGGGTTCTAGAAAAAATAATTTATAATTTTGTATTGGTGCAGTGTAAATTGGATCACACCCGTGGTATCGATGATAACCATTAGTATGTCTTGAACTGGGCATACTTCTTATAAGAGTAATTGAGGAACATTTTTATCTGTCTCTAGCGAGCTTTGTCACTCACTCTAAATCTGTTTTTAATATTTAGATTTTTTATATTTTCAGTAACCATGCCCAAATTATACTGTTCAACATCGTGCTCTAAATTGATAACCATTACTTGATGTGAAAAACAAGTACATGTATCAATGGCAATCGGTTCACAGTGTTCATGTTTTAATGTAGCCGCCATTACATAATACACATGCACGGTGATGAATATATGAGCATTCGCTTTCCAAGGCTTTGTGCAATTAATGCACACTGTGAGATAGTAGCGACTGGAATAGTGGTTGACACCCTGTATTAACCAACTTGCTCAATAATTAGGCAATATAAATAAATCAAATATTGTATCTCCATTATCATTAAAAACAACGACAAGAACCTGTTTAAATAGTAAGTAGGCAATATAAATAAATTATTTTATCTTTCCGATCATTACAAAGGAAGGGTAGTTGGTACAATAACGCAATATGAATCAATTATATTATCTTCCCTGTTTAGCTGTTCGGATGGGATCGAAAACCGCGGTTCCGTGTACAAATTGGCGTGCATGTAAAAGAACCCTTGACAGTGTACATGTAAAAGAACCCTTTGGAATTCGAAATAAAAGTAGGTCGTCGTGCCGCTGTTCGGGCAGAACTCTCGTAACATCAACACGATCGATAGCTATAATAGAACACGCTCTATATAGTATAGATAATGTTGATAATCCAAAATAGATATTTAATAATGACGTTAAATATGAAGATATCTATAACTAGCGGCTGCCAGGCACGATACGCCCACATTTTGCAAGAGATGTATAGAGAACAAGCTAAAAACAAACGGGATTTTTTTTTGGTACAAACCGGGGCAATAATCCAGAAAATTATGGTGTTTGGGTTATAAATTTGAATTTCAAGTTTCATCAAAATCAAATCGGAATTGTGACCGTAATATACCAGATGATGTTTACTAGAGTTCGGCACGAATATTCGCTGGTCGAATATAAAATTCGAATAGCAATCACCGTATTCGAATATTATTGAATATTTACATTATTTATTTTATTTGTTCTTAAATATTAAGAAAGGCGACTTTCCTTGCAACATTTACATTCAAAGCTTATTTAGATTACCTAACTGCAGCTTGTATATAGGCAAACTGATCCCGCAGTGAATATTCGCTTGGCCGCTACAATCACTGATAAGCATGACATCGACGAGGCTTAATGAGTACGGCATATTAACTTTTTTACTCCGACAAATTAAATTCTCAAACATTTTTTTGAGGTAAGAGAAAAATAAATAAAGACGTTTGAAGTATTTGTAGTTAAAAAATATTTCCTATTTAGTGTAAATGGGTATTAAAATGAGTAAAACGCATCATTTTGCCCGAAGCAGTTAGGTGTTAAGTAAACATTGCACGAGCCGTTGAGCCAATGACTACGGCGCGTGCAGTCAACGCACGTTTTCTGGACAGTCATGTGTTTCAGAGATAATTCGTAAGTAATTCCCTGTGAAACAGATTGGTATATAGGATGGTGCTAATGACTCCGACGCGCCAGCGAATTATTGAAATAAAATTGAACCTTATTATGTTAGTCCAGAAATGACCTAGTTTGTGTCGAGTGGACGTTACCCCACCCGCTTCTCTCTCTGTTTCTCCCTGCTTATATGGAAAAGTGACTTTTCTGCTTATATGGAAAACCGACTAGACGACAATAAACTTAAATACATCATGAACATCAACCAATCAATAACTTAAATACATCATGAACATCAACCAATCAACAACTTAAATACATCATGAACATCAACCAAACAGCAACTTAAATACATCAGGAACATGAACAATACCATTAACACGGTACATAATAACTATATTACGACAATATAACCAAGTCTTTTATATACTGCAGTGTAGGTGACTGTCCATATTCTATTTAATAACCAGCATCGCAATTACATGTGGCATGGAATAGATCTGTAATTAAATAGTGCATGCAGTGGAAAGTTTATCTTATATTATAGATCAACAACAAATGGAGTTCATTAAGTTTTATAATATTTTATGAGAGAATATAGTCTAACATGAATGTAATAGAGCACTTTGTCACGGGTTTCATTTTGCGAGCCGAGTGCATATTTACGTTACTGTTGTAATATTAAACTATCCAACACAGTGTATATCTTAAATTTTGTGATGAATTTTTTAATTTCGTTGGGAAGTAAATATATATGTCGCTGAATTTATTACCGTCTGTATGAAAGAAAGAAATATTAAAAATTTTCTGTGAATTTATTACCGTTTTTTGTTACGAAAGATGTATATACACCGATGACAGGATGTATAGGACGTGAATATGTCTGTATGATTTATGTGGTAGTATAATGCGTAAAATACATAAAATGTTAACATAACAGCACTTAGAATAGATAGAGGTGCAGCCATTTATAGAGTATACTTTCATGCATTTCCGACAATTGAGAATAACATATAATACTCACATTTGTTTTTAAAATCTCTGTGCTTGAGCATAAGGGTCTTTGGTATTTAAAAGAAACCGGAGAACCAGGAGAATTGTCACGATATTGGGCAGTCCAGCTCGTTATCATGTACAGGCATGGGATCGACATTACCCCTCTTTGCTAAATGGGGGTGGGGGTGGGATGGCCTAGTGGTCTAGAGTGCCGCGCTTCGACCTCTAGCTGGCCGGTCACCTCTGGCTTGCGGCTGTGGTTTCGAGCCCTGGTGTGAGCGTATGTGGCATGGAGATAGGGGCGCCTTCTCAACCTCGTGGGTTTCCTCCGGATACTCCGGTTTCCTCCCACTGCTAAAGACCCCTACGTGCAAGCGAATTATTGAAATAAAATTAAACCATATGTTAGTCCCGAAATGACCTAGTTTGTGTTGAGTGGACGTTAAACCCCATTTATCTCTCTCTCTCTCTTTCTCTCTCTCTCTTTGCTAAATGACAGACTTCATGATCTAAAACAGACGCATTTGACCACCGGACTCCACCAATGTTTCAGGGAATTAACAAAAAATGAATATTTAATTTAGTAGCATTTACCAATTGCATAACATCAAACATTTATATCGCAGGTTAGCGTTGACATCGAGGGTTGATTAATGTCTAATTAATAATTTGAGGCAAGATATGGCCAGATTTTAATGTGTGGTAGAGGCGTTCAGCTTAACGATCATTTCAGACAAAGAAGCCAGCATTAGCATTAAGGTCAATGGGCAATTTATTGGTGGTCTGTATCCTGGAATTAGCATTAACGCCATTGCTTGTCGACATGATATACATGGATAAACGGGTGTAAATATGTGGAGTTGTGTGTGACTGTTCGTAATTCTGGAGACAACTTTTTGTTTTGGAAATTAGCTTGGTGAATATATTTTAACACAGAAAAAATGATAATATAATATCTTTATTCCATATATTTCTTCCAGTGTTAAACTGTATAAATGTTGCTAATGGTGATTGTACAGCAGCAACTGGTGATGCTTGCAAGACAAACTACGATGCTACTAACACAACAACAGACTCTTTAAAATGCGCGTAAGTATTGTTTATGGGACAGAGAGAACACAACAAATAACTAATGGAATTCGGATTAACGCGTGTAACACTTTACTTGATTTAATTTACGAAACAATTGGTTTATGTGGGTACATGCGCAGAGAATCGGTACAGGAGATTGTCCGCATTCTCGCCTTTACATGTATATGCTAACAACCAAAAAAAATAGGGTTTGATCAAGGGTTCTTTTACGTGTACGCCTGTGTGTACACGTGACCTCGGTTTCCCCATCATCCGATCGACTATTCCCTGTCCATTGCCATGCCCTCCGCCCTACATTGACAAGGGGAACCCGATGGAGTTTCTCGGATAACTGCGAATACGTTCTGTGGCCGATGCGGTTATCGTAAACGTGGCAATCGGGGTTAGACAATAATTGTATCGCCGATATCGAAGATCAGAGTGAAGTAATTGGTCTGTCATTTTCAGCATAATCTATTTTTTAACTATTAAAGCGAGAACTGCCAGCGCTTTATCCAATCTCACCTAATCTCGCTTTAAGTAAACTTTAACGATTGTTGCTGTGTACTTGTATTTACTGTGCGGGGGTTGGGATGGCCTAGTGGTCTAGAGTGCCGCGCTTCGATCTCTAGCTGGCCGGTCACCTCTAGCTTGTGGCTGTGGTTTCGATCCCTGGTGTGAGCGTATGTGGCATGGAGATAGGGGCGCCTTCTCAACCTCGTGGGTTTCCTCCGGTTTCCTCCAACTGCTCAAGACCCCTACGCGCAAGCGAATTATTGAAATAAAATGAAACCGTGTTAGTCCCTATTTTGTGTCGAGTGGACGTTAAACCCCATTTCTCTCTCTGTATTTACTGTATTAAAGAATTAATGATATGAGTATTACATGTAATTTATTGCCTTCGTTGTTTCAGAGCTGCTTATACCTATGGCACATGTTTAGTTAATGCAGATTGTAATAACGGCACCTATTTATCTAATTTCAAAACAGATGTAGGTGCTGGTTTTAAATGTGACAGTAAGTAATATTCACCTATTTGTAAACGTGCAATTTAGCCAATAGGTATCTTGACTTTTTACTGGTCATTACATTATATTATCTAGTGTATGTCACAAACCCCGAAAGGGGATATCAGTACCGCCATTTTGCCAATAGAAAAACATCGCACTGACGTTTACATAATGTAACTTTATTATTATGACATTGACCCTTTCGCTACCTCGATACAGGTTCGTGTGGGCTCGTTTATACACAGTCGCAGTGTGTTTTACATTCACTATCAGACCCCGATAAAATCGCATTTTTTTCATTACGCCGTTCGTGTAAAATCAAAAAAATACTCCAGTTGTTTTTGGCAGTTACGTTCGGCAAAGGCAAAAACCCCTATCAGTTCAAATTTCAAAATTCATTAAGAATCCTATCAAAATCCAGTCTAATTAAAATATAGATCTATATTTCGTTTCGTTTTTATACTTTCGATAGCCTACACTCATGTAGATCTAACAAGTTAGATCGTTTGGCCCGATAACGTCTGTCATTCTATTAACCAATTAGCGACCGCCATGCTTTTTAAAATCTACTTTTGTTTTGTTTTGATTTCTGTCCGCTGGTGTTAGTAGAGACGTCATTGGCTGGTAATATCTACCCACAGTTCCACGCACGAGAAAGTCAAACGGTCGATTCGTCAGACCATTTGATTGGCTGACCCCTCATTTCATGCAGAACACGAGTTAAATAACAAGTCCTCCAGATCCAAGAGTAGTAAAGACAAGTAAAAACGAAATTTTGAACTATAAAAAACGAAACGAAATTGGATTTGTGTTTTAATCAGGTTGATCAAAATCAGGCTCAAGCATCAATTTCACAAGGAGTTATATCGAACTTTTATTTCGGTCATATAGTAGGGTTGGGGTACTCCTGATGACGAACCTTATCGGAAGTGCGCAATGTTGTAACCTTGAACGTTCATACCCTGCAATGTCCACGACCGATATTGCAATCCGTTCATAACTTTAATTCTTTAAGGATCCACAATGCCTATATTTCTATTGGCTACTAGGTGTATATAAGAGATATTATACTCTACGTCTAGTATTACCATATATTTCAAACTACATTATTCGTATATTAAACATGCATTATGCAAGAGCTAAATCTGCCTATTGTAGGTTTTTCTTTAGGCCTGAAATGTTATATACACTATTAGACATTAACTAACTTATCTAGATCATAATCAACTCCCGATGTCAACGCTAGCCTGCGATGTTCATTGGATTACTTTCCGATTTGCTGTTCGACTTTCATTCATAATGAAATCAAAAAATTGGATAATCGAGACTGATGATCGAGGCTAGCCCCAATATTCAATCGGTAAAATCTCGGATCATAGTGGCTCAATTTGTCTAAAATTTTCATCAAATTCCCATTGCATTATCTATTTTTGAACTATTATAACGAGAATTGCAACCTCTACAAAAATATTACCATCTCTATTTCAGATTGTACCTTAAGTACAGCAGTGGGTTGTCTTGAAGATGATTGCAGGTCAGAAAAATATAATATATACTTTGATTAGATTAATTCGAGACTAACATACGGTATTTTCGTATTTGTATATGCGTGTGCAATGCTATGACATAGAGTACGTCTTCTAAGATTTTTTCCCACCCGAATGACTATATACACGTATATTTTTATAGCATGCCCTGTGGATTCCATTGCTGACAAAACTCTTCTTTCATTTCAGTATCCAGTCTTACTTACTTAAGCTGGTGGTTTTACGTCCGCTTCCACATAAGTGATATCGCCGACTAGTTATAGGACAGCCGAAGCTTCTTCCTGTTTTAGAATATGATTTTGCAATCTTTCCATTTGCGGCCGTAAGCCATGGAATAGGTTTAGTGGGAAGGTCCTCCCTTTATTTGATAATAAAAACATGTTATTTGGTGGTTGTCTCGTCCCATTCCTGGATTGGTAGATATCATCTTTGTGAGAATAGTCTTTAGGTGCCAGACCCGTCTTATCATGGTCTCCCCTTACTCAACTAACCCGTTCTTCGTATTTGGTGATTCTTTTTTGCAAAAACGATTAGTCTGAAAAGAAATTCCAATTAACCGTCAAGCATTCTACACACTAGTGCGCTACCAGACGGTATTATTTCATTTAAGTATCCCGTCTATACTCTATAGGCGTGTTGATTGGCCAAATGGTTTGCGCGTGCGCTTTACAGCGTAAAGTCTGCCCTTGAGTAAACTGCCGTGGTTTCGATTCCCCAGTTGTACATGACAAGAGGTAGGATCCCCTGTCCAACCTTCTGGGCTTTTCCGGCTGTCCCCCACGGCTAAAGGCTCTACGTGCAAGCTAATTATTGAAATAATTTCATATGCCAGTCACGAAATCACCTGATTTGTGTCGAGTGGACGTTAAATAGACCCCCCACCCACCCGGTCAGTGTTCTTTGATTTACGTATCTAATCGGTGCTCTTTTTGAAGTATCAACCCGGTTCTCTTAGGTGTTATTAATAATGAGAACTATTTTAATATTTCAGTGGCTTGCCAGCAGTTAAAACCTGTTTAGATAATGCCATGTGTAACACTGGTGTCTTCAATGCAGCGTACACTGCGTATGTAACCAAATGCAGTAAGTATTGTTTAAATCATGAATTTGATTGTTTCGAATTAACACTTTTCAAGATTAGTAAAGGCTGAGACCCCCAACACACACACACACACATACACACACCCATTAATCCACTTCTGAGACCGAACGAATGTTTGAGTCACACCAAGTAAGAATATAATGTGTTTCGTCTATAGCCTACGTAATTAATTGAATGATGTTATGCTTAAAAGTCAGTTTGTGCTGTCTGTTTTTAATTGTATTTGTTAGAATTCCATTGAGTGTTATTCATTTTTCCACTTCGGAGACCCAACTAATGTTTGAGTCACACCAAGTAAGAATATAATGTGCTTTCGTCTATAGCCTACGCAATTAATTGAATGGTGTTATGCTTAAAAGTCAGTTTGTGCTGTCCTTTAATTGTATTTGTTAGAATTCCATTGAGGCTTATTCTGTTACGACTACATTGCCTACCAAATCGTCGTTTATCTGTAAAACGTCTTAGAAAGGACAAGGGCAGAACCAGGATTTTAAGCAGGGGGCGTCCCGAATTTCAGATATATTGAAGTCTGATAGTGACAATTCGCGATCGGCAAAGGCAACTGAGGTAAGGTGCAGATGCCATTTATGACTATTTCAGACTCCGTGTGGAACAATTGTAACATACTGGACCCAAAGCAATTTAAAAATGTTAACACAATAATTCTATTTTCAGATGGATGTGGTACAGTAACTGTTAGTGTATTGATGATGTTCCTCTCAACTCTACCCATCTTTATCAAAATCTAATGACTCTTATTAAAGAAATAAACTTGCCTTATATTGCTCCTTTATTATTGTAACATAAAACTAAATTAGATTTTATTTGTTTTTATATAATTGTTTTTATCTACATGTATGTATAAATGCTTAGACTGATTCATCATTGACCATTGTATAAAACATACAAAATGTTGAAAACTTTGGATATGAGATGATGAGAAGTAACACATTTATATAGAGGATGTTTTAAAGGCTAGAAGTGTCATCTGCATTTTCGTTAAAATATCTAATTTCTCACGGCTTAATCCACGCGAAATATGTACTCAGAATTATTATTTATCATTAAATTAAGGAAACAAATCAACTCTTTTGGCTTGGATTCAATCGAATTTAGACTGGTGGCGTCGTGTTACACATATCGAACAATATAGATGGGTGGAATTTTAATTTATTTTGACCGAGTACCGGCTGGACGGAATTTGGCTGGTATGCGGATTGTCGTATAAAAGCTATGTATAATTAAAGTTCCAATTTCATATTTTCTAAGAAAGTCAAAACATAATTATTTCTATGTCTTTTGCTCAAAAGGTTGTCAACTCACTTTTATGGACAAAATTTCACAGGCGTTAAAATGGCTGACACAGGCTGATTGAGGAAATAGTAACTCAATTACCTCCCTTGTTTTCCCATTCCTCTCCATGGACGGCCATCTTCAAACGTTTGAAGTTGAAGACGATATTTTTGCCAATTTCTCAACTGGCAATAGTGAATTATGTAGGATTAATAGGATTATTCTTTAACAAGGTAGGACTGTTTATAGGTACAATCTATTTTATGGCTTTATTTTAATAGATTTTAAAAATATAACTTAAAAATATGCTATTGGAACTTTAATATATCGGGAGATCGGTTGTTCATCATTGACCAATGTATTTAACAGTGAACTGTTGAAGAATTTGGATATGAAATGATGTATACAATAAATATTGTGTATTATTTCGTCACTATTTTTTGATAACTATTTTGTACATTTCTAAATTCGTTTATTATCGTGTAATTATTTTAATAAATGAAAATATTTTCAAGAAAATTGTCGAAAGTGGAAGTAGTTTTCTAACTGACTTTAAATACAGTGAATGTGGTCATTGGTGTAGGGCATTTAGTGAGACTGAGCATTCTGAAGCACTGGAAGCAAAAGGTGTGGGGGTGCATACCTTTAGAGCAGTTTTTTTATTGGGGGGGGGGGTGAATGTCTTGTTCAATGTGTTACATGTGTGATGTTGACCATACTGTGCTATTGTCCATCTCTAAAAAAATACCTGACGTTATCAGCATTGCCCAACTGCTTCTTCTTAATTGTACAAAGCAGTGGGGCAAATTTTGTCAGTAGTGGGCCAGTAGGGCATTTCGCTTGTTTTGGTCGCAGATCTGCCACTGATAGTTACATATTGGAAGAGGTCATTTATTGTTTGTAATTACATGTATGAATTATTTTTGCGCGCGAAATCAACAATTTTGGTCTCCCCGACTGCCCCCGAACATTAGCATTCTGTGATTGAGTAGTGCAAATCAGTTTGTTCTATCACTGAATAATCCTAAATTTAGTGATTATGTAGAATTCATATATCCTAGTGAGCTTGAAATTAAAATTACTACTGACAGTGACAATTACGCTCCCTACTTGGATCTGCGTCTCGATTTTGACAATTGCCATAGACTGAGTGTGAAATTGTATGATAAACGTGATGACTTTGACATTCCGATTGTTAACTTTCCATTTATTAGTAGTAACATTCCTGTATCACCAGCTTATGGAGTGTTAGTGTCTCAGCTAATTCGTTACGCGAGAGCTTGTTCTTTTTATTCTGAATTTTTAAGTAGATCGAGACATTTGTCAACTAAGCTTTAACTACAAGGATACTTGCGCACTAAACTTATAAAATCCTTTAAAGTTTTATGGCCGTCACATTGACTTGATTGGTAAATATAACATGTCTCTCTCAGCTATTATTCTAGACATTTAACTGACGCGTACCCTATTTACTATCTCTCTGATTATGTCTACTATATCGTTAACACAGTTCATCACATGCATTTTGCATACCGATAGTCCATTGGCCAATCACGCAACCGAGATTTCGACTAATAGGTTGGATGTAGCTATGGCGGGTGTGGCGCCAGACAGGCTAAGCTTACTCTTTCGGACACCGGTTACCACTGTTTGTTGTGTATTTTGAAGAAGATGAACAGTCCATTTGCTGATTACACTATTTTGCCTATAACGTTTTTTAGGACTTCGATTTTTGTATAATGGTTTGGATTGTTCGTACGTGGTTTTATTTTAATTATATATATGTCAATTTTCTAGGCCCCAAATGTTAGCGATTAGCTCCTTTAAAGATTAGTCTCCAAAAATACAAGTACTGATGTATTATCCCATAAATATTTATTAAGTGTTGTATAGTGCTATGAAGTTTATGTTTCACGAATCTATAAGACAAACATCAAACAGATAACCATTTACCGACCATTTGAGGCATTGTTCTTATACACCGAGAGGACTATACAGCTGTCCAAAGGCCCACCTCTTAAGATATGTACAGCGCTAGAAAACATATACTAATCTATAAGATGATCATCATCGACATCAACATTATTACATCTGTTGTTAATTTTGTCCACCTTAGCAAAGAAAACCGGTTGTCCAAGGGTATCCTACTCACTTCATATGGTACTTCGTGTCGAGATACCTATACATATCTGCCTTTGTTGCATTGGATACCTAAACTACATAAAAAATCCCTACAAACAACGTTTTATAGCAAGATCATCCCTTTGTACCCACCCCCATTGTCGTCGTTAAATAGGGTATTCAACCATACTGTGACAAAATATACTCTCTTAGTGGTATTACTCAAATGTGGATATTAAAAAAAAATCCAAAGAATTACTTGGTGGTTTACAATCTAGATCATTTGCTTCAGTCTCATATATACAAACGTTTGGCTATTCTACATTGTTCACCAATATTCTCTCTGGTAAATTAAAAGTTCGACCAAAAGACATTACTCACGATGTCGTATCAAGAACCTTAGTGATTCACCGCCAACAAGATATTTCATGAGTTAGATTTTTAAATGATAATATCTTTACTGAATTTGGATGGGAAATATATCAGCAAGACGATACCTTCCCCATGGGCACCAACTGTGCAACTTTGCTTGCTGATTTGTTTCTATATTCTTACGAAGACGATTATATACAGGCTCTCACAAAAACAAATAAACGATTAGTCAGACATTTTAATTTCACTTATCGTTATATACTACTCAAAAGAAGTTTTAGGGTAAACCAATTTTTTTTGTTTGACATTTTATTAGACACAGGGAACATGTAAATCAAAACTTTTAAGCACATTTTTGATCAGAATGAGTTCAATATGTCTCAATGTTGAGTCTGTTGTGCAAAGCATATGCACTTTTTATACACAACTATTCTGAGGATCTGATGAAAATTCGCCATTTTGAGCATAATGAGGTCCACCCAAACTGTCTCAAATTCGATAACTTTGTTCATAACGAGTAAAACCATCGCGTGCTCCTAAGCAGTCGACACAACGGCGCGGCATGCTGTCGATCAGACGTCTGGGGAATGGCTAGTGACTATACTTGTTTAAGGTAACAATTGGTACAGTCTAAGACCCCTTACGCAAGTTCAAATAGGTTCAAACGCACAATTGTCAACTCACATCATTACAGTCTGTATTAAAATAAGTAATTATATCACAAATAGTGAAGACTGGACCATTAAAATAGTTACCGAACAGTTTTTCTCTGCATAGCGCTGTTTATGTTGTAGGCCTAATGACGTATTACGCAACTTGCGGCCATGACGGTCGGCCAGTTGAAATTTCGCGTAGGAGATGAGTTTCATCAAATCATATAATTATGCGGTAAGGCCTCACCTTTATTTCAATAAGAATTGATTTATTATATGTTAAGCTGCGTGCAGTACTGTTTTGGGTCAGTTTATTTGTAAATTAAGCGAGCTATAGGCCGGTAAACTTTTTGTAGTCATTTGACTGAAAAACTTGCGCAAAGGAATTCGGTAGGAAAAACCACTACTGCGACTGGAGTAAGACGGAAGACAGCAGTAGTGGAACCATTTCTAGGGAATGGCCTGCCACTCTGCCTGAAGGAATTGCACCATTTTCTTGAAGATCATCAGGTTGCCTATGATTGTCTCTCACACGTCTGTCCAACTCATCCCATGCGTTGTCTGATGTTAACATCAGCAAATCTTTCTCCTTGCCGCCTATGGACGCGAAGTCTGCCATCATTGAACTGTAATGCAAATCGGGACTCGTCAGTGAAAAGTACCCACCCCCATTGTCGTTGTGTAAAAGTCTCTATGACGTGTGCACCAGTCACGCCGTGCTGCCCTAAGACGTTGAAGAAGAGATGTTCGAACCGCTTGTCGTCGAGATCGAATGTTGTGGGCTCGCAGGAGATTTCTTATGGTCTGGGCCCTGTTTCACGAAATTTTAACTTAAGATAAAATCCAATTTTAGTAGATACTTCAATTTTGATTGGCTGAGCACTAAAATCAATCTAATATTATTCAATCAAATTACTAAAATTGGGATCTTATCTTAGTTAAAATTTCGAGAAATAGGCCCCAGGTCTGATACCTGAACACCACTTGGAGCTCATCTCTTGAGACATCTCGCTGTAACAACGCACTGACTTAAGGCCATTTAATAATAATAATAATTACTTTATTTCAAAAGGGTTGAAAATTAAGCCAATGGCCTTTCTTACATTTTGCCCTTCAAACATATGTACATTAATAGATAGAAAGTCAGACATTTTAATTTCACTTATCGATATATCGATGACGTTTTATCACTTAATAATCCAAAATTTAGTGATTATGTCGAATTTATATATCCTGATGAAGTGGAAATTAAAAACACCACTGACAGTGACAATTACGCTTCCTACTTGGATCTGCGTCTCGATTTTGAAAATTGCCATAAACTGAGTGTTAAATTGTACGATAAACGTGATGACTTTGACTTTCCGATTGTTAACTTTCCATTTATTAGTAGTAACATTCCAATATCACCAGCTTATGGAGTGTTTGTGTCTCAGCTAATTCGGCTATTATTCTAGATATATTAAATTGACACTTATACTAATACTATCTCCCTGATTATGTCTACTACATCGTTAACACAGTTCATCACGTGTATTTTGCATACCGATAGTTCATTGGCCATTCACGCTATTTTATCTACATTTTGCCTAATAGTTTGGATGCAGCTATGGCGCGCCAGGCTGGGTAAGCTTAATCTTCCTGTCACCACTGTTTGTCGTGTATTTTGTACACGGGGAGCAGTCCATTTGCTGATTACACTATTTTGCCTATAACGTTTTTTTAGGACTTCGAATTTTGTCTAATGGTTTGGATTGTTCGTACTTGGTTTTATTTTATTGAAATTTATACATTACAAAATATATTATAAACATAATATACAAACAAACAAACAAAAGAAAAAGGGGGGGGGGACAAAATTGAACATGTATTTACAGATGTACATTTTAAGCACATACAAGTTGCAACATGGCATTAAAAGGGAATGACTGTGACAAGTTCATAATTAATACATGCAACAATGAATATATAGATTGGATATAAGGTTAATCAAATCGTTTGAAAGACAGTAATTAATTTTCATTCAGATATTTAATTAGATTCGCGCGGAAGGTGTTGCCGGATTTCAAATGTTTGAGAAAACATGGTAATCTATTCCATAGGCGTGATCCATTATATTTAATACTATTTTTGACTACACTAAAATTTTGTCGTTTTACAATCAGTCGTTTATTAATGTTAGAGTAAGGGGTGGAATTATATAACAGTGTTGCAGCGAGGTAGTTTGGACATTCATGGTTTATAATTTTGTGCAAGAGCATTTATTTATTTAATAGTTGCCTGTTTTCCACATTCAAAATATTGATATTGTTATTAAAGCCTGTGTGGCGTCCGATTCGGCCACTCTACCGCCTACTCTTTACTCAATGGAAAAGGCGGGTGTGTTCAACACTGGACGGGAATCCAAGGGGTGTGGTTTTTCGGTCAACCCTCGGACCACAGCTAATCTTCGGAGAAAACGGGGGCAAGTGTCAGCTCAAAAGTGACTATACTCATATACTGCCAGACCCGAGACCCTGAATGTCTTGACGTTAAAGATCCCCAAATTCTCTCTTTCTAGTTTCAATAAAACAAACACACAAGAATATCCAGGTGATACTTTATATATAAAACTATAAAAGCATCAAGTCAAAAGTAATAACAATAATAATATCAACAAGTAGCAATCGGTATCCCGGTAATCCTTTAAACACACATATATATATATAACACAAAAATAATCCAACGGTATGAATATCAATAATCCACTGGTAAATACATTGGGACGGAATATAAAATAAGTTAAATAAGACACTTCACTATTATAAAATAGAGGCCTAATGTAGACACAAATCTGAACCTTTAAAAGGCTTGCTCGGAGTTAACATACGCGTGGGGGATAGTTATGCATTAACGGGGAGGGGCTACCTGTAATCCACCAATGCAATCAACCCACAGCCGACGTCAAGCGCGTTTTACGAAAGGCCAAGAAAATGGCTTGACCCACGAGACACGTTCGCGGCCACCCGCTGTATTCTAATAGAACACACTGGTTAACACTTGAGACACTAGGGCGTACAAGTATCGACCAACGTATGAGCAAAAGCCCAGGTTATGGCCAAGGTAACTTGAAACACACGGCCCAAGAAATGGTCACGTATCCAGACACAAGAAGTAACACACGACTCCTCACCTAGAAATCCTTCGTCTGAATCCCTCACAGACTAGTTGTCCGTTCTTAAATATAGCGCGTCACGCATGCGCAATGAGCTAAACGAGATTCCGGAAGTAGACTAGATTAACAAGATACAATACAGGACATCACAGCGAACGATAAAAATAAATACAAGGATTACCGATAAAACAAATACAATGGACAATGATTGCATTAAAATTAGATATTAAAAATAAATAACTGACGAAGCCGTGGGCAAGGTGAGACACAGAAAGCCAAAGAGATAATTTTAGAAACCAAAAGACACCCGTAATAAACTTTGAACCCAAATATACATGAAAACTAAATACTATTATTAGTAACAGAAATTTCGGATCATCACATTACCCACGCCTCCGTCCAATGCGCCCCGCATTGACCTAATGGTAAAAAAACAATAAAAAAATAAAACATGATTAGAACATTAAAATCAATTCACAATTTACACAGGAAAACGGTTTGGTTCTGTAGGGTCGTAAAGTCCCATAGCTTCCTGACGAATGATGTGAGCTCTTTGCAGGTATCCCTCTATATCATACGGCCATTCCTCTCGGATCTCGACAGTCCGGGTTACTCCACCTCCCTCTTCTCACACCTCGTACCGGTTGATTCTTGTAAAATTTCCCATCACTACCTGCGTCTCCTTGTCCGCTGTCTGGGGCGTAACCTGCACCCCTCTCTCCGTCTCTTCAGAACATTCCACAACTTTCACATCAGCAGTTCCAGCATCTATCTCTTCCAGTAACTCCCCCCCCCCCCTCACTCACATCACTATACTCGAAACCCCTTGGTTGGTCTGTACCACATTCCAGTAGAAAATTTAATTTTGGTTCCTCCCCCAGATCATCATGGGTAACTGGCTGGACCATACGGATCGGTAATGAGGTCAGGACGACCATGGGACTCTTCCTCTCTTCCTCCCTGTCTTCTTCAATGTCTCTCAAAGCCTCATTCTTCTTCTCCTCGTTCTGCTTCTGGTCTTCTTCAAAGTCTTTCAATGTCATCGTCGCATTCTTCTTCCTCTCACTACTTTTCACTTCCTTGGTCTCCTCTTTCTGCTTTCTCTTTTCTCCCCTTCTCATATCCTCTATTTCCAAAACTAAAAGTCGGTGACGCGCACCAGCACAGTGTCGATTAAACTTAGACTTTGTTCTGAATGTTGCTCCAGCACAGATGTCACATGAAAGTGATCTAGTAGAGGAAGCCATCTTGCCCCCTTCCAAAGAAGAGGCACACATTATGTAAGCGCCAAAGTGTTTCAGGAGACGTACCATCCTACCCCGTTGGCTAACTCTTGGCGCAAACCCCTGGATATCCAAATTCAAGTCCAGGTCACTATGGTCACTGTCCTCGTCATCACCATCAACGTCAACAGTATCACTATGAAGAGGACCTTCATCAACCTCACTATCATTTCGCTGACTATACCGTCGAAGTCGATCAACATGCAGAATTTGCCTACGATTTGATTTACGGTCAACGATCTCAACAGTAATGTCTGAAATGTTTCGAAGCACATCGAAGGGACCGGTCCAATGTTTTGCAAATTTATTAGGTATCCCTTTAGTGATCGTCGGTGTAAACAACCAAACTTTGTCGCCTGGCGCAAGATTGTCTTGACCATGTTTATGGTCATAGTAGTTCTTTTGTCGGGCATGTTCTATCCCAAGATGGTGTCTTACAAAAGAATGACAACTCACCAAACGATCGGACACTTCGCGATTCCAACTATTCAGAAGAAATTCACCCTGTGGAGGACTACCAAACTGCAAATCCAAAGGCGTATTGAAATCCCGACCGAACATAACATAATTCGGGGTCACATGGGAACTCTCATGTATACTCGACCGATATGCATACATGACATACGGCAGCTTCTGGTCCCATTCGTCTCCACTTTGTTGAACAAAGGCGGACAACATACTTTTAATAGTTCGATTATTTCGTTCAACCTGACCGTTGGACTGGGGCCGATATGGCGTCGTCCTGGTCTTATGGACACCTAATAGACTACACATCTCTTGAAACACCGAGCTCTCAAATTGCTTGCCCTGGTCACTGTGAATCTGCCTCGGTATACCGAATGTCAAAAAGAACTTTTCGACAAGCACTTTAGCAACCGTGATGGCTTCTATATTTTTGATGGGGAAAGCATCGGCAAACTTTGTAAAATAGTCACACACTACCAAGATGTATCGATGACCATCAGTGGTTGGGGGATCTATCCTACCAACAATGTCCACAGCCACTCGTTCGAAGGGTGCACCCGTCATGTAAGAGGAAAGTGGTGCTTTCTTCTTTTTAAGTTTCAGGGCAGCACACTTAGAGCAAGTGTTTATGTATTCCTGTTCGTCAGCCTTTAAACCGGGCCAGTAATAGCCTTGTTTTATTTTCTCCACTGTCTTATGAATACCAAGGTGGGCACCAGTCGGAAGGTCGTGAGACATTCGGAGTACTTCCCCTCTGTGAGTTACAGGTACAACGGCTCGTTTCACGACACGACTCCCATCAACACTCTTCACGTATAGTAAATCGTTTTCGTAGACAAGAGAATTCCATTTGGTCATCAATTTCTTCACTGCAGGACTTTGAGGAGAAATGACATTCCACTTTGGTTTTTGCTTCGATTCTATCCATTGAATAATGAGGGAAATGTCCGGGTCCTTGTGTTGCACTTCACTTAATTGGGTAGTATCCACTCCTATCAAACTGATCACCTTCTCACTTTCACTAACACAAGGTGCGCGAGATAATGAATCAGCATTATTATGCACTCTCCCAGGACGATGTTCGATGTCAAAATCATAAGCTGAAAGCCGTTCTATCCATCTTGCGACTTGGCCTTCCGGGTTTTTGAAATTAAGTAACCAACGCAATGCTCCATGGTCCGTTCGAATTAAGAACTTATTTCCGTACAGGTAAGCCTTGAAATAGTTCACGAAATACACCACCGCCAGAAGTTCCTTCCTTGTCACACTATAATTTCGTTCCGCCTTCGTCATCGCACGACTACCGTAAGCCACCACACGTTCTTTACCATCATGAAGTTGTGATACGACAGCACCTATCCCGTATCCACTCGCGTCCGTGTCGATTATGAACCGCTTTGAGGGATCCGGGAAAGCTAGGATGGGCGTTTCCGTTAGCTTCCGCTTCAGAGCATCAAATGATGCTTCACATTCATCCGTCCACAGGAACTCTCTCCCCTTTTCTGTCAATCTATTCAGGGGTTTAGCTAATTCGGAAAATCCTTCGATGAACCGGCGATAATAGCTGCACAACCCCATAAAACTTTTAACCTGGGTTAGATTAGTCGGGATCTTACAATATCTCACAGTCTATTTTATCAGGATCCGTAGATATTCCTTGCGACGACACAACATGACCAAGGTAATGCACTTCCTCCTTGAACAGGTTGCATTTAGATGCTTTCAATCTAAGCCCTGCACATCTCAACCTGTCCAACACAATTGAAATCCTATCCAGGTGTTGTGAAAAGCTCTGAGAAAAGATGATAATGTCGTCCAGATAGACTAGACAAATGTCCCATTGCAGTCCATGTAACACAGTCTCCATAAGTCTTTCAAACGTGCCCGGGGCATTGCACAGGCCAAATGGCATAACCCTGAACTGGTATAACCCTTTCGAGGTGGTAAAGGCGGTTTTTGCCCTATCCCTAGGGTCGACCTCCACCTGCCAGTAGCCTGATGCCAAGTCCATAGTCGAGAACCACTTCACACCTGCTAATGTATCCAATGTTTCGTCAATACGGGGAAGTGGGTATGCGTCTTTCACTGTGATATCGTTCAATTTCCGATAATCTATACAGAAACGCAAAGTTCCGTCCCTCTTTTTGACTAAAACCACTGGACTGGACCATGGCCCGGATGACGGTTCAATTACATTTTTCTCTAACATTTCATTCACCATGCGGTCTATCTCATGCTTCTGATGCAAAGCCACGCGCCTAGGCCTTTGTTTGATGGGTACATTATCTCGAACCTCGATTTGGTGATTAACCAAATTAGTTTTACCCAGTTCCATGGAAGATGATACAAATAAGTCCTTATTTTTAGACAGTAGATCTAAAACTTGTCGAGACTGCAGGTCATTTAATCCAACACAGGCCCTCTCCCACAAATCCTGCACGTGATGGGGTAAGCTATGTCCGCGTTCACCAACATTAATGCACGACACTGCAGATTCGAGGATATGTTCTACGATATCTACCGGTTCAACTTCACCGAGACATGTGTTCGTATATAAGAAAACATCATGTTCATTTGTGTTCATGAGTCGAACAGGTATCCATGGTTTCCGTAAGGATGGATGGCACACCACTTTCGCAGGAATTACGGAATACTTTTCCAACAGATTTGTCCTGGGTTCTAGCACTACATCCACGTTGTCATAAACCCATACACAATCTTTCGGTATAGTACCTTTCACCACTATTTCTTGTCTAGCGGGGATACGCACGTTTTCAGCTAACGCAACACAACAAACTCCGGTATGGCTTTCCATAACCGTGTGATGAGATTTACCTTCAATTTGAATCGTCTTATTCCCGATGTCAATTATGCCTTTGTACATGTCAAGAAAATCTAAGCCCACTATCAATTGGGATCCAACAGGAGCAACAACACATTCTTTCTTGTACGTGGTACCACGAACGTCAATGTTAAAAATAGCCTTTCCAAATGTCTCCAGAATGCCACCATTAGCACCATGAAATATCTGTGTTATACGTTCGAGTTTAGGTCGCACCCCCTCAGGTATCTCCCCGTAACTCTCTTCAGACACAATACTAACACAGGCACCAGTATTAATTAATCCATTTACGGGCACGGTATTCACATAGCACGTTATATGTAAACCTGTTTCATTTGGCGGACCAAATCTACAGGGGTTGGAGCTTTTTGGAGTATCAGATTTCCCGGTTTTCTTAGTTTCGTTCCTTTGTTTTCGCAACATTCTCTGATTCGAAGAGCTTTGGTTCTTTGATTTCACGTCCTTGGAATCGGTTTTCTTTTCAACAGCCAAACTCTTTTCTAACTTAGAAGACACGTCATTTATCACTCCCCACATTTTATCAAGTTCCCTCTTAAGACCCTTGTCGTCCGTCTTGGGCTCAACACCACGAAGATGTCCCTTATCAGAACCACTGATCACTCTATGTGCCTCTAATTCTACCGCTATTTACACAGCTTCGTCTAAAGTATTTGGTCGCGACACCATAACTTGCCAAGCCATATCACGGTCTTCCTTAAGTGCATCATAGAACGCGTCCTTGGCAAGGATATCCAGCATTTCCGAAGGGCCAGACGGATAGGCCAAAGACACAAGCCTTTGTATCGCCTGTCCTAATTCTGGTAAACTTTCTTTGTGTTGTCGTTTACGAGCTCTTAACTGAGATCGATAAAGTTGTCTCTGATTCTGGGGAAGAAAACGGTTTTCAAGTGCAGTCATTAACTTTCTGTAACTCCTTCGATCGTCCCCCTTTAAGGAGGTTAACACAGATTGAGCAGATCCTTGAAGACAGCTAGCTAAGTGAAGGGCCATGTCTTCCATATTCCAGCCATTTATTTCTGCACAGATTTCAAAATGTGCTTTATAATCCATTAGAGAAGTATTACCGTTGAAATCACTTGGGGTCTTCGTCCTGAAAGAGCTATGACTAGTACGAAGCATGGGAGTAGAAGCACTTGTCGGCTTGAACCCACTTCCCTTGTTGCGAATCATATCACAATCACTCACCGTGGGATCGGCGCACTTTGGGGTTTCACAATATTTTTGTGGGGTCGTCCGGGATAGACTATCTGTTATGACTGCCAACTGTTCTGTTATCAATCCTTGAAAGTTTTTAAAATTCTCACTAGACACGAAATCTGAATGAATCACTGGTTCATTCTCCAACACATGATTATCACATTTAGTCTCGCTTTCAATTTCCACAGATTTTACAACAGGTGCACGTAAATTAACCATTTGATCACTAATCAGTCTCATGCCACTTCGAAGCGATGAATTCGTATATCGCACTTCATCTAAACACAGTTTAGTCTCCTGTAGCGAAGAATTGGTGCACCGTATTTCACTCTTTAATGCATCCAAATGTTCCATAATCCCATGTCGGAATTCACTAAAACTTTCCATAAACTCCATATCTAATCCACTACTGGTTGTCCCACCACACTTTATGTCACTGGTGGTTCCAGTGCCTGCTAATCCATCAATTTCTATCAAATCGTTTGAAACACTCACACTATTGTGGTCACTAAATTGCACCGCAGTCCCACGATCAGTCCTACATTGAGGTAGCACAAATAGCGAATTGTTGAAACACGTCAAATCCATGTCAAGTAATCCGTAATTAGTCATGTCGTAATCCAGGGGAATACACCAAGAGTAATCCAGACGGGATAAAACAATCACAAATTTTGTATATTGAAACCAGAGAGAGAATTAGGTTATTGGATAAAAATGGTATCCCACCAGAAAAACCCTGTGGCGTCCGATTCGGCCACTCTACCGCCTACTCTTTACTCAATGGAAAGGGTGGGTGTGTTCAACACTGGACGGGAATCCAAGGGGTGTGGTTTTTCGGTCAACCCTTGGACCACAGCTACTCTTCGGAGAAAACGGGGGCAAGTGTCAGCTCAAAAGTGACTATACTCATATACTGCCAGACCCGAGACCCTGAATTTATGTCAATGCCTTGACGTTAAAGATCCCCAAATTCTCTCTTTCTAGTTTCAATAAAACAAACACACAAGAATATCCAGGTGATACTTTATATATAAAACTATAAAAGCATCAAGTCAAAAGTAATAACAATAATAATATCAACAAGTAGCAATCGGTATCCCGGTAATCCTTTAAACACACATATATATATATAACACAAAAATAATCCAACGGTATGAATATCAATAATCCACTGGTAATACACTGGGACGGAATATAAATAAGACACTTCACTATTATAAAATAGAGGCCTAATGTAGACACAAATCTGAACCTATAAAAGGCTTACTCAGAGTTAACATACGCGTGGGGGATAGTTATGCATTAACATGGAGGGGCTACCTGTAATCCACCAATGCAATCAACCCACAGCCGACGTCAAGCGCGTTTTACGAAAGGCCAAGAAAATGGCTTGACCCACGAGACACGTTCGCGGCCACCCGCTGTATTCTAATAGAACACACTTGTTAACACTTGAGACACTAGGGCGTACAAGTATCGACCAACGTATGAGCAAAAGCCCAGGTTATGGCCAAGGTAACTTGAAACACACGGCCCAAGAAATGATCACGTATCCAGACACAAGAAGTAACACACGACTCCTCACCTAGAAATCCTTCGTCTGAATCCCTCACAGACTAGTTGTCCGTTCTTAAATATAGCGCGTCACGCATGCGCAATGACCTAAACGAGATTCCGGAAGTAGACTAGATTAACAAGATACAATACAGGACATCACAGCGAACGATAAAAATAAATACAAGGATTACCGATAAAACAAATACAATGGACAATGATTGCATTAAAATTAGATATTTAAAAAAATAAATAACTGACGAAGCCGTGGGCAAGGTGAGACACAGAAAGCCAAAGATATAATTTTAGAAACCAAAAGACACCCGTAATAAACTTTGAACCCAAATATACATGAAAACTAAATACTATTATTAGTAACAGAAATTTCGGATCATCACACCTGCATCCGAAATTTCGGCAGTGTGTCGAACATCAAGAATAAGTTTAAGAGCTGAATTTTGTTGGGTGTTGAAGGAAGTCTGAAAAATGTTTATCAGAGCTGTCCCATATTGGTGAACAGTAACCAAAATAGGGTTGAATATTTGATTTGTAGAACATAGATCGGAATTTAATAGGTTGAAGTTGTTTTAATTTGCGAAGTTGAAATAATTTTTGGTTGATAATTTTTGAAACATATTTAACATGGTCATTCCACTGAAGATGGTTATCAATGATTACGCCTAGTAGTTTGAAGTTTGAGACATTTTCTATAATAGAGTTATAATAATTATAGAAAGGTTAAGCTGAATAAGTTTTCTTCTCCGTTTAGTCGTAATAACCATACATGCAGTTTTTTGTTCATTTACAAGCATAAGGTTAATTTGGCACCATTTGAGTTGGGAATCAGTATCTAGTTGTATAAACCGTAGTGTCATCGGCAAATAGGTCACAGGTAATATTGATTTGATGAAATTTTGGAGATGATAGTGCAGCGGCTAAGTCAACAAGCCAACAGTGAGGCTGATGTCCCCCGCCGAAATCCCAAAATAAATAGAAGACACATATTAATTAATCGCACATTTTTTTCAAGTATCGAGCAATCAAACTGTACACGAAGTGTCATCCAAAAGTGTTTTATAAAGAAAAATGCTAAAACCGACGAGAAAAATGAAAATGTACCCTAGTTAGGGGGGCCCTAAAGGCAGACAAAAGGGCTCCTCTGGCCAAGGGAAAGGGCCCTCGTGTCCGAGTCAATCGTTTCGATACACTGTTACTGTCGAATCCATTACTGAATGAGAATGCAGTCATTGTATTGGCATAAAAATCATCAATCAAGATGAACCTAAGATGAAATTGCTTATCTCTGCCTACACTAAGAAGAAAATGGTCATCTTCGAACTCCATCAAGGCATTGACCTACTAAGCATACACACCCACAAATTTTGAACATTTTAACTCAATTCGAAGGAGAGTTATTGTGTTCCAAAGTCTCGGAAAATCAAATTACTTATCGCTCTGCTTACCCTGAGCAGAAAATTCTCATTATTGATCTTAGTCAAGGTATTACTGTAATGAAACTATACACCAAGTTTCATCACTCTCACTTAATTCGAACTAAAGTTATCGTGTCCCAAAGCATCAACCAATCAAATTTCTTATCCCTGCTTACCCTAAGCGGAAAATGCTCATCTTCGAACTCCACCAAAGCATTGACCTAATAAGCATATACACCAAGTTTGAACATTTTAACTCAATTAGAAGGAGAGTTATTGTGTTCCAAAGTCTCGGCCAATCAAATTGCGTATCGCTCTGCTTACCCTGAGCAGAAAATGCTCATTATTGAACTTAGTCAAGGTATTACTGTAATGAAACTATACACCAAGTTTCATCACTCTCACTAAATTAGAACTAAAGCTATCGTGTCCCAAAGCATCAACTAATCAAATGGCTTATCTCTGCTTACCCTAAGCGGAAAATGCTCATCTTCGAACTCCGTCAAGGGCATTGACCTAATAAGCATATACACCAAGTTTGAACATTTTAACTCAATTAGAAGGTGAGTTATTGTGTTCCAAAGTCTCGACCAATCAAATTGCGTATCGCTCTGCTTACCCTGAGCAGAAAATGCTCATTATCGAACTTAGTCAAGGTATTACTGTAATGAAACTATACACCAAGTTTCATCAATCTCACTTAATTAGAACTGGAGTTATCGTGTCCCAAAGCATCAACCAATCAAATCGCTTATCTCTGCTTACCCTTAGCGGAAAATGCTCATTTTCGAACTCAATCAAGGCATTGACCTAATAAACACATACACAAAGTTTGAACATTCTAACTCAATTAGGAAGAGAGTTATTGTGTCCCAAAAAGTGTGACGGGCAGACAGACAAACAGACAGACGGACGAACCCATTTTAAAAGGCATTGACCTAATAAACACATACACCAAGTTTGAACATTCTAGCTCAGTTAGGAAGAGAGTTATTGTGTCCCAAAAAGTGTGACGGACAGACGAACCCATTTTAATAGTCCCCCAACTTTCTTCGAAAGGCGGGGGACAAAAAATATTTCAGTTTGTGGAGAAATTATGAAACTTGGCACACTTATAGGATCATTTTTCGATTAGGACCCAACTCTGAAACGCCCCCCGGTGGCCCGGCATATTTGACATACTTTTGCCTATAACTTCGAAACTAAGGCACATAGAAATATGATTTCATTGTATACCCCCACATTTTCGGGGTCAAGGAATCCAGTAAATGCATTAATTTGAACTTTCGATGTCGGCCATATTGGATTCCAAGATGACCGCCTTATTTGACATACGTTTGCCTATAACTTCGAAACTAAGGCAGATAGAAATGTAATTTCAGTGTCTACCCCCACATTTTCGGGGTCAAGGAATCCAGTAAATTTATTAGTTTGAACTTTCGATGTCGGCCATATTGGATTCCAAGATGGCCGCCATATTTGACATACATTTGCCAATAACTTTGAAACTAAGGCAGATAGAAATACATTTTCTTGGTCAAGGAATCCAATAAATTCATTACTTTGAACTTTCGATGTCGGCCATGTTGGATTCCAAGATGGCCTCCATATTTGACATAATTTTACCTATATCTTTGAAACTAAGGCAGATAGAAATGTAATTTCAGTTTCTACTCATTTTCGGGGTCAAGGAATCCAGTAAATTCTTTAGTTTGAACTGGTTCTTCGCAAAGTGCTAGACTTTGAACTGACTATCCTCCAGTTTGTGAGGTCGGTACGAGTGTCCAATTTTGACCTATACATTGCATAGCAAGCCGAGTTGATACACTGGTTCTTCGCATTGGACCATACAAATTATTCTCGCTGGTGACCGGTACATGTTATCCTTGCAAGACAGATGTCCAGATGCCTTTCGTGAGTTCAAACGCGGAGCATTCACTGCCAAGAAGACGGTTCGGCCTTTCTCTGCCATTTCATTGGACCAGGCACACGAACAGATTAATGCACTGGTTAAGGGCGACAGTGGAGTTGTTGGACTAACTGAAAACCCCGGAGCACTTCGGAGATGGATGGTGGCAGGACTCGAAATAGCGAGAAAAGTTGACGAGTTCGAGGACGGCTTCGACGAAGATGGGACTACTTCTAACGTCACGTGTCTGGATCGCCACCATGAGCAGACAAAATGTGTCCAGGAGAAAATCGTTCATGATGTACGATCACTGGTGACCACGATCGAAGAGATAGGAAACTCATTCATGGAGAAGACCATGGACCTACTGAATCTGAATTCCAAAGTCGTCATGCCAGAGAAGGTCGTAAAAGACCTGAAGAACATCCATTCGCTGGGGAAAGAAAAATACTACCAATTCATGAAAGAGCGTTTCAACTCCCAATTCGAAGTGAATTGGAGACCCCATTCCACGCAACAAACTGGTCATGTTTAACAAGCCTGGAACGGAGAAGACCAAGGCAGCAGGAAGGCTGACTGAACTGAAAAATGACAGGGCTCTGTTTTCGAGATTGTACATTGCAAGTCAAACTGGAGAAGGCGATGTTGATGAATTCTTCCGACACGAGAACTAGTTAACTCCGCCGTCACTGGCAACTGCAGGTCATTGCACCAAGGTGACATGCATAACCCTTTGGACTGCCTGGAAGGAAACTTGACACACAGTCATAATAATTCCTTGGATGTTGATTGTAAAGTTCTCGATGGACCTGCTGTAGTTCACTTTCTGGGTCCGGGAACCTGCTGTACCTTTGAGGATTATGCCAAGGTATTCCTAAAATATGTGGTGAAGGAACTGGACACTGCCAGTCGAATCGATATTGTATGGGATATTTACAAGGCTGACAGTTTGAAACCCGTAACAAGAGAGAAGAGAGACTGTGGCACTCGGCGTCGGGTTTCATCGTCCACAAGTGCTATGGACAATGGGCAATTGTATGCACTACGCTTCCTGCGGCCGCCAAGGCTTGCTACAAGTTACTTAACTGCAAGTGCAAGAAGACGTACCACAGGGCAAACCCGCAGTGTACTTCACTGTGTGCCTGCGATGGACAGTGTCATGGAAAATGATAGTCATTCGTATTGCTTTTAAGGTTATTGCGCCTAAGGTTAGAAACTAGTAATTTACTTCTAACTTCTATTAATTGTTTACTTCTATACCAATCTCGTTTCACTAGAGACATTTTTATATTTTTTTTAATTTTTGCTGTGTCTCTGGAACACACGGCCGCCATTGGTGCCTATTGACCTCGCAGCTAAACTAGGCCACCCATTCTCACCAAATTTGCTTAACTGATAGATTTTCAGGTGATAAATCCGAAAATTTTGGACTTGGAAGTTGTGTGAAGTAGCATTCCATGCAGAAATTGTCAAAATCGAAATTATTGCCTGTTAGGGTTACCAGAATTGAATAAATTGGTTTCACAATTTTGTTTTCCTCCCTCACATTTCTATCTGCCTTAGTTTCAAATTTATAGGCAAATGTATGTCAAATATGGTGGCCATATTGGATTCCAAGAAATGGCAAAGAAAGGCCGAACTGTCTTTTTGGCAGTGAATGCTCCGCGTTTGAACTCACGAAAGGCATCTGGACAGCTGTCTTGCAAGGATAACCTATCCCGCACATGTACCGGTCACCAGCGAGCATAATTTGGATGGTCCAATGCGAAGAACCAGGGTATCAACTCGGCTTGTGATGCAATGTGTAGGTCAAAATTGGACACTCGTACCGACCTCACAAACTGGAGGATAGTCAGTTCAAAGTCTAGCACTGTCTGCCAAAAATGGAACTGTGGGTACATTTCAGACCTCTCAGCACACCACTTCATGAATCCATCTTCTTCGGTCTGAAAACTGTCACTGTTTTCTATCTTCATGGAATTCTATCTTCCTGCAGGGGTCCCATTGCCAGATTTAGATTATTTCCCGCAACAAAGTCCCATCAAAGCAAACTTGGTCTCAAATGAAAGGTGGGGTCCGTAGGTACTCCAGAAAAAAAATGACCCATGATGATTGCTTGGGGAAATTTTTTCGGGCGGGGTCAAAGGTCAAGACCGACGAATCAGAATTAAGCAGTCGATATTTCAAAAACTATCAATGTTAGACCCTAAAAATGTATTATCAACATATAGGAACTTTATAGGCGTTTTTACGAGAAAACGAATCGGTTTCGATTACCTATCTCGGTTTGTACATGACGTAGGTCTCGGGTTTGGTATTCGAATCGGTTCTCATAAACGCGACGAGTTGCCTTGCAAGATGACTGAAGACAGAAGAATTGGGAAAAATGTTTTAAAAAAATCAATTTTCTTTATTCTGGTCTTTGGGAAAACACCCAAAAATGAAAACGATAAATGTACCAGGTGACTGTTCCCACATGCCACAAATTCGTATTAGAAATGTCCATGATATACATATTTTAACGTGAAATTCGGAAGAAAATGAACTAACGTCAGGCACGTCGTGTCGCTTGTTGTGGACGCCATCTTGGAAATCGAATCGTCAATCCCCCAGGCGAGCAAGTTGGAAGATTTGATTAATCGATTTGGCAAATCGTCGTTGTAAATACGAAAATTAGGTGAAACCGATTAGGCTAATTTTTGCCGTAAATGCGTTTTAAAAGGAATTGCAAATCGATTAGCCATAATCGGTTTCTCGTATAAACGCCTAATATCTCTGAGTCAGATAAAGCAGTCTACGTCCACCTATGACGTCATTGGACGTCATCATTGCAAAAAGTGACGTTGTGACGTAATATCCTGACAAATTAGAAACAAATTATGACAAATGAACACATAGATATGTTTGACAGATCATGTAAATTTATAGGAACCGATAACAAATCTAGAAATCATTACTGCACTGCACATTAATCATTCTCGTCCTCCTTCTCATCTATCACCTTTTCTGTATTGAGACACGTTTCTTCGTGACATCCACCACAGGATTCTATGCAATTGAGTTCATATTTCCGGTATTTACAAATGGCCGTCCCACACTGTCGTTTCAGATTTTTACATTTACATCTGATACACTGTAAAAGAGTATCTGGTGCGATAAGGTTGTCAGTTTTGATTGGTGAGAGCTGACAGGGATCAAGATAGTCCGCGTCCAATTTCATCCAACGTTGTACTTGTAAGTACACACGCAAAGAATGGAAATAAGTTGCCCGTGGACTTGGTGGTAATGTTCGTGGATCAAGAGTCACGATTTCATCCTTTTTCTCGATGTATCTAGAATACCGAATCTGGAGCAAAGTAGTATCCTCGTCTCCACCATAAAGCTTCACAAAAATGCTATAACCCCTTTCACATATAACCTGTTTTGATAGATCCAGTTTAGAGAATGAACGTGAAATTGATTGTACAGTTTCATCTTTTTCAATCAATTTTAATATATTCAACTTGCCTTGTTTAAAAGTCTGAGAAGTTGTGTCACATCCAAGCATGTACGAATAATATGTTTTTTCTGATCCGTCATTAATGGCTTTATTCAATTCAATTCTAACATTGTATAATGTACGGGTGTTTTTCTGTTTGACCATTTATTTACAAAGCACTACCCCAGACATTTCAGGCTGCATGTGATAAAGGAGAAGCACAAGTATATCACAATCTTCAGCAACAAGCACAACTGACTGCTTATTTTCAGCGAACTGTATGGCAGTTTTTACAATCAACGTATCCGCATCAGATGTTGCGAATTTGACAGTGTGGCCTCTATCAATCAAATAGTCCGCAAGTAGTGCTATGAACTGAGACTTGTTGGTTGCATTTCCAAGAAAGGCGTCCTGGTCATGGTGACATCTGTTATCTGATTTCACTTCTATAGATGCAGATACCTTTTTAGCTTGGCGACGTTGATGTTCGTGGTCTTTGTAGATGGTCCACGGTAACCGTCAAATACGATTACTACACTAGTTTCGAATTTTGACTCGACGAATTTATTATATATTAGACAAATATGATGGTATGTAGTATATTTTAACCATCGTACGCGATGTAAAGCCAACCACCATCGATTATAGTTATAGGAGAGTTTGGAACATCCTGAACCTGAATTTCGGTGACTTTTTTAAGTATATGTGATGAAAACTCAGCTTTATTAGCTTTTCGCATTAGCTCACCATCAAAGAGAGAAGGCGGACTCAGTGACATTTCGTTATTGAGGAATGGTTCTATTGACACATTCTGGCGTAAGGCAATAGATGCTAACCCTGAGAACACAACAATGGGATCGATTTTAATAGTTTTGTTTCCAACTACTAGACCAGATTGTAGATCTTCAAAAGTACGAATCTGATTTTTGCGAGAAACTTTGGCATCATTGTACGAACAATCATCATATGTGACTGTAACTTTTCACCAACTATCTCACATTCGTCACAGTTTATGCCGTCATTGTCGGAAGCAATGATACCAGTTGATAAGGATCTAAGGGCAGGACTGTCTGTGAATGGATCATGTTGCTCGAGCCATGCAATGATAACTTCCAGATCATGCAAATCTCTCTTCGAGCGACACTTACCAAGTTCTACATGTTGTTGTGAGGGTTGTTTTCGTCGACCAGTTAATCAATCAATCAATTATAGCATCATGTACAGCTGCGAACATATGTAAAGAATACACCCACTGCTGACGTACACTCTCAGATAATCCTCGACCATGGGTAAATCCACCCTTTGAAATTTTCAGCGATGCCATTACTACTTGTTCAATTACTAAATCGGACCATAAACCATTGAGAGGATGATCCGACCTTTTAACTGCAAAGTCACCGTCCATATATTTTGCATATAACCACGGATGATCTTGTTCCAGTGTACTCATTTTCTGCAAATATAGGCGCGCGCACTTAGCATAATGTATGTGCCAGCCAGCAGATTAAGCAGTTTCGAACAAGCACTTAGATGCCCATGCCAAAGTCCCAGTCTTTCACAAATTATGAACTCGTCAATGATTTCCACATAATTGATGAACTTAATCCATAGTCTAGAGTTTCTGTATTTCCCAGAAAGTTCCATTTTCAAGTCACTGATCATGGTATCTAGTGTATGAATAGCTTGTGAATTTACTAAGATTTCAAGAGGATTTACTGTATTTAAATCGTTCACGTTTTGTAATAATGACTGCATTTCATTTAAAAGTTCTCCTGAATTCCCATCACTATCAATCAGTTTATTCAGTAGTTGATAATGCAGGCCTGCATTGATCAAGTTAGACCCTCGCAACGAGCGAGGAATCGCTTTCCCATTTAACAATAACGGTAGTGCATTAGTTGCATAAATTTGTCCCAGAGCTTCCTCAATACCAGAACCCTTCATTGTCGCAAATATACTCCCAATAGCACTCATAAGAAGATGGAAACCACCTAACCTTATCACTACATTGGAAATTCCAACACTGTCAGCAATTTCTGTGCATTTAAGGAATAATGTTTGATCAAATGTCAAGCTTGTGGATGGCAGGAGTAATTTTTCAGCTTCATTTGATATGTAGGTAAGTACAGAAAATATACAGTTATCATCATTTGGGTTCAAATCGATAATTGGTAATATATCAACCTGTGCTACATGACTTCTACGATATACATGCTGCATATATCCTGACCAGTTAACCCAATCAGGTGTGGGCTGAAATTACGACGATATCCATAATAACATAGAATAGTTAACCCAATCAGGTGTGGGCTGAAATGTCTTATGCAAGATGTACGACGATATCCATAATAACATAGAATAGTAAGTTTCTGGTGGTATAATATAGGGCATGGGTAGCTGCAGTTCACTTCGTTTACGTAATTTCAACTTCGAAAGTGCTGGCATACCAGCCCTTATGTAGTGCATTGTAGGTATATATCTTTACCCATCACTAAGTCTGAAACTTGGAAGGCACGCCATTCGTTTGATTCGGATATCCCATTCTACAGTTTCCGATTTATTGAACCATGTGTACATACCCATTGCCTGAAATGTACCTTTCCCATCCAAAGTCCGTATATTAGAATCGGCATTGTCGGCACCGTACTGAGCTAAAATGAGAAATGATGGTGGTCTGAGCCCTTTCAGCGTTTGACCTTGAAGAATGGAATGTCTGTAGCGAGTAACTTCGTCCATTGATATTGAAAATCCGAGAGAATGGAGCTCATTTATTAACCATTCCGATCCAAATGTATGATGCATTTCTACTCCAATAACAAATAACACCGGTGATATGACAGAACGCGGCCGTGCAGCCTGAATGATTGCATGCCCAATTCCCCCTCTTTTCATTTCATTCGGATATCCCATTCTACAGTTTCCGATTTATTGAACCATGTGTACATACCCATTGCCTGAAATGTACCTTTCCCATCCAAAGTCCGTATATTAGAATCGGCATTGTCGGCACCGTACTGAGCTAAAATGAGAAATGATGGTGGTCTGAGCCCTTTCAGCGTTTGACCTTGAAGAATGGAATGTCTGTAGCGAGTAACTTCGTCCATTGATATTGAAAATCCGAGAGAATGGAGCTCATTTATTAACCATTCCGATCCAAATGTATGATGCATTTCTACTCCAATAACAAATAACACCGGTGATATGACAGAACGCGGCCGTGCAGCCTGAATGATTGCATGCCCAATTCCCCCTCTTTTCATTTCATTCGTTATTAGTGTATCTAAGAAAATTTTGAGCCCTGAACACAAGAAATTCTTAGCTTTTTCCGGGTCTCTTATGTCAGTCATTGATGGATACTCTTCGTTTGTGTATGATGTTTCTCGTATTTCTTCTCGAAGTAGTCGAGCTGCTGCTGTTATGATTCTACTCGATTCTTCTACTTCACTGAGCTTTCTTTCATTATACCACTTAATTGTCTTTGATAATGAAACTCACCATATTGCGAAAGCATACCACATCGCCCCTACTACCGCCATATTTGGCAAAGAAAACGTGTTCACCATAATGCTCCTTTAGCTTTGTGCGTAAATATTTTTCACTGTAAACAATTGCACCATTTGCTAGTTCAGACATCTTTTCGTGCAATTGCTTGATAGAATACAAATCAGCATCACTGTCTACTTCCAACCATACACATAGTTTTTGAAATGCCGTTTGCTGAATCTCATCTTTAGGTCTGTGAGATGGATTGTTGCTGGCGGTACTAATTTTCATCAGTCGTTCATAACATCTCCTGTGGTATCTAGCCTCAGCAGCTACAAGATCTAGACAGCCATTTAATCTTACGGCTATTTTATCTCCTTGTTCCGTTTTCATCTCATCACATACTGTAAGTAATTTTTCTCTAAATTCTAGCGTCTGTACCTCTTGTATAGACTCTCTATCGGGGTGTTTTACATCAGGACTAGCAGTTTCAGCACAAATAAAGCATTTAATTTTCCATTCAAATGGCGGTAATTTAGAACGACGTAGTATTTTTTTACTAGAATATTCACTATGTGTGACTGTGAGTTCATTTATTTTTCTCTTATCAGTGTAAGTTCTTCTACATTTATTGTGGATGAAAACATCAGTCCAATCATTAGCTCTTCGGTTCACATCGACGTCATTGCGTTTCAAACTACTCTCAATAACCGTATTTCTACCCCTTCCATGCAGTTTTGACGTATCTGAATCAGTGCCCAAGTCATCAAGGCATATAACACAAACATGTCTTCCACCGTTGTCATCCATTTTGCAATGACATCATAGACGTAGTGTGACATCATAGGTGGATGTAGACTGCCTTATCCGACTCAGAGATATAAAGTTCCTATATGTTGATAATACATTTTTAGGGACTAACATTGATAGTTTTTGAGATATTGACTGCTTATTTCTGATTCGTCGGTCTTGACCTTTGACCCCGCCCCAAAAATTTTCCCCAAGCGATCATCATGGGTTATTTTTTTTCTGGAGTACCTATGGACCCCACCTTTCATTTGAGACCAAGTTTGCTGTTATGGGACTTTTTTCCAGAAAAACACATATATCTGTGTTTATCTGGCAGACTATATGTGTGCCAAGTTTCATAATTTCTCCACAAACTGAAATATTCTGCCATATATTTCGACTTAGCCGCTGGACTAAGACAGTTATTATTAGATTTGTACTTGTTGTTATTATCCTTTATTAGTTTGTCAGCTATTTTTGAAAAGTGATTGTTGAAGAGTTCAGGATCAATCGGGAGGGACTGGGTCATATTATTATTACTGTTGACAGAAGTTTTAATTGCATTCCAAATTTGTTTAAGAGTTCCGACTGTCAGAAACCAGGACTTTTAAATACTCAGATTTAGAAGATCTGCTGATCATGGATTTTATTAGGCTATTTCTACATTTTTTGAACACGGCTATATTTCCTCTCTTCTTGTTATAATCCCTTCTGTGCATCATTTCTAATAGTTCATTGGTCAACCAGGGTGGTTTTATGGCAGTTTTGACACGTCTAGTTTTGAGAGGAGCATGCTTATTTACAATTGGGCTTAGAATATTATACAATAAATCAAGACCCTCATCCGGATTATTGGAGTGAAGTATATTATCAAATTAGCACACACAGAGAACTAGTCTAACTCACACTTATTCGTAGGAACGCATAGTACTTTAAAAACATCCTATGAATGTAGCACACCAAATTGCCAGAAATATTCTGGAGCACTATACTGCGATATATAAACAACTTAAAAACATAACATGTACTAAGGAAACTATTTCTGTAGGTAGCATCAATGGCACTGATCAGCACCCAATAGCATGTACACATGATGTACATGTATTGTAGCACTGCATGTTATGTACATGTTATATACGTTTACGAGTTACTTAGTTCCTGGAGATTGGGGGCCTTATGCTACTTTTGTAATGTTCGCTAAAAAATATCTTGATACATGTATACGAGGTGGTGGTGGAAATCTTGTGTCTGGTAGTGGTAAATGATGTTCAGCTAAAGTTAAATGTGTAGATGCCAATGAGCTTTCATCGGATTTTAGGGAGTTTACAGGTGTCACCTGGTATAGGTTGAGGGCTCCTTTGAGTATTGAAGCCAGTTGTCATACACAGTAAAATACAAGGCAAACATACAGTGGCAATATTTAATGTTTCTATTTCACATAGCTTTTATTTCAATTTTTCATATCACATTATATTGAAAATCATAACCTGTCTTATTCCTTAGAAAATAAAACAGAGTTACCTCCCATGTCCAGCATTGTTCATGACGTGGGGCCCGAATTCATCTATTTTCGCACCAAAAACATTCTTCACTGACATAACATTATTCATCCGGCATGGGAGAGTCCAGAGAACAGTTTGATCGCTTGAGGACACAGCGAAGAGGTCATAGGGTCGTAACAACTAAGTTCATAAATGATGCAGACGGCTCCATCAAATCATTCATGGTATTATAGGGTGCCCCGCCATAAATAAATATCTCCAAATAGCTCAAAAATTACACCACAATATTTATATATATACCAAGCCTTAAATAAGTTTCACACATTTATAGTCACTAAATAAACGGTCATGTTGTACTTACTAAGCTATGACCATTTAACCATCATAAATAACACACTGAAAAATGGTTCGGAGTGTCGTCCATAACATCCAGACACTTTCGAGTAAAAGAAAATAGGTCACGTGCCCTTGTTTTGAAAATAGTCTCAATTCACCAGTCTACCGGACCATTCTCCGCCTGATTGACAGGCCGGGATAATCCAGACTACTTTTCTTTTTAGGAAACATGGCAGAAAGCTGGCACAAGAAATCGAATTTAGAAATGACGCACGGTGGGCGACTCAACAATTGTTTTACGAACCTTGTATAAGTAAAATGAAACTACTGCTTGTATCATGTTGCTGTCCAACCCGAGTTATTCAGAGATATTATTTGTACTAAACCAAAATATGTCGCTCCTTACGATCTTGTTAAGGATAAAGCAATATAAAAAATAAAACGAGCGTAATTTCTAAAGATGCCGTAATAACCAAAACGCTAAACATTACTGCTGTTCAGAATCGTCAACAATAGATTTTTTTACGACTGTAATAGTTGATTGTATGTTGAGAATTTCCCTATGCTGTTGCTATTTATAGATTCAACGAGTTTGCGAGAGTGTCATAAAATTAGTAGTAGTTAACCAACTCAAGCGTGCACATTCCACGTGTCTAGTACAAATTTTCAGTAAGCGCGTGGACAAACATAAACAAACAGTTAGCGGTTCTGCGGAACGGGATACGGAGAAAATTACAAACATTAGATGAGCACATTGTTACATCGTTACGTTATGCGACGTAGAAGACATATAACATGAAATAGTGGCAGCAGATGACATTAAAACGAAGACATTCATGGAAGACATTGTTAAGAAACAGACATTATTATTAGAAAACTCTCGATCATTTCGTAACACAAGCACACAGAACAGTACAGAAACAGACTCAAGAGTGAGAATGGTCATATCGACCTACAAAATATACACATAGAATCAGGCAATGAAAGTGGAGATAACATAGAACAGAGCAATACAAGAAATAACATAAATACAGAACACATTGCAAGCCATGATCTTTCTTCCCCACAGGAACAGAATAGAGCAGATCAATTTGTAAACAATAATCAGCAGGGCCCCACACAAACCACGAGTAGTCCTCATCATTCCAGTTCAAGTATAGATGTAAACACTTTTAGTTATGGCTCATGTACAATTAGTGTTAAACCCAAACTACCCAAGCTTACATTACCCAATTCAGTGGAGACTAAATTCCGAACATTTTGGACAGTTTTGACAGTGCTGTAAATCAGAATAAGGACATGTCGTCTACTGATAAGTTTAATTATTTACATTCCCTATTGGAAGGGACAGTAAGTAGGTCCATTCAAGGCCTTACATTATCTGATTCAAATTATAAGGGGGGGGGATGGCATAGCGGTCTAGAGTGCCATGCTTCGACCTCTAGCTGGCCGGTCACCTCTGGCTTGCGGCTGTGGTTTCGAGCCCTGGTGAGCGTATGTGGCATGGAGATAGGGGCGCCTTCTCAACCTCGTGGGTTTCCTCCGGGCACTCCGGTTTCCTCCCACTGCTAAAGACCCCTACGCGCAAGCGATCTATTGAAATGGAATTAAACCATGTGTTAGTCCCGAAATGACCTAGTTTGTGTTTAGTGGACGTTAAACCCCATTTCTCTCTCAAATTATAAGGCCGCAGTAGATATTCTACATAAGAGATTTGGCAACACACAGCAGATGATTTCCGCCCACATGGATGAACTGTTGAAAATACTCAATTGCTTTGGTGATATCAAAGTTGCTCAGCTTAGATTTATTTATGATAAGATCAGTGTAAACATTAGAGGCCTTGAATCCTTGGGAGTTAAGGCCCAGCAGTATGGAAGCTTTTTAATACCAGTTATCATGTCAAAATTACCAAGTGATATTTGTTTGCAGATTGCTCGTTTATCAAAGAAGGATGTATGGGATATTGAAGAGCTTTTAGATGTCAAAAAGGGAGAACTTCAAGCGCGTGAGATTAGTGATGCAGTCAAGGCTAAAGAACGTACATGTAGATCATATTCATTAGAGGGTGGAAACAGAAACCCGTCCTACAGTAGTCGCCAGAAATAGACAGCATTATCTCTGCTAGTAGGAGACAGAAATCAGAACAAGCCATGGATTCCACATTGTGCATTTTGTAATGAAGAACATTTTTCGTCATCATGTGAGAAGATTAAAGACATATTCAAACGTCGAGATATTCCGAGATAAAATAATCGCTGTTTCTTGTGTTTCAAAATAGGTCATACTTCATTCCGTTATACAAAAACAAAGCCTTACGGAAATTGTTATGGGAAACATCACCATTCTCTGTGTGACAGCAATGTTCAACCAAGAAACGTTCAAACTCCTACACAGCCATCTATTAGTTCAGTAAACAGTAATATTGTTCCCCAAGATAGCAGTATCACAGCAACTGTTAGCAATAAAAACAAGGTTTTATTACAGACAGCTACAGCGTTTATCCAGTCATCTCCTGACAGTCCCCTCATTAGGGCTAGATTCCAGTTTGACAATGGCAGTCAGCGTACATACGTTACCGAACAGTGTAAATCCAAGCTCGAGTTAAGGTCTCTAGGAAAAGAAACGTTGAATTTAAACACTTTTGGTAACAGCATTTTACAAAACATCAGTTCTCAGTTTTACTCAATAACAGTGAGACTTTAACCATTCAGGCATTAACATCTCCCAGTATATGCCCAGCACTCGAATCTCGTTTGAACATTGAGAATTTTCCGGATCTATTTGGTTTAGCTGATAACAACCCTGATAACACTGTTGGAAACATTGACATCCTGATTGGTTCTGATTTCTATTGGGATATAGTTACAGTTGAAACCATAAGAGGTGATAAAGGCCCACTTGCTGTTGGTGTAGAAGTAGGTTGGCTTCTATTGGGAAGAATCCTGAATCAAGGTGTTGATCCTTACAGCGTTTCCAATCTAATCATTGGTGGCTTTTCGATAGATAACAGCCTTTCTGATGACACGGCTGACTTAATCCGCATTTTAGCCAAGTTCTGGGTTACAGATTCCATAGGCATTGGAGAAGAAGAGCGGAATAAAGGCCCAAATTTTCTACCAGACATCCATTTTGACAATACACTGAATCATTATGAAATTTCTCTTCCCTGGAGAAAGGCACATATCGCTATCGCATCAAACTTTGCAGTAGGTCTCTCACGTTTGCATAAATTAAAATCTAGACTGAAACAGGATGCAATACTGTTTCAAGAATATAACGGTATCATTCAAGAAGAAGATGTTCATTTCTTACCTCAGTTTTAGTGTACTTTCGTAAGCATCTTGTAGGGCTTACAGCTGACATTGAAAAGGCATTTCATCAGATTTCCATCAACTCACATGATAGAAATTAACTACGTTTCTTGTGGTTTGATGACATTTCAAGTGAATATCCCATAGTCACACAGTATCGGTTCAACCGGTTAGTCTTTGGATTAACATCAAGTCCTGCTATCCTTAATAAGCACAATAAAATATCATCTTAACAAATATGTCGACACTGAGCCTGATGTCATTGAACTTTTGCAGCATGCTCTTTACGTTGATGATTTAGCTGGAGGTGCTCAAGATACTTCGCAGGCTCTCCACATTTACACCACTGTCAGACAGATTATGACTGAGGGGAAATGAAATGGGGTTTAACGTCCCACTCTTTTGCACCTAACCTGGGCTAATGGAAGACGGACATACGCCATGTAGTGTGCGCTACGGCCTACTCTTATGTCGAATTCAAACTGCCAAGGGATCTTTTACGTGCACTCCAATAAGTACACGGGACCTCGGTTTTTTGTCCCATCCGAACGACTAGGCAGCTTGTCTTGTCAGACCCTCCTTCTGCATCACTGACAAGGGGAAATCACGCCGGAAAATCGAGATGAACACCCGACCTCCAGGCTAGTGAGGCAGCGCCTTGCCTACCTAGCCACCGGTATACAAATGATGTCAACCCGAGGAAAAGATTCAGTGAGACAGATAATTCAATCAGAAAGCATGAAGTCTAAATACTAGGCCTCATCTGGGACACGGTGGAAGATAATTTAAAGTTTGATTTAGCTGGTATCATAGAGTATGGTAAACAATTACCTCTTACAAAGCGTTCAGTTCTGAAACTGGCTGCTAAGATCTTTGATCCCTTAGGTCTACTCAGCCCTTTCACAGTTCATCTAACAATCAAGTTTCAACAGATGTGTGTTGGATCACATGGATTGGGACACAAACTTGGATTCTAGTCTTCGCAAATGGTGGAACATATTAATTGAAGACTTAATCTGGTTAGCAGACATTCGCATTCCCAGATGTAACACGATATCAAGGCTCATTCTTAATCAACAGATACATGGATTCAGTGATGCATCCGAACAGGCATATGCTGCTGTCACATACAATCGAACAGAGTATACAGATGGATATATTCAAGTTCGTCTTTATAGCATCAAAAACAAGAGTCGCCCCCCTGAAAAAACAGTCAATTCCAAGACTTGGAACTTTAAGGTGCAAACCTACTAGCACGTCTGCTTAGTACAATTAGCAGCACGTATCAGTCAAAACCACTCAGCTTAGAAACATTTTTATGGACAAGCAGTGGAAGCAGTATGTTAACCATAGAGTCAGTGAGATTCATAAACTCACTGATAAAACCAAGTGGCGATTTTGTCCAGGCATTTACAATCCAGCAGATTTGCCTTAGCGATCATGCGGTGGTAAAGTTTTATAGAGAATAATTTAAATCCTTGTATTTATTCCTTGACATTAGCATTATATATGCATGTCATTTTTATTTGAGAAAGTTTTGTTTAAGAGTTTGTTATATGGTTTTCCTCTTTTTCTTTTAAAGAAAGAAAAACTTTGTTATTTATGTATTTTTTTAATTTTGTTTTTTTGGAAAAAAAAATAAAACTTAAGAAACAAGCCTCAATAAACACTGAATATGAAAGAAAACGGTTTTATCTTTAGTATACACCGGGGTTGTTTGTTTTATTCTACTGTAATATTAAAACGTGGGAAAAGTAATAAATGACTGGAGATTCTAATTTTGTTTTCAAAGATTCCAACATTTACTTAAATTTCGTTTCGTCTTGTATGACCGACATTCCTATATATGGACATTGACCTCTATTTAGAGTGTCATGGCGCCGAAAAGTTAACTTGATAGGAGGGGACGTATTTTTAACAGCGTGTTGTGTCGCTCATACCGACTCCAGCAAGGTAAGCAGGGTCTTATTTTCTCACTAAGATGTTCCTTTACATTGTACTGGCGTTCACACGGATTGGCACCCCATCGTTTAGCAGTGAAAAGTTGCCCAGTAAATTGACTAGGGGTTCAACTTCGTTCGACATTGATTCAATCGGGGACTCCCTGAACGTTCAGGTGAGTGTAATGAGACTGGCGTTCAGAGCTGAACTACCACAGAATAAGATCAGGTTATCAAAACTTTTTTAACACGGATACAAATCTGTATGTAAAATACACACAATTTAAGGACAGTTGTAGCACAAATTAGAAATTTTCTCGATTCTGATTGGTCGAAAAGTGTGGTCGAATGGACAATAAACCCCCTCTGAATTATCAAGGCGAATTACTGTGTATAAATATTTCAGTGTACTTTTTTTCATTTTTGGGCTCAGTGATCTTCCTCAACTCAAATCTTTATTGGCAAATATCTTCAAGAAATTCTGCACATATGACTATCACACCATTTTCAAACATCATCTTTTATGAAAACACATTTCTGAAATACATAAAACAGTAGAAAATCAGTCCATATATTAATTAAAATCGTTTTCAGGTATCTAAATATATTCGTAACTAGGCTGTCATAGTATGGACAAATTTATTTTCTTTTTTGGTAGGACATAGCTTCACTCACCAATCAATTTTTACTTAATCCGGTGGATTTTTTTTTATTAAATCACTGTTTGATCAAAGTCTGGCTAACATGATCTACATAATAATAAGTCATTAGTCACAAGAAACCGCTTAAAAATACAATGAGGGGGTCGAAAATAGCAGCTGAATATCTAAACATGCCAAAATTGACATTTGTTGACAACACGTCAGAATAGTATACATAGCAACCACTTGAAATCTTAGGCTAGCCACCACTGTCATAGTTTTATACGGTATTTTTGAGGATGTAAGTACGAAATGCAATTGTTTGAACACAATAAGCTGTTGGGTTGTGATAAAAGTCTGCAAATAAAATAATAAAGACTGAAAACTTACATGAAACTCACGAAGCGAAGAAACCTTTGCTGCCAAGAGTTACCCCTCTTTTAGTCTCGGATAGCAGGCCGGAATTATTTCTATCACGCTAACAACCGTCTCTTAAAATGCCACAGTAAGACTAATTCCCCGTTCTTTTTTACATCGATATCCGAATAACATTTTCTTTCATAATTCATTTACTAGACACTCGAGAATCCAGAATTTTAAATTTGAAGGAAAGCCAGGACGGCCTAAATCTGTGTTGAGAATATTTTGAAAAATGAACGCAAGCACGTGGGCAAATAATGGCTTTTAGGAATAGGTGTAAAAATGTTTCCTAAATAGTTCCTAAGAAAATCCCTAAATATTTGAGCTACAATATCGATAAACACATTCCTGTTACGTATTTATGGGGGTTTATTGTCCATTTAACCATGCTTGAATTATCCATTAGAACAACTCGACGCTATCGCGTCTCGTGTTCTAATGATTCAAGCATGGTTAAATGGACAATAAACCCCCTCTAAATACGTAACAGGAAGTGTTTATCTCCTAAATATAAACAATGGCTAGGTATAACTGGCAACTCAGGTGCATTAGCTTAGATACAACATACTCGCTAGTAAAAAAAACGAATTTAATGTCTTATGCTATAAAAAGTAACAACAAAAATACTCGCACGCATGGCAAAACAAAAATTCGATTTTATTGCCAGATAACAGAAATACCAGTATATAAACGCCAGTTAACATTATTACATTCGTAAGGGTTAAGCAATATCCAACCCAAAACTTTCGTTGTCATCCAATATGTGTTCCCACTCATGTCGAAAATCAGGATAACTAGTTGGTGGTGATTATAAACTGGGACCTAAAGTGTAAAAGGTGCTTACTTACTCTTCCTTTCCCGTGACGGATCACACATATCACATCTGTAATACATTCAGACAGCTAACACACGTTTGTAATAAATATACTTTATATATTTGTACTGACTAGTTTCAACGACAATGTCAACATACATGTAAGGCCGCGGACCACAGACAGCATGGTTTAACCTGTCAATCTGCTGCTTCGCCTCTTATTCCTTTCTTTTCTAATTAATTTTCCATTTAATACGTGTTGGTCTTCGCATTTTCTTCAATATTGGACGTGGGCCTGAAAATGGGTTGGGGTCTGGTTTATCGTTAACAGCAGTATCATCAAATATTGGTATCGGATTGGTTTAGACTCATGCCATTACGACGATCACTAAATGACAAATATATCACAGATATCTGCATTTGAAAACTTTGCAAAATATGGTTACTTCTGAGGGCAAGCAGAGATAAGCACTTTGATTGGTCAATGCTTTGGGAAATTTAGTTCTAATTAAGTGATGAACCGTGTCTAGTTTGATCACATCATTAGACAAGACTAAGTTCGATAATGAATATTAATTCTGCATAGTGATGATTAATTTGAGACTTTGGAACACAATTGAGGTTGAATGTTTTAAACTTGTTGTAGTAACTCATTAGGTGAATGACTTGACGGAGTTCGACGATGAACAGTTTTCTTACTGTAAGCAGACATATGCAATTTGATTGGTTGGTGCATTTGGGCACGATAAATATTGGTTATAATTAAGTCATGAAATTCGGAGTATAGATTCATTATATCATTACCTTGACTATGTTCGGTGATGAGAATTTTCTTGTTAGGCTATAGCGACAAGCAATTTGATCGGTCAACACTTTGGAACATAACAATCCTGCTTTAATTTAAGGTAGAATGTTTAAACTTGATGTAGATGTTTATTAAGTCAATGTCTTGACTGGGTTCAATGATTAACATATCCCGCTAAATCTAAGATCTATTTATTTCGATGGGGGACATCTGCCTCAATGTTGGTTTGCCTTACTTGCATTTGGTCTCATATTAACAATTTGAATTCTAATACAGGCCCTGGTTTTTTTTTAATAAAAGGTCTGGCATGTCTTCATCGAGTTCTATGTCTATACTTCGAGTGCCCTCACCATTCTGAGACCGAACATGTCCAGGCTCACGTCATCCAAGAACTGATGCAGTCAACCAACTTCAGCCGTTTTTGTCACCTTTTTGTTACCAGTTTGGGAAAGAGGACGCCTATCATATTTATGTGTCTAGCAGTAAGTTGCTAGTCTATCTCGTAGCGTCATTTTCGTATACGTAGAAGGGGCACATCCTGCTTCCATTTTCCTTTGTTGCTTAAACTTACATTCTGCAAAAGCTATAAAATCTGCCTATTGCAAGGGTTTCTGTAAGCCTGAAATTATTAATATAGGTTCTTGGTCCCTTTTGATATCGGCATGTGTCGGATCGAAACTTCATGGATTATCACGATTATAGCGTGTGTGCAAAGATCTTTTTCCCGTTCAATATTTGCCAAAAATCAGATCGTAACTGCCTAAATTATGGACCTTGATTATACGAAAAATAGCGTTTTTAGTTTGTGGTGCCTCTAGAGGTAACAATTTTCATCCGATTAAAAAAAACGTTTGATTATATCACAGTTCGGAAGGATGGGACAAAAATATAAAAAAATTTCGACAAGTCAACTAAGACGGGTATTTTCAATGGCGAAATTGATCCAGTCGAACGAATCTGGAAGAATATTTTTTGAAATATGATGTATCCCATTGGTGCGGCGCCATTTTTCCAAGCGATATAAATGTATTTCGAATTTATATAAATATGGCCATAACCGTTCCGTAAATGTTGTTAATTTTCAAATCTGACGTCATAATGGGGTTTTACTCTTTTTCCGGACCAAATGATGGCCAATTGGCAATCGAAAAGAAATTCGATTCCACTATAAGTACCATTTTGTTCAGTCCGCAAAAAAGCAAATATAATGCCACTCCGTAATTGTATCACAACCCTTATTTATATTGAGTCGATAATGATAAAGCCAAAACAAAATTGATCCAGTTTTCTTTGAATTTGTTCCTTTCAGAAAAACTTTGACTATAGGAACCTGTACATAGTGTATACAAATTTTATTTTGTATGAGCAGATACCGCCTATCGTCACATTTACAAGTTTTTAATATGAGTTTTGGTAACTATAGGAATATGTTGCAATCAATATGAAATGGTATTGGCTGACACTGCACACATGTCTAAGTCTAGTGAACAAGTTATTGACTCCACAAAAAGGCGCCAACCCGATCAATTCGTCAATGTTGGTCTCGGGTTTTAGCGATGTTTTAATACATTGACGAAGTTCATTCTAACTAAAAGTTTGAACACGAAATCGTCCATTAGAGGCCTTTACTCAACACTTTTGTCTCATGTCGGCATCGTCATCATCGTTGTCCTCATCGCCATCCTCAATGGTATCAGTAAAGCTTCCACTTCTGACCGAACACTGTGTTTGCAACGGCAGCTGTGATACCAAGTAAATCATTTTTGGTGACTTTGAATTTCGCCGAGCATTGAACTAGACATCTCATGACCGCTTCGCCGATACTGTTCTACCCTTTATGGATTTGGACGGACGGAAACGACGTGTGCGAAGAACCCCGAGTTTCGCACGACCGCGAGGTCACACGAGGCTGATCTGACACTGGCGGAAGGCACAACTGGTGCGTAATCGGGATCATCTTCAATTATCATGACTTCCTCTGATAGGCTGTGATTTAGCCACGAAAATCGTTTCATTTTGTCCCAGCAAATTCCAGGCGAAAATCTGACGCTTTGCTGCACAAGTAAACAAGTAAGTCGTCACTGTAGTACACATTTCTATTGCGATGTTTTGTACAATCAGACCAACACTCGAATTACGCCTCGGACTATATTTGTCAAGTGTAGCCATAATGTGGTGAAGAAATCATATTCTAAGCCAATCAGAAACCATAAAAGCAATCAACGTCATTAGGTCAGGGGTCAATAGCCATAAATAGACCAGGGAATACCTTTTAAGAGACGGAACACGTTGGCTTGTTTACATTTGTATGAGAGAATTTTTCTGCAAATATGCCTGAATTACGGGACAATAACATCAGATAAATGTTGTGCTGACACCGTGAACACGGCTGGCCCGTGATTTGCGGAAAAAATATGGTCAAAAGCGAAATTGTATCAATGAATGTGATATTTCCTGGAAAAAGTATTTTTTCCATTTTATTTCAATAAAACAATATGCAAAAGAAATATAAATATAGTATACAGATGAAAACGTTTTTGGCATGATTGAAATACTGGTTCAGTATAATAATTATATATAATGTTGAGAAAAAAACAAAAAAAATAATACTATCTACATGAGCCCACTGATACAACAGAATATTAATAATGATTCACCTAACAACCCTGAACATGCAATTATACTTGTTTTTTTAAAAAAAAAACAATAAAGACATATTATAAGAGATGTCAAATAAGTATACATTTATTTTATAGAAAGAAATACAGTACTAAAAAATAAGAAATGAATGCAATTTTATATACTTCCTCATACAGTATTCCACAACAACACTCGATGGCATGAGATTTCTCCGATATTAAATAGATTAAAATGGTTCAGCGATACTTTGATTTAATCAAATATGGAGGACCGTGACTTAGCTTTGATCAAACAGTACAGTACAGTGGTTGAAATTGTTGAACATGACTGCCAAACCTTTAAAGGCTAATATCTTTGCTTGCAATAGAGTAATTTGAATGAAATTTATTCATTCAAATTATTCATTTTACATTATCTACTTTTGAACTATTATAGCAAGAATGGCTAGTTCTTTATCTAAATCTTATATAATGTATCTTTAATGAAAAATGTATATAATAATAATAACATCATTTATATAGTGTATTAATACTGGAGAATGGTTTCTAATCTGCTTTTCAGATTTTTATATCCACAGAATCGGGCCCGTCGCCAGCTCATAAAATTGGGGGGGGGGGGTATGTGGCCGGCTAAGAATACTCCTAAGAAATCATCTTTTTTTTTGGGGGGGGGGGGGCTAAACCGCACAGACTACATGTATTTACACACAGATCAGGTCTTGTGTCCGTATACACTGTACAAAATTAAAAGATATATGCCAGTAAAGAAAAGTACATATAAGAGAAAAACAAACAGTTAACTAAATAAAATGGTTCCAGTAATATGAATAAGAAATGAAATGGAGTTAAACGCCGTCCTACTGTTCTGCTGTTATACATGTACATGTACGCTATACAGTGTACTACGAGGAAAATTTTGCCTGGGCACAGCACTATGGCCTACTCTTATATCGAATTCCAACTGCCTAGGGACCTTTTTACGTGCACACCAATGTTACACAGGAATTCGGTTTTTCGTCACATTTGAACGACTAGACAGCAGTCCTTGTACCTTGTCAGCCCCTCTGCCTGCACCACTGACAAGGAGAAACCACGTCTGAATTGAATTGGAATAAAAAAGGAAAATAAAAACATATAAATATGTCAACTTAAAATAGTTAAATATGATATGAACATTTATCGACATGTACAGTACATTTAAGTAAAACATGTTTAAAATACAAAAATACATATGTATACAGGTTGAGGCCTACTCATAAAAATCACAATTTCATCAATTTGATTTGGCTGTCACTTTCATATTTGAACAATTTTCACAAATCCATACTAGAAAACTTTCACTTCTAAAAAATACATCTATCTGTAGCTCCTATATACATGTACTGGGTTAAGGAAGACGGGCGTGCGCTATACAGTTTATTATGAGGGAAATTTTGCCTGGGCACAGCACTATGGCCTACTCTTATATCGAATTCCAACTGCCAAGGGGTCTTTTTACATGCACACCAATGTCCAAACCGCTTACAAAAATACATACAGGTGTAGGACTATTCATAAAAAATCATGTAATTTCATCAATATCATTTGACTGTCACTTTCATATTCAAACAATTTTCACAAATCCATACTAGAAAGCTTTCACTTGTAACAAATACAACTATCTGTAGCTAATGCAGCCTGATTTGCATCCACAGAGAAAATATTGTTTGGTTCTTGGTCTCTATAGTCAACCTAACCCTGTCATTTGTTACGGTTGAGTTTAACAAGAAGGGCATAAATTTCTGCAGATACAGTAAGGCAACTTTAGAGTAATGCACATGGTATTTCACCTCAATGGTGACACAGTCATTTCCAATCCATAGTGGTCTTTTGTCTTGGTCTGAGTTGTCATACATTTAGGAATAGGAGAATATCTTCATCAACTTGCATTTGCAATAAAATTGGAAAATGTTAAGATAATGATCCCCTTAACAAATTAACCAGACCTATTATTCTTTTTCTTATTTCGCTGGTAAAATATTAGCTGCTCTAAACATAGTTCTTTATTCATACACAGTTGTTGGGTTTTTTTTACGTTGGTAATGTATGTGAGAAGTCTGTATTGTTAGAATGAGAGAGAGTTTTGTCTGCACATTCCTGCAATTCTTTGTCCAACATATCAATATTTCCATCTAATTTGATCCACTGGTTAGCACATACCCTAGATTTTTCCCAGTTTCTCACAGTAAACGGTTTTACATCGTTGTTTTAAACAAAATCTACACGGAGTATACAGTTCTAGTTATTCTTCCGCTTGATTACTATCAAAACGTAAACAAACCGGTGACTTTCACTCTACACGACCCGTTGACCTTTCGTCATGTGCGTCTGATTGGTGAGCTTCGTCACGTGATCTATTAAAACCAAATCACCGCGAAATTCAAATACCATCGCACATTGATAAGTAAGCCCATTTTTATTTTGACGTTTTCTGTCAAACGTCAAAGAATTGATAAAAGAAAAGTTGTGTGGAAATACAAAGTAATACTAGAAGAATTAGATTATGTAGTTTGTTTTCCGCCTGAAAATCGTCGGGATGGAGCAACAGAAGCAAGCTTGCTAGAAATTTCACATCACGGCCTATGACTAAGAATCTCCAATATATCATTCAATCCGTTCGATAGTATCTGTTTCTTTAATTCCGCTGCGGAGTGCTTTTGTCAATCCGCTTCTTCTGCTTGAGCCAGTTAATGAACATGAAGTCTTGTATTGACCATGGCAGTTGTCCTTATAGACTGCCTCATCATCACCGGCCATCTTCACGCCGTAGGGGTCTGAGAAGGTTTTTCTCGTACGACTTGGAAGTTACGGATGTCGTACGCGTGTCTAACATTTCTGCACTGAATTGACCAGCCTCGGGGCGTAAATATAGTAAATGTAGGTGATTGAAAGACATGTTGGGGCCATGCATAAATAAAGTAACACTGTATTCTAGACACTCACCCATGCACTACCTTGAGCAAGCTAGTCTTACATCTCCTCACGACCCACTCTTTAACTTCAATAACTAGACCATCAACCAGTCTGTTGGTAGCAAAATCAGAATATCGCCTTTTAAGACACATCTACGTTGTGAATGAGTTTTCGTTTGGTACGACAGTAGAACCCGTTATACCCGTTGGTCCATGGGCAGTTTTTCAATAGCATTAGACCGCGTCACAACGAAGAAGCATACATTTATTGGGAAAATGGACCAGGCGTCAATTAAATTCGAATGATTGACTGTCCAGATCTCTGTTCGCAGTGCTCTGACATCCCTGGCGAAGCCACGCGCTAGCACAATCCTTCAGCGTGATCTGATTTCTGTAGGTACCTGTTACATACTGGTGACCCATCAAGGTCAACCACATGAGACCGTATAATAACGAAACCCTGTTATAACGACTAAAGATTCTAATGTGCATAATTCGATTATCGAGTGATGGAAGAATCATGAATCGAAATTGAAAGTAGGCGACATAGATCTTAGCTGATCCTTTCTTGCAAACAGCCAGCATCCGACCAATGACAAACTTTCCATTCCGCAGCTTCGGGTTCTTCCTTTTAGACTTCTTCAAACAATTCCTGGCTATGGCATTTTCTGGTTCTGTTCATCTTGAACTAACGAATTGGAGGAAGATAGCAAAATTTTGCCAAAAGAAAGAAAGAAATTGGAGCAATGTGGATGGTTACCGAGGAAATCACCATCTTACGTCGCGAAATCTGCCTTATGGCGTCAAATTCGAATTTCAACGGGGGTTCGGGGGTGGAAAGATCATAGGCACTTTCCAATTGTGTGTAATATATTTATAGGACTTAAATTGAATATTAAGAAAGATATTTAATGATTTAAGAAATTTTGCGCTTGACTGGCAGCCAGTTTGAAAAATGGTGCCGCATCCACTGAAACGACGGGATTCGATTTGTTTTCATTTATATTCGGCATCAGTGGTAAATTTCGCCTCTGTAAACATCTGTCAAATAAAATTAATAATTACACCCTAATGATAATTGAGTTCAAATTTTGTGAATATGAGACCAAAATTGCCGAACTAAATGGCCGCCCCTCGTCACACTTATAATCCGAATTTGATGAAACCTTAAATTTATGTTTATATCACAACGCTCTTGGTTCCTTGCGATAATCGCGGACATCCGAACGCAAAACCCTGGATTATGGACCTGCTAGAAATCACAATTTGTATTCAATTTTAAAACACGTTTAAATGTCAGCGTTACTCATAGATGAAGGTTTAGTTGAAATTTCGTAATGATCAAACTCAAACTGCCGGACAAAATGGCTGCTCCTTGTACGCTAAAAGTGTAAAAGTAGGCCTACCTAATGCCAAGGTTGTGGCAGCTCTAGAATTCACAATTTTTTCCGAATTTGATTAAACTTAAAATGGATGACTATAATCGAAAGATCTCCGTTCCTGTCGATATTTGTGCATCATGGACCCTGGTTATACGATGATCAGGCTTGTAGCTTGAAGACCCCATAAAAATCACCCTTTCAAGGAACTTTTAATAGTTACCCGTCAAATTGAAACCCATTTTGAATTCGACCTCCTAGTGGAAATTAGCCGTCACTTTTAGTAGGAATGCCAAAGCTCGTTGGATTCAGCGGGCCGAATTCTTATGGAACCCTCCTTCAAACCAAGTTTAGAGAGAATCAGTAACGAATTTTACCACACTAAATAACCAGAAATGACCCATGCCTGTCATCTTGAATAATAAAATCTCCCCAGGTCTGCCATCATCCGACTTCTGAACCTACACGTATCTAACATAAATAATCCTCCGAAAACCATTATTTCAATGTATTACACACCTTTTGAGAGAACTATGTTAGTTTCCCTACACGTATCTAACATATATAATCCTCCGAAAACCAATATTTCAATATATTACATACCTTTTGAGAGAACTTTATTAGTTTCCCGTGAAAATGAGCCTCCATTTTTAATCTGGTCGTTTAGCGGAATAAGCTGTAACTTTTAGGAGGTATACCAAGCTCATTGGATCCAGTGGGTCAAAATCTTATAGAAACCACCTTCAAGCCGAGGTCCGATAGAATCTGTCATAACTTTTAGCCAACTAAATAACCAGAAAATGCCTCATGACGGCCATCTTGAATATTTAAATTTCCCCAAAGGTGTAAGGGTGGCATCATCCAGATTCTAAACCTACACATACCGAAGATATATAATCCATGACGCGCTTAGAATGACATACGGTATTTACAATCAACGGACGAAAAGGGACGACGCTATGATATGTCTACGTAAAATTATTAACTTATTTCTTAAAAATATTGTTGCTAGATGAGTTTGTATTTTCTCTAATTCCATTATGACTTTAATGTACTGTTATTTATATCAAATCAATTCCTTACAAATCGAGTTTTATTAGATTTTCCATAACTGTCCTACACGCCAATATTTGGGACAAAAACATGTAAACAGTAAACTTTTGTTACACCTTTGTTACCATTTGTATTGGCATGTAGTAATGACAAATAGCAATGTTCGAAAATTGAGTTTGATGGATATTGTTGTAATAAGGGCTTTTCGGCAACGATTAGACATCGCTACAGTCATGTGTCATTGCTTTGGTAGCGTGGGATAGGAATAAGCAGAGTTCTGCTGTTGAGTCCTCCGAAGGTGGGTAGGCACTATGGGGTTGGGTGGGGGCGCTGGGAAATGTTTGGTTCTATGGGACATGATTGAATCGATTTGACGTATATCGTAGCCATGACATACCATACATTGACACTTGGCTGAGGGATTATGAAGATCTGCATGAACGTAGTCATCAACAATCAAGAACCAAACGACTTAAACATACATAATGAAAGAACTAAATCTGATTATTGCAAGTCTTTATTTAGGCTTCATGCGTCATAGAAATTATAAATTAGACCTTTATTTACACATCAAAACATAAAATCAACTCTGTAGGCCCACGGATGGCTTGGATTAAGTGTAAAGAAATACAACCATCAAAAGGACTGGTATTCCTTACAAAGTGCTACCCCTACCTCATTAGCGAACAGAATCGATTAAACTGACACACCCCAAAGGGCGAGGAGACGATCAAGATTAAAACACCGGTCGTAGCACCGTGTTTAAAAGTTTTCTATAAGCCTGGCCAAGGAAGCTACCAGCTAGAAGTTTTCCCTTCGGTCGTATTGCATTTCAGATTTTTTTTCCATTTCCTAAAGTCATTAAGCAAAGTAAATAAAAGTAAGATATATAAATTGATTCTGAATGTAATGGAAATATTAATCGGGCTGTGAAATCGAATCTGGAAACCATCCGCGGCCAAATTGAGCTTAAATGGGGTCATTGCTTCAACAGGGTCTTTGCTTCATGCACACAAATTCAATTTGTATGGCTGATATGTCTGCTCGACACAAACCAGGTCATTTCGGGAGTAACATATACTTTTTTTGTTGATAATTCGCTTGCGGGTAAGAATCTTTAACAGTGGTTAGAAAACGAGAAGACCCAGAGAAAACCCAGACGACCCGGCTAATCACGACAGTTTACTCAATGGTAGACCTTTTGATAAAGCGCGCATGCGCTAACCATCCTGTTATATCGTGAAAGTCGATTCTTTTTTTGAACTGCCAGATATCCTTTCCCAGTCTCGTATAACAATTTTTCATCTTCAACGGAATTATCAGTGAAATGATAATCGAGCATGACTTGTGTTTATTATCGCTCGTTACTTCAGTCAGTTATATAGAAGGATATTTTGCGTCCGTCCCTTTTTCTTAAATTATATATTTGGAATGTTATACCACATATGTAATAATGACTGGCATCAACAGTGTCATGTAAATAAGGAGTCGTAAAACAATGCCGCCATTAAAACACGCGGCGCTCTGGGAGGTCCTCTCGACCCACCCCACCCCACCCCACCTGTAGACCTTGGATAACCTAGACCTTGGATAAGAAGTTGGCTGGAGAGATTGGCGTAAGCCAACAGATAGTGTTAAAAATAAATTTCATATAAGACAAGAAATACACAAGATTATTATCAAAATCTAGATTTAATCAAACATAGAAAAATTATTGAAACATATTAATTTTCTTCATCTCATATCCAAAATATTCATCAATTAAGATGTATAATATAACGATCAATGATCAATATTCTGTATATAAATACATCAATTTTCATAATCTCATATCCAAAGTCTTCAACATTTTGAATGTTTTATACATGGTCAATGATGAAATAATCTAAGGCTTTACATCTAAATTTATTATATTATTTTACAAGCAAAAAGTATCTGTATATTATCAAAAGTAACAGTGTTTTCGTGAATTATAAGAAAATGCTATATAAATAGATTTCATCATTTCATATCCAACAAATTTTAACATTTTTAACATTTAATGTTTTTAATTTGATGGTCAATGATAAAACAATAGAATGTAAAGATTTATAAAATAATTAGTAGTTTTTGATAAACATGAGTAGAGTTGAGAGGAACATCATCAATACACTAACAGTTACTGTGCCACATCCATCTGAAAATAGAATTATTGTGTTAACATTTTTAAATTGCTTTGGGTCCAGTGTGTTACAATTGTTCCACACGGAGTCTGAAATAGTCATAAATGGCACCTGCACCTTACCGCAGTTGCCGATCGCGAATTGTCACTATCAGACTTCAATATATCTGAAATTCGGGACGTCCCCTGCTTAAAATCCTGGATCTGCCCTTGTCCTTTCTAAGACGTTTTACAGATAAACGACAATTCGGTAGGCAATGTAGTCGTAACAGAATAAGCCTCAATGGAATTCTAACAAATACAATTAAAAACGGACAGCACAAACTGACTTTTAAGCATAACACCATTCAATTAATTGTGTAGGCTATAGACAAAAGCACATTATATTCTTATTTGGTGTGACTCAAACATTAGTTGGGTCTCAGAAGTGGATAAATGAATAAAACTCAATGGAATTCTAACAAATACAATTAAAAACGGACAGCACAAACTGACTTTTAAGCATAACATCATTAAATTAATTACGTAGGCTATAGACAAAACACATTATATTCTTACTTGGTGTGACTCAAACATTCGTTAGGTCTCAGAAGTGGATTAATGGGTGTGTGTGTGGGGGGGGGGGGGGGGGTCTCAGCCTTTACTAATCTTGAAAAGTGTTAATTTTAAACAATCAAATTCATGATTTAAAACAATACTTACTGCATTTGGTTATATACGCAGTATACGCTGTATTGAAGACACCAATGTTACACATGGCATTATCTAAACAGGTTTTAACTCTTGGCAAGCCACTGAAATATTAAAATAAATCTCATTATTAATAACACCTAAGAGAACCGGGTTGATACTTCAAAAAGAGCACCGATTAGATACGTAAATCAAAGAACACTGACCGGGTGTGTGTGGGGGGGGGGACGTCCACTCGACACAAACCAGGTGATTTCGTGACTAGCATATGAAATTATTTCAATAATTAGCTTGCACGTAGAGCCTTTAGCCGTGGGGGACAGCCGGAAAAGCCCAGAAGGTTGGACAGTGGTTCCTACCTCTTGTCATGTACAACTGGGAAATCGAAACCACGGCAGTTTACTCAAGGGCAGACTTTTCGCTGTAAAGCGCACGCGCAAACCATTTGGCCAATCAACACGCCTATAGAGTATAGACGGGATACTTAAATGAAATAATACCGACTGAATACATAAATGAAAGAAGAGTTTTGTCAGCAATGGAATCCACAGGGCATACTAGAAAAATATACCTGTGTATAGTCATTCGGGTGGGAAAAAATCTTAGACGACGTACTCTATGTCATAGCATTGCACACGCATATACAAATACGAAAATACCGTATGTTGGTCTCGAATTAATCTAATCAAAGTATATATTATATTTTTCTGACCTACAATCATCTTCAAGACAACCCACTGCTGTACTTAAGGTACAATCTGAAATAGAGATGGTAATAGTTTTGTAGAGGTGCAATTCTCGTTATAATAGTTCAAAAATAGATAATGCAATGGGAATTTGATGAAAATTTCAGACAAATTGAGCCACTATGATCCGAGATTTTAGCGATTGAATATTGGGGCTAGCCTCGATCATCAGTCTCGATTATCCAATTTTTTGATTTCATTATGAAAGAAAGTCGAACAGCTAATCGGAAAGTAATCCAATGAACATCGCAGGCTAGCGTTGACATCGAGAGTTGATTATTGTCTAGATAAGTTAGCTAATGTCTAATAGTTTATATAACATTTCAGGCCTAAAGAAAGACCTACAATAGGCATGTTTAATATACAAATAATGTAGTTTGAAATATATGGTAATACTAGACGTAGAGTATAATATCTCTATACACCTGGTAGCCCATAGAAATATAGGCATTGTGGATCCTTAAAGAATTAAAGTTATGAACGGATTGCAATATCGGTCGTGGACATTGCAGGGTATGAACGTTCAAGGTTACAACATTGCGCACTTCCGATAAGGTTCGTCATCAGGAGTACCCCAACCCTACTATATGACCGAAATAAAAGTTCGATATAACTCCTTGTAAAATTGATGCTTGAGCCTGATTTTGATCAACCTGATTAAAACACAAATCCAATTTCGTTTCGTTTTTTATAGTTCAAAATTTCGTTTTTACTTGTCTTTACTACTCTTGGATCTGGAGGACTTGTTATTTAACTCGTGTTCTGCCTGAAATGAGGGGTCAGTCAATCAAATGGTCTGACGAATCGACCGTTTGACCTTTTCATGCGTGGAACTGTGGGTAGATATTACCAGCCAATGACGTCTCTACTAACACCAGCGGATAGAAATCAAAACAAAACAAAAGTAGATTTTAAAAAGCATGGCGGTCGCTAATTGGTTAATAGAATGACAGACGTTATCGGGCCAAACGATCTAACTTGTTAGATCTACATGAGTGTAGGCTATCGAAAGTATAAAAAACGAAACGAAATATAGATCTATATTTTAATTAGATTGGATTTTGATAGGATTCTTAATGAATTTTGAAATTTTCTGAACTGATAGGGGTTTTTACCTTTGCCGAACGTAACTGCCAAAAACAACTGTGGGTATTTTTTTGATTTTCCTCGAACGACGTAATGAAAATACTGCGATTTTATCGGGGTCTGATAGTGAATGTAAAACACACCGCTACTGTGTATAAACGAGCCCATATGAACCTGTATCGAGGTAGCGAAAGGGTCACTGTCACAATAATAAAGTTACATTATGTAAACGTTAGTGCGATGTTTTCTATTGGCAAAAATGGCGGTACTGATATCCCCTTCAGGGTTTGTGACATACACTACATAATATAATGTAAAGACCAGTAAAAAGTCAAGATCTATTGGCTAAATTGCACGTTTACAAATAGGTGAATATTACTTACTGTCACATTTAAAACCAGCACCTACATCTGTTTCGAAATTAGATAAATAGGTGCCGTTATTACAATCTGCATTAACTAAACATGTGCCATAGGTATAAGCAGCTCTGAAACAACGAAGGCAATACATTGCATGTAATACTTATATTATTAATTCTTTAATACAGTAAATACAAGTACATACACAACAACTATCGTTAAAGTTTACTTAAAGTGAGGGGTGATGGCCTAATGGACTAGAGTGCCGCGCTTCGACCTTTAGCTGGCCGGTCACCTCTGGCTTGCGGCTGTGGTTTCAAGCCCTGGCGTGAACGTATGTGGCATGGAGATAGCGACGCCTTCTCAACCTCGTGGGTTTTCTCCCACTGCCAAAGACCCCTACACGCAAGCGAATTATTGAAATAAAATTAAACCATATGTTAGTCCCGAAATGACCTAGTTTGTGTTGAGTGGACGTTAAACCCCATTTCTCTCTCTCTCTCTCTTTAAGTGAGATTGGATAAAGCGCTGATAGTTCTCGCTTTAATAGTTTAAAAATATATACTTAAAATAGATTATGCTGAAAATGACAGACCAATTACTTCACTCTGATCTTCGATATCGGCGATACAATTATTGTCTAACCCCAATTGCCACTACTACCGTTGTAACGATGATAAACAATAAACACAGTCTCGATTATCCACGTTTACGGTAACCGCATCGGCCACAGAACGTATTCGCAGTTATCCGAGAAACTCCATCGGGTTTCCCTTGTCAATGTAGGGCGGAGGGCATGGCAATGGACAGGGAATAGTCGATCGGACGATGGGGAAACCGAGGTCACGTGTACACATAGGCGTGCACGTAAAAGAACCACTTGACACGTGGAATTCGCAATATGAACCGATGTCAGGCCAAAATGTGCATAATAGCACACTGCATGGCGTGTAAGGAATCAGTACGAGATCAAACCCTACTTCATTTTATTTCCTTTGGTTGTTAGCATACAAAGGCGAGAATGTGGACAATCTCCTGTAAAGTGTGACGCGCGTTAATCCGAATTCCATTAGTTATTTGTTGTGTTATCTCTGTCCCATTACATTAAACATACATTATGGAAGAGCAAAAACTGACTTTTGTCGGTCTTCCTTTGAGCCTCAGATGTCATAGAAATTATAAATTAGATCTTTATTTAAACAACAAGCCCAATATGAACTCTGTAGACCCACGGATGGCTTGGATTGGGCTCGGATTAAAACAGGATTTCGTCGACTGATTTAATCACTATGGCGTCGTGGGTGAGGTTTCTCCGTGACGTTGACGTCATCATACTTCCGGAAATTATTCATAAAAGACAGTGATGACCGAGGCTATACACAAGCTTCACTAGATACCGTTTAAACATTACTTGATGATCGAGACTATGTAGGTGGAGTTAACGCCTGTCAATCAACAATCGGCCATAGTGGAAAAAGGGTGTCGGTGAAGTTAGCTCCCATTTCTAGTAAAAAATTATAGTGGTAACAACTTTGTTCAGGATAAAGTAATTTGACCGAAATTTTCAATATATTCTTGTTTCAACATCTATTTTTGAACTTTTATAGCAATAATGGCTAAATCCTTGTCAAAATCTCCCATAATGTATCTTTAAACAATACTTACGTGCATTTTAAAGGATCTGTTGTTGTGTTAGCAGCATTGTAGTTTGTTCTGCAAGCAGTACCATTTGCTGCTGTACAATCACCATTAGCAACATTTATACAGTTTAACACTGGAAGAAATATATGGAATAAAGATATTATATTATCATGTTTTCTGTGTTATAACATATTATTCACCAACTGTTAAATTATCTGTAAGACAAATTATAGTTAAATACATATTTTCAAGTTTCGTGTGGGGTTGGATGGCAGAATGGTTAACGTGTGCGCGCTGTATTGTAAAGTCAGTCAGTGAGTCAACTGGGATGGTTTTGATTCCCGGTTGTACGTGACAAGGAATAGGATCGCCTCTTGGGGTTTCTCTGGGTTATCCATAAGTTAGTCCCGAAATGGCCTAGTTTGTGACGAGTGGACGTTAACCGCCCCCTTCCCCCTAATGATGACAAATATTAATTGCGCGATTCATTCACGATATTTAGATACAGTTTCTTCTTTTTATCTCATGTCGTGGTTTCGATTGATCGCTTCTACGTGAGAAGGCAAAGGTAGGCCTGTTCCAACCAAGTTCGTTTTCTCCATGTCCTTCGGTTTCCTCCCTAAAGAGGAACCATATCTTAGTCCCGAAACGATCTAGCTATCTCCGCCGTAGTAATAGTCAGATCTTTAATAAAATATTTTCAAATATCATGTTTCATTTATATTAAGTTGCGGAATTTAGAATGGCATTGTTTGCATTTCGTTCAATGGCTTTTATCGGACCGCCTACCACTCTTGAAGGGTGCGAGCATGAACGTACAGGAGGTTGGGGGCGGGGAGGGTAGCTGTCGCTCTAACTTTTGGACAATCTGGCATTTAGGGCAGAATGGTAAAGTGAAAGCAAAAAGCAACATTATGTTCTCGAAATCTAATAAAGATAATTTTACTTCTCTTTTACGTGAATTCCACGAATTTATATTGAATTTACTATGGATTAGGGCATTTTCTTTGGAGCCACTCTACTTTGTGCGACATTTTTCAGGCATCAATTATTATTTGGGAATGCAACTGAAACAGTCTGATTGGATGGTTTAAAATGTGTGGGATTTCGGTTGCAACCCGATTGGAAACTTTGTAATTGCTTATTATAGAATGACAGAAAAACCCGTTTGCGGCGGTTTCAAAGTTTGCACGGGGAGCGCGAGTTCCCCATATTCCGCGACGATTGATCGGTTGTTTGGGATATGGGATTCGTGTAAGTCATCTAAGGTAGGTCATACTAGACCACATCGAAGTTACTATATTCACGGCCTGGAAAAGCAGGAAAACTCATTTGAGGCAGTTTAATTTTCAAACATTCATCGAGCTCCTACACCTATGCATTACGGGACCATTTTATGTATAAACTTATCTAATATTTCTAGATTTATCTTGGTAAGAGGACAGCGGTGAAAAATGAAACACCTTTAATAAAAGACTTATTCAAAAATTTGAACGTCACGTCATGATTCAAATGTATAATGAATTTGTTTATAGTTGATGTTATACACATGTATACAATTTCACACACCGTCTTGTTCATATAATAATATATTATAATTGGCTTGCTTAATCAACAGGGACGTTATTCAAATATCTATTTTATTCTTACACATGTGACGGCGTTAACGAGCATAAATGGACTAATTATTCATTTTATTCGTGCAAACCAGTGAGGCTTACACACAAATAGAAGATGTTTATACAACCGTCTTAATGCTAGGTTTCCACTATCGCTATTCGCGCCAGGAATCTTATACCTCGTATGTAACCCCTAACATTCATCGAAACCGTGCGCCTATGGGTGCCCGTGCGCCTATGGGTGCAAGCGGGATTCCACATATCGGGGTGTTTCTTCTTGGCCATTCTAGCTCTCAGGGAGGATGAAGGTGATTGAATCTGCTTTACTTCTACTTTATCCATGATTTAAAAGTATTTCGGTGATGTTTATTAAATTATATTTAACATTTCTGATTTCCAAAATAAAATAATATGCAATACTACCTTTCCATCTAGAATCGACGAATCAAGATAAGAAAAATACACTTCTTCAAGAAATCAGCTCCCATTGGGTTCTCAGATCACTTAATGCTATGTAATGTGCTAACGGGTGGACCTCAATGTGATGTGTCTTATAATATTAGTACACTCTTAGTACACACACAGTCTTTGGATTCCCCATAGGTGTGGTACCATGCAGGGAATGTTTACGTCCCTTTGCATTTGAGATCCAAGCGGTAGCGACTGGCAGCACAATAATGTTTTTAGTACACTCTTTCAATTGTATGATGTCATTTTTGTTCTCATGTGTGGGATATGTGCCACATTCAATGGCCAAAATGAAGAAAAACCTCAATTTTCTGCGGTCCCGGGCTCTGCCTCTTGGATTGGATACCAACCTTCATCAAAGATATTGTAGTTTTGCTCGAGCCGATTTACTGCAGCTACCAGCGAGCATGGACGAATGATTTGGCGAAGAACTGGAGAAAGCTGACTTACCCTGTATGAAAGTAGTTGGCCATTTCATAGAGAATCAGAGATTTACAATATGGAGAATTCACCAACTTTGGCTTATGATTTCGCATTGAATGAAAAGAGGTGACAGGGATTTTATTTCTTATATCAATAGAGGGGGTCGAGCTGTGGAGAAAACCATTTCAATATTTTGACCTATCCCCACATCATAGAAAATAGGGCTAATCTTCGAAGGTGTATATTTTTTTACTTTATTCGCCATATGTTACAATTTTGCTGACCATTACTCCCAGAGAATAGACGTGACCTTAAGGTCTGTACATTTTGACACAGGAAGACCCCCACTAACATCACCAACCACCACTATTTTCATCCAAACCCTAGACTCGTCAGAATAGGTGGCTGAAAATTGACCAAAAATGACTTGAAAACGGGCAAAATCAGGTCGAGGATGTATCGCAATAATGGTTAAATTTTGAGATCGGTTCTTCTGGCTGTGAAATAGTCTTGAAGAGTCCATAAAATCCCCCCCCCCCCCTAGATGAACCCGATCTGCCGACCCCCCATCTTCCCGATTCTGCATGGCTTTCTCATGGAATGACACTTAAACCCAACTTCGTTTCATTTGTTACAAAACCCCGACGATAACACGGACCAGGCGCGGATCCAGAGGGGGGGTCCAGGGGGATCGGACCCCCCCCCCCCCTGCTCAGGCCTGAAAATTTTTTATGCGATTTTATTGGCGACTTTTAGACTGTAATTTTGGAATTTACCTTCCGGAAATACGTCAGAATGCACCAAATTGAATCTAATTTACCAAATTTTTCTGGGGGAGGGCCCCCAAACCACCCGTTAATTGGTTGAGCGCCTTTATCAAACCTAGACCCCCCCCCCTGCAAAAAATCCTGGATCCGCGCCTGCGGACTATTAGTGGAATCTACCCAAACTTCTTTCAAAGACGTCGTCATCCAAAACAGAAAGTTTAGATCATTCATTATCTTTTATTCCGAGTAAAACCGATTTCTACGGTAACACGTAACAAAAAGGCAACAACAATATTCGACCAAATGTAATGGTTTGTCGTGATTGTGATTTTTGTTCCGTTGTCATTTTTGTCTATATTTCATGATTTCGCGCTACAATTTCGCGTGTTTTCGACCTACGGCTGAAAATAAATAACGGAGACAATGGCCACCATATGAAAACCATTGAAACATATATGTGTAGATCTGAACATATGGAAGGGGTGGGGGTATAAGAGTTTTGTTTAAAGGGAATAACATATTATATCTTTTACCTCCGCCACAGTAATACGTTTTTCAAGAAATTATCCGAAACTTATCGCCTGTGTGTTCATCCAGGGCTGCGGTGTTGTTTTACATATTTTATTCGGCTGACCTAAGATAACCCCCTTCCGTTACCCCCGCCCTAAAACAAGACCTATTCATATTCCCAAAATGATCAAAAAATATTTTTTTAAAAAATCAAGCATTTCAGATAATTTTTATATATATTTCTACTTTAAGGTAGATAAATACATAAATACATTTTTTTTTCATTGTGATATACACCAAAGCATAAGGTAGCTGTCTGTTCTCTATAGGTGTTTTCAGATGTTATAATGTACAGATATTGTCACATTAAGATTAGGGAATTTTATACTTTCAGTTCACCAAGCAGTTAGCAAAGAAAAAAAAGCATACCTTAAAATCTAAAATACCGATACCGACCGCCATTCAGAATATTAACATTGAAATTAACTTACCAGCTATAAAAGCCACCACAATAAAAGCCTGCATCTTCATGATTTTTGGGGAGTTCTTTCTTCAACTAACAGCTAGGAAATCGTTGAAGATACCTTGGTAGTCCTTGGTCTATGTATCTAGTTTTAACCAATCGTATTGTTTTAATATTGTTTTGTTGCTACGATAAACATGTAATGTGATAAGTGTTTTAAAATGATATCCTTTGCAATTTTTTTTTTTTTTTTTTTTTTTGTAACTAACCATTGATCATTATATCATCAAATGCATGTAATATGATAAGTGTTTTAAAATGATATCCTTTACAATTAGTTTGTAAAAAAAACACTTTGTAATCATGTGGATAAAGTTGGTATGGGACTGTCACACTCGGAAAATCTCGACAGATTTAGGAACCTACATCTAGTCTCGGCTGGATGACAGTAAGTGATCTGTACCCACGCCCATACATTTGCGATGCGGCTGCCGGTTTACTTCAACAGGAAAACTTGACGCTATTACAAGCAAACACGACACCATGGGCGCAGCCATGTTTCATCCGGGACCTTTAAAGTAGTTCCAAGACACCATGGGCGCAGCCATGTTTCATCCGGGACTTTTAAAGTAGTTCCAATATGGCGGAATTCGTCATACAGTCGAGACTAGATGTAGGTTCAGAAATCTGTCGAGATTTGCCGAGTGGGACTGTCAGTAATAAGCACCATTTTAGATGTCGTAGTTATAAGCACCATCTTAGATGACGTAACAGGGGAAATGAGTCATATCAGTTATCTCCCTTGTGCTCTCTGGCACACTGATCAGCAGTGAATATTCGCTAGGGCGCTACAGTCACTGATAACGATGACATCGACGCGACTTAATTAGTGCCCTATATTAACTTTTTTCATTCAACAAATTAAATTCTAAAACACGTTTGAAGTATTTGTAGTTAAAAAGTATTTCCTATTTAGTGTAAATGAGTAAAAGGAAGCATTTTGCCCGGAGCAGTTACGTATTATGTAAACAATACAAGCGCCATTGAACCAATGATTGACGCCGCGTGATGTCATTGCACGGGTTTAAAACAGTCATCTGTTACAGAGATAATTCGTAAGTAATTCTCTGTGAAACAGATTGGGGTCCTGGTTGTCGGAGTAATCTTATTTGTGCGTATTAGATCATAGGTCTATCATTTGGTCACGTGGATTCGTGTCGATCCCAAGCCTATCCGTAACAAGGCGTATAGTTGCCTGCACAATCTTGCCCCCCCCCTCCAATCCACAAACACGCACCTCTAAAGACCCCTACACTCAAGCGAAATGTTTCGAGTGAGCACTAAACCTCATTCTGTCTGTCTTTGAGGCATTGATCTTAATCTAGAACCTTTGTTAGCAATGCACTATGTACTATTGTCATCAGGGAGTGTAATTATAAAGTCTAGTTACCACACGGATATGTAATATACCTATTTTGCAATTTAAAATGATATAAATTAAAGTCGTGGGGTGCAGTCTATAACACAGGCTATTGTTAAGACTAATGATCGAGTATTAAATTACTCTCATGCTGTGAAATGGTAATTATTTTATTCGTGTAGTAGTGAATGACCCAAAATATTTAAATAATTAATCTCCAACTTGTCCATATACTTCGACTTTAAAAACACGAATCAAAAGTTAATAGTGACTAAAATATAATCAATATTCATGCTAATATTTAACCGTGGAAATACGTGCTCCTGTTATCCAATTTTTTAAATCAAAATGGACATTTAAAAATTTAGTCTGTAATGTATCGCCTTGATAAACGAGGCAAAGCGTTAGGGGCAATTTGGACTGGTTGCGTATATCTCCGACCATTACTGATTAGAAAATGAAGTACAATTTTGAAAGTTGAATGTGAATAAGTTAATATCAATGCATATTATTACATCAATACTGTTCAATTTTCGGCCTTATGAGGTTCGTTCCAAAAACGAGATTTAGCTGTTTTAAAGTTGTGATCTAAAAGTCATCGATGAACAATTATTGCGCCATTTAGCTATTAGTAAACAGATGACGTACACGTGACAGAATATGATTACTGTAAATTTGAAGGATGTATTGCAAATCGCGGGTATACTTACCACTTCGATAAAACTTTACACTACTTCACATGTTATCCGTTTGTCTCAGATATTTTTTTTTTTTTAAACTATATTTTATTCAATAAGAATAGGATTAGGGAACAGGCAAGGCCTATATCACCCCTCTCCCTTCAACAAAACAATATAATTACAATTAGTTTACTTAAATATATGTATATAGTCAAAAATATTCATATTCATATTGTGTTATTAATTAATAAAATTATGAAAGCATACATTAATATTTTTCAGCTAATAAGGTTATTTGTTATACATAATAACTAATTTTGGTTTAAGGCCTGGGATTGTATAAATATATAAACATGATCTAGTGAAGGTAATGGTAAATGGCGATTACAGTATTTAAAATCGATTACTTAATTCTAAAAAGTTTAGCACCTCAGAAAATATTAATTTATTTTGTTCAAGTGTAATATCCGTTGAGCCATACAATAGAAATTTTGTGTTGGCATATTCAGTTGGTAATGTCTTTATAGTTGTATTTCGTGCATCTGAATATAAGGGACATATCAACAGAAAATGATAAGGATCTTCGAAATTATGTCCACATCGACAGGTTGGAGAGTCGGTTATGTGTCTTAAAAATGCATGTCCATTAAGATCACTGTTTGATAAACGAAGTCTTGAATGGATGATTTGAACTTTTCTTTTTCCAATATTGTAATATGAAGGTACCAAGTGATCATCTTTTGAGAGTTTTTGTTTAAAAGAGAATAACGTATCTGAATTGCGAATAGAGGGATCTAGATTGTTCCATAGTCGTGTAGTTGAAGGAAAGAAAGAATTATAAAATAGATTAGTTTTACAAGAATAATATGGTAGGTTTTTATCATTTCGTAATGAGTAATTACTTTGTTTTTTGTTTAGATTATCATAAAGATAATCAGGAGTTAAATGGTTTATTATTTTATATAAAAATATCAACTTGTGTCTTTCGCGACGTTGCTTTAGAGGCAAAATACCAACTTCTTTATATAGTAAATCATGACTAGTTCCCTTTACAGCGCCACATATTGTGCGTAAGGCATCTAATTGTAATTGTTCTAACTGGTTAGCTAAATAATCCGTGCACCCATCCCAAATAATGTCAGCATAGTCAAAGTGTGGTAAAATATAGGAAGTATATATTGTTTTGAGTGATCTTAAGCAGTTGATAAATTTTGACACTTTATTGCAAAGACTTTCTATATGTATGTTCCATTTAAGATTGTTTTGAAAAATAAGCCCCAAATGTTTGTGTTGAGATATTTCATTTATTTTAACCGTATTCATGCAAAGAGGAATTGAGTCGTGCTTAGGTTTGGTTGAGATTGTTAATGTTTCAGTTTTATCAGGATTAAAGGAAACTAGCCATGTTTTAGCCCATGTGTATATTCTCTCAATATCTGAATTTAAAATTTGGGCACCTTCTGTAGGATCTTTAATCAGCATATATAAAGATGTATCATCCGCGGATAATTTTATATTTGACTGTAATTTTTCAACAATATCATTTATGTAGATTAAAAAAAGTAAGGGACCGAGAACCGATGTACGAGAGGAGGCATTATCGACGACAACACATTGTGTTCTATCAGTTAAATAGTTTTGGAGCCACTCCAATAAGCCACCTCTAATACCAACAGCGTCCAGCTTTCGACAGAGACCGGCATGCCAGACCCTGTCGAAAGCCTTGCTGATGTCGCAGAACACAATTCTCACATAATGGCCATCATCAATCGCTTTGGAAAAGAAATGGTTTATGTCTGTAAGTTGGTTTATAGTAGAGTCTCCTTTCATGAAACCACTTTGGAACTTTGTTAGTAGTGAGTTGTCTCGCAGGAAGTTAAATATATGCTTGTGTATGCATTTTTCAAAAATTTTAGATACCAAACTTAACAATGAGACCGGTCGATAGTTAGAACAATCTGATTTACTGCCTTTCTTGTGGAGAGCCAAAACATTTGCATGTTTCCAAGTTTGGGGAAAAGATCGGGTATTGAGTGAAAGATTAAAAAGAGAACATAGTGGAATAGAAATTTCTTCAGCAACTGACTTAAGTAATTTACCACTAATATTATCGGGACCAGAAGACTTTGATATATCAATACAACTGAGCATATCTTTAACTTCTTGTGGGTGTAATGTTAGTTCATTAATTAAGTTCTCATTGTGACTAGGACAAGGCAAAGGGTGATTAGTATCGTTCAATTTAGTCTGGTTAACAAAAAATGTGTTCAACGCCTCTGCTTTATCTTGTGGTGTAAATGCTGTGTTGTTGTTGTTAGTGTTGAGTGGTGGGATAGTGTGATGTGATGACCCATTTTCTTTTACAAACAAGTTGATTAGTTTCCACCAGGATTTAGAGCCGAAATTTAAATCGTTATTTATGTTTTGATCTATTTTTTCGTAATAGTTACGTTTACAATTTCTTATTAAACCAATGTACTCATTTCTTATTTTCCGAAATGCATTCCAATGCTCTGTTGAATCCTATTTTTTTGCTTTTCTGTGAATTTTGTTCTTCAGTTTACTCATTTTTCTAATTTCATTATTCATCCATGGTTTATCGCGAGGTCTAATAGTCACATTCTTAATAGTTATATTATTTTTTGCAATATCAATCAACTTGTTTGTAAATCTGAAGCATGCTTCGTCAATAGTGCCGCTTGCAATTATTACGTTCCAGTCGGTATTTGTTACATTTTATCTCAGTCCTTCTATGTCCATTTTTGCATAGTCCCATATTAGTCGGTTATAACTGTGTTTGGGCTGAGAGTGAAATGAAAGTTGACAGTACACTGGACAGTGATCGCTACAAAAATTATCTAAACAACCGGTTGTCATAACAAAATTCGGGCAATTAGTTAAAATTAAATCAAGTAATGAATTTCTACCGCGTTCGTTATATCTGGTTGGCGAGTCAATTAATTGTTTTAAATTGAAAATGTTGATAACTTCATGAATAAAAGAATCTTTTACCTGGCAAAAGTCGATATTAAAATCTCCCATGAAAAAACATTTCGTTATATCATCTAATAAAGCCAAACTAATAGAATTTAAAATAGAATAATTTACCTGAGAAGAACTACTGGGAGACCTATAAAATGTAACTAATAAAAATTTATTGTTCTTAGCGTAAATTTCGATCCAAATACACTCTGTATTGTCAACTTCCAAGTCACAGCGTCTCTTATATTTCAAAGTATTTCTAACATAAACTGCTACGCCACCACCCTTGTTAGTTGTGCGGTCTTTCCTTATTGGTGCTTGGTAAGATGGAATGGAGACTAAACTATCAGGGATATCTGGTTTTAACCAAGTTTCAGATATTGAGAGAATATCATAACTATCTAACTCTGAAGAGATCAAATCAATTTTACCGCGGATACTCCTTACATTCAGATGCACAATGGATAAATAATTATTTTTTTGATTAGGACCCGGATTCTGTTCAATATCACCACAGAGTAAAAGGATAACGAGTATGCATATAATATATAAATTACAAAGCCTTATGAATTTCAATACATAGTTAAAAACAGGGTGTGTACATATTTTATGTTTAGTTTTTAGTAATATCATACTAGGCCTACTATCTGGGGAATCACAGTTATAAACTTTATCACATATGGAAACAGTCATATAAAAAATATCAACAATCATACAATATCCAAATAATCTAATATCATAATACATTTTAATAACACAATGAAGTAAATAAAAGAAATAGTTGAACACAGAAACATATATACAATCTATAATACAAGTACAATATGGTGTTGTTACTGTACTGATGGCCTGACAAACTGTCTGCGTGTGGAGTGGGTCAGTCACGTGACATATTACCGTTACCGGTGATATGTGTAACATGCACGTGCTTATTGCCAGATGAGTTTATGTTTTCGCTTGATATGGCACAGACAGGTCGTTATTTCAGGAATGTAAGAAATGAAATGAAATAAAATAAAATGAGGTTTATCGTTTTATTATATTGTCTGGGCTAATCAAGAATGCGAGTGTGTGAAGTGTATGAGTTGAATACTAATTAGAATATTGGGGTTGTCTTAAGTAGATCGACAAAAGTAATATTTAATGATAAAATTCTGACATAAAATAAAACAAACTATATATCTATATTCTGTAAAGAGACGGTTCGTGTAAGCAGTAAAAAGTGAAAATATTAAAATATAAATATGCAATAACCTCACATAAAATTCCATAATGGCAACGTTTTTTAATAAGAAAATAAAAACCACTTATTTAATTATGGTCGTGGTGCTTTAGTCACAATGATTTGATGATCTCTTGCTGTGCTTGATGTTTTTAAGATAATCAACTTATTTTTAGATTTTTTTTCTCACAATATCACACTTCTGGGTCAGTGTCAATTTCGTAACTGATGTTAGATGCTATGGTGGGGTTGACTGCGTTTTGGGGTGTGGAAGTCAATATTCCAACATCAAATAGTGATTGTTGACGGGGTGTGGTGTTTACTAACGAGCCGAGATTACTGGCTGCATTCCGTGGTGTTGCATTTTGTCTGGTATGTTCGGTCTGTGTTTTATGAGTTACTTGACGCGCGTTAGGGTGAATAAACTGGCCCAAATCGTCTTCAGAGTTGATGACGAGACTTCTGTCACCTGTAAGTGGCTTCACATAAATTCGGCCATCGTATGTCCAGCAATTTTTTATTTTTTTTCAACTTGAATAATTCCCTTGTTCTTTTATAGAGGAGCGACCGTGGTTTTTTCAGAGCTTCATTCACATATACTTTTGAATTATTGGTTAGGTTGTTGGGTTTTAGATTACGTTTGTTGCCATTTACTGATGCGCGATCTCTGTAACTGATAAAACGAACTATAATATCGCGTACGTTACCAGTGCCTTTGGGTCCTACTCTGTGAGTGCGTCCTATTTGTTCCTTTGATATAGGCTTGCTGTTTTTATCTACCAAGATGTGACTATTTATTAATTTTAATATAATATCATCTGTATTTTCCTGGGGATTTTCTTTGATACCTGTGATCTTTAAACATGTTCTTCTCGAATATTGTTCTAAGTCATCAATTCGATTTTCTAGGGCCTTAATTTGACTGTTAAATTGCTTGGATACCTCACTCTGAAGTTGATTTGAGATTATTGGCGTTATGGTTTCACTAATTTTGTTAATTATTGTCTCGCGTTTTAACAGCTCTGTGACCAAACATTTTAAAGAATCCTCATCCCTCATCATGCTGTCTAAAAACTCGTTTATGCTATTTGATGTACTTTCTTCATCCTGCCTTTTCTGTTTTTTCCTCTTATTTTCTTTTCCACCCATTATTAAAGATTAAAAGTAGACAAAAATGGCCCGTACTTACAGTTTGTATGTTGAATATCCACAGCTAGTCCATTCCGAACTTAATTTAGGTTCACACAAAATAATTGTATCCTGAAATTCTACGTTGGAAGTTTTATTTACACTTAAAGTTTTAATATCAACAAAGGTTTACACACTGGCTTCTACAAACTGGTTTTCATCTGAGTTTGTACGCGTGAGTAGAATTCGCACCTGGAATCACAAAACTTGTATTTTTTGTTCAATTATTAGTAATCCATATCACATTCGGTGTAAAATCGTGTCAAATAATGACCATAGTCAAAATATCCATTAACACAAGGTTTAACACATTAATTTCAATCATAAAATAAGAAAAAACTCTCTCTGGCTAACTGCGTGTCCACCTCAGTCGGCCATCTTGCTTATTCTGTCTTTGTCTCAGATATACATATTGGATAGAAAATGGCGACTTATCCCGCACAGCACACTATAAACTGCACACATGTATTGGATTAAAGCTATGTATCATCAGCCCAAGATGTCTAGAAAACGTTGTGTACAATAATAATCCCCGCATTAAATTCTTCAGAATTCCCATTTTTCTTAATTTGGTTGATTTTGTGTGTAAAGTCCTTAACATCCTCTACATTTGGGTCGATCAACTAATTCAATATATGTGATACGTTCTCAAACAACTAAAACCCGTCAGTCTTTATTTGGAAAAGGAGACCAATGTCCCAAGCAGTATTATACGGTGTCTGGATAAAACCAGTCTTTTATTTTATAAAAAAATAATGCAACTTTCGTTATCAAGTACAGCAATAGATTACCAGGTCACCAAACGAAAAAAAAAATGAATCGAGCCCTTAAAAGAGTTACGTATTAGCACCCATCCGGATAAGCCGTTTTGACGTTGTGAACCCAATTAGGTCGCGTGTGGGAAATGTCCCAATATTAAAACATTCGATAGATGAGTAATAAAGATTTCGTGAATCGGAAGTGACGAAGGTCAAAGGAAAACACGAGTAATCCCACTATATAATTGACTGAAGTGACGAGTGATAACAGATATGGGCGAATTTCTACACACTAATAATTCTTTCGAAGACCAAAAGTTGTTATATGGGTCTGCAAGAGGATATCTGACAATTCAATAAAGTAATTGAGCGTCATTAGATAAGAAAACACGAGAAAAATAAAAATAGTCCGTACATTGCCTTGTTTGTATTCCTTCTATCCTTCTATAAGGGAGACCGGGGCACATTGAACCATTTGCTGCACATACATGTTCGCCAACTTCCGTATAAAATGTTTTTGCTTTATTGTATTGTTTGAAAAGACATCATAGTTGCTATCGTGTATCAGATTCAACATTTAAAAAAAAAAACACATTTTAGTCCCTCTTCACAAAATAGTCGGGGCAGGTTTAGCCACATGATGGGACACATTGAACAGTGGTAAAAATTCGATGTTAACATAGACCTGAGTTTAGATCTCATACCTAGTCACTTGTTTCGTAATGATCTAGTTAATCTGGTAAAAATCAGTGTTTAGTTAAGAACATAATATCAAATACAATCCACTTACTGTAACCGGCCCCTTAGGTCAATGACAATAAAAAAAAACTTTAATCAATGATTATATGAAATCAGTGATTCAAATTTCAAAACTTAATTTTAATCATTGACGAAGAGAAATTTTAGTCTTAAGATTAGCTAATCTGACTTTTGAGAATACCACTATTACCGATTAGACCTAAACACGAATTATTTTAGACGCTGTTCGAAAATATGGGCCCCAAGTTTGTTTGTTGGGGGGGGGGGGGGGTAAACAAATGCAATATTCTACAATCTGTTGTATATAGACTGCTCTGTTCGAGATGATATTTTTAATTCTATAACTTTGTGGTAATTAGGACCTACGCGGTTTATTATTATCTATATCTGTACATTAACCAATATGGCGTCATTGGCTTCAATCGTCATAATGGTAAAATGACACTATGCCGCCTCCAGTTCATTAAAGCTTTTTGGCCTAAGCCATTGGTTCCCAATCGGTGTCCCGAGGCACACATGTGTGCCACAAGATCTTTCTAAGTGTGCCGCGAAATTTTGAACGACACACTTAGTAAATTTCTCTCAAAAGAAGTAAGCTATTTGGCTGATGAAATTCGAAACACTGCCATAAAGAAAGTGCAAAGCTGTCTTTTCCTTTTTTTAGCTTAGTTTGAGTCATTCTGATATGTGTGCATGGTTGTATGCCGTCTATGACTTTGTGTTTTATTTTGCAAATTTCAAATATGTTCCAAGGTGTGCCGTTAGCAAAAAAAGGTTGAGAACCACTGGCCTAAGCTCATGATAGGTCACATAGTCTACAATTGAATCAAGTGGCGTTTATCAATCTCAGATTTGCATGTGACAAAAGGAAAGCATTGCCAGCATTTTGAGTATTAGAACAACGCCCTATGGGCGTTCAACGCCCTATGGGCGTGCAGAACCCAAGAGCACATAAATCTTTCGTCTGACGAATAGTTCTGAATTTCAATCAATAGAAGAATTTCCCCAATAAATAAAATTACATGTCTAAGTGTTTAACAATGCATTTCAAAGGCTGTAAAAATTAAATCATTGTTACTGACGTAATCTTATATGCGTGCCAATCAGCACTGAGTGTTCACGAGGTCGGAAAACTCTGCTGGGATATAGAAATGCTTTATTATTCTCGGAAAACAATTTATTTTGTGTTCACGAGGTCGGAAAACTCTGCTGGGATATAGAATTCTTATCGTTTTCACGCACAAGTGATAAGAGAATACGTGTCGAAACGTGTAATATGTGTATAAACCGGTGATTGTTTTCCATATAAATTGTGCTGTGTTAAACAATTAAAATTGCTACACTTAGAAGGGTATTATATGAACTATTATATGTCAAAATGTGTTTTCTATTTAGAAAAATCCCAAATGTATTGACTTGGATTATAAATTTATGCACACTGTTATGGAAGACGAAACAGCTCTTTATCCAGTGTGCTTAGTTCTTAATTCATTGTCCTTAATTCTTACTTTTTCATTTGTTGTCGTATTTCGACATTTGTACACTAAAATTAACATTTGTATCTTAAAATCAATATCTGTTTCACGAATCAGACATTTTTCATATCTGATTTGTAAAATGTATTTTAATATAAGATAATGTTTTCTTTTTTTTTAGAAAATCAAAAAATAAATTTATATTTACATTTCGTCAGAGAAATACAACGAAAAACAAATCCCGAACAACAAATTTCAAAATACAAATATCCAAATACAAATCTTGCAAAACATTTCTGTATAAACATTTGTCCAAAAACATTTCTTCAAAAACATTTCTCCAAAAACATTTCTCGAAATTCATCGAACCCGAACATTAAGACGACATACAATAAGTCACCATACAAGAATGGGAATCGAGTATCAGCACGTGTACAATAAGAACAATCGCTCGGTGACCGTAACGTCATATGGATATCATGGCTATTCACCGTGTCAGAGTCTCTTCTCAAAAGGTAGGGCGAGTCTGTCGTTCAGGGTCCTGTTTCACGAAATTTAACTAAGATAAAATACAAATTTTAGTAATTTGATTGGATAATAATATTCGATTGTAGTGCTTAGCAAATCAAAATTAAAGTATTTACTAAAATTTGGATTTCACCTTTATGCAAGGCGCTGATTTGCAGGCTATATGACGTTAAACTCCTATTCATTCATTTGTACTATATTAATCGTCCGACCGAATTTATACTTTTATGTCTCGTAACCATACATGTATTATTATTTTTCCCAAACAAGAAACTATACTTCTAAGAAAAGATCAAAGGAAAACTTAAACATGACTTTTAGTCATTCAGTCTCCGTGTTTCCAGATTATCACATCACATAATGCTTGAGAATAACAGATATGCTGCCAGGGGATTTGTCCAGGTACCCTAGCAAAGAATACATTTTTTATTTTTCGTTTCGTCCAAATCTCGTCATTGTTAATTTTTATGACGGATATTATATTATTAATTGTTGACAACTCTTTTGCCACTAAAAATAATATGCATTTGAGCGACGTTGGAGAGAGAAGGGTGTGGTCAGAATCCTAAAAAGGACACGTTTCTTAAAATGAATTAGAGATTCTCGCCCTTGAATAGTATTTTGTGACATTTTACCCTTCTAATAAAACGATGTCAAACGAAGTTACATTTTATAGATTACGTGGCCATATTATGCAATCAAACTGTTTGTCTTGGTATATGGGAATTGATTTCGTTGTGAATTTTAGAAATCTTAAAACTGACCAGCATTTGAGTGATTTTGAATTCATCGCAAACTACACGTTAATAAAAGTTGATACTGTTAAGGGAATGTCTGCCTAAAAATGATTCTGTGGCGTCCAATATTTACGAAGTTATCGTGAATTGACAGTTTCACAGCAAGATAGAAATGGGATGTGGTCAAAACAGGCGTAGCATAAATCATAACAGCCAAAACTGACTTTGGCCAAAATGCTATAAATATATATTATTGGTTTAATGTTCAATAACAAATATTTAATTGGTAGTTTTGACCAAAAGTTATGTTTGTTTTGAAAGCATTTTTAGCTATATTGGCTTAGGACCGTTTCGCCTACAAAGTCAGCGCTAACTGTAAGTTTTACCAAGTCGGGTGATTATATACCGTTTATTTAATTGTCTTTGTTCTTGTATTATTAAATTGAATATTATTGGTTTAAACAATATTTTATTTCTTAATGAGTCACAGTTATATTTAACATACTATATATGGATACAATAACATCAAGCATTGCTGCTTATGTAAAATCGCTTTCATAAACAATGATCATTGTGAAGGTAGACGACTGGATGTCTTTGATTTACATATTTTACAGGGTGCAGAGGGTGAAGGTAAAGAGAGAGAGAGAAATGGGGTTTGACGTCCACTCGACACAAACTAGGGAATTTCGGGACTAACACATGATTTATTTTTATTTCAATAATTCGCTTGTGCGTAGGGATCTTTAGCAGTGGGAGGAAAGCGGAGGTTGAGAAAGCGCCCCTATCCCCATGCCACATACGCTCACACCAGGGAACGAAACATAGCCCGCAAGCCAGAGGTGACCGACCAGCTAGAGGTCGAAGCGCGGCACACTAGACCACTAGCTAATGAATTTTCGTATCCCACAAAACGTCGAAGGTTATTTGAGCTATTCGGGGATTGTTTCCCTTTCCCATGAATTTAGTATGGACCGACATACATAGATCTCGTTTAAACGCTGGCAAATGAATCGAGTGCATCAGTAATTTACTGTAAGGCATATTTGTTTTAAGAGATTTAGCAATCCTTGACGTTTTTAAAAAATTATTTCTCTGTATTAAGCTTCTGTTGGAACGACAACAGCAAGATTGGCTCTGAAAATATGATTTGGGTTAGTGGATTAACTCTGTACTACGGTAATCAAACTGTATAAACTCACATGGGAAGGGAGCCGATTCGTTATATCTTGAAAGACAAAATGATCGACCGATATGGATGTCGTATTAGAATTATTTTTCTGCTAACCCGACAAAATGTCGTATTAAAATTACTTTTCTGCTATCCCGACAGAATGTAGAATTGTGGGGAGTTGTATGAAAGGTTTCAAACATTCTAAAGAAACTTGATCTCCGATCATCATACCCAATCCCCAGCCTCTTCAACCACCGAGCTAACACCACCAAAACAATCATCGGGTAGTATCTGGTAACTGATCGGTGCCTGTCAAGTATCGCCCTAAAATCACCCTAGGATTGGTAAGGTGGTGATCGTTGGAAGGAATTGAAATACGAAGTCGTAAAACAATGGCACAAGCTCATGGATGGAACAAAGTCGTGCCGAAGTAAAACACGCGGCATTCTGGGAGTCCTGTTGAAACCCCCACAGAGACCATAAAAACACCAACATACAACCTGGATAAGAAGTTGGTTTGAGTGATTGACATTGGGATAATAGATAATGCTAACAAAAATTTCATATGAAACACAATTTAACAAAGCAAGTTTTTATTACAGCGAGAAATACACAAGATTATTATCAGAATCAAGGTTTAATCAAACATGGAAAAATTATTGAAATATATTGATTTTCTTCATCATCTCATATCCAAAATACTCATCAATTAAGATGTATAATATAATGGTCAATGACTAAAAACTAATATACATGTATTTCATATTACATAAAATACTTAGAAATATTCTGTATACATCAATTTTCAACATTTTGAATGTTTTATGCAATGGTCAATGATGAAATAATCTAACCCTTTACATCTAAATTTGTAATATTATTTTGCAAACAAAGGTTATCTATATTTTTATGAAAAATTTAAAATTGTTTTAAAAAACAAGAAATATTTTATATTTGATCAAAAGTGACAGTATCTTAGTCATATGTTACCAAAAAATAAAAGTGTCGTCAAAGTTAAATTTTACATAAAGAAGATACAGGAATTAGATTTCATGATTTCATATCCAACAAATTTTAACATTATAATGTTTTTAATTTGATGGTCAATGATAAAACAATAGAAGGTAAATTTTATAAAATAATTAGTAGTTTTTTATAAAGATGAGTAGAGCTGAGAGGAACATCATCAATACACTAAAACTGTACCACATCCATCTGAAAATAGAATCATTGTATTAATGATCAACTGGTCTCCGTGGTATTTCAACAAAACAGTACAAGAACTGAATGTTGTTCATGTTAAAGGACAATATTGGTGCCAGTCATTATCACATATGTGATAGAAATCGATTAAACACTTTCCAAATATAATATTAACACAGAGATCATCGCTACCATAGAGGAGTAATAAATGATTCATGAATCGGAAGTGACGAACGACAAAGGAAAACACGAGTTATCTCTCTATGTGAATGACTGAAGTGACGAGTGATGACAGATAAACGGCCGAATTTCTGCTCACTAATAATTCCTTCGAAGACGAAAAGTTGTTATATGGGACCGCAAGAGGTTATCTGACGATACAATAAAGTGATTAAATGTCATAAGATAAGAGAACACGGGAAAAATAGAAATACTCCGTACAGCCCCTTGTTTTTATTCCTTCTATAGGGGAGACCGGGGCACATTGAACCACTTTGTTCACATACATGTTTGTCCTCATTTCATAACAAATGTTTTTATTAGAAGATCTTTTTATTTCATGATCAAAATTTTTAAAAAAAAATCAATATGCCCTCTTATATGGATCAAACCCCGGTTTATCTGGATTGTATAGATTAGACATATATGAACTTAAGTACAAGAATTTCCTAGGCTAAGAAGTTAACATGTATGGAAAATGTTTCTCTTTTAAGCGCTTTTTTGAAAAATCCACTGCCTAAGAAAATAATTGACAGCATGTGGCTTATTGATTGAGAAATGGGTCTAAGAAGTTATCTCACTTCTGTATAGTGTTGGGTTGTATAGTATTATTTATAAAGGATATATCCATGGTGGTTCAATGTGCCCCGGTCTCCCCTACCTTATAAAAACATGGTAATGCACGGACTTTTAATCTGTTTTTCTTTCCTTTTCTCTTATCTAGTGGCAGTCAATTCTTTTTATGAATTGTAAGATGTTCTCTCACAGTGTCACACAGCAACTTTAGGTCTTCGATGGAATTATTAGTGAGCAGATATTCACCCATGTATCTGATATCACTAGTCACTTCAGTTAGTTATATAGAGGAATAACTCGTGTTTTCCTTTGGGATTCGTCACTTCCGATTCATGAATCCTTTATTACTCCTCTATGGTAGCGATGATCTCTGTGTTAATATTATATTTGGAAAGTGTTTAATCAGTTCTATCACATATGTGATAATGACTGGCACCAATATTGTCCTTTAAATATACAATATGTGATACTTTACAATACGGACATGCTGGGTCTGTTGTAAAATAAATTTTGGTTGGTGACCTATTGTACCCGAGGTTGATCTGGCTAAAGAAGTAGATTGTGGAAGTAGATTTATTTCTCCCTATTGACCAAAAATACTCAGAATTTAAAGTCTCAAACATGCGGTGTTGTGGTCGATGATCTTACGAATAATTTCCATACACTGAACACGCAGTATTAAATCTGTGAATCTCGTATAAACATTCGTTGATTCAGGTAAAGGAAGAATGGTCGAGGGGGTATGACAGTATGATTACTTTATTGGGCTTTGCACTGTGCTATTCCTCGTTCAATACCCTTTGAAAACAAAAGGTCAGCTTGTAAGATCTTTAAATACTTACTACATATGACATCAAAGTTATTATAACTTTCCTTGAAAACACCCAGGAAGCAGCCATTGTTATCTAAACGGGGTTTTAATGCTGTCTTATTACTGCAAAACGTATGGGTTGATGATTCATGTTACTAAGACATCTAAACATTTTACTTACTTGAATACAAGAGGCTGGGCGCGTTAATTATCCATCAAGGCAAAATTAATGGTTACCCTAGCAACCATACTTGGACACAAGACGAAATGAAATGGGGTTTGATGTCCTACATTTCTGCTCCTAAATTGGGCTAATGAAACCGGGTATACGCCATACAGTGTGCTATGAGGGAAATCTTGCCCGGACAGCGGCACTACGCCCTACTCTTATATCGAATTCCAACTGCCTAGCGATTTTTACGTGCACGCCAATGTATCAAACGATCTTTTACGTGCTTGCCAATGTGTACAACGGGTTTTTGTACCACCCGAACGACTAGACAGCTGTCCCTGTAAGACCCTCCGTCCTGTATCACTGACAAGGAGAAACCACACCGGAAAGATGAATTAATGGTTACCCTGGCAACCTTTCTTCAATACAAGGCCAATCTCGTTCCCAGACCGTCCCAGGCACATTAGACCGTCCATTTTTTCCAATTTTTTTCAAACCTAAGCCCCGCCCATTCTGACCTCTGATTGGTCAATCTTTTTGGGTCGATTTCTCGAAAACTAGAGGTCGGGTCGTCGTTTCGTTTGTTGTAAAATGATCCTTGAGTCAAAGTCAACTCGTTGACATAAAAAATTGGATCCTAAACGAACAAATTCAAGTTTTTGTAAAGATCTATTTTTCTACGTGTGGGTATATTTTTAAGTGATTCGGTCATCCAGGCACGTAAAATCAGGGGCGTACGACGCAAATAAACGAACAATTTCGCGCGTAGGAATTACATGTCATTTTCCGGGAAAATGGCTACCCCGATACACCAGAGAAATTTTTTCAAAAATTTTTCTGGTTTCGAGATTGATACAAGGCACGAGGTACGTTTAATCATCAAACAAGATAGTAGTACTGACTACCCTAGTCTGGCATTGTTAGCACAAACTAAATGAAATGGGGTTTAACGTCCCACTCTTCTGCACCTAATGGAAGACGGGTAGCACAAACTAACGTGTATAACTCAAAGCATTTTAGTTGAGACACGAATGAGGGTATGGTTAATTTGTCTGTGTTAATTTATGAGCGTGTCTGGTCGTTCTTTGAGTATGAAACATAATTTAAGGCATATTATCTATGGAAGGGTTTTTATTCAATGGAAGATGTTTTCATATCACGGGCATTGAAGGCGACATGCATGTACTTGTTTCATGGGCTTAATTCATACTTTACTCTTTCATTCAGTAAAATTTACTTACATTTGAAATTAGGCATTCCTGCGCTCACAAAAGCAGTTTTCGCAGAGTCATTTTTATAACACATTGTATCAAGCAAACATCTTTCATAGGAAAATGAATACCTGAAATGTTAAAAAAAATCAACTTTAGAATCATTTTGAACTTTTTAGAATTAAGAAAATCATTGCCGAGTGAGAGAGATCGGGTTTTACGTCCACTCGACACAGTTTAGAATATAAAGTAAAGGGGTTATAAAATACAGAATATAAAAGTCAGATTATAAAGAATAGTTTCTTCATTCGTCTACGGTATTAACAGTATATCTCGAAATATTTCTGGAAAAGTCAAAATGTGACTGATAAGACCCCTGGATTTGGATGGAAGTGTTTTCTCTTATGATCAAATACAGGAGTTTGTTTTAAAGCTGAACTCCGATTACAAAACTACAGAAATAATTAAATAAGAAAAATGTAACGCCCAAAACAACCGCCATACTTGTTTTCCGCTCGGGGCGGACAAACACACAGTCATTGCCACGCTGCTTTAAGGAAGCGGGGATTGTCTAAGGCACGTTATCTATGCAAGTATTACATTCAATTCCACTTCTGAAAAACACCTGCACTGGTTGACAGTGTGGAGTGCGCCATGTTAACCCTGCCTCTCTCTTTCTCAAACACCACTCTCACATACACACACACACACACATCCGAAGACGTTATAACTGTATATTAATAATATAAATTGGGTAGGTTCAAAATTATAATATCCGACTTCAGACAGCAACCCTCATTAACCATTCAGGAGAATCCACTTAAAATGTCTGCATACTATGCTGCATTGCTATATTCTATTTTTATTATTGTAATTTATACACACGTGTGGTTAGAAACAGAACCTGCCTTGTCTTTTATTTATCGGATATGTTCAAATAAACCAAGACCACAACTTGGAATATTAATCAAGCTAGTCATACATTTATAAAGGCCCATGTTTTCGAACAGTAGCTAAATCTATGTTTTGGTCTAATCAGTAACTAGCTAATTAGAGATTAGTAGTTGACTAAGTTTGGCATTCTCGAAAGTCAGATTAGCTAATCTTAAACTAGAATTCCTTGCCTACAACAATTGAAATTTGATTGTAAATCTAACATATAAATCGCTGATTCATATATTAAAGAACTTTTGTTTATCATCCAAGTAAATTAGAGTACGAAATTTTGGGTATTGTAGAATTTTTTAGTATTGGGACAGTGAATTTCAGTAGTTATCTGTCACATTTCCCAGAAGCGACATAGTTTTATCTGTCACATTTCCCAGAAGCGACATAGTTGAGTTCACAATGGGGAGGTGCGGTGGTGTAGCTGTCTTCACTAAAATAGAAAATTCTCGCGGTTTAACATCCGAATTTATCATTATTTGTCAATTTGTATAAACTTGCAATATTTCTATTTAAAGGGAACATACCAGATTTGAACAGTCTTAGAAACAAAAGTGTACATATGAAATTTAAGCTGCAAAATATAGAAAAAAGATGTTTTAACGTGTCTCAAAATTTCAGGTCGAAAATTTGAGTCGCTTATCCGTATAAGTAACCCTTTTAAGGGTTCGATTCACTATTTTTCGTAGAATGACCTGATAATCTTGTGTCGTTCCTTTACAGATCTTTACAGTGATTGTCCCACGTGCTGTACTTGATAACGAAGGGTACATTTCAACCACACTTTTCCAGATAAAGGTTGAGAGATTAAAGGTGTTTGAAAGCGTATCACGTATATTGAGTTAGTTGCTCGGGCCAACGATAGAGGATTCTAAGGACCTTTCACAATATAAAGCATTTTTATTCTCCAAAATATAATTAATATTGACCCTTTAAATAAGACTCCAGACATAAGTCGGTCACCTGGAAGATGAAAATGTAATTATCTTTTATAATACATATAAAGTTGGTCGCAGCGCCCCCTTGGTATGTCATTGTATAAGCATAAATTGTGTCTGTGTCATTTTTCCATGGAATTTGATTTGCCGTTTAGATACTTCTTTTGCCACGTTTATACATACAACTAAGTTCCAATTACATACAATTTCATGAGATATACTGAATATAATGTCGTTTATTATATAAAAACATGAACAGCATATTTGTAATTTTAAAGCTTCAAAGACCTAATATACAATTATTCATTTCGCTCAGCTTTGAACTTCATTTATTTGTTGGAAATATTGTGGGAACATATTGAACGGCAACAAGGAATGTGACAAACTATATTAATGCAATGAATGTCATTTCTAGTCGTCAACTTTTCCTTGTGTTTTTTCTCACACACAATCGCTTAAAAGTGTCACCAAATATACGAGAATGTGGTTCGGCTGAACCCCATCCCTTTTGAAAATTCACGTATCCAACGCTGTGTATAGGTTCGTCTTGGACAAAATTCCTCGTTGCATGAACATGGCAAATTATAAAATAGCCTACGTTTTGGAACTCCAGACAAACGTGGCATTTTTACCTCGTTACAAAACTGTGACAAAAGTCTTAACACGTTTATGCCACGTTTGGACAAAAATCTTAGCACGTTTATTGTGATGGTATGCTGCTCCATATTCTAAGTGCAAGTATGCTAATACGTGCTTTTACTTGCACACCAACGTGTGCAGGAGACCTCGGTTTATCGTCTTATGCGAACGCCTAGACACGTTTCCTTGTCAGACCCACTGTGCTGCACTACTAACAAGGGGAAACCACACTGGATAATAGAATCCAATATGACGATTTTTATTCTTTGAATAGGCCTATCCCTTGAAAAATTAGGATTTCTGAGTTTCTCAATTCAGCGAGGTTCAAAAATTAATTTCCAATACGATTGTCAGACATAGAATTTGTGCATAAGCTCATGGGCGTACGGAATCGATGAATGTTGGGGTAGAGGGGCAGGCAGAGTCTGAAATGCTCGAAACCATTTCGGGTTACAGACGGCGGTGCCAGTCATCTTCTACCATTAAGACGGTTGTATTAAGATCTTCTTATTCCATCGTATCACCTCACAAGTGTGCACTAATAAAATAAATGAATACAGCAACTTGAAACTGGTCTAATAGAGCCTATCTAGTTTTCCTGCTATTCTAGGTCGTGAATTAAGCAACTTTTGTTGTCACTTTACCAATCTGCTAGAAAAGTCAGATTGCCCGAACGTTGGGATGGAAGTCCCCCCAACACACACACACATTCACCCCCACCCCCCACACACACACCCATAAAGAACAGCGACGACTTTGCAGATGTCTCGCATATATCCAAACTGCCGTCTACTTGACGCCCCCCCCCCCCACACACACACACAAACTATCTTGTTTATTCTTAAGCCCCCGTCAGACCGGAGTGGTGACCCTATTGCGCTCTGCGACCGAACGGCGGCCTGGAAATACACAAGGTCGTCGGCAAGCGTGAACACAACGCGGAAAAATGTCCCAAAATTACAACCTTAAAAAAGTCGCGTTCTTACTGCGACCTGTGCGTTTATATAGCTTTCTCGCGGCGGGTTCGTCACGATCTCTCCGCGCTTATGGCGTTTCGATTGAGATCTATAAGCGGTCATCGCGAACCCGCGTCGCTCAACCACACGTCTTATCTGGACTACACGTGCGTTTCCACCACGTGATCACGGCGACTTTGCAAGCTGGGTTGGGTTTTTTTCGAAATTTCAAGATGACCTTTGAATCGTCCGTTTTCAAAGCAAGTCTAGCATGAAATGCATGGTCGGCATAAGCGAATAATGCAAGCTTGGTAACCGCGCCATGGTCGTATTAAGAACTCCATACACGTTGTGGGAACCTCATAAAATCGCCATATGCTTAAGAGGTAGCCCCATGAGGTCGTGATGCAGTCGCGCAACAGTGGTGGAATCATCGTAACATCGCTATGACAACGCCATAAGGACTCAGAGCGCTGGGTGGGGTCGCGGTCAACGCGTGAGGGTTGTGGTGAAGACGCCATGAAGGCACCGTTGCAAATGTTACAATTTTCGCAGCGTCTTTTCCACGTGTGTACTGCGCGTGTGCTACGTTCATAGAGATGTTACCACGCTTATCGCGCGACCCTCGCGACCCACCACGTTCTCTTGGTTTTCAATGTCATATGACAGGACCTTGGCGTTTCCTTTGAACATACTCAAAATAAACGCCGTGACTCAGCGATCATTGGCGACCATGGAGACCACAGAACGACATCTCACGTTTCCACAGCGCTCAGGGTGATCTTGGCACGCTCTGGAAACATTTTTTGTCGCCGTAGCAGCGCAATAAGGTCTTTTGCGACCACATCACGTTCTCGCAGCTTTCCAGATCATATGCGCATGTCCAAAACAAACGTCGTGGCTCGGCGATCATTGGCGACCATGGAGACCACAGCACGATATCTAGTGTTTCCACCGCGCTGTTACCACGTTTATGGCGATCTTGACTCGCTCTGAGACCATTTTTTGTCGCAGTAGAAGCGCATTAAGGACGCAACTCCGGTCTGACGGGGGTATTATTGGCGACCTCTTCGTCGTTCTGGCTTAAAGGTGTCTCTCGTCTCGGAAGTTGGAAATAAGTTACATGCATTTGGCTGCTTTTATATTTTATTTCATGTTAGAAAATCAGAATGGAAGATATTTTGGATCGTGATTTCAGTGACAATATGGTAAATAAAAATGTCTTGTGTTAAAGACACTTGTACTTTCTAAACCTAAAAGAAGCCATTGCGCAAGTAACTACATGTAACTTTCAACTTCCGAGATAATAGTTAGCACGTCGTACTGGCGACCCGCGCGTTGCGTCTAGAAACATGACGATCTAAATGGACGCTTTCAGCCACCATAATATACTCCCTGTCCAACAACTTGATATCTAACCGATTATTATTTGGTGTAATTTATTTATTATTTGTTCTGCATTCTTTTCCATTACATCCGATGATACTTACGTGCATTTTTCCGCGGCGGTAGACGTTCCTGTCATGGAACCCGATGATTTTTTTTTACATTCTGTGCCCTTTTCTTGTGTGCACCCACCATTCGTCGTGTTTATAAAGCTGAAAACTAGAAGAACAATGACAAATCTAAGTATTTCTCTAACAATAAGTTGTGTTATTCAGAGTCATATATTTCATTTGTTTAAATTGATTTCACGCGGCAATCTGTAACCGTTTCAGTTTGATAATAAGTTTGATGTCTATGATTACTGGAGGCGATTTGTGTTTTCCCCAACTTTTGTTCTGATCCATGCAGCCAAGGCTTTTAACGCGGACGTCACTTGGGGGTTGGGATGGTCTTGAGTGCCGCGCTTCGATCTCTAGCTGGCCGGTCACCTCTGGCTTGCGGCTGTGGTTTCGAGCCCTGGTGTGTGCGTATGTGGCATGGAGATAGGGGCGCCTTCTCAACCTCATGGGTTTCCTCCGGGCACTCCGGTTTCCTCCCACTGCTTAAGACTGTGGTTTCGAGCCCTGGTGTGAGCGTATGTCGCATGGAGACAGGGACGCCTTCTCAACCTCATGGGTTTCCTCCGGGCACTCCGGTTTCCTCTCACTGCTAAAGACCCCTACGCGCAAGCGAATTGTTGAATTAAAATTGAAACCATATGTTAGTCCCAAAATGACCTAGTTAAACCTCATTTCTCTCTCTCTTACGTCACTGTCTGACACGTTTAGACTCCACATCTCCTAGCATTCGATAAGACAAACAAACGTTCCTTGAATTAAGTCGCTTTCGACAAGGTAAGGCACACAAGACAAGACAAGATAACCATATCAATAAATGGAGACGATTCTTGTTGACCCGAGTCAAACCCGAACCCGGAATTTCCTAGTCGGGAGTCAATAGAGAATGAAAAAGGTTGAAGTAAATGAAAAACATTTTCGTTCATATATATTCAATAGTTATAATATAGTTTTGAAAAAAATATGTAATTTCAACATTTTATCCAGATGTTATAATAATTAAAACATTGTAATTAATTCGTAAACCTAGTGAATTCTTTTATAGGATTTGTTTCTATTTTGGTTTGAATCATTGGGATCCCGAGAAGTAAAACCCGAGCGATATTCAGCGAACTGCAACCCTCCTTCCCTGTTATCCCCCAACAGTTTATAACCCATATTTGTTCAAATTTTGTGTGAAGTATTTCCGAAAACCTGTAAACGGGTAGAGGCTATAGTTTGTACCGTTTTTAAAGCTGTGAACACGGAAGAGATCAGTTATCTGGAATGCACACAGGACCCTTGTCGGATAAGCTGCTGCCCATCGCTATCGTTTTCTAATTAACATGACTGCTTTGTGTCTATCCTACATTTTTTGACCCTAATATTAAGTCCTAATTAGGAGATACTAAGACCCAATAAGGAATTACCTCCTTCTAACCAGGACTTACTCCCACCTAATCAAGAGTTTCTATCTTAAAATTAAGAGTTACTATGTCATAATTAGGAGTTACTGTCATAATTAAGAGTAACTGTCATAATTAGGACGCAGTAACTTTTATTTAGGACATAATATCTGCTATTTATTCGATATTTTACTTGGCCCTATTAGGCTTCGGTAGAAATTTGTCTCAAAGACATTCGATAGAAATCCGGTGGCGGCATTCAGCAGTTGTTAGATGTCCTACATTTTCATTTGTAGAGCTACGATCTGTTTCAGTTGATACTACGACTGGAAATTTGCTAGCCATTTCTTCGATTTTTGTTTAAAATGGATACTATTTTGTGAAATACCTGGTATGGTCATCCCATAGTTTTCTACCTTGTGAGAACTAAGTTCAGATAAAGCTTTATAGCTTATCTCCGTTGAAAAATTGTGGGACAAGGGCAAGGGGTGCTGGGGTGCGTGTGTGTTTTTTTGGGTCCAGTAGAATATTAATACTTTTAAAATATTTATGGATCCTTGACCACTAACTTGAATATTTAATTGACCCCTCCTTGTCAGAGGGTTGCAACTTTTTGATATATGTATAAGCATAGAACTAAATACAACCTGTTATTGTGCTGACACGTGATGGAATTTTTGTAGGAGGTCGCAGAACAAACTCAAAATTGTGATATTCTGGAGCACTGACATGTACTCAATCTTTTACTAAGTGACCCCAAATATTAGTTATCTCAGAAGGGGGGTGGGGTTGTTGAGGGAAGGCTGAAGTGCGTGGATATGGCATTATGATGCATTGAGATATGCAGTTATGAAACAAATGAGCATGAAACGACATTTATTTTGAAATGAAATAGAGTGGGGTTTAAGATCCTTATTGGCGTCTACCGGGCTTATACAGTTTACCATTATAGATCGCGAAGCTGCGACCGAGAGTTTACAACCTTGATATGATGCACGGAGATCAAGCCCCCGGCCATCCTTGTTTGCGTTTGACGACCCCCATCCCACACACACACACAACTCTGACTCCGGGCCTGTTTGTAAGGGTGGATACATGACTTATCAAAAGGGGTGTGGTGGGGTCTGCCAAAAAAACCCAAAACAAACGTCTCCTCCAGCGTATCGAGAACAGCATATTTGGCGACGCTTTCGAAAGCGATTATGTGAGAGAAATACACAAGGCGAAGTCGACTAGAAATGGCATTCGTTATATTAAATTTTTTTTTTACATTCTTTGTTTAAGTTTCATATGCTTACACAGTATTTCCAACAAAGAGATGTAAGCTTGATAATTACAAATATAATGTTCGTGTTATTTTATGTAATAAACGATATTTTATTTAATATTATTCATGAAATTTTACGTAATTGGCACTCGGTTGTATATATAAAAATTGAAAAAAAACCAGCATCTATATGGCCTATTAAATTCCATCGAAACATAAAATGTTTATATAATGACATGCCAAGCAGAGCGATGCGACCAACTTTATTAAAATTAATGATTACATTTTCAACTTCGATGTGATCGGCCTACGCCAGGTGTTTTATTTAAAAGGTGAAACACGATTTTAGTCTGGAGAATAAAACTGCTGAATTTTGTCTTAAAGCTCTACTTATGTTTTGGAGAACAAAACTGCTTAATTTTGTGTGAAAAGCCCTTAAAATCCTCTACATTTGGTCCGGGCAACTAACTCGATATACGTGATACGTTTTCAAACAGTTTAAACCCACCAGTCTTCATCTGGAAGTGGAGGACGATGTCCCAAGCAGTATTATACGATGTCTGGATAAAACCAGACTTTTATTTTATAAAAAAAAACGTGTTCGTGAAATTTACCTTTCTTTATCAAGTACAGCACGTGGGTGGTGCTTCTTATAGACATTTAAAGTAGATTACCAGGTCACCCACAACAAAACAAATCGGAGGGTACGTATCCGCATAAACGTTTTTTTTTATTTTCACGTTCAAAGGATTCAATATTTCGAACTGAAATAAATGCACCATTCCTCTATATTTTGGCGTTTATATTTCATACGTACGCGATTGTTTCTTAGATTCTGTTAAATAGAAAAAAAAACCATATTAATCCGAACAAAGACAATATTGTTTCACACCTTACTTCACAGTATGAAACCCTACTAAGTTTTATTGTCACGATATAAACAGACGAATTCTCCTTCACCAGTCATTTTTAACCGAATGCACACAATTTGTAAAGTACCTGTCTACTCTAATGCAACATGCAAGTGTTCGATTTAACGCAGGCGCAGTTCTGAGAATGTCACAGTGTCGAAATATGTGATATTTACAAGAGAAAGATGGATTTCTAGTCATTTAGGCTATGGGGAGAAATCAAAGGGATGAAAATTCCAGGTATGTAACAAAGTATTAGCCACTTTATTTTAAAAATGAAGAAATGGCAAGCAATTTTCGAGTCGGATTATCATCTGGAACAGTTACCTTTTATTTTATCATGCGCTAACCTAATATGCCGTGAGTAAGAGATTTCGAGTCGCGGGGACTCTGTGAGTAAGGCAATTGCTCTGTAACTAACAAGGAGGTCTCGGGCTCTTTTCATTCTGATTCCCTCGCGGTATAATGCCTCGTCGGAAAGCAATGCCACTAGTTCGTGCAGGGAAGACGTCATGATGTCGAAGTAAAACATGCAGCCTTCTGTAAGGTCCTCAGAAAACCGTAAAAAAGAAAAAAAGAGAGCAACAATTCCAGTCCGATTATCTCGAGATGTGATCTAAACAGTCATTGTGGTGTAACGGTGATAAATTTATGCTAAAAATACGATTTTTCATACATTCAGTGGTCATAATCCGATGTGCGTGAATATACACAGGAACCGAGATCTTTGGGATACAAACATATATTTTAAGTTTCTTCAAAATCAGATCAAAATTGTGACCTTCAATACAACACCGAATATTGTAACCTCTAGCACAACCACACGCTAAAAAAATGCGATATTTCGTACTATTAAAGGCCATTAACCTGGAAGTTACGATTCGATATAAGCGAATATCGAAAGGAATCGATATCTTTGTGTTATAAACATACCTGCCAAGTTTCAAAAATTAAGATTAAGGTTACCGCGGTGGTAGCCAAGTCATAGCAGTTAAATTTGTACTTTTTAACAACATCCACCGAGAAAGCACCGGTTGTTAACGTTTGGCTACGCAGAAATGGTGCACGCTGCGCCCTGTCGCTCATTTATACCTGCCGTACTAGCCAATCCACAGCTTTCACTGTTCACAAGTCTGCAGCTGCTGTAATGGTAAAACTAAATTTGACAATCTGTCGATTGAATTCCCAACCTATCATTCTATAGACAATTTAAATATAGAATGATCTTCAAAAATTAAGATTAAGGTTACAGCGGTGGTTGCTAGGTCATAGCAGTTAAATTTGTACTTTTTAACAAAAATCGCCGAGAAAGCGAGAGAGAGAGAAATGGGGTTTAACGTCCACTCGACACAAACTAGGTCATTTCGGGACTAACATATGGTTTAATTTTATTTCAATAATTCGCTTGGGCGTATGGGTCTTTAGCAGTGGCAGGAAACCGGAGGAAACCCACGAGTTTGCCCCTATCTCCATGCCACATAAGCTTACACCAGGGGTCGAAACCACAGTCGCAAGCTAGAGGTGACCGGCCAGCTAGAGGTCGAAGCGCGGCAATCTAGACCACTTGGCAAATGAAATGGAATGAGGTTTCACCCCCACTCTTCATCGAATTTCAATTGTCAATGGTTCTTTTCCATCCGAGCTGTTCCTTGTCCGATCTTTTGCTCCACGCCACTGATAATGGGAAACCAAACTGTTAAATACCGAGGAACTGTCTGGGCCAATACCAACATCGAACCTCGCACTTCACCTCCCCCAACGCACAGACGAATAATAATACTAATGTACATTTGTTGAGCACCAAATCCATCCAAAAGCATGCTCAAAGATTTTCAGTGGTAAATTATTCCACAATTTAGGAGCAACTACACCAGAACTTATGTCACCAAAATGTTTCAGTTTATACTATGGAATGACAAGAGTGTTATGGTTATACAATCGCAAGAACTGATTTGGTTGATAGTATTGATATTTCTGATAAATAGCTGGGTGCAATATTTGGTAGAAAACTGGAATGTGAGACACATGACCTTAAAGTTGATGCGAGCTGGAATTGGGAGCCAATGTAAGGATTTTAGAATAGGTGTTATGTGAGATGATGTTTTGGTTCGTGATATGATTGTATTCTGTATTTTCTGTTGATTGTAAAAATATGTTTGATTAATCTACAGATTTGGCTGACGCACCGCAAATGAAAGTAACAGGACTGACGCAGCTTTTAAACAAGGATCTAGATCTATATAAACACTCAGATCCTTCACAGCACTAGCTAACTGAATAACCGGGTCTCCAATTTTAGTCTTCTAAAAGAACTGACCCATCGATGTGTGGTGATCATATGCAAAGATCGTGTAAGGTTAACTCGTATAGGTAGGAGGTCCATTCGTTGTACCTTGAAAGACAGATTGGTCGACCGATATGGATGCCGTATAAAAATTACTTTTGTACTATTCCGACAAAAATGCAGAAGTGGGCAATTGTTTGAAAGGTATCAAACGGTATAAAGAAACTCGTTCTCCTACCTATAGAGACAAAAAGCGATTTATGGCTGGGGGCGCCAGCCTCCTCGCGAAAAAAATTAAAGAAGTTGAAAAAATAAAACGGGAGAAAAACGATGTGAAAAATGAAAATGTACCCCAGTTAGGGAGGGCCCTAATAGCAGACAAAAGAGAGCCCCCGAACCCGGGTCAATCGTATTCTATACACTGTTACTGTCGAATCCACTACTGATAAACCCTAAAACGTCCCGCGTATTGACCGCAGTGATTGGCACAAGACTTAATAGATAGTGCCGAAAATAAATTTCATAAAACACATTTTATCAAAACAAGTTTTATTAAAGTAGTTAAGATTATTATCAGAATCTAGGTTTAATCAAACATGGACAAATTATTGAAACATATTAATTTTCTTCATCATCTCATATCCAAAATATTCATCAATTACGATGTTTAATATAATGGTCAATGACTAAAGACTAATATACATGTATGTATTTAATATTAGATAATACTTAGAAATATTCTGTATATAAATACATCAATTTTCATCATCTCATATCCAAAGTTTTCAACATTTTATATGTTTTATACAATGGTCAATGATGAAATAATCTAACGCTTTACATCTAAATTTGTAATATTATTTTTCAAGCAAAAAGTATCTGTATATTATCAAAAGTAACAGTGTTTTTGTGAATTATAAGAAAATGCTACATAAATAGATTTCATCACTTCATATCCAACAAATTTCAACATTTAATGTTTTTAATTTGATGGTCAATGATAAAACAATAGAATGTAAAGATTTATAAAATAATTAGTAGTTTTTGATAAACATGAGTAGAGTTGAGAGGAACATCATCAATACACTAACAGTTACTGTACCACATCCATCTGAAAATAGAATTATTGTGTTAACATTATTAAATTGCTTTGGGTAAAATCCCCAAAACGTGAAATAGATGCGTATAATACAGTCCAAGCCTCCAGTAAAAACTTATAATTTAAGATGGATATTTATAGTGCAGTTAAATGTCCGAGATAACCCCATAACTTAAAATAGATATCTATAGTAAAGTCAATAATCCTAGAAAAATATTTGGGAACTTATATCAGAATTTGAAATTTGTGAGATAAACTCTATTTACACTGCAAATATTACGTCTTCTTTCTCGGTCGAGCCGTACCTAGTTCGGACAAAAAATGACCCATCCATGTTTGGTGATCCCATGCAAAGATTGTGTACGGTTAAGTTGTAGTGTTGATTAGAACCATACAAGGCTCTGTTGTTTCAGATTCGTTTTTGGTAGTGACTATATTTCCACATGACCATAATCATCATAAATGAGCTTTTTCTGGTCAGATCCATACCGAGTGCGCCACTTCTAATACACACGTCATGTAAATTTGGTTTGCAATATATACAAACAATTGTGACGGAGAATGGGGGTGGGGGCTGCGAGGAGAACAAAAATTGCAGCATAGTGTCTAATGGATCAAACCTAGAAATGTCAAAACCCAGATCGCCCACCCCCTCCACCTGGACAAAAATTAAACTTTCACAAATATTTTCCGAATGGCTATACTGTGCATTGATTGAAATTGTACCTACACGGATGTCTGTTCGTGTGACTATACACTGATACGTGTAGATACATTCTTAGGTAATGCAAGGTTAGAAGACTTCGAGGACATTTGCCAGTCACCACATGAATCTCCTTACTGAACCACCACCACCACCACCCCCAACCCCGCCCCATAACGCGAATACACAACTCTCCACCCAACAGTTTCATAGATGAAACAATCAACTTTACTAGATTAAATACTTACTACATCCCGCTGCGAAATCATCGTAAGCTGTTTTGAAATCCCCAGTGTTACACTTATCATTTTCTAAACAGGTTTTGACTGTAGCGACAGCACTGTAATACAAAGATAATAGCCATTATTAATAACACAACTATGATCTAGGTGGCGTTAAACGCAAAAACGTTTATACTTAGAGAGGTGCCTTCTCTGCTGAACCTACGACGTCTCGTGTCGATCAGTTAAAGCCAGTACCAAAGCAAGTCGACTAAAGACTCATCACAAACTGGTTTCGATTCGGTTAGAACTAACATGGGGGACGTGTATATTTCAAAACCGTTTCTTCGTATTGGGGTCTTTAAATATTGGAGGAAATCGGTGAATGCGGAGTACAGCCACGTGGCTATAAGCAAACAGCCTAACATTTGCCACGTACAAAATTTGGATTGAATCCTGTCACTTAACTCAGTGGCAGATCAGAATGTTGTTTGTCGACGTAATGTTCGATGCCCGAGGGTAACGGATAGACGCACATATATCTTAACACAAACAAGTGTGGGATGCATCTTTTTGGATCAGAAATGTTTTCAGTGTTTTCAGATATAAAAACAAATTTTGGAATAATCATATGATTTATCCGTATTTCGCGAGATTAGGTGTAAAGGCCACTTTAAACCTGGACTGGATACCACAGAGTCACAGACGTTTCATTCAAATACACACCCAACATCCCTGACAAGAATATAAACATGCATAGTTTGGAGACGGAGAAAATTAAAACGGTATTTAACGTATTTTAGCAAGGCTTCTTTTTCAGTGCACAAATTGCTATATTAGTATGTTAAAGATGCATTATGTAAGATTTAGATACAGAGCTGGCGGGTCTTTCTATAATAGTTCAAAAATGAAAATTGAATATATTCAGTTAAAATACTTCATTCCGAGTGAAGTTATGGGTGTTTGAAGTTTTGACAAGGTGTAGAGTAGTAGATTGTTTATCGTGGCAACGGCACTGGACAATCCTTAAATGTTTAATGTCTCCAATATTCCAATTCATTTAAATTACGTAGATATGACAGAGAGATGATAATGGACTTGTCTTGTGAATAACTGTCTCATTAATAAATCATACATGACGCCTAAATCAATACCTATACAATAGGCACATTTCGTTCTTACATAATGCATCTTTAAATCTGTTTATATGATTATAACACAGATAGAGGGGAACGCGGTATCACGTGTTTCAATTCCAGGCGAGGGCCGACCATCTCACCCACCCACTCAAAATGCACACAGTAATCTCTAAATAACTAATACAAGTGTCATGCGAACATTAAACCCTATTGCTTATTGATAGATAATATATAATTTAAGTTCTAACCTGCAATTAGAATTAAAACAAGCTATACCCGTTGTTATTGTACAGTCTGAAATAAATGGTTATACTTAGATTACATAATAATAAAACATAATGTACAGCCTAAAGAAATATAGACACAAAGTGGAAATAGGAAGTGTTGTCATACCTGACAAAAGAACATTCTTGCAAGCCTTTATTAAATAACAAATTATGTAGATGAAACGTCATTAATACATTGGGCGAGGGAGTAAGAGGTATTGCCAAGCCAGTTGCAAAATAGTCCTTAAGGGACTATTCCGATTTGAACGAGGCCTCAGAAATAAAAGTCCGAGTACGTATGGAATTAAAGCGCCAAAATATAGAGGAATGGTGTATTTATATTTACTCAAAACTTCAGCGTCAAATCTGCTTATCCGGGCACGTAACCCTTTAAAGATTTCGTGTCAATTTCTTTTAGTTGCTCAACCGTGAGGTCGAGGATTTTAACACAAAATTAAGCAGTTCTATTCTCCAAAATATTACCGGGGTTGGCCCTTTAAAACTAGTCAAATATGTCCAGTAAGTTTTCAAAAAAACTAACTCATAAAGGTTTGGTTGACATGAACAATACCCGACGTCTATCCATATTATTCCATATACACCGTTACAACGTGACATTTCTATTGGCCGTAACAGCATAAACAGTTCGTTTGTTAGGTCCAACCTAGGATTCAATTCAGCACGAATATAATACGACAAAATATATAATAGACAAAACCAAAAAGACAAACCTGCAAACAAGATAGAGTTAACTATAATTTATTGGAAGCAATAAGCCACAAATGTGGATATAAAATCAAGTGAATGGATCCGGGAGGGGGGGAGGGGGGGGGGGCAGTCTTAAGCATCCACTGCGCTGCACAGTCACAGGTCTGTAGTGATATACAGACTTCACTCAGAATGTAAAAAATGGAGTAATAAATACTAATAAGAGAGAACATCAACGTAAATGGTAATATTTCACAAATTTTCTATCATTCTAGTATAAACATTGCCGAGATGCTCTCTGATGACGAAACGGTGTATAGTTTCGCCAGTGAAAGAAGGCTATTCATAAATTAAAGCGTATGTTTTCATTTACTTACCGCCACACTTAGTAGTTCCTGCGGCATCGTCGAAGGAAGTCTTATGGGCTGACTCGTAGCACATCGCATCAACCAAACATTTACCATAGGTATAAAGAGCTCTGAAATAAGGAAGAGGCAATAAATACAAAAATCATTTAAGTTATTTCAGAAGCAATTGACGTATATAATTCGTATTATCATGGGGACAAACGCCCACAACAGGAAAACAAATCATGGTATACACTTTACTAATTCCAGACTCATGGTATAAACTAGGAAGTGGAACATGCATCTAAGTTCCGCTGCACATAACAGATGAAACAGACGTTCAGAGCTAGTATTGTTTATTTAAACCAAACGTATCAAACAGATATGGAAGCTGAAATCGCATTAATCATAATCGTAATGAGTATATCAGGCCGGAAGTCGATATGAAACGAAATGTTGTTTCAAGTTCTGTTGTGAAGACGGGTAGGTCCAGACATGATATGAAATGGCGCTCAAAGTCCTACGTGGAAGTCATGACGAATAATATTTGCCCGATTCGTTCTCCAAAATTCTTTTGATTTTGATATAGTTTCTTCTTTTTACCTTGAATAGATAAAAAAAATCCTCTTCAGATTTCATCAATTTTAATTTGAACATGGCTGGACTATTTCTTATCTTAAAACAAATCTGGTTGTTTACCTGTTTATGTTATTTTAGACTGATCAACACTTGTCGGGGATGGCGCCTGTGGAGATGACGAATAAAGTGTTCTAGTCCTTCGGATGGGACGAACCCCGAGGTCTCATGTAGTCATTGATACTGTAGGTAGTCCCTTGGTTTTTATAATCCAGGGGAAGACCCCTTCCACCCACCCTCTGGCATTGCGCAGGTAACCATATAAACTAATATACATGTAAAGTAAACCCTTGTAAGGCGTGGCGAGACATTTACTATAATTCCATTATTTATTTGTATTATTTTCATGTCCCATTACATTTAACAATACTAACGTGCATTTTTGTCCTTCTGTTGTTTTGTTAGCAGCTTCGTATGTTGTCTTGCAATCAGTACCAGTTTTTGCTGTACAATCACCATTAGCAACATTTATACAGTTTAACACTGGAAGAAATATATTGAATAAAGATACTATGTTATCAGGTTTTCTGTGTTATAATATGTTATTCACCAACTGTTAAATTATATCTAAAACAGGTTATAATTAAATATATATTTTAAGCGGTGTGGTTCCGATTCCCCGCGTGTACATATTACGTCACTAAAACACACTATAAAAATTCTCCTGATTGCTAGTCTACAATTCTGCATCACTACTTGGTTGTGCTGTTTTAATGGCATTTAGTAATTGAACTAGTGTATACAGGTCACAATTCTATGGAATACAATTACTGCTTTTTACTGAGCGACGTTTCGACTGGGCTTCTCTAGTCATTATCAAGCAATGATAAAATTTGAAAATATGACAAGTCAATATACACATGTACACAACAATACTTGGTTAATGCTGACAAAACAGAGAACTTCCTTTCACATGTACCTAAAGGGAATCTAATTTAATTTAGTATTATAAATTTAAAGCTAATAACAACATTAAATATACCAATTTAACTGAAAATTAGAGATTGTAGCAAGATTATTATAAGTAACTCAAAATAAAAAGGGTCACCCATTCCCATGGAAGACCAAACAGCTATTTATTTAGTGTCATATAGGATTTGTAAAATGTATTTTAGTTGTATTTCAACATAAAGATAAAATTTATTTTAGAAAATCAATTTCAATATAAAGATAAAATTTATGGGCTATATGAAGACGGGCAAACGTCATACAGTATGCTATGAGGGAAATTTTTCCCGGGCAGCGGCGCTACGGCCTACTCTTATATCGAATTCCAACTCCCAAGGGCATGGGCGTCACACATGGGGGAGGGGGTATAGTAAAATCTATACATTCTTACAAATTAGAATGTACAAATTAAAACACAAACACTTATGTTCACTTGAGAAGTGCTTTTTACGATCCTGAAAGTTTTTGGTTCAACGCGGCGAGAATATGCATTCACTTTATACACTCCGTTCGTTTGACACCTCCCTCTCTGTTCAGATAAGCTCGTGATTTGGCGACGAACAGTATCGGATCAGTTCTATTTATCTCGACGACGACCAGTGTCTGAAATACTGCCAGACTGCATTTCCCGCAGTCTATTTCTCAAAATATCGGGGCGAAAATATTCATTTACATTGATTCTCTCACTTCGTTCATTTGACACTTTTCTCTCTGTGGTCGGATTAACTAGTGATCAGGCGACAAACGGTATCTGGTCAGCTTTATTTATCTATACAATCGGTGCCTGAATATTTTCAGACAGCATGTCCGGCAGTCTATTTTTCAAATTTTTTATGTGGAAGTCCCCAAGGGCTCGCTACTTTGGCGCTCATGAGGGGACGTCGTTGGGGTTGCCAGGTCCGTTCGTTTGACACTTTGTTCTCTGGTCGGATAAACTAGTGATCAGCTCTATTTATCACGACGATCAGTGCCTGACTGAATACTGTCGGACAGCATTTCCGGCAGAACTCCCTACCTTGGCGCTCGTGAGTGGGCTTCGTCGAGGTTCGCAACTCCGTTCGTTTGACACTTTATCTTTACGATCTGTGCCTGAAATATTGCCAGGATGCATCCGACAGTCCGCTTTTCAAAAATTGTCTGGGAGAGGCCTCTACCCCTATTTGAAGCTCCTGCCTTTGCCCCCTTAACCTTGGACTTGGCCCCTCAAACGACCGGCCGCTGGCGCCGCCACTGCCAGCGGGAGGGTGACCACCCTACACTCTCCCCATCGCGCTGTTTATTGTTTGCTACAAAATGTAAATTATTTTCTTGTACATGTGTATTTACATACCTTGATAAAAGAACAAATTTGAAATGGCACTAACATGTAATAAATGAGGATGGGGTCGGAGTATGATTTGGGCTCGGTTATATTCATATTTTGAAATACATTTTATGTTTTGAGAAGTTATCTCGCCTGTCCCAGGGGGTTTGGATGACCGGATGGTTAGCGCGTGTTCGCTGTATCTTAAGGTCTGTGATTAAGTCAACTGACGTGGTTTCCATTCCTATAGGTTTATAGCTTTCGAAATGAAACAGTTCTATTTTATCCCAAGGTTTCAAATATATAATTACTATAATATATACTAATTGTTCAGGTATGTGTGTACTCGGGTTCAGGTGCTCCGTAGTAAATCCTCCACGTGAAAACCTTTGCGTAGTCCCTTTCGCCTCATTGGGCCCTCCACCCAGCACAACGGGAAAATGCGGTGGAACAATCCGAGGAACTCAGCGCCTTATTAGCTGCATGTTCTAGTCACAAACATCAATGTGAACTGAATTTTATTACATTGACCTAAATCACTAGTATGAATTTTTCTAATGTTTGTTCCATTGGCGGTTTGACTCATATCCCCAACGCCGGATTAACCATGGTGGGGGCCCTGGGGCCTGGAACATGTGGGGGGGGGCCCTAATCACTGACTGCGAAGCCCCGCATAGAGGGGTCTGGGGATTTCTCTCTCCCCCCCCCCCAAAGAAATTTTCAGAAATTGGAGGCCAGAAACGTGATTTCCTGGCATTTCAGGCACTTGTGTTGGAGCCATTTAGAAGTACTTACCACAGAAAAAAATAAAATTCTGCCACCAAATTAGCGCATTTTGGCGTTATTTCAGTGGACCAATCCATGCGAGTGCTATGAAATGATGACTTTTCTGGAGGAGGGGACTGTAAGTGGGCAGAGAAACACCTAGTTCAGCCCTGAACGTCGGTCTCATTACACTCACCCTGACGTTCAGGGACTGGCCTATTCAATCAATGTCGAAAATAATTTGAACCCCAGTCAATTTTACTGGGCAACTTTTCACTGCGAAACATCGGAGTGTCAATCCGTGTGGACGTCTATACAATGTAAAGGAACATCTTAGTGACAAAATAAGACCTTGCTTACCTCGCTAGACTCAGTATGAGCGAAACAACACGCTGTTTAAAATACATCCCCCCTATCAAACTACCCTTTCGCCACCATGACACACAGCGTGTTGTGATGCTCATACTGACTCTAGCGAAATGCGCAAGGTCTTATTTTCTCACTGAGATGTTCCTTTACACTGTACACGCACCCACACGGAGTGAAACCATCGTTTAGCAGTGAAAAGTTGCCCAGTAAAATTGGGGGTCAAATTATTTTCGACATTGATTGAATGGGCCAGTCCCTGAACGTTCAGGGTGAGTGTAATGAGACCGACGTTCAGGGCTGAACTAAGAAACACCAGACCTAATTTTGAAGTCGCTCAGTGATAAATAACAGGGTTACTTGATTCGGAATCGTATTATACCCCCACGATGATTTGATGAATGGAGGCCGTAACGTTACGACCAAGCCGGACTCGATGTTTGACAAACAAAATGGTAATACGAGATTTAATCAAGAAATATGAATATTTCGTGTGATCACGGTGTGCATCTCATCAAATTCAACTTATACCCACAACAAATATCAACAACAACAACAATTACAGCTTATATACAATCGTACGCCAAACTGAGGCAAAATTCGCGCTACTTGAAATGATGGGGACGTGTAATTTGTTCGAGTCATACAATAATTCGAGTTAGACGATGGTCGGTCCAATAGGAGACCTCACGACAATAAAAAAAAAACCAATGTGTTACACTCATTACCGGATTACACCGAATTCTCGGATTTCGATCGCAACACACCATGGATTGAGGGTGCCCCAGGGACTTCCGATGGAGGGCCGTCGAAGCATCGGAGGGGCCCTGTCACCAGGTCACCGGCCGTTGGAGTCCTCGGTCCGACCATGCTCGAGGCGCGCAACTGAGATTTTTGTAGGGGACCCCCTAATGTGGTGGGCCCTGGGGCCTATGCCCCATGGTTAATCCGGCGTTGCATATCCCTGCCCTTTAGATTCACGTCAAGTACCCATAACACATGTTAAACAGGGACACTAACCATGGAACGGAGAAATTTAACAAAGAATAATATCAAACTGACTACACAAATGATGGAACATAATTAATATCAGATTAGATGTGAATGGTTTGAAGGACGCACGCTGTACAACAGAATTATCAACCGCTGTAGCAAAAGTTTAATGTACTCACCAGCTAAAGCAAAAATAACCAACATAGACTTCATCATGACTTTATATAGGATATCTATCGATATAACTCCCAACTTAATTAATACTGAAATCTGTGGCGTTAACGTTTGCATACACAGCAATGGTGTAACCTGCGCCTATTCGCTCATTTATACCTGTTGTATTAGCCAATCCACAGCTTTCACTGTTCACAAGTCTGCAGCTTTTGTGTGGAAGTAAAACGCGCGGCGTTCCCGGGGGTCCTATTGAAACCCCCTCACAGACCTGTATAGATTATAAACACACCAACACACAACGTGGATTTAAAGAGGTGCTGTTGAAACCTATTCACAGACCTGTCGAGATTATGAACACACCAACATACACCGTGTATAATACGTTGGCTGGAGTGATAGGCGTAGTGGTTAAAAATAAATTACATATAAAACACATTTTATCAAAACAATTTTTATTAAAGAAAGAAATACACAAGATTATTATAAAAATCTGGGTTTAATCGAACATGGAGAAATTATTGAAACATTTTAATGTTATTCATCATCTCATATCCAAAATATTCATCAATTACGATGTATAATTATATAATGATCAATGACTAAAAACTAATATACAATTATGTATTTAATATTAAACAATACTTAGAAATATTCTGTATATAAATACAGGAATTTTCATCATCTCATATCCAAAGTCTTCAACATTTTGAATGTTTTATACAATGGTCAATGATGAAATAATCTAACGCTTTACATCTAAATTTGTAATATTATTTTGCAAGCAAAAAGTATCTGTATATTATCAAAAGTAACAGTGTTTTCGTGAATTATAAGAAAATGCTATATAAATAGATTTTCATCATTTCATATCCAACAAATTTTAACATTTAATGTTTTTAATTTGATGGTCAATGATAAAACAATAAAATGTAAAGATTTATAAAATAATTAGTAGTTTTTGATAAACATGAGTAGAGTTGAGAGGAACATCATCAATACACTAACAGTTACTGTACCACATCCATCTGAAAATAGAATTATTGTGTTAATGATCAACTGGTCTCCGTGGTATTTCAACAATACAATAGAGAGAGAGAGAGAGAGAGAGAGAGAGAGAAATGGGGTTTAACGTCCACTCAACACAAACTAGGTCATTTCGGGACTAACATAGGGTTTAATTTTATTTCAATAATTCGCTTGCGCGTAGGGGTCTTTAGAAGTTTAGAAGTGGGAGGAAACCGGAGTGGGAGTGGGAGGAAACCAACGAGGTTGAGAAGGCGCCCCTATCTCCACTCCAAATACGCTCACACCAGGGCTCGAAACCACAGCTGCAAGCCAGGGGTGACCGACCAGCTAGAGGTTGAAGCGCGGCATTCTAGTTCACTAGGCCATCCCAACCCCCTCAACAATACAAAGCTAGAATTGAATGTTGTTCGGGTTGTTGGTGACCTATTGTACCTGGAGCTGATCTGGCTAAACGAAATAGTTTGTGGGAAATTGTCTTTGAGATTTATTTCTCCCGATTAATCAAAAAGTCTTAAACATGCGGTGTTGGGGTTGATGGCCTTACGAATAATTTCCATTCAGGTAAAGGAAGACTGATCGAGGAGGTATTACAGTATGATTACTTTATTAGGCTTTACACTGTGCTATTCCTTGTTGATTGTAAACAAAAGGTTAGCTAGGTGGATCTATAAACACCAGCAAATTAACTGGGTATGTGTATGATGGCTTAATGGGTAAGATGGTTTCTGTATATATTAACACACCTGAATGTTATGCATAAAATTAAGCCTTTAAATACTTACTACATGTGGCATCATATTTATCATAAGCTGTCTTGAAAACCTCCACGTAGCACGTTTTACTATCTAAACAGGATTTAAACTCGGTCTTATTACTGCAAAACAAATGGATTAATGATTAGTTAGTAAGACAACTAAACATTTTACTTACTCGAATACAAGAGGCGAGATGGGTTAATTATCCACCAAGACAGTCCTGGCAACCTTACTTGTACACAAAACGAAATGAAATGGGTTTCACGTCCTACTGTTTTGCACCTAAACTGGGATGAAGACGGACATAAGCCATACAGTGTGCTATGCGGGACATTTTGCCCAGGCAACGGCAAACTCTTATTTCGAATTTCAACTGCCAATGGATCTTTCATGTACACACCTATGTGTACACCGGACCTCGTTTTTTTGTCCCACCCGAACGGCTACACAGCTGTCCTTGTCAGTCCTCTACACTGCATCACGGATAGGAAAAAACACGTCGGAAAGTCTCGATGAACTTTTCGGCCAATGCAGCGATTGAACACCCGATCTCCAGACTAGCGATTTAGTGTCTTACCCACTTAACCGCCATGATCACGTACTAGACACAAAACACGGCGTGACTTTTATCACACACAAAGCATTTTAGTCGATACACAAATAAGGGTATGGTCAAAGAAATGGACCACACTTGTCTGTATTAAATTATGTGCGTGTCTGATCCTTCTTTGAGTATGAACATATTCTTAGGCATATTTTCTATGCAAGGTATGCATTCGACTCCGCTTTTTAAGTCACATGCACTGGTTGACAGTATAGCATACATCTCTCTCTCTCTCTCTCTCTCTCTCATTGGCTCGTTGTATACATTTCTCTATGTGGTACTAACCTGCAAAATTCGGTAAAACAATTTAATCCGTCTGATAGCTTACAGCCTGAACCTAAAATAGAATAGCACAATAATATCAACGGATACATTCCACCAATACATTCAATAATCTGCTATAATACACTATTGATACTCTGGCTGTAATACAACCCACTCTTGATACCCTGGCTGAACAACAACCAACTCTTGATATCATGGTTGTACTACAACACACTCTTGATACACTGGTTGTACAGCAACCCACACTTGATACACTGGTTGTAATACAACACATTCTTGATACACTGGTCGTACTACAACACATCCAGATTCTCTGATTTAACTTTGCACCACTGATACTAAGGTTGTCTCCTGGTACGAATCTATCCGACACTGTTCTATAATTTTAGCTGTTATAGCTGATTGTGCATATAATTGAAAACTATGTTCGAACCCCGGATGCACAGATAGATCCCAATCACCGACCAACACATACACCCAAATGGTTTCATGTCCCCGTTACCCATCACTGCCCCCGTCTCCGACTCCGCCCCTTTTAGAAGCAATAAACTGTCATTTGCCACAACTATATTTTCAGACCAGTCTAGATGGTCGGGTTTAAATGATAGCATGTATATTTCATTCAATAATTTAATTAAAGATGTTTTCATATAATTCATTCAATTAAAGTTGTTTTCATTCAATGGAATGGAAGGTGTTTGCATTTCATTGAAGATGTTTCTTCATTCAATAGAATGGAAAGTGTTTTCATCCAACGAAAGATGTTTTCACATCACCGGCATCGAAGGAGGCATATAAGTACTTGTTTCGTGGACTTAATTTGGCAAAATTTACTTACATGAGAGATCAGATCCTACCGCACCCGTAAAGGCAGTTTTCTGGGTGGCATCGTCATAACACATTGCATCAAGTAAACATTTTCCATAGGCATATGCAGCTCTGAAATGTTAAAATCAATTTCAAAATCATTTTGAATTTTTTAGACATTAAGGAAATAATTGCCGAGTGAGAGAGATCGGGTTTTACGTCCACTCGACACAATCTGGATTATTCAGGGTAATAGAGGTAAGATTGTAAACAGTTTAGAATATAAAGTAAAGGGGTTATGAAATAGAAAATAGAAAAGTCAGATTATTAAGAATATAGGTCACTGAAACTTCGTCCGTCTACGGTATTAACAGTATAATTATCTCGTAATATTTTTTGGAAAAGTCAAAATGTGACCGATAAGATAACCCCTAGGATTGGAAGTGTTTTGTTTTATTATCAAATACGGGAGTTTGTTTTAAGGAAGCGAGTGTTTTCAATGGCACGTTATCTACGCAAGTCATACATTCGACTCCACTTCTGAAGACACCTGCACTGGTTGATAGTGTAGAGTACATGATACCCCTCCCCCTGTAATTTATTTATTATTTGTTCTGTATTTTCTTTCACTATTACCGATGATACTTACGTGCATTTGTCCGCGGCGCTAGTCGAACTGTTCACGGAACCGTCGTAACTGTTTTTACATGATGTGCCCTTTTCTGCTGTACACTCACCATTCGACACATCTATAAAGCTGAAAACTAGAAGAACAATGACAAATCTAAGTATTTCGCTAACAATAAGTAGTGGCATTCAGAGTCATATATTTCATTTGTATAAATTGATTTCCTGCGGCAATCTGTAAACGTTTCAGATTGATAATAAGTTTGATGTCTATGATTACTTTTCTTCAGATTCAAGCAGCCAAGGCTGCCAAGGTTTTTGATGTGTTCGTCCTTGTGTGACACGTTTGGACCCCGCCTTTCCTAGCATTACGTTGGATATGGCCTGTAATTTATCTTATATAAGATTTTTGAGGCTACTGAATTAAATTCTGACCCCTAAAACTAAATTTGAATAATCTAGATGTCATAAGTTTAAAACGGCTATCAAAATAGAATCCATAATGAAGTGGGTTTTTTTCCACTCCTCATTTCGAGTTACCCCCCTACAGTTTATTAAACATATTTTTGAAACTGGGTATGAAGTATTTCCGAAAACCTTTAAACGGGTAGAGGTTATAATTTGTACCGTTTTTTTTCAAAATTGTGAACACGAAAGAGATCAGTTATCTGCAATTTACATAGGACCCTTGTCGGATAAGTTGCTGTCCATCTCTATCGTTTTCTATAAACATGGCTGCTTTGCGTGTCTATACTACTTATTTTTTTGGCCCTAATATTAATCCTAATTACGAGATACTAAGACCTTATAAGGAATTACCACCTTCTAATCAGGATTTACCCTCACCTAATCAGGACTTGCCATTTTATAATTAATAGTTACTATGTCATAATTAGGAGTTACTAAGTCACTATGTCATAATTAGGAGTTACTATGTCATAATTAAGAGTGACTGTAGTATTTCTTATTTAGGACATAATATCTGCAAATTATTAGATTATTTTCTTGGCCCTAATAGGCTCCCGTAGAAATGTATTGTCTCAAAGACATTCGATAGAAATCCGGTGACGGCAATCAGCAGTTGTTGGATGTCATACATTTTAACAACATTTTTTGGTTTGTAGAGCTACCTTTTATTTTATCATGCGCTCGTCGCACGGAGGTCCCGTGTTAGAACACGGCTTTTTGGCAAGATAGTTCATCGAGATTTGGCGCCGCGGTGGTTAGTGAGTTAGACATTTGCTCTGTAACCAGGAAGTCTCGGGTACTTTTATGGTGTTGACAGAGTAAGTTCATTCGGATTGCCTCGCGGTATAATGCCAAGTCGGAAAGCAATGCCACGTGTTAGAGGATGGAAAAACGCCATGTCGAAGTAACTGCAAAGAGTATTAAGAGAACAATGTAAACCTTGGATAAGGGTTGTCATAAGGCTTAATAAATATTGCTAAAAATGCTTGGGTTCTTTTCACGTGATATACATTTTATCAATTTAATTTAACCAGCTGTTGCCAGGTAAGATACGTCTACATTTTGCAACAGATGGACTGAGAACTAGCTAAAACATAAATGAAATGAAATGAAATGGGGTTTAACGTCCTACTCTTTTGCACCTAACCTGGGCTAATGGAAAACGGGCATACGCCATACAGTGTGCTATGAGGAAAATTTTGCCCGGGCAGCTGCGTTACGGCCTACTTTTATATCGAATTCCAACTGCCAAGGGATCTTTTACGTGAACTCCAATGTGTACACGGGACCTCGGTTTTTCGTTCCCTCCGAACGGCTGGGCAAGTGCCTTGTCAGGCCCTCCTTCTGCATCACTGATAAGGGGTAATCACGCCGGAAAATCGAGATGAACTTTCTCGGCCAATGCAGGGATCGAACACCCGACCTCCGGGCTAGCAAACCAGCGCCTTGTCCACTTAGCCACCGTGACCCCCCCCCCCCCCTAAAAAATAAAGCGAATTTACATAAAATCAGGGGCCATAATACATGTACATGAATCTCCGATCCGAAAAGTGCAAGTGTTTTAATTTCGGTTGAAATGTGATCTCTGCAGTGTACGCAACCTATTTGAGTTCGGGGAACGGCTGTTTTGGTTCAATTTTCATGAGATGTAAACTGAACAGTCATTATGATGTACGCGAATATCCATAGGAACCGAGATCTTTGAGATATAAACGTATGTTATAAGTTTTATCAAAACCTTTTTCATAATGGGCCAGATGTAACCGAAAGAATTCTGAGCGCGGGCCGAAAAATTATTTTGTTCAATATAATACAGTGAATATGGAATACATTGAATGTTCACAAGAAAAATAATATAAACAACAAAATATTTGAATCTTACCAAAATGTCACCGTTTGCAAGTTAGAAGAAAATTTAGGATATAACGGTGATATATTCGAACGTTTTTTTTATATCCGATAAAAAATGTGACACCTTGCTGAACCACACGCTAAAAATGCGATATTTCGTATACTATTAAGGGTCATAATCCTGGAATCTACGATCCGATATGAGCAATTAATATCGAAAGGAACCGAGATATTTGGGTTGTAAACATGCATTTCAAGTTTAATCAACACCGAATAAACATTGTGACCTCTGGGGGGTCCACAAGCATAAAACGTGACTTTCGTACAATCAGGTCCATAATCCATGAGGTTCTGGGTCCGATAAATTCCAACATCGAAAAGAATCGAGAACTTTGGGAGATCTACCTATATTTCAAGTTTCGTCAAAATTGGATAAAATTTGTGACCTGCGGGCTGTTCACAAACAAATTATGCGCGGACAGACGTTATAGTACATATCTATAACAATGGTTCTTCACAATAATTGTGGCTATTATTGTGGACACTTCAAAGTCTGATTACGCTCAGAAACGAGTATTTTGAACGAAATTTTCAATAGAGAGTCAAGTGAGATTACTTTTTTATACACTAAACACCATACTTAAGCGTAAAAATATATTTTTATCATTCCAAATGAAATATTTTTTATTATTCCAGAATTTAAAATATATCATTAACCTCTTCATACTATAATGATTTCTAATGGTTATAAAAAGGGTGTTTTTCCCATTTATAGTGGTGCCTACTTTTATGAGCTTAGGTTCAGCTGATCCGTAGTAAATCCTCAAAGGCAAAATTTATGTGGTGCTTCCCGTCCCCTGCTGTGCTCTCCGTCCTGCACTATTTTCAAGGGGAAACTACGTTTTAATCACTGTGTCAGCCTGGCTCGTTCTAGCCACCAACGTCAATATGAATTGTATTTCAGTGCATCCACCTGAATTACTTGTAAGGAAAATGAATATTTTCTAATAAAATTCCATGTTTGTTCCATTGAGGGTGGGGGGTGGGGTGGCGTAGTGGTCTAGGCTGCGCTTCGACCTCTAGCTGGCCGGTCACCTCTGGCTTGCGGCTGTGGTTTCGGGCCCTGGTGTGGGCGTATGTGGCATGGAGATAGGTACGCCTTCTCAACCTCGTGGGTTTCCTCCGGGCACTCCCGTTTCCTCCCACTGCTAAAGACCCGTACGTGCAAGCGAATTATTGAAATAAAATTAAAACCATATGTTAGTCCCGAAATGACCTAGTTTGTGTTGAGTGGACGTTAAACACCATTTTCTCTCTCTTTTTACCATTGGCGGTTGGCCTCGTATCCCTGTCCTTTAGATTCACGTCAAGTACCTATAACATATGTTAAACAGGGGCACTAACCCTGGAACGGAGAAATGTAACAACGAATAATATCAAACTGACTATACATAAAATGAAACATAATTGTCAGATTTAGATGTCCATGATTTGAAGAACGCACGCTGTACAACAAAACTATTAATCGCTGTAACAACAATTTAATGTACTCACCAGCTAAAGCAAAAATAACCAACATAGACTTCATCATGACCTAATATATAATATATATCAATATAACTCCCAACTTAATTAATACTGAAAACTGTCGCGTTAACGTTTGGCTACGCAGAAATGATGCACGTTGCGCTCTGTCGCTCATTTATACCTGTTGTATTAGCCAATCCACAGCTTTCACTGTTCACAAGCCCGCAGCTGCTGCAATGGTAAAACTACCGATTAAATTTTACAATCCGTCCGCTGAATTCCCGACCTATCATTCAAAAAAACAATTAGCATATAGAATGATCTTCAAATATTAACATTAAGGTTATCGCGGTGGTTGCCAAGTCATAGCAGTTAAATTTGTACTTTTTAACAACAAAATTCACCGAGAAAGCACCGGTTGTATAATCAGTAAGCTGACTATGTCTGGTAGATGAATCACTTCCTAAATGTAAATGTGCGTAACTCATTTCTATAATTGAGGTCAAAATAGAATGGTATGAGGTTTCACCCCCCCCCCCCCACTCTTCATCGAATTTCAACTGTCAATGAACTGTAAAATCCCGAGGAACATTTGAAAGTAGTCAAAGTTTCACTTTTTCAGATTTTCAGTGGTAAATCATTCTACAATTTAGGAGCAACTACCCAAAATGTTCCAGTTTAAGGTCTCAAGAACCGATTTGGTTGATATAGTGTTGGTATTTCTGATTAAATAGCTGGGTGCAAGAACACTGGTATGTGGGGTACATTACTTTAAAGTTGATGCGAGCTGAAATTGAGAGCCAATGTGAGGATTTTTAGAATAGGTGTTATGTGAGATGGTGTTTTGGTTCGTGATATGAATGTATTCTGTATTTTCTGTACATTGTAGAGACATGTTTTATTAATCCCAGACAACAAAGTGTTACAATAGTCTATTTTGGACAGAATTAGTGGCTGCTGTGCTAGAGAATTGGTGGTGTCAATCGTGAGGAGATGTCGAATATCACTGAGGCGTCGCAAATGAAAGTAATCGGACTGACGGAGTTTATTAAACTGTATTTCAAATGATAAACAAGTATCTACATAAACACCAAAATCCTCCACAGCACTAGCTAACTGAATAACCGAGTCTCCAATTTTAACATTTGTTTGATATATTTTCTGAAAGCGTCTATTTGTTCCACATAACGCTTCAGTTTTCTCATCATTCAATTTGAGGTCATCCAATTCTTAACATCCTGGAAACAATCATCAACACGGGAATAGTGATCAATGTCATGTTAGTCGATAAGACCAGCTAAACTGCGACAGTATAGCACAAACAATATTGGAACGAGTACCGATTCTTGAGGCACGTCACAGGTAAGGCGGACAGTCATCGATTTAACAGAGTGAGTACTGTCAACTGAGCGTCTTAGATCGTTTACAACTCTCAATCCGGAAGTTTCTGTCTGTACTATGTCCAGAACGATAAGTTGATTTAAATTTATCCTAAAGATTGTTATTTGATACGAATGTACGCAGTCTCAGTCTGGTAGTTTTTTTTCTGCACTGTGTCCAGCACGACAAGTTGATTGGAATTTATCCTATAGATCGTTATTTAGCTGTGGGAGGAAACCGGAGTGCCCGGAGGAAATCCACGAGGTTGAGAAAGCGCCCCTGTCTCCATGCCACATACGCTCACACCAAAGCCACAAGCCAGAGGTGACCGGCCAGCTAATGGTCGAAGCCGCGGCACTCTAGACCACTAGGCCATATGTACACAGTCTGATGTTGACAGCTTTCTCTAAAATTTTGAGAGAAATGAAAGATTTGAAAGGGGGCTAAAGTTTTTCAATATATTCGATCAAGTGAGCTTGGCTGAGCACCTCGTATAGGTTGCATAAATCCGTGAAACTTCTTAGAATCATTTCTAATGACAGAAATTTTGTCCATACCATAATGGGTTTTGGCATTCCTTAAGGTTTTGCTGACATTGTTCCGATTTGATTTGTAAATGCTGCGGTGAACCTCAGGTTGGATTTACGCCACTGTCATTCTGCAATCCTGCGTTGTAACTTAGCTTTCTTAATGTTTAATATCTAGAAGTTCAGTATCTTGTAGTAAAGATCACGTAGTTCTTTAACATCCTCCGGGGGTTCAATCAGTAAGTCTTAGAATTTAAATCATCGACGAATACAGATCTATCAATGGCTTTAACGTTACGACACGCGCTGGGCTTCGTCATATTCCATCTCGTGATAATAAGGAATTGGTGACATGGTTACGTTATAGGTCTCGAGTGAAATTACTAGGTCCAAAATCTGACCTAATTTATGTGTAGAATAAGCAACGCGTTGGGTAAGACTGTACATCTGCAGAAGTTTCCTGGATTTAACTGCTATTTCATTGGAATCATCATCATAGTGGATATCAAAATCACCCAGAAATACAGTATTGTCCTTCCTATGACTACTGCAAAAGTTATCAAACTCTTTAAGCGTCCCAGTAAGGGAGACAGTGTTTTTCTTTGAAAGAGGCGGTCAATAAAGACACACAACATGAGCAGTTGTATTATAACCACTGGCTTTTACATAGGGTGATCCCAAACCACTAGGTCCAAGAAGTGTTATCTACTAGTTCAGGTTTAAGAGTACTTTGAAAAATCACAGCCCTGCCACCCCCTGTGCGATTTAGTCTAGGTTTAGGAACCATATGTTAGTCTCAAAATGACGTAGCTCCTCTCTCTCTCTCACACACACACACACACACACCTCTACCATGGATGCTGTTATCGATGTGCTTCATACTAGATACATGAGAACCACCCTTTTATTGCGCTTACTATCATATATAGCTGGTGATAATTTATTAGTACAGTGAGCCGCGGTGACTCAGTAAGTAGGATGTTGGCTAGGTAACCTGGGGTCCCATTTTCGTTCACGTCGTTGGCACAGATGTTCATTGTTACTTTCCGGTGTGGTTCGCCCTTGCCAGTGGCGCAGGCCTTTACTCTTCGTCAATACCACGTATAGTTGTTCGGATGGGATGAAAACGGAGATAGCTTTGACACGCCGTTCACGTTAAATAACGATTGACAGTTTGAATTCGTAAAAAGAGTAGACTGTGGAGCCACTGTCCTGGCAAAATTTGTCTCATAGCAGACTGCAATGTCGTATATTCCCCTCTTCATAAGCTCAGTCGGTTCTGAACAGTAATATGTTAACCACGATTTTAATTCATTTATTAGTCCAATTACAATGTTCTCACAGAATCTATAGGGAACGGTTGTAGTCTTTGTATCGTTTCGAGTAATCCTGTCGAATAGTAAAATCCAGGTTACAACAAATAAGGCATTATTTACTTATAAATAGCATATTGATCTCAACATGCTTAAAGGGACAATAACATTCTTGCTGGCTTGGTAGCTCCAGAAAATAAATAATACCCTTATTCTAAGTACTAGATGTTTAAATGTCCTACCTGTTGTGTAAATTATCCATTACAACCTATTTTATTTGTCCAGAGGGTTCGAAAATATTTTAAAATCCACGTCACATTTGAAAAGGTTTACGTTAGACTTTTAAATCAATTGGTTGAATTTTTCCAATTTTTTAAATTAGGTGTGTTAAGATGAAATTTATATCATCATTTAATTGGAATATTCTAAAATAATACGATTTGTTGACCAGAATGAAGATTGGGACATATTTTTCAGTTACAACAAGAGTGTTATTGGGGCTTTAATACGTTTATCAGTATTTGCACTAACCCCCTCCCCAAACACCACACATCTCCCAATCGCTCTCACTGAATATAAAATAGATTGTGAGATAAATTTGGCTGTGGGTAAAGACATACAAGTGATAGCTTTGATCTTACAGCTGATAAGCCTGAATATTTATGAAATTCTTTTTCCTGTCAACTTCTATCTCGAATCAATCCATTATCTTCTCTCATTGAAATAAATCGCTGACTTTCGGTGAACGGTTGTATTTATATCCTTCGTTTTCCACCCACGGTGTTCTATTATCAAAGGGTTCTATTACGTTAACGCTACTTTTTACACGGGTGAACCTCGGTATTTAGTTCAATGCACACTTTCCATTTCAGGGTCTTCTCCGCCTATTTCGGAATCCGAACCCGGAACCAGTATCCTACTATTAAACTAACAACCCACAATCTGTTTACATTAATTTAAAAAAAAAACAATATCAAAATATTCCAGGTCGGTTTTAAGAAAACACGAATCACTTGAAAATCAATGATTCATAGATTTCAAGTCCTCAATCGATTAAAGTCTTTAAGAACGGGAGAGCATTTTATTGTTAGTTGAAATTTCATATGCTCATTTCAAACAACATTTTCGGTACGGCTGTTAATGTACATGGCCGGGATTATAAAATAAAATTTTAATTATATGCAGTTAGTTTGAAAACGACATGACGAGGGATTCCAGCTTCTGAACCGTTTTTTGTAATAATATATATATATATCAACGACTTAAAAAAATTCCGTAAGTTCCGGTCATGTGAAGATACGACACCATCTTATCGTTGCTTAAGAAACAGAGGGATAGAGATGGCGGGGGGGGGGCATTGAGGGACTAACATAATATGGTAAAATTTCATTTGAATAGTTATGTTGCGGATATGTCAAACCACTTGGACCTAGATGACACGGGCTCACTCCGGTGTTTTCCGAGAAAGTTCAACAGGATTTCCCGTCGTGATGTTCCCTTGTTCGCGGCACACTGCTTACTCTTTCTAGAAACATTTTAGTTTATCGACGGTTCACATGGCCAGAAAGTACAGAAGGTTCCAATAAGTATTGATAATTATAATGCCTGGATATATTGACGATCATAAAATACATACTACAGTTAACTGTTAAAAAAAACAAATTCAAATCGATCTTGATGCAATTAGTAAGCTATATTTATCTTAAAACATAAAGACCCAATACACAGCACCGATATTTGGTAAACTTGCTCTTTATACACAATTTAGAAAAAAAAAGGTTAGTTCCCTAACATAATTTGATTTTCTCGGTGTTATTAAACACGGAGAAAATCAAATCGTGAAAAAATTAAAGGCGAGCTTAACATTCAAAACTTTATCACTTGAACACTTCGCAATGCATACAATCTGTAAATTAATTGCTTCTAAAACCCGCCCAGGATGAGTAACCGTTCTGAGTATAATAAGGTATTACGCGTGGCCTCATCACACATCTGTCCCAGCGTTCGATATTCTGTTGAATAGCTTGCGTCTCCCTCTACGTGCATCTGTCGACCGTGGATTTGATCGCTTATGATTGTGTAATAAAATTAGGTCATACAAAACCTCAAAGAGGGCATTATGTATCGCGTGTTATTCACAAGTTTTCGTTTTTACAACCGTTACCCATTTATTTCAGTTAATATAATATACTCTTCAAAAAAAGAAACGCACAACCCATTTTTCATCAATTATTTATTTGAATGAGGTCGTTGTTTTGGTAAATCTTACTTGTTTTCAATGCCATTATGCAACGATAAAAGAAATTCATTATTGATTTTAAATGTAGGGTCACTAATTGTGACTGGTCATCCTTTTTGTCGAAATTTGTTATCGCTTGATTTCACCAAGAAACGTGAATTTAACAACTTCGCGAGATTTTCGCATGGAACCTAGATCTAAGGTCTTTAAAATCCCGGGGTTCTCGGTTTCCAAATCAGTTGCACATGTAAACACCAAACGAACCAAATGATGCCACATCTGAACGAAGACCAACACAACAACGCTATTGGACGATTACTAGCAGGTGAATCCAAGACAGATGTAGCCAGGCTGCTGAATGTTTCTCTTGGTTCCATTTCTCGCCTTTGGGGTGGGTACCGACAACAAAGTTCAACACGTTACCGCCCTAGCTCAGGCCAAACAAGAGTCACATCACCTGTCCTGGATCGCCACTTCCGGTTACGTCATTGGCGTAAATGGTTTTCAACAGCGACCTCTACTGTAGCAGCAATTCCCGGACGGCGTAGAATCTCGTACCAGACAGTAGGTAAATGCCTGCTGAAACCGAATAACGAGGCAGACGTCCTCATTAGAGCTTCTGTTTTGAAATCCAACTTTAATGGATCAGGCACTGATGGTATGGACACAGCAACACTGGAGAGCAGCTTGGTTCAGCGAAGTGTCGCGGTTCTTGTTGCAACAAGGCGATGGTAGGGCGAGGATATACCGACTACGAAATGTAACTTTGCGTTTCTTTTTTGGGAGAGTATATTATAATACTCATATCGTTAAAATTCTGTTTTGTAGATTATAAACTACACTATGATTTAATTTTATATGGAATAATTGTGAAATTAATGTTTTACTTTAATGAAGTCATGTGTCAATTTTACTATTTTATTTTAGAAATGGTATTTTTAAATCAAAGTGAAGCGTTACTATCAAAGTCTTATTGAGTCACTTTTGTGCAATAGGAGTCATTTGCAAACTACAATATTGTGCAAAATGAATCTCTAATACAAATATTTCCTCGATCTAATTAAAATCACCTTAAACTAAAATTAATGTACCACTTTTAACTAAAATTAATGTGTTACTTTAACTAAAATTAATGTGTTACTTTAACTAAAATTAATGTACCACTTTTAGCTTTAACTAACTTTTAAATAAAATTAATGTACCACTTTTAGCTACAATTAACTTTTAACTAAAATTAATGTGTTACTTTAATCTAAAATTAATGTGTTACTTTAATCTAAAATTAATGTGTTACTTTAATCTAAAATTAATGTATCACTTTTAATTGAAATTAATATGTCACTTTTAACTAAAATTGATGTGCCGCTTTTAAGTGGTACTTTAAAATTAGTGGTTCCTACAAAATAAAGTGGTACTTTTAAATAAATTTAAAGTGGTACTTTTAAATAAATTTAAAATAAATTTAGTTGCTTTGAAATCAAATTATAGAAGCAATTGAAATGAATTACAAGCGAAATTAATGTCAATCTCCGTGGAAGTTAAACACATTCCAATAACTTGTAGGTTGGGCTTTTCAATAATCAATTGGAAAAACGGACAAATGATAGTCTAGTGTACGATGGATAAGATTTACTCTCACAATATACAGATATGGAGGAGATCAAACGGCATCACATTCAGGAATAAATTGATCTCTTGACCACTCAACAATTGGGAAATTAAATCTGGTTGGAATTCCCTAAAAAGCCAGCGGATATTCGATCACCCAGAAGGAATTGGACTGAGAGTAAATCTGTGTATGGAGAAAACCCAGGGGGTTACGGAGGCGATTCGCCTTCTTATTAGTACATGCCCTGAGGCAAACCCAAGAGTAGTATAATAGATAACGTTATCATAAGGATCCAAGAGGTGAGCCTTGTGGGAGTCATCTTAAGGTTACTTGCATAATAACAAGCGAAGTTCTAGACATAATTACTGTCATTAATATCAAAGCGCACATATAGTATCGGAAATATAACATTGTAAACCTATACCGTTATTTTTACTTTTTATTGAAATTCCTACTTTATCAATTCAAACCAGTGCTTTACTGTTATTACAATTCGCACATAATCATTGATCAATTGCAATTATCATTAACTGCTATTCAAACCTTTGTGCAATATTAATTCGCATCCATGCAGGTATGAAAGAAACACAGCACTTTGCTGTGAACTATATATATATATATATTTGCATCGATCATATAGCTATATTGTATTTTGTCTGTTCTGTCTTCCACATGCATAACGCATGTTAAAATAATACCGTTATGACTCCTCCTGTATGTATACCGGAAGATGTAAATTAGATGTTTTAAAAGTTATAGTTGCGCAGCCATTGAATTCTTGATAATGGCGGTTTCTATACTCAACTGATGGGTGACGATTGAGAACGCCGCATCCGAATTATCAAAATAAACACTTTAAGATAGTTTCTGAAAAATATACGAAGAATTGTGCAACAGCTAGATTTTTGATAAGTTAACCCGTTTGTACAGCTACTGGATTCTCGATAATGACTGTATCTATTACTCGACTCATTGTCGAGGAGCAATTAACACAGCATCAGAAATATTAAAATGAACATTAAAATGTTAAAGGTAGTTTCTAAATGATATGCAAGGAATTCGGTAACACAGTCTTCGAGATTTATTTTCAATTGAAGTAGATTTATGATCAATTGGCCGTTTAGCACCTGGTTCATGTAAATCTGGACTATCCCACTTCCTTGAAAGAATTGGAGAAAGACGAAATTTATAAACATTGATATTTGTAGCGCATTTTCGAAGGCGTTCAAAACTACACACACTAAAAGCGCCCCAAAATTGGTCCTTCAATAGTTCAGGCGATTCGTAGCGGGTGATGTAATTTTGATCCGTTTCGTGTTAAAGCAATGGCTACATTTTGACCTGATATCCAGTCAGGAAAAAGTTTTCACTCGGGTTTAGAAGACTGTAAAAGAGATATTCCCCTTCCAAAGTCCCAGTATATATGTAATTGGTTCAAATAGTCTATGTTTTGTCTTACAGTTCTTTGTGTGTACAGTTCTCGCATTGTTACATTACATGGACTAATGTTTCATCCGAATGGACACCGCTTTATTAGAATTCAGGAACCTCTATACGAGATATGTTTGCTTTTAATTCAATTATTGGATGTTTATCTTATAGCTATTATGTGTGTCCTGTCCGAACGGTCATCTTTTCTGTGTAAGAATTCAGAAGCCTCTACTTGTAATACGTTCAAACTGCTAATACAAGTCAGCCATATTGAAAGTTAGACGGTGTATAGACAATCCTCTATCGTGGAGATCGTTTTTATTTCATTTTCACCTTTAATCCGTCATAAATAATCGATAGGCTGTTGCATTAACGTGTATTTATTACTCAGGTAATGTTGGAGGATATGCATAATAATACAAAAGCTGTCTGTGAAAAGCCAATACTTTGCAGTTTCCGCCATCATGATAAATAGGGTCGTTGCTATGTTACTTATAATAGGATTGAAGTGGTGAATAAAACGTATTACGTTTTAACAATGAAATGAGAAAAATGTGTTTGTGATCGATAACGATGACTGGATCAACGTGTGGACTTTTAATTACACTTCGTCATATAAAGCTGAATATGTCTAATATATGATACAATATATTAAAGTATAGCGATACTGTTATTGATTTATAATAAAAAAAAAAAACAACCACGCCCAAATGTTCGCATTATGGCCATCTTGTGAATCTTACCATCCTCCACATTTCTCAAATACAAAGTTTGAAAACTCGAATTTTTAAATTAGTGGGCTATGACAAGTTTAAATTGTTTCTAAAAATAGCATGCATATTCAACAATTAGTGTTACTAAAAGCTGGTCTATGACGACAAATAATTCTGACTTAAACAGACCTAAGAGAGAAATAGGAATAAATTTCTACTCGACACAAACTACGTCATTTTTGACTAACACATGGTTCAATTTTATTGGAATAATTGGTTTGCGCCTAGGGGTCGTAAGCATTGGGAGGAACCCGGAAAAAACCCACCAGGTTGAACAGACAACTATACTCCTTGTCACGTACAAGCGAGGAATCGAAACCACCCCAGTTGACTCAATGACAGACCGCGTGATTTCACGCGCACGCGCTAAATCCCATCCCTCCCGTTTGCGCAGACATGCTGTCGCTTTAAACTAAAGCAGCATAATATTATATTGATCACACAAATAATATGAATTTACCATATGTTTCAAATGGCAATAAAATTCAAATCAAGATAACATATGAATATATGGTTGTTTAATATCGTGTAATATTATATGTTTTGTGCACAGATTTGTATAATGGGTTTTGTTTGCGTTTACTGTGGCCCACCTATGCCTACTATTGAGACAACGCATACGAAATATAAGTTAAAGGGCCAATCCCGATAACTTTTTGAGGAATAAAACTGCTTAATTTTGTGTTAAAATCCTTTAAAATCCATAGCCTACCACCACCTACTAACCCGATATTTGTGATACACTTGTAAATAACTTAAACCTGACAGTCTTCATCTGGAAATGGAGACTGTTGTATTATACAGTATCTGGATAAAACCAGACTTTTTTCTATAAAAATAATATGTAGGTGAAATTTACCTTTTGTTATCAAGTACAGTGCATGGGTCATTCACTGTATAGACCTCTCAAGAAACGTCAATCAATTATCAGGTCACCCAATGAAAAAATTGACCCGAAATCTTAAAAGGGTTACGTGTCCGGATAAGCAGTGTTAACGTACACGTCCAAACGACTCAATATTTTGAGCTGAAATTTTGAGACAAGGTAAATACACCATGCCACTATATTATGGTCCATAAATTTCATAAATACTCAGACTTTAATTTTTGAGACTCTGTTCTTATCGGGATTGTCCCTTTAATCAACATCAATTAATATTTGCCATCCGAGCATTGTTCGAAATTTCCGCAAGATAATTGAAATATAACTGCTGTTTAGTTCTAAAGAATTGAAATAAAATGAGGTTTAACGTCCTACTGTTTTTCGCCGTGACTGTGCTAATTAAGACTGGCATACGCCATGTTGTGTGACACGACCTACTCTTATTTAGTGGGTCATTTTACATGCACGGACTTGTTTCTTGCCAGTCCCGTTAAGCACTGACTCGCCGCAGCTCTTATCCCGGTTAAGGTCACAACAGGCAGGTATATTCATATAGAGTTTGGTCAACTATGGTTAGGTAACGGAATGACGTTGATCTCTAAACTTAGTGCTTTGTAATTACAGATTCTTAGGCAATTCCCACCTCTTGCTCAACCCAGGTCAAACTCTAATTAGGTAGATACACTCACACATATTATCTGGCCAACAGGTAGATACGCGCACTTATAAACCTATATCGGTAAATCTCTATGATCTTTGGGGCATATTCTTTGACCGGAATAGCTTGCGGTCTGAAAATCGCGGGATGTTTTGGATACATACCGGGGAATAAGGGGTTATTTTTCTAACGGTTTTTCTTTAAACCTGTAACGGATTATTCGTCCAGGATAGTTTTTTTCCGTAAGAAAACGTGATTATATAGAGGATATTTGTCCTTTTAGAGTGAATAACATATTTTATTTCATCGAGTAGCAAGAAAACTTATTTTTTCACGAATGCATAGCATGAATGAAAATATAAACGTTTTCTTGCTTAGAGATGAAATAAAATATGTTATTCACGACAAAACGACAAATGTTCTATTTATTGTATGATTTTACAATCATTTTAGGTAAAACAACATTACTGCTAGCCAGTGGAATAACACTTTCATTTCACTGATAAAACGCGGTATTCTACTACTGATCATGAAATAAAAAGGGTTAGTCTTACTGGAATTATGGGATATTTTCATTTTACGTATGTCACAAGGTCGTTAGGAAGACTTGCGCGATTCTTTATTCCAAGTTTTAAGATCATATATTTTCTAAATTGAGTAACTTGGAATAAAGAATAAAAATTCCAACGTGTGGTCTAATATATTGTTAATACAGATGGAATATGATCGACCAGGTGTGATATCAACTAGAGAAAATTATGCCAAGAAGCTGAAACGAAGAACGCATTTTAAACCGACTTAACAAAAGTTGTGAAATGAAATGATATGGGGTTATCGTCCTACCGTTCTGTTGTGACAACCATAAAGACAAAACATGGGGTGGTACGTCCAGTCGACACAAAGAAAGTAATTTCGGTACTAACATACACTTGTAATTATATGAATTTTTAAAATAACCAGGACTAGTACCACTGTATTAACGGGGAGAGAGAGAGGCGAAAGAGACTATTATATGATATAAATCTGTATTCACCTATATACGCGACCTTATACCTGGCAAACCTCGGATCGAAACCCACCGCTTGACTCAGTGACAGATGTTATGATGTGTGTTATATTTGAGCAGGTCTAGAGTGGCACATATTGGCTTGAACTTTTGTGCCTCCCCTCCCCCAACACACACATCAATAAAACAATAAACATTTGTCAAAAAAAATCACAAAATATTTCATTGTATCGTCATACAAGATGAAATAACATTTTATTGCAATGCAAATCCTACGAGTTTATGCCTTTCGCTGTTGAAATTTAATAACATTTCTTTATATATTTATAATAGGAAATGATATATTATTTGAAATATTTCCAATATCATATAATAAATGCAACGACTATTAAAATAGATTTTACATAAGGATAGCTTAAAGGAGATTGCCGTAAATGGTTCCAACTACTGATTTCAGGGTCTACAATGTTGTGAAAATAAGCATATACTCTGTGTTTGAGAGAGAGAGAGAGGGAGAGAGAGAGAGTTGGGGTTTAACGTCCACTCGACACAAACTAGGCCATTTTGGGACTAACATATGGTTCAATTTTATTTCAATAATTCGCTTGCGCGTAGGGGTCTTTAGCAGTGGGAAGAAACCGGGGTGCCAGGAGGAAACCCACGAGGTTGAGAAGGCGCCCCTATCTCCATGCCACATACGCTCACACCAGGGATCGAAACACAGCCGCAAGCCAGAGGTGATACATGACATGACATCATTTAAAACTTATCAGTATTAATGTACATTAATTACCCGTTCATATCCAGTGTTACAAATATGTTACAACTATGCTCAAATCAATCGGGGTTACACTGTGTGTAAGTTGAAAAATACTGTCATTCTATAATTGTATTCGGTTAGGTGCAGAAGAGTAGGACGTTAAACTCCATTTCATTTCATTCAACATGTGTCGCAATGCAATAAACCAAACACTCCTTTGTACTGAAGCAACTCGAGTGTTGAACCCGTAAGGTTGAATTCATGGGGTATTTTAATGTCATTGGCGTGATCGCAATTCCCCACTTGTACTCAACAAGGCCACGGGCTCGTCTATTCAACCTCGATGGGGTTTTTTTCTAGGTCCTCGGGTTTTCTCCCACAGCTAAATAACCCCCTACTCGCAAACGAATTATCGAAATAAAATCTAACAATTAGGTTAGTTCCGAAATGACCTAGTCTGTGTCATATGGTCGTTAAATATCTTCCATCTTCCCTTATACGGAAGCCGATAAGTACCCGATCCCTTGTTCTTGCCTTCGACTTAACAATGTGCAAATCTAGCCCAGCTGCGGGTTCGATTCGTCAGGAATTACCAGCGCAAAGCCAAGACGTCGAGGGTACTTCGATATTTTAAGACTGCAATGATGACACAGAGTTGTGAGTTGTGAGTGTTTTACAATTGTTGAATGTTCCCTTTTTGGAGTAATTAGTCATCGTCCTCATCAGAAATTTAAAACATCGTCGTTAAGTATATGATTCATATTTACTTCAAGGACACCTTTGAGTCACTTTTAAGAAGAATTCATAAGTGACTGAAGTTACATTCCTGGTATCCGGTGTTAAAATTTATTGTGAACGTATCAAAAACAATTTGAATTTCCCTGCGCCTTTGTAAAAAAAATTTTTTATCTGTAAAGGACTCTACTGAATAGAATTATCTCTTATTATTCATTCCTTTGTGAATAACCAGTGAATAATATTCTATTGAGGTTGTTGCGATATCTACGTATTTGAATTTAAAAATATTTTAAAGCGTGTTGGATCATATCGTAAAAATAAGAATTGTAAAATAACTCAAGCAATTTATATTATTTGAAAGAAGATTAGATAATTGTATAGGAGGCATCACTGGCAGATCGATCATAGAGGCATTATATTATATCGATGATGCTACTTTTAAGACAAGTACATTACTCTGACTGGGCTAATGAAGACGGGCATACGTCATACAGTGTGCTATAAGGGAAATTTTGCCCGGGAGCGGCACTATGGCCTACTCTTATTACGTATTCCTGCCAAGGGATCTTTTACATGTACGCCAATGTATACGCGGGACCTCGGTTTTCTGTTCCATCCGAACGGCTAGAACGCTGTCCTTATCAGGCTCTCCGTCCCGATTAACTTTCTCGGCCAATGCAGGGATCAAATACGCGTAATTAACACTATAACCGACTGAAGTATCAAGTGTATCTGTTATGACTCGTCACTTCAGACAGTTATATACAAGTGTTTTTCCTCTGTGTTCGTTACTTCTTTTTGTAGAAACATCATTAAGCACCTATCGCAGCAACGATCTCTTTGTTAACATTATATTTGGGCCGTGTTTAACAGTTCTATCACATCTTTGATAATGACTGACACCAATATTATCCTTCAAGGTTTTGTGTTGAATACCTGTATCAATTTTCTAAATGCCGCTAAAAAAATAGAAATATACAATGAAAATTATAAATAAATTACACCCGCGACTGCCAGGCAAGATACGCCCACATTTTGCAAGAGATGGACAGAGAATAAGCCATACAAAATTATGATTGTTCGTACAATCAGGGGCCATAATGCGAGAATATCGAAAGGGACTGATATCGTTGGGATCTAAAATACTGACTCCTACAGAGTTTTACAACCTTCGTATTCCATACTTGTACACAATTTGTGTACTTGGGGTGGGGTGGGGCATTTTGTTGGGCAGTTTCGTTTCGATTTTCACGAAATTCGCACTCAACCATCACTTGATCAGATTTCTTAGAATTGGATAAAAAAAAATTGTGACCTCTAGAGGGTCCACAAGTTGAAATCTTGATTTTATAAAGATGGTCAATTTTATCAGACAGTTTTGGTCCGATTATCATGAAATTCGAACTAATCCTTCATTACGGTGTAATAGTGATATAATAAAACAATTTTTAATATAGGATACTAATTGTACAACCAGGGGCAATATTCTGGACGTTACAATGCAATATGCTCAAACATCGACAGGAACCAAGATCTTTGGGTTATAAATATTCAAGTTTCATCTAAATCGGATTAAAATTAGGACCTGTACAGGGTCAACAACCTTGATATACCATATTTTTTACACTATTCGCGTAAAATTAGCGGTCAATTTGATCGACAGTGCTGGTCTGATTTTAACGAAATTCGAACTTAACCTTCATTACGGTGTAACGGTGATATAATGAAACTGTTTCTAAAATCGGATAACGATCGTGACATCCAGAGGGACCACAAGTTGAAAAGGCGATTTTGCGTGTAAATTGCGGGTCATAATTCAGGAAGTTACGGTCTTACATGCGCAAATCTCGGAAGGACCCAAGATGAAAAGGTGGGCGTATAAAAACTATTGCTCCTGGAATATGACACGGATGGAATAATACGAATTCGATAGCTTTGTTTCCCTAATAATATTTTATCATTGAAATGTTAATGTTCTAACTTGAGCAGCAACTGATTTCAAGTTTTATGAAATTGAAACACTAGGTGTAAAGTTATGGCGTTTTTAAAAAATCAACCAATTAAATGTTTGAGAAAAGCGATGATGTTGGGCCTTTTGTGAATGATTGTGATATCGAAAAGAATTACGATTATTTTATCAACAGAACATAAATATTACGTTTAAAGGTCGACCAATCAGATTATAGTAAGTTTATTAAATATGCACCGATGGTGTTGATATTAGAAGTATCGATATGGAAAGGGGGGTGGGGGTAAAATTTCACAACTCACTTAAATAAGTAGATTACATGCCTTGCCATCTTTGGCGACGTTAAGATTACGCATTGAACCAAAATATATAAAACGTCACAGGGATATTTGTTGCCAACTAATAAATAATATAATGAATTAACTGCACCGAATGTTGCGTTACGAACAAGAAAAGGACTAATAGTATACATTCTCACGACTCTCTTTGTGCTTACTAACACTGCAACTGAAGAGAATAATTAGAATTTAATATGTTATTTAATTGATTGTTGAATTGAATGTTGTGTGGTTCTATTTGACTGTCGTTTGTTTCGGTTGTCAACGTAGTTATTTACGGATCAGTCGCTAGCCAACAGTACACAAAAAAAACAAAGGTCGGTAGCAACGATAGTTTCTTTAATTGACAATTGCATTATACAAATGTAAAATATATTTATTGTGTGCATGTTCAAATAAATAGGACGTAATTTAAATCAAGTACCCATTTATTGGGCAAGTCTGGACAGAAATGAAATTGGATTTGACGGGTTGTCAAAACACAGACGAACAATGTTATATTAAGATTTTAATTTTGATAACAAATTTATTAATTTAATTTAACAGCTGCCTATGTGGTTTTAATATCAACAACTGGGGTTTATAAAATTGGCGTGTAAATACAACATGCGTAATTGAAATCTGGTTTAACGGCACAAACGGGGCTATATTATGCCACAATTCCCTTGGTTTTACAGCCCCTAATTTTTAGCTGTGCTGGACCCATGGCCTTGCGAAAACATTCGGTTGGAATTTAAAACCGAGGCATCATGCACACGTGACTTTAAAGTGACTCGGGCATTTGCTTGGTGTATGTACACTGTTAGAAGTAATTCTGTATTTTTACATATAAAATAACTGACAGCGAAGTTGCCAGTTAATTTAGCTGTATTTTCACACACACCTGTATATGTACACTTATTCTGTGATAACACTTGACGAAGTAAATTTAATGCTGCATGTACAATAACTTACAATCCAGTAAAATTACTTGAATTTTTAACATACAGGTACATGTAAAAACACTGTTAAAAAAACTGGCAACTTTGCTGTCAGTCATTTTATATGTAAAAGCATATTTTTCAAAGTTTTCACAATTTTATTTCACTGGTAGATTACTTAATGGTTTGTTACACGATCAATAAAAGCAGAGTTTAATCATAAATAAAAAAGAACACGCAAAATAAAATAGTTTTATTGAAAAAATTAACATAAAAGTATACATCCTTATTTAGGCTTACAACATTGTGTTCAATAGAAACTAATATGTATATAAGCCCTCCTAACTAAATACTTATTTCGAATCTCCCATTGGTTGAAATATTGCAGTATTTGTAAAAAAAAAATTATTAGAAACCATTACCAGGAGGCTATCATGAAAACTCAAAACAGGCACTGGCAAGTAGCCATAGGCCTATCCTATGCCCGGGTCACCACGAAGTAATGGGGTGTTTGTGGCCTGGCAAAAATCGATACTTCGTATATTTCTTAATAGCACTAGTAAACCTAGCATTTGTTGGAAATTCTTTAATCTATATGTCCCTGCACTCTACACTGTTTCAAACTAGGCTATGCCAGAAACTACAACAAGAAATTTTCCATGACGTCACTTATTGACCTTTTAATAATGGCGCAGGTGTGAAGTTAGAAATTATTAGGCCTACAGCGTGTTCAAAAATTACTAAACAATTCACTTCTTAATGAATTGAATGATATAATCGCAGTGAATGTTGTCAAAAATATCAAAAGAACCATTCACCTGTTGAATTGTCCATCGATGATTTCACGCCACGAGTCCGACGCTGAAACGTGGTCGTTGACAAATTTGCGACATAGTAAATCTCTTGATACAATTGTCATAGTTTAAGTAGACAACAGTTTCTAGTTTCCAAACAGACGTAAATCCCTAAACTTCTATAACGGACATCAAAACATGAATAAGATTCAAAAACAGACTGTAAAATAATTTTATAACTTATTTTATATTTTACGACAACGGTATCGCATACATTCTTTGAGTTTACATAGCGATAACCTGTAATTCATCGCATACTTAGTTACAGTAATATTACAAGTATACTGTATACTTTTACAGTTAAATTTGTAGTAAATTTACGATGATTTCTAACAGTGCACGACGGGCTTTATTATCCTGGTTGGTACAGTGAAGGGGGGCATTAACCCTCATTTCATACATATTGTGATCAAAGCGAAACGAATTAAATATCATACAAATAAATTAGTATACATGAGTAAAATACTATTACCACTGTGTGATCAATACAAATTACAGTGTATCACCAGGCTATATATTGCTTCCAAACATCAAAGCGAGAACATTTGAATATAATAAACCTGTATCTGTAATATACATACATAAAACCAATTATCTCAGTCTGATCAATTCAATTATAAAAATGTACATTATTATAGATATATAAATATTTACACAAATTTAAAACGAAAAATCAGATTATACCTTCAATTAATATTTCCCACAAAATTTGTCTTAAAGTTTTTAGCCCTTGTCGAGCAAATAAATGACGTTTTGGCTGGAAACGGTAATGATTTAATCTTGTAGAGATGGATCGGTAAGTTATAATTGTTTTTTGTGGTGTTTAACGTCCGCTTCCAGCAAAGGTTATATCGCATATTGTGGTTTAGAAGGCGAACCTATTTCCAAGCCACATACGCTCACACCAGGAATTCATACCAGGGGTGACCGGCAAGTAAATACATGTACTTCGAAGCGTGACATTCTAAACCACTTGACCACCTTAACCTCAGTATAAATTGTTCATACAGGTTAAGAATTATAGGGCCGTGGGGTGATCTGCTACGTATCTCTAAAAGATATATATAGAATGTAACATTTCTAATGATTCGTTAAATTGAATTGATATTAATTGTTTATTTCTTACAATATGTAGTTAGTTTGTCTTATCCACAGGTTTGTCCTATCGTTTACTAATAGCATTTTATAACTAGGAAGATTCTCAAATTGACCTACTAATGAATAATTTTTACCCAATCAATATCGTAAAGTTGATTAGGACACAGACTAGACTAGTTTTCTAGTACATTTAATTATAACCTTCCCGAACAGCTAAACATTGGAAATGAAAAGACTGACGTATAACAGAGTAATTTGTCCCACTGGGGTGCTCTGTTAACCCAAAGGAATCGGGGACAGAGTAAATATGAGAGAATTAGAGAAAGGGCTGACCATTTTCGCTATTATATTCACTTGATTTAATATATGTTGTTTATTTGTTGCAATGTCTATGCAGTTTGTCTTGTTTACAGGTTTAGTTTGTTTTGCGGGTAGTATAGGGTAGTGAAATCCTCTTGAAGTTTCTAATAATCCAAAAATAAACAATGAATATTTGAAATTCTCAGTCATTTTTTATTCTATTTAAGCCAAGTTATCAATGGTTAGTTTATTGACTGTCTCCGTGAGTTACATCAAACTTGGTCGGGCATATGGCGGGCTGATACGGCAAGCATTATCTAATCCAATCAATATCTAAGTCATGCGTTGTCTATGAGATTGATTATGGGTCTATCACTTGAATACATACATAGGCAGTAATTTATATAACATCAGAACCTAGAAACACACTCGGCAATGTGCCAAGTTAGGGATTGTATAATGTATCCTTCAGAAAAAATTAAAATAGACATGTATTATAATTTGATTTCTAGAGACTGAAAGATCTATACGACACAAACCCCTACAAAAAAGCAAGTAAAAAAATAATTGAATGCATAGTTATTGTAAAGAATCTTTGGCATACGTATGCATTGCTTTCTATTTCAATTTTCTTTGACTATAGGTAACATATTAAAAAACAGACCTATTGATGTGACGGATAATAGTAAAAACAACCCGTTGGTCTCGTGGAGGATAAAAGGCAGAACATTGTAATGATAGATTATGTAGCTAGTCAAATGAAATAAGGTGTCGAGTCATATTTCTCTGCACCAGCTCACAAAGACGAGTATACATGTATATGCCATGCAATACGGTGTGAGTGAAAGTCTGGCCAAACAGCGACGCTACTTTCAAGTCGCATTTAGTTTTTCAACTCCCAAGGCCATCTTTCAGACGTGGTATTTCACCCGAGTCGCTGAAAACACTACCCCAAGCAGGAATGTTTTATGTTACATCCTGTGTATTCACACTGTGTATTCGAACACAATACCGAGTTCCGGTTTCCCTCGGCATGCATGATTACATGTCTATTCAGGCGAGGGAGAGATAGACAGAGAGTTGGGGTTTAACGTTTACACGACAGACACTAGCTCATTTTAATTCAATAATTCGATTACACCAACGCGGTTTTACAAGCGACCCTACCACTTGTCACACACAAGCGGGGAATCGAAATCACTTGACTCACGGGTTAAAACTTTCGGTCAGCCAATCTTCCTATTTCCATCAGGTCAATGATCATTTTTCGATGATAATACATATATTGAATAGAAGTGGGCTTAACCTATCCCCGGAGAACTTGCCCAATATATATTTCACTTTCTTCAAAATCAGATAAAAATTGTGACCTGTAGAGTGTATTGTGGACGGACAGACAGATGGACGTCTGGACAGACAGGGGCGATTATATACGTCCTCATGAAAATGTTGGCGTATAAGATAAAATGATGTAATGGAAAATTCCACTAGTATGATTCAAACAGAATCAAACTACATGGGTTGGTAACAGAGAGAGAGAGAGAGAGAGAAATGGGGTTTAACGTCCACTCAACACAACTAGGTCATTTCGGGACTAACATATGGGGTTTTTTAATTTTTTTTTTTATTTCAATAATTCGCTTGCGCGAAGGGGTCTTTAGCAGTGGGAGGAAACCGGAGTGCCTGGAGGAAACCCACGAGGTTGAGAAGGCGCCCCTATCTCCATGCCACATACGCTCACATCAGGGCTCGAAACCACAGCCGCAAGCCAGAGGTGACCGGCCAGCTAGAGGTCGAAGCGCGGCACTCTAGACCACTAGGCCATCCCAACCCCCCGGGTTGGTAACATATTGTTGTGTTAATTTAATAAATACATGTAAAACTCTATATTAAATTCAGTTTGATATTTTCAAATAATCAATAAGTTTATACAGCAATATTGATTGCATTCGGCTTAGGTGTGTGTAGTATGAAAACCTGAGTTTTAGATACATTTCTTCCACAATACTGAAATATGAATTTTACATTTACTCTCTTGCGGTACAAACTGTCTGAATTTGATGTATTTGTTTTGTTCATAACCTGGATCTTTTATCTTTACTCGTTTTGAGTTATTACTTTGTCGTTCACAAAATGGTATTGTATGAAATTAGAAACGTGATTAAAATACAGAATTGATCAAGATAATATAAACATAAATGTGAAATAATCTTGTAGTAACAAATATATTCTTGTCCTGTATTTTTAATTGTTAAAAAAGACAAGCGATTCAGGACTAAAATAAATATCATGAATCAATGAATTTTTAAATATGAAATGGATGAATGTGAACAAGAGTTTCTGGCTTGTTTCGAACCTGCATCTACATAAAATTTGGCAATTAACAATCAGAATCACCCCCTTCAAAATGACATTTCATGCCCATGCCAACCAGAGCTAAATTCAAAACCATTGTGGAAAGAGAATGTTGGGTTTTTTGGGGGGTTTTTTTTGCTCGTTCTCTGTCCATCCCTTTTTAAAACGTGTGGGTATCTTGCATGGCAACCACTTATTGCAAAATAATTATATAATTCCAGCTCTGATAAGACTGAATTATGTATGTATTCATGCTATAATCTATGGGTTAATAAAAGAGTGAGAGACAGAGAGAGAGGTGGGTTTAACGTCCACTCGACACAAACTAGGTCATTTCTGGACTAACAAATGGTTTAATTTTATTTCAATAATTCGCTCGTACGTAGGTTTTTTAGCGGTAGGAGGAAACCAGAGAACCCGGAGAAAACCCACGAGGTTGGACAGGCTACCCTACTCCTTGCCAACCGGGGATTCGAAACTACGCCAGTTGACTCAATGACAGGCTTTACGATACAGCACGCACATGCTAACCATTCAAGCCATCCAACCCCCCTATGGATTAATAAAGGTTTACAATATGCATACCTGTAAGTGCCCTGGCACATCAAGTATTTCGGTACTGCATCACTCTTTAATCTTACAATCTGTGCAGTTCTTTCCATACAGTTATTATTAAAATGTTAAAATGAACACTACATAGGAGGGATCGAATCAATGGTATTTTGTCTCGTGTTCTGCAGTTTCTCTCCAACATTAAACATCTGTTCGGCTCCTTAAGTTTATTGGGAAATCTAATAAAGCAAAACATTTTCTTATATATTTTTGCAGCCTATTCTTGTTAAGTTTATTTGGGACAAACTTATTGTAACTTTAAGTGATATAAATGTATTTGGTTGGATAAGTATAAGTTCGTTCTGGTGTCACAATGCGACCCAAAACATCCAACCAACTGGCTTCCATCTATAACTTATAACGATAAGTTAAAGAAGAAAAGTAGATGGACCTTTAAAGTAAAATAAACTAATAGTCTAAATTTACAAAAGCTATGTCGAGCACAACCAGTTTTGTCCATTCTGTTGAATGGATAGATTCAGAAGATAATCTGGCACGAAGACAATAATAATACTACATGTTTAGGTCTTATGCAGATCTTTGTAAATAATTTGTATTTGTTGGTGGTAAAGGTTTGCTTCAGCCAAATTGATCTATACTGTTCAGGCTTAGATTTTTTCAGCCAGCCCTCTTAGTTCATTGGTTTCCTAATAATTATGGATGATATTAAATTAGAATATCCCGTAATTTTGTAATTTTCGCATCATGCGTTAGCTTAAGCCAGGCTGACACTTGCACGATTCCGTGGCACGCATTGGCACGACTCGAGTCGGCACGACACCGTCCGATTTGCGCAAACTCGTCGTGCCAATGCGGGAAGTGCGTAAACAATGCTCAAACTATGCGTGAACTCGTCGTGCCAGTTCGTGTCAATGTGGGCACTGATGGGCACGACAAAATCGTGGCCAAAAGTCGTGCAAGTGTCAGCCTGGCTTTAGATTGCTGTGAGTGCACAATTCGTGAGGGTGCGTACCGGGACAACGGCCGTATGTCCAGGATCTAAGGCAAACTTTTATTGAAAACTTTGTGGGTATATATTGTCCTAGGATATTTAAATAGGATATTTAGATTGAGAACCCATTTCTGTCCTTGCTGACTAACAAGGACATCCGGGGATTGAGCCCAATGTTAGCCATTTTCAACAGGTTGGTTATTGACCCTTTTGTGAAGGAAACCGACTTATGACACAGATATTAACTTTTCCTGTTCGGATTACTATTCAAAAAATCAAACATTTTTTATATGCTCTTTGTGTATTTCGATTTGATCTTTATAAATGATAAATATTTCTCTATTTTTGTTTCACTACTTCCTCGTAATAAACTGCTTACTTTATTGTTAGACTATTAATGCCTATGATTATACAATTATTTTCTGGGCATATATCCAAACTTATTTGTTTTGGTTTTTATTTTTTTTTTTATTTTGTGTCATTATTTCCTTGTAATAAGCTTCTTGGATTATGGTTGGCAATTGCTGTAAGACGATAAATGACCAAGAATATTTTTCAATTGTTCTGGCTGAAAGACCTGGCCATATACCCATATTTGGCTATAAATCAATCATGATATGATTACGGAATGTCAAAAGAAACTTCGCGGCAAATGTTGAATATTATGAAATGTTGAATACAAGCAAACAAAACCAACAAAGACAACCCTGCAGACAAGACCCCAACTAGACCGACATTGCAAGCAATTAGGTGCAAATGTCGGTCAGTCGTTAGCGTCTACAGCGCTGTTTAAGGTCACGTGGAAGTATTGGTAGATATTTCGTTTCCGGTTCTTCACTCAGGACCTGATAACTTTGCTAGTTAATTTTCCTAACATGAGTATACAACGCACACTATTTGACCCCCACCCGATATGTTCACCACCTTTAGTTATGCAGTTATTACTAAACACCTTGCGAACTTTTTCATAAATATCAACTGTTCTATTTATTTCTGGTCGAAAGTCAAAAAAAAGAATTTGAATTTGTCTCTAAAATATAAACTTTGTCACGGCGTAATGTATCCAGATTGATTATTTAACATCTAATTAAAGATACATTATGGGAGATTATATAACGAGCTGGCAGTTCTCACTATAATAGTTGAAACGAGAGGATGTAAAGGGGATTTGCTGAAATTTTAAGTCAAAGTGGTGGTCTATGAATCGAGAATTTAACGATTGAAATTTAGGACTAGAATCGATCATCATTACTATTACAATTTTAAAACAAAACTTAGTCGCGATTATCCATTTTTGGATTCAGTTACAAATTAGCGTTGAGCAGTAGCTCGGATTCTAATCCCATAAATATTGCAGGCTGGCGATGGCATCGAGATTTGATTATGGTCTTGATAAGTTAATTAATGTCTTATTATAGATAACATTTCAGCAATCCTAAAGAAAGATCTGCAATAGACACATTTCTGTTTGCCCACGACACAATGGCGCTGGGTTTATTAGTTACTTTAATTGCATATCGCGAGCACCATAGATCGATGGAATATCAATTCAACACATCTTTGAAAATACTGATCGTAATTTAACAATTTTTGGACCAATAATTCTGTTATCATGGTGTTCTATTCTAGGCTTTTGCTCGGTTCGCCAGAAGGCTCACATCTTTTAAGGGGATTAAAAAGATGTCACCAAATTATTAAGGCGTGGTCTACTAGTATTTTAGTCTAAATAGTAAATTATATGTTTGCTAAGGACTAAATAGAGATTATGTGAACAATTTTAACTTAATGCAAACACCTTAACATAAAAAGGCAAACATTTATATTGATATACGATTCAATTCGTGATAGTAGATTTTCACGAAAAACTGCAAGTAATGATCAGCAGCTTTAATAGACCAACATTGTGTAACAGATATACAGTTCTGATATTGAATTATAATATAGACGGGAGACTACTCGTTTAAAACTACAAAACAATTATCTCCACCAATATTGGTCGACATGTTATGGATCAATAATATGATATTAACCATATTCACGAGAGACTACTCGTTTGAGACTATCTATATACTGTATGCAAACTGAGGTACCTATATACTGTATGCAAACTGCAGACAACCGCTTCAGTTTAAATATAATCAAAATTTAAAATAAAACGGCCAGGCAGGATGATGTTTTTATTCTAATGGTGAATAGAGTCGGGGCCGAGATACTACCATGTAGTGACGCCCACATGGACGGATCTTGCTTAAAGGCCATATTCAAAAAGCTTTTTTTATAAAGTTAAAAATTACCGAACCCTGGGTTTTCCTAGTAATGACTTTGAAATATACACGTAAATTAAAAAAAAAATAAGCAAATAAAATTAAATTCAAGCATCACAATAAATTTATGTAATATAAATATTTACAATATATAAACGGGATTTCCTTGAACATCTGTGGGTTATCAAATGACAAAATATTTTTCTTTGAACATTAAAGTATCAAGCATAGACATATATTGATTACGGCGTTTACACACCTGCAAGTTAAAGGCAACGGGGTCTTTCTTCCCATATCGCCGACTCACCAAAATTTGGAAAGTCGACCGCGGCACTCTTTGATGAACTAAAACGGATTAAAAGGGTTAATGAAGAAGGGACCAGTCATTATTAATATAGTTCACTTAAACTGATTTTTATCAGAACTCAATTCACTCCCTAAATAGTAAAATGAATATGGTTCACTTAAATTACACGAACTTGAATGTTGTCAAAACTCAACTCACTCATTATTAAATAAAATAGTAGGCTACAATTCAACATGAAACTGACAGGTGATCGACTGAATATTAGAATTTTTGGATTATGCGTACAAAAAAGTTAAAATTATGTGTTATATTATATGTTAAAGGTTGTAAATGTTTGTTATAAATTTGAAAAACATTCTCTCAAAATCATCTGCGTAAATAGTTTTATCCTTCAGCTTATTGGGTCTATTGTTCTTGTCCACTCATCCCCTAATGCCCCCGTCAGACCGGAGTGGTGACCGCACCGCGCGTGGACTACGTTCATAGAGATGTTACCACGCTGCCTCGCGACCAACCACGTTCTCTCAGCTTTCCAGGTCACATGGCATAACCTTGGCATTTGTCTTGAACATACTCGAAGCAAACGCCGTGACTCAACGATCACTGGCGACTATGGAGACCACAGCACGTTTCTGGCGTTTCCACCACGCTTATGATGACCTTGGCGCGCTCTGAGACCATTTTTTGTCGCAGTAGCAGCACAGTAAGGACCTTCGTGACCCTATCACGTTCTCTTAGCATTCAAGGTCATATGGTAGAACCCTGGCGTTTGTTTTGAACATTCTCAAAGCAAACGCCGTGTCTCAGCGATCATAGGCGACCGTAGCACGATATCTGACGTTTCCACCACGCTTATGGTGATCTTGGCGCGCTCTGAGACCATTGTTTGTCGCAGGAGTAGCGCAATAAGCACGCCACCTCGGTCTGACGGGGGTATTAACACCGACCAAAAGTTTGCCCCCTGAAACTCGTTGAGTCGGCGATATGGGAATGAACCAAGGCAACACGGAATTTATTGAACGGTGTTTAATGTCACCTGTTAAATTAATTAATTGTCAAATAATATAGGAAAGTGGTTACTGTGATAATCATCACTTCTACGTAAAATCCTGACCCACGAAATGGGAGCACAAATTCTTTTGATATGTTACTTTATGAATAAACTAGTAAAAGCGACATAATTGTGCAATATTTCTAAAGTGGGATGGCCTTGTATAACGCCAATAAAAAGTTAAAACAAAATCATTGAATGCATATGACAATTGATATACAATTTCATAAATTTACCTGTTATTAGACACGCAAGACATTAAAACCCCATTTTTCCAGTGTAATATATTAATCTGTGATACTGAAAGCGTCCCTTTCCTCCGTTTAATTGCAGAGTCGGTTGCACGTTTAAACCCACCATTGTTACCACATTGGCTAACCATTCGACCAAGAAATAGCAAAATGGCAGACAGTACGCCGTCGGATTGCCAGTTAGTGATACCCTGATATTTTTGCCCAGTGCATGCCTCGTGGGTGGTCTTCGGGACATACTTGTATTGGCAATACCCTGTAAATACTATCGTAAGAGTGCATCTTTAAATAAACGCTATACCTTTCATAAATATATCAGTACTATGGTATTGATTATTTTAATGTACATGTTCACAGTACATGTTTCAAATGTTGATGTTTCTCAAATTGCAATAGAGTCGGTTCGATTTTTATATGTGAGTATTTCTGTCAGTTCTTTGAAACCATGGTAAATCGATGATCTAACTTCGCAAATTCATTTCGCACCAAAATCCCCCGAGAAGATTACAGGACTGGAGGTCGGGTGTTCGATCCCAGCATTGGCCGAGAAAGTTCATCTCGATTTTCCGGCGTGATTTCCCCTTGTCAGTGATGTAGAAGGAAGGCCTGACAAGGACAGCTGCCTAGTCGTTCGGATATGACAAAAACCGAGGTCCCGTGTACGCATTGGAGTGCACGTAAATGATCCCTTGGCAGTTGGAATTCTATATAAGAGTAGGCCGTAGCGCAGCTGCCCGGGCAAAATTTCCCTCATTGCACACTGTATGGAGTATGCCCGTCTTCCATTAGCCCAGGTTAGGTGCAAAAGAGTAGGACGTTAAACCCCATTTCATTTCATATAAAAATGGCACGGATTTGAAAATCGGTTAAAAAAAGGGGGTTAATGAAAGTGGTAACTAAAGAAATTCGGCCAAATTTTAAACTGTGCTCAGTGAAATTAAGCCCTTTGCACTTATCTTTACGGGTAGGGTCGTGGAAGGTGCACTCAAAGCTGAACTTTTGGTGCAAATACGACCAGAGATTTGTGATTCACTGAAACCCCAAGCAATGTCGAAACTTGTGCGGGGGTCTGTTTCAAGCGACTGTAGGTCAAATGATTTATTTAACTACAGCAAATATAAATAGTCAAGTCATCTACTGCTGTGGCTGAATGTTTAGACCTCCTGAAATCAAGGAAAGACATCCCAAAACTGATTTCAAAAAGGAGATTCAATAGCACTTAGTATCCATGGTAGTGGGGAAATTATTCCGAGAAGAAAGTCTGTGATACAGCCACATGCCCACATCTGAAGGAAGAGTTCAAACCTTTGCCTGCTCCTAGTGCATCATTTTTATTAAACCAAAGATGGTAAATAAAGACTTATGCTTAACTTAAAAGAAATGAATAAGATTGTTGAATATTTCAAAATGTAAAGACTTCAATCTGTCTGTGACATGATTAAACCCAATTCATATTTGGAATTGGTTGATTTGGAAAACGCCGTTCATTCTGTGAATGTGACTTGAAATAGTCGAAAGAAACTTCGTTTCAGACAGAACGGAAGTTTATTCCACACATGCACACCCTTTGGGTTGTCGTGTAGTCCTATGGTTTTTACGAAAATAATGAAACCGGTTATGACATACTTTTGTCGAAATGGCATTCTTTGTGACTCAGCACTAAAATTAGAGTGTCAATTAAAAATTATGATATCGAAACTAGAATCCTTGTGGTGCTATATAAACTGTGAAAAATCAGCTCTTACACTTTCCAAACAAATTACATTCGTATAGGTTTAATTATTAATTCAGACAAGTGACTGTACAATTGCCGGATGAAAACTCTATAAATATCACTAAGTATTGTTTTCAAATTCTGAAAAGATTGTCCCCATCCATTCGGGAAATAGCAACAGTATTTCATCTTTCTAACTCTGAAGTTCCAGAGCTCTGTAAACACAAATAATTCAGATTAAATCAGTAGAGTTTTGATGAACGTGTGAGTCTTGGTGAGAGTTCTAGGAATGAAATTCAGTGGTTGGATTGTATTATGTTACTGTTGTCTGCCCAGGACAAACTCTCCACATGTTGGACCTCGATATTTTTGAAATTTATAAACATTGAAGTGTATACAAATAACATATTGTGGATCATTCATAACCCCCTATTATAACATGTAAAGCTTAGGAGAGTGTGTTAATTGTAACGATTTTAAAAGAATATATTAAAAGGATCGATATATTATGAGGATTAGAGATGAAATTGTTCATTGCATTCATTGAAAAGAGTATCACGTGATACTATATCCCGTTGATCAAGGAGAGGACTTGCTAAATCAGGAATTGATATTAAGAAATTTAAAAACACAGACCAGAGCGAGAGAGAAATGTGGTTTAATGTACACTCGACACAACTAGGTCATTTCGGGACTAACATATGGCTTAATTTTATTTCAATAATTCGCTTGCGCGTAGGGGTCTTTAGCAGTGGGGGGAAACAGGAGTACCCAGAGAAAACCCACGACTTTGGACAGACGACCCTACTCCTTGCCATGTACTACAGGGGATTCGAAACCACGCCAGTTGACTCAATGGCAGGCCGTATTAGCAAAATAAAGTGCCCGAAATTTAATAAAAGACTAATGTTACTTTTCTTTCAATTGAATACCACGAGTTCGTACTGAAGTTACTATGGATTGAAGCATTTGTATTGATACTCTATGGTATGCGACAATTTCGGGCATGGATTATTATTTGTTAATGCAGACTGCAACAGTCTGGTTGGAATTCAGGTCGACATAGAATCGGACTTCGGGCTAAAAAAAACGTATTTGCGGTGGTTAAATTTTCAAAATTTTCTCAGGGAGCGCGAATCCTCCATACCCGGTGCCGATTGATTGGTTGTTTGGGATATGGGATTCGGGGTGACAGCAGTTTAATTTTCAAACATTCATCGAGCTGTACCCTTCTGTATCACTGGTCCATTTTATGTAAAAATTTATCTGATAGTTCTGGGTTTATCTTGTTAAGAGGACACCGGTGAAACGCGACACATCTTCATAAGAGACTTCTGATTATTAAAAAAATTAAAAGCCACGTCATAATCCAATTGTATACATAATGAATTTAATTATCGTATCAATTTCACACGTTCTTCTTTATATTATACATAATTATTGGCCTGCGGAGAATAAAAGGTCGGACTATTCATTTTATTCGTGCAAACCAGTGAGGTGTTACAATGGTTACACATATATAGAAGATGTTCAAGAAAAAACGCCATAATGCATGGTTCCTACTACCACGATTCGCCCAAAAAAACAACGTGTTTGCGATGGTCAAGTTTTCAAAATTTTCTTTTTTTGAAGGGGGTCATATACGTCGTCTGTAAACCGATTTTTTTATATTTTTTTCAGGCATTTCAGATTCTGCCCCCCCCCCCCCCCACTAACATTCATCGTGCCCATGTCAAAAGCACGACACCTCAATTTTCCCACATCAAAAATAATCAAAAATGCTGATTTGAAATCAGAAACAGTTTTTGCAAATTATTATTTTACGAAGGTCGAAAGAAAAGAACGGCCAGTTTGAAGAATAGCTTTTTAAAGATGTAACCAGCGACTGCCATACAGGATACGCCCACATTTTCGAGAGATGGATAGAGGACACGCTAAAAAGAAAGTGATCTTCCTACAATCATGAAGGGCCATAATTCATGAAGTTACAATTCGATATGCGCAAATATCCAAAGATCTCTGGGTAATAAACATGCATTTCAAGTTTCATCAAAATCGGATTAAAACTGTGACCTCTATAGTGTCCACAGCCTTGATTTACCATATTTTTACACTATTCGCCTACAAGCGGCGGCCATTTTGTTCAGCCTTCATTTCGGGGTAACGGCGATATAATCAAACTTTTTATCAAATCTGATATTAATTGTAACCTCAAAAGGCACCACAAGCTAATCAGGGGCCACAATTCAGGAAGTTACGATTCCATATGCGCAAATATCGACAGGAACCAAGATCTTTTGGTTATAAACATGCATGTCAAGTTTCATCAACAAAATTGGATTAAAATTGATAAACCATATTTTTAAACCAACCTTGATAAACCATATTTTTACACTATTCGCGTACAAGCGGCGGACAGTTTTGGTCTGATTTTCACAAATTCGATATAAACCTTCTATACGGTGTAACGGTGATATAATCAAACTGTTTTGTGAATCGGATAATAATTGTGACCTCTAAAGGGGCCACAAACTAAAAAAAAGGCGACTTTGCGTACAATCGGGGGCCATAATTCAGGAACTTACAATCTGATAAATGGTCCACAACTTTTACATATCATATTTTTACACTATTCGCGTAGAATCGGCGGTCATTTTGTCCGCCAATTTTGGTACGATTGTCACGAATTTCGAACTAAAGCTTCACTATGGAGTAACGGTGATATAATCAAACGGTTTTTAATCGGATAATAATTGTGATCTCCAGAGGGACCACAAACTAAATTTTTGGTACAATCATGGGGCCATAATCCAGGAAGTTACTATCCGATATGCGCAACTATCGAAAGAAACCAAGATCCCTGTGTTATAAACATGTATTACCAGTTTCATCAAAATCGGTTCAGAATTGTGACCTTGATAGTGTCCACAATCTAAAAACGTGATGGTTTGGACAATCGGGGGACATAATCCATGAAGTTTCGATCCGATACATGCCAATATCGAAAGGAGCCAAGATCTTTTGGAGATAAACCTATATTTCAAGTTTCATAAAAATCGGATAAGAATTGTGACCTGTAGAGTGTCCAGAAACAATTGTGGACGGACGGATGTCAGGTCGGACAACAAAATACGTCCACATAAAAATGTGGGCGTATAAAAATTAGTATATGATAATTGTGTTTTTGAAATAATTAGAAATTTCATTTAAATAAGTGTTGTTTTTACTGGTGCAAACAGGCTTTGAGATCTCGCGGATAGAATATAAAAGTACTCTCCTCACGAAAATGAATAATATTAATTACCCACCCTTCTAGACCAGTATTCTTTTAAGACTGAATCACACATGCGCATTGATGTCTCACTATTGATTGACTGATAGAATCATGATCGCGCTTGAACTTAAGGTAAGTCGTTCAATTTTTTTTTAAAATTATCATGGACCTCATGTATTATAATAATATAATCCTTAACAGAAGAATCTTGGCAGGCCCGTATCTAGACACCATTAAGCCGGGGGGCATTACCTTTCGGTAGGGGGGCGAACATTTTGAGGAAATTTTCGGAAAGGTCATTCTAACAGACTGTTGTTATCATCATGCTATATAGTTACCTAGACGTCTAATAAGCATTTTAAAATAAGTGTTCAAACAAAAAAAAAAATAGCTTTTTTAGGTTAATATAAGGAACTGTGTATACTTTAATGATTGTTAGCAATTTCTGAGCGGGGGGGCGAGCATTTCACGCGGGGGGGGGGGGGGCATGCCCCCCCGCGCCCCCCTGTAGATACGGGCCCGAATCTTGGTGATAGAGAGCTTCATTCTTGTAACTTCTTATTATTGCTGGTGTTGATACAGTTTTTGCTAGGTCGTTTAATTGTTGACATGAGTATATTTAGTCAGGGGTTAAAATAGAACACACAGCTGTAAATGAATAGCGACAACATAATAATACTTCTTTCAAACCAAACAAGTACAGTGATGATGCGAGTTATAAATATGCTTTTTATCTCAAAAATGTCATACGTTCCTATTAGTCGTGAATAACATTATTAATTTTTTTTTATCGATATGGTCCATTGCATTTTCTACTAAAGTAAGGTATATGAAGTAGAGTTTAGTGTCCAGCAGTATATTTATTACATAAAAGGGAACATCCCAATTTGAACAGTCTCAAAAAATATATATCCGGGTTTGTATGAAATTTAATCGCCAAAATATAGAGGAATGGTGTATTTAGCTTACCTCAAAATTTCAGTTCAAAATATTGAGTCGTTAGGACATGAATGTCAAAACCGCTTATATGGACACGTAACCCTTATAAGATTTTGGTTGACCTGATAATCTATTGCATTTCCTTTCTATGCTCTCCTTAAATTAAATAATTAAATGGCGGCTGTATTTCAATCCATTAAAACTTATTGCCACCCGACGTCCTACAAAGTTCATTATGGGCTTGCCACATGAGTAAATGTCTAATAAATAATTTATATAACATTTGAGGCCTACAGAGAGATCTGCATTAAGTGCACCTTTAAATAGCATTGGTACCGAACTAGACAAAATGCTCTACATGTAGAACTGGTTTAACTATTAAGCAAATAAGCACCTATCTAGGGCACTAGGGCATCACGGAACAATGTCTGATGCTTTGTTATATATGACATATTCAAAATAATTAATTTCAAGAATGAAATAAGAACTTTAAAACGCCACAATGCAGTCAGACTGACTGAATGTTCAGCGCTATAGTAAACGATTATTATTTCATTATTTAACTTTCAATTAGTTTTTCATTGTTTTTTTTTGTGTTTTTTGGTTGTTGTTGTTTTATTATTGTTTACATTTTGAATTATATAGTTCATGTGGGCACTAGCATTTTCAAATTGCATAGGGCCTCCATATGTCTTTATCAGGCAGAACTTGCATGAAGATACATGTGATAACTCTGTGTATAACTTACGATATGATATAGGGGAGCACTGCATACAATTTATTAAAGTGGTTTATATTCAAAATTAGATGCTTTTTTGTTGTTAATGGCGATGGTGGTTAGAAAACATTCTCTATCCGCATAACCACAGATAAACGTGTTCGGCTCAGATAAACACTTTGAATATGATAATATACATGTATGTAACTAGCTAGGCATTCCAAAATAAAAATCGCTACTCCTCACTATAATGTCAAGACTGGCCTGTAGTTAGCCTACAACCCCACGTGCGCTTTACATCATGAGGTATGTGGTTGATCCCACACTTGTAAGTATCGCCTGCCTAGCCTCGTGAGATTACCCGGGTCCTCCGTTTCCTCCCTACTGCTAACGACCCCTGGATGCAAGCGATAAACCCCTAGCCTCAAATTACCGATTTAACGTTCTTTCTCATTTAAAAGACGATTATTTTGTCTATTACCGATTTAACGTTCTATCTCATTTAAAAGACGATTATTTTGTATATTTTTCTAGATGTTAAACAGCCTTTACTTATCAACATGGGAGGTCAGATACCAATGCCAGTACAAATTCTATGGATTATCATATTAACCACTCTTGTTATGATGCTTGGGATGTTATCTGTTGTCTTCATTACAAATTATCTCATAAACAAATGTACGTAATATTTAACCAGACCAATCAATCGTCATATGTTTTAAGCATATATTATGCTTTATATCGCCTAAACAATCGTGATATATCAGAGGCGGATACAAGGGGGCGCGAGGGGCGCCCCTCACCCTAATTTTTCATGGTGCCATTTTTTAATGCTGAAAGTGCCCCAAATATGTCCGTGCCGAACGTTTACTTAGACGAAAATGTCAGCCAAATAGCTCTTGGAATGGCTACAGATGCAAGAAAATGGCGCATAATTTTCTTTGGGGACACCCCCCCCCCCTTCAGCGACGTGCCCTGTCTCCGCGGTCAGTGCCCTCATTTTGCGCCCTCGACCCCCTTTTCAAACTTCCTAGATCTGCCCCTGTATATATCTAACCAATCGTCACACTATGATCTAATAATAATATTCATGATCACCCAACCAATCGTCACGATATTATTTAACATATCACACAGGCAGGTTATACCACCAACTCAACCGATCATCATAATATTGTTTATATCACCCAAAGAATCGTCATATAAACCATTTTTCCTTCTAGCCGGCAAAATAAGCGCCTGAAATTGCGCGAATTTTGGGCTGGAGCCATTCCTGTGTGTCAGTTTTCGGTCATCGATCATTAATTGTATCATCAATATTTCAAAAATCGAATTTCTTTATGTCTATGCGCGACATGTGTTTGTCTAATATATAAACGACACAAATTTAACAGATACAAATACATGTTATTCCATAGGTCGGCCTAGACAATGAAGGGGACGCAGTTAGTTTTGAGTTTGTCCGACTCCCTTGGGTATTTGCCCCCCCCCCCACATTTCCAATGAAAAGCATGATGTTGTTCTGGTTCTCAACCAGCAGGCACTATCAAAGACATATCAGATTTGTTACAAATTGTCTCGAGTTTGTTCCACATATCCCAACATTTATCGGCTTTTTGTTCCGTCTATAAAATCATACATCCCTACTAAATGTGAAACAAGAAAATTCAAAAGCTAAATGGAACAATAGAACAAGTAGGCGTAAACCTTAATGTCGACAAATACGTAAGACTTTATGAAGTAAGATATTTTTATATGATTCAACCGAAAGGTACATACATTATGTATATGCAACGTAGATTATTTATATCTACATTCAAGTTTAACCAACTGTGTATAATTTTTTCAATTTTCGTCGAGCTGAATAAAGTATGAATTATTGACATAAGACGTCTATGTGTGGTTAACAGTGTGTAACTAGAACTTTGTAGAACAAATCTATTCAGGCCCGTAGCAAGCGGGGGGCAAAGGGGGCAGCTGTCCCCCTCCCCTGGAAAATTTCGGCGCCCCTATGGGGGCCCTTTGGCCGTTGTGGAAAAATCGGCTCCGTCAATGGGCGCCAAAGCGCGCAACACGAGGTCAACGTCCAAAGTCTCCATATTTGTATGGGCGACACATAAAGCCGAGTGACATTGGTTGGGCGCCCACGACGAGATTGGCGCCCAACCAATGTCACTTGGTTTTATGGGCGCCTCGCCAATCATGTCGCTATATATGAGCCGTCTCATAAGAACCCACACGATTAACACGACAACTGATGTGGTGTCCAAAACGGCCTGATTTGTGGGGTGCATTGTCTCGGAGAGGCGCCCATAATAACATGATTGGTGCGGTACCTTATAATAATGGGCTGCACATAGTGTATAATGCCGCATTGAACTGGTTGGGCGCCAACGACTTGATCATGGGCGCCCATAATATAATGCTAGTGAGATTAGTTAGGTGCCCACGAATGAATTGGGCGCCCAAAACGGCTTGATCTGTGGATTGCCTTATCCCGGAGAGGCGGCCATAATGGTTGGTGAGGCGCCGTATAATGTCGGGTCGCACATAGTGCATAATGTCGAATCAGATTGGTTGGGCGCCCACAACTTGATCAGGGGCGCCCAAAACGGCATGATTTGTGGGGGCCTCATCCCGGAAGGGCGCCCATAATACCGAGATCGTGGACACCAATAATATGATAATCTTAAAAATTCAAACGGCATGATTTGTGGGGTGCCTCATTCCGTAAGGGCGCCCATAATGACGAGATCACCGGTGCCCACAATATAATGCTAATGAGATAAGTTAGGCGCCTACGAATGAATTGGGCACCCGAAATGGCTTGATAATCTTCAAAATTCAAACAGGTCGCTCTCATGTGGGTGGCAAAAAAAAAGTACCTGAAATGTAATAAAACACTAATTCTAAATTTACTTTTCTTATAATAGAATATTGCGAATTAGTACTAAGTTGACAATGGATTAAAACATTTTGTCTGAAGCCACACTACTTTGTGCCACATATTTCGGGCATCGGTTATTATTTGTGGATGCAGCTGCCACACTCCGATCGGATGGTTGGAATTCAGGTCTGAATAGAGTGGGATTTCGGTTACAAAAAGATTGGAAAATTGGAAGTTGCTTTACTCTTTGTTTAGAATAGCCCCCCCCCCCCCAAAAAAAACCCGCATAATAATGCAGCGGTTGTATTGGGTTCGGGTAAGCCACCATATTCTTGAACAATAACCCATGAAATCCATCCTCGGCCATTGCTGGCCAGCAACATGACAGCCTTTCGTTTAATCTGGGGTCTTCCCTAAAGCTTTGGACAGTGATTTAAGGTATTGTACCCGTTTAGATAGCGTTGTTTGTCACGCAATTATTTTTTCTGTAACATTCTGCTATGCACTGGTTAATGATAAAATCGTCAAATTTAGAGCTCTGTTGAACGCGTAATGACATTGTTACGTAGTTAGCTATTGGTTGTTAATCGGGCTATTGACCAGTTATTATTTGGAGCAGAACTTTTCTTCCAATACAGCAGTGTTAAGTGGGATTAACTCTAATCAAACGAAACACTGCAAGGAGTATGGTACGCCACCCAAGGTAGACTATATTGGACCACATTTCAGTTGCTGTATTCATAGGCTGAAATAGCAGGAAAACACGTTTGCGGCAGTCAAAATTTGCTCACGACCTCCCCATATCCGTGGAATATAAACAATTGATTGGAATTCGACCCAGCCACCATAGTAAGGTTGTATCAGACGACCCACTGAATTCAGGGACTGGAATAGCAAGAAAACGCGTTTGAGGTCGTCAAATTTTCTCAATTTTCCTGGGAGAGGTGAGCGTAGGGTCCCTAGATTTTAAGCGAGTTAACAATATATTCATTAAGAGAAACTATGTCATTTCAGGATTAACATATCGTAAAATTCATATTCATTTGACGACCGACCTCCTATTCACAAAACTATGGTTTATCCCAGTGTAAACATGGTTTAGACTCTATCTGAACTACAGGGTACATCATGTTTTAGAGACTACAGTGTAGATTATGGATTGGAGGCTATCTGAACTACAGGATAATACTAACTAAGAGGGGTACACCATGGTTTGGAGACTATCCGAACTATTCTTTTGCAATTTGTGTAGGATAAATTGTATTCCGAAAACCGATATACCAAGGAAAAAAAACGTTTTGTTGAGTAAAGCTATATCAAAGCCGTATATAGATAAAGTTGCGACAACTGTGAAGCCATAAAATCCATATGACGCCATGAAAATATGACGTTATGTGTAAAAAGACGCCATCTTGGGTCCCAAGTACCTACGCACTTTCTATTTATAATATGCCCTTTTTTATTGTTGTTTTGCAATTGGCTGTCCAGACATACAGGGTGTGGATAGATTCTATTGGAGATAAAACATATATTTTTAAAACGAAAAGTATAGCTGAACATTCTATCATTATTATTATACAACACAAAGAGTATATTATTGTTTTATAACTTACTCATAAGAAAATAAAATAGAAGATCACCAGATAAGAGCGCTATGTATTAAATAAATTTAAAAATCAGATTCATCTGAACAATTCTGAATAGGCTAAATAGAGCAAGTTCACGTTGCTGTTGACAAATACGTAAGACTATAATTATGAAATAAGATATTTTTATGATATGATTCAACTATATAAACGGTATGCAAAAAGACGGTATTGTACATAGCGCTCTGTTGAGCTGAATAAATTTTGATTTGTCCCACTATTTGATTTGTTTATTTTTTGCATTGTCTATTTACTGTCTTGTCCGCAGATTTATCTTTAAGATTTTTTGAGGTTTGCGTGTAGTGCGATCCTGCTGTACTTACTATTTTTGTCATTAAATCATCTAAGGGTGGTTAACAGTGTGTACCTAGAATTTTCTTCACTAAGTCTATTGCATCCAGATATTTAAATATATTCATATAATAGTAACTATATCATTTCTGGGTTAACATATCGTAGGCTACAATTCATATTTACAAAACTATGGTTTATCCCAACTACAGGGTACATCAAGTTTTGGTGACTACCTGGTAGATCATGGCTTAGAGACTGTCCGAACTACAGGATACATCATGGTTTAGAGTCTCAGTGTCATGATTTAGAGACTCTACCCGAACTACAGTTTAGATGCCCACCACCCCCGATCCGTCCTGGTACCTGCGTTTGAGGAATTTAAAAAGAAATTATTTATCCTCCCACCACTGAAAGACACTGATTACGAGATATCGCTCTCCGATAATCTCCGGAGAACGCGACGCCGTAGGCCTATTGAATTATGTTAATTACGTCATTTTTTCTTTGGCCGAATTCGGCCGATTTTGAGTATGAATTTGTCTGACATTTTTATCATTGAACTCAACAGCATTGTTTTCTTTTCCAATTTGTTTATTATAAATTGTAGCCCGTAAAACGTAACCCCAAGAAAAAGATAAACGTTTTGTTTTAAAAAGCTATATGACGCCATGACGTCATACTTTTTTATGGCGTCATAGTTGGGACCCACAATGGCGCCTGTAAATGAGTTGTCGTAACTTTCCCTATACAGGGCTTTGGTTTATATCACCCAGTCAGGTTATATTATTATATATCACCCACCAGACCAATCGTCATACTATTATTTATATACCCAATTAATCGTCTTCTAATAAATAATAGCCGTATTGTACCATAATAGTATGTGTTACTTTATTTCAGTTACCGTAAAGGATAACAGACCCCTCTTTAGAAAAGGAACACGTTAACTCAATATTTATCATCCAGTCTTCGATATTGCAAACACGGCTAATTGGTAAATTTAAATCAACATTAATGTTGTTATCTTCCCATGAAAATCAACATTGATCCAATATTTAAGTCAAAATGAATATTTTAAAATTGACACACGAATCGCCTGTCAGAATGCTTTCGAGAGCCAATTGTATAAGCGACTAGATGAACGAGGCAAACCATATCTTATGTAGAAGAATACTACAAGTGTAGATTGGAATAACCAGACGCCAAATATTGGCATTCAATTCAGACTCTTCGGGTATTTCGCCGAACGTAACTGATTAGACATTACTGTAAAACTAGACACTGCGAATAAACTTATATCCATCCATATTATATTATTATATGCGTTGCGACCGATTTGTATCTATTTTGAGGTGCCAACAATAGATTTAGCTCCTTTAATGTCTCGATGCTTCAGACGACCAACAATCATTTGCCTTATTATTCATAAAGTATGTGCCCCATTAACACCGATATTCGTGGGGTGTCGAAGTAACACTAACAGAAGAAAAATATGATTTGTTGGGTCAAGATTTTCTTTTATATATATGGTCTGGTAGTTGATATTTGCTTTGTAGTCTGTTTGGCTACTTGAAGCCCCGATGGTCATGTGAAAATCTTTCGTCAGGTTTTCAAACTATGGTTCTATCATTGCTGAATAATATATCGACGGTTTTGTAAAGCTTGTATAAATATAGAAAATCTCCTACGGCGTAGTGATACATCATTTTTTGACAGCAATTCAACGATTGCAAAGTCTTTTTTTTTTGACCCAGTGTTTTTCAATCAAGGTCAATTAAATAAAAATATGTTGGTTTTTTTTAGGTTACTTTTAATAAAAAAAGAAAGTAGAGTTCCCTTTAAACTGGCCAATCAAATTCATGTAAAGCGATGTAGGATTATTGGGTGATCAATAGGGAATCTCCTACGAAATTCAGGTGATAGTAAACCAAATGGTTGTGTAAAGATACAGCAACAGCATATAACAGTCATAATGGAGAGGAGGCGTTATGTTTTAGCAACCAGGGCCCTGTTTCACGAAATTTTAACTTAAGATAAAATCCAATTTTAGTAGATACTTCAATTTTGATTGGCTGAGCACTAAAATCAATCTAATATTATCCAATCAAATTACTAAAATTGGGATCTTATCTTAGTTAAAATTTCGTGAAATAGGCCCCAGATATATATAGACTAAGGCAACACAAATAACAATTTTTTTTTAAAAAAATGGGTTGCATGTGCAGTCTGTCTATTGGTCTCTATGACCAAAAAATGAGACCCGCCGAAGCATTGACATGTGCCTACAATTGTTATTCATGTATATCCATTCAGATGTATTTAACTGATCCAGATGAATATACGTATGAAAGGGGTTTTATCCAATTTGAAGGAATCTCCATTTTTCATATCATGTGGAGGTTGTCAAGTGTGTTAAAAGTGGAAAGAAACGAAAGTAGAAACCCCACGAGGTTTGACAGGTAACCCTTCTATATCATGTACAAAGGGGAAATCGAAACTAAGCTACTTAAATCAATGACAGACCTTCTTATCCAACGCGAACACGGCACCCCCCCCCCCCCCATCTCCACCCCTGAATGTCTTAAGCATCATATTGTTTATCATTTAATGCCGCTTTGAATTTTGTTTAAGATATTCCATTGTCTGGATTTTCTGACTGTGGACTTGGGAAGAAAATTTACACGCTGAACATGTCAAAATCCATGTTCAAGAAGGAACGATTGTGAGTTTTACTCCATCTGCACGTTGCAAGATTACTTAGCAATTACTTTGTTACGTTTACTGCCCTTAATGCATACACGCGGAGGGTGGCGTCTAATCAGAAGTTGTGACACTAAGAATATCAAATCAACTATAGCGACCTTTACGGAAACCTTGAACAAACCTTGGACCTCGATTACCAGACATTTTAGTTGGAAAGCGCGAGACCTGGTATTTGCAATAAGCGGGGAATCTGATAGACTCTCAAACTGGGTGAATATCCAATTGAATTAGTGCCGAAAAATGCAGGGTATTACGTGGAGGCCTAGATAAAATGGCCAAAATCCAAAGCCGTTTCGTTTTATCCTTGTGGAGTAGATTTGGACATTTTCGAAAGTGACAAGGATATAGGTAGTGATTACCTATCACACAAACAATATATAAGTACAAAAATGTATTATATCGGATGAAATTGTACTTTAGAAATGCTGTAGTTAGTATATATAATGCGCATGGGTGTAAATAATAATAATCACATGTATGTACAAATTGCACAACTGTACAACACAGGATAGCAGTTGTACAGAATAATCCCACCAGAACCACTAAGTGATCTGCAGTTCATATGTTGTGACCAAAAACAAAACAGATACGTAAAAATAATAAAATATATGTCACTTTATACACTGCCCTTCGATCATCTAATTTGATTTTGTTTAACTAACTTTGAACAAAGTAATGCATGTCTATGCCATCAAATATACACCACCAACTTCATGTTGGAATTTATATATCGCTATCACTATCGGTGGTGAAACATTTTAACTGTCTTTCCGGGTCCCACGATTTCCTCCTATTCTAAAGACCCCTATGCGCAAGCGAATTATTGAAAAAAATAGGTTAGTCCCGCAATGACCTAGTTTGTGTCGAGTAGATGTTAAAGCTCATTTCTCCCCTCCCCCAACCCGACATCTTTAAACTTTTCTTCAAAGACGTGGCGAGGACGTGATAGTAGGTCTAATACAGACAGTAGTTGAGTACATAAGACTTTAATTACCATTATAAAATGTTGTGAAATAGGAAACTAATCATCCTTAGCATGTAGGGAATTAATAATGATTCGTAAACTTATATTTATTCATTTAGTCACAATCAAAATACATGCGGTGGCCATTCCTTCTCTCCGGTGTGGTGGAAGTTAACAAAACATAGACAGGATTAATAAGACACTCGGGGTATAATAACGATATGAGTATAAATGAAATCAAATGAAATGGGGTTTAACGTCCTACTCTTTTGCACATAATCTGGGCTAATGGAAGACGGGCATACGCCATACAGTGTGAAATGAGGGACATTTTGTCCGGGCAGCGGCGCTACGGTTTACTCTTATACCGAATTCCAAATGCCAAGGGATATTTTACGTGCACGCCAATGTCAACATGGGACCTCGGTTTGTCGTCCCATCCGAACGACTAGGCAGCTGTCCTTGTCAGGCCTTCCTTCTGCGTCACTGACAAGGGGAAATCACGCCGGAAAATAGAAATGAACTGTCTCGGCCAATGCAGGAATCGAACACCCGACCTCCAGTCTAGTCACCGTGACCCCCGATATGAGTATAAGTTGAGGGTTTATGCATATAATAGAATAAAATTAAATAAAACCAAGTACGAACAATCCAACCCATTCGAAGTCCTAAAAAACGTTATAGGCAAAATAGTAACATCCAGCTGTGTGCAGCCGTATTCCAATATGCATTGAATAGAATATCATTTGGGAGCTTGTATGCGCAATGCCGAATTTGTCTCGGTCGCCAAGACAACAATTTTGAATACACCATTCACACATACTCCGTTTACCGATTGGTATTGTGTTATTTTAATAGCGCGTGGCCTATATTTGAGTTGGCATTGTAAATCAAATTCAACATAGTAACTAAGCAATTCAACACTCAACAAACTAGGCAAATCAATACATGAATTCTCGCAACACAGAGGAAACGGGACAAAAGAACTAGAAATTCGAAGACATTTGGTTCCGAGATCTGGAGTCAGAAGACTTTGACTTGGAGTCCGTTATGTCACCTAAATAATAAAAATGATACGTAAGTTTGAGCGTTTATAAATTAAATGAAGGTGATATTTTACCTACAGCTGTTGAATATTATTGGTGTTGATATATACCCTAAGTGTGTCAGTGAATCATATCGAAATATATATTACATATTGCATTTATATACCTTATTCAATTATGTTAATAACTCAATTTAAGACTAGGTGTATTCAAATAAATATATTTATTGAAATCTTAAGCTACCCTTTATCTAATTAGGATATAGCTTGTAGACCTTCTCGGGTTTTCTGATCTGTGATTCTTTTCTCCCCAAGAAGTATCTGGGTCCTTTACATCGAGGATTATTAGATGATTATTGAAATAGACTTGGTTAATGTTCGAAGTTCAAAATATCGTTTCTGTATAGACATTTGTTTCCAAAACTTTATTGATTATTTCTTTCATATTTAAATTATTTATCACCCAGTATACATGTTACTACAATACAGAATGATTGCTACTAAGTCAAATAAAATGAAAAACTAATTAAGTATAAAGTGACAAATAAAATACTCAAAATGAACATGTAAATATATAACAGAGATAGTATCACTCTCAAAGTTTGCTAATAGCTAAACGCTCGTTTAAACAGTGGGTCTTAAACAAACATTTAAAATGGGATAGGGACTGACAACAACTCCTTTATAGTAAGATAGGGACTGACAACTTGTTTATAATAAGATATGAATTGGCATCAACTTGTTTATAAAAAGATATGAATTGACAACAACTTGTTTATAATAAGATAAGGACTGACAATAACTTGTTGATAAAGAGAGAGAGAGAGAAATGGGGTTTAACGTCCACTCAACACAAACTAGGTCATTTCGGGACTAACATATGGTTTACTTTTATTTCAATAATTCGCTTGCGCGTAGGGGTCTTTAGCAGACTTGTTGATAATAATATAGGAACTTGTTTATAATAAGATAGGGACTGACAACAACTTGTTTATAATAAGATAGGAACTGACAATAAGATAGGGATTGGCAACAACTTGTTTATAATAAGATAGGGACTGACAATAACTTGTTTATAATAAGTTAGGAACTTGTTTATAATAAGATAGTGACTGAGCACACAAGCCAAATATCTAAAAAAATAAATAATTATTATCTATATCGTTAATGGGGTCCCAGGGGACTGCAAGGTTTGGGTTTACCCGGGATTATGGGTGGGGCGCTTAGTCTGGAGAGCAAGGAGATGTGTTTGATATAGATTTATCAAGATAGTTATAGTTTTGTAAATCGCATTGAAACTACGTGATTTTTTTCAATCATCATCGCTGTCACTACATGTATAAACATCAAATTAGGTTTCTTTAACAGTCTATCTGTTACATTTCACATTTACTGCACCTACACTGTCAATGGTACGGGAAGGGTGGAGGCTGTAATAACAATGCCCAGTCGAGAGGAAAACAATAGTTTAAACAATATTTCATTCAACAAACTGAATCGTATTAAACAACATACACGGACTACATGGGCGTACGGAGCCAATGTCAGTACGGAATGGGGGGGGGGGCTAAGCTATTTTGCCCGAAAGTTTTTTTTTGTCACACGAATTTTCCGAATGAATCAGTCATTAACCAAAAAGCACTTTCCATAAAGCTGTTTTGGTTGTTTATTGTTTTACACAATTATACATGCATATTTCCATGATATATGGTCACATTCTCCATTCTCTCATGTTTATGCCCGAAAAACTGAAATATATTGCCGTAAAAGGACGGTTTACCGAATCTGGGAGGAGGGGGCATATAAGTTCTCCCAAATCAGTATTTCAACTAATAAATCTGTAAACTTTTAGTTCAGATTAGATTTGGGGCTAAATTCCTAACAAATATTTGAATTTAAATAAAGCATCCAAATAAATATGTAATTTTCTCACTAAAATAGATATATGACAAACATTAATAATACTGTAAAGGGGCGGCAATTGTAGTGAAAAGGGAAAACATCAAATGGAGTTGAATGCCAAACTGTTCGTTATGAACCGATATAATGAAGATGTACATACGCCATGCATTATGCCGTAGTGAATTTGGTCCACGTGTGCACGGGACATACGTTTTATATTCCATCCGAATAACTAGACGCTGCCCATCATAGCCCCCTCCTTCACCCCGACTTCCAACACCACCGATAAGGGGGATACAACGCTAGAAAGTTTGGAAAACTGTCTAGGTCGACACAGGGATCAAACCCCGGCCCGAACTTTCTGATCAGTGAGCTACAGACAAGGTGAAACCCTGGACCGCCAGGCAGGTGAGTCAACCCCTTACTGAGTCACCGCGGCTCCCTTGCACACTATTGGCACTTACCCGGAAACAGTAATACTAACCCTACACGTACACAAAATAAATTAGAATACACGCAGAACGAGACTGTGGGCAAAATACACATTTACAGTATTTATATACATGTGTATGCTATTTCGTTCCTGAATCGAGATATTCGTCATAGAACCAACCGATCGACACGCCAGGGAAATTAGCCATAGATAATCAGAATGCAAAAGATTTAAGCTGATGTGACAATGATGGCGATATTAAATATATTATACGGATTTGCCTGGTAGTTATATTTGAATCAATTTTTAGGCCGCTATTTGATTCAATGTAAATGAATCTGCAGAGCGTTATCCATTTGACTTTTATATAATTGTGACCCAGTATTACCGGTTGATAGTATTCGCTAGGACGCAATGTTTGGGGAACAATAGTCATAATATAGCTTATTGTGACGTGTGTTTCTGTTTTCAAAAGATACCAAGCCAACCATACGTCCTACACACTAAAAACTAGTGTTCCATGTCGTTCGGGTGATACAGTAAACTGACATCCATTTGTGTACACATTGACGAGCATATGAAAAAAAAAACATTTAATTTAAAAAAAAAAAATAATTTATGCATATAAATATTCCATGTTTGGGATATAATATAGACAATGTCTAATATTTCACCATATCTGAATGTGGCCTGGTTTGATCTGACATGCAATTTCTTTCTTTCTTTCCAATTATTCATTTACTGATTTTAGGCCTATTTTTTTAAATTTTTGTTTTAGAGGATCCACACAACGTTAATTATCGGAATTTATCGAATATTGTCGACAGATTTTCTTCTACAACACAGTGAATACAGTGGCATGCTTGACTGACGCCTAAAAATACAGTAAAATTGTCAACTGATTTTATAGTGTGTAGTTATTGTGTAATACCTTATGAATGATATTTTTTTCATCGTTATCAATAGTTACAAGCTTTACATCCGTATCGGTTTACCTGTAGCAACAAACGTATGAAATAATTATATATAAAACATTGATTTGGATCAGATCGGTGATAGCTTGTAATGGAGACGAAATAACACAGATCATATAAGGAAGCTGTTATTATATTTAAACATGACACTGTATATGAGTTAACGGATAATCGGAATAATAACTAACTACTGCTACTACTACTACTTGGTGTTTAACGTCTGCTTCCACATACGTGATATCGCAGACAAGGACCTAACTACAGCTTCCAAGACATTTTATATTGCGACTACTACAAGAGGCGTGGCTAGGACAGGCAGTATTCATTGTAATGATCATAAAATGAAGTCACTAGTGGTTTTATTCCTTTACACTGGTAAGTAATTATAAATTTTTCAACGTGGGGTTTTATTCTGTAAAACTATTTTACACATATATTAAAGCTGATAAAGTACTTGTTTGTTTATGGTAGATAAATGCATAAACAGATACAAAATAAATACGACCAGGTAAAAAAATTCTCCGCTTTACTTCATTCTGACATACATTAAAGCATATAAGCTATACGTATAATTTAACACCGTTTTGCACTTTGTAAACTATACATATAATGTATTCGTTAATAGTATTTTAAACATTTAAAACTATAATTTATCCAATAAAACCATTTTACATAAAATAAACTATACGTATAATGTATTCCATAATAGTATTTCACACTTAATAAACTATACTTACGATTCTTTCTATAATATGCTTTATCAAATTTATTAATACCATTTACTCTTTAAAAACTATATACGTGTGATTAATTTATAATACAAGGTACTTTATTCAATTTATTAAATAATACGATTTTAAACTTTATAAGCTATACCTAATACCATTTTAATAATTATAAACTATACTTAATTTATTCTAATTACATATAATTTTTCTTTAATATCATTAAAACTTTTGAAACAATACGTATAATTTATTCTATAATAATATTTGATACTTTATAAGCTACCTATAATTTAGTATATAATACTTATACACATATATTCGAATAATACTATGCTTTATAAACTGTATACTTATAATATATACTTATAATATTATCAACTACACGTATTTTTTATTCGATAAAAATATTTTATACTTTATAAGCTATACGTATTATCAACTACACGTATTTTTTATTCGATAATAATATTTTATACTTTATAAGCTATACTTTATACTTTATAAACTATATTCTTATAATTTGTTCTATAATACTTTTTAAACTATACGTTATATAGTTTTTTCTGTAGTACTATTTTTCAATTTATAAATTATGCTTAGAATTCATTCTATAAACAAACTATAAGTATAATATATCCTGTAATCATATACTTTATAAGCTATACTTCTCATTTATTCTATAATACTTATAATTTGTTCTTTTTATCCACTACTTTATTCTATAATACATATAATATATTCCATTATTCTATTTGATATCTTATAAACTATTATACTTAAAAAAAGTTCTATAATATTGTTTTAAAGTTCCAAAACTAAACGTATAATGTATTAACAAATTTTACGTATACTTTATTCGATAATCATATTCTAAACTTTATAATCAATGTTTTTATACATAAAACTATTAATTTTACGCTTTATAAACTATACTAATAAATTATTCTATAATACTATACTTTATAAACTAAACTTATAATTCATTCATAATATTTACACTTTATAAACAATACGCAAAAGGGGTTAAGGTATTCTATAAAACTACACTTTGTGATCTATATGTTATCTATAATATTATGTTACACTTTATAATCACACTTTATAAACTATAATTTATTTAATAACATTTTACACTTTATAAACATTAAGTATAGTGCATTCTTTAATTATATTTTACACATTAATGATTATTTGATAATGTTATTTACACTTCGTGAACTATACATATAATTAATTCTGTAATACTATTTTAAGACACTTTATAGACTATGGAGGTGGCGGTATAATGTATTCTATAATACATATAAATAATTTAATAATACTAGTTGATTTAAAACGGTGTTTGTTGATGAATATGACTTTATAGTCCCTGTACAAAGAGGACTCTAGAGGCGTGGCGTCATAATGTTGACATTTGACAGCAATCTCGTTCCCAGAGGCAGCCACGGAGCCGAAGGCCTCTGGCACATTAGACCGTCCATTTTTTCCAATTTTTTTCAAACCTACGCCCCGCCCATTCTGACCTCTGATTGGTTAATCTTTTTGGGTCGATTTCTCGAAAACTATAGAGGTCGGATCGTCGTTTTGTTTGTTGGAAAATGACCCTTGAGTCAAAGTCAACTCGCTGACATAAAAAATTGGATCGTAAACGAACAAATTCAAGTTTTTGTAAAGATCTATTTTTCTACGCGTGGGTATATTTTTAAGTGATTCGGTCATCCAGGCACGTAAAATCAGGGGCGTATGACGCAAATAAACGAGAAATTTCGCGCGTATGAATTACATGTCATTTTCCGGGAAAATGGCTACGCCGATTCACCAGAGAAATTTCTTTAAAAAATTTTCTGGTTTCGAGATTGATTTGACAGTTAATCAAAACATAATATCGATTAATCGAATGAAATACCATAATGTAATTAAAAATCTCAAACGGCATGCGGAAAAGTTTCAGCTTACAATATTGAACCGTTCAGGAATCATCGCTAGATCTCCTCATCTGGTTTTTGGTTATTCCATTGTTCATTTGTACACTGCTATGTCTTTGATTCTCCAAAAGGGACGAACGGTGAACGCCAACAAATAGGGATAATGTGACTTGGCGATCGGGATTCGTTTATTTCCCGTGTATTTTGTATTCTGCTGAAAATTTATAACTACCGGAAAATCAGAACGAAACGAAAAAATATTTGCAGATAATACGAGAAGACATCTATTTTAAATTCATTTAAAGACGTGTCTTCTATTCACTTATTCATTATTCGCTTTTCTGTGTTTTTTGTATGAAAATAATTGCCGCCATATTGGTCGTTGATTTTCTTATCTCTAGTTTTGTTTACAAGTAACCCAGTGGGCCCAGATATCAAGAATACAGTTTTATACAAAAATAAATCTATTTAAAGGCCTAAATGGTATAGAACAAAATACAAAATAAATGTATTTAGTGGCATTAACCGTTAGGCCAGTAACGGAAAGACAAGAACGGGCAAAGTTTTCGATCTAGAGCACATTGATGTGCTATGCTATACACACGAATTCTTTTTGTCAGTTGAAGCGAATTAACAACTGGACTCGGTTTTATTTATAGTAACCCCAACTATGTCAATCGTTACGGGCTATACATACACACGTACAGGTAAACATATATAATATTTAAATAATAATTGTAAATAAACCATATTTACTTATATAATATTATATCGAACAATGAAATGGTATCGGCTTGTAATGGAGATCAAATAAGATATGTAGCCCGAAGCTGTTAATATACTTTTACATAGCACTTTATGCGAGTTATAGTTAACCGATAATCTGGGTAATATCGAACTACTGCTTTTATATTTTGACTGGTTGTCAGAGTTCCCAAAAAGGAATGTTTGGCTAACAGTTTGGGTATGATAATAAAAAGAAAACATTGGACGTGCAGTTTAGTTACTCCAAAAACCTAGTGGCGGTGGATTCATGTAATGGGCACAAAATGAGGCCTATAACGGTATTATTAATTTGCATAATTGGTAAGTTAAAATACATTATGTGAGAAAGTTGTCAGTGTATTTAAACATGACTCTACGCGTGAATTATAGTTATCTGCGGATCAAAACTAGATCACTTAATGGAATTCAAGTACAGTAGTTTAGGTTGAACTGATTCAGTGTTGTTGATACCCAAGTTGAACTATATGGGAAACCACTTGGCTTCGTGAGTAAGACGTTGACTCGCTAAACCGCAGGTCCTGTGTTCGTTCCCGGCTTTGGCCGAGAAAGTTCAGTGGGATTTTTTACACGGTATAGCGTGTATGTAAAATATTCCCTGTGTTATGTATCACATTTTATTAAAGAATATTAGTAAAGGGTACTATTTTAGTATACAATTTACTATTCCATTTTGACTGGATTTATTTTTATGTATTTTGTGAGTTAGATGAAAATCTGTGTTTGACTTTATAATTTCCTCCCTTTGCTTTACCAACCTTTTCCTGGAATTGATACGAAATGTATCAAATTCGCGGAGTAGAGAAAATTCCTTTGCTCTGTAAAGACGTGTTTTCGTGTAGTTCTCATTACACCAATTATTTTAGGGTTATACATATTATGTTATAATTACTCTTATCTTGTATATATTAGAGGAGTTTGTATATATTAAATTTGGAACCTTATTGGGTAATGTTTTAAGACCGATAAATCGATTATTTTGTTCTCGTCTATTCGCTTAACTTATCACACGTTGAGTACGTAGTACCTGGCACTTGGATTTCGATTTAAGAGAAGGCCATAGCACAGCGGTCCGGGCCAAATTCCACTCACAGTACACTGTATGAAGTATGCCTGTGTTTAATAGGCCAGTCGGAGTAGGATGTTAAACCCCATTTCATTTCATTTCCAATATGGGTGAGACAAGCGCACGGGCGCAATAAGGAAAGTTAATCGCTATACTGTGATTGTGGTTGTTTATTCCAAATGCATAGACATGTAGGTATTTGACTATTGGGGAAAAATCGGCTTCCTCAATTGGCGCCAAAGGACGCAATACGAGGCCAACTACCAACGTCTCCATATTAGTATGGGCGCCACATTACAAGCCGAGTGACATTGGTTGGGTGCCCACGACGAGATTGGCGCCCTATGTTAGACCAAACATAGTGCATAATGCCAAATCAGATTGGTTGGGTGCCTACGACGTGATCAATGAGGCGCCCAAAACGGTATGATTTGTGGGGTGCCACATCCCGGGTGAGCGCCCATAATGCCGAGGTCATGGGCACCCATAATATTATGCTAGTGAAATTGGTTAGGCGCCCAGGAATGAATTGGGCGCCCAAAAACGGTGTGATAATTTCCAAAATCAAACGGCATGATTTGTTAGGTGCCTTATTCGGGAGGGGCGCCCATAATGCCGTGATCATGTGCGCCCATAATATAATGCTAATGAGATTGATTAGGCGTCCACTTCATCCAATGAATTAGGCGCCTAAAACGACGTGATAATCTTCAAAATTCAAACGGCTTGATTTGTGCGGTGCCTCATCCTGGAGGGGCGCCCATAATGCCGAGATCATTGACTTCCATAATATAATGCTAGTGAGATTGGTTAGGCGCACACGAATAAATTGGGCGCCCAAAACGGCGTGATAGTCATCAAATCAAACTAGTCGCGCTGTAACCCTATTCCAAACTTTACTTCAAATGTTTAGAATGTTCAAATGCCAATATTGCAAATTCAGCTCCAAAATTGAAATTCAGGTCGACATAGTGTGGGATTTCGATTACAAAACGATTGGAAAGTCGCTTTACTCTTCGGTTAGAACAGCAAAAAAAAAACAAACAAAAAACAAAAACAAAAAATCCCGCATATGCGGCGGTTGTTTGGGATTCGGGTAAGCTACCACATTCCTGAAGCAATGGCTTAAGAAATTTCTCTCTGGTCATTGCTGGCAACAAACATGACAGCCCTTCGTTTAATCTGGAATCTTCCCTAAAACATTGGACATTGATTAGATGTATTGTATCCGTTTAGATAGCCTCGTTTGTCACGCAATTACTATTTCTGCAACATTTTGCCATGCACTGGTTAATTGGGTATACCAAAATCGTGATCCGTGACGTGACGTTATGTAGACATAATTATTTGGTCCAATTTGGAGCTCTGTTTAAAGCGTAATGATATTGTTACACATTTAGCTACTGGTTGTTAATCGGACTATTGGCAAGTCATAATTTGGAACAGAAACTTGCTTCTATTACAACAGTGTTAAGCGGGATTAGCTCTAATCAGACGAAACGCCTGTATTGGACCACATTAAAGTTGCTGTATTCACGGGCTGGAATTGCAGGAAAACACGTTTGAGGCTGTCAAAATTTTCTACCGACGGGACCGTCTCCATGGAATATAAACGATTGCTTTGAATTCAACTCAGACACCTAAGTTAGGCTATATCAGACCATCTACTGTTTTCGGGGACTGGAATAGCAAAAAACGCGCTTGAGGTCGACAAATTTTGAAAATTTGGGAAGGGGGGGGGGGTAGATGTCTGCAGGCCTAACCCGAATTTTGTTCGGTTCGGGCATTTCAAGTTCTACCCCTAACATTCATCGACCGTCAAGTGTAGGTACATCGGTGCCCCCAGAAGCCCCATCGGCGCCCCCAGAAGCCCTTGCCCCCTAATGATTTTGGGCTAGCTACGGGCCTGTATTCACTATATCTTCCTGAATAGACAATGTAACAATAAAGACCAGGTTTAAGAAGTTTAAAGAGTAATAACATCTACATCCACATCCATATCAAATTTAAGCTACCCATCTACAGTTAGCTATACTCTTGAAAAGAGACTTGGTCGACATTTTAAGTCCTAAATCGGCGATTGTTAGAGGGACAGTACCTGAAATGTCTGAATAAATGTAGGGTTACAGACGGCGGTGGCGAGTGACGACGGAACAGGGCTTACCGTGTACCCCCCCCCCCCCCCACACACACACACACACACCATCCTCCAAAAGACAATTTGGAAAATTTGCCGACCACAAGCGCGTTTTTTCTGGGAACCTTGTTTTAACATCTTATCGTAACACTTCACTGGTATGCACGAATAAAATGGATAGTCAGACCTTTTATGCTGCTCAACGCCGTCATAGGTGTAAAAATTAAATAGATATCTGAGTAACGTTCTTGTTGAAAAGAGAGAGGGGGGGGCGTCAACTCGACACAAACCAGGTCATATGGTTCAATTTTATTTCAGTAATTCTCTTGCGAGAAGCCGTGGTTGGACAGGCGATCCCACTTCTTGTCACGTACAACCGGGGAATTGAAACCACGCCACTTGATACAATAACAGATCTTATGATACAGGGCGCACGCTCTAACCATTCGACCATTCAACCGCCCCACCCATGTTGATTAAGTATATATGCCAATAAGAATCTTATATGTGCAATTGTATACCTATGTATAACATCAACGATAAATATATGGTTGGTGATTATCCATTATTTATACATGCCTGGTGTGACATGGAGTAGAAACACATTATGAAACATTATATTCAGGACATAGATTTTTTCTCGATGTACGAAGTAGATGAATGCCTCCACAGTATGCCACTCAGTAACTCGATTGGTAAATACCATGTACTTATGCTAGCCTACAGTCACTTAGGATCGCAATACCTAGAGTAAACAATTTATATGTACATTAAAGTCATTAAATACACAATAAAATGGATTTTTCTCAATTACTGCAATTTCTAAGTTAAATAAACTCCCTTTAATCACACACCAGCTCCCCGCAATACATTTTGTAGGGATTTCACTGTTCATTTAATGCCTGCCATTATACGGGGGTTTTTTTTGCAATATTTGTTCTTAACGAAAAAGACCATTTATATCATACCCGATTTAGTTGTCATTTTATGATTATCAGAAAAATTTGTTGTTTTTCAAAGGTATAAACTGAAAACAATTGTCCAAAAATACCATTTGCAAATTTACAGTTGTTTGAGGGGTTTTTTTATTATCTTTTATAATATTAAATTTTTCACGCTTAATTAAAATCAACTTGCAATTATTTCTAATTTAATAAATATTACTATTTACAACTTTACAGCTTTTGATAAATACCTAATCCGTAAAATTGTTTCTATTTTAATAGCACAGACAATTTTACCACTTTAAATAAGAAATGAGTCAGCTTCGAAATAGTTAGGACAGGGGACGTTAAACCGCATTTCATTTCCATTTCGAAATAGTGCAAATATTTACTATTTACATCTTTAAAACACCTTTAATACATTTTAGTTTTAATGTACAACACTTTAGCCAAGTTTCATCATAATCGGATAAAAATTGTTACCTCTGGAGTGTCCACAAGCTAAAATAATCATTTTCTGTTCATCCAGGGGTTATACAACAAAAACTCTCTTTACGGAACCATCATTGGAATATAAAACTATCTTTCAAGTTTCGTAAAAACCGGATAAAAATTTGACCAGTAGAGTGTCCACAAACAAACTGGACGGACGTCCGGGTGGTCAGGGACGACGTCAATATAGGTCAACATTTCCCCAGCTTTCCTTCATTGCTAAAGACCACTGCACATAAGTGAAATATTGAAATAAAATATTCCAGTAGCGCATAAAGAAACTTAGATTACAACGCTAGCTCATAATGGGACCCGGTACATTAGATCACATGGTCTGTCATTGAGTCAAGTGGGGTGGTTTCGATTCACAGCACGTATGTGCCAATGAGTAGAGGCACCTGTCCAGCCTCGTTGGTTTTCTCCGGGACCTCCGCTAAAGATTAGTACGCGGAAGCGAATTATTAAAAGAATTGAACAATGTTAAAAGCGAAATAATCTAGTTTGTATTAAGTAAAAGTTAATCTCTCTCTCTCTCTCTTCCTCCCTTGGGTCGATTTAACTCCCTAAACAAATGTCATGTCGTAATAACCCGTTTTTTATCTATTAAAGCATAACCGTTGATCAATGGTAAAGTTTGCGCATATTCCCCGAAGTGTAAAACGAAACCGCCAAAGTGAGATAAGATTAGAATCTAAATCACGAGATCCAAGTTTTAAGTAGTAGATTAGAATGCCGCACTAAACTTATACCTTGAGTTCACTTCAGATAAATGTCTGTGCACTTGATTAAAGGACAATATTGGTGTCAATCAATATCACATAATATGTGAAAGAACTGCATGGTTAAACACGTCCTTCCAAATATAATTTTAACACAGAGATCATTGCTACGATAGATGAGTAATAAAGGTTTCAAAAATCGGTAGTGACGAAAGCAAACGGAAAACACGAGTTATCCCTCTATATAACTGACTGAAGTGACGAATGCTGTATAGGGATAACTCGGTTATATAATGGGGTAACTCGTGTTTTTGCGTTCGTAACTTCCGATTCATGAAACCTTTATTACGTATCTATCGTAGCAATGATCTCTGTGTTAAAATTACATTTGGAATGTGTTTAACCAGTTCTATCACATATGTGATAATGACTGACATACATATTATCCTTTAACATAACCAAGGTTGATATAGAAAACGGACAAGCCAAGGTGTTCTCTATGTGACACAATATAAAGTCATATTTTAATCACCCTTAAATTTTTTTTTTTTATAAACAATATTTTATTCAGAATGTCTGAACGGGATTGGGGAACAGGCTTGGCCTATGTAAAACCCCTCTCCCTAAATTAAACCCTTAAAACCCTTAAATTAAATGGACTCCTCCATTAAATGTCAACAATGATTTGATAATTGCTTGATAGTTCCTGCCAAATGACGAATATTACCGAATTAATCACTTGAACGCATTGTTTATATTGTCAATATTTTACAGTAAATATGGGTTAAATTGAATTAAAAACAAATTGGACAGTAATACGTTATCAGACGAATATTCAATTCTTTTTAGCCAACATTGACGGTGAAATAGATAGATGCGAGTGCTAATTCCGACGAGGATCTACTAGTTGCTTGGCAAAGGGTGAAAAGGGGACTAAAAAACAAACCGTGGAGGTTTGTTCAGAGAAGGAATTTGACAAACTGTGTTCAGTGGACCCAAAATGACTTTACAAATATTGGAAATGTGGATGAAAAGAACATTCTTAGACATATTTATTTCGGTGCTGAATGCTACAAACTGTACCATAAAAAAATAATTGTCAAAATAATTCACAATTAATAATAGTGTGCTTACGCCGCAATTATTTGTATTCTGTGTATTATTTCGTTCACCAACGTCTTCAGCGGTTGATATGAACCGAATATCAACCTATGACAGGTTGATATGAGATATTAACAGCTGTGTACATAAAGAAAAAAAATACCGCCAGTATATCTAAAATAGCTCCTCTTCCAAACAGACACGAAGCTAGTTGATCAACATCTTAATTCCCCTATCGACGATTTTAGTCGAAAACACGATGCAAAATTCGAGAATTATTTATTCAGCTTTTAATGAAATCGAACATACTTATTACTTAAAAGTCTTCTGTGTAAGAAAGAAATTGGATAAGAACCACATTACATAATAGTGTACTAAATATTTAATTAATATGGCGACCGGGGCAGGGACCTATTCTCAATGTAGATAGATTTTTATGTGCAGAATGACTTAATTTACTGATGTGTGTTTGAGCCCTGAAGCTTTCACAGTTCAAGCCCTAATAGATAGTGTATGAATTGTACGTATTATTAATCTTTTCAGTTATGAATTTATCAGCTGAAAGCATGGAAGAATGCAATGATGAGGCCGTATTTAATTGTTTACCAAACCCTGGTACTAGCATGATAACCAAGTCTGAAGCTTGTGGGTAAATATATATTAGCCATATCCTATTGATAGAAATTGAAATGAACAGCAAAACTATATTACGTTCTGCTCTGCTTTATGTTTTTATTTTATTTATTTTTTTGTGGGGGGTGGGCATTAAACTCATCGTCTGGAATAGATTGGCAACACATTCTTTCAAGTCATCCGTAAAGTGTGCACATATCAAACCTACGTCCCGAACTCTAAAAGAATTACCCAACACCCTGAAAGGAAATGTTAATTTAAAAAATAAGAGTTAAAATTGCCACACGAATCTTGTGCCAGAATGTTTTCGAGTGCCAGTTGTATAAAGCGACTCGATGAACGGGGCTAACCATAGCTCATGTACGAGAATACTACCAGTGTAAGCTAGAATGACCAGACGCCAAAGCATGCCATTGAATTTAGACTCTTGGCGAATTTCGCCGAACATAACGTATTAGAAATAACAGTGAAAACATAAACGATTAAATGTAAATCAGTTTATGTACATTTTCAATATGTAATCAGTAGTGGAATACCGCGTTTTATCAGTGCATTAGACCGTCCATTTTTTCCAATTTTATTCAAACCTAAGCCCCGCCCATTCTGGCCTCTGATTAGCCATACTTTTTGGGTCGATTTCTCGAAAACTAGAGGTCGGATCGTCGTTTCGTTTGTTGTAAAATGATCCTTGAGTCAACTCGCTGACATAAAAAATTGGATCCTAAACGAACTAATTTAAGTTTTTGTAAAGATCTTTTTTTCTACGCGTGGGTATATTTTTAAGTGATTCGGTCATCCAGGCACGTAAAATCAGGGGCGTACGATGCAAATAAACGATAAATTTCGCGCGTAGGAATTACATATCACCTTCCGGGAAAATGGCTACCACGATTCACCAGAGAAATTTCTTCAAAAATTATTCTGGTTTCGAGATTGATAAAACCTGTTATTTCACTGGCCGCCGGGACTACTTTTTTGTTTTCTGGAGTTACCTCCCTTGTCCCTTGCGTCGTCTGCTTTTCTTTAACTATTAATTCAATGGCAAGAAAACGTTTAAATATAAGTTTTCTTGCTTCTCGATGAAATAAAATATGTTGTTCACTCTAAAAGGGCTGCATACATAAAGTATTTGTGTTTAAGTTAATGAAAGAAATTTAACTGTTCTGTTACGACTGGGTTAACAAATAAGAAATGAAATTGGGTTTAATGTACTTTTCCAATTGAGCTAATGAAGACGGGCATGTGCGCTATACATTGTGCTATTTGGAAAATTTTGCCAGGAGGGTGGCCTACACTTATATCGAATTCCAACTGCCAATGGATTTTAACGTACACACAGGACCTCGGTTTTTCGCGCCATCAACGCCACCCATAGCCCCATTGCCTAAGGAACATGCATGGCAAGTTTCGCGCCGATCGAATCCAACATTGACAACAGTGGTACCCTCTGTAAACTAACAGTTAGCTTTTCAAAAATTATTTCATTTTAAACCCTATCGCATTACTCATTCTAACTTAATAAATTTATATTGCAGGTTGATGGATGAAGTTAGCTCTTGTTTACAACAAATCCGCTGCCCTCTATCAACTTTCCAGATTATAAATGATGCATTTGTCCACAAGTGGTCCATAGCATGTGGTTTGTGTACTCTTTTCTCCAAACTTTAAAATGTCTTACATAGTCACATATAATAGAAATATAAAGCTGTGCATTACAGATTATAATTTCTGTATGGCATCAAAGTATTTTATAAACACAGCCCGCAAAAAATGGAATTTCAGATACATAGTTGATTTTCAGCTTACTAATGAACAGCTGTCCTTGTCAATCCCTCCATCCTGCATCACTGACAAGGGGAACCACGCCGGAAAATCTGGATGAACTTTCTCGGCCAATGTCTTCAGTTGCACATTTGGTGCCGACAAGTAGGACGTTACACTCGTTTTCTTTCATTTCATACGATTTATCTCTGTATATATTTATTTCTTTTCTTCGTCGCATTTTGTCTGTCAGCGGCACTATGAATTCCAACTGACAACGAATCTTTAACATGCACGCCAATGTATATACGGGACCTGTTTTTCGTCCCATCGAACGACTTGTCAGGCCATCCGTCCTGCACAACTGATAATGGGGTACAAATAGTGTGTATAGCGTTTAATAATTACGGTCTTAACACCTTAGTGAAATGAAATATTGTTTACCGTCCTACTTTTCAGCCCCAATTGGGCTGCATGTGGAGAAATAAATTAGTTTTAAAGCGAGCAGTGTATGTATGAGGTCCAGACCCCCTCAGGACATTCTCCTGCCCAGTTGATGATACATTCTAGACGAGCGTCCATTTTGCCCACTACCTGTGTCGTGACTATCTGTCCACCCGATTCTTATAACGTTTCCTTAAATATTGTATAACTATCTTTTTATTCTTGCAGATAACCGGTAACCGTCCTTGCAATAGAACCTAAACATTCCTTCAACAAGTTAGTTGAAAGAAAAGAGTGTTACTCGTGATTTCTGGCAATCGAATCAAATTGATACCTTTATTTCCTTTCGTTACTGATAATCTAGTTATCTACCCTGCCACAACCAACTAAATCAGCAGTAAATTTTCTAGCAGTCTATAATGCCACTAAGAGATATGAAACAAGATCGCCATGAATCCATCCAAGTTTCACTGTCAGTTGAAATTCAACGCAAACGAGGCCATTGCAACAAGAATATATGTTGGACAAACCATTGATATATGACCATTTGAATCAATGTAACCTTTCGCAAGTTTAGAAACTACTGTTATATAATGACTCGACTTTTGTGATCGGACACACTGTGGTATCATCGTCTGTTTAGTGCTAAAATAAAATAAAACCAAGAACTAACAATCCAAACAATTAGTCAAAATTCGAAGTCCTAAAAAACAGTTGAGGCAAAATAGTGTACTCATCAAATGGACTGTTCACCGTGTACAAAATACGCGACAAACAGTGGCAACAGATGTCCGGAAGAGTAAGCTAACCCTGCCTTGCGCCATAGCTGCAACCAAACTATTAGACGAAATCTCAATAAAATAACATGTTTGGCCAATGGACTATAGTATGTAAAATGAACACGATGAACAGTGTTAGCGATGTAGTAGACAGACATAATTAGGGAGATAATATACGAATCAATAAAATATATCTTGAATAACAGCCGAGAGAGACATGTTATATTTACCAATCAAGTCAATCTGACGACCATATAACTTTTTAAAGGTTTTAATGAGTCTAGTGCGCAAGTATCCTTTTAGTTGAAGCCTAGATGACAAATGCCTCGATCTACTTAAAAAATCAGAAAAAAGGAACAAGCTCTCGCGTAACGCATTGGCTGAGAAACAAACATCCTATAAGCTGGTGATATTGGAATGTTACTACTAGTAAATGGAAAGTTCGCGAAGTTTGAATATAAATTAAGTATAGTTCATTATTACTTGCATACCTTTATGGCAAACTGTATATTTCATTACTGTATATTTTATCTTTTGTAATGTGTTTTTATTGTTTAGCTGTATTTCCATAACTAAAATATACATTAGTGGGTCTAAACACTTCTTAGTGAAAGAACGATAATTATACCGGCGAATATGTACGTATGTAGTTCCTACCATAAACCAAAGAGATTGAATTTAGAGTGTCGTCAACACATGTTTTCGTTCAGGTTGAGTTATTACGTCTGTCAATGAAAGGAATATACTGTTCACTTTATCTCTAGTAACCACGTTGATTTCCTCCGAAAAGTGTTGAATTTGCATTTCTGTTATCAAGGGACATTCATGTTTCAACTATAAACTAAAGAGAGGGCACCTAGAGTGTCGTCAACACAATTCAGCTCCCAAAACTTTACGTGAAAAGGTTTTGCCTTTAATCAAGAGTACCCTTGGTGATTTCTTTCGACGGGCCTTGAATTTACCTTTTCTTTTCTTTTAGCTTTGATAAGTATAATATATGATTTTGAGACTGAAGCTGCTATGAGATGTGATTTGTGATACCATAAGGCTCACTTGACGTCATGCAGTGACCACAGAAGCGGTCAGTTGGGCACATCCTTGAAGACGTTTGATATAAGGGTAACATGTGGAAACATAGCTTAAAAAGCATGTATTAGGTTTACCATAGTAATCGCGAGACGCACAAACTAGGTAGCAGCATCCTAGTAACCATCCGCTCTACATTTCAACGTATCCTTAAAATATCCAAGTTATTTTGGAGTTCCGTGCCTTCGCCAGATATTGGCTCTGTTGATTTCTGATGGATGAATGTAAACCAGTTTTGTTGTATACAATTGTTCTCAAAAGATCACACAGAAGTAAAATACTGTTTTAAATTGTAACAATGTGTTTCTTTTTTATCTGAAATTCGCATGCGTGATACGTTCATAAATAATTCCCCGCATGTTAAGATATATTTCTATTTGCAGATGTCGGCTTTTAAGAGCCGTTTATGCTAAGCGAGACCCCAGCCGGATTTCAATGATAAGTTACAAATTAAATGAGGTCGTTTATACTGACGGCGAACAAAGTTTTGGAAACTTTTAGCGCGAAGGCAGCATTGTCAATTTGTTGGCTTCATCTGAATTTACGCGCGTACCAACGCAGTAGTCAGTGGTCAAGCGAGTAGTATACTGTATATGTACTTTTTCTTTCATTAGTGTTTAACGTCCGCTTCCACCGATGTTGAAATTTCAAACAATACTTATCTTATTATGCATAGCACACGCGCTGAGGTCTTTACTGTGCGAGGAAACCGAAATAAGTGTAGTAGAGCCACATACGGCCACACCAGGGATCGAAACCACAACTGCCAGCTAGATTAAGATTAAGAATCTCAACTCTCTAGATCATCGTTAACACCTTACTTGTACTTTATCCTCTGACATGTTTCTTAACCGGATCATAAAGATGATGCAATCCCTAGCTCAGGGTCTATGAGAAGAGAACACATGTGGTACTGTACCGTTGTTTAAACATGTGCGGTGGAGAGAGAGAGAGAGAAATGGGGTTTAACGTCCACTCAACACAAACTAGGTCATTTCGGGACTAACATGGTTAATTTTATTTCAATAATTCGCTTGCGCGTAGGGGTCTTTAGCAGTGGGAGGAAACCGGAGTGCCCGGAGGAAACCCACGAGGTTGAGAAGGCGCCCCTATCTCCATGCCACATACGTTCACACCAGGGCTCGAAACCACAGCCGCAAGCCAGAGGTGACCGGCCAGCTAGAGGTCGAAGCGCGGTACTCTAGACCACTAGCCCCCCCCCCCCCCCATGTGCGGTGGAACTACCAACAAACTCGTAAAATGGTGGATATTAATGAATGGATGTCGACGTCATGGATGCAGGCCAACCATCTAGCGCCGATTTTGTTGTACTAATAAGCTGTACTCACTGCACGTGTATGTATATATAATGTTATCAAATTTCCAAATACTACATACTGCAAACTAAAAAAATGGCATTCCTTTGTATTCTGAATACCACAAAAATTAGGATGACACTTGAAATAATTCCTTCACGTGGGCCTGGAATATTAACTATGTTGTTTTAAATGTACATATGAATTGAATTAGGTTGGGAGAGAGAGAGAGAGGTGGAGAAATGCTGTTTAACGTCCACTCGATAAAAACTAGGTCATTTCGGGACTAACATGGTTTTAATTTTATTTCAATAATTCGCTTACGCGTACGGGTCTTTAGCAGTGGGAGGAAACTGGAGTGCCCGGAGGAAACCCACGAGGTTGAGAAGGCGCCCCTATCTCCATGCCACATACGCTCACACCGGGGATCGAAACCACAGCCGCAAGCCAGAGGTGACCGGCTAGCTAAAGGTCGAAGCGCGGCACTCTAGACTATTAGGCGACCCCCCCCCCCCCACACACACACACCCGCAATTAGGATGGGGCAAAGAAAGACACATAAGCAGTTTTGGGCGGACGAAATAACTGCTTATGCAACAACCACCAACAATAACATATTATTTACTTATAGCACGTGCGGCTAATATTTTATTTTCACACCTCAAAACGTAACGTAGTATAAATGAAACAACTTGGACGTCGAAGTGATGTGTGTGTTAAAAAGGTAAAAAGGGAGACAACAAGGCTAAAGGCCAAATCGGACCCTCATATCTCGCTTCATGTTTTGTCCATTGATATATCTCATCATAAACACCTGTTTTGAGTAGAATCAAACTTGTAAGAGAATTTTAGCTCCAGCAGCTATTAACACGATTTTGAGTTTAATCATCAGGAGGTGCATCTTTTGCATGCAGTCTCAATCTAATTAAGTATTTACACGTACTATATTATCTTCCTCTAACTAATCTCGTGGGTTTTATACCCGTTCTCTAGTAATCCCTCACGTCTAAATTATAAGCGATTTCTTCTTTGAGTGGCATTTAGCAATTGACATACGTAATAAACACAAAAACATATTATGGAACACAGTTACTATTTTAATTAAAGCGACGTTTCGTTGAGGATTCTCTTAACGTTTTCAAGCGAATGATAATGAAAATACTACTACTACTACCTGGTGTTTTAACGTCTGCTTCCACAGAAGTGATATCGCAGACAAGACATAGGAGAGCCGAGGCTTCTTCTTGTTTTTAGAATATGATTTTGCAATCTTTCCATTTGCGGCCATGAGCCATGGAGTAGGTTTAGTGAGAAGTTCTTCCCTTTATTTAATAAAAAACATATTGTTTGGTAGTTGATCTGTACAGACGGCATTTATGCAGACATATTATATGTGTCTCGTCTCTGGATTGGTAGAAGTCATCTTTTGGGGTTTAGTGCTTAGGTGCCAGGCCTGTCTTATCGTGGCCTCCCCTTACTCCACTATGCAGGTTTGGTGTCTTTGTAGTGGATTAGTGTTTAGATGCCGAGTCCGTCTTACCGTGAACCCCCCTTTCTTCACTATCCTGCTACTTTGGTGTATATCCCCTGTGTAGTTTAGTGTTTAGATGCCGAGCTCGTCTTATCGTAGCCCCCTCTTACTTCACTATTCTACTTAATCCAACGGTGTTCATTAAATAGTGAATTAGTTCGAAGATTTGCAGCTTCAGATCGGGTCTTGGAAAGAGTAGGTTCTTAGTGTTGAGCGGTATGTTGTTGGTCTCCATCATCTCCATTTGTTCCGTTCTCTCTTCCTTGTATACCTCGCAGTCTACCAGGACATGGTTGGTGGTACATTCTTCTCCGCACTCATAGACGATGACTTGGTGTTTGTAGTCTCGCAGCCGCTCTTTCACCCTTAGTTTCGATATAAGTTTGCATATATCTCTTCTGGGATGATTGATAGCGGTCTTCGTGTAGATCTTGTTATCCAGCCGGAATCTGTATGTGTCGAGTTCAACGAGCTTTAATTCCCAGAGTGAATTGACCTGTCTTTTTAACCATACTGTAGATTTCCGTGGTGCTTTATTCTATCGTTCGGAATGGTGCTGTGTCCTTGAGACCTTTGTTGGCGAGTCGATCTGCCTCTTCGTTTCCTCTAATGTTCACATGTGATGGAATCCACACGAGCTCTAATTTGCTTCCCTTTTCTAGGACCCTCTGGTACAGCTGTCTGATTTCCAGAATGACTTCTGGTCTTGAGTCCGACTTGTCATTTTGGATTGAAAGCAGACTGCTCAGAGAGTCGCTTGGGATGACGAACTTACTAGTCTTTTGATAAGAGATCTATGATATAGCATCACGGATGGCCACAATCTCTGCAGTGTACACCGAACAGTTATTGGACAGTTTCCTGCTTATTCCATGTTCCCCGTTTGGCAGGTATATTCCAAAAGAGCTGGTGCCCCTTTCAGGATTGCGTGAGCCATCCATATAAACAGGTTCCCAGTTATCCAACGGTCAGTTGTCTTCCAGGTGTTCCCGAGAGAGAGTCCGTGCTGCAGTGGGGTTGTTTTTCTTTTCGGTTTTCTGTAGCAGATCTAGATTGACCGGTGGTATTGGGAGTCTCCAAGGAGCGATCGATGGTGGGTCGTGTTCGTTTATCACGAGCTCCTCCGATCGCAGTTCCTTGACTGTTTCCCTGATACCCTGGCCGAAGCTTTTCTTTCTAGGATCTCTTACATATCTTGTCTTCTTTAGGCTGACAAAGGCCGGGGAACTCTCGCCCAATTGTGAGATCTCAGCCCAATACCTTGTTGCTAGTACTTTTCTTCTTAGGGATAGTGGCAACTCGCCGGCTTCCTGTAGTAATGCCTCTCTCCTGGTCCCAAGCCATACGTCAGTCGCAATACAAAGAGCTTTGTATTGGATGATGTCAAGCATACTTAAGAGTGTTGGCGCGCAGTTCATGAAGACCAGAGCGTATTAGAGCACGATACACCATTATAAGTGTAACTTTATTGGCTCCCCAAGTGCTGCGCGTTATTTTTCTCATTAAGTTTAGGACTTTGGAGCACCTATCTACAGTCCAGTCGATGTGCGGTTTCCAGGTCAGCCTTCGATCAAAGATTACGCCAAGGAACTTGGTTTGGTCTTTAAACTCGATGGTTTTCCTGTTCATACAGAGTCATTCTGCTTATCCCTCTATCCCTGCACACAAGCATGCCGACTGTTTTCTTCTCTGAGACCTTAAATCCCCAGTCGTTTGCTCATGTCATGAATTTGTCTAAGGCCTTTTGCGTATTCTTTTGGAGTTCACAGAATCTCGTCCCTTTCCTCCATATTGTGCTGTCGTCAGCAAATTTTGCTAGCTCAGTTCTGGCGTCGAGATATGAAGATTTCTGTATGTCGTTGATCTTGATATTGAAGAGAGTGGGACTGATGACCGACCCCTGAGGCATGCCATTTTCTAATGTTTCCTCGGCACCCAGGAATCTGCCAACATTCTGATACGTCCCAGCTTGAAAAGCAGCCCGTCCAACCAAACTAAACCGAAAGCCTTGGTTAAACCTACGAACACGGCACATAGCAGGTGCCCCGAGAGGAGTGCCTGAGACATGACTTGCTGTAGTCGCACCAAGTGGTCCATTGTTGATCGTCCCTTCCTGAACCCGCTTTCATTTTCGTCGATCAGTCGGTTACTCTCCAGGTAGAACTGAAGTTGGATGTTAACCATTGTCTCCAAGGTTTTGCACAGTGTGGATGTCAAGCTTACTGGTCGATAGGACTCTGCCTTTGTTCTCTCTTTCCCCGGTTTCGGAAGAGGGATGACGTTGGCTTTCCGCCATTCTTTAGGTACCTCCCCTATCAACCAAGATGTGTTGAAGAAGTTCAGTAATATCATTTCTGGGCAGATGTTTGAGCATTGGGTACTTTACTTTGTCCTCAGCAGCCGCACTATCTTTCTTGAGCCTTATTTAACTCTTCCTCGGAGAAGGGCAGATTGATTGGTTCAGCCTCTTCATTAGATTCAATTACTAATGAAGGGTGCCGTGAGTAAAAGATTTCCTTCCTCTTCATGAATTCTGGAGGTTGGTTTTCATTTCTACTTGCATCTGCAAATGTCTTAGCAAGTAAATCTTCCTTTTCATTGCCGTTGGTAACGTACTTGTCTCCATCTTCAAGGTTTGCATTGGTATGTTGAACGATCTGCGTTTTCCGTGCATGGCGTTCAGTTTCTTCCAGACGACACCTGTTTGTGTGTTTTGGTTCAACGCATTACAGAATGTCCTCCAGTGCCTACTTTGTGCCTTCTGGATGGTGTCTCTTGCGGCGTATTTCAACTTCAAAGAATTTTGGTGGTTGACTTCATAGTAGTGGCGTTTTCGTGGGCGAAGTGCCTTCTTTCTTTCGTAAACTGCCTCTTGACATTCTGAAGACCAACAGGGTTTTGTATTCCTTGGTTTTCTGCCAGAAGTCTTTGGAATGGAGTTGTCTGCTGCACCTATAATTGCATTCGTGATATTGGCGGAGTACACGTCGATGTCGGTGTCGATGATATCTTCTTCCTTCCAATCGAGGCAGCCTACACAGAAGTTAGCCCAATCAGATACTTTCATTTTTCAATTGGGTCTTCGTTATAGACTTCTCTGTTGGTGTTAGCTTGGATGTTAAATTCTATCACCAAATGGTCACTGCCAAGTGTCTCATCTTCATATACTAGCCAGTCGCAGCGGTTTGCCATACCAAGCGTGCAGAATGTGAGATCTAGGTGTGAAGGGGGGGGGGGGCATTTCCTCCAACACATGTAGGGCTCTCATCATTCAGTACGCATAGGTCGTTGATTTACATTTACCATTAGCTTGGAGGATGTCTTTTATGGTGTTAGTGCCTAAGGTATATGCATGACAAATTTCGCGCCGATCGAACCCGTCATTGATGACAGTGGTATCCTCTGTAAACTAACAGCTTTTCAAAAATTATTCCATTTTAAACCCTATCGCATTACTCATTCTAACTTAATAAATTTATATTGCAGGTTGATGGATGAAGTTAGCTCTTGTTTACAACAAATCCGTTGCCCTCTATCAACTTTCCAGGTTATATGTGATGCATTTGTCCACAAGTGGTCCATAGCATGTGGTTTGTGTACTCTTTTCTCCAAAATTTAAAATGTCTTACATAGTCACATATAATAAAAATATAAAGCTGTGCATTACAGATTATAATTTCTGTATGGCATCAAAGTATTTTATAAACACAGCCCGCAAAAAACGTACATGGAATTTCAGATACATGTACATAGTTGATTTTCAGCTTACTAATGAATAAAGAAGACATGCATACGCCATGCAGTGTGCTATGAGGGAAATTTTGACCTGGCAGCTGTGTTACGACTTACTCTTATATCGAATTCCAGCTGCCAAGAGATATTTTACATGCACGCCAATTTGTACACAGGACCTTGGTTTTTATCCTATCCGACCGACTAGACAGCTGTCCTTGTCAATCCCTCCATCACTGACAAGGGGGAACCACGCCGGAAAATCTGGATGAACTTTCTCGGCCAATGTCTTCAGCTGAACATTTGGTGCCGAAAAGTAGGACGTTACACTCGTTTTCATTTATTTCATACGATTTATCTTCGTCGCATTTTGTCTGTCAGTGGCACTATGAATTCCAACTGACAGCGGATCTTTAACATGCACGCCAATGTATATACGGGACCTGTTTTTCGTCCCATCGAACGACTTGTCAGGCCCTCCGCCCTGCACCACTGATAAGGGGGTACCACGTTGGAAACTTCCGATGAACTTACTCGGCCATCGCAGGTATTGACTTAGCCACCGAAGCTCCCCTTTAATGGTTAGAAATTATTCAATATGCACGTGTGTAGCTTGCTGTAAACGATGCTACTTGTCTAAATTTCATATACACATCACTTTATTTACACAAATCCAACAAATATTGGTGTATAGCATTGAAGAATCACGGTCTTAAATACTTAATGTGGATTTGTATCTTCACATATACTAATAATTGTAGGACTATTGGTAAAAAATAAATATATAAAAATAAAATTGTTACCAGTTTTTCTTCTATATGGAGTACTTGGTAAATTCTCAATAATTGCTTAAAAGTGGTAGGTGTAGTTACATAGCAGAACTGACTGAAAAATAAAATGAAACTAAAGAGAAACTTCCACAGAGTCATTCTAGTTCTATCATTTATTAACTGTGACTGAATCAGTGAAATGATTACAGTTACACAGAGGTTGGACGGATTGTGTAATTGTGTGTGGAAAATATCTGCTTATTTGATTAGAAAGGGTCTTTTTAAAACATAAATTAGATTACATTTCATTTAAAACAAAAGTGTACAGCGGTATTTTCTAATCCGTGCCCGGGTTTATGTCCACTCTTGCCAAAATGTTTTACCAAGATGGCCGCCAATCCAGGAATTATTTTAAAACAGATTCTTACCTACTGGCTCAAGTCGAGCCGTGCCTAGTTTAATGTGATTCTGTAACATCGTAGCGCCGAACAACTAATGGTAATTAAGCAAGATTTCAGAAAAAATTAGACATAAACAATAACATGACGAAATTTTTCTCACTGTCCCCGCCATTGTAAATAACATATTTCCCCGCGCATGCGCGAATCTCCGTCTAAGTTCCGATCTCGCGCGAAGTGAATTACTGCGACGATAATCCGCTTAATCTTAATCGGTATTTACCATGGATCACTGCCTTAAATCGCTTTATTTAACGTCTGCTTCCACCGAGGTGATATCGCAGACAAAATATAGCCTAAATATTATGTTGATTTTATAAACAAATTACATTGAATAAGAGTTTTACCCATTTTCTTGTCAACGCGTTTGGAGTCAATTGTTAAAATCACACCCGGAAAGCTCACCAGGCGTACTAGGTATTCCTTTGATCTACCAGTTTATTGGGCCAATAAAAAAATCAAGAACTTTATTTTAACTACAGACTTCTGAACACCAATTAACATTCAAGTCTGTATGCCTATATAGTCTGTGCCCAAAAAAATACTTATCTTATACTTGTGGACCCCCAAATTAAGACTTTTATGGAGTTTAATTTATAAAATTAAAAACAAAAAATATTTATTGACGATAGTGCACACATTACTTGTGTTAATTATATGACAAAAACACAAGATTTTATTAATCAACACAAGTTTGTGTTAAAGCATTAAAAAGAACACAAGTTTGTGTTGATGCAATGCAAAACAACACAAGTTTGTGTAGAATAATTTTAACACAAGTACTTGAGTTGAGATCCAACACAAGTTTATTTTCAGTGTATAGGATTATTTTATGCGTTGCGACCCAAATATTAGTGATTTAGCTCCTTTAAGAATAGCAGATGTAACCAATAAGATTCATTTAAAACATAGATCATGTTATTGCAGATATCAATCGAGATCCAATCAACCCCAACCTAACTTAGGAAAGGCAACCATCTCCATCAGACTAAGCAGGTATCCTGATCAGATTTTTCAATGTCCTCCTCAACCAATGACCCCCAGAGCTCAGGACTCTCAAACCATAAGATTTCATACTGTCTTTCCCGTATCTCCCAACTACGTCTGGCGATGGTTGCTAGTTAATTCCTGTAGTGGCACTTCTGATTCGCAGAAAGGACTCCTGCAATCATAGATGTCCTTTAGTTTCTCCAAAAGATGTTTACATCTTGCCTTGGGCCCATTGTGTCTTCTCAAACACGACGTAGCGAGTGAGGTGATTGCTTGTCCCTTGCCCACATACATCAGTGTGGCCAAATAAAGACGCGGAGCCCTGGAAAAGCATCCCAAATCGGTTGGCCAGTGGCACGACTGTTAGTGGTGATATCTTCGAATATTTACTGATATTTCAAAATCAATCCATATTAGTGCATTCTCCTTCACAATTGCTTAGAATTGGATGGTCACATCTGGATGGATGTTGAAAAATCATCAGTATCAGCTATTAACAGAAGAAGAAAGGTCAAAGACACTGCAGCATTGAGAAAGCTATGTATGGGACTAAGGGACAAGCAACCTCCTCACTCAACAGGCATCGGTACGTCGTGTTTGAGAAGACGTAATGGGTCTAAGCTAGGCAAGATGTAAAAAATCTTCTTGGGAAACTGAAAAGGGCATCGTTGGTAGCATGATTCCTCCCTGTGAATTAAAAGGGTCACTAAAGATCAAAAGGGCATTTTTGGTCGCAAAATACCATTAAGTTATTTTCCTAATTCAGGGCATATTCCTCTATCAAATGCCATTGATTAAGTGGAACCTGTACCTTCCATGATGAATAAACCAGTTAGGGGGAGGGTACTATTGGTGGCTCCTTCTACCACACCAAGCACTAACTCAACTTAAGAATTGGATTTCTCAAGTGTCTCCAAACCCAGCCACACACCACCAGCATCACAAACCTTCCGCAACTTCGACGTTCAACAAAAACTATATTTTACCTATCTCCCGGACTAATGTGATACGAATGTATGTAAACTTATTTGCGTCAATTGTTTCTGTTTCACCCCATTTTTAAAATCAGTTATGTTAGGCGAAATACGCCAGAAGTCTCAATCGAATGGCAATAGTTAAAATGGTTATTTTGTGTTAAATGTTGGATATCAGAAGTCCATATTTTCCCGGTGAGATCACAACACCAATGCTGATTTAAATTGACAAAGAATTTGTGTTTTCAATGTACGAAGACTTTAGATGAGACTTAGCTTCTTTAATTAGAACTAAAGTTTACGTGACCGGTAAGATCACAACACCAATATTGATTTAAATTGCCATATAAGGCGTGTTTTCAGTGTCGAAGACTTTGGACGATATTTAGTTAGAGACTTAGCTACTCTGATTAGAACTAAAGGTTAACGTGTCCTAAAGCATTAACCAATCAAATTGTTTATTTTTGCTTTTCCTCAAGCAGAAAACGCCCATCTTCTAACCCGTTTAAGGCATTTCCCGAAAAGTGTGTCAGGCTGACATGAGGATACACTCCTTAAGGTGGCGGAAAATAAAAATGTTAGGTGTAATTTTCCTATGGGTGTTGCACAATATGTACTTACGCGAAAGCAGTCAATCGTGACTATATTACAATGACTCTAGAGGGAAGGATTTCTAAGAAAGCTACCTGATACCATCTTTTGTAATTTTAGATCAAAACGAAGAGTCGATATAATAGTACCGTTTTTATATAAACGTTTCCGTGAGCGAGAAATGACGCGCAGATTAAAAGTTACTCCACGAAAGACTTTTATATGTATATATGAATATTGTCATGATTCAAATATAGGAGAATGTATTTAAATTTTGTTAATTAATATTCACAATCAGCCATGACATAAAAGACATACTAATTTCCAAAAGCATTAAAAGTACATCATGTTCAATTTTCTGTACATGGTAGTTAACATAGCTGTTTAGTAAACCGACACAAAAACAAATTCCACAGTGTTCATTCATGCGATATCATCGCCAACTCGATTATAGGACCCGTGAAATGAGAAACCAATGTATCTTACCGTGAAAAGTTGGCTGAAATCAAATAGTAAATACAAATACGGTTGAGTGTTTATAAGTTTATATACATTCAAATATGCGTTGCGACCAATTTGCGATTTAGCACTGTCAAGGTCGGCGATTCTGGCTCCAACCAAAAGAACCGACCAAGACATTGTCTTAACAGTAAATCAGCTAGATATATAACGTACACTTCTTGAGTAAAAGATCCCTTGACAGTTGGAATTCTTATATCGAATTTCAACTGTCAAGGGATCTTTTACGTGCACACCGATTTTTCGTACCCTCCGAACGACTTTACAGCTGTCGTTGTCAGGCCCTCCGTCCTGCATCACTGACAGGAGGGGGGGGGGTCACGCCGGTAAATCTGGATTAATTTTCTCGGCCAGTGTAAGCATTAGGTCTAAATCGTAGGGGTCGTGGCGGGGTACACTGGAACTATTGACAATTGCTTTGTTTTATTCAAAAGCATATAAATCATCTTGCCTGAACTTTTCAAAAATGTAAACAATAAGTTGTGAATAAAGTTAAACAATAATAAATGTAAATAATGTTGATGTTTCATAGGTTAAGGCGAGGGGTAGCGATCAGGTGCTGGTTTCTAGATCAACAAAAGGTTGGAAACCAGTGGTCTAAATGTTTGATACTAACGAAATTTGGGAGTATAGTTTGTTTTGTTGCGCGTCAGTGGACATTCCTGCTTAGTCTTTCTAGCGATTAATTAGTTTAGTTGTCGATGCTTTCAGCTGTGGTATAATGTTCAAACTTTGTTCCAATGTACGTTAGGGGAATGTCTTGGCGGATGTATATAAGTAACAATTTCCGTTTAAGAAGTAATTTGATTGGTCGACGATTTGGGACTACGGTCAATCATGAGATTATAGTAAGAGCAGGGGGCTGCACGACACATAATTTACACAAAAACAAATATATGGACAAGACATCATACAATCTGTTTCACAGAGAATTACTTACGAATTATCTCTGTCACAGGTGACTGCCTTCAACGCGTGCTATGACATCACGCGGTTTCAATCATTGGCCCACTACTGCGTGCTTTGTTTACATAAGACTTAAGGGGGTGGGATGGCCTAGTGGTCTAGAGTGCCGCGCTTTTACCTCTAGCTGGCCGGTCACCTCTGGCTTGCGGCTGTGGTTTCGAGCCCAGTGTGAGCGTATGTAGCATTGAGATAGGGGCGCCTTCTAAACCTCGTGTGTTTCATTCGGGTCCTCCGGTTTCCTCCCACTGCTAAAGACCCCTACGCGCAAGCGAATTATTGAAATAAAATGAAACCATATGTTAGTCCCAAAATGACCTAGTTTGTGTCGAGTGGACGTTTAACCCTATTTCTCTCTCTCTCATAAGACGTAACTGCTCAGGGCAAAATGACGCATTTCACTCATATTAATACCCAATTACATTAAATAGGAAATATTTATTTGGAGGGGAAATATATCAGCAAGTGGTTGGTATCCCCATGGGCACCAACTGTGCACCTTTGCTTGCTGATTTATTTCTCTATTCATACGAAGCCGATTACATACAGGCACTCGTAAAAACTAATAAACGATTAGTTAGACATTTAATTTCACTTATCGATATATCGATGATGTTCTAACAGTGAATAATCCAAAATTCATATATCCTGATGAGCTCGAAATTAAAAACACTACTGACAGTGACAATCACGCTTCCTACTTGGATCTGCGTCTTGATTTCGACAACATAAACTTAATGTTAAATTGTACGATAAACGTGATGACTTTGACTTTCCGGTCGTTAACTTTCCATTTATTAGTAGTAACATTCCAATATCACCAGCTTATGGAGTGTTTGTTTCTCAGCCGAATCATTACGCGAGAGCTTGTTCCTTTTATTCTGATTTTTTAAGTAGATCGAGGCATTTGTCATCTAGGCTTCAACTACAAGGATACTTGCGCACTAGACTCATTAAAACCTTTAAAAAGTTTTATGGCCGTCATATTGACTTGATTGGCAAATATAACATGTCTCTCTCGACTGTTATTCAAGATATATTTAATTGATTCGTATATTATCTCCCAAATTATGTCTGTCTACTACATCATTAACACTGTTCATCATGTTCTTTTTACATAATATAGTCCATTGGCCAACATGCTATTTTACTGAGATTTCGTCAAATACTTCAAACGTCTTTACTTATTTTTCTAATACATACAAAAAAAATGTTTTAGAATTTAATTTGTCGGAAGAAAAAAGTTAATATAAGAGACTAATCAAGTCGCGTCGATGTCACCCTTATCAGTGATTGTACTTGTAGTGGCCTAGGGAATATTCACTGCTGATCAGAGTGGACATCATACTCAAGAGCAAACTGATCGCGCAGTGAATATTCGCTTGGCCGCTACAATCACTGATGAGCATGGCATCGACGAGGCTTAATGAGTACGGCATATTAACTTTGCAACAGCATTTTTTTAAGTTATATTTTTAAAATGTATTAAAATAAATCCCTAAAATAGATTGAACCTATAAACAGTCCTACCTTGTTAAAGAATAATCCTATTAATCCAATAATTCACTATTGCCAGTTGAGAAATTGGCAAAAATATAATTTTCAACTTCAAATTCAAACGTTTGAAGATGGCCGTCCATGGAGAGGAATGGGAAAACAAGGGGGGTAATTGAGTAACTATTTCCTCAATCAGCCTGTGTCAGCCTTTCTAATGCCCCTAAAATTTTGCCCATGATCCTATAATAGTGAGTTGACAACCTTTTGAGCAAAAGACAGAAATAATTATGTTTTGACTTTCTTAGAAAACATGAAATTGGAACTTTAACTTTTTTACTCCGACAAATTAAATACTCAAACATTTTTTTGAGGAAAAAGAAAAATAAATAAAGACGTTTGAAGTATTTGTAGTTAAAAATATTTCCTATTTAGTGTAAATGGGTATTAAAATGAGTAAAATGCAGTCAACGCATTGTTGTGGAGAGTCATCTGTTACAGAGTTAATTCGTAAGTAATTCTCTCTGTGAAACAGATTGACTCAAGAGACCAAACAAATTAGCCTTAAAGCAGCTAAATCGCTAGAAATTGGCACAAATGGGTCGCAACGCATATAATATTGTAATATGAATGTATACAAACTGATTTACATTCAATCGTTTTCGTTTGAACTCTTAATTTCAAATTAGTTATGCTCGGCGAAATACGTCAGAAGTTTCAATCGAGTGGCTATTTCGAGTGTTTGGTTATTCCAGTCTACATACGCCGTTTGATTTTGTGCAATGCTTCCTCGTTCCTCTTGCTAGAACTGGGACTGAAACGCATTTTGGTACACGATTGTGTACCAATGGTAAAATGTTTATTTTGTTTTAAATATAGGATATCAAAAGCCCATCTTTTCCCGGTAAAATGACATCAGTGTTGATTTAAATAAGTAAGTAAGTATATTGCATAGAAACGCTCAGGAGAGCCGCATACAATTACAAAATGCAAGAAAACCACATAAGAATAAACATAGGTAAACGCTGCCTGATTCAAAGGCGACGCGTAAAGATGCCTGAATCGAACATAAAACCTAATTCAATCTTACAATGTAATTTAGAAAGTACAATTGACAAATAATTCGTGTTTTGAATGCCTTAGATTTTGGACTTTAATAGTAAATGGGAGCGGGGCTAGCCGTAAGCGTCAACTTGGTTGTACAGTCCCAATAAGTTTAATAACTCCGGGCGTTAGAAAAGAAATAAATTTGCAATTCTGTCGTTCTGTTGACAAGTATTATGAATTCTTTGACTGGAACGGAATTGGGATTATTGTGACGTAAACGAACATGTTCGTTTTCGTACCGATGCGAAAGGTTCCTAAAAAAGATCAGCTTAGTAAAATTTGCACACGTCTACGGAACATGTGTACGTACGTTACGCAACACCCTAGAAATTAGGCTACTGCGAAAGGTTCCTAAAAAAGATCAGCTTAGTAAAATTTGCACACGTCTACGGAACATGTGTACGTTACGGATATTTCGCAACACCCTAGAAATTAGGCTACGTAGGTCACAATATGTTGTTTATGGCAAGATCACAATCCGTGACGTACATATGCGCGGACAGATTGGGAAATTTCAAGCTAAGTTCGTCTCGATTGTAACGCTTTATACTCCACAATTATATTGCGGTGTCATCTCTTGACTGGATTTAATTAAATTACATCGCTCTAACGACATACCTGTAAATTGAACAGGTTCTTTTAAGAATTAAGTCAGCAGAAATATTACCTTGGGACTAGGTATATCAATATAATTCTTGTTCGTAAGCGAGATTATGGAATTCAGGGCAACTTATAACTATCAGTTGAAATTCGCTCGTCCCAATTAGTCCAGAAAGGAAGGACGATAAATCAAATTTAATTTTGGATGGCCGAATGGTTAGCGTACGCGCACTGTATCATACCGTCTGCCATTGAGTCAACTGGTGTGGTTTCGAAACCCCCGTTGTACGTGGCAAGGAGTAGGGTCGCCTGTCCAGCCTCGTGTGTTGTCTCTGCTTTCCTCCCACTGGTAAAGACCCTTACGCGCAAGCGAATTATCGAAATAAAATTAAACCATATGTTAGTCCCGAAATGACCCAGTTTGTGCCAAGTGGTCGTTAATCCCCATTCTCTCTATCTATATTTATTTATTTGTGCATTTACGAAAGGGTTGGGTGATAAATCGTCTACTTCGATATCAAAAATTATCAACACAAGTTGATAAAGCGCAGCCTCCGTTTTTTTTTTTTGTTTTTTTTTTTACTTTATCAACTTGTGTTGATAATTTTGGATTTCAAGACTTATAGGAGATTTTCTATTTCCCTTACCCCCCCCCCCTCTTTGCGAAACCTTGTGATCTCGATAGAGGCTACAGTTTTTAATTGAATTTTTTTTTATATTCAATGTGAAGTAATGAAAGAACGAGCCCTATATATTTCCCTGTATCTCATGACAATCTATTTTCCATACTTTAATGTCAATGTTAAAACTTGGGAACCTCGTGTTTGTTCCATCCAAATAATTGAGCAACAGGATTCGCGTTTCATTAATAATTTTAGTAATTGAAATTGGGCATAATACTACTACTCTTCTGCATCAGCCAGACTTCAGTCTTACAGTGCGCTACGAGTCACATTTTGCTATTGTCCACCTTTTTTTCTCGAATTCCAATTGTCAGAAATAATAAAGAAAAGGAAACTGCGCCAAAAACTAACATAAACAGGAAATAAGACTATATTACGCTATGACTATCTAAAGATCGATCAGAAAAATTTAGGTTTTGAAATGTTTCATTTAGAATAAACAAATATTTCCCACGTTATGGGAAATCTGATTTTAATAGGAACGTTGTAATCTAATCTTCATGTAAATTATTATTTAATTTTTATTCACGTCAACAAAAAAAAATTACTGTTAGGTAATGGTATAGGCTATTTTGGAACTCGTACCTTCCATTTTGCACCGTGAATGTAATCATATGTGACCTTTGGCGCAATATGGCCCGGTTGGAGCTGACGTGCCATTAAACAACATTTCATTTCATTTCATTTCATATGTGACCTAAATTTATAATAATTCAACACTATTTTCAAAATGAATTTAGAGATTAAATTAACATGCGATCTGCGCATGTTCGAGTCTCGAAATGTCTGATAAATTCAAACGTATATTGTGTATGTTTTTTTATCGCTAAATTCTGCTTGAAAATAAGTGTTGAGTTTTTATAAATGTGTGTCGGCTATGGAGCGAAATGATTCCTTTGGCAAGCTAACAAGTACCAAGGTGAGAAATAGTCGATAAGGATTTAAAACTAGCTTTATTAGGTCAGAGGTGGGGATGAATGGTCATATTGCAACTATATAGCAAGAGGTAAATTTCCATACTGCAGATATATGTATAGCGCAAAAAATCTTACAGGCCCTTCTTTTGGCTATAAATTCAAATGTTATAAATTATTATATAACTTATTAAATTCAAATAATCAACTCTTTAGAACATGATATGGTTGAGATTGAATGGATTTGAACACCCGCGAGCTTTAAAAATTTAACGATAATACGATGATTAATCGCGACTTGTTTGTCAAGTATCGTTACAACAAACGCCGCATCCCATAAAAGTTAAAAGTTCGCCCCGAATAAAATCTAAATTTTCCTTTTTATAAACACATTTGCTAAGGCACATCATAGGTCAAAATCCAATTCTGTCAGGTGTTGTTCGGGAGCTATAAGAACATTTGGCACCGAACATATCCCTTTGAAGGAATTTGAGAAGAATCTTTTGAGTACGTCAAATTAGTGTATGGCATGCTCCATAGGAACAATCAAATGTACATGAATGAAATGAAATGGGGTTTAACGCCGTACAGTTCTGCTCCAAATTGACCAATGAGGAGAGAGAGAAATGGGGTTTAACGTCCACTCGACACAAACCAGGTCATTTCGGGCCTAACATATGGTTTAATTTTATTTCAGTAATTCGCTTGCGCTTAGGGGTCTTTAGCAGTGCCTGGAGGAAACACACGATGTTGAGAAGGCGTTCCTATCTCCATGCTACATACGCTCACACCAGGGATCGAAACGAAAGCCGCAAGCCAGAGGTGACCAGTCAACTAAAGGTCGAAGCGCGGCACTCTAGACCCCCCCCCCCCCATGGGCTAATGAAAAATGGACAAACACATGCAAGGCTTACCAACCAAACTTCAGGTTTTAAAAGGTCTTATGCTGTAAGTTGGTCTCAATCCAATGAGGTTTAATGTGCTGTTTAAGTTGGTCTCAATTCAATGTGTTCTGTATACCGTTACATCTCTCGAGTCTTGGACGTCACAGTTGTTGTAAATATTGCTTAAAGTTGGCGCATAAAGATCACTAATATCTCCCCAAAATTACTAAGAAACACTGGCCTTCCTTCTGAAATATTTGTACTTAAAGCAGGATACAATGTTTACAAGCTTAAGTATGTGAAATCCCAATCCCACACCAGACAGAGTAGTTAGACTAAAAGCGCTACAGTGTGTACAGACCACGCCCCTTCTCCGCAACAGTCTGTTCTCCAGAGAATGGAAATGGCTGACTGATTCGACCGATGTCACATCTGGGTTTTTTTTCTTTTGTATTCCCTGCTCTCCTTTTAAAACTCGACGACTCTTTGATTAAGCCCCATGGTGCAACGAATTAGCCACATATAGATTACATTGCTAAGCTCGACAATGGACCTTACTCTGTATAGCATTTCATTTGCGTTCTGTTGGTGACAGATAAGACTTCACCACAACCATTCATATTAAGAAACCAAAGTAATTCCGTTTTATCAATGGACTTTAAGGCCAGACTGCGCTGAACATCTGAGACACGGTACCTGCGGAGAAGTATTTCAGATACCGTCAATAGCCACGATATCAATATCACGTGATCTACACATCACAGGTCATGACATTGACAACAGTGGATCTGACTGGATCATGAGGTCAACAACACGCACGTTACATTGTTAACAAGAGGTCTATCTTCAGCAATAGGACTATATAATTCGTACAGTCCCAGCATGTTCTCGCTTCTTACAATGATTTTCACCAAAACAACATCTACAACTCCTAGAACTGACGTCATCTTAAATGACAGCGTCTACGAATGGCTGTTCTTGGAGGTTGCCATCTTGGCACTATTTTGCGCGTCAGTCGTGTCTATTTCAGATGTACACAATCAATTCTGTTGATGTTTTTAGCGTGGGGATTAACTTATACTTAATTTATTTCAGTTCTAAAACAAATATTTTAAATTTTTACGCAAATTTTAAAAAGAGGCAAAATGGCCATTCACTGTGTACGTGCGCAAAAATATCTAGCCACCAATTAATTTTCGTACGTTAGTTACGTACGGCCAGACTGTTATCGTATTCACATGTAAGTGCAGTATGGCACAAAAAACTACAAATGTCTTACAGTTTCCTTCTTACCCGAACGGCTAGACGTTTAATTTGTACAAAAAATCCAGTGGATTTGGAGAAGATATCAAAACTGTGTGAAAATATCTGAATTTGCCCTCTACAAGTGAACATCTCGTCCCAAATGGAGGGACACATAGCTGCATTTGAACAAATATTAATATAGTCGGAAAGATAAAATGCTTGTGAACAGGCGCGTACTTTGGCATTGGGATAAAAACATTTATCAGGAACTGGCTTTATTTCTAATTTTCAGTTCTGAACACGAGGTCCATTACTGATGCAGAATGTAGCTTAAACTCTGTTTACGCCTGTGATCCCAAGAACGATCCACCTTCAGAAGTTCCGGACTTACGCTTAAGGAAGCCTGCGAGTAAATATTGATATTTTATTGATAATATATCGAAACAATCCACTTGCTATTTCCCCTGCTAGTATCTACCATAACACATCTTCAGTAGAACGCCTGATCTCGCTTTAACTACGTACATCTGATCAAGGCCTTCACGTAAAACCCTGAATATGTCCGCACTATTTTCGATTGGGTACTAATCTGTGATAATCGAGTAGCAAAGTTTCGTTCAATATCTAAGTTTACGTGTAGGTCGCCATGTCACCGTCTCTTGTTGTACGCTACTGTTGATGTGTCTGCAGATAATTCTAAAGTAATCTAGCAACGCCCAGTTGTTGTAAAACTTGCAGTCGTTGCTTCCGGATATTGATCAGGGGCCGGTTGCTCAAAACTAAGTTATTTTAACGATCCGTTAAACTAACGGATCTTTATCTTTCATGTGTCCTTTGTTAACGGTCCGTTAAATTTCTGTTGCTGGAAAGTCAATTTCATTATCCGTTCAAGTTAACGGGGCTTCCAGCAACAATCTTTCTCTCCGTTAAAGTTAACGATCCGTTTACTCCATGTTAACGGATCGTTAAAAGTTAACAGAGCTTTGAACAACCGGCCCCAGGACCTTAAAACAAAAATAATACGACAGACTGACAACCCCGTCCGTCAGGATTATGACTATGAGAGGACAAATCATGGCGCTATTATGAACGCGATATACCCATATTATGTCAATGAGTCCTTACTTTCTTGTCAGCCTAATAGAGACTACATCACCTTTTATTAAGACAATACAAGGATCAATAGAGAATGCAGTTTAGCGTTATGATAAGACTATGATCCCTATTTCCTTTTGGCAAAATCGGATTAACATTTTTAGAGTTAGCGTCTTATGGATCACTGTTTCACAAAATTCAAACTCAACAATCATTACTGTGTAAGGTTGATATATTTAAATTGTTTGTAAAATTGTGACTTTTTAACAGTCCAAATGCTAAAAACGCGATTTTTCGTACAATTAATTGCCACAATTCGTGAGGTGAAATTCGATTTGCGCGAATATCGACAGGAATCAAGATCTTTGGCTAAAGACATATATTTCAAGGTTCATCAAAATCGGATCAACATTGTAGTCTCTACAGGGTCTATCGATATTCAGCGAACGGTTCAGAGTTACCCCACCTCATCATTTCCGAATACAATATAGGATAGATTGTTCTCGCTCGGATTCTTGTGAATAGCACTGTGTCGAAACTAAACTTGAAATGTGGTAATGGGACTTTCTCTGGTGACTTCTCTCACTGCCAAACCATTCGGCTTCTAGATCAATATTCTGTAATACCGTGAATCTGAAATTGTCCCAATCCCATATTTCACAGGAATCAGATCAATACCTATATTAATGATTTTGTCCAAAGTGAACGAATTTTCACCGGAGTTAAATGATGTATAAATACGGCAGATGAGAACGCTGGCCTATGATCTGACATGTAGATATTTTATGTCCCTCTGTGTTATACTTTACTTGTTATTATAATTATAGTTGTATGACATATAATAATAGAAGGGAAAACCGTAGTCTGTTTTACTCTTACAGCCATTACCAAATATAATATACAGTTGTTTTCTGATCTTAATTACACGGATAAGTAAGATATTCAGTTCGTCATACAGTTATTATGACGGACAAGTAAAATTTAGTTATCATGATGGGTCAGTAAGATTGGACACCTAATCTAATGTTCTAGCATAAACACAGTACATATTGATATTATTTTTAATTTGAATAGAATAATTGATCGATTCAACACATGCCTACGAAACGCTGGATGTAGTGAAACCGCCGTCAAGGCTGCAGGTGATGGATTTGAAAGAGGTTCTGGTTACAGATGTGGTAAGTGTATTATATAAGTCATTTTCTATTTACGTGGTGTTCAGCTTTATCACCAAAATGTGACAGCTTTTACTGTCTTCATTAAGTACCAACCTGGAAAATTCATCTACAATACCTAGTTCAGTACTGCCATGAAAATGAATAGTATTATTCTGTTGAAAACGCATTTCGGAAGTCAGAAGCTATCAAACTCGTATGACATTTTAGCAGATTTGAGAACAATTATTCAGTATTAAAAATCTTACGTTCGAATAAGTCGAGACTCGAGAAGATAATACCTCGCCTTCTAATTAAGGTAGACTGTCAAAACTTGGTAATTGTTTGATTTGAGACTAATTTTCAATATAAAAAATACTACGTTCGATGGTGAGCATCGAAGTAGAGACTTTCGTCCGTTTGGTCGCGATTTTGGGAAAAAATAACTCATCTTCTAATTAAGTTAGAATGTTCAAATTTGGCAATTTTTTTTTAACTAAGTTTAAGCAGAGATTAGAAATTTGATTGGTTTGGGACTTTGAACAAGAAAACTGAAGTATAGTTTCATTACATCAATACTTTGACCAAGTTCGATGAAGAGCATTTTCTGCACAGGCCAAATAGCGACACACTATTTGAATGGCCAGAACTTTGGAATCTATCTTAAAGCTCCAATAGCATTTTTTTAAGTTATATTTTTAAAATGTATTAAAATAAAGCCCAAAAATAGATTGAACCTATAAACAGTCCTACCTTGTTAAAGAATAATCCTATTAATCCTATAATTCAGTACTGCCAGTTGAGAAATTGGCAAAAATATCATTTTCAACTTCAAATTCAAACGTTTGAAGATGGCCGTCTATGGAGAGGAATGGGAAAACAAGGGAGGTAATTGAGTAACTATTTCCTCAATCACCCTGTGTCTCCCTTTATAATGCCCAAAAAATTTTGCCCAGGACCGTATAATAGTGAGTTGACAACCTTTTGAGCAAAAGACATAGAAATAATTATGTTTTGACTTTCTTAGAAAATGTGAAATTGGAACTTTAAAGGAGCTAAATCGCTAATATTTGGGGCCTAGAAATTTACCCAAATGGGTCGCAACGCATAAAATAATCTTATATGAATATATATAAACTGATTTACATTCATTCATTTCCGTCTTTACTCTAATTTCAAATCACTCATGTTCGGCGAAATACGCCTCAAGTCTCAATAGCCGATCTCTAGCGTCTGGTTATCCAATCTACATTATTGCGTATGTTCTCCATGTACCACCGTCTAGCCCCGTTCTCTAAGTCCCTTGTTAAAAATGGGCCTGAAACGGATTATGGTACACGAATGTACCACCGATGATTATTTTTATTTTTCTTAAATACTGGATATCAGAAGCTCATCTTTTCCCGGTATGATCACAACATCAATGTTGAATTAAATTGACAAATAATTTGTGTTTTCATTGTCGAAGATTTTGGATATTGAGTTAGAGACTTAGCTACTTTAACAACATTGACTTTAATTGCGGCAGAATGTCCTATTAGTTGTTATCAATTTTTTTTTTTTTTTTTTTTTTGGGGGGGGGGGGGGTCAGCCTCGCTATAGGTTTGTATTAATTCATAAAAGTTAGTATGTCACTCATGTTCATCTCAACTTTACAGATGTTCGTCAAAAATATCTTCTAAAGATTCAGCATCTGTTTTTTTTTAAAAAACTAACACATTTATAACCGTTATTGTTCTTTGCTACAACGTGCTTTTGTAATAAATTCAATGTTAAAAATGTTAAATATCTATTCTTTGAATACTAAATGGAGTGAAATAGGCATATTATTATAACCTAATCTATTGCAAATTATTAAATTTCTGTTTATAACTCGTGTAAGCTTGATTATAATAGTGTAAAATTCATTATAAGAGATTTTTAACATATATATTTTTTTATTATTTTGTATCTTTCTTTTATTCTTGGTATCTCATTGTTAAATCCCGAGGGAGTTTGCGAGAGCTAAATTTTCCTATTGCTGGGAGTTTCTTTTTTTTTCTTTTTTTTTGGTGGTGGGTGGGCTTCAATTGTTTTATAACTTTTGATTAGGCATATGTCAGCCTGTAATCAACTCCATAGAACAGCTAGTGGCTTTGGCATTGATTTACTTATAAGACCTCCACCATATCTGCTTAAAACGGCAATAGTCGGAGACAATTCATAGCTAATACAGAAAGAAGGGCAACCAGGTCTATTCTATTACCAATTATCATGTTTTTGTTTTATCATTCCAAATATTCTCTCGAAACTACCATTTATATCAAGTAAGGCCTAATTTTGAACAGTCTTGTGTGATCGTGAAAGCTTCGTAATCCACGACCATAAAATTACGTCCCACGGTCAAATATAACAGAACCTGACACAAATACAACAGACTTGTCCGTAACCTCATTGTCCTTTAAAAACTGCTATATTGAAATAAAAGTATTTAATTTAAAATAGCCATGCAAAGTCTGTATATACGCCCGCACATCATTTACGTCTCGATAAACTCGGCACGTGAATCATTCTGGTGGAGTGAAGAGTACCTGGCTTCCACGCAATATCTGGTACCTACGGAAACATATCAAAGTTTGGAACGTTGTACTGGTGCACCACCAAGATCAACCAGCTCCCAGAAGTTCGTGGAAGTTAGTCGTTGTGGAAACCCCCAGTCCAGGCAACGACTGTTTGGTGAGATCTGAAAATATCAGAACCAACAACGGTCAAGCCAACAGATCAGTCACCTGTAGGCATCTGCTCGAGATTCATATGGACATTCCTACACAATCAGTACTGATCCAGATGTGGCCCAATATAGTAGGCATATTTTTCTTTTGTCATTTATTCTTGGGTATTAGTAATTCGGGCCCTCCGATATCCTCCCACTTTTATGTTAGTCCCAAAATGACATTGTGTCGAATGCACACTAAACAGCATCTCTCACTAGTTTTCTTCGTGTTTTCTTTTCTTAGTAACATGGTAAGCTGTTGTTTCCCGGTTGCGGAGCAGAACAGGAGAATGTTAAACTCCCTTTTTTTCATTTCTGTAAATTCCACCATCGACGGAATGAACATCGAGTTAATCTGGTTATTTATGTCGCCTCATCAGCCAATGAATTAAATGAATGCAGCATTCTAAATTTCGTGATGTGCACCAGACACTAGTACAATAACTCCGAACAGAATTTCTATCGCCGAAATGTCCTTATGGATTCTGCGTCGGGCGTGATAATTTCTGTGGCAGAATGTGGGAACAAGTGAAGCTCATCTTCAATAACCATAAGATTGCAAAGATTACATAGAATTGTCTATCTATGTATCGACTGTCCTTCTACCTTGTTCAATCGCTAGACGATCCCCTTAGCATCTGAACGATTCTAAATATAATCTCAAAATAGATAGGAAGATATTTTACATATCTTTCTAAGATTAGAACACTTTTAATAGAGTTCCAATCTTTATGGTTCATGTCCCCAAATCTTCACTTCATAGTAAATAGTTTTAAATTCCGGACTTTCCATACAACTCCATATCCACAACTATGTAGATTACTTTTAATATGGGTACACCAGGTGGTTCTCTCAACTACATCAAGGTTGTATAACATGTTAAAACAGTATTTAGGTAGCCTATCGTTATTATTTGTTGTGTCCCAAATTTCGAACTACTTTGATATCGAATTCCAACTGCCACGGGGCTTATCGTCCAATACGAATTACTATACGTTGTTCATTGCCAGGCCACCTGGCCTGTGTCGCTGGTAAGGGACAAGCACGCAGGAAAATCTACATGAACTTTGTCGGCCAACACCGGGATCGAAAACCGGGCCTCCAGGTTGGCCAGTCCACGTTTTACCCAGGGTCAAAACAAGCTTAGGTAAACAGATGTCGGTTAAAATATCTTCAATATATTACAGTATAAACTATAACTTACATGCCTTAAATATCTATTGTGATGATTTTTACAAACTTTCTCAATTTCGGCCACAACTAAAATTATCGATCCAATTTTATATTAAATGTTTGTGTTGTTTGTCGAATGACTATCCGTTTTCGTTTTTAAATATATAAAAGCAAAGTGGACAAAATGTAGGAAGGTCACATTATCAAGAACTTTTCCGTTTATGTTAAATAATTCATAAGGTGGCTGTGTCACTTTAATGCTTCCATAGAAAGATTTTATTTCGGTATATGACTCAAATTTTAAAATAATGGTAGCATTACATCATTCTTTACCCAATAGATATTGTGTATCTATTTACATGTACTTCCATCCAATTGTGTTTAACATACCACGTGCATGAGTTATTTTTTGAAAATATAAACATAGTTTAACACTAACCATAAGTTACCAACGATTAGGTAATATTTTCCCTAGCAATGCTCGTGCTTAAATTATAGGGTTTTAACCCAAACTTCTGTTAGCAACGATGAGTTGTTTATAATTGTTCTATACAGACTTTTTATTTTCTCTAACTTACTGGTGTTCTTTTCCAATATGAATCTAAATCAGTTGAACACATTAGGAAAGCGGGGTTTGTTTTGATTTTATCATTAGTAACTATCACGTCAACGTTGGGTGCACGGGGGCTCAGTGATTTACACCTATGGATGTCCCGTGTATGATCCCGGTGTTGACCAAGAAAGTTCATCGCTCCTCCCTTGTCACTAGTCACTAGTCAGTCCTACACACAGTCACAACCCGGGTTTTAGCAAAATTCAACCCGATAAGGACTATCTTGTGTATATTGTTAACTGTCATCAATTGTCGTTAATAATTACTTGTAGCAGTCATATAAGGTGGATATTTGATATCATATCCCTTCTGGTGTTTACAGGAATTTCAACTGTGTGACCCCGTAAATGCTGATTGGGTTCTTATGATGAAGTAAAATAAGCTATTTATATCTAGATGATAAATAAAATAAAATAATAAATAAAAATTACATTCGATTCAAATATTACATAAAGTTATACTAAGCTAAAGATATTTTAAATAAGATAAATTGAAGAAACTTTATTGTATAAAAAAAATTACAAGGTTATGTGGATATACAAATAAAATTAATAGAAAGATACACACAATAAGCAAAGATACATATAAAGGTACATAATTATACAAAGATACACAACTTTACGAAGACATGAACAAATTGTATACAAACGACCCTCAACATTCTAAAATTTCTATTCATCATCAGTATCTTAAATTGTTGAGAATAACGGTGGCTAAGGGAGTAAGACACTGGCTCGCTAGCCTGGCTGGAGGTCGCATGTTCGATCCCTACATTATTCCAGAAAGTTAATCAGGATTTTTCTGCCTGGCTTCCTCTTGTCAGTGGTTCGGATGGTACGAAAAACCAGAACTAGATTACAAAGAGACATTTTTTGTACAATCAAGGGTCATAATACAGCAAGTTACGATCTGAAGTATCAAAATTAGTAACCCAGATCTTTGGGATATAAATATATAACTGGATGAAAATTGTGAACCACTAGAGGATCTAAAAGCTTAAACGAGATACGGCCCGATACATGTCAATATCAAAAGAAACCAAAATCTTTTTAAGATATGCCCATAAGTTCCATCAAAATGGGATAAAAATTGTGACCTGTAGAGTGTCCACAAACAAATGGACAGGGGCGACAGCAGTACACACACATCTGGTGTCTGTTTTCTTCTTTAAATAAACAGAACATGTTATGTTGGGACGGTTTCGGTTAGAGCATTGGTTATATGACAGTCTCCATTTGTAATAGTGTTAAGCTCTTATCTATCAACTTCAACTTCATCATATTAATTCACCATATTTAAAATGACAGTTTAAGACATGTTACTTTAAAGTTGCTAAGTCTATGGGGGGAAAGATGGGCTTCTAATATCCAATATTTAAGACAAAATAAACATTTTACCATTGGTACACGAATCGTGTACCAAGATAGTTTCAGGCCCTGTTTAAACAAGGGACTCAAAGAACGAGGCTAGACATATTCCACAAGACCGTCAAACGGTGATCCATATTCTTATCTGTAAAAGCATGCGCAATAAATACTATGTAGATTGGAATACTCAAACGCTTTAGATTGTAACTCGATTGAGACTTCTGGCGTATTTCGCCGAACATAATTGATTTGAAATTATAGTAAAAACGGAAACAATTGAGTGTAAATCAATTTATATACATTCATATTACATTAGTATATGCGTTGCGACCCATTTACAGTGTCAATTTCTAGGTCCCAAATATTAGCAAATTAGCACAAGGAAATGCTCAATTTAAATTTTATCTAGTTTTAACTATTTGTAAATTCTGTACAAAAATACAAACTACTACAGTGCATGTACTTTGTCTTGGGTGTAAACATACAAAAATATAATTATAAATAGCTCACCTTTATTGAAAGATATCATTTTAATGATAAAACTTGCTTTTTGGAAGAAATAAACAACTGATTCCCCAGAAATGATACCAATTATAGTAAAGAGCTTTTTATACGCCCACATTTTCATGTGGACGTATATTGTCGTCGCCCCTGTTCGTCCGTCCGTCCGGACGTCCGTCCGTCCACAATTGTTTGTGAACAGTCTACAGGTCACAATTTTTATCCGATTTCGATGAAACTTAAAATATAGGTTTATCACCCTAAGATCTCGGTTCCTTTCGATATTGGCATGTATCGGACTGTAACTTCATGGGTTATGGCCCCTGATTGTACGAAAAATCACGTTTTTTAGCTTGTGAACAGTGTAGAGGTCACAATTTTGAACCGATTTGGATGAAACCTGAAATGCATGTTTATAACCCAAAGATCTTGGTTCCTTTTGATATTTGCGCCAATCGGATCGTAACTTCCTGAATTATGGCCCCTGATTGTCCGAAAAATCGCCCAATTTTGAAATAATCTCGGTTATTTTCGAAAATGACATTTTCGAAAATAACCGAGATTGAAATACGGGGTCACAATTTTTATCCGATTTGGATGTATGTTTATAACCCAAAGATCCCCATTCCTTGATTGTACGAAAAATTTCGTTTTTATCTTGTGGTATTTTCACACTATTCGCGTACAAACGGCGGCCATTTTGTCCGTCAATTTTGGACCGATTTTCAATCTCGGTTATTTTCGAAAATGACATCTTTCGCACTATAACTTCATAGAGTAAGGTCCCTGATTGTACGGGGTCACAATTTTTATCCGATTTGGATGTATGTTTATAACCCAAAGATCCCCATTCCTTGATTGTACGAAAAATTTCGTTTTTATCTTGTGGTCCCTCTTGAGGTCACAATTTTAATCCGATTAATAAAAACCACTCAAATATATTACCGTTGCACTGTTAGGTCGATTGAATTCAAATGTTGTGAAAATCGAGTCAAAACTGGTAGGTAAAATGGCCGCCCCTTGTACTCAAATAGTGTGGAATATCAAGGTTCTTGGCCAGATAAATTGGCCGCCCCTCGTTTGCAAATAGTGTAGGCAGCGGCTACCAGGTTACCTCCACTTGGATAGAGAACAAGTTAAATTAAAAGAGGCTATAATCCAGATAGTTATGGTCTGAAGTGCGCAAATATTGTAAGGGACTGAGACCTTTCGGACATAAAAATATATTTTAAATTTCATCAAAATGGATAAAAATTGTGACCTCTAGAGGGTGCACATTCCTCGTATTACATAGTTTTTAACGAAATTCGAACTCAACCTTAATTGATGTGTAACGATGATATACTTAAACATACATTATGCGACAGCAAAATCTGTCTATTGTAGGTCTTTCTTTAGGCCTGAAATGTTATAAAAACTATTAATTAGACATTAATTAACCTATCCCGACCATAATCAACTCTCGATGCTGAGGCTAGCATGAGATTTTTGTTGGATTGTAGTTCGATTCGCTGAAACATTTTCCTTTGTGATTTACCACTAAAAATGGAAAACCGAGACTACTGGTTTTGTCTTACCGACTTTAGTAATGATGACCGAGGCTAAGCGGAAATTTCAATCGCTTAGTTTTAAGCTAATAGTGGATCAATTTGACTGAAATTTTCAGCAAATTGCCTTTACATTAGCTAGTTTTTAACTATTGTAGTGAGAACTGCCAACTCGTTATCTAATCTCCCATAATGTATCTTTAAACGTTTTATAAAATTGAATACAAAATAGTGACTTCTAGCGGATCCAGTGTAGTGAAGGACAGGGTGAATTCGAGCTAACAGAAGGCCGTATATACAGGTACAGTTGGATATCAAACCGAATGTCATTTCATTTGACTTTTCTTGTCATGTCTAGACAATCGTCTACCATTTACGCTAACTTATTTCGCAATATATGGGGAAGATATGTTAATATTTATTACATTAAAACGCCTTAAAGTTATTTTTATCTTCTCTATTCCGATTGGTTGATCTACTTTGCCCGATTGCGAAATATTTACCTTGATGTTTAAACAGGTTCTTTTAAGATTGAGGGCAGAAGAAATATTTACTCGGAACGAGGTGTATCAATATAAACATGATGCGTTATTTGCTGGTTTTAGTGCTCTTGATGGGTAAGGTACCTTTGTTCACTATATTCTTTTATTTCTATCTATTTATCAAGGGAATTGTGTGAACGTTTCCCCAAAGTGTAATTGTATGTTTGAGACAAAAATAGTTTTCCAAGTAAAAATTAGATAATCTAACTTCTATAATTTGGGGGGGGGGGGGGATATGTGTTAAAATATGAGGATCTGCGAATGAAAAACAAATCAAGATTTCATTTAATCACTGATCGATTCCATTTAATAAGGATGATTTAAAACAAATAAAAACTTCTTATGTAAACAAAAATGAAAGTAATAAATATTAATGCGTTTATAAAACACTATGGAAAGTATGTCTGCTAAAGTAATCTTGTCCCCCGCCTTTCGAAGAAAGCAGGAGACTATTAAAATGACGTATATCCATAAATATTAGACCGTCGGTGCAGAACAGTTGGCTGTAAAACCCTATTTCACTTTATTTAAAGTGACCCTACCGATGGGTTAAAAACATAATTTACATAATATATCATCAATCGTCTTGAATTACAATTTTTCAGTTTTCAACACAAAGTCCATCACAGATGCAGAATGTAGTAGTAGCACTGTTGACAGTTGTGATCTTAAGAAAGATCCCCAATACAAAAGTTACGGCCTCACGCTTACCGAAGCTTGTGGGTAAATGTTTATATTTTATTGACTATCTTTATCCCTATGGTAACAGGCAGAAACAATTCAATAGCGATCGTCCCTTCTAATTTGCAATGTAGCTTATACTGGCAAAGCATATCGCAGTTCAATCTGTTTTGCAGTTCAATCTGTTTCACAGATTTGGGGGGGGGGGGGGTCTAACAAGGAACAACATAATGTACTTTTCCCATATGAAAACAGAAGTGTAAACTATACAATGTTTTGTCTAGGTTACGAGATTATTTGACTTACTAAAGGAAAAGTGTCAAGTAGTCCCCCATTCAATGGAAATTTAATTGACTCAATTTTAACGCACTTAGTTGGCATGCATAAATTAACATGAAACTGGTCTAATGCCTCATAGAGTATTTTTTTTTAAATATTTAATGCCCCGACTGCGAATCCAATTCACAATTTCGGGGCCTACTACCGAGACATTTGTAAAATCAGATGACCTAAACCTTTTAAATCAAAGGCAACAATTTCATATTTCAACAAGCTCTTTGCTTGTATTCCCCAAGAAATGGATGTCTGGTGCCCCCACCCCACCCTTTTAAATTGTACCTCTCTTGCTAAGATAAAATCCATTTTTATACGCCCACATTTTAACGTGGACGAATTATGAAGTAATGGTCCGATAAATCCCTCTCTGGCCATTGCTGGAATAGCGTCTGTTTCTTGAACTTATGCGGGAGTGTGTCTATTCTTTCCGTTCAATGAAAGCTATCACTTAAGTACACCAACATATGACAGTCCTTCGTTTAATCTGGGTCTTCCCTAAAACTTTGGACAGTGATTTAAGGTATTAAAAACGGCGAAAGTATGTTCGTTTCCAAATAGTATTGTTTACATTTCATTCGACTTGATAGCCTCGTTTGTCACGCAATTAGTTTTACTGCAGTATTCTGCTAAGTACGGGTTAATTAGGCATAATAAAATCGTGAGCCATGACGTAACGTTATGTAAACATATTTGGTCCAATATTGGCACTCGTTTTAAATGTAAAGCTTTTGTAGGGCAGCTAATGATTGGTTGGTAGACGGACTACTGACCAATCAAAATTTAAAACAACAATATCCACTCATAATAGCAGTGTGTAGTAGGATTACCTCTAATCAAAACGCAACACTGCGAGGAGTATGTCGCCCCTATTCGTCCATACGTCCGTCCGTCAAACATTGTTTGTGGACACTTGGAGGTCAAAATTATTATCTGATTTATAAAACCTTTTATAACTCAAAGATCTAGGTTCCTTTCGATATTTGCGCATATCGGATTGTAACATCCTGAATTATGACCTCTGATTGTACGAAAAATCGCCTTTGTTATCTTGTGGTTAGTCTGGAGTTCACAATTATTACCTGATTTTTAAAAAGAAGTTTGATTATATCACCGTTACACTGTAATGAATGTTCGGTTCTAATTTCATGAACACTGGACCAAAATTTCTGAACAAAATGGCCGCCACTTTTTTTTTTTTTTTTTAAATATGGTATATGAAGGATGTGGACCCTTTAGAGGTCACACTTTTAATCCGATTTTGATGAAATTTGAAATGTAAGTTTATAACCCAACGATCGCGGTACCTTTCGATATTCGGGCACATTGGACCATAACTTCCTGAATTATGGCCCCTGATTGTACGGAATATCATGGGTTTTTTTACCTTGTGGACGTCACAATTTTATTCCGAATTATAAAACGGTTTGACTATATCCCCGATACACATTAATGATGCTTGAGTTTGAATTTCCTGAAAATCGATAATTGGACAGCCAAATACATCATATTAAATGTTTCGTATACTATACATGTAAACGTTAGCATGTTTCGTTGCCTGGCAACCTACCTTGTGGCCAATCTGGGGGTCAAAAGTATTATCCGGTTTAAAAAAACAAAACGTCTGATTATATCACCGTTTAAGCATTAAGAAGGTTGAGTTCGAATTTCGGGAAAAACGGACCAAAATTGACGAACAAAATGACCGCCGCTTATACGCGAAAAGTATAAAAAAAAAATATGGTATGTCAAGGTTGTGCGTAGAGGTCACAATTTTGAACCGATTGTGATGAAACTTGACATGCATGTTTATGACCTAAAGATTTGGTGCCTTTCGATATCTGTGCCCATCGGATCGTAATTTCCTGAATTATGGCCCCTGACTGTCCGAAAAATCGCCGTTTTTAGCTTGTCGTCCCTCTGGATTTGAAAAAAAGTTTGATTATATCACCGTTACACCGTAATGATGGCTGAGCTCGAATTTCGTGCAAATCGGACCATAGCCATAACTGCTCAACAAAATGGCCGCCGCTTGTACACAAATACTGTAAAAAAAATTTAATCCAATTTTGATGAAATTTGAAATGTAAGTTTATAACGCAAAGATCTTGGTTCCTTTAATATTTGCGCATATCGAATTGTAACTTCATAAATTATGGCCCTTGATCGCAAGAAAAATTACGTTCTGTTTAGCTTGTTCTCTATCCATCCCTCGAAAATGTGGGCGTATCCTTCCTGGCAGCTGCTGGTTTGCTCCATTCAATCAACATATGTATACCTGTCGCATTTTGTTGAAACTCTTTATTATTACAGGTATGTAAATGCATGTTTGTGGTCGCAAAAATGATTAATGTCTGTATGTTAACTCCATTCCCACCAGATTGGAAATGGAATATTCGTGTCCTGTATCCCTATAACCCCCAAAGAGACATGTGGGAGGGGGTAGACGGTCGAATGGTTAACACGTGCGTGTTGTATCATAAAGCCTGGCGTGGTTTAGAATCCCCGGTTTCGAATCCCTCGACACAAACTAGGTTACATCGACCCTATCGAATCCACACCAGTTGACTCAATGACAGACATTAAAATCGCCCTCTCTCACTTAGAGATGATTGTGTGATAAATTATATGCCTTTGTATAACTAACTCACTCACTTGTTGTGCACAGGCGTTCAGGCATTTATTTTACGAAAAAAAATCATATTTATGCTTTGTATAATGAAAATACTATCATCTACAGCTCATATTTCCACTTCACAATTTTCGGGATGGGTTACTAAGATTGTCTATTTAATCTATGGTATTTGCTCCCAGAAAGGTAAGAATAATAATAGTGGTTTGTTTTTATTATTTTAAATAGAATATTGAAAAGGTACAAGGCATGCCTACTAAGTCGTGGATGTAGTACAGATGTTACTAAAGCTGCAGATGAAGGATTTCAAAGAGGTTCCGGTTATACATGTGGTAAGTCATTGCCGTTTCAATACTACGTTGATATTTTACGCCTCAGATGCTATGTCATTCACATATAATAATTTATCACTTTCACATAAGGGAAATATCTTGTATGGCATTTTGGTTGCATTCCGTTGGATTTTAATATACCGCCATTTCTGTACCTTAGTTAAAATCCTTGAAAAGGAGTCAGCTTAATTATATCAACCTTAACCACTGTTCTATTATTACAGATGGATGTACCATGGCTGTCAATGTGTCACTCATGTTCATCTCAACTTTACTGATGTTCATCAAAAATATCTACTAAAAATTCAGCACCCTTCCTTTCTATTATTACCAGATTAGTATCGGGGGGGGGGGGGGTTGCTTATAAATAACATATATAAAACTATTCCTGTTCTTTACTAGTATAATGTTAACATATTTTAAAGCTACAACATTCGAGAATTAGATAAACAGTTAGCCATTTAGCCTGTCAGATCATTGACCATGGCCTACACAAGTACGCGCCGAAGGTGCGTCATGAGCGCGCCAATGGCGCACGAGCGTCCGAGGAGGGTCTTGACATCCGCAAACCCATTTTCCAAGCATTTCAGACCTAAGCGTCGCACAATACTGGATCTTTCGGAACGGACAAATATTTTCCCTTGGGTTAGGGTTAGGGTTCGGGTTAGGTTTATTTAAAACTATTCTGAAGAGTTAGGGTTAGAATTGTGGCTATAAACTGAAAGATATTTGTCCGGTATCGTGCCCTTATACCGTCTCCTTTCTTTCTTCTTTTTTTTTTCCTTTTTAGGCTTAGGCCCACTTTTTAATGAGCTTAGGCCCACCTGTCACGGACAGGTGAACAGGTGGGCCCAGTCCGGCACCGATTACATTATTTTCAGCGAAGTTCTGATGTTTTTACAGTTCATATTGTCATGTACGTCACGGTAATATAACTACATCGTGATTCCCCTTGTATCGACAGTCGCCGGCCATATTGGGCTTATACAAGCATTTGAAATTTGATGATCTGGAGAGTTGATAATGAATAAATGTCTAAATAATAATATATGTAACATCTGTCATCTGAAGTCAGAAAATCTCCAGGAATAGATAAGTTCTCGAAAAATATTGTCCTCTTCTTTTTTTATTTGGAAATTACTGCCCTCATTTACTATTTTTTTTTTTTTTTTTTTTTTTAATTTCTTTCTCAAAATCGTTATTAACTGGTAATACTTTTCTTTGATCTAGGATTTGTTAATAAAGAATGTTAATGTATCTTGATCATATTTGTTTTGATTATTTGTAAAATATACTTTAAGACAGTCTTATTTATATATTTCAAACAGTCTTATTTTAATTTGGATCACTTTGTATTTTTTTTCTAAGAGGATTTTTCAAATATTTATTTGTTTTATTTTAGATCACTCTGTAAGAATCTTATTTTATTCTGTTAGAATCTGATTTTACTTTCTATCTTTTTTTTCTGAAACGGGTTTATATCTCGGTGTTAAATTCGTTGTGAATTTTATTTTAGATCAGTTTGTATCTATTTTTAAGGTCATAAATCCTGTATATTGGCCCCAACTCATTTGTGTCTAGTTTACGTAGCATCTTTTTCTAAGATTGTTTTAACATCTCGCTGTGACTCTTATAATTATTTATTTAAGATCATTTTATACTTGTGTCAATTTTATTTTAGGTCATCTGGTATCTTTAAGATTCTTAGTTTACTTTCCTTAAAATGGTTTAACATCTCGGCGTTTTGCTTTTATTCAAAAAATGATTTTTTATTTTTAGATCATTTTATACAAAGGACTTTTTTTAGCATCTGTTTGTGGTACGTCCTTTTTAAGATTATTTTATTTTAGATTATTTTTTTTTAAGCCGGTTTTATCATATTTTTGTAAGATAGTTCTTGTACGATTCTACACAGCTTTTTTTCAGATTTGGTAATTTTATAATAAAATGTTATTCCCTTCTGCACTGCTTTCATCAGTGATATGAGATATTTGTTTTTAACCCTTAATTGAAATTTGGAAGTTCTGTAATACAGTTTTACACCATTCTACGCTGCCATTAACAGCGACCTAAAATTATGTCTGTACATTTTATATTGACGCATGTATCAAAATTTAACTACACGATTACCTTTTGTTTTTTTAATAGCTACTTTCTTTAAATAAACATATTTATTTCTTAACAGAGGTTGTAAGATATTTATTTTTTTTTTACTTTTCATTTGATCCTACTTTATACACAAAACATTTCTGTGAACCCTTTTTTATGATCGCGACCACCAACATTGCAATCTATGGACATTAAAAGACAGTTAACTTTCCCAGATCAACCAATTTGCGTGTCCGCCAATCGCGGTGTTTTGCTACATCCGCTTGAATAGACGCTGTTCGTTGACTAGCCCTGTTTCCCCGACCGCTGGCTATCAGGCCAGTCTTACTCACTGAGCTGAGCTACAGCGGAAGCCCGGTATATGGATGCACCTAGGTTAGTTTATTAATTTTTATAGCATGATGATATATTTTCACGTGACACCCTATGCTATCTCCAAATCAATAAATGTTAATATTGTAATCAATTGCTGCTTCTGAATGAAAATATCAGACAAACGCTTTAAATCTACCGAAATGAAATGGGTTCTGCATATACCGGGTTAATGAAGCAGGAAATACGCGCCTTACAGTGTGCTGTGAGGGAATTTTTGCCATCACAGCGGCACATCGACCTACACTTATATCAAATCTCAACGTTGGCGCCAATGTGTATACGGGGACCCGGATTTTACATCCCACCCGAACGATTAAATACGTTATCCCTTGCCAGGATGTCTATCATGCACCACTAACAAGGGGAACCCCGCTGGAAAATCAACACAAGGATCGGACACGAGGCCTCCATGTTAAGAAGCAAACGTCTGACTCACTTAACCACCGTGGCTCCGAAATGATAAACAGCTCATTTTGGCACCATTGGAAGGGGAATGTTGCAAACATGTAGAAATCGGTAGTAGGTTAAATTCCATGGGGAGGGAATGAAACAGGCGTGTGTGAGAATCGCATAAGAGATGCCCCAGACAACACACTACATTTGGCACAGACACAGCCCATATCTGGCAGAATGATTGGGCCGGATATGGCATGACTGAGTCAGATCTGGCCCACATTCGCTAATGCACACGAATGCCTTGTGTGTGAGAATCACATAAGAGATGTCACAGAAAACACACCATATTTGGCATAGACACAGCCAATATCTGGCAACATCTGGCAGAATGATTGGGCCGGATATGGCATGACTGTGCACGTAAAAGAACGTGTGACAGATGAAATTCGTTATGAGTAAGCTGTAGTACCGATTGCACACTGTATAGCGTATGCCCATTGTCATTAGCCCAGTCGGTGCAGAACACAGTAGGACGTTAAGCCCTATTTCATTGCATTTCGTATTGCACAGTCTACATCAATGACAGAACAGGGGAAGGAATCCGTGGCGAGTATTTTAATACAGTTTACCTGAATTTCAAACTGCTGTTATATATATTTTCTCGGTAGTTTAGATATCAATCAGCAGATGTGGCAGAGTTGTTTTCCCACTTACCAAAGTAATACATCGTTAAAAGACTAACTTTAAATAAGTTCACTTGATGACATTGGTGTTTCATATTCTCTATAAGGATTCAATAAACTGATATATATCGTTTGTTGATATAAGAATGGGAGTGTGTTTTTTTTCAGCTTAATGACGCCCTCTTGGCGCACGGTCGGTACCTACCATAACTATATATACCACAAACATTTTTACCTCCGACTCATACACAAAATCTTAAAATAGAGAAATTTGATGAGAATAGCAGTGAATTAGTCGATTACCTCCATTGCCAAGTAGTGGCTATCTGCAGCGAATGATCCGAACTTGAATCGGCTCAGCAACTTGTGATAGTCTGAGTGGGCATGCTAAGAAATTGCTAAGAGAAATACAACCACAACAAATGTAGTCATACCGAGAATTATTCAGTTCATTATACAAGACCTAAACGTAGTTATAATAAGACCTAAACGACGATTTTAGTCTCCAAGCGGGTGAGATACCGATATAGACAGAGGAACCCTGGCGACGTTTTAATGGCGCATCATAGTCCCTAATCTGCATGGGATTGCTTGATGTACAACCCCTGTCGCCAAACTAACATTTTTCGTATGTTTATTGTTTAGAGACCATTTTATTAGCCACGCCAATATTTTTCTTATTTGTTTATTAAGATTCAATCTTACACAACAAATACAATACATTAACATAGAACTAAAATACTTATGTACATGTCAATATTTCAGCAGGCACAGATATCATGGATGTGTTTTGACGCAATTTGGGCGTACAATAAAATGCCAAGTTTGATAGAATAAATGAAATGAAATTTTTAATTAGAACAATTAATTTATTTATTTCCTGCCAAAAACTAAATCGCTATGCTTTATAGTTATTCTCCACATTTAAAAGTAGCTCTTGACTGCCATAAAAAGGCTTGTCAGCGACAGCAATGTAACACTAGCAACGGTCATACTTCCACCTGTGAGAAAAGAAAACCAAACAAATCTTACTAAATATGTTTAAAGCTGCAATTTCATACTTTTAAGTTACATTTTTAAAATATATTACAATAAAGCCTTAAAATTGATAGTATCCTAGAAACAGCCCTACCTAGTTAAAGAATAATCCTATAATTCACTTTTGCCAGTTGAGAAATTGGCAAAATAATCATTTTCAACTTCAAATTCAAACGTTTAAAAATAGCTATTGCATGGTGGGGGATGGGGAAAACAAGGGAGATAATTGTGTTATTATTTCCGATATGAAAGATTTGTAAGTGTGGAAAATAATGCCTATGGTTGTATAATAGTGAGTTGGCAACCTATTGAGCAAAAGACATATGTTATGACTTTCTTAGAAAATATGATATTCCCGTTTTAAGAGGTATTTTTACCGTTGTCCAATTTCTTTAAACCTTTGGACCCTATTCAACCACAACAACGTCATACAATCGATCGTTATTCAAAAGTACAAAACCTGGATACTGGATTTGTCGACCATACCCCTTGTCACGTACAAGTGAGGAATAGAAACCACGCTACTTGAATAAATAACTTCTGATCTAAAACCTGCCAAGCCTACAGATACATCCGACATTGGTTTTCCCTCCCATTCGAATGACCTGTATTCTTCTACAGGTAAATTTTTGCATAAAATGAAAATGATGTTTATTGTCAAAGTTAGAAATATTTTCATTATTTGTTAAACTCACCACATTTAAGCTTATCAAAATACTTTTCATATTGCTCTTTGTTATTTCCACTGAAACAGTTAGCCTTTTCCAAGCACGCTTTGCCCTTAGCTACAGAACTGAAATAATGTTTAATAGACTTATTACATGCCAGACACGTTAATGTATTGATAAGTAGTATTATTTCCTTGACAGTCGCACCCCCCCCCCCCCCCCCGAACAGCAACAGGACTAAGTATCTTTCTTTGACAATTAGAGGCGCGGGGACCCGGTTGACGTTGTTGGCATTCCCTGCGTAGACAACAGGTATATTTTTCCAATCGACATTTTCGAGTTGTTCATAGTAAAATTTGCATTCTTCAATATACAGCAATGTGAGTAGTATACGGCAATGAACTCATATACCACATATTTTATAGCTATGCTACTTTCAGTCGTCCGGTATCGGTTTTATTCCCCATATATGCATGAAAATTGCCCTATATCCCACTTAAAGTATGACTATCGACAATCTACTTTCAACTGGGCTTATCGAACTGTCTCCCACAATATTGAAAATTGCACTTTTAAAATGGTGAATCGAGGCTAAGTTTTGATATGATAATAAACAATCTATGCCAAATCTTTCAAAACTTCAAATAGTGATAAATTCGCTCAAAATAAAGTAATTTGAGTGCAATTTTGAACTGTTATAGCAAGAGCGGTCAACTCATCGAAGTGTTGCATCTTGAAAATGTGACAACGGCGACATAATCTGATTGGTTGATGCTTATACTTGATACAGATTGTCTTAATATTTATTCACCAAATATCAACTATAAAATAACAATTTTTAGGATATAATATAGAAATTGGAAAAAAGCTTATAACATTAATTCATATATACTGAGCGCCATAGAAAACGCATCACTTGTTTTTTCGTATAACAAAATGATCCTGTAAACATATCTTATTTATTTTGCTATTTATTGTGAACAATATTCAAATCGGAACACATTAATTACAACACATTTGTACACTTATGGATGTTTAATCTGTAATCAACGATACAAAGTCAGAGGGGTCAAAACCAAAAGTACGACAAAGATAACACAAGGTACAATTTTATCGAAACGTCGCTTAGTATCAAACTCAGTAATTGTGTATCCATAAAATTGTACCTTGTGTTAATATGTTCAATTACTAAATGCCAATCAAAGAAGATATACGACAAAGATGGTTAATTGTGCTGCAAAGCGTGCGTAAGAGCCAGTGGAGGACACACGCGCTACTGAAATTAACCATCTTTGTTATACGAAAACCTAAGTAATGCGTTTTCTGTGTCGGGGACAGGTTAAACTGACTTGCATCGTCAGACGATTTTGGCCAATATCGTCTAAACTCGGTGAGTATATACTCACTCAAGTCGTTATAGTAATACAAATTTATTACCAGGTAAAATTCGTGAGGCAGGACTATTAGGTGAGTAAAATGGGTTTACCATCCTAATTTTCTCCTGCGTGTGGGCAAACGGCGTGCAGTGTGCTGAGAAGAGGTTTCGAATTCCAACGGGTTTTTTTTTTTTTTTTTTAATTGTTCGTAGTGTTACGGTATTGTCATAGTGTGCTCTATTCAAAATGGTAAACCGCGCCAGAGAATCCACTGTCAGTGCCAACACTGGGCACGAATCTCCCATCGTCTGGATACCGAGCCAGCGTCTTACTCACTGAACCACATAAGTTCCATGTCTTGTTACTTACTCGCAGTTTTCGCCTCCTGCCATTGCAGCCTGGAGGCATTGTTTGCCCACAGCATCACAATCAACTGCTGCCGAGAAGTTTAATACGTTGAAAACTGAAATTTGCAAAATAGAAGAATGAGTAAACTAGGCAAAACAATAGACCGTAATTCATTTTGTAGCTTATTAGCAATCTGATTAAAACACAGATCCTTTTGGATGCTAATGTCCTACTTTAATTGTGTTTATTTCTATCAAAACATATTACTCCATCGCTTTTGGAATCATCTGCACATGTATCTCAAAAATAAATAATAATAATTAATAAAAAGAAAAACAATGACCACGCTTCATCATATATATCAGGGGTGGGGGAGCTCGCGTTTCCGCCAGTTAAATGGACATGTCCCATTTGAATGAGCCCATCTTCAGCGACCGTTATTCGGTAAGTAGCTTGTTACCTATTTTCGTTAGCCAGTTAGTGTCGAGATGGAGTTGGCTGGCTGGACTTGAATTGCACCAAGGCTAATCTTTGGAACCACATGAAACTGAAATATGGCTACGTAGCTCCCAATCTAATTGAAATTCAGATCTATATTTCATTTCGGTTTTTAGATTTCGATGACACTACATGTAGATCTAACAAGTTATAGTAGGAGGTCAGGTTCAGCCAATTCAGAGGTCAAGCACGCGACATTTAAACCTACAACCTCAGTCATTCGATTAACCAATCAGCATCGTTGTTGCTTTATTTTGATTTCTATCACTGATAATGCCCGCCCACCCACAATTCCGCCCAAAAAAGGTCAAACTCTCGATTCGACAGACAATTTGATTGGCTGACCCCTCATTTCAAGCAGAACACGAGTTAAATAACTCTTTCAGATCCTAATGTAGTAAAGACAAGTAAAACGAAATTTTGAACTATATATAAAAACGAAACGAAATAGGATCTGTATTTTAATCAGATTGCGTAGCTCCAGATACTTCCTCTGCACGGGACTTTACGTCGGGTGAGATTCAGCCAATTACAAAGTTCTACTCACAGAAGTTAGCCGCTGTGACCACAGATGTATGGATATCAGATGAACAAAATGAGTCTTACAATAGTTTAACTGCTCATTTTGTATCAGCAGTTTGGGAGATGGTGACTAAGACTCTGGAAGTGAAAATATGGCTGAGATTGCAGATGACTGGAGTAACGATATGCTGAATGTGGCCATGATCAGTGACATTGCCAGTGGGTCGAGTATAAAAGAGGCTAAAGACGATAGAGAATGGCAGAATACTCTAAGCTGCTTTGATCATATCCTTCAAAATGCTATTTTAACTGCAAACGTACAACCTCCAAATTGAAGCGGGGAAATCTTCTCAAACGTATCATAAGTTGGAAGATGGGGTAGTACCTTCAAAATGCTACAGAGGATGATTGAAATCAAATGGCCTGTCATCAACGTGTTCAAGGAAAGTAAGAAGAAAGAAACCAGGGAGCTAGTTCCCGATGCTGAATTCTGCGTGGAAGTTAAATCAGGACGTGATCTCCTTGAGAGACTTCATCTTATAATGGGGCCATGCAATCGTTGAGGTCCGTGTTTAGTGTCCACTTGTCGCGCTAGGCCGAGGTCCTGTGTACAAATTGGCTGTTGACGTAAAAGATCCATTGGCAATTGCTAAAATATAATCTTGTGCATTGTTCACGTGTCAACAGAAATTTCACAATTGATTGGAAATAAATAATAAATTGAAAATAAACCACTTTAAATACATTTACATTAAAAATTGAAATGCTATTCCAATATTCATTTCAAGACCCATCGAATATTGTAATAGCATTCTTTTTCGAATATCCGAACACTAGTATCATCAATGTTGTATTATTCATACCTTGAATTCTATTGGAACCTTTGATTAAAGTGAATTAACAAACGGTGCCATGCAAAATACGCCCATATTTTGCAAGAGATGGACAGACAAGAACGTAAATAAGTTGGCTTTTCGTACTGTCAGGGTTCATAATCGGAATTCGACAAATGTTTGGCTGGTGAACATGTCAACGAGATAAAATTCAGGTTATTTAGGAATGCCATAAACGCTAATTTTAAAGTGTTAAAATTAAACCAAACGTTTTGAAGTTGAATTGGGGCTTCGTAAAACCAGATGTGCATATATCATTTATTTTTCTCGCGGTAATAGTACTAATGATATTGTAATATTATCCCACGCCATAATGTTTATCATTTGGGTCACTTGAATTACATTGATATGGTAACCTGACCGGCTCGCCTATCGGTGGACAAATCAAGCAATGTTTGAATGCTACAATTTCTATGTACCGAGAGAGCACAAGACAAATATTTCTAATTTTTACGTGAATTATTTTTAAGCGTTAGAATGATTCCTATTACTATCCCATATTGTCTTGATCATAATTGAATTTTATGAAGGATGGACTGAAATGCCTCTGCCCTGATTTCATTAATCCGAGAGGCGTGGGAATTATTTTTTCTAAATTATATATTATATGTGGCGTAAGATTTAGTCTTATATTAACTTTTTTGAAAAATCTAAATATCCGCCAAGTAAAATACACCAAATTACAAGAACGAATTTCGCCAGATTAAAAAAGACAGGATTTTACTAATTAGACAAGACAAGGGTAATTAAATTAATTGTAAACCAAGAATTGGAGAAAAGATATTTTGGCATAAAATTGGCTTCAATTGTCTTTATTATATAGTTAACTGTCAAACTACAGACAAATAAAAAATTGTAGGCACCGGGTTTAAAATCGGAAAAACTGCGCAATACATTACCTTTTCCAACTCTGTAAGACTGATGAGCATCCCATTATTAATTAATAAGATACTGATGGAACCAATATTTCTTTCGGGCCACGCTGTTCATCGGGATTTTCCGACGTGGTTTACTTTTGTCAGTGTTGAAGTTGGAATTTGATATGAGGAGGCCATAGTGTCGCTGCCCAGAAAAAAATTACCCCCATAACACACTGCATAAGGGCATTAAACCCATCTCGTTTCATTGGGGGGTGGGGGTATATTTTTCATACATGATTAAATATACCTTCAAACGAAAACCAGCAAATTAAAGATACATGTATAGCTATACAAATAAAAAGGAACAATACTTACACAGAAACAAAGCGAGTATCAAAGCAGTCTTCATGATTTCCAATTATTGTATACTGGTTCGTTATAATTGTTTAAAATGTTCAGTCCGTATTATGGATAACGCCCACGAATCAATGCATTTATATGCTATCTCAACCAATCAAAATTCGCCTAGAACGTATTTCGACATCTTCCAAACCAGATAGGATGGTCCGTGTCGTACTTAGAAATAAGTCAACCATTTTATTACCTACGTTTGACTTTTTTTCTGTATCTTCGGTCCGACTGGGTACAAAGTCAAATGTCGAATCCATACCAGTTGAAGTTAAAGGGACATACGACAGCTGCCAATTTAGGGCGCTTCCGTTGGATTTTAATAAATATTTGATCTGAAACTGCTGATCATTAGCTAAGCTTAAATATTTTTTATCAAAGATCTATGGCTATATAATGGTGGGCGCTCTTGACATTACACGTTGTGTGATCAAAAGCTTTTCAACTTCTTTTCAATTTGACACCAGGACATTTCGAAATGCACTCGCGTGGACAGTGTTCATCTTAAAAAGTATATGAACAATGCAATATTTAGGAGATAAATATGACTGCTAAGGTTTTCATACCCCCATATTTTCATGTGGACGCATAAGTCGCCCCGGTTCGTCCGTCCACAATTGTTTGTGAACAGTCTACAGGTCAATTTCAGTGAAACTTAAAATATAGGTTTATCACCCTAAGATCTCGGTTCCTTTCGATATTGGCATGTATCGGACTGGAACTTAATGGGTTATGACCCCTGATTGTCCGAAAAATCACGATTTTAGCTTGTGAAAAGTGTAGAGGTCACAATTTTGAACCGATTTGGATATAACTTGAAATGCATGTTTATAACCCAGCGATCTTAGTTCCTTTCGATATTTGCACCCATCGGGTCGTAACTTCCTGAATTATGGCCCCTGATTGTCCGAAAAATCGCCCTTTTTATCTTGTGGTCCCTCTGGAGGTCACAATTGTTATCCGATTTAAAACAAAAACAAAACGTTTGATTACATCATCATTACATGGTTATGGAGCTTGAGTTCAAATGTTGTGAAAATCGGACCAAAATTGACAGACAAAATGGCCGCCGTTTGTACGCGAATAGTGTGAAAATATGTTTTATCAAAGTTGTGGACCCTATAGAGGTCACAATTTTCAACCGATTTTGATGAAACTTGACATGTATGTTTATAACCCTACGATCATGGTTCCTGTCGATATTTGGGCCCATCGGATCCTAGCGTCCTGAATTATGTCCCCTGATTGTCCGAGAAATCGCCTTTTTTAGCTTGTGGTTCCTTTGAAGGTCACAATTATTAACGGATTTAAAATAACGTTTGATTATATCACTGTTTCACCATAATGAAGGGTGAGTTTGAATTTCGTGAAAATCGGACCAAAACTGACGGACAAAATGACCGCCGCTTGTACGCGAATACTATAAGAATATGGTATATCAAGGTTGAAGACACTGTAGAGGTCACAATTTTAATCTGATTTTGATGAAACTTTAAATGCATGTTTATAATCCAAAGATCTTGCTTCCTTTCGATATTTGCAGATATCGAATTATAACTTCCTGAATTGTGGTCCCTGATTGTACTAAAAATTGCCTTTTTAGCTTGTGGTCCCTCTGGAGGTCACAACTATTATCCGATTTTAAAAAACGTTTGATTATATCACCGTTTTACTGTAATGGAGGTTGAGGTCGAATTTAATAAAAATCGGACCGAAACTGTCGGACAAAACGACTGCCGCTAATACGCGAATAGTGTAAAAAAATATGATATATCAAGGTTGTGGACCCTGTAGAGGTCACAATTTTAATCCGATTTCGATGAAATTTGAAATGTAAGTTTATAACCCAAAGGTCGCACATTGGTCCATAACTTCCTGAATTATGGTCCCTGATTGTACGAAAAAAACATGTTTTTTTTAACTTTGTTGATCCTATGGAGGTCACAATTTTATTCCGAATTAAAGACAAACGTTTGACTATATCCCCTTTACACATTAATGATGGTTGAGAATGAATTTCTTGAAAATCGATAATTGAACAGCTAAATCCATAATATTAAATGTTTCGTATACTTAATTTTAGCATGGGTCAGAACTTTATAAAAAAAAAAAAAAAAAAATTAACGAATTTCTGATAATTACTTAATATGCGACAACTCTTGTTGACTGGCCGGACGATTTAGCTGCTGTGTGAGCTTATGTTTCGTTGCCTGGCAACCTAATTTTTTTTAGTTGCATTAGAGGGCAATATGTGATAAAACGAGGGAATGTACGGATTATTTTCTCGTGTTTTCTTATATAATGACACGCAATTACTTTTTCGTCACTTCAGTCGTTATATAGACGGATAACTCGTGTTTTATTTTTGCGTTCGTCACTTTCGATTCACGAAACCTGTATTACGCATCTATCGTAGCAATAATTTCTGTGTTATATTTGGAATGTTTTACCAGTTCTATCACATAATTATGTGATAAAGACGGAGACCAACATTGCCCTTCTTAAAAATGCTGTATGCATTATTAGTAATGAGGCATTTATTCACATGATAAACCCATGCAAACTTACTAGAACATCGAAAGGCCGTGATATTGAATGGATTGGAACATAAACTTAACGTTAAAATGGATAATTGATACCCCGTTTATTATTGTGGAGCAGTGATACTTGACAAACGAGATTATTATATATACTTTGTCAAACCCTCAACTCGTAATACTGAGAATAATAAAATAATTCGAATGAATTTTCAATATATTTATTTTTCATGAGCGTCCAGCTTTTATCTAAATCATCCATAATTCACCTTTGACGAGAACTTCTCTTTGCATATTTTATGAACCAAATCTATAGATTGGCAGACGTTTTGAATTTATTCATCATATCAGAGCATGACTCGCATTTGTGAATTAACAGTACACTCGACCGGGCATTTGTGAATTAACAGTACACTCGACCGGGTTAATATTGCTCCACGTTTTAAATACACGATTGATAAACGTATCCAGGGGCATGTTTCATGAAATTTTAACGTAATTTGGTTGGACATTATAAGATCGATTTTAGTGCTTAGTCAATCAAAATTGAAATATCTACTAAAATTTGGATTTTATCTTCAGTTAAAATTTCCAGAAACAAGGCCCAGAGCCTTAATATCGTCTTAAACTAAAATTTCATCCTAACAATGGCCCGGGTTGTATAATTTTAATAAAAACAATTCTCATTCAATTTCTTTTCATGGCATGCGAAATACAGTTAGGGTCTACTCGTATATTTTATTTAAGCATTTAGACGACGCTCCAAATTAGAACACCAAGAAACATAACACTCACACCCCCAGTAAATTATTTTATTTTCAATAAATACAAAAATAAACAAATAAAACCCCACCCGAACCCCAGTGTCAAGGTCAAACTGATCCCGCAGTGAATATTCGCTTGGCCGCTACAATCACTGATAGGCATCACATCGACGAGGCTTAATGAGTACGGCATATTAACTTTTTTTCTCCGACAAATTAAATTCTCAAACATCTTTTCTTTTTTTTTGGGGGGGGGGGGGGTAAAAGAAAAATAAATAAAAACGTTTGAAGTATGTGTAGTTAAAAAATATTTCCTATTTAGTGTAAATGGGTATTAAAATGAGTAAAATGTATCAGTTTGCCCGAAGCAGTCAGGTGTTAAGTAAACATTGCACGAGCCGTTGAGCCAATGACTACGAGGCGTGCAGTCAACGCACGTGTTTTGAACAGGCATCCGTTACAGAGATAATTCGCAAGTAATTCTCTGTGAAACAGATTGTGTCAAGGTTGTTACCGAAATACTAATAATTATGGCGGTGTTCAATCTACATAAACCAATGCAATACTATAAATGAGTATAAACTTAAAGAGCTGACTGTTAAAGATATATTTTTGCCAAATAATTAGTAATATGTGTACATAATTTAATAAATAAAACGAAAACAGCTGCTTATGTTACAAAGTCTAGTGTGATTAATGCGTGACACGTCTGTTCAAGGAGTTCAATTTGTAATTAGAGAGCTGTAATCCGAGTGATTTGGTGGTCGATCACGTGAATAATACGTAAGCTTTAAGTAATTAGGTATAACACTGGGTCAAGTAGGGTGCCTAAGATCCCATGCTTGTATGTGGCGAGGAATGAGTTCCTGTTAAAATGGCACCGCGCAAGCGAATTATTGAAAAAAAAATCTATTCCATAATAGTCTCCAATTCAGCTAGTTTGTATCGAGTGCACATTAAACGCTATTATCGAGAATGTTTACAGCATATTGGACAACATACCATCCCTTTATCTGTACGTTAAAGGGACAATAACACTCTTGCTAGCTTGGAAGCTCCAGAAAATAAATAATAGCCTTATTCCAACCACTTGATGTTTAAGTGTCCTACATGTTGTGTAAATAAACCATTACATCCTATTTTACTTGTCCAGAGGGTACGAAAGTATTTTAAAATCCAAGTCACATTTGAAAAGGTTTACGTAAGGCTTTTCGAGCCATTTTGTTTGATTTTCTAATTTTTTAAATTACTTGTGTTAAGATAAAAATTTGTATCATCAATTAATTGGAATATTGTAAAATAATACAATTTGTTGACCAGAATAAAGATTGGGACATATTATTCAGTTACAACAAGAATGGTATTGAGCCTTTAAAGGAAAGACCCCGAATAAATTATATCCGAACGATTTTCGATTTTGAAGAAGCCATTGAGTTACAATAAATACGATCTACTTATATTGATAGTTATATTTTTTTTGTTATATCTCTTAGGATCCATTACTGCGAGTAATGTTCGTGTGTTTTTGTGTCTAGTCCACGGGAGTGTTTCTGCTGCCTGCGGTTCTCATGTGTGGTAATAAAGGCAAGACGTCTTTAGGATGAGTTCCGTTTGAACGTTGACGCCAATCTTGGTCCTAGAGATAAGTTTGACCTTAACGTCAGTCATTTTGAATGTCACGTGTTGTATCCTTCCGTCGGTCGCTTCATAAAGATCCAAGATGGCGACTCAAACTCGCGTTTATTCAGACATTTCACGCACGTGGAAATGTTTCAAGCAAGAATCATTAATATGTTGCCCAAGCAACGAACCGATGCCTCCTTGTCGAGAAAACGGCAGCATTTCATTCTAACAAATCCTGCCAGTCGAAGGGCAAAGTTATCTTAAGGATGAAGATTAAGCTGACTTACATGCAGAATAATCTTTGGCATGTGCAATTGGACGATGAGTGGGTGGAAACGGTGCCTTTGCCTCTTAGCACACCCTATAGCAATTTTCGTCTTTATTAGCTAAGTTGGTGCAGAATAGTACGGCGTTAAACAAGAGAGGAAGAGAGAAGTGGGTTTAACGTCCACTTAACATAAACTAGATTATTTCGGAACGGATATATGATTTATTTCAATAATTCGCATGTCCGTAGGGGTCTTTACCAGTGGGAGGACTCGGAGAAAGTCCCCGAGGTCGGAACGCCAGTTGACTCAATGACAGGCTTTATGCATTAAACAAGAGCCAAATCTGCATGTTATACGTCTTTTATTAGACCTGAAATGTTATCTTAATTATCAATTAACTTACGTTTTGTAACGTGGATAATTGAAACTTATGTAATCGAGTTTTATATCGTATCGACTTTAGTAATGATGATCGAGGCTAGGTCTAAAATTCTATCGTTAATATCTCGGTTCAGATTGGATTAATTTGACTGATATTTTCAGCATATTCTCTTTACGTTATCTATTGTTTGATTATTATAGCGAGAACTGTCCACTATTCATCAAATCTTCCATATTGCGCCTTAACTATTAAAGATGTCTTAACCTACTTGTTTCATATTTTCTATATAGTGTTTAATTTCAACATCCCTGATGATGACGAGGCAGATATCCTATCAGCTGTTATCTGTGTTGATATCAAAAATGTTTCGAAATTTAACTTGAGGGAGTGACGGTGTATTGATTAAGAAGGTCTATCATTGAGTAAAGTGGCATTTTCGGTTCCCCGCACGGTCGCCTGACCAACCTCATGGGATTTCTCTTGGTCCTACGCGCAAGCGAATTATTGAAATAAAATTGACCCATCTTAGTCCTGGAATGACCTACTTTATGTCGAATTACGTAAGTCCAAATTGAATGACATTATTAGTTTGTGCCTGGTTTGTCCAGTCTACATTGGGGATGGTGTTTGTTTGTTGTGTGTCGCCTATAGACTGTTTATGACTTGCCATTGGGAACTTATGAAGCGTTTGAACAATTTCTTTTTGGGTGGATATCCTCCTCTAAACATAACGCTAACGCTACAATATACATTCACATTCCTGCTTTGACTGATATGGTACTTTATCAAGAAAGCTAGGCGTTTGGTTTGTTTAGCGTTGAGGGTCGTGCCTCAACATCAAAATAATCCATTCAGAATTGTGGCTTTCAGACGCTAAAGGCAAAGGGTGGGCGTGGCTCTGCCCCTGGGGATCGGGACATTCACCAAAATCAATAGTGGACGCCCTCAGGCTGAAAGTATCAAGCTGATTCATTCAGAATTGCGGCCTGTAAACGACAACACACAAAGTTTCAAGATGATACGTTAAGAAAGGCGTGGCTCTGCCCCTGGGGTAGGGCATGCACCAAAAAAACAATACGGATCATCCTTAGTGTGTAAAGAGTAAGCATACAAAGTTTGAAGAAAACCCAGTAAGAATTGCCCCCTGTAGGTAAAGAAAATGGGCGTGGCTCTGCCCCTGGGGGTTGGGCATGCACCCCAAATGATAGGGATGTTCCTTAGGGTACAAAGAATACGTATTCAATTTTCAAGATGATACGTTAAGAAATGTGGCTTGTATTTATTTGTGGACAAACAAATAAATACAAGGAATGGGCGTGGCTCTGCCCCTGGGGTAGGGCATGCACCAAATAACAATACGGGTCATCCTGAGGGTGTAAAGAGTAAGTATGCAAAGTTTGAAGAAAATCCAGTAAGAATTGCCCCCTGTAGGCGACACACCAGTAAACAAAAAGAAAATGGGTGTGGCTCTGCCGCTAGGGTTTGGGCATTCTAAATAACTGAAGTGTGAATTCACATTCGATATATGAAATGATATACATACAATATTCAATAAAGTAAGCGCCTCACAATAATATTGGCATTGGTTTTGTTCACTGTTATAACTTTTGTTATTAATTGATCAAACAGTTTCAACAGCAAAAACAATATTGTTTTAGAAATCATCCTCGTCCGGTGTATAACGGGATATGGAAGAAAACGGCATCAAAATTCTTCACTTGATATTTACAGTATGCGATTCGGTTGGAGTCATTTCTAAAAAAAATAGAGGAGCCATCGTCAATGCAAAATTGTATTTTCAGATTAAAGACATTGTGAAAGTAGAGTCTGCCTTGCATGTCATTGTTCCGGCTGACAAAGCGTCCAATAACATAGTTTTTATATGTAAACGATATTATTATGACTGTCTGTTCAAAGAACTTAATTTCCGGAAACCAATCGTCAGTGCTACTTATAAACGATCTACTCTTAGTACGGATAACATTTTATCCAATCACAAATCAAGCAACGTTTTATAGCAGGTTCATCCCGTTGTTCCACTAAACCACTTCCAAAAGTATTAACAACTATACTTAGGGCTGTTAAAGAGGGTATTCAAAAATACTGTGACAAAATATACTCTCGTAGTGATATAAACAAATGTCGATATTAAAAAAATTCCAAAGAATTAGTTTGCAATCTAGATCCATTGCTTCAGTCTCATCTATTCAAACGTTTGACTTGTCTGGAGAGTAATTTACACCCAATACTGCAAATCCTGGGGTTGCAGGGATAACTTTCTTTTGTTATTGTCACCCTTAGCCCCTTAATAACGTAACGTTCTGTGCATTTATTTTACTTTTATTTATGAAATAAAGAACCTTTATAATAAAATTGTGTTTAACCTCCCATTAAATATATAGTATCCACATGTCAATAACAGTTACATTTACGTCCGTAGAAACTCCTTAAAGTTACATTATGGGAGATTTTTATAAGGAGTTAGCCATTCTTGCTATAACAGTTCAAAAATAGATGATGAAAGAAGAATATACTGAAAATTTCAGTCAAATTACTTTATTCTGAACATAGTTATTATCAGTGTAATTTTTGACAAGAAATGGGATTAATTCCATCGTCACAGATTCTTAGTATGGCCGATCGTTGATTGACAGGCGTTAACTCCACCTACAGAGTCTCGATTATCAAGCAATGACTGTGGTACCGTAAGCGTATTCGGTTTGAGACGGGACTGCAATTCAATTTCTATTACATTTATTATTTACTACAAATTAGAATTAAGACTGCGACAGGATTTTAAAGTTTGAAACGAATGGAACAAATCAACGAGGCAGTATTGTAAATAAATTATAATAAGCGGCCAACTTCTTGCGTTGCATGCGTGTACTCTTTTGTACTTCAGACAGGCCTAAGTGACTGCCTAAGCAGACAAATAGAAAACAGTGATGCGATGGGGTTGCAATTTAACTGGGGTAATGTTAGCTGTGATGTTTATCAATTTCCATAATTTTACTGAAACGCAAGTGGCAGAAGAAGCGCGTATAATAACGACAGTGTGTATTACAGTGAAGGCGTTGTGGTGAGCTGCTAATTTCCGGAAGTATGATGACGTCGACGTCACGAAGAATCTCCGCCCACGACGCCATTGTGATTAAATCAATCAACGAAATCCTATTTAAATCCGAGCCCAATCCAAGCCATCCGTGGGTCTACAGGGTTGATTTTTGGCTTGTTGTTTAAATAAAGATCTAATTTATAATTTATATGACCTCGAAGGCCAAAAGGAAGACAGACAAAAGTCAGTTTTTGCTCTCCAATAATGTATCTTTAATGTTCGCATACGGTCGATTTTAAAAGCTAGAATTATTTTCTGTCCAAGTTCAGTCCCGTTACGTGATGTGATGTCAGTCAATCGAAAATACCTAACGGGACACTCCCACAACCATATTCGGCAACGATAGTTGTGCAGTCATCAACAGCTTGTCGTTTTTCATCCGCTACTCTCCGTATTTTTATACAGTTCTCACATGATAAGCAAATCCGAATGTTCTGTCCAAATTGTAATGTTAGGGAAAGTTACGTTAACTTTAATAATTTTGATTGTATAAAAAAAGTAATGGGTATAGACTTTGTAATGAAATTAATAGGATAAGAAATGTACCAATGTGCGGTTACCGTAATGGCCAATTCTTTGGGCTTTAGGTACCTCACGAGATGTGATACACAAAGTAGTGAAATGTGAGGGGAGTGCTTCCGAGTTAATAACTTTACTGAACTCTAAATGAGGTTCAATTTCTAGCGGAACATTTATTTGTTGCCTCATGGCAACAAAAACAATTTCAGATTCTGAACTACGCAGAACGATCGTTAATATTAACAGTGGACTTTGCATTAAATGTTACTTGGTAATCACAGAATGAAGTTCTACTGGTCGAAAGACGTAACACTTCAACCTACAATGGCAAGGTGTAAATGAACAAGGTGTGTGGTATTGAGGAAATGATATATAGACACTGTTTCTGATGATCTACAACATGATAGTCATGCTGTACATACCTTTCTTCACGCCATCCTTAATAAATACAAGAATGAAGGTTCTAAAAAAAATGTTGGCTATTTTTTAATTTTCCTAACAGACGGTTGTTCAGCACAGTACAAATGCAAGACAGCATTTATGGATCTAAGTCTCGCCAAGAATGACTTTTGGGCTCTCAATGGAAAAAGCATTTTTATGGATCAGGACATGGTAAAAATCGTTGTGACGGGAAGCGGGGGGATTTTAAAAACGTGTGCAGCAAGAGCAATTAAAAACTCTCGGTGTATATAAATAATGCATTTGATTTTTATAATGTGGTTCAAGAACGCATTGAATTACCTTATGTAACCAAACATGCGCCTTTAAAAGACGCCCAATTTTGTGGGTGCCTTCAACAATAATAAATCATGTTTGTCCATATAGGGAAATAAAAACCATGAAAGGCACCAGGTCATTTCATTCATTTTAAATGAAAAATGTGGGCTCGAAAACTCTCATGTATTGATTATGGGTGTTTATCTGCGAACGAAAGTGAAAATGTGTGGTTTGTTGACGCCTTGAAGCTAGTGAAATTACAGATAATGAACCAACCGTCGTATCCTTTTAATTCAATTGAAATTATGCATGTTTTTTTTAAATGCCTTGACAATAGTGAAAATGTTGACAATGATGAATGTTTATTATCTATGTGAAATCCTAAAATGGCCACTGGTATCAAGTAACCACATCATACGCCATTCACGACACAGATAGTTAGGACTGGACTAATGTTAAACCTATATCCTCAAACGTTCCGTATTCCATTACAACAACCCATTCAACAATGATTCATAATCATAACAAAGTGGAAAATTCAAACAAATATTTCGAAAGTATTTATTGGGTTAAAAAAAATTGCTTTGTTTTGAATATTATAGTTTTTGCTTTTTTTCGATCTTCGATAAGGAATAACAACTTAATGGATTTCAACAAGTTTTAGTCAATGATGAATAAATGAAATTATGAAACTATTTATAATTTTAATACATATACATGTAAGTAGTTGTAACAAGTGAGGTGGTGCCAATAGTTAATCTGTTTCACTTTCATCATCACTGTAAGAGTTGTTTGATTCGTCACCAGAGTCCTCACTTTCTTGGTCACTATCTTCATCTATGCAAATACCCCCAACTGACACAGGAGCAACATCACCATTTATTAAGACAATCCAAATTCACTCTCTTAATATTCAAAGTTTAAAAAATGAAAGGAAATGGGGTTTAACGTCCCACTGTTCTGCTCCTAAATTGGGCTAATGAAGACGGGCACATGCCATACAGTGTGCTATAAGGGAAATTGTGCCCGGCCAGGGACACTACGACCTACTTTTATTTTGCATTCCAACTGCCAAGAGATCTTTTACGTACACGCCAATGTGTACACGGGACCTCGGATTTTCGTACCTCCGTCCTGACTAGGGGGAAACGCGCCGGAAAATCTGGATGAACCATCCAATGCAGTGGTCGAATACCCGACCTCCAGGCTAGCGAGCCAGTGTTTTACCCACTTAGCCACGCGATCCCCTCAAGGTTAATACCTGTGATTATGGCGGCAAAGAACTTGCTTCTATGACTTTAATACCAGAAGGACCTCCACCGTTTGTCTTCGGTTTGTATTTATTTTAATATACTTCTAGGCGAAGATCAACAACTGAAGACATTTTAAGCATCCCATAGATACTACAAACAAATCCTTCAATAACTTTATTTACTCTTGAAGGATTCACTTTTACCGAGAGAAAAGAAGGCTTTCTGGACATCAACAGCTTTTTCTAATAATGTTAAAGGCCAGACTTGCCCTTTCCTTACTGAACGATACTGCATAATCACAGCCCACGAGAGCATAGTATGCTGATAAAGACTTGGATAAAGTTGTGCCACGTTAATTTATATATCGATGTGTGTTTTTACTATAAAGACCTACCTACTTCCAACCAAACATTAATCACCGGAACAATAACATTTTTATTACCAAATAGAATTATCAGTATCAGCTGTTCGGACGACAACATTACTATAAGCTATAAGGGAATAGAGGTAGAATATCATTCTTGAATCGTCCTCGTCGTGTTGTCTTTCAAGCGCAGATATTCTCTTTTCAATACTTTTTTAATACTTTTCCAATGGAGACACAGAAGGAAAAACATTTTTCTTGACAGGTCACAAATACTTCTATGTTCTTCTGTATAATGACTGAGCCATCCTCTTCCCAGTCCATCACTAGAAAGGTAATCAACAACTCTTAGAATTTGTCATTTCTTAAGGCCTGTAAAAAGTTTGCAGGTCTTCTTTGCACGGGTCCAACAATTCCATACCCTGATTCTCTATTGGTTGCACCGACTCTTCTATTTGTCTCGGTGTCTTTAATTGGACGGAGTTATGGTTCTGTCAAAAACCAGTTATATCCTGGAAGCTTTCAAGTCACAAAGCCTTTGTAAAATGCATCTTGATACTCCACCAAAAGAACAGTACTTGGGAAAGTTTGGATTAAATGTAGGAAAACAGGCCATAAACTTTGATACAGTCTATTTCGGAAAGTGATTTAACAGCAATACGGTTTCCAAGCGCTTTCATTAGTGTAATTTTGGGAGTCTTCAGTATTGAGCCATCTACATGACATAATGGAAGTAGCACTGATGTTAACGGGTACTTCAGCCATATCAATCCTTCGCTCAAGAGCTATCCAGAGTATTCGACCAAATAAATCGCGTTCCATTTTCGCTTTTTTACATAATATTTACATTAGTTTTCCCGTTTGTTTTTAAACTTTCAGTAGAAAATGTACATAACTTCTGCCGTTAAATTCTTTCTTCAAAACGATGCAAGTTATCTGCGCATTCTAATATGAATATTTCGCGTGCTCTTTAACCGATATCAGGAACATTTGATAGGAACTCCTTTGTTGCTATGGTGTCTGCTTTTGATGATCCAATGTTGAAAAGAAATTGATGATTTGTTCCACTGTGAGTAAATGGATTCATGAGCTGTCAACTCATTCGAATTATAGTTTTTACATCACGTGCATTTATATGCGTTTGGTGTGGCTCTAAATCCCGGAAAACGTCTTTTGTATTTAAACCAAGTTCATTAAATAAGTTGGAATAAATACTGACGCGCATTGAATAGTTATTTATCCATCTTTACATGCGTTCTAACTAAGATTTAATGTTCCTCCGGATTTTGGCATCACACTAAATTCGAGAAAAACTGATCTGAATTCACGAATCCGCATATTTTCCCGAATTTAACTCGGAACGATAATTCCGAATGGGTTTTTTCGCAGTAGAGATTTGAGTGTGACACGCTTTATTCAGATCAACAGTTTTACCAGAAACGATCATTTTGCGCGCATGTTGGGATGTGGCTTACATAGCTGTAGCCCTTCGTCACTGAAACAAATACTGCGGTAACATAACCAGCTAACGAAAGGTTGTCAGGCTACGAAACATACGCCCTCAGTCTTCCGAGCAGTCATCAAGGGTTGTGACACACATTTCCTTTTGTCTGTAATGCAAACATTGTTGCTATGGTGTCTGCATTTGCTGATCTAATGTTGAAAAGAAATTGATGATTTGTTCCACTGTGAGTAAATGGATTCATGAGCTGTTTACTCATTCGAATTATAGTTTCTACATCACGTGTATTTCTATGCGTTTGGTGTGGCTCTAAATCCCGGAAAACATCTTTTGTATTTAAACCAAGTTCATTAAATAAGTTGGAATAAATACTGACGCGCATTGAATAACTATTTGCCCATCTTTACATGCGTTCTAACTAAGATTTAATGTTATTCCGGACTTTGGCATCACACTTAAGCTACGTTCACACTGCATGCGCATTCATTGCGAATTCCGGTAACCGGTCTCCGGAATTCGGATTGGTTTTTCCCGGATTATAAGCGGTGCGTCACATTGCAGTTTATTCGGATTGAATAAACAATTAAAAGCGCCACACTGAATGCGCAGTGAATGTCATTCATATCCATGATGGCTGCGCCAGACAGTCGTATTGGTGGTTTTATGCTGCTTATGTTTAATTTCCTGACGCAAGCAACGCTACATCAGCGACCCGGGTCTTACATCTCCGCCTTGTAATACTGACATGAGGAAATCACGCCCGAAAATCAAGATGAACGTTTTCGGTCAACACCGAACTAGGGAGCCAGCTTCTTACTCGCTGAACCAACGTGGTCCCCATTTCATAATTCAAATCCTTTCAGCACTAAGAAATACATTTGGCGAATAAGGTGGTGGATGAAGAATGTGGTTGATTTTGAACGATTTACGATAACTAAATGTTAGTATAGGGCAGAATTTAGTGTGTTGTAAATGGAAAAGTATGCCACAGCCCTTGTTGACTGTTCGGAGGACTTAGCGATATTTGGGTAGATTTCGTTGCCTGACAACCTATGTTTTAGCTTGTTATGTTACCACAGTATTTATCATGGCGAACTTTGGGGAGAAAGCGATTGGCGAGAGAACCTTCGCACGTCAAGGGCTACGTTCGAGATAATAATATGTAGTTTGTTGAGGCCAGCCATAGCAAAACAAGATACAAGACTCCAGAGGCCAGTGCCTCGCCACGAGCGACTGGCTGTAAGACCTTTGAAACTGGCAACAGTTACACGACTCTTGGACAGAACTTTGGACTTGGACGGTCAACAGTTTGATCTGAATCAAGCGTGTCACACTCAAATATTGACTGTGAAAAATCCGTTCGGAATAATTGTTCCGGGTTGAATTCGGAAAAATATACGGATTCGTTGATTCAGATTCATTTCGGTTTTTATCGAGTTAAGTGTGACGCCAAAATCCGGAATAAGACTTTATTCTGAATTCAATTCAGATTAAACCCTTAGTGTGAACGCAGCTACAATTCGAGAAAAACTAATCTGAATTCACGAATCCGCATATTTTCCCGCATTTAACTCGGAACGATAATTCCGAATGGGGTTTTTCGCAGTAGAGATTTGAGTGTGACACGCTTTATTCAGATCAACAGTTTTACTAGAAACGATAACTTTGTGCGCATGTTGGGGTGTGGCTTACATAGCTGTAGCCCTTCGTCACTGAAACAAATACTGTGGTGACATAACCAGCTAACGAAAGGTTGTCAGGCTACGAAACATACGCCCTCCAAGTAGTCATCAAGGGTTGTGACACCGCTTTCCTGTTGTCAGTAATGCAAACATTTACAACCTTTCCTTTTGTCAGTAATGCAAACATTTACAACACACTAAATTTTGATTAGGAGTTCTGCCCTACACTAACATTTAAATGGGCCATAACTCTGGCATTGGTTATCGTAAATTGTTCAAAATCAATTGACTTCGTCATCCATGACTTTAAACATTGCGCATAAATATCATAACCCATAACTCTGGCAGTATATATCGAATTCAATTTGCTCCTCGTCCATGATCTTAAACACTGTGCATAAATTTAAAGTCAATCAGATACTTACATTAGCATCTACCGAGTCGGACGGGGACGACGACAATATACGACCACATTTCAATACAGAGATAGGTGTGGTCTGACCATTCACAGCCTAGGGCAAGTAAGCTTTAGTCGTTTCGAGTCTAGTGGAGTCTAGTCTCTGGCATATATAAAAATGACAACAAAATGTATTGCTTTGCAATATGTATGTTTATTGCTGAAATAGTAAGTTGACAACCTTTTGAAAAAGGTCAATTCAATGTGAAAGCACCAAGTTGAGCAAATAACCAGAGATAACCCGTTCTAATGATCACCCTGGGAACTGACAGACTCAAGTTATAAAACACATATATATATACTACAACACTGTTATAAGTCCCATTTTAAGTGCAGGGTCAGGTCATCCCAGTGGTTTCATTCCGTTCTACTCCAATAACCCCTGGGTTAATCTATGGGGGACACGTTTTGTGCTATTTTTATCGACCAATCCCGTACACGGGGGTGGGGGGTCTAGCTGGCTGGTCATTTCTGGCTTGCGGCTGTGGTTTCGATCCCTGGTGTGAGCGTATGTGACATGGAGATAGGGGCGCCTTCTCAACCTCGTGGGTTTCCACTGCTAAAGACCCCTACGCGCAGGCGAATTATTGGAATACAATTAGACCATATGTTAGTCCCGAAATGACCTAGTTTGTGTCGAGTGGACGTTAAACCCAATTTCTCTCTCCAAGCCCGTACACCGTTAATTGCAAAGGGAAATAACTCTCTTCGGCAGGTTGTGGGTTAGCCTAAATGAGAAAAGTCCAAATTATTCCTATTGCTTATTTATTATCAACTAATTATTTTATTGAAGATCGAACGTTTATATTTTATATCTTATGTAGGGTCATGAGTGTTATTGAGAATCGTTCGTTCGTTCTCGTAGTTTTTAAGTCCACGGGATAAGGTAGATACAGTGTAACAAATTGCCGAGTACAAGTTCAATAATAATAAAACGAAGGCAAAACGATTGGTTTGTAAACTGGTTTTTTTTATTGGTTCGTAGACTGTAGCTAAATTCTAGGCCAGGGCAGATAATTTGAAATCGTGGAAACCCTATGGATTAACCCGGGGTATAATGGAGTAGAACGGAATGAGACCATTGGAGAACCCGAGGATGGGGCCAGGTGGGCTTTAGGACGATCGGACTTGAGGAAAGCCCTAACATTTTTGGTTACCGTTTCCAAGTATGGACCTTTGTTTTTGGTTAAGTTTCAGCCATGTAACTGATGGCCATGTAAATAGTTCAATTTCTAGGATGTGGTCGGACATACTTTAAAGTGATCTGGCTTGGGGAAAGTCCCAAAGTTTTGGTTAGATTTTTGAAAATTGTATTTACCTGGTGTGGATCTTTGTTTTTGGCAAGTTTCAGCCATGTAACTGATGACCATATAAAAATTCCCATTTTTTGGGTGTGGTCGGACATACTTTAGAGCGATCTGACTTGGGGAAAGCACCCAATTTTTTGCTTAGATTTTTGAAAATTGGATTAACCAAATGTGGATCTTTGTTTCTGGTAAGTTTCAGCCATGTAACTGATGACCATATTATTAGCCCCGTGAGGCGATATTGGGTGTGGTCTGACTTGGGGAAAGCCCCGGAAAGTTTGGTTATATTATATTTGTGAAATATTTACTCCCACTATGGATACCATGGTCCCTAGAAAGTTTCAGCAGTGTAACTAATTTAAATTGCTGCTGCGGCTTTAATCCCAAGCAGTGCCCGATCTGACCAACTGATTTATGCAGTGGTGAAACTTACAGATTTTCATTAAGTGTGCGGTTTTATATTTCTAAACTTGCTTTCAAAACAGATAAAGAACCCTACTCGGTATGTATACAAATGTAATGTTTGCTAATGAAATGCCCCAACTGAACGTTTACTAGCTCTTTTTTCTGATATCTGATTTTAATCATATTGAAAATCAAATTAGCCTTTTAATCATATCAAAAATTAAAGTGATTTCATAAAAAAAATGACAAAATTATGGATTATTGAAATGGACTAAAACGCAAAAATAATTGACAAAATAATTATGGATCATTGAAATTGACATAAAACACTCTTTTCGGTGATTGGCAAGATCATTTTTATCCAAATTTATGCTCGTACGGACACCTGCTACAAATCTCGGGGGTCGAACCTTTTGTAACTGATGACCATATTATTTTGTCATTATCTCTTGGGCTATTATAAATAAAGCACTTAATTCATACGTTACGATTTAATTCACTTGTTTATTTAAAAACGCATACAAACATCAATGTGATAATACATAATGGTATTGCTTATTTTCTTGCCTTGTCTATTTCATTTCTTTGAACACTTCTCTGATTACAATATACATGTAATTATATATATTGTGGGAATTACAGGTGAGAAACAATACATTTATAAATGAATACGCTCACGTGGTAAATATAGCAGTGGTGAAACTTACAGATTTTCATTAAGTGTGCGATTTTATATTTCTAAACTTGCTTTCAAAACAGATTCATTAATCTGTGCTGAGCACAATAAGAAAATGCTCCCATTTCTGTAAAACCGTGTATGTAGGTGAAAATGGGATTATATAATCGAACGTCAACTGAGGCTGTTCGTCTTGTATGTTTGTACGTCTTCAAAAGACAGAAAATCAATAAGCATTTTCCTTTATGTACGATTAATCGATATGTTAATGCAGTCTAATACGACGCGCTCATTATAGTATCTTGTTAATTGGTTAGTTTACGAAAAGTAACAACTTTACCTTTATCTTTATTAGTTAATCACGCACAGCTAACGCCAGTGTTAATTTTCTTATATAACTAGTACAGGCTAGAGATCATATTGTCCCCGTCCGACAAAATGTCACGAGCTTTTGTACGTGATTCATTACTATTTTTTGTTCGAAAGCAAAGTTTACAATGATGGAAACAAATGGGACACACTTCAGTGATATAATCGAAACAGACGAATTGAAGCCATGGATGTATGTTATAATAGGAGTTTACCTTTTAGTTACAGGTATGTTTCCTCCTTTTATTCAATCTTGGGTGGAATAGATAAGATCAACTGGCTTATCAGAGCGATAATGCTCTTGATTTCATCCTTTTTTTCTTCAAGATCTGTTCGCCAATAGATATTAATGATTAAATTATATTCCATGTTTGTAAGATAATTTCTTAGATAAATTCATTGGGTTGAAATAATGTTACTGCATGTATTTGGCATACCAAGCTCACAAAATAATTTGATACCTTTTTTAAATCCCTACATAGTATTCTATATCAATTGATAGTTTCTTACTCAGCCACTATTCATTAGTCACCCGTATAATATAGTCCAAGAGCCACAGACGAAAAAACTGCCTCATAAGTAGTAGAAGGCTTAACCATTTATTAAATTTCAGCTTTTGATAGGGTAAATTCAAAACACTCATCATGAATGGGATCAGAATTATTTCTAAAATGTTGACATACACGATGTATGCATTTAAAAAGTATAGATCTAATGTGGGGCCATGCCCTTTTCTGACTGCCTTAAAATGTGCGGCCAAAAGTTTAGTTTAAGTGATATAAATTTATAAACATTATATTTTCCGTAGTATCGTGGAGCAGGATGGAGGGTGTGACAAATCCGAGGTCCCGTGTATAGTCCAGTAGTAGCAGAAGGGTAGTACATAAAACTCCATTTCACTTATTTCGATGTCGCAGTAGAAGCAGTGGCGGATCCAGGAATTCTTGCAGGAGGGGGTTTTCCGGGTTTCTGTTACGGAAATCTGCCATCATCGTCTCTAAATTACATAGGCATACACACAAATTGAGCTTTTTAAACAGAGAAATCATTTTTATACTGATGTAGGAGCACTTTGTGATGTAATTTCATTGATGCAAGGCATTATTTTTTTTTCATGTAGCTGAGCAGGGGGCGGGGGGACCCCCTAAACCTCCCCCCCCCCCTCTGGATCCGCCCCTGAGAAGTAATAGACAGTTTTGCTTTGAACGAGTGAGACTAAAAATACTGATATATATTATAGACTTTTAATCTGCGTGTATTGTTTATTAATTTTATAACTTCCGTTTGTAAATGTTTCAGGTATATTTGGTACTGTTGGAAATAGTTTAGCTTTAATAATGTTTATATCAGAGAAATCATTTCGTACCTCAATAGATATGCTATTGATAAATTTGGCAGCAGCTGATGTAGCCATGACCGTATGCTGTTTTCCATTTTCCGCTTCTTCAAATTTTGCTGGGGTAAGTCTTTTACAACGATCCGTTTTATACGCCCACATTTAATGCGGACGTATATTGCGCCACTTGATGCTTTCGAGTGATTGTGTAACGCGGTCCTTTTTATTTTGGATAGGCTACACGATTTTAAACCATTATAGATACACTATCTGTTTTAATTGAAGATACTATAACCGTATCTGATATTAAAACAGGGAGTTTTAACATCTCCTAATCTAATTTTCCATAATCTATCTTTACGTAACGGCTCATACTGTCAGAAGAAAAGACCTGAATCAAAATTAAGCATTTTAAATTATCTGTACCGCTAGTTTTCTTTTAGTTTTTGGACGAAGTGCGAGAACGAACTTTTTATTGGTGTATTTATTATATTTATTATTTCCAAAAAGAGCGAGTGGGGCAACCCCCACTCCTATCCACACACGCACATACTGAGTGAAACATTTCGCAAAGAGCATTATTAAGTTTCTTAGTAACATGTCTGAAATAAATGGCCCAATGTTCACCCCTAACTACGCCAATGGTTGTGAATGTAAGAATCAGGCGTTGTTCTTGTAAGAGATATAGGTAAACTAATCAGAAACATAAATACGCTCTATTTTATTGTAGAGATGGTTATATGGAGATATTGGGTGCCAATTGTATGGATTTCTTGGTTATTTTTTTGGATGCACAGCTTTATTCAGTTCCTGTGCTATTAGTGTAGAAAGATATCTTGTTATCTGTCGAAAATATTCAGGTACGTCGTCATTATCACATAATTATATAGAATTTTGACATAATACAGGTACACAGTGCACAATATTGTCTCCATGCTAAAGCCCGTCTAGTCACGTCGCTCAAGTGAAATTGGTTCACTTCAGTCATGCGGTAGTTATTGATGACGTGATCTTTCGAATAAGAGCGGGACACGCGCGTTTTGTCCCCATTTACGACCACCATGGCCGTCTCTAAAATATGGGATTTTAGATATTTCAGTTTCACAGTTGGGATGTAATTCATGTATTGAATCATGTTCCGAAAGTTACACATTGGTGATAATAATTGCGTTGACTATTATTCTTCTTATCATTCCTGGCATATGCTCTCTTTGTACAAATAATAAATTGCAAATTTCAGAACTTATACCGGCGTTGATGTGCTCCACTCCTGAAACAATTACTTTGTAAACCACGATTTCCCGTTAATGTGACTTTGTAAAGCAAATTATTATTATCGGAGAGCTGTGATATTAATTAAATTAGAACAAACGCGTCATATCATCGGTTAACGCTAAAATTGAAAATCGAGACTAGGTTTATTATCGCATCAATGGCAATGGAGACTAAATTATTCTTGTAAAAGCTTCACACATTCATAATTTCACCCAAAATAAAGTAATTTGAACGATCTATTTTTAAACGAGTAGCTCTTTATTTGAATATTACACAGTGCATCTTTAACTTATATTAAGTTGGTCACCTGAATTCCATTTGCTTTCTTCTTTAACTCCATACACGTATCTTTTGATATCGTTGTAATAATCTGGACGGACCCCCAGAGGTTGATTATTTTACTCATCGACTTTTATTTAGATGTAAAAATGACTTGTATGATAATCTATATATTCATTGTATACTCTAAATGGTTTTATTTCACGATATAGGAAGTTTTCGAGTGAAATAAAATGTTTGATGACGGAACGACTTTGACTTTGGAATCGCGTTTAATTTGAGGGGACGTCGACAGGGATGTATATAATTGAAATTCCGTAATTTGGTCATTTTCTGGTTTTCATTTTTATATATAAAATGACCTGGCGATTCGTTTTAACACGACGAAAATTCTAGGCAGAAATTTATTTTGAACAAGTTTTCAAATACTACAATTTTGCTTATAATATGCTACCAATTTTTAGTTTCAGTTCGACGAAAACGTGTGTTTATGATAAAAACTATTGCCTCGACATGGATACAGTCGTTAGTGTGGAGTATTATACCATTTCTAACCGGAACTAATTATCATAAAGAACCCTACTCGGTATGTATACAAATGTAATGTTTGCTAATGAAATGCCCCAACTGAACGTTTACTAGCTCTTTTTTCTGATATCTGATTTTAATCATATTGAAAATCAAATTAGCCTTCTAATCATTTCAAAAATTAAAGTCATTTCATAAAAAAATGACAAAATTATGGATTATTGAAATGGACTAAAACGCAAAAATAATTGACAAAATAATTATGGATTATTGAAATTGACATAAAACACTCTTTTCGGTGATTGGCAAGATCATTTTTATCCAAATTATCCCTAGTTTTTTTTCCATTTTTAAGCCATTAAATTTTGAATATCCCGTGTAGAGTATTCATATCTATAACCTATCTTTCTTTCATTGTTGCGGGAAAAAAACGAGGTCCCAGGTACACATTGGCGTGCGCGTAAAAGATCCCTTTGCAGTTGGAATTTAATATAAGAGTAGGCCGTAGCGCCGCTACCCGGGGAAAATTTCTCCGTAGCACACTCTGTGGCGTATGCCTGTCTTCATTAGCCCAGTTTAGGAGCAAAACAGTAGGACGATAAACCCAATTTCATTTCATTACAATTTGTTCTCTTTTTCAATACTTTAGGTGCTACTGACAAAAACTGCTCTTAGCCGTTATTAGTTTAGGACCGTTTTTGTCAAATTAATCAAATTTGGGATATGTTTATCAATACTCTGGTCGCTCTAAACAAAAACGCGTTCTATCGGATAACTCCGGGGATTATTAGGACCGGCACCACCCCCACCCCGTCCTCTGATTGATATGTAGAAGTTACTAATTGATTTCCTATTTAATTATTAATTGGTGTTGTCATCATTTTTCTTACAATATGAATAAAAATCCTGTATAAATATTTCTTTCATTGTAGACGTCATGCACGATTAACTGGTATAGCCATAGACTACAAGATCGTATCTATATAGTTTTTATGGTGTCCATGGTGGCATTGTGTATTATTGTTATGTGCTTCTGCTATGTTCAGATCATGTGCGTAACACGTAAAGGGACCATCATATCGCTTAGAGTTGAGAGAGACCGTGTTTTAGCCAAGGTAAGATGCGGTAATGCCAGATTACCTATACCGTTTTGGGGGACTTCAAGTTTTGTCTAATGGTTTGGATAGTTCGAACTTGTTTTTATTCTATTTATACTATCCTGAAAAAAATACGTGTTCTATTCTAGCTGGTTAAAATAAGATGTTATTATACAGTAAACTATATAACTACCAGAACCCTAGTAATGTTACCCTCGTGATTCAACAACTGAACTGACCGTCTTTGGAACAACGCAGACAATATTCAGACTTAGTACTTCTGTTTAAAGTTGTTCATAAGTTGGTAGCAGTACCAACAACAATACTACCAGTTTCTTCAGTTCGTCACAGCAGGAAGTTCATACCATACCACTGTAGAATCAACGCGTACCAACACTCATTTTTCCCACGTGTAATCGGTCATTGGAATCGTTTACCGGACCAAGTCCTCCAGTTGGACTCACTTGACAGCTTCAGGGAAGCGTTACAGTCGACTGTGGGCGTATAACATTAGTCATCAAATGTATAGTGTACATACAAGTTGATCTTTTAATTCCCACGCTTAGGGGAAATCCGACCCTGCGCATGTACAGTCCACCCAGCACCTTCACGCCATGTCCAACAATGGATTTTGTGAAGTATCTCATTGAAGTCGAAGGGTTTTAAACTGCATAGCTTGTATGAAACTACTTGTCGAATCGATCCGATGTCTTCGGTTTTGCTGGTTATGTGTTTTTGTTTTTAAAGCGAGAATTTTATATTTTTAAAGAAAGTCAAAACATAGTGAATTAAAGGATGAATAGGACTGTTTATAGATACCATCTATTTTAAGGCTTTATTTTAATATATTTTAAAAAATATAACTTAAAAATTTGAAATTTTCGCGTTTAGATTATAAGTGGCCGTGACTTACATACTAAAGCTATTTTGAATTTCAAGCGATAATGCGAAGAGTCCGAAATCACGAAAGTTGTGTGTTTTGGGGTTGTTTTAAAAAAAACAAAATATACTGGCGTAATATTAAAAATAATCGTCCGATACATTTGGACATACCCGGGGACAGGGTAGGGTAGTTGCTAAATTCAGCAAATTTAAATTTTCACAAATTTAATTTTCGATAAATGAATATTTTTTTAAGGCTCATAGTTAAAGGTTCATCTGGTTTGAGTAAAAATGTGAACAGTTTTTGTCTTGATAATTTTTCGTAGCCACCATTGGCTAATTCCGTTTATGGGTTGTAGGTGAAACATACATTGTGTAAGAGGTAAATCTGACTATTGCAGGTCTTTCTTTGGGGTAAAATGTTACATAAACTATCAATTAGACATTTATTAAGAAAACAATTTAAAAATGTAATCTAAAAATGGGAAAGGGAGGCAAAGTTCCAAATATATCAGTTACCTGGTTACCACTATGCACTCATCTTGTCAAAACTAAAAACAGTGATAATTTGCCTAAGAATGAAGTAATTTGATTGAAATTTTCAATATTCTCTTTTTAGTCACCTTTTTTGGAATTATTATAGCAAGAATGGCCAACTCTTTATTAAACTCTTAATTATGTATTGTTCGATTTGTATAAAACACTTTCCTCCGGGCACTCCATTTTCCTCCCACTGCTAAAGACCCCTCGCGCAAGCGAATTATTGAAATAAAATTAAACCATACATTAGTACCGATATGACCTATTTGGTGTCGAGTGGACGTTAAACCCCATCTCTCTCTCTCTCTCTCTCTCTCTCTCTCTCTCTCTCTCTCTCTCTCTCTTGTATAAAACACAGTTCATATACTCAATGGTGCAAATTCTCAACTTTTTTTGTTACCGATCAAGTTTTCTGTCTGCATCGGAAGGGACGTAATTTTGCCAAAAAACTACAATTTTGACGGATCGGAAGGTCTATATAAAAGCAAATATTAATTCTAACGGTTTTTATTTGCAACATTTCGATTTGAAGGGGGTGGGACGACGGAATGGTTAGCACGTGTGCGCTGCATCATACGATCTGTCATTGATTTAACTGGGCTGGTTTCGATTCCCCGGTTTTATGCCGCAAAGAGTAGATTCGCTTGTCCAACTTCGTGGGGGGGGGGGGGGCCGGGGCCTCTGGTTCCTCCCATTACAAAAACCCTTACGCGCAAGTGAATTATTGAAATGAAATTAAACCATGTTAGTCCCGAAAATGCCTAGTTTGTGTCGAATGGACGTTAAATCCCCCTATCTCTCTCTCTCTCTCTCCCTCCCCCTCTCTCTCCATTTAAATTTGTAAAATCTAGCTGTTTACTATCTATTCAGCGTCTTTATATTTCTTCATAACTTTAATAAGCCTGTAGAACTCATACTCCTGCGCAGTGTTTCGTTTGATAAGAACTAATCCACTTCACACTGCTATCTTGAGTGAACATTGTTGTGCTAAATTATTATTGGTCAGTAGTGCCATTACCAACCAATGACCCACATTGTAACAAACAATATCGGGGTTAACCAGACCTCAAAATATGTTACCGCAATGTATATAGTGACAATCGCGACTTGTTTACGTCAAAACCCGCGAAATTTATTATGCTCGATTATCCAGTGCCAACATGTTTTCTTCGTCGGCCATTTTGAAAATTATGCCGAATGCGAGAAGAGAGGAGGGATTTGATTGGACGTTAAAAAGAGACACGCCCCGCCCAATTTCAAGAATATGACTTCTATCCAGCAATGGTAAGAGAGGGATTTCTCGCGCCATTGCTTCAGGAATATGGTAGAACTATGCCAAACCCAGGTTGTAATGTGAGCAGTTGCCGAGAAATAGGCATTTTTGTACGAGTCATTTTTCACGTTATTTGGCCTGTAAAAGAGCGATTACTTGATGCATAAAGTAATTAAAAATTGGTGCATAAACTGTATTTGCTACGTTTTGAACATTTTAAATTATAATTGAATCAACATTAAATAAAAAGTATATGGTTATGGATATTACAAAATATGTCTATCTTGTTCAGATGCGGAAGCATTTGGCCATTTCCCTCACAAGTAACTTCTGAAGGTTTTTTATACGCCCACATTTTCATGTGGACGTATTATGCCGTCGCCCCTGTCCGTTCGGACGTCCACAATTTGTTTGTGGACTTTCTACAGGTCACAATTCTTATCCGATTTTGACGAAACTTGAAGTATAGATTTATCCGATCGAAACTTAATGGATTATGGCCGCTGATTGTACGAAATATCATGTTTTTAGCTTGTGGACCCTCTAGAGGTCACAATTTTGAATCGATTTTGATGAAACTTGACATGTATGTTTATAACCCAAAGATCTAGGTTCCTTTCGATACTTGCGACCATCAGATCGTAACCTCCTAAATTATGGCCCCTGATTGTCAGAAAAATCGCCCTTTTTAGCTTGTGCTCCCTCTGGATGTCAAAATTATTATCCGATTTCGAAATCCGTTTGAATATATCACCGTTACATGGTAATCGCCCTTTTTAGCTTGTGCTCCCTCTGGATGTCAAAATTATTATCCGATTTCGAAATCCGTTTGAATATATCACCGTTACATGGTAATGAAGAATGAGTTCGAATTTCGTGAAAATGGTACATGGTAATGAAAGGTGAGTGTGAATTTCGTGAACATCGGACCAAAGTTGACGGACAAAATGGCCGCCGTTTGTACGCGAATAGTGTGAAAATATGTTATATCAAGGTTGTGGACCCTATAGAGGTCAGAATTTTAATATGATTTCGATGAAACTTGACATGTATGTTTTAAATCCAAAGATCTTAGTTTCTTTCAATATTTGCACCCATCGGATCGTAACTTCCTGAATTATGACCCCTGATTGTCCGAAAAATCTCCCTTTTTAGCTTGTGGTCCCTCAGGAGGTCAAACTTTTTATCCGATTTTGAAAACCGTTTGATTATATCACCGTTACGTGGTAATGAAGAATGAGTTCGAATTTCGTGAAAATCGGACCAAAACTGACGGACAAAATGGCCGCCGTTTGTATGCGAATAGTGTGAAAGTACATGTATGTTACATCAAGGTTAATTGTGGACCCTATAGAGGTCACAATTTTAATTCGATTTTGATGAAACTTGAAATACATGTTTATAAACTAAAGATCTTGGTTCCATTGCATATTTGGGCATATCGGATTGTTACTTCCTGAATTATGTCCCCTGATTGTACGAAAAATCGCTTTTATTAGCTTGTGGTCCCTCTGGAGGTCACAATTATTACCTGATCGATTTGAAAAAAATAGGTTTGATTATAAAAACCAAACAAATTCTAATAATTTTCTGATAATTCCTTAATGTGCGACAACTCTTGTTGACTGCTACGGACGATTTAGCTGCTGTGTGGGCGTATGTTTCGTTGCCTGGCAACCTATTTTTGTCCATAAAAATTTCAATTATTATTGGATTTTCATGAAACAAAGTGCACGTGTCACGCGCTTTGTTACCGCTGAAGTTTTTCTGTAGGCAGCGTAAGTGACATAATTTTGACAAACTCTACAATGTTACAGTTCGGAGACTTGTCTTTTCGGCAACAAATGTTAATATTTGCAATTTTGATATATTAAGATGGATGACTAAAGGGTGGATAAAACGTTGAGGTCAATAATTTAATTTCGTCGGTTTCGTATTTCTGTCATTTCGATTGAATGGTGAATAGAAAGTGTAAAATTTAGCTTTATTACAATATATATTTAGCATCTTTACATGTTGATTTATTTCAGAAATCTGTAAACTAATAATGCATATACGAAAACAATCTAATTTCAAATGTATTAAACGTTTTTAAATTTCGTTTCGTTTCATATCATCTAATTTTTTTATCAATGGTTATTTGGCATCCATTTTATAACACGTGTGCCAACCTTATATGGAAATCTGTTTAACGGTTTCATTGGTCAGCTTAAGGGTAACGCGGCACGAGTGAAAGCCGCATGCAGTTCTAGTTCAATTCGCATTTTCTTTTGTCTTCATATTACGCCAGGAAGATAAAAACTCACTTCAGTCACATAAATAACACAGACTGCACGAATGAATTGGTTTAAAATATAATTTAAAGATATAATTTGTATTTTTGTATGTATATACATGCACTTCACGATTGATGGTAAAATAATGAGGTATCTGAACTACATTTTATCTTTGTGTTTCAGGTTTGCTTTACTATAGTTTTTGTTTTCGTGGTGTGCTGGATGCCCTACGCCTTATTTTCACTGTGCTACACCTTTGGACACCCACAGGGTATACCTTTGTGGGTTACTGTTGTACCTGTGATGACGGCCAAACTATCGTGTTGTGTTAATCCCGTGTTATATCTGTTCGTGAGCAAAAGATTTAGAGAACGGTATTTGAAAGTCATTCGTTGTAACAAGACAAATCAAGTTATACCAGGAGAAATAAACTTGGCGACAGTCAGCAGCAATGTCAGTTGACTTCAAGCAGATGGTGGTGTTGTCTATTCGCTTCTCTTGTCATTGTTAACTGGGCCAGTGGTGGGAACGTGACCCCCACCAGAATTACAAAATATATGTTATAGTATATGGTCTTAAACTAAGAAATCCGAAATGTTTCCAATCTAGGTTGGAAACTGGCTGAAGTATGGCCGTTTGAAATTAGGGTACTAAAATGGATTTGAAATGAGATATATACTTTTTCCAAATATTCAGTCTTGAAATTCAATGCACACTGAAGACGTACAAAATATACCCATTTTTACCTTAATGTTTGGCCATTTCAGATTACAGATGATATATATAAATAAATGATCAAATAAAATATACAAGCCAACATCCATGATGATGTTCCCCGCTGAAATCCAAAAATAAATATATGACACTTATTATAAGTAATCGCACATTATTTTTTTTTTCAAAGATATCAAGCAATCAAATTGACTATCAACTATACACTAAGTTTCATCACTCTATCAGATAGATCAAAGTTATCTTGTCTCAAAGCATCGACCAATGAAATTATTTCACCACCCTCTATCAGATAGAAGCAAAGTTATCTTGTCTAAAAGCATCGACCACTGAAATTATTTAGCTCTGCTTAGATTTAGCTTGAAGTGTTAATCACTGAACTCAGTCAAGACATTCACCTACTGAACATATACGTCAAGTTAAATCAGTCTACCTAAAGTAAAATCAGAATTGTATAATTCCAAAATTAAAATCATCGAACTTAGTCAAGGTAATGATATAATGAATCTAATGTATATCGCTCTGCTTACCCTGTGTAGAAAATGCTCATTATCGAAATTAGTCAAATTATTGATGCAATTAAACTATACACCAAGTTTCGTCACTATCACTTAATTATAGATAAAGTTATCGTGTCCCGAGGCAGCAACCAACCAAATTGTACCCTTTTAGTTATCTTTCATTACTCTAGTACCTGGAAAAGCTATCAGATAATCCGCGTTCTGGTTGATGTGGGGGATTGCAGCGAGTTATTGGCATGCGATGCACGAAGGGTTTAATCTCACTGTGCCACCCAATCAACTGGTGTTATAGGGTAGTGGTGTGAAAATTTAAGTAAACAAAGGATTATAGACTGTATCCTTATTAGTACTGTTCACCTAGTTAAGATTTAATTATTTTAATTCTCAAGGAGGTCAAAATTTAGTTAATTTGGCACAGTAAAATGAAGAAGATCGGAAAAAGCCACCCAAATATATTTAAATTTATTAACATTGCGTTGAAAGAGCAGACTTGTACTGAAAATACCATAGTTTAATTGGATAACGGGGGACGATTGCCCCCTAAAAGAGGAAAATATAAAAGAATAGAAGAATCTATTCATGATCCAAAATCGAACTGTTAAATGGAGTAAAAATGTGCAATTGAATATACTGACGTCAGATCACATTTAGTAGAGTTATGATTATGGTTGATACATGTATTTGTTGTTACTTTAATGTAATTTATTGTGAATGAATAAAGTTGTTAATCGGTCTAAACCTAGTAGTTTAAAAAGCGGACTATACTTTTAACACCATTGTATTCGATAATCCCCTTGCTTGATTAATCCCCCCCCCCATCAGAACAATAGCGGGTGGCACAGTGAGATGTCCCCGCACGAAGCTGTGGGTACCCTACTAGAAACATCAACGCTGATTGGTTAATCAAATGAGTGACGTCATAGGGCGAACAGTCACTCGTATGATCCCGACGCGACCCAAACTACAACTGGTCACAACGTTTATCTTACCAGGAATAACAATGCGACAGTTGGTTTTTTACATTTTATATATGATAGCCGGATACATTGATACAGGCCGCAATTCTGAATGGATCAGTTTGGAACTATTGAATTTGGTGGATAATCCTAACTCCAGAACCACGCCCAATTTTGCGTTTAACGCCCGAAGGACACAATTCTGAAAGATTTATCTTGTAACTTTGTATATTTATTCCCTACACCCTCAGAACGGCAGCAATTGATGTTGGTGCATGATTTCATATCAGTTCGGGGTAATACTGTACTCACAATATTATATATAGCGGTGGTAAAGGGGGTGTAAAGTGTATTTGTATAGAGTACGGAAGTGATATTATCACCCCAGTCAAAATCAAATCCTAGAAAAAAAATCTATCCGGCCAAACCCTATCAAATTATGATGAGGAGAGTGGCAAAACTGTTCCCTATCAAGATTGGAACCAACAGAATGTTGAGCAACAAGCTATACCCTGTGATGTTACAGTGATTAAACAACCCATTTTCCAAGCATTTCAGACCAATTAGATAAAATATGAATTTGAGAATTCTCTTTTCTTTTTTTCTTTTGTCTTTATAGGCTTAGACCCACTTTTTTTAATCCGGCACTGAATATGACAGTATGTATAGAACAGCTTCATACGGAAAAGGTCCGTAAAACATCGTCATCTTTTTGCCGTCTTTTTTGCTACTTTTAGAAGCTGAATTGTTGTGCCATGGCGTGTTTATGGGAGAGAGAGAGAGAGAGAGAGAGAGAGAGAGAGAGAAATGGGGTTTAACGTCCACTCGACACAAACTAGGTCATTTCGGGAGTAACATATGGTTTTTAATTTTATTTCAATAATTCGCTTGCGCGTAGGGGTCTTTAGCAGTGGGAGGCGTGTTTATGGATCTATGTGTATCCTAGAACACGTAGAGGTGTTTAATTGACATGGTTTTAGCCGTGATAAAGACTGAAATTTAATCATTATTTTTGATGAGTTATTCTGGGAATTTTGATATTTTATTTTAAGTACTAAATGTATGGAGGTGGGTGGGACCTTGCAATTATTTTAATTATGTGATTATATGGTAAAGGGGTGTAAACTTTCTGAAATGATACATTAGTGAAACCAAAAATTGCTGTCGTGTCGAAGATTTTTTATAAGATTCGACATTAAATGATTTTTAATAGCGTTCAAAGAAACGGAAGCGACGAAAGCAAAAGAGAAACACGAGTTCTTCTTCTATAAAACTAACTGAGGTAGCGAGGTAAAGGAAATACACGGGTGATTTTCTGCTGTTATATGCGACTGTGAGAGGATATCTGACAATTTAGTTGAAGGTCCGTGCATTACAATGTTTTTATTAAACACACATTATGAAAGAGCTAAATAGGCCTATTGTAGGTCTTTCTTTAGACCTGAAATGTTATCTAAATTATTAATTAGATATTAATTAACTTATCCAGAACAACTCTCGATGGCATCGCTAGCCTGTTAACTTTAGTGGATTATGATCCGATTTACTGCATAACTTTCCTTCATGATTTAATTATTAAATGGATAATCGAGGCTATGCTTTAGTAATGATGATCAAGTGGATGCGGAAATTTCAATCACTTCGTTCTCGATTCATAGTGGATCAATTTAAGTGAAATGTTTATAAGAAAGTAGCTACATGTAAGTCTCTGACTCAATATCATCCAAAATCTTGATATCCAATATACCATTGGTACACGGATCGTGTACCATAATGCGTTTCAGCCTCGGTTCTAGCAAGAGAGTCGGGGAATGAGGCTAGATACATTGCACCAAATCAAACGGTGTATGTAGACTAGAATAACAAGACGCTAGAAATTTACATTCGATTGAGACTTTTGGCTTATTTCGCGGAACATAACAGATTTGAAATTAGAATAAACACGGAAACCATTGAATGTAAATCAGTTTATATACATTCATATATTACAGTATTATATGCGTTGTAACCCACTTCTGTCAATTTCTAGGTTCCAAATGTTAGCGATTTTGCTCCTTTACAGAAAAAGATTACTTCTATACTCGTTTTTTTTTCTCTGAGAAATACTCTTACTTTAACAAAACTGGTTTATTGACATTAAATCCGCCATTTTGATATTTATGTCGGCCAAAACTGGTTGTACATTTTGTAGTGCTTGCAAATAGCAACTCGCCTTTTGAAACAGGGCGTTCCTACAGATATAAGTGTACCTGTTGGGCAATCTCTTAAATTGCCCTGACTGATAAATATGCTGTATAATGGGGTATGGGGCAATATTTACAAGGTGTCTTGGATCTTTGGTGTGAATAGTAAGAAATGTGTACATAGAGTCCATAAATAAACCCATTGCGCAATCTGACGACAGGGCGACATTAAGGGACAATATCTGTACTTTGATCGAAAAAATGTGTATGTAGTTTGCAATCGTAAACGCCTAATTCAATTAAAACTTAAATAAATTATGCAATATTTGCCTTCAATATCCCGATTGGTTAAATAAAAAGGACCACGTCTTCATTATAGCCTGGTTTGTGTAGAACAGTTGGATGTTAACCCCCTTTTGATTCGTTCGTCGATATAAAACACGAAGTCGGGATTTTAAAAACCTACTTATTACATAGGTTAATTTAGGGATCTAAAGATACGACAATGAGGATTTTAATTATTCTCGCTCTATACATATGTAAGTATAATTTTTTTTTCAATATATTGAATATACAGATCACAATTCTATGGAATACAATTACTGCTTAATACTGAGCGACGTTTCGACTAGCCTTCTCAATATATCGAAAATATTGCCATTTTTCTCAATTTTTTTAACCACACCGCAACAAAGCGCAATTCTTTATATCGGCTTTATACCCTTAAATAGAGAGAGAGGGGGCGGGGAGAGGAGGGAGGAGAGAGAGAGAAAGACTAGGTAATTTCAGGACTAACACATGGTACCATTGTATTTCAATAATTTTAGCAGTGGGAGTAAACCGGGCATCCCACAGAAAGAGAGAGAGAGAGAGAGGGGGAGGGAGGAGAGAGAGAGACTAGGTAATTTCAGGACTAACACATGGTTCAATTGTATTTCAATAATTTGGGCAGTGGGAGTAAACCGGGAACCCCGAAGAAATCCCAGGAGGCTGGACAGGCGATCCTACTACTTGTCACGAACAATCGGGGTATCTAAACGACTCGATGACAGACCTTATGTTACATCGCGCACGTACTAACGATTCGGTTATACACCCCACCCCATGCCTTTTAAACACTGTAGATAATTATTTATTAAATATGTTTTTTTATATATATATATGAAATTTATAGAATTTATATGATGAGTGACAGATTAAAAGGATAATAATACTAAAACATGGCTAGTTCTATGTGAAAACAAAATATCACCAGATGACGTGTGTGAAACTTATGGTGTATGTTTTCATTAAGCTAATTAACCAACCTTTGTAATTAATTGCTTCATATTTGACCAATTAGATAATTGAAGATCCAAACCCAAAGCTACAAGACTATCATATCTCTGAGCATGCGTCTTGTCTACGATATCATCCAGGTGGAAATGGACGTTCCTCCAGAAACGAACGAACGAGCATTCGTCCAGGGAGACGATGTAGCAATTTATATTTGCAAACTCGCCCCTGGTGGATTTGGATTGAAAGAATGACTCCTATTGTAATCTATACTTATGTAATCAGAGCTTGATATTCAATGTAAAAACGAACTTATTCATTGTTATTCCTGGTAAGACAAACAAGCAACTTATTGGTACAATCTGCGCTGGGAATAATCGCTTTCGGTGTTGACCAAGAAAGTTCATCGGTATTTTCCGGTGTGGTTTCCCCCTTGTCAGCGGTGCAGGAAACCCCGAAGTTAATATGCACGTTAAAGATCCTAGGCAGTTGAAAAACGATATAAGAGTGGGCCGTAGCGAAGCTTCCCGGGCAAATTTTCCCTCATAGCCCATTGTATGGCGTATTTGCCCAGTATGACATTAAACCCCACTTCATTTTTATCATCAATGCATTTTTATAATTATTATGATCGTTTCACCTGGAATAAGGCCGTTGGTCCCGCAACAAAATTCTATTTTTTGCAACGTTATAGTCTAACAATTATGGACTATATCTAAAGAAAGAAACTTTTTATGTTTTCATGTTATTACAGGTTTCATGACTAGGAATAAAACGACAGCTACGTGTACTGAATCTAAACGTAACACATGTAATGCGCCCTACTTGGACGCTTTAGTTAATTTAGCCGACAGTTCAGGCAAGTCTCGGGAAGACATAAGAAAGGAATTCTGTTCGTAAGTGTTTCAATTTAATTATATATCTAATCCAAATCATTGTATAAAAGGGGCGGTGTGCACGTAAAAGAACCTGTGGCAGTTGAAATTCGAAATAATAACAGGCCGTTATGACGAAGTCCAGGTAAAATTTCCCCCCCCCTAGCACCAAACCGTTTCATTGGCTAATCCCTCACATCACCCAGAACAAGTCAATGATGACAGCGCTTCCAGTTGCTAGTGTGGTAAAGACAAGTAAAACGAAATTTTGAACTATAAAAAAACGAAACGAAATAAGATCTGTGTTTTAATCAGATTGTAAGCTCGTCCAATCTTTTCTCAAACAAGTCTCTATCAAAAGTCTCAAACTGTTTTACTGTCAACAAATTAACGCGTAGGCCAGCCTATAAGGGGGTTATAAAAGAGGGCGTTGTGCGATCAGAACTCATTCAGATATTCCTAGCAGCTATCATCTATACTTTTTTGAGAACAATGAAGGAACGGGCCTTGCAACAAGTCTATTAATAAAGCTATAGAAACGAACTAACCTGTAGTTTTATTAACGATCACAAAGGAAACACGACAAGGGTGTCCGATATTACTACAATAGAATTAAATAAAGTTACGCTGCAGATCACAAAACAAATTACTTACATTTAGGTGTAACCGTATAGATTAAATTTAATGTACAATCAAACTGGATTTGTGTGCTCGTGTTAAAGACCCTCTTAGTTTACATATGCCGAAAAATTAAATAAAGTTATTTATATAAGAGTATTTACGTATTAATGTGTCATTCAACGACCTAACTTAATTTCTGATTAAAACATATATCCCATTTGTGTTCGTGTTAGTAGTTAGGGGGCTTGTTGAGGGACGCACGTGCGCGCATGCGCGTGCGTGCATGTGCGTGCATGCGCGTGCACGTGACCTTGCACTGGATGACCCCTGGCACGTGCGTGACCTAAATGACCCCTTGCACGTGCGATTGCACGTGCGTGACCTTGCACGTGCATGACGTACGGAGAGAGGGGCGCGCGCGCGGGAAAAGAGAGAGAGAGAGAGAGAAAAGAAGAAGAAGAAGAAGAAGAAGAAGAAGAAGGGGGAAGAGGAGAGGAGGGGGAAGAAGAAGGGGAAACAACTCTTTTACATTGATTAAGTTGGCCCTGAAAAGGGCCGTTGGTCCACACAATGTGTGGGTTAGCAGGAGCACTTCGGCTGCTCCCACCGATTCGGCTTCTTGGTGCATTTCACCGAATGCTTTGACCGCCTATGACAGGTGTTGCCAATTTCGCTCCCACACCAGAAGCAGACCAAGTAATCGGCATCGGGCCGATTCCCCCTAAACATGGGGTAATACCCCCGACAAGTAGCACAAAATCGTTTGTCTTTTCGATCCATTTCGAATGTGACTTCTTTGGGCTTTGGCACTCCTATTTATAGCTCGAGACGGGACGAGTCTAAGGTGTTGGGACGATACCATTTTCCACCAATCAGAAAAGCATGACGTCACATGACGTCACATGACGTCACAAACAACAGACACGTGATATGTTGTCGACATTTTATTGAACATATTTACAAAGCATTTTATTCAACACAAAATGAACACAAATTTAATTGAACTTGAACATATTTACAGAGCAAAAAAGCATCGACATCGTTGTCCCTTCTTCTGGTCTTTTTGCAAGTCGGGAAAATGATCCCTAGCCCATTGTTCGACGAGTATATCGTTCACACGATACACGTGCCCGAACACCGAAAGGGCGTGCGGGGAGGGAACGTGAAACCGATGACACAAATAATACAAACAATAATGGCCGCAGACGACACTCTCGAGTCCCTGAATCCATCGGGGTTGGTAGTGGAGTTGTAGATCTTGGACGAAACGTCGAAAGGCTTCTCCGTAAACATCAGGGGGACACCCGTAGGAATCGAAGAAGGTAATGTGATCTGGTCCTTCGCACACAAACACGGTCCAGTGTCTACCGGGTTGATCTTCGTCGTCCGTGTTGATGACGTAGGCTTTGGGGTACGAGGTCGGGCGCAGTATATCCAGATGATTACGAGCCCACACGCCCCCGAACACGTTAGAGGGGAGGTGTTTTTCTAAAGCCCGTGTCAGTTGTCGATTAGAGAGAGCCTCACCAATCTGTGATGACTTGTCGGTTGGCGTCGATTTCCAAGACATTGTCGTATTCGGCAAACAGAACAAGACTGAGGTGATTGGTCGGGGCCGCACCGAACTTGAGTTCCAAAGACAGGTTACCCGCTGCTTTGGGATGAAAGTAGTTACCGTCGGCTCCGTGGTCGTTGGTCAAATCGAAACAATACAAAGTGTACCCATTGATATAGTCGTTGAAAGGGAGGTCCAGGTCTTCTCGGGTGTTTAAGACGGCCACTCTTTTCATCAAATCCAGGTATGGTGCGATGGCTTGTCGCTGGGGAAAATCGACGTCGTATTCGTCCACAATTTCCCCGTTCTTGGTCAATTTGATGTTCTGCAATTGATTGTGTTCGAATTGGAAGGGATTTCTGTTTTTTCTTCCGTCGTAGGCCGTGTTACCATACCCACGATTAATCTCTTGGGAAGACTTTCGTTGACAAACAGATTGTCTAGGACGTGACTGGCACGATTGTCGGGAATGACCATGTCGCGGACCACCACGCGTTTCAGGGGATACTTGGCGTTGGACGATTGAAGTTGCGCGGCCACCCGTGTGTAGGTACTGGGAGCCAGAGTGACGAACGGGATATCCAGGTAGGCTTTGGTGAACTCGACTTTGTAGTCTTCGGCATCGTTGCCTTCGCCGTACATCAGAAAAAATTTCGGGGATTGCTTTTCCAATTTCAACCGCAAGTCCACACCGTCCAGCAGATACCGATCTTGTAAACACATGTCCAAGTGTAGACGCGACTGCAATTCAAAGGTGCGACTGGCAGCGATGGTTTTCTGGCGTTGTTCCAATCCTTTGTTACTCGGAGCCTGTCGTCCACCGTCTCCGGCGGTGGCGACGGATTTCGTGGAATTGAACTGCCCGGCGGTATCTTTTTCCCACAGGACTTGTTTCGACAGATGGTCGTTCTTGGCTCCCTTACCGAAACTCAGCAAATTCTCCAAGTAAGCCCGGTAGGGATAGGTGGGCAGAGAGGTGGTGACCAAAGTTTCGGCATCCTTTCCCAGGCGTAATTTGACGTCTTTAAACAACGAATGAAACAAGTTGTTAATGGGTGCGACTTGACTATCCGTATCCAGGTCATCCCCGTTGTTTTTGGTCACCTTCAGGGCCACGTGCAGTGTCATGTTGGCCAGATCGATGAAATCGGTGGTGGCATTGGAAATATAAAATTCGATGGGTCCGTCGTGGTTCAAGTCGGGCGTCAGTGGATACTTTCTGATTTTCGTCACCTTGTTTATGGCCGTCTGCGTGTCGGGTACACTGAACAAATCCTGCAATTCGTCTCGCGCGCAGGGACAGGAATCATTGCGCATTACCTGCGTAGCCATGGTCGAAGATATCTAGTTTACGTCGCTTGTGAGAGGTGACCTGTGTCTTCTTCTTCCTCTTCGGACGATGTGAAGTGGACGGGGTTCGTGAGGGGTCTTTTATAGGTTCCAGGTGGGCGACCACGTTCTTGAGTGTGTCGGACATCGTGTTTGACACCGCGGGGCGAAGCGTGTCCTGGGCGACTTTCTTCCAGTTCCATTTTTCACGACCACTGACGGCGTCGAGCACGCTTTGCCCCACTTTGGGTAACACTTGGGCCACATTCTTTTTCACGGCAGCTTTACCGGCCGACCACAAGGTCTTCCCGACCGATTTGACGGCATTCAATAACCCCGACCATCGACCGGCACCCTGTTGTCTCAGAATTCCTCCCCTGTACACCACCAGACCATTGCCAGCCCCTCGCTGTCTGAGCACTCCACCTTTGTACACTCGAATCATCATCGGCGGCGAAAATGAAGTTGGGTCACCACCTTACCGTCGAGAAATGGCACGGCTTTCCCCATTCCGTTCCTTATATAGAGACCAATGGAGCTTAGTCGACTGTACTTCAGAGGTAAGTAGTGAATCCTGGCGGGGCGGTGATACAATCGTCGACTGGGAATCACGTCCAACAAGGTAGCCTTCACGTCGCCCACGGTCTGGGGTTCGATAATGTCCGTGTAGATGTAAAACAGATCGTACTGGATTTGAAGATTTGGGGTGTGGTGGGCGTAGAAATACCGTAGACTTTGGCCATCGGCGCCGGTCATATCGATTGACTGCAGGGAAACCAATAGTTCGTTTCCAGGCCATCCCAACATGGATACGATGGGTCCACACAGACGAAGTTCGATTTTCGGCAACACGTCAAACCAGAAAAGCGACTGCACGTGATTGATCTTCAGATACACTTTGTCGTTGGTGTTGTCTCTCTTGAAAGACACGAAGGGACCTCTTGATACGGCCCCTTGGCGCATCACCTCTCGAGTTTCGTACTCGGTCTGCTCTTGCTTCTCGTGGTCGGTCATTTCCTTGTTATTGGGATCCAAACGAACGGGTTTATGGGCCAAATGATTGTAGATGGGAGGCAGGTTCCACAAATCATTCAGTCTGGTGTTCAGGACAGTCAGGATATGCCTCAGCGAGTCGTAGTCGTCACTCTTGATGTGCGTTTCCATTTCGATGGATCCCTTGATCTCATCACCCTTTACACCTTTGAAACAATTCGACGGGTCGATTCTGTGGCGGTCCCGGCATATCTTCACTTCGGGTTCGTCGCTCGGGGGCGACCATGGATGAATGCGTAAGCCGATCGTGTTGTCTCGTTGATCGATGTTTTGCCATTGGTCAGGTAACGTGATCATGGACAGACCCACTTCCCATTCCCGGTGATCGACGAGAAGTGGCGGGTCCAGATGTGTATGATACGTGGAGACTTTGTTGTCGGGATACCACGACATGGAACTGTCACTAGGGAGCGTGAGGTAAAAGGGCCGGTCGTTGTTCATTATGTTTGGTTTTCAAGGTTGGAGAAGGTAACAGGTAACCCAAGGTACTGGAGAGCAAGGCCGTCCACAACGTGGTCTGCGAACCGTCGGGTTTGAAAGCCAGTTGGGACAAAGAAACACCCGCCACGACGTACACTAAAATCACTTGACAGAAAAAGACGATTTCCGCTTGTGGCACACGTTTTCCCAAGAGTGACCAATTGTGGGCACTCGCGGACGTAGACGTGGTTTCGTCTTGCATGTTGACTGATGTCGGCGTCTGTCGCTCCTATTTATACGTTTTGGAGACTGGTCCTGTCGATCCACGAATTAAAACTTGCCGGATAGCCCAACCATTTCACCAATACTTTGTCTTTTTTTCTTTCGAGTACTCTTTCGATGGGAAAGATCTCATCGTCGTTGACTTGGACCGCTTGCAATTCTTCGGGATAGAAGGTGCCCTGTATGGGTTCGCCTCTTTCGTCCAACAGTTTGTAACCGGGACCGACGTTGGGTGCGACGTTGAACGTTTCCAGAGTCCAGTTGGGCCAGTAACCTTTGTCGAAGGCACCATGTTTCGGCAAAGCCAAACGTACGGTCGTACCAATGTCCATTGATTTTTTCTTTTTCGGGGGACGTGGAGGAGGCGTTGTCAACATCCACTCGTGTTCGGGGCGAACGTCTTTGGGCGCCATACCTATGGTCCGATGTCGTCTAGCATTGTAAGCTCGAACCAGGTCGTCTAGTACGTCAATGTACCGTTGTGTTTGTCGATGAGTAAAGTATCGCCACATGCGTTCTTTCAGGGTCCGTTGAAATCGTTCGACCACACTGGCTTTGGTTTCGACGTTGTGTGTCACGAAAAAATGAATTTTTTTCTTCTTCAGGTACGCTTGCATTTTTCGATTGAGGAATTCGGTACCTTTGTCCGTTTGAAGTCGCAAGGGTTGTCGACTTTGAAAGATTTGACGAAAGGCATCCACCAAACTGTCCCCCGTCTTGTTTTTGAGGGGCAACACCCAAGCATACTTGGAAAACACGTCGATGACGCACAGCAAATACCGGTATCCCTCATTCTGTTTGGCCAAGGCCGACATGTCGCTCAAATCGGCTTGCCACTGATGATCTATGCCGGCCACCACCGTGGGAGACCGCGAGAATTTCTTTTTCAATGGTTTGTGCAAGGTGTATGCCCTTTGTTGTTTCAACCATGCATTGACTTTGTCCAAGGACACACCGGTAGCTTTGTGAAGACCCAGAGCGCCACCGAAAGCGGCCGGGTGGTTCGGGTCGTAATACACTTTCTTCAGCTTTCGTTCCATGTTTCAGCAGGTGTCCCTATGAACAGGCTATTTATAGTTTTTGCAAGGAGAGCCATCTTCTGGTAGGTATACTAGGCGTATCCGAACTGGAGATTTTCTTCTTTCTCGGGCGTCGCGGCGGAGTCCGTGTCGGTGGCGTGGACAATACGTTCCATCGTTCTTGATTCCCGATGGCTTCGCGCGGTACGTTCGTGGCCTTCAAACTTTGCATCACGCCAAACCATCCCACGGGAGCCTGGGTATTCTTTCGCCGACGAACCAAATCGTTCACAATGTCAATGGCATTGGTGTTGGGTACGGGTACCCCATTCCGAACCAATTCCAAGTTCTCGTTCCACGACCAAGGTGTCTTCTCTTTCATGTGTTTCAACAAAAGACGAGCTCGATGTTGATAGGGTCGAGGGACCGACTCCAGGATGGGTGCCTCCGAAGTTTCTTCTTTTGGCTCGGGTATGTTTTCATCCAACAAGGGAACAACCTGTTTTCTTTTCCTTTGCATCGTTTGATAACGATGTAACAACTGTCCGTACCGTTGCATTTTATTTTCGTCGGTTAGGGAGGGATCGTTTAGCACGTGTTGCATGTCTTGGTGGACATTCTCGACGGCCTGCTGCAGTGGATCTCGATCGTACACGGGTTCGACTGGCCTGACTTCGACGGGTTTGACGTCGGGGAGTCCCTCGAAGGGTACCAGTTTCATTTTCTTGGCGAATTTCATCTTTGGGAAAGGACCGAAACAATCGGGTGAAGAAACCCCCTTTCTGTTGCTTCAGAAGTCGCCGACGGGTCTTCCAAGGTGTTTTAGACGTGCCCAAACGTCGTAGCAAGGGGGCGTCCTTTTTCAAGCGCTTGACTTCTTTGTCGGTCACAGGAACGTTGCCGCGAATCAGGTTTCCAATACACTCACATACACCGTCGACAATGGGTTGGGTCTCGAGTAAAAGGGGACGGTCTTTCGGTGCAGTGTTCAAGAGATACCGCAGTGTCTCCATGACTGAGCTCGGGGTCGTTCTCCGGTCCCCTTTTTATACCTTTCTGTTCCCTGGGTTATCCACCAAATAGTTTAGATAGCTCGGCAGCCATAGCGTTCGCTCTATCGCGCCTTCTAAGGAAGGGATGTTTACCACCCTTTTGTCCACCCAATAGATTAGATACCAAGGGGGCCAAAGCCGGGAGGGCCATGGCCAGCAATGCTCCGATGGCACCTCCCTGTTGATCGACAAGTCGTCGTTTGACGTCGGGTGGAACATTACTCAGTTTGCGAAGCAACGCTCGATGTTTGTTCAATTCTTCGGTACTCAGTCCCCTTCCGCGCTGTGCGGTCCGTCGAACGAATTGATTTCGTTTCTTGTTTCTTTCCTCTTGCAGTCTTTCCTTCCATCGCAGCAAGATACGAATCAACACACCCCCAAAAAATCCACGTCCCCCAGGTTTCATGATCAGGGAGAGTTTTTCGGTCGTCGGCATGTTTCTCTCCGTCAGTTGGGTCAACACTTGTCGATTTCGTTCCACCCATTTCTTGTGTTGAGCGTGCAGTGGCTGAATGTTACCCTTCAGCAAATGGTTGGCCGCCAACTTGAACCACTGCAACAATCCAATACGTGCCCGGCCCGTATTCTTGACCAACTGCCCATAAGCCATATCGGGAGTCAGATGTTGTAACTTGCGAATGAAGGACTTGAGTCCTTTCATAGAACTCTTCTTTTCTCTTCGTGGTCTGCGAAAGATCGGGGAGAGAGACCGAGCAGGGGAAGGTGGTGACGTGGGGCGTGGAGGTGTGACCGGTAAGGTGAGACGTGGTGGTGTGGCCGGTAAAGGAGACATGGGACTCGTGGGTGGTGTCAACGACGGGGGTGACCACTGTGTTCTGGGGGCCCTCATTCTCGGGCGAGTCTGACTTCGTACCGTAGGATCACGAAGGTCCGGTGCCAACGTCGGGAACGTCGCCCTGGGAAGGGTGGGAGGTGGGTGTTTCCTCTGCGTATTCTTCGTACGAGCCATCGTGACAAACAAGAGTCAATTCGAGGTACAGGTCCCCCTTTTATACTTTTTGGACGTAGACGATGGGTGGTTCCTCTTGGGGTAAAATGTTGGATCTCAGTCGCAAAGCTTCGGGTGTGTCGGGCTTCAAATCAACGAGTAAGTAACTGCGAGGGGTACTCGTCGCATCTTCATAAGCTTCTTGCATATACTTGGAACGGGAAGGGTACATCTGACGGGCCAACACACCAATTTGCGAGGCGTCACGGGGATTTTTGAACAAGACCAGGTAATGGGCATTCAGACTGATGGTGCGCTGTTGCTTGTCAAACAAGTTTTGCACAATGTAAATGACACTCGTGTCGTGGTGATGACTCTTTTTCGTGAACCACTTTTGCAATATCTCCGTGTCTTCTCCCATCAAATCGTCCACGACTAAGACTTGTGGACCTTTGACTTGACCCATCACGTCGTCAATATCCGTCAAACCTTTGACATAAGTGTAGGGAAAGCGATCGTAACTCTCTTGCCATTCGCCATAAGCCCACACGATACGTCGAACAGGGACGTCGAACAGGGACGCTTGAAGAAACTTCTGCACAAAGACCGTTTTCCCAACACCCGTTGGACCACTGACTAACATGGTAAAGGGATGTTTGAACGTCACATCCATCTTGCACTGTTTTCCCCCATTCCCTTTTCCTCTGCCTTTTATACCTTCGCGCCAGAACAACAGACATGGAGTGAAATTAGAACACAATTTATTTTACAAAAAATACAAAAAGAACATTCAATGCAACAAACATATCATACAAAGGAAAAGAACATTCAATAGAACATATCATACAAAGGAAAAGAAAAAACTGTTAGTTATCGCGTTCTCTCTTCAGGATCTCTTGTCTCACCCAGGGTACATTTCTCAGGACGCGAGGAATCCAATACACATGTCCCAAAAGCTTCTGCATCGTGTCGTGTGGGTGCCAGTCTTCCACTTCAGCAAACGTGACGACGACGGGTATCCATTCACTCATATCGAAACAAGGGGGATACGACAAGACTTCGGTCATATCTCTCGGACCCGCATATTGGATGAGTGCTCGGGAAAAACTTTCTGCTTCCTTCTCTGCCAACAAGAGGACAGCCGGCTTCGGGATTTCACCGTTCGAAGTTTCACCGTTTTCACTGGTAGTCGGGAGAATAGTGGTTGGAATAGAAAGCTTCGTCGGCTGTTTTCTTTTTTTCTTTGTATCGTCTGTAGAGCTCGAACGCTTCTCCGCACCAGTACCAGTATCGCTGACTGCGGGTGTTGTCTCTGGGCATGTCGATGTTGTTGTCGAACATGCGACTGGCAACGGCTTCAAAGTTGTTTTCTGTTTGGATTTCTTCTTGGCACTCGAGCAGGCCGTGTCCGAGCTGTCCACAGTTGAGGCACTTGTGATTTTCGTCGGATGGTCTCTTGATTCCGTAACACTTTCTTTTGGCAGTTTCTTTTCTTTCTTCATCACTCTTCGCTTTTTGGGCTTCGGCTCGTTTTCCACATTGGGGTGCCAAGTGTCCTGGTTCTCCGCAGAGGTAACAACTTCCATAGGAACCATAGGCTGGTCTGTCTTGTCTTGGTTTTCGTTGCTGCTGTTGGGAACGAGAAGGGCAGTCTCTATACCAGTGTCCGACATTGTTACAGGAGAAACAAGCTTGACTAGCCATCGAGAGCAGAATGAAATTTCAGTCTGACACTTCGCTTCTTATAGTCTTGGTCGTGACGTCACTCGCTTTTGATTGGTTCTTTCTTTTCCTTCGTTTTGATTGGTTCGTTGTTTAGTCTATGATTTCCAGGCTTTCCACGTACTTTTTCACTTCGTCCCAATCGATCAAGGCTTCACTCACGTGACAGGCTTCCAACAACGTCATCAGGTCGGCTCGATTACCGTGTTTTTGTCGCCAATGGTTGAACACGGTGAAGATTTGCATGCGCGCGTTGTTGGCATGACTCATCTTGGCTTGACTGATTCGCGCTTCTCTGATCCCCAGATGTCTGCCAATACATTCCCAGCCTTCTCCCATGTTGCCGGACATGACATTGATATCCATTTGATCCAGAGACCATCGTTTCTTTTTCTTCGGCAAACCGTCCATCCACTGGCGTATGGGGTCTTCTTTCTGTTCGACAAACTCGTCTTTGCGTTTGATCAACACCGTCTTAAAGCCCGGTACCACCGTCCAGAACTTTTTCAAGGCTTTCTCGACGTCTTCTCGCCATCGTTGTTCGTCCTCCCACGTCTTGACTTGATCTCGTGGATCGTCCATCATACTGCCTAGCACGTTATCGATGTCTTGCAGTTTCGGCTCGTCCACCCAAAGGTAGTGATTGTAATCGTCCACGGGATGCGAGGGTTGACCCGTTATGGAAGAAACGCCTAGTCCCAGACACGAGTGGTATCTCTGACTGGGATGTTCGTACTTGCAGCCGATACACTCTTCGTGTTGCCTTTCTTCTATAATGGGCAGGAAACATTTCAACACTCGAAAGTTGAGCCATCGTTGTCTAAGTTTCTCGATCATATTTTCTGCCGGTTCGTCATCTTCTTTGTTTGTTCGCCATCGTCCTGAGACCCGCAAGTCAGTATCCATAGGGGTAAGTGTTGCTCGGTTGGCCATCGTCATTGAATTGAACAAACCGCTTGTCATACACGATTTTATATCGTTTGTTCTCGGGGCGTGTCCAAAGACGGCGGTCACGTGATCTGGTAATCTTGAACGGATTGGCTATGACCAGAGGTTCGTTTTGATGGACGTGCCGTACATTCTCCTTCATGATGGCGTAATTCAACTGTTGGGAGGCACGATAATTCAAGGTGAATCCCCGGACTTTACATACAGTTTTACCATCGCTCTGGCGGTACGCGTAATTCTTTGGCCCTCCGCTAACAAATTCTCGAATGGTGACATCTTCGGGCAACTCGTTCTTCCACTGACCCAAACTCGAACCTTCCGGGGGATTCCATGACGTGGCGTGGTATTGGTAGATGACGCTATCGGTGTCAAAATAGCAAACGCGCTCTCCCAACTTTTCCAAGACGGAATACAGTTTCAAACGAGCTTGAGCCGTGACAAAGGCGGCGATAACCACGTTGGTGATGGGACAGGGTGCCACGTGTTCTTCCTTTTTCAGCGTTTCCATCAAGACCATGTTATCGTTCACTAACTGCACATCTCGTACGGTCTGGGTCACGTCCAACATTTTTTCAAAATAGACGCTGGGCTCCGTGATGTATTCTGTTTTGGGAAAGTTGTCTCTCTGTCCGAATTTACCCCATGCTGTGTTCAATTGTAACTTGCTAAACGCCCGCATCCCTTTGTTGGGTTTTATCGACGCGGGATCCAGACGAATACCTTCGGTGTCGTACACGTCCTTGACGAAGCGGGTCTTGTCTTCTTCGGTGTGGCAGGTGTCGGGATAACCGCTGCTTTCCATCTTCTTCTTGAGGTAGTGATTAATGTACCCCGTAAACAGACCGCCCGTTTTGGCCTCGGGATCGTAAGTGCTGAATTCTTTCCAGTGCCAGACTTCGTAGACTTTTAGTACTTTGTATCCTAGGGTCACCGCTTTCTTGAGTTCCAGGGTGACAAACGTACCCACCCAGGCTCGCTGTTCGTCGGTGTGCTCACACGGTTGGTATTCGGCAATCTCCCCTTGTTGCATGTGTTCGTCGACGCAGCTTCGACACAGGGCAAACACCAATTTCTGTTTGCGCCGAAACGGGAGCACCGGGTGGAACAGGCCACGGGGTGGCAAGACGGAACACTGGATCAATCCTTCGTACTGTTGCCACTGGTCTTGATCGGGCTGTGTGACGATCGTGGGTTCCTTGATGGGAAAGGTACCGTACTTGCAGATGTACGGGTACAAGGACACCACGTCGATGTAGCGCATGTCTTCCACCGACTCGTTCACCAACAGTTGGATGGCATTGGTTCTTCCGCCGAAGAAAGCGTTGCGGGGCATCAGTGGTTCGGGAGCGGGCCATTGCTGATCTTCCAAGCCTTGTAAAAATTCGTCCATCTCGGGATCATGGCGTCGTTCTTCCTCCAGCTCACACTCCCACATGACGCGGATGGTCTGCATACCGTACTGCTCCTGGAGTCGACGGTGACGTTCTTGGGTCTTCTGGTACAAGTCCCTCATACTGCGAGATGGATCGTAGGGATGTTTATGCTGAAGGTCTTGGACGGGACCCGGATAACATTTGGGACAACCGTGAAAGGCACACCCGTGAAACTCGTACACCGTACCCGTGGTCGTGTCCATGCCATCTAAACTATAAGGGCCAACTCGGCATTCACTACCGTTGCGGGCGTGTCGAATGTTGGGTAGTGGGGTCTGGTTTCGGAAAGCTGCCATGGTCTGTCGATGTTGTTCCCACTCCAACCATCGAAGGGCTTTGTTGGACTGTTGTCGAGGCTGGAAGCGGTGCCAGTCCTTACCAGGTTTCGGCTCTTGCATCAGGGCTCGAGGAATGACGACGAGGGTGTCTTTCTTGAGGTAGTGCGTGCGTAACACGCGACTGCAGGCAGAGGCCAGGGTCAAGCTTTTTTCGAAGGGATCGATTCCCGTGTCCATGAGAAATATCTCACGAAACACGCCACAGCATCGGCGGAGGACATCGACGTCACTCTTACAGTAGGCGAGAATTTCCTGACGAAAATCAAAGACGTGGTGACTGTGTTGTTGGTACCACTCGTGAAATTTTTCTCGTTCAGTCACACTCATGCCATCCGGATCGTAATCGGTGTCGGGAGGATAGGCGCCCACGTATTCTTCGTTCTCCGGTTTGTTAAAGTGGTGAGGGAAGTAACCTTTCTTGAGTTCTTGCAGGCCAAAGGTCTTGGGCATGTCCCGTAAAGCCATCGGTAGAAAGTTGAGGGAATCGATGAATTTTACCGTACCGACAGTGATCGTCACTCTTACAGTAGGCGAGAATTTCCTGACGAAAATCAAAGACGTGGTGACTGTGTTGTTGGTACCACTCGTGAAATTTTTCTCGTTCAGTCACACTCATGCCATCCGGATCGTAATCGGTGTCGGGAGGATAGGCGCCCACGTATTCTTCGTTCTCCGGTTTGTTAAAGTGGTGAGGGAAGTAACCTTTCTTGAGTTCTTGCAGGCCAAAGGTCTTGGGCATGTCCCGTAAAGCCATCGGTAGAAAGTTGAGGGAATCGATGAATTTTACCGTACCGACAGTGATCGTCATCGCTTTACCACCATTCATAATCACTTCGGGTTGCGCCACGGAATGTTTGTGCAGCGTCTGTAAAATCAGCAGTCCGTCGTAACCTTTGAAGTTGTGAGCCACGGCAATCACGGGACTCGATTCGTGACTGTCATGTTTCCGACCATCTACCACCGTACCGTGAGCAGCGAGTTGTAGAAACCATTTTCCCACATCGTCCAGCGTGTCTGGGCCTTTAAACACAATTTCTCGTTGGTGATTCCAGTACATGTCGCAATGCTCGCAGGGATCTTGGTTGTCGATGCAAAAGTGACAGCAGGTTTGCAGGACACATAGGTTGGGAATGTGCTCACCGGTATCTTGCTGGCATTCAAAGTCAAAGAAGACGAAACGGGTCAACGTTGATTTCTGTAGTTTGTCGATTTGGGTCTTTCGGTCTTTGTTCATGTCGATGGGTGATTTCAGTGGTTGAATGTAGCAAAACTGTTTCTCGGCCGTGTGCCACTCTCGGCAGATGGAACATTCGTATTCTCCGCATCGGTGTTCTTCCAAATTACGCTTAGCCTTGATGACGTCCCACTCTTTTTGACATTTCTCACATTTCTTCCATCGATGACATACACTGCACTTGGCTCTGGAACGGGTGGCGAGATGGTTGTCGAAACACTGGCGGCTCACAAACACACGATGACATCGGTAACACGTCTTTGTATTGGGATCAGGTGGACAGGGTGGACCCATTGTCTTACATCCTTGACACATCACGTGACATGAATGTTTCTCTGCAGCATTGTATCCTACTTGACAGGTCTCACAAAAATACGACCTTTCCACAAAGGCGGGCATGGAGGTAATGACGTCGTAATGCCTGTCGTGTAAATACAGGTTGAGATGTTTTGGTGTGCCTGTGACGTGTTTTGTTCCCCGATAGATCGCCTTCCCAAAGATGGCCCGAGAGAAAACGTTGAGCTGATAACCTTGCTCTCCCAAATACTTGGCGTACAGTTCCCAGGTTTCCATCCCCGTGCAGGCTTGCCTGGCTCCACCGACGGCATCGATAAGTGCTTCCGTTTTCTTCGTCTGCCACGAGTGGGGTCCTGCCCTCCTCTGTAGTCTGTTCCGTTCTCTTTCCCATTCAGGCGTGTCTTGTTTGTTGGCAAAGTGACGAGCGACGACAATAGCTCGCTGAAAACACAGTTCGTCGGCATTCTTAATGGTGACCAAACATTGCTTTCTCTTTAAATATTCGTCAAAATTTGCGCAGTGTCTCTTCTTCATGTTTGTTCCACCGCTACCTCGACCATCGGGAGGGGACACGTGGCAAATACTCATGGACATACGTTGATCTAGACGAAATTCTTCGTTACTCTGTAATACGGCAGCCACTTTCTGTAACACGTCTTCGGCCTTTAACAAACGATGTTCACGGAACGGTAACCAAATAGGTGTTTTGAGTCCTGGGTGACTGATGGCGATTCTAACATAATCACTTTCTCTGGCGTCCAAGGTTCGACGAATTTCCTCGATGATGGCCTCAAAAGTGTCGTGTAGTTGTTGTGGTACATCGTTGGCTGGAACGTGGGACCAATCTTCCAGAAAATCTATCTCCACACACAGTGATTCGGTTCGAAATAATCGACTGTATCGTCTATCCACGGGTCGTAATGTAAAACTCATCTTGCTTTGCTCGCTGATCGCTTGAAAATGACTGAAGCCGTCGCCTGCCTTCTTTTTATTCCTGTCACCATGAATGGACTCGTCCATGACGTCATACCCTTCAAATGGATTCGTCCGTGACGTCACCCATGAATGGACTCGTCCGTGACGTCATATCAAATGGATTCGTCCTTACGATCATAAAACGGTACAACATCCGTCACTCTATCAGTATCAGAATGGATGCTCCGGTGTTACGCATCGAAGACAACCACAGCACGGATACTCTCATGTATCTCAGGGGTCACACGCTTGTCGTGATTACCCCTGACGATATCTTTGTCTTACCTGACGAGGTATTAAAAACACCTCCCAGGAAAAGACCTCCTCCCGAATTAGTGGAGGCCATTAGACGCAACCGACATAAAGTGCGTCGTACCCTCACATTCTAGTGCTCGCATTCGAGTGAGGACAACGGCCCTTTTCAGGGCCAACTTAATCAATGTAAAAGAGTTGTTTCCCCTTCTTCTTCCCCCTCCTCTCCTCTTCCCCCTTCTTCTTCTTCTTCTTCTTCTTCTTCTTCTTCTTTTCTCTCTCTCTCTCTCTCTTTTCCCGCGCGCGCGCCCCTCTCTCCGTACGTCATGCACGTGCAAGGTCACGCACGTGCAATCGCACGTGCAAGGGGTCATTTAGGTCACGCACGTGCCAGGGGTCATCCAGTGCAAGGTCACGTGCACGCGCATGCACGCACATGCACGCACGCGCATGCGCGCACGTGCGTCCCTCAACAAGCCCCCTAACTACTGTGTTTTATAGTTTAAAATCTTGTTTAACTGCATGTTTGTGAGGGGGGGGGACGTGTAATGAAACAAAATATAGATCTCTAATCTTTATTTAAATTAGTTTGGCATCGATTTCATCAGACAGTATACTACAGCAATTTATTTGATTTTACTTTTAAGGATAACGGCCACAATGATTAGATGTTACAAAAATGTTGACTGCTATATTTCTGCTGCACAAGAGAAAGCGGTGTATGACAGACTGGCTAAAAAGGGTGTACACTGTGGTAGGTTTACCTTGATTATCACCATTAAGATATAATGTGATAGCAGGGACGGTTGAATCAGTTCTTAGTAAGTTGGAGGTTACCATCGGCTAAATCTATGTGTTAAGGCTCGCTCAATTTTCGCCAAGGTCACTGACACCGCTAACCCTGTTTACATCTCGTGACCTTTGTTTGACAAAACTTGAAGTTGGCCTTATCGAATAGATCTGGCGGCCTACGATCCCAGGACTTTAGACAGAGGACCAGGGGCGCCTTAGCCTCGGAAGCTCCTTGGTGCGTCAGAGACGCTTTCTGAGGGATTTCCGACTAATGAAATTACTCAGCGATGAAGTGAACTTTTATTTATTTTTTTAAAAAATCCTTAAAGGACAATATTGGTGTCAGTCATTATCACATATGTGATAGAACTGGTTAAACACTTTCCAAATATAATTTTAACACATATATCATTGCTACGATAACAAGTTGTGTTCTTCGAAGGAATTATTAGTGAGCTGAAATTCGGCCGTGTATCTGTTATCACTCGTCACTTCAGTCAGTTATATAGAGGGATAACGCGTGTTTTCCTTTTGCGTCTGTAACTTCTGATTCGTGAAACATGTATTACGCATCTATCACAGCAATGGTCTCTATGTTAAAATTGTATGTGATTATGACTGACGCCAATATTATCCTTTAACGTGCAGACACAGTCGATGGTGGTTTCCTGCGATACTGAAAAAGAAAATTATGCATAATAGTACGAAGTTTGTGGACATTCTAGACCTCACAATTTGTACACGATTTGGTGAAACTAACAATTAACGTTTATAACCAAAAGATCAGAGTTTCTTTCGATATTGGCGCATATAGGTATGGAAGACCAAACAGCTCTTATTCTGTAGTGTTCGTAATTTTTAGTTGTTAATTCGTAGTCCAATTTGATATATCCTAAAGGTCTCGGTTCATTTCGATATTGGTGCGTATTGAATCTTAACCGTCTGGATTATGAACCCGGAAATATTACGTTTTTAGCGCGTGAATCCTCTAGAGGTCACCATTTTATCTCCCTTTTCAAAACCGTTCAAATATATCACCGTTACATAATAATTATGGTTGAGGCCGAATGTTGTGAAAATCCGACACCAACTTTCAGTCAATCGGCCACTCCTGTTTACGTAAATAGTATGAAAACATGTAATGACAGGTCGTGGACCATATTGAGATCTCGATTTATGTCCGATTCAGACGAAACTTAAAGGGACAATCCCGATAAGAACAGAATCTCAAAAATCCCAGCATTTATGAAATTTATGGACCAAAATATAGAGGCGTGGTGTATTTGCATTGTCTCAAAATTTCAGCTCAAAATATTGAGTCGTTTTGACGTTAACGTGGACACTGCTTATCCGGACACGTAACCCTTTTAAGATTTAGGGTCAATTTTTTCATTGGGTGACCTGATAATCTATTCTCGTTTCTTGAGAGGTCTATACAATGAATGACCCATATACTGCACTTGATAACAAAAGGTAAATTCCACCTACATATTATTTTCATAGAAAAAAGTCTGGTTTTATCCAGATACTGTATAATACAACGGTCTCCATTTCCAGATGAAGACTGTCAGGTTTAAGTTATTTACAAGCATATCACAAATATCGGGTTAGTTGGTCGGCCTTAGGTAATGAGTTTTAAGAGATTTTAACACAAAATTAAGCAGTTTTATTCCCCAAAAAGTTATCGGGATTGGCCCTTTAAAACGAGTATCACTAGTTCTTGGATGAGTTCAATCTAAGATATATATTAACCTAAAAATACTTTTTTTTTTGTTTAAATACTTATTTTAAAATGCTTATAAGACGCCTAGGTAACTACATAGCATACATAGCATACATAGCATGATGATTACAGCTGTCTGTTAGAATGACCTTTCCGAAAATTTCCTCAAAATGTTCGCCCCCCCCCCCCTACCGAAAGGTAATGCCCCCCCCCCCCCAACTTAATGGTGTCTAGATACGGCTTCCACTGTACAGTAGTTTGTAATGGATTGCCCAATCCCTGAAATGGCGTTCTGGGACTTTCGTGTTGATGAAAAGGGTATTCATGATTATAAATATTTACTACTTCTATTTATTTTAGGTGGGTGTATGGCGACCTATAGTTATGTACTGATGAGTCTGTCCGCAGTGTTGATTATAATAAACAACAAGTTTTAGCAGTCCAACATTCTTTGCTGAATGATGGAAATTAGTTTCCTGGATCCAATTACTAACCGGGAATATTAGGGACGCATGGAGAAATTTATGTTTTATATAATAACATATCAATTATATTTAAAGCGATAAGAAAGAAAGTCAAAACATAATTATTTTGTCGTTTGCGCAATAGGTTGTCAACTCACTATTATACGATCATAGGCATTATTCCCCACACTAATAAATCATTGACACAGTAAATAATAACCCAATTACCTCCCCTGTTTTTTCCAATCCGCTCCCCTCGGTATAGCTATCTTCAAACGTTTGAATTTGAAGTTGAAAATGATATATTTTCCCATTTCTCAACCTGACAATAGTGAATTATTGGATTAATAATAGGGCTGTTTATAGATACCATAAATATAACTTAAAAATATCAAATTGCAGCTTTAAAGCAAGATTCGTCCTATTATCGAAAACACTAGCACTTACATCCTTACAGGAGTTTCGGAACATATAACGTATAGGATTCCTATTGAATCTGAAAACGTCTATATCTCGGCAAGGAATTTGCAGATTTCCCCCAAGGTATAAAAAACCTACACTTGAACTCGGGAATATACATCTAATCACGTGCAATCGACCGAGAACGTGAGAGTATCTCTTTAATAATATAGGTTTTTGTTAAATGCTATAATATTTGAATATTGTCCGAAACGTAAGACTATTTACTTGGTTCCGTTGCAGAAAACTTAAATTTGTCCGATTTCTTAATACTAAATGTAAGTATGTTGGGTATCTGGTGGTGGATTGTGGTATTCCACGCCCAAAATGCCGTGTCCCCAACTAGGCTAGAATAACTTAAAAGTGTACCACATGAAAATCGTACAGAAGTGTACCGTGTATCCTCGGGTATTACAGTGTATCTGTACGGTAAACTGCCGTACGATTTCACGTAATACATTTTTGTAAGACATGGCATTTTGGGCGTGGAATACCTCACCCACCACCCACCAGAAACCCGACAGACTCACATTCTGATGATACCAGGTATGCATGCATTGATACCATACAGAAGAAAATTGGCGCACTTTTTCAACTAGAATGACCCCCTTGGCTTCCGCTCTATTTAGTAGATATACCTGTTAACTTGAGAGCCATTTAACATATAATTGTGGTCATAGAATACATACGTAATTAGTCTTGTCATTTAATACTTGTAATTTCATACTTACATAACGAGTCCCGTGATTTAATACATTGACATAATTAGTCCTGCTATGGAATACTTGCACAATATGTCCTGCTATGGAATTGGAATACTTGCACAATAGGTCCTGCTATGGAATACTTGCATGATTGACCTTGTCATGGGTTACTTGCATAATTAGTTTCTCCATTTAATACTTACATAATTGCTTACGTGGACATAATTAGTTCTAGCATTCATTACATGCATAGTTAGCACTGTCATGGAATACTTGCATGACTTTGCTTGTCAAGGATAACTTGCCATGGATTACTTGCATAATTCGTCTCTCCATTTAAAGATACGTTATGGAAGATTAGATAAAGAGCTGGCAGTTGTCACTGTAATAATCAAAAACTGGATAATTATAAAGGGGATATGCTGAAAATTTCAGTCAAATTGCTCCACTACGAATCGATATATTAACGTTTGAATTTTAGGTTCAAAACATTATAATGAGCGTTGAGCAACAAATCCGATCATAATTCTTCTTACAATCAAGGGCCATAATTCAGGAAGTTACGATCCGATATGAAACTTGAACTATACCTGTATTACCCAAAGATCCTGGTTCCTATCGATATCCGCGCATATCGGATTGTAACGTCCGTAAAGCTTTTTCTCTATTCGTTTTTCGCAAAATGTGGGCGTATTCTGCCTGGCAGCCCTGTTTTAATACGCCCACATTTTCATGTGGACGTATTATGTCGTCGCCCCTGTCCGTCCGGACGTCCGTCCACAATTTGTTTGTGGACTCTCTACAGGTCACAATTCTTATTCTTATCCGAAACTTCATGGATTATGGCCCCTGATTATACGAAATATCATGTTTTTAGCTTGTGGACCCTATAGAGGTCACAATTTTGAACCGATTGTGATGAAACTTGACATGCATGTTTATAACCCCAAAATCTTGGTTCCTTTCGATATTTGCGCCCATCGGATCGTAACTTCCTGAATTATGGCCCCTGATTGTCCGAAAAATCGCACTTTTTAGCTCGTGGTCCCTCTGGAGGTCAAAATTATTATCCGATTTAAAAAGCCGTTTGATTATATCACCGTTACATGGTAATGAAGGTTGAGTTCAAATTTCGTGAAAATCGGACAAAAATTGACAAACAAAATGGCCGCCATTTGTACGCGAATAGTGTGAAAATATGTTATATCAAGGTTGTGGACCCTATCGAGGTCACAATTTTGAACTGATTTTGATGAAACTTGACATGTATGTTTATAACCCAAAGATCTTGGTTCCTTTCGATATTTGCACCCATCGGATCGTAACTTCCTGAATTATGGCCCCTGATTGTCCGAAAAATTGCCCTTTTTAGCTTGTATTCCCTCTGGAGGTCAAAATTATTATCCGATTTAAAAAACCGTTTGATTATATCACCGTTACATGGTAATGAAGGCTGAGTTCGAATTTCGTGAAAATCGAACCAAAATTGACGGACAAAATGGCCGCCGTTTGTACGCGAATAGTGTGAAAATATGTTATATCAAGGTTGTGGACCCTATAGAGGTCACAATTTTGAACCGATTTTGATGAAACTTGACATGCATGTTTATAACCCAAAGATCTTGGTTCCTTTCGATATTTGCGCTCATTGATTCGTAACTTCCTGAATTATGGCCCTTGATTGTACGAAAAATCACCCTTTTTAGCTTGTGGTCCCACTGGAGGTCAAAATTATTATCCGACTTAAAAAAACGTTTGCTTATATCACCGTTACATGGTAATGAAGATTGAGGTAAAATTTCGTGAAAATCGGACCAAGATTGACAGACAAAATGGCCGCCGTTTGTACGCGATTAGTGTGAAAATATGTTATATCAAGGTTGTGGACTCTATAGAGGTCACAATTTTGAACCGATTTTGATGAAACTTGACATGCATGTTTATAACCCAAAGATCTTGGTTCTTTTTGATATTTGCGCCCATTGGATCGTAACTTTCTGAATTATGGCCCCTGATTGTCCGAAAAATGACATTTTTTAGCTTGTGGTCCCTCTGGAGGTCAGAATTATTATCCCATTTAAAAAACTGTTTGCTTATATCACCGTTACATCGTAATGAAGGTTGAGGTCGAATTTCGTGAAAATCGGACCAAAATTGACTGACAAAATGGCTGCCGCTTGTACGCGAAGAGTGTAAAAATATGGTATATCAAGGTTGTGAACCCTGTAGAGGTCACAATCTTCCTTCAATTTTGATGAAACTTGAAACACATGTTTACAACTTAACAATCTTAGTTCCTTTCGATATTTGTGCATATCGGATTGTAACTTCCTGAATTATGGCCCCTGATTGTACGAAAAATGACCTTTTTTTTAGCTTGTGGTCCCTCTGGGGTCAGAATTATTATCCCATTTAAAAAACCGTTTGATTATATCACCGTTATATCGTAATGAAGGTTGAGGTCGAATTTCGTGAAAATCGGACCAAAATTGACAGCTGTTCTTGTCAGGCCATCCATCCTTCATCACGAACAAGGGGAAACCACGCTAGACAATCTAGATGAACTTTGTCACCCAATGCAGGGATCAAACACCCAACCCCAGGGCTACCGAGCCAGCATCTTACCCACTTAGCGACATGATCCCCAGTCGAATTTGAAGCCTACTGAAATGAACCTTTATAACCCAAAGATCTTAATTCATTTCGATATTTGCACATATCAAATTCTAACTTAATGATGTAGGAAAAATCACTTTCAGTATTGCTTGTTCTCTATCCATCTCTCGAAAATGTGGGCGTATCCTGCCTGGCAGTGCCAGCCTATCTTTCTTTATATCAGAGGGGTTTTTTATGTACCACATAGTATTTACATGACCCACAGATTTATACCAGAGATTTTTACGGAGCGTGTATCACTGAAACAACCTATAGATTTATATCCGCTGAAAAATATTAATTATGCAATTAGTTTTGTATTAAAATATTGTTATCAAAATAAATAACCATAGTTCTTATTAGTGTTTTACGTTTTCTAGGTTGTCCAAAAAAAATAACGAAATAGCCATCTATCTCCAGAATCAATATCTATTGCAGCATATTGTTGCCAGGCAACGAAATTAGGTCATAGCGTCCAAGGGAATAGGAGAAATACCATACACTGTACAGCTGTAATATTGTTGAAAACCATAGCAATTGCTCTAAAGAGTTCAATATTGACGCAAAGTAATTTTTTTTTATCTGAATTCGTAATAAAAGAGAGAAGTTTGATTTCCCACTTATCATATACAATGATATACCCCGAGCTCTTGTTTGTGTGGTATACATCCAAAGTGTAAACATACATTACGCAAGAGCAGAATCTGCTTATCGTGGGTCTTTCTTTAGGCCTGAAATGTTATAAAAACTATTAATTAGACATTAATTAAGATATCCAGACCATAATCAACTTTCGATGTCAAGGATAGCCTGCGATATTTGTTGGATTGTAGTTTGATTTGATTGTTCAATCAAAAAAGAACTGCTTTCTTTTATTTTAAAGAAAACGCTTAATTTAAATACAAAGTGACTTTTCCTTTGTTAGAAAGAAATTGTTTTTATTTAATTGGCCTGAAGGAAAGACTGGGTCAATATATAGGACTTTACAATAGCTAAACTGCTGCCAAAAAATGATGTATCACTACGCTGTAGTGTAATTAGATTCAGTAAGAGGGAAATCTATACCAAATAATTTTATCTATTTAAGCATGCAAGAAAGGATTTGGTGATAAATAAAATCTCCAACTCGCTTTTTTTTTCACTTCATCAATTTGTGTTGATATTTTTTTATATCAAAAATCACTCGTAGGAGATTTTCGATTTACCGGCATACGCCGTTTCTATGGCCTATAGCAAACCCAATGTAAATCCTTTAACAGTTGTGTGGTACGGCAATTTCTACTAGCACACAATAATTCTAGCCGCCGTATTGTGTATAAGTTATAATTTGTATATAAGGCTGTTGTTTACGCCAAACAGAAGGTTAGCGAGACAGCGTCTTACCCACTTAGCGACCGTGTTCCTCTTTTAGGAAACCGCCCTCTCGTTTGATTCAGCACTAGATGGATTTATGAAAATATCATCTTTAGGTAAAATGTTGACTTCTGTAGCATCTATAATATACAGGTTGGACAGACGACCCTACTCCAGAGAGAGAGAGAGGGGGGGGGGGGGGGTTAAACGCCCACTTGACACAAATTGGGTCATTTCTGAACATATGGTTCAATTTTATTTCAATAATTTGCGTACGCGTAGGGGTCTTTAGCTTTGGAAGGAAACGGGAGTTTCGAATATGGTCAGTAAATAATCACCTGGGAGAGAAGGGGACGCACTTTGAAACTCCTGAGACATTGCCATTGTTTGGTGGGGAACGGGAGGGGGGATGATTGTGTGATTATCAAATCAGAACCCAAATACGGAACTCGTGCCAAATATGAACAGGGTTAATTTGTTGAGAACATTCCCATATCAAACTGGTATATCCCATATCAACCTGTCAATAGGTTGATATATTCTCATAGATCGTACAGTTCTATGATATTCTGTTCATATCAACCGCTGATGACGTCACGACAGTCTATTTATATAATTCTATGATCTTAACCATGATCTTAACCGCTATTGACGTCATCTCAGGTCGATATATTCGGCTCATATCAACCCCTCCTCCACACACTCCAATAAAGCATTTACCGCCCAAGAGTTCCTTTGTAAAGTATTTTTGGGTAAAGTCCACTTAAAACAGTCGGTCAAATCCTTCTCTGAACATACCGAAAACCTTCAATCAAGGTTCACTGTCTAAATTATCGGAAAAGATTGCCTTTTGATCCAAATTTTCTTCAAGCTTTTGATAGATCCTCGTTGATAATTAGATTTAATCGCTATAAGGTCAAATCGTTTTATCACAGTAATCATATTGGGTAAGGGGAGGTAATCGGAATTTAATTTAAGAGTTGTCTCTCTTGAATAGGCCTTTCTTTCGACGCCACGTTCAATCTCGTTCCCAGAGGCAGCCGCGGTGCCGAAGGCCTCTGGCACATTAGACCGTCCATTTTTTCCAATTTTTTTCAAACCTAAGCCCCGCCCTTTCTGACCTCTGATTGGTCAATCTTTTTGTCGATTTCTCAAAAACTAGAGGTCGGATCGTCGTTTCGTTTGTTGTAAAATGATCCTTGAGTCAACTCGCTGACATAAATAATTGGATCCTAAACGAACAATTTCATGTTTTTGTAAAGATCTATTTTTCTACGCGTGGGTATATTTTTAAGTGATTCGGTCATCCAGGCACGTAAAATCAGGGGCGTTCGATGCAAATAAACGAGAACTTTCGCGCGTAGGAATTACATATCATTTTCCGGGAAAATGGCTATCGCGATTCACCAGAGAAATTTCTTCAAAAATTTTTCTGGTTTCGAGATTGCGCCACGTTGTCACTCAGCAGCATTTAACGTAGAGTTTGTATGGCCTTTTATTTATTGCAAAGGGGTCTTTTTCCAATTTCTGGTTTTGATGTCTCACCGACTAGCCCCCATTTTAAGCCAAAGTGTAGGATTATTGTTGAGGATGGTTCGGATTAGACGGGGTATGTGCTAGTATTTATTGTACAATGCTTTCGGCGTCGTTGGCCTTCCCATCAGCCCGGGAACCGACTTCCTATCATCCGGATGAAAATGAATTTGTATTTCACATTCTATCTATGCACCTCCCCCATCCTAAATTGAACCCCACTGGCCAGCTATGCTTAGTCAAACTGAGTCCCACGACTCCCAGCCCCACCCCGCCGCCCCGTGGCAGACCCGGACAGTTTACACACCTGAAACGTGGTGGGTCCGACTGGTTCGCTTTCCCAGCTGCTTCGTAGCACAAATTGCAAGTGTACTACTAGTAAATTTTGTTAAGCTCTCTGAGTCTCTCATCTTCTGGTATTTTTTCAAGCCCAGAAAAGTAGACCATATATTGAAATAAACATGCCGAAGACACGTTCAACAATTTCTAAGAGGAAGTCATCAAGACCAACCAAATCGAAATCAACGACGTCCTCTAGTGAGTTAGGGCTACATGTATCCCATACTCTTAAGCAGAGAATTGTCAATGGCGATTATGTGGATCTGTGCCAACTCCTCAGTAGGCCCCCTCATCAAACTGAACCGGGATCGCCGGTATTTATTTATTCAGAAGGTCACTTGAAACTACAACCCAAAACCTCTGGCGCTACCATCAAAGACATAAGCCAGTGGACAGACGCCTTTATTGTTTACATTAGTTTATACTTAACTGCCCATCCACAGGCTGCCCGGGGCTTTTTAAAATATATGCATTTGATTCGTCTTGGCTCGCAGCGTGTTACAGGTCTTGCATGGAAATCTTATGATGAACAGTATAGGCTAAAAAGGGCTACAAACCCAACCACTTCATGGGGAGAAGTAGACCAGGAGCTATGGCTCCTTTACATGTTTAGCAACACACCTAAACCGTTTGCAACTGGGGCGCTGGGGAGTTCCTCGCAGCAAAAACAGCTATGATTTCAATTTTTCTGGTTTCTGTTCTAAACCAGTCTGTAATTATGTACACAAATGTTTGAGATGTTCTAGTTTCCATTCGGCAGTTAATTGTACCATGGCACCATCTACTAATTACTTTAATTATAGGCCAGGCAGACCCGTTCAAAGGGGATATAGATTTTATTCACAGGCAATCGGCGGATACAGCCAACCCCGGTTTAATCGACCAAATTCGGGGGAATCAATTCGACGTGCATTCCCTCGCCAAAACACCTATCAAAACTGATGTTCTCAAATGTTTATTACAAAACTACCCAAACACCGAGGACGGTAATGAGTTGTTAAAGGGGTTTTCCTATGGGTTTTATTTAGGTTACAATGGGCCGAGAATCGAAACAGATTGTAAGAATTTAATTTCAGTTAAAGAATCTGAACGGGAAGCATATGAAAAGGTTCAGAAAGAGGTTTACTTAGGCAGAATTGCGGGTCCGTTTACGGAGAGATCTTTACCAAATCTTCGTGTCTCTATCGGTCTTGTCCCCAAAAAGGACGGTGGGTGGAGGCTTATTCGCCACCTTTCATATCCATTCGGAGAAGGTGTAAATGTTCCGTTCAGTATACTTCTTTCGACACCGCCCTGGAAATGATAAGTAGGCTTTGGAGGGGGGGGGGGGGGCCTTCTTACTAAAATGGATATAAAATCTGCATTCAGGCTTTTACCAGTACATCCATCAGACTTTAATTTGCTTGGTTTCAAACTATTAGGCCTATATTTCGTAGACAAATCACTTCCAATGGGCTGTTCTTATGCTTGCGCATTGTTTGAAAAATTTTCAAGTTTCCTTGAATGGGTGGTAAAACATACGGCTCAGCGGGATAGTGTCGTGCATTATTTAGACGATTTTTTGTTTGCTGGATCGAAAGAGAGTGATGATTCGAGCTTTCTTGCATCAACTTTTGTTCGGATTTGCAATGAATTAGGTGTACCGCTGGCTAATGAAAAAACCGTTGGTCCAACCTCAGTGCTTACTTATTTAGGTCACGAAATTAATACTGAAAGCATGTCCGGTAGAATCCCCACGGCAAAATTATTACTGTTGATCTTAAATAAGACAAAGGTAACCCTGAAGGAATTGCAGTCTCTCACGGGTATTTTAAATTTTTGTTCTCGAGCGATACCGGCTGCCAGGGCTTTTAATCGTCGATTTTACGACGCAATGGCCGGCTTAACGAACCCCAGACATCATGTGAGAGTAACATCGGCGTTAAAGGAAGACCTTCGGCTCTGGTTGGTGTTCTTAGAAGCCTTTAATGGAACAAGTTTTTTTCCTGAGCTAGCCTGGACGTCCGACAGTACTTTGCATTTGTATACAGACAGTGCGGGAAGCCCAGACTTAGGCTGTGCTGCTTATTTTCACCCCAAATGGTGTTATTTTCCATGGCCTAGGCATTGGGCTTTTACTGACTTAATGCGTGATATTACGTTCTTGGAGTTAATTCCAATTTTACTGGCTTTCCAAATGTGGACGTCGTTTCTGACACATCGGAAATTAATTTTACATGTTGATAATCAAGCTTTAGTCTGTATTTTAAACACCAAGTCCTCTAAGTCTTAGCGAATCATGCATATTTTACGCCCATTAGTCTTATTAACCATGCTTCATAATGTTCAATTTAAATCTGTTCATCTTAGCTCATGCAAAAATGCTATACCAGATTCTCTTTCTCGACAGCAATGGTACCGATTCCGAACACTGGCTCCAACCGCAGACGTATATCCATCAGTAATTCCTGCACAGTTCATGAAGCTGATCTCCGATCCAAAACTAATGAGTTATTAAACGCCTCTATCAGTGGTAACACTAAAGAGCTCTATAGTAACGGTTTGAAAGCTTTTGAAACTTTCCGAATTAAACATGGTCGCCAACAGATATGGCCACCAGATGTGCAGATTATAGATTTTGTAGCCTTCCTAGCGATTCAAAATTGTGCCTCTAGTACCGTTCGTAGTTATTTGTCAGGGTTAGCTTTTCATTCCAAGCTATTAGGCCACAATGATGTTACACAAAATTTTGTAGTTAAGAAAATGTTGACTGGGATGGCAAGATCATCCCATAGCTTTGATACTAGACGCCCAATCACTCCAGACATATTATTGCGGTTAATAAACATTTTACCTATTGTATGTAGTTCAATATTTGAAAGCACTTTATTCCGGGCGGCTTTTTCACTAGCCTTTTACGGGTTTTTTCGGGTTGGCGAACTAGTCATTTGTAAGCCCGACATAAGTCCTCATGTTCTTGGGGTTGATGACATCACCTTGGGCGATCGCGGGGAATGTTTAAGGATACTTATATCAAGTTCTAAGACGGATCAAACAGGCAAAGGTGTAACTCTCTGTTTGTCGGAGGTCGGGGGCCCCACTTGCCCTGTAAGTCTTGTGAAAAGGTATATGCATATCCGTCCTTCCCTCCCCGGTCCATTCTTTTGTCATTTCGGGGGGATGCCAGTAACTAGGTACCAGTTTAATGCCATTTTGAAAAAATCACTGAATTTACTAGGTATGGATGATTCCTTTCGGAACGGGGCGGCTACCACAGCGTCACTACTCGGTTTCTCTGATGATCAAATCAAAGAACTGGGGCGTTGGGAATCTCGTTCATTCAGTACTTACATCAGAATAACAACAAAGAAAATGAGTAATTATCGGGTGGCTACTTAAATGTGTATCGTATGTATTATATAATTAGAATTTTGTCCGTTTCTTTACCTTGTCTTAATCAAGTTTTCTAAAGTTTCAGATGTACGGTTTCGTAATTGGATTGTTGGTTCGTCGTTAATAAAGGAAGCTTTTCTCAGAGCTAGATCCTCTTACCAAGGCAGTCAGCTAGGCCTGGGTCGTAATCACGCTTTTGTATGGTGGCAGGGAAAGAGAGGAATGGTCTGGAAACACCTCCTTCGACGCCTTCAATTGTTACTTACGTTGGAAGATGCACCTGAATATCTTGTGATACACTGTGGTGGAAATGACATAGCTCAAGGTAATTCGCTCCAACTTCGTTTTACAATGATGGAAACCATAAGGCAAAATAACCAGCTTCTTCCGGATACATTTATTGTGTGGTCGCAAATTTTACCACGTCTAATATGGAGGGGTGAGCTTAAACATAAGGCAGTTGAAAAGGCGCGTTTAAGGGTGAATAGGGAGTTGGCTAAATTTGTTTTAAACTTGGGGGGAGGTTATATAAGTTACCCTGAAATATGCCATTCGAATCCCTACCTTTTGCGCAGCGATGGTACCCATTTAACACCTTTGGGCTATGATATATTTTTACATGCAATTCAAATGTATCTGGACAGCTATTTATCCAGTTATAAGAAGTTTGTTATGTAGGGTCACGGCTGTTAATTGTTTTAATAGAGAGTGGTGTTGGCGGTGTCAAGATCTCCTTTTCTCGATCTTTCCATGTGGCGGATTATGGGCAACACCACTACCGCGTATTTATAGGCGTTATTTAGTTAGTGATAATGATTTTCATTTAATTTGCCTTCATTAAATTTCATTAGGGCATGAACGAACAGCTGTTTCCGGGGTTCGTCATAAACTAACTTATTTTATCTTATCTCAATGAAATTTGAAGTTTGGACGAATTTTCATACGAATTATTTTATGTGAATGGAATTTGTAATTGGGACAATTTTTGGGAAGTTTTAATTTGAATTATTTTTTCGGAAGGAAATATGAATTTGTGTCAAATTTTTGAAGTTTAACTATATGACTGTTTGATTTGATTTAAGGTTTGCCCAAAGCCCAAGTTCGGGTGGTAAACTTTTAGTTGATTTATTTAAGGTTTGCCCAGAGCCCAATTTCGGGTGGTAAACTTTCAGTTGATTTATTTGGTTTGCCCAAAGCCCAAATTCGGGTGGTAAACGTTTGTTGAATTATTTAATATAATTGAATTTGAATTAATTGAGTTATTTGGTTACAGCCGTGGCCATTTTATGCCAAAAAATAAATCTTTTCTTAAATATCATTTAATGTGTTGAGTTATCTGTGATAATTATATTCACATCTATTGATTATTCGTCTTACTTCGTTTTACTATACATTTTGTTTTTGCTTTCAATTCAATTACTTCAAAATGGCGACGTACTAACTAAAAAAATGAACGTGATTTCTTCGGTAATTTTCGCTATTTGGCGGAAACTATCAAGCAATTATCCAATCATTGTTGCCCTTTAAAAGAAGAGTCCATTACATTTAAGGGTGAAATGGCGTTGTATATGTCGGATATAAACCTACTCTCCGTCGGACTTATATGATTGATAACACTTGAGCTTCACCCGCGTGTTCTCTATCATATCAACCTTGAGTAGTTTAATATCCCAGACTTGTCCATGAACTCTCGAAATCTGGATTGTGTAGTACATCCACATCAGTTTTATTCCCATACCTATATACGGAATTCGGTGGATATTATTCATCATTTTATTTTGCTTACTTCCAAGACAAATCTAGACATCCAAATATTAAGATCTTATATCCTCACATCTTCCAACCACACAGGATTTTTCGCTAACTATCTTGTTTATTATTCCGCCACACTGACCGAGAGTTTAAAAAGTTCCGTGTCCACGGATCTCTGCGTAAGGTATTTATGGGCACGGCATTGTTGGCACAACTTGTCACTCAATATTGAAAAGCGTTTATCATTTGTATTTTCCTCACAATCCGAGTACGCTGATCCGGTTAGTCTTTGGGTTAGCGTTAGGGTTTGTAAAGTAGCGCGGAAGTAGCCGGGTCAGCGTACTAAGCCAATCCTTGTTAAATATTTTCTGCATAAATTCTGTACTTCTGTTCTAGCTTTAAATATGTTTACTGGTTTGCTCGGATCAGTTCGTCGTCCGAATCGTTTGACAGCATTGCATAAAATGAATACCAGTTTGTGAACAAGTGCTTGAAGTGGTTACTAACATGTAATGCACGTGCAACTTACACTTGTTTACTTAATTTTGTCATGTCAGTCGCAGGGCCAATGTGGGCTAAACCATTGTCTTATAGGTGAAATAAATTAGGATAGATTTAACATTGATGTCGGTGTATAAGAGAAATGTTACCCTAAGACCCTCGGTCAATATGTGAAATAACCCACGGCCTTCGGCTACGGCCTTTGTTTATAAGACAACGTCTTCATTATAGCCTGGTTTGTGTACAACAGTTGGATTCAGGGATCTAAAGATACGACAATGCGGGTTTTGATTATTCTCGCTCTGTACATATGTAAGTATAATTTATATTAATATATCGATAATATTGCCATGGGTTTAACGTCCTACTGTTCATTTTCATTTCATCTAGCACAGACCTGTTCAATTAATTTATTGGAATATGAAATGGAATGAAATTGGGTTTAACGTCCGACTGGGCTTATGGAGACGGGTATATGCCATACAGTGTGCTATGGAGGAAGTTGTCCAGACAGCGACATTACGACCTACTCTTAAATTGAATTCCAACTGCTAATGTGTACTGTAAACGAGACCGGTTTTTCGTCCCATCCGACGGACTAGACATCTGCCCTTGCTAGGCGCTCCGTCCTGCATCACGCAAAGGAGGTATCACACCGGAAAATCTGGATGAACTTTCTCGGCCAATGCAGGGATCGAACATCCAGATACGAGAACGTAACTAAAAACGTTGGGATATACTGATGTCCTTGTTTTTAGCTACGACTCTTCTGAAACAACATTATCAGAAATATTGACAAAGTAAATCGGGCGTTGTTTTTATTAAAATTGATTTGGACATTCATAATTACGGCTGCGCAACTCTGATCAGGATAGTACTTTGATTGGCTATTGCACACGAGGCCCAGCCTTCATGTGTAAACGACGTAAATATAATATGTCGGAAAAAGCAATCTACTATCGCCTTAAAGCCCCAATAACTCTCTTGTTGTAACTGAAAAATATATCCCAATCTTCATTCTGGTCAACAAATTGTATTATTTTAGACTATTCCAATTAAATGATGATATAAATTTCATCTTAACACACCTATTTTGAAAAATTGGAAAAATTCAACCAATTGATTTGAAAAGTCTAACGTAAACCTTTTCAAGTGTGACTTGGATTTTAAAATATTTTCGAACCCTCTGGACAAGTAAAATAGGTTGTAATGGATAATTTACACAACAGGTAGGACACTTAAACATCTAGCACTTAGAATAAGGGTATTATTTATTTTCTGGAGCTACCAAGCCAGCAAGAATGTTATTGTCCCTTTAATGTAACAAAGGGGGATTTTTGCCCGTGTCGGGTAGGATTTTATGCTTAATTTTAGTTGAAACTGGCAGAACTCTTATAAATAACAATAATCAATCGTTGATTTGATGAAAAATATTATCAATTTTGCTTACTTTCTGCGAATGTGATTCGCATTCGAATTTACTACGTATATTGGACCATCTCTTATCTCCGTCGGATGTGACGAAAAACGACCGTCCATACGTGTACAAACTGATTATCTACATGTTGGTTTTTGTTCAAAAATTTAAAATTCCAAAGGTCCAATTAAGCATTTCTTATCTGTCCAATTTTGGGTTTATTTTTGATATGATCATGTAGGAGCCACGGTAGCTACGTGAGTGAGATGCTTGCTGTCAAGCCTGGATAAAGTGTTCGCTCATCTGTATTTTCCGGTGCGGTTCCCCCTGATCCGTGGTGCAGGGTGGAGGGTCTGTAACATATTGACGTCCAAGTAAAAGATCCCGGCATAAACTTCCCAAACAGCATACTTTATGGCCTCCCCGCAGTGTTTCGTTTGTTATTACAGGTTTCGTGACTAGGAATAAAACGGCGGCTATATGTACTGAATCTAGACGTAACACATGTGATGAGTCCTACTTGGACGTTTTAGGTAATTTAGTCCACAGTTCAGGCAAGTCTCCGAGAGAATTAAGAAAGGAATTCTGCTGGTAAGTGCTTCATTTTAGCTTTATATCTAATCCAAATCGTTGTATAATAGGTGGTGTGCAGATTAAAAAACACGCAGTTTCAAAATAATAATAAGCCCATCTTTTGCCGGTAAGATCACGGCATCAATGTTGATTTAAATTGACAAATAACTCGTGTTTTCAATGTTGACGATTTTGGATGATATTGAGTTAGAGACTTAGCTAATATAATGTAAAAGTCCGGATAATCTAGCCAATGACCTATTATTCTCGACGCATCCAGACTAAAATACATAGAATATTTTTCTAGATGATAAGGGACTATATGTGTGGGGGCTATCGGAGTATAAAAAATAGGTTGCCAGGCAACGAAACATACGCCCACACAGCAGCCAAATCGTCCGGGCAGTCAACAAGAGTTGTCGCATATTAAGAAATTATCAGAAAATCATTAGAATTTGTTTGGTTTTTATAATCAAACGTTTTTTTTTAAAATCAGATAATAATTGTGACCTCCAGAGGCACAACAAGCTAAAAAGGGTGATTTTTCGTACAATCAGGGGACATAATTCAGGAAGTAATGACCCGATGGGCGCAAATATCGAAAGGAACCAAGATCTTTGGGTTATAAACATACATGTCAAGTTTCATCAAAATCGGTTCAAAATTGTGACCTCTATAAGGTCCACATCCTTTATATAACATATTTTCACACTATTCGCGTACAAACGGCAGCTATTTTGTCTGTCAATTTTGGTCCGATTTTCACAAAATTCATACTCAACCTTCATAACCATGAAATGGTGATATAATCAAACGTTTTTTTAAATCGGATAACAATTTTGACCTCCAGAGGGACCACAAGCTAAAAAGGGCGATTTTTTTGGGACAATCAGGGGCCATAATTCAGGAAGTTACGATCCGATGGGCGCAAATATCGAGAGGAACCAAGATCTTTGGGTTATAAACATACATGTCAAGTTTCATCAACATTGGTTCAAAATTGTGACCTCTATAAGGTCCACAACCTTGATATAACATATTTTCACACTATTCGCGTACAAACGGCGGCCATTTTGTCCGTCAATTTTGGTCCGATTTTCACGAAATTCGAATTCAACCTTCATAACCATGGAACGGTGATATAATGAAACGTTTTTTTAAATCGGATAACAATTTTGACCTCCAGAGGGACCACAAGTTAAAAAGGGCGATTTTTTGGACAATCAGGGGCCATAATTCAGGAAGTTACAATCCGATGGGCGCAAATATCGAAAGGAACCAAGATCTTTGGGTTATAAACATACATGTCAAGTTTCATCAAAATTGGTTCAAAATTGTGACCTCTATAAGGTCCACAACCTTGATATAACATATTTTCACACTATTCGCGTACAAATGGCGGCCATTTTGTCCGTCAATTTTGGTCCGATTTTCACGAAATTCGAACTCAACCCACATAACCATGGAACTGTGATATAATCAAACGTTGTTTTAAATCGGATAACAATTTTGACCTCCAGAGGGACCACAAGCTAAAAAGGGCGATTTTTCGGACAATCAGGGGCCATAATTCAGGAAGTTACGATCCGATTGGCGCAAATATCGAAAGGAACCAAGATCTTTGGGTTATAAACATGCTTTTCAAGTTTCATCCAAATCGGTTCAAAATTGTGACCTCTACACTGTTCACAACCTTGATATAACATATTTTCACACTATTCGCGTACAAATGGCGGCCATTTTGTCCGTCAATTTTGGTCCGATTTTCACGAAATTCGAACTCAACCTTCATAACCATGGAACGGTGATATAATCAAACGGTTTTTTAAATCGGATAACAATTTTGACCTCCAGAGGGACCACAAGCTAAAAAGGGCGATTTTTCGGACAATCAGGGGCCATAATTCAGGAAGTTACGATCCAATTGGCGCAAATATCGAAAGGAACCAAGATCTTTGGTTTATAAACATGCATTTCAAGTTTCATCCAAATCGGTTCAAAATTGTGACCTCTACACTGTTCACAAGCTAAAAAACGTGATTTTTCGTACAATCAGGGGCCATAACCCATGAAGTTACGGTCCGATACATGCCAATATCGAAAGGAACCGAGATCTTTGGGTGATAAACCTATATTTTAAGTTTCATTGAAATCGGATAAAAATTGTGACCTGTAGACTGTTCACAAACAATTGTGGACGGACGGACGGACGGACGGACGTCCGGACGGACGGACGGACGGACGGACGGACGGACGAACAGGGGCGACGACAATATACGTCCACATGAAAATGTGGGCGTATAAAAATGAAACGAATATATATCTGTATTTAAATTAGTTTGGCATTACGATTTTGTCTGATATTATACTACAGTAATTTATTTGATTTTATTTTTAAGGGTATTGGCCACAACGGTTAAATGCTACAAATATGTTGACTGTTATAATGCTGGACAAGAGAAAGAAATGTATGAATTGCTGGCTAGAGCAGGTGTACACTGTGGTAGGTTTACCTTTATACCACCATTAATAATGTGATAGCAGTTCTTGATAGGGGACGGGGCTACCATCGGCTACTTGTTAGCTCAATTTTCGACACGATCGCTGAGGTGTCAGTGAGGTTAGGGCACGTGATTGTTGGCGGGATTGTAGCTTAGGGTTAAGGTAAACATTGGGGTTAGGTCCAGGGTTAGGGTTAATTTTGGGATTATCGCTAGCCCTGTTTACATCGTGTAACCTTTGACAAAAGTTGATGTTGACCGTACCAAATAGTTCCAGCGCGGCTACCATGCTAGGACTTTAGGTGAGGGTCCAGGGGCCGCCTTAGCGGCGGGGGCTCCTTGGGGTCTTAATCATCAGAGACGCTTTCTGGGCGATTTCCGGCTAATAAAATACTTAGCAATGAAATGAAATTTTATTTCTTTTTTAAATCCCTTACCATGCAAACACGATCGATGGTGGTTTTCTGCGATGTCGAACTGGACAAATATATGCGTAATAATACCATGGTTGTGGACCCTCTAGAGGTACCAATTTTTATACAATCTGAAACTGACAATGTGTGTTTATAACCGAAAGATCTCGGCGTCTTTCGATATTGGCGCATATGGGCCCCCACTTACATTTTTAGCTAGAGCTTACAATCTTTATTTGATTGTAAAAACAGTCTTGGTTATGACCCCTTATCGTGCGAAATATCACGTTTTAACTTGTGGATTCTCTACAAGTCACCATTTTCATCTTATTTTCAAAACCGTTCAAATATGGTTGACTCCGAATTTCGAGAAAATCAGACCGACTCTTTTAGTCAAATTGCCACTCCCTTTTACGAGGTCGCAATGTTTATCCAATTTAGATGACACTTAAAGCGAGTATCAGCGATCTTGGATGAGTTCCATTTAAATGCTCGCCCTGCCTTATACCCAAAATATGGAGTAAGAATGAAGTTAGCGGAATTTACAAAGGCGACAATTTTTGTCAGATTCATGAGATAAAACTTAAACTATGTGTTAAGGGTCAAAAGTTCTTGGGTAATTTTGACTTTAGTACGCATCAGACCTTACATTTTAGAGCTATACAACTGCTTTTACAAAAAATGTGAAATATGTATCAGTTTTGCTAAAGATCTTGAATGAGAAGATGGGCCCTATTGATTTTACCCCTTGACTTATCTTGCAAAATGTGGGCATATCTTGCATGGTAGCCGCTTTCTACTAGAATTGCCAGTGAATTATATGATAGATGAAGGATATAAGGAAAGAGTGTGAGAAAAAAAACTATTATAAATATGGAACGGAGCGGAACAACTTTCGGCTTCCAGAGACTCGGCTTCCACTGTACAGTAGTTTGTAATGGATTGCCCAATCCCTGAAATGGCGTTCTGGGACTTTCGTGTTGATGAAAAGGGTATTCATGATAATAAATATTTACTACTTCCATTTATTTTAGGTGGATGTATGCCGACCTATAGTTATGTACTGATGAGTCTGTCCGCAGTGTTGATTATGGTAAACAACAACTTTTAACAGTACAACATTCTTTGCTGAATGATGAAATTTAGTTTCCTGGATCCAATAACGAACCGGGAATATTAGGGACGCATGGAGAATTTTATATAACATCATATTAATTATATTTGAAGTAAAATTCGCCTTAGACAAAAGTATTTCGCAGGAGCACCAGATAAACAAACACCTTGAGAATCGCCACAAGCTATAACGTATAGGATTCGTATTGCATCTGAAAACGTCTATATCTCGGTAATGAATTTGCAGATTTTTCCCAAGGTATAAGTAGCCTTCACTTGAACTCGGGAATATGTAATCACATCAGGTGCAGTCGATCGAGAAAGTGGCAGTACCGCTTTAATAGTATAGGCTACTGTACTGCTACCATGTTTGAATATTATCCGAAACGTAAGACTATTCATTTGGTTCCGTTGCACGAAGCTTACATTAATTGTACGAACTGTTAATATGATAAAGTACAAGTACTTCTTTGATTACTGTACATATATTTAAGATTTTATTTACTCTTGCCAGTTTAATATGCATACCTGTTAACTTACGGGCCATTTAATGTATAATTATGGTCTTTGAATACTTACATAATTAGTCTTGACATTGTATACTTACATAATTAGTCATGCCATTTAATACTCATAACTAGTCTCTTATTCCATACTTACGTGGACATATTATTCCTGGCATTCAATACTTGCATAGTCTAGTCCTGCTATGCAATACTTGCATGATTAGGCTTACCATGGACTACTTGCATAATTAGGCTCTCCATTTAATATTTACATAATTAGTTTTGCCTTTCAATACTTGATTTTCCCTGTCATTCAATACTTGCATAAGTAGTTCCTCCATTTAATACCTGCATTATTAGTCATGCCATCGAAGACTTTCATAATTAGGCTTGCCATTCAATATTTACATATTCATTTTTTTATATCAAGAGGTTTTTTAGGCAGCATGTATCACTGAATTGATCTACATATTTATATCAGAGATTTTTACGGAGCATGTATCACTGACACATCCTACAGATGTATATCCGCGGAAAATATTAATTATGCAATTAGATTCTGTATTAAAATATATTTTTCCAAAAAAAAATAACCTTAGTTCTTATTGGGGGTTTACTTAGTTATTATTCGTTTTCTAGAAATATTCATAGTAGCATAGGTTGTGCAAAAAACGACCGAAACAGCCGTTTATCTTCGAAATCAATATCTAGTTGCCAGGCAACGAAATAAGGCCATAGCATCCAGGGGAATAGATGTAATGTAAGTCATAGGAGAAATACCCTACAATATACAGTCGTCCAATGCACTATTGACGCCATTCTAAGAATTGCTCCCATCCTAAGAATTGCTCCACGGAATTCAATATTGACGCAAACTAGAAATTTAATCTTTATTTCGTGATATACAATTATATGCCCCAAACTCCTGCGTGTAGTCGTATACAATCAGTGATGCAGGACGGAGGGCCTGACAAGGACAGTTGTCTAGTAATTCGAATGGTCCGAAAAACCGAGGTCCCGTGTACATATTGGCAGCTGGAATTCGATATAAGAGTTAGTCGTAGCGCCCGCTGCCCGGGCAAATTTTCCTCATTGCACACTCGTCACTGTATGGCGTATGCCCGTCTTCAGTTCATCAGCAAAGGTTGGGTGCAGAAAGTAGGACGTTAAACCCCATTTCATTTCATCGCTTTACCCATGTTACTTGTTACTCTCCGGTCGGACAATCTAATTAAAATATAGATCTATATTTCGTTTCGTTTTTTATACGTTCGATGGAATGAAATTTTAAACTACAAAAAACGAAACGAAATTGGATCTGTGTTTTAATCAGATTGCCGGTCGGAGCAAACCCTATACACCACATTGCAGCCTCAGGACAGTCCCATATTCCTGAAGCAATGGCCCGAGAAATCCCTCTCTGGCTATTGCTGGAATAGCGTCTGTTTTATGAACTTATGCGGGAGTGTGTCTATTATTTCCGTTCAATGAAAGCTATCACTAAGTACAGCAACATGACAGTCCTTCGTTTAATCTGGGTTTTCCCTAAAACTTTGGACAGTGATTTACGGTATTAAAAACGGTGAAAGTATGTTCGTTTCCAAACAGTATTGTTTACATTTCATTCGACTTGATAGCCTCGTTTGTCACGCAATTAGTTTTACTGTTAACCCTGAACAGACGGACAAACAGAAAAACAACAGTCACAAATATTAGTAAAGATATAGAAAGTTACTTTATTATTTATTGTATTCACAAAAATATAAAACATACACTATCACAATATGACATGACTCTACATTCTGAATTTAAAAACATACCCTATAGTATTATTGACATGACAACTCATTCTGAAGAAAAGGCGCATGTTGTATTATAATGATAATTCTTAACCAAAAACCTGGTTTGAGCACAATATCATTAAATGTAAGACTAGTTTTACTTTGAGCAGGGTCTGGCTTGGGCTTTATAATACATGTACTTTGTTTTACATACAGCAAGAATTTCATATTTTCTCAGAAAGTCAAAACATAATTATTTCTATGTCTTTTGCTCAATAGGTTGTCAACTCACTATTATATGATCATAGACATTATTTCCCCACTCATAGACATCTTTCACACAGGAAATAATAACACAATTACCTCTCGTGTTTTTCTATTTCCCCCATGCAATAGCTATCTTCAAACGTTTGAATTTGAAGTTGAAAATAATATTTTTGCCAATTTCTCAACTGGCAATGGTGAATTATAGGATTAATAGGATTATTCTTTTACAAAGTAGGACAGTTTATAGATACCATCTATTTTAAAGCTTTGTTTAAACATATTTTGAAAATATAAATTAAAAATATGAAATTGCAGCTTTAACTATACATGTAGTTCAATATATTATTTGTATTTTATTCTGTGTCCTAGCAACAAAGTGGTATAAAAACATGAGTAAAACTTGACTTCAGAAGAAATATTTAATGGACAAGTTTCAGTTTACCTAAAATAGTATTGTCAATATACACTGGATTTACATTGTCCATATATACAATACAGTCCATATATAAAATACATATACCAGTACATACACAATCCTAACCAAAACACAACTTCAACATCAAACCACTGTGACTAAGAAAACATTTCAATCTTTGCTTATTTCTTTTACCAAATTCTGCTACTCGGATCAAACAAAAACATTAAATGTACAAATAAAAAATCTAATTTGCTGAGATTTCTTAATTAATGGATAATAACAAATTTATATTTGTGCAATTGAGCATAGAATTAGGTTAATTACAATTTGGAGGGAAAGAGAGGTATAAAAAAATATTTGGATTGGTTCTTATTTTAAATATTAAAATGGTGATTTATAATTCTGTGTGTGAAGAAAGTCTGGGTCCCCTTTTTATCTTTTTCTTCTCTTTTTTCTTTAACTTTTTTATTTCAGCTTCATTCAATTCCATCATCATTTCTTTCTGTTAAAATAAATTGTAAAGAAGTCAGAGGTGGATCCAAAGGGGGGTGAGGTGATGCGTGGGGCACACACCCCCCCAAATTTTCGACAGTGCCCTTTTTTACTGCTGAAAGTGTCTTTTATCAGACACAAATATGTCAGTTCCGATCGTTTACTTAGACGAAAATATCAGCCAAATAGCTCTTGGAATGGCCACAGATGCAAGGAAATGACGGATGCCCTGTATCCGCGGTCAGTGCCCCTGAAATATCATTGTTAATAAAAAGAATTGTAAAATTTACAAGAAATATTTCCGACTTAATTATAAAAAAATATAAATTGTTCCCCCAAACGCCCATCAATCTCCTTCCCACACCACCACCATACAACCCATCTCTATACTCGTCAAAAACACATACAAAAGTATCAAGTTTCTTTAAAACAATATTAAGACCTGTACAGTATTTACAACTTGATATAAAATTATTGTGTGAATCAGAATCTTGACAGGGGCAATAACTCCATAGCAGAACACTCCCAGCCACTCGGCAAATCTCGACAGATTCCGTAAACTACATCTAGTCTCGGCTGTATGACAGTAACTGATATGTACCTACGCCCATACATTTGCGATGCGGCTACCGGTTTACTTTAACAGGAAAACTTGATGCTATTACACAAATTGGGGACCGATCGAGCTGCAACCTGTTCCTTGGAAACCTATTTAGAATAAAGACAACAGTCGCCTTAACTAGAATATATTATTTTTTATCCTTTCATTTAGCTCAGAATAGAAGTGTAATTTCGTCATTATCTTACAGCTACATCAGTCGAATAGGTCGCCAATTTGTGTTCGGTATGGGCGCAGCCATGTTTCATCCGGGACCTTTAAAGTAGTTCCAATATGGCGGAATTCGTCATACAGCCGAGGTTAGATGTAGGTTCCGGAGGTTACGGAATCTGCCGAGGTTTACCGAGTGCACTCCAAGCAAGTTGAGAAAAAATTTGAATCTGCTCTGGACTGAAGCCACAACAATTTACTCCCACATGAAATATGGGGTGATAAAATTAACTTTTTTGTTGGAGACCTACCTCTCGTTGTGATTCAGCACTGTATGGATTTATAAAATTATCATCTTTAGGTAAAATATTGACTTCCTGTGCCATCTATAAATGCAAAGAAATGGGGTTTAACATCTGTTCGACACTAGCTAGGTTCAAATTTACTTCAAAATTCGCTTGGACGTAAGTTGGACAGACGACCCTACAATCTGATTAAAATACAGATCCTATTTCGTTTCGTTTTTATATATATAGTTCAAAATTTTGTTTTACTTGTCTTTACTACATTAGGATCTGAAAGAGTTGTTATTTAACTTGTGTTCTGCTTGAAATGTGGGGTCAGCCAATCAAATTGTCTGCCAAGGGTTTGACCTTTTTTGTGCGGAATTGTGGGTAGACATTATCAGCGATAGAAATCAAAATAAAGCAACAACAATGCTGATTGGTTAATCGAATGACTGAGGTTGTAGGTTTAAATGTCGCGTGCTTGACATCTGAACTGGCTGAGCGTGACCACCCACTATAACTTGTTAGATCTACATGTAGTGTAGGCCATTGAAATCATAAAAACCGAAACGAAATATAGATCTGAATTTCAATTAGATTGGACGACCCTACTACTTGTTGAATCGAAACCAAGCAGAGAGAGAGAGGGGGGAGGGGGGGTAACGTCCACTTGACACAAACTAGGTCATTTCGGGATTAACATATGGTACAATTTTATTTCAATAATTTGTTTGTCTTTACCGTGGGAGGAAACCGGAGGATCTAGAGAAAAACTTAGGAGATTGGACAGAAGACCCCACTTCTTGTCACGTACAAGTGGGGAATCAAAAGTAAGCAACATGACTCAATGATAGATCTTATGATCTAAAGGACACACTTAACTATTCACTTTTAACTATTGCATATGTTCAGTTAGTAGTTTAGTCGAATTGTTTAAAGCATCCTGGCTGAGGAATAAACATTTATATGACCTACACTATTTCAAGTTTATCAAATGTCATGACTTCATACCTTGCCTCGCTCCACTGGGCAAGTACGACCATATTAATATCAATCAAAACCCTCAAATTCATCACATCATTATTGCCAGATGTCATAGGTGGTATCTTTGACCTTTGACATCATATCAAAAATCATAGTCTGTCAATTGTCCAACCAAGCAACAAGCATGCCAAGTTTCATGTCATCAGTACTCAAATTGGCAGAGCCTTCTGGTCTTTTTTAATGACGTTTGCAATAAGAACAACAACACGATTACCATATGAATGAAATAAGTGATTTAAAAACAAATATGAAGTTTCCTCAAGCAAACACAGCATAAACTGACATAGACCAGATTTATCCATCTTTCAGAACTAGAGTGCATTCCATATTAAAATGGGATATTGTATTAAATTAATTGAATGAAAATTACCAGATTTAGCAGCTTACTGTTAGCACCTTCAAATATTCTTGATTCATTACAAAAGCCAGTCCCCCATGTTAAAGCCATTTGCCATTCTCTTTGTCTGTCATATAATTCATGCACAATATCAGGCATTCTCAATACAAGATCCCCAAATAAGGCAGTGTTCTCAAAGATTTTAGACACAGCTGAAATGATTACATTAAGAGAATATAAGTATTGATGGTATTATAATTCTCAGATGACTAATACATAAGGCAGTAATATATATAAGGCAGTAATATGCATTAGCCACATTTGGGAGGCATGGTGCTGCTGTGGGTATGTTACTGACCAACCCACTAACCAGGGGGTGTGGCTTTGATCCCAGCATTTACTGAGAAAGTTCCGACTTTGGATCTGTCCAAGGGTGTACACTTTTCTATAATTTTCTGCAGTGAACTGTGGTAGTTCATATGTACATGTACCAATTGCAAGTGGGGCCTACCGGTACTACCAAGTGCAAAAGGGTTAAGAATTTTTCTTTCTAATATGTATCCTTAGATAGGGAAGAGAAATTCATTACTGCTATAGAACTCACCATGTTGCATTGTTTCATTTTCAGGAAATGGATCTCCTGGTAAAAATTTCCATTCTGTCACATTAGTCTTTGCTTCATTTAAAACCTGCAGGATCAAAGTTTAAGGAAATTATTTACATATTTCATATTACCATACAAGAGCAATTTCAGGTCTGGACATATTATAACTTGCCAATTTAAATAAGTCTGGAAAATTTTCATACTGTTGTATAATCCTTGCCAAGGTAGCAGCTTAACTTTGCCAAGAAGCAAGCCTGGACAAATAACCTTTCACGGATTATGTCAAGTCAAATCATCAAACAATGTATACAGGCCTGGACATTAAGAGACCTGTCACACACTTTTAATTTGTCACACACAAATTATAGCAAATCATTTATATTATAATACTAGCAAATACCTGGGGCCCAATTTTCCCATGGCAAAATTCACACAGGGTCCAAATTCACATGCGGCCAAATTTTGATGGCCTAAAACATTCACAGGGTCATGTTGGTTAATTTGATACCATATGTGGTATTTGAATTTAAAACTGATGTTATGTTTGCTGATATTGTACTGGACAGGTGTGCCTACTGAGTGAACACGTACACATGTACAGACATCTCTGATTTTATTTATGTAGATAGAATATGTTGTGATATGTCTGGCAATCTGTGCCTTAATTGCTTATGTCCAGACTTGCATTGCACAGGCAGAATTCAAATTAGGTTCTTTAAAATCAGAAAATTATAAAAAGCTAGACTGACATGTAATAATGATCATCAACTTACAGCAAAAAGTTGTTTTAACATGATTTCAACCAGTTTGTATTTTTGTTCATAACTTCCAAATGATGTTATTGTCTTCACAGCATTTAACTGGGTACCTCGATGTTCCTGAAATAATTTTTTATCTGAGAAATTGTTAAAGAAGTAGTAAAAAACTGATTTGATATTTGAAACTTAGTCATCTCACCAGATTCATAAAGCTGCTATTCTTTTGCAAACTCTGCTAAAGACCCCTACGCGCAAACGAATTATTGAAATAAAATTAAACCAATGACCTAGTTTGTATTGAGTGGACGTTAAACCCCATTTCTCTCTCTCTCTCTCTTTTGCAAACTCTTCAGACTGAATGAAGTGAGATCAGGCCCCAAGTTCACGAAGCTCAAATTTCTATTACGGCTTTTGAGAAATATGTTTGATCCAGAAACGCAAAAGTTTGTACATAGTTTCATATTGATGTATTTGATGCATTAAAACAACAAAATTATTGTAAAGGGCTATATTTTAGTTAAAATAAGGTGGACAATTTTGAGTAAATTCTCAACATAAGTCTGAGAATGCTTGGTGAACTCGGGGCCAGATTGTGTAGTGGTTCCTTTGTCTTTGATCAGTACTGCAGGGCAGTAGGCCCTACATATTTGACAGCTTGGATTTGAGAATAATTTTAAACAAAAAAATTAAAAGGTAATAATAGTAATTTAAGCAAATAGAATTTCATTCACACATGCTTTATCGCTGTTAGTATTTGTAAAAGGATACATTTTTCTTCAGCAGATATTTTTCCTTCAAGTTTTCCATCTTGTATTTTTGATTTTTTATCAGGCATCGGTGGTGAATCTGATTTAATTTGAACTGTCAATAAAGACACAAAAATAAACAACAAAAGTAAACAACAATAACACAGTTTCTCCATCTCTCAACACTAAATAAAGTTTATTTTGCTGACCATGAATCTTTAGCGCCAAAATAAAAGCGTTCAAATCATAAAGCTATCAAAAATTCAGAAATCTCTTTCCCATTTTTATTATCATTTCTCCACATGTTTACACGTGTGATAAACATTGGGTATTCCACTTCCGGGGATAATTTTAGTAACGGAAGTAGCGTAAAAGGGGTTTCCTACTTTAGCAGTCATGGCCGACGTGGACTTTCATTCAAAGCAGGTAACCAATAAATTGTTTATTTTACATATTTTGGTTTTTAATTTTGACAAAGCTGAAGGTTAATTGAATAGTGAATGTGTGGATAGTCTTACCTATTTGAAAGGAGGTGGGAGTTAAGAGTTCCAAGTCGATTCTCAATTTCTTTAAATCTGATATGCTGTTACACTGTTTACACGTCGCACGTACATGTAGGCTACTTCATCATGAAGTTCATGACATGCACACGGTGTCGTTTCACTTTTATCCATTACAACCTATTTTAATTGTCCAGAGGGTTCGAAAATATTTTAAAATCCAAGTCACATTTGAAAAGGTTTACGTTAGACTTTTCAAATCAATTGGTTGAATTTTTCCAATTTTTTAAATTAGGTGTGTTAAGATGAAATTTATATCATCATTTAATTGGAATATTCTAAAATAATACGATTTGTTGACCAGAATGAAGATTGGGACATATTTTTCAGTTACAACAAGAGTGTTATTGGGGCTTTAAAGGCCTAAACTTTCTAAGCAGAAACATAAAATACTTCCAGTTCTAATATGGTTGTTTTTGAACACTACATTTGTACAGCTCTGAACGTCGTTCTCATTACACTCGCCCTGTATATTCAGGAACCGCCTTATTGAGTCCTTATCAAAAAATTTTCGAACCCCAGTCAATTTTATTGGACAACTTTTTACTGCTTATTGGTCAGCCCCTGTGAACAATGTAAAGGAACATTTTAGTGGGAAAATAAGACCTTGCTTACCTGGCTTAGTCGCTATAGTCACTGTGTGTGACACAATGTGTGGTTAAAAATATGTCCCCTTCGGCAAAATGGCATGGCAGAAACCATTGAAATCTAATACATGTAGGGTAACACACAAATTTAGTTAATTCAATCAGCCATATAAGACCAAACGAAATTTAGGTAATAAATGGATGCTTAAATAGATGACTAACGTGGACAGCTTCTCATCATTGATAAGATTTCCACATATAGGTTAACTTTTAATAATCAACAAACACACAGTATAATCCTCTGTTGAGTCTGTTGACAACTATATGTAAGCTTATACAATTCTACATCACCAATCATGAGATTATATGTCTTCTATACATGTTTAAAAATTGAGCTTTGAAATTTGGGATGCAAAATGACTGATAGGTCAGATGTAGTGTTGGTCATTTCTCATAGCCCTCAGTCGTGACTGGCATATATATATATATAATATATATATATGTCCAACATGGAACACATAGTTTATTCATCCAATCGTCTTGATTGTGTAAGGAAAGGCAGTTGCAAGACAACTCTATGAATTAATAATGTATATGTACTAATTTTGTCTTGATTTGTTGTAGGATGATTCGGACTTATCCCTTGAAGGGGAGATTACTGTTCCAGGTGTTGCTAAAAGTGATGATGAGTTGTCCACCCTTGATGAACCAGTTAAAGATACTGTGGTGGGTACACATTACCAATATTCAATGGTTTTTTTTATAAATATAAGTTATATAAGCATACATACCCTCACCTGGTTTTGAATGAGATCCACAACAGGAAAAGTTTAGAAACTATTTTTAAAGAATTTCAACTACATAATGAAATCATTATAAAAACGGCCTTGTAATTTTTTGGGAGTGACGTAAAACATGCATATAGGTGGGCTGCATGTAAAAGGTCTCTGATTTGGCTGTTGGAATTGATGAATAAAATGGTGGAAATGGGCAAAGTCCTCGCATATTGCACAAAAAGTTATAGAAATAAAAATTATGTACCATGTATGTTACCGTTTACTTTATCAAAATAAAGTTCTGGTTTATCAACTTTGTGTATATGCTTGATATGTGAAATCTTATTTCATAGTTGCAGTGTAATAAACCGTAGTAATGTTCCAATTACTAAAAAAAATGTCATATAAAGAATAGACCAATATTGACAAGCTTTAATATTCCATTCGGTTGACACTTATTGATTAATGTATTATTTTTATAGATGAGAGATTTGCGAGCTATTGGAACTAAATTTTTTCATGTTTTATATCCTAAAACGAGTAAAACCCTATTAAAAGAATGTAAGTATATATAAGCTTGTTATTTTAGTACACAAAATAACCCTTCATTCAATCTGTTCATAACACATTCAGGATTGACAATATTGCAATCAATTGTCGCGAAATTGGGCCTGTGTGTGACAGTTCTGCTAGTCCTGAAAATACATGTGGTATGACGAGAATCATGAGTTAATCAAAGATTTCAGCCATGATATATACACTTTGCGTAGCCTTGTCACCTGATATTTTTATGTTTTTTACTTGTTATACTAGATTGACACCTTTCTAGAGATAAAAATAGATTCTTGAATGTTCTATCAAATACCTTAAAGCTATATGTTTACTGGTATCCATCTAGAAAATTGGACTCTTGTTTGTTTTTACTGTTAGACTGGAACTCATATGAAGTAGTTTTATTATCTTTAAAAAGTGTGACTGTAATTTACAGAAAAACTAACAATTTTTTGTTTGTTTGTCTTTTCAGGGGATTTGTGGGGTCCACTTATTCTCTGTGTGTACATGGCAATGTAAGTTAAAAAAATTATTTTGAAATAAATCTGGATTATATTCCATTTTTCTTTTTCAACCCTATTAAAGAGGCCAATGGTGGGAGAGTATCTGTCATTGATATTTTGGGTGTTTTTTTCAATGAAAGTTTAAATAATTTGAGTATATTTTTAATGATGAATAAGCCATGAAATTAAATAAATTATCCGTTAAAATGTTCCTAATTTTAAATTAGTCAGTAAGCGTTGTTGTTTTTAACATGTTGAGGGGCCCGAAATAGATCTCTTTCCCACACATGAAAGAACTTTTCTATGTTGATTATATTCTACGATTAATAACAGTGGTCTTATATTTTACAGGATGTTACAGGGCAACACTTCTGGTCAACCAGAATTTGCTGAAGTATTTGTTATATATTGGATTGGAGCTGTTATTGTTACTCTTAATACTAAATTACTGGGTGGAAACATGTAAGCAACCATCTTTTCAACAAATGTAATGTATAGAATTAGAAATTGAAGTAAATGTCTACCGAGTAAAGATATAAATTACTAAAAATCATCTGTTTATCTAAATAAATATCACCATAATGTTGGCGTGTGTCTGTAGGCTGGATTACAGACATTAAATTGTTTTTCCTAATACTTGAGGTGAAAGGTGTATCTAGCTGTGTGATATCTGTCACTTTTTACTAGAGTTGTTGTGTGCACAAATGTGGCATAAAATAAATGTGAATTATCTCCCTTTAGCACCAATTTCGTCTTAAAATATTTAGGCTATGTTTTTCAATACACCAATGTAGTGATAGTTTGTGATAATTTAGACATGGCAGAATATCGGAAATGGCAAAAGAGAACATCAGAGAGCATATTTTTGATTTAAATAAAATAACTTAACTTTCAGAAAGGGGGAAATAACCCATTTTCAGTGTTAAGACCACTAATTATATTCCCATTGACTTCTTTTGAACATTTCGGTGATCTCAATACTGATAATCACAAAGAACCAAACAAATCATAATCATATGATGAAATTAGTGTGGAGATTGATCCCCTCTATTTTTCTGTGTCTGGTCAGAATAAACTAGAGGCTGTGATATTATTTTAGTTTGTAGGGGTTATGGGGGTGGGGGGGAAACGAAAGAATTGCTATAAATAGAGGAGCTAATCACACTGGGGTAGAGGCCCTTTCCCCAAACCACATAATATTGTGCGGTCTCAAAAAGTGATATGTTGTGTTATGCCTCTATATTTGTTTTGTTTTTGTTTTCAGATCATTTTTCCAGAGTGTTTGTGTTTTAGGTTATTGTGTTTGTCCACTAGCTGTGGCTCTTAGTGTCTGCCGTATTATACTGATAGCCAATCAAACAACAGCTCTCTTTGTAGTTAGATTCCTGTTTGTTATAGCAGGATTTGCTTGGTCAACATTTGGTAAGTAATTTGGTTAGGTTTTAAATCAAAGTACTGTCTATTGGCCTGTACATCATTGAAAAATTAAATTTATTTAAATTAACATCTAACTTTTCTGCACCAACTGTGCTAATGAAAATGAAGACAGACTTGTATTGTGCAATGACGGAATTTCCCCGAATAATAATGCTGCAGCCTTCTCTTATTTAAAATTCGAATTCTCAGTGGATTTTTTAAGCTAGCAAACTGCCAATGATATAAATGGCTGGACCCTGTTTTTTTGTCCCATGTGAGCAACTAGACATCTTTCCTTGACAGACTCCTGACAAATGAGCCTGTTAATGTTTGGGTTGTCAGAAGTACGATGATAAAATACAAGCATTTATTTCTACTGATAATGGCACAGCATATTTCCTTAGCAGAGAAAAGTCAATTATTGATTCACAATTTTATATAATTTATATATTACTGGTTTTAATGCAAACCTTTTTTTATTTTTCAGCCTCTACAGCGTTTTTAGGTGATGTTCAAGCACTCAATCGTAAAGTTTTATCCGTCTATCCAATCTTTTTATTTTATTTTATAATAAGTTGGTTAATTATTTCTCACACTCATTAATAAATGATTAATTGTATTAATTACTGTAGATGCTTGCATTGGTGGTCTCATATTTTATAATCACAAGAACAGAACAGTGCATTTTAATTTATTTAAACTATTCTTTATTAAAGTTATGTCACATGACATTACACAATAATAACTACTAAACTCAACAACAAGTCATTGATCTAAGCCTTGAGTGGCATTTAGTGATTGAGCACATTAAAAAACACAACACAATTTATATGGAAAACAATCACTGGTTTATACACATATAGCACTTGATAACGATGAGAGAATACTTGTCGAAACGTCGTGCTATATGTGTATAAACCAGTGATTGTTTTCCATATAAATTGTGTTGTGTTTTTTAAGTCATTGATCGTCAAATGCATTTTTGGGGAAGTTCACATTTTTTTTGCCTCCCGTGAACTGAAATTGATTTTTTAATTAAAAAAGCATTTGTGGTTGAGTGGTTTGACGTGTGCGTTTGAACGTCAGACCCCATTCTCTGTTAATCTACATACTAGGATTCCATCAGAATAAAAAGAGGTCCATCAAAAGTTTCCACTGAACACTTGTAAAAAGACGTAGCTTTTTTGTGTCATCTGCGGAGGATGCCAAAAATTGGGAAATTTTCAATTCAGCATATCTTGTATTAAAAAAAAAAAATGAATGGGCAATGATTTATATTTCTATAATAACATGTTTCAAAATTGTGGCCTTGTGGATGTTAATAATATAGATTCTAACCAAATATTCAATCTGATTAAAACACAGATCCAATTTCGTTTCGTTTTTTATAGTTCAAAATTTCGTTTTTACTTGTCTTTACTACTCTTGGATCTGGAGGACTTTTTATTTAACTACTGTTCTGCCTAAAATGAGGGGTCAGCCAATCAAATGGTCTGTCGAATCGACCGTTTGACCTTTTCATGCGTGGAACTGTGGGTAGATATTACCAGCGGATAGAAATCAAAACAAAACAAAAGTAGATTTTAAAAAGTATGGCGGTCGCTAATTGGTTAATCGAATGACTGACGTTATCGGGTCAAATGTCCCGTGCTTGATACCTGACGTCATAGAACGTGAGCTCCCACTATAACTCGTTAGATCTACATGAGTGTAGACTATCGAAAATATAAAAAACGAAACGAAATATAGATCTACATTTTAATTAGATTGACCAAATATTCAAAGATATATCTTCTGACAATATTTTACTTTCATCATGAAGACATAATAACATGCGCAACAAATTAGATCTGAGACAGATCTACCAAAGGTATATTAAGTTTAATTATTAACGCTCTGATGCTGTTCGTGGCTTACTTTTGGGAAAGGGTGTCAAATCAGATTGTATGCAAATTTGTGGTTTTGAAGTAGTTAAGTAAGGTCAAGGGTTTTACTGAATATTGTTTTCAGTTTGAATTGGGGAAGGGTGTCAAATTAGATAGTATGCAATAAATGTTCATGAAAAAAAAAGTCAAGGGTTGTATTAAATTTGACATTATGTAAAATTAACAACATTTAATTCCTTGTTGAAAGTGATATGTTATATTGTTATTCGTTGTTTTGTTAATTTGATTTTAATACAAGTTGAATTTGTTATTATTATCTCATACTTCATGGTATCCATACTTTAATACAAATTATTATTATTAATTCAACTTCATGGTATCCATACTTAGTATTAGATGGTATTATTGTCCCATACTTCACGGTGTCCATACTTTAAGTTAGTATTAGATGGTATTATTGTCCCATACTTCATGTGGTCCATGTTTTAATAATATCTATTGTAAATAGTACATTTATTCATGGATGTTTTCATTCAAATTCTCATTTACAACATCCAATTTATGTTCATGTACCTACTATATTCACATGTTGTTATTATTATAAGTTAACACATTCAAATATCTTTATTACTGTTCATAAATGCAGTTATGTGTAAAATATTGACCTTTCATTTTCCTGTTTAATATGTCCAATAGGAAATAGACTAGTTACTAAATATATGCTGTTAATATTTTCCAGAAAACTAATATCAGGGTCTTATTTATAACAACTTGAATGATCAAATTTGAAAAATACTGACTGAAATTTGTACGATTTTTATTTTCTGCAAATCGATTTTTATTTTCTGCAAATCGAAAGTCAGAATTCTTTCAAATATTTTAGTGTCATTTTTTATGTATGAATAAAATATATTTGTACTTTCTATTTAATCATATGGAGAGATATATGGTAGTTGGTATAGTTGACATGACATGACTAATCTATATTTAGTAACTAGTTTATAGCTATTTGATTTTATAATATAGTTTATTTGAAAAGGTAAATATTGATCTAAAATCGTATATTAAGAAAGTATATTTTCACCGAAAGAAAAGGTGAAGATTTGTGGAAACGGTTGTAGAATAATCATTTAGAATTTTCATGTTTAATATATTGTTGGTTATATTGTTGGGTGGCTTTTGAGCATTTGACTAATTTGGGAGCTATTTTCAAACCATAATACATTTAAATCTGCCATTTCTTTACATTTGCATTTGGGCATCTTTAGTAAAATTGGTGGGGTTACATTCTGAAAAATTCTAGTTTCAAGAAATGGTTCCCAAAAAGCATTTTTGGAAAATGTTGGTCTCAATGGCATTTCCCTACTCAATCCATTCCAATGTTACTACTCCTTTTCATTCCTTAAAAGGGCATTAATGTTTGGATTGGATAATTAAAATTTGAAAGTGTTTATTTACTTAATTTTGATTGATAACAAATTTTACTGCATAGCTATAACTATGTCAAGGAAACAAAACCTTGTAATGGTGTTGGGATGGCCAAATAACCTAGAGTGTTACGCTGTGAGTTCTAGCTGGCCGGTCACCTCTGGTTTGTGGTTATGGTTTCGATCTCTGGTGTGAGTGTAAGTGGTTTGGAAATAGAGGTGCTTTCTAAACCTTGTGGGTTTACTCAAGGTAGTCTGGTTTTCTCCCACATGATAGACCCCTGTGCGACTGCATGCACTAAGCATAATAAAGTAAGACAAATCCTCTGTGATATCACCATCGATGGAATAGAAGAAGAGAAAAAAAATTATCAACAGACAGGTATCTGCTTTTTCCACAGGATCGAAAATCAAATCATTTAGAACTTACCCAATCACTAACCCACATAACACTATTACATCAACTTAAATTAATGAGGCAATAATTTGATGATAAAAATATAATTTGAGCTTTCTTGTAAGTAAAACACAATATTATTTTAACCTGTTGTCATTTCAAGTTTAGGTGCTGCCTGGGTGAAATGCACAGCTTGTTAAATGTACACTGTGCACAACGCCTACGCAACACTTAAACAAGTTTTATTCCTGTCAAAACAAACAGACAGTATACCAATGTAGGTAGGGATGTAGACGGTGTATTCTAAAAACTCTTTAAAAAAAAACACCTGAATCTGATATATCTTTGTATATTATTGTATATTTTCTTGTAAATAAAAATGTAAATAAAGGGATATTAATAAATAATTTATTTGAAAATTGTGACGTATTTGGATTTAATTGAAGCGATTTTTCATTTGTTGGCAATAATGAAATGCTTGCCCGATTCGTCTCTTTGTATTGTATTTTGGAAAGATAACAAATAAAGCTTGCAGGCTATACCAATGATTCAAAGAAAGCTTACCAGGGTAATGGATACACCATTGAACTCTTGAAGCCAAGGGTCCAAATAGCGTAGTATTTATATTTGCTATATTGGAACCCGTAAATGAACCACCAATATATCTCTAATCAGGCTCTGGGCATATCGTGGTTCTATAGAGCTCTGTTGGACCAGACGACCCCCAAAAATTATATTGATGATCTGAAATTGGATGGATTTGAAAAAGACCCTTTGTCCCACACATTCTTGAAGGCAGTGGTCGATTTAAGGAGAGAGGTGCTGCTCAGGTGAAATGCACACTTTAAATCTCAAACTGTGCACAACGCCTACGCAACATCTCAACTTCTGACATTGCATATGGTCACAACTGTTCATCAACTCGAATCCTTTCTGGAAAAAAAAATAAAATGATAAAACAGTGAATATCGGTGGGCCAAAACTAATACAGCCTCGTGCTGTAGTTAAAATCAGGGACTGGAAATTGATTTACACTCAATTCAATATTAAAATCATCGGTATTCATCAAGAAATAACTAATAGCATAACTGCGCGTTAGATCTGTAAGATAGGTGTTGTTCGTAAAAGATTCCTTGGAATAAACTAGAAGATAACCACCATCTCGTATTGTACACAAGACCATAAACAAAAACACTATGTTAGTCTCAAAATGACCAATGTAGTGTGTTACTCAGACGTTAAATTCTTATTCCTTTCTATTGCAACATTTCATTTACAATTTTGCTAACCTCGTTTTATTTTCGGCAGTCTTTTTCTTACCCTTTAAATAAAGTATTACTATTTAGGCGAACCCATTATCCACTGGCAATTCCAAGCAAACAGCAAAATGAAGAATCGGCGCAGTTCAGCCATTAAACAGGCAGATGAACTGATTGTTCACAGCAGAAGCCAAACTGAGGATATGATTCTAAAAACTGACGTATCCCAGTTTTATAACAAATGTGCGTTATACATGTTTATACCATGGATACACGTAGTTACAAATAATATACACAAATCATATATTTGTTTGCAAACATCGTCAGACGTCACTTATTGTGTTAATCCATACTAATCCGTGTTCTTAATCAACTTAATCCGTGCTAACTGTAAGAACATTATCTAAAACTTGTTATCCAATCTCAATCTGAACAAAACCGCTTTCTTACACTTATTGTAATTATTATAATATTGTTATTTAGTGTTTTACGACAATATTCATAATTATGTTTTTGATAAAATATTTTCTTTAAAATATATTACTTTTCAGATTTTTAATGCCGGACACGAGTGGAAAAGGCATAAACTCTTAACTAAGTTAAAGATAATAAATTTAATATACTGAAGAATAACTGCATAACAAGACACAGACAAAACAAACGATTATATATACCCACACCCAGGGAAAACTTAAACATTATAAATAATAGAAAATATTTACAGAAACCATCTCTGGCCCAAGTGAAGACAACAAAACAGTTTCTTCATTTCAAAATATAATAAAAAATATATCGTTAAATCAACGACACATTTTATTTAGTCGTTGGAATACAACGATCAGAATTCATCTCATTGTACCATTATTTTATGTGCAATGTTAGAATCAAGGTTGCGTGGGACCAGAGATGTCTTTGGTATTTGCACTTTTAAGAGGTAAAAAAAACATGGACTATTGAAAAAAAATGTGTCATATCCTTCGAGTGGGACAAAAACAGGATACTCACATATGATCAGGGCCCTATTTCACGAAATTTTAACTAAGATAAGATCCCAATTTTAGTAATTTGATTGGATAATATTAGATTGATTTTAGTGCTTAGCCAATCAAAATTGAAGTATCTACTAAAATTGGATTTTATCTTAAGTTAAAATTTCGTGAAACAGGGCCCTGAGTAGTAGGCTAGTAAGAGTATCTATAGCCGTTTGAATTCGGCGAAGAGTGGGTGAGAACGCCACTACCCGGGTAAAATTCAATTCCCTCTTATTGCATATATGTTACCATGATCAGTGTTCATTTTCAAAACATATGTTCGTCACAAAATTATAGGAATATAATTAAGATACTTAAGACCATCGCATTATAATTTTACTACAAAAGTAAAATGGAAAATACGCCATAGTTAACGTTTAAGATTATATTTGTAATTGAATAAGAAGACAAATAGAATCAATTGTTTGGTATCCCTTTAACGTGAAATATGAATAGTCACCTTTTACAGTCGTTAATCGCGACCCTTAAATCTTTCAATAATCCTTAATTCGGGTAAGCCGATTACCAGGGGTTGTGACCTTATTAACTAATAACGCATAGTAATTCAAGGGTATATAGGCCTGTGTATGGATCTATTTCTTCATTCGAGCTTCAACTCCTCGACAGTTAACATTAAGGAGCAAGGATTCTATCTAGGAGTATTTTAGCAATTATTGTACACCTGTCTGCAATATGACCAGGCGTTAAATTCAACTTAAACAAGAAATAATATGGTTTATAAATGGTAAATATAAAACTAATTGGACAAATTTGATGTCTGTGTGTTAATCGTACAGGTCTGTTACCAGAGAAATAAAATAGCCAGGGTGATGGCCTTTGTGGTCATCGATACCCACTACCAGGATTCAACCTGCTTTTTGGTTCATCAGAAGGACTATTACTTTTGTTAATTGCTATTTCAAATACGATGTCCACATAATATTTACAACTAAATATGCTAACAAATACATTTTCAGTTTATTGACATCTTCAATTCGACATCCGTATTAGAACCTTTGAAGGAATATTTGTAAATTTGTAAATTTTCGAAAAAGCTGACCATATAATATTATAATGAGTGCAATATTCACACCTAAATATATTTATAATGATGAATGTTTTGTATTTGCAGGCAAGAAATATAGAATGGGTGTCATGCAGAAATATCAGTTAGTGATTTTGGTGTTGCGTAGGCATTGTGCACAGTATGTACAAATATCACTGTGTATTTCGCCTGAGCAGCATCGAAGTTTCTTATTATATCTCTTTATTTAAACAAATGAATGGTATATTCTGTGGTATGGGGAAAATCCTGCCAAAAAGACATGGTTATTTGGATTTTGCGTAGGCAATATGCACAGTGTGTACATAAAACTGTGCATTTAGCCTGAGCAGCATCCAGGTTTCTCAAATCTCTTTTAAAAATCAATGGTACATTTGACATATAAATTAACTCAGTGAATTGGTTTTTGCGTAGGCGCTGTGCACAGTATTTAACAGGACTGTGTATTTCACTTACTCATCAACCAGTTGACTTGACTCGACCCCGTAACTCTGGCCCCTAGACCTAGTATGTCCTCCGTTCTCCATTCAGCATTCGTCGGCTAACTTCTTTGATTAAATTATTGAGTATAGACTGCATGCATATTGTATCTAAGAAGCTAGATGACTTTTGAGCATTTGATTAATTTTGGGAGCTAATTTCGTACTATAATAAATTTAAATCTGCCATTTCTTTACATTTGGTTAATTGGTGGGGTTATATTCTGAAAAATTCTAATTTCAAATAATGGCTCCTGGTGTTGGCTGTGACATTTCCATGGCATTTTTCAGCTTGGTTTTGCCTTGTTGGTGGTGCAGTAAAGGGATTTGGCGTTGGGTAGTTGTCTCGGTGATGGCGATTGATACCAACTTTCTCGAGTTCATTCTTTGTGGAAAGTTTATTTCTCAAGTCGATGCAAAATTAAGTAGTATCACTCGGGGATTGAAATTTTGCGTAGGCGTTGTGCACAGTCATTAACAATACAAACTGTGTATTCCACTTACTCAGCATTTCGATTTCTCTCATGCAACATTATTTCCAGACACATGCAATCTTCTTTACTTTAGAGAACCTAACAGTTTAAAATACACGAAACCATTGTTTAAAGCGGGAATTTCATATTTTCTAAGAAAGTCAGAACATATGTATTTCTGTGTCTTATGCTCAATAGGTTGTCAACCCACTATTATACAATCATAGGCATTATTTTCCACACTTACAAATCTTTCATATCGAAAATAATAAAACAATTGCCTCCCTTGTTTTTCCACACCCCCCCCCCCCCATGCAATAGATATCTTCAAACGTTTGAATTTGACGTTGGAAATGATATTTTTGCCAATTTCTCAACTAGAAGTAGTGAATTATAGGATGAATGGGATTATTCTTTAACTAGGTAGAACTGTTTCAAGATATCATCAATTTTAAGGCTTAAATTTAATATATTTTTAAAATATAACTTAAAAATATGAAATTGCAGCTTTAATGTTGTATTGTATTAAGTTTCTTTATTCTTTGGGGATTTGAGGGTTGTTTTTATTATTTGAAATAAAGGTCTTAAATTTTACACGCAAATAGTATTTTATTTTTTTACTTCACCATGGTCAATAAAACGCACCTGAAAGTTTATGGCCTTGTATAATGGTTTCATAATTTTGAGGGTACCAGTACGCATTTTCAGCTTAAACCTACGCCCATCGGTGTGCCCGGAATTTGAAGAGTGGAGTGTCAGCTACCAACCAGTGCATTCCACTTTCTCTGTCATTCCCCTTATTCACACTATAATTCTGTTCGGGATATTTTCTTCTCTGTAGATCTTCCTCGAATAACACAAATAAAAATCGAAAACAACTTCACATATGACAAGACCTGTGTTGTTTTTATGATCACCTGTTTTCCAATTAACTGGGTATTGTACTAATAGTTATTTATTAACAAACTTCATTTCCTGTAGATTATGAATAGAATCGGGGATTGGGGATATATGTTCACTTCCAACGAAGGATGGCAACATGTGACATACTCAGAAATGAAGATATACAGTCTACTTTTCTCCACCAACAGTGCTGATGACGAAATCTGCTTTGAGGGCAATTTTGCCCGGGCACCGGGCTTTCCATCTCAAATTGTCAGCGGTTCTTACGTGATCGCCACCAAGAAGTACAAGTTATGTCGTGTGGTTTTTGTCCCTTCCCAAAATATGGACGCTTTTTCCTTGACATGCTCTCCACCAGGCACCGACAAGGGCGAAACCATGGATGGAATCCGGGACTTCCTGGTTTTTGAGCCAGGGCCATGTTGACCAAGTCTCCGTGATACCAACTGATGTAAAATTGAAATTAAATTCTAATAGACATTTCAGAGAAGGCTATATCAATAATAGTCTACGGCAAGCATGGCTACATTATTGAAATGCTCTTCTGTTTTCGAGTGGTTAAATTTAAATGTAAGTTATGCTATGGTGTAATATTCATGTCAGAATCCGTGAAACAATTTTAGGAAAATTTCTCTGCCGAATAAAGAATTCGTTTCAATGACAGCAAAACCTAACGCTTCTGTCCACTGCTAAAGGCCCCTACGTTAATTCCCATTCCTCTCTTTCTCTGACAAGGAACTGTCTCTAGTCGTTCCTTGGTTACCGGGGATCACGTGGCTAAGTGGGTAAGACGCTGGCTCACTACCCTGGAGGTCGGGTGTTCCATCCCTGCATCGGCCGAGAAAGTTCATCCAGATTTTCCGGCGTGGTTCTCCCTTGTCAGTGATGCAGGACGGAGGTCCTGGAAAGGACAACTGTCTAGTCGTTCGGATGGTGCGAAAACCCCAGGCCCCGTGTACAAATTGGCGTGCAGTAAAAGATCCCTTGGCAGTTGGAATTCGATATAAGAGTAGGCCGTAGCGCCGCTACCCGGTTAAAATTTCCCTCATAGTATACTGTATGGCATATGCCCGGCTTCATTAGCCCATTGCAGTTTAGGACGTTAACTTTCATTTCATTTCCATGGTTACCAGGGTGGGGGTTGAGTAGCCGAATGGTTAGCACGTATTATAAGGCTGTTAATGAGTCAACTGGCGTAGTTTCAATTCCTCGGTTGTACGTTGTTTCCTCGTCTCTGATTACTGCTACTAAAGACGTTATCTCTCTCTCTCTCTCTCTCTCTCTCTCTCTCTCTCTCGTTACGAAAATAAGAGACCCCGTGTACACTTTGGCGTACGCATAAAAGAAACTATGACAGTGGAATTCACACTGCGCATTCTATTTTATTTCACTGAATAAACATACGTGTCTGTGAAAACATATTGCAAATGCTGTACCACTACCAAATATTATAAAGTTTATCCCGGGTTGTGCTGAAAAGCAGGACGTTAAAACTTCGATTTCATTTATTTTCTTTCCGTGGGAGTGGGGGTGGTATACTTGATACCACTATGTCTTATTCAAAACAGAAAACACCACATCAGTTTCCCGAGATTCAAACTCTATAATGAATAAGATCGAGAAGCTTAGATGTTGATCTGTACCGACAGGGCTAATGAAGGTGGGAATTTATATCAGCCCCCACCCACCCTTTATATCAGCCCCCCCCCCCCGCCAATACATCGGTTGGTTGGTTGGTGTGTCTGGGGTTGGAATACGGGTCTGTTTGTTGGGTTCGTGTAATGGATGGGATGGGTGGATAAAGTCCAACGTAATTTTACTTCGAGAATTTAGGTATCGCTCATTCACAAGCTAATCTTTTATGTGCACGCCAGTGTGTACTTAAGTGACCTTAATTGGTTTTTCGTGTAATCCGATGGACTAGACGCACACAGTCAATTGTCAGTCTTTTTGTCCTGCACCACTGACAAGGGCGAACCACGCTAGAACACGATCGAAACACGTCTTACTCACCGACCCACCGCAACTTCCTTCACAGAGAAGAAGAACGGGTGAATAGATATTTGCGCCTAGTAGAATTATTAAAATAATTGAGTAAACGTGATTTCCCCACCCCCTCTACTATTTTCGTGGCTGTGATCTTGTTTTATGTCTATGCTATGTTAAAATATGGGAAAGCGGATAGCGTGTTTGATGCAGTAATTGCGTTTCAAGTAAAAATCGTTTATGTGTGTGTGAGAGTTTTCATTTTTTGAAAATCCCTTTATCACAAAACTATCACACGACATGCTTCAAAACTACTTGTAGTATATATTATTTACCTCAATCTGTTTCAAAGAGAATTACTTACGAATTAACTCTGTAACAGATGAGTGTCCATAGCACGTGCGTTGACTGCAGACGGCGCCAGTCATTGGCTCAACGGCTCGTGCAATGTTTACTTAAAGGGACAATCCTCAAAAATTAAAGTCCGAGCATTTATGAAATTTATGGACCAAAATATAGAGGCATGGTGTATATACCTTGTCTCAAAGTTTCAGCTCAAAATATTGAGTCGTTTTGACGTTAACGTCAACACTGCTTATCCGGACACGTATTCCTTTTAAGATTTCGGGTCAATTTAATTTTTTGATTGGGTGACCTGATAATCGATTCCTGTTTCTTGAGAGGTCTATACAGTGAATGACCCATTTACTGTACTGATAACAAAAGGTAAATTTCACCTACATATCATTTTTATAGAAAAAAGTCTGGTTTTATCCAGATACTGTATAATACAACGGTCTCCATTTCCAGATGAAGACTGTCAGCTTTAAGTTATTTACAAGCATATCACAAATATCGGGTTAGTTGGTCGGCCATAGATAATTGGTTATAAGGGATTTTAACACAAAATTAAGCAGTTTTATTCCCCCAAAAGTTATCGGGATTGGCCCTTTAACACCTAACTGCTTCGGGCAAAATGAGGCATTTTAACTAAATAGGAAATATTTTTTAACTACAAATACTTCAAGCGTCTTTATCTATTTTTCTTTTACCTCAAAAAAATGTTTGAGAATTTAATTTGTCGGAGTAAAAAAAAGGTAATATGCCGTACTCATTAAGCCTCGTCGATGTCATGCTTATCAGTGATTGTAGCGGCCAAGCGAATATTCACTGCGGGATCAGTTTGTATTTACCTGTCAAAATTCGCCCATGCTTGATTCGCACCTTGAGCTTTCGATACGTGTGGTTACGCGCGACCAATCAAATTGACGTTTAATTATATACGTTTAGAGCTGATTGCACGAGCGTTTCGCTGGTAAGAGGGTATATAAGCAGCCGAATTCACCACTTGCATTTTTTTTTGGGGGGGGGGGGATGGCCTAGTGGTCTAGAGTGCCGCGCTTCGTCCTCTAGATGGCCGGTCACCTCTGGCTTGCGTCTGTGGTTTCGAGCACTTGGTGTGAGCGTATGTGGCATGGAGATAGGGGCTCCTTCTCAACCTCGTGGGTTTCCTCCGGGCGCTCCGGTTTCCTCCCACAGCAAAAACCCCTGCGCGTGCGCTAAGATAATGAAAATGGAAAAAAATAAGACTTGTCTGCGATATCACCTTCGGTGGAAGCGGACGCATTTTCTGCGATATCACTTATGTGGAAGCAGACGTTAAACACCAAGTAGTAGTAGTAGTCACTTGCATTTGTACCGCGGCCGGCGTTGAATATAGGTATGGGAATAGTAACTATTCCATTTATTAGCCGGGAATAGTAACTTTTCCGCCATGCTAATAGACTATATATTTATTTGTCGATGATTTAAGAAGTATTTAAACGTCGTGATTTGGTTAGGTTTAAGTTAAGAATTTTTCACGCTCATACGTTTAGCATTTAAAGTGGCTTTCCGCATTTTCTAATATTACTGCGCCTTCGGTTCGAATTGTTTAGTATTTATACTCGTCGATCATTGGCGCGGGGTCACTCTCGCGAAGTGATTCCATGGAGCTTTTTTTAATATTGCGGACTTTCGGCTGCATTTAGCTGATTCGGTCTTGGTTTTTCGGGTCATTAGTTTTATTGTGCGAAACTTTGTGCAAACCGGTACCTGCATTGTGTCGTGTTTAAATGACTGTGCCTGGCCGTCTGAATTTTATCTTGCTCAGAGCTAATTCTGGCATTTAGGACGTGGTCTTGAACGGGTGGAACCAGTATTAATATAAGCGGAAAGACGTGTAAGATTTGTACTTGTTGAAAGTTACTGTGAAATATTATCCTGGAATCTCGAGATTGCATTTAAATTAGTTGTTTTAGTAAAAACGTACCTTGATATTCATCTGGATAAAGCTAAACCCTTATTTTGGAACGTGGGGTCCGTTTTTATTGGTTAGGGATAAACTCCTTCATTCATTCATTCATCTATTTATCTATTTACTTATTTGTTACCCAATTGTCAGAATTTACAATTGGTATAATAAAACTTAGTAATAATAAATATTGTTGTTTTCTCTGAGTTGATGTTTGGGGCAAACCATTGAGCATCCAGTATACGAATCCCTGTTTCTTCTGAACAAACCTACAGTTGGAGGTTTTGTGTCTGATAAAAGGGGTGGGACTTATTTTGCCTGAATTTAATCTGAGGGTTGGGACGCGATTTGATCCCAGGGTAACTTTGGTTTTTGGCGAGCTTGAACCTACATTTGTACTTATAAGTCCCTAGATGCTTCATTTTTGTCACGTTTGTCCTCGTATTACAAATTGGCGAGATTCGTGGAGTATTTTTTGCCAGTCATAAGCCCCTCCTACTACATGTGTTATAGGGGAGATAACTATATTTAAGCTTTTCTGTGATTGAGGTAAAATTGGTGTATGTCATGTGATGTAAATAATTTTTCGTTTTCTTTTTTTAATAAATGAAAAACTATTATACTTTGGAAAAAGTTGAGTCCACATTTGATATCATTAAAGATATATCATAGCATTAGAAGATTTCTAGTTGTGAATATTATTCTAAAATATTTGAATCATTGGCTGCGGTACTGCATGAAAAGCATCAAAATGGCGGCTTCCTTGACGAAATTTGTGATTTCTTAGAGAATACTCAAAATATTAGTAATTTTAACAAACAATTCGCAATCGTTTATTTGTAAAATGAAGCATCTGGATAAGTAACATATTTCTAGCTTGGAAAAAAAAGACCCATGAAAGAAATCATGGAGAAATCAGCTCCAGAATACTTGACAGCTGACGAATTGAGGAATCGGTTGTTTCACAGTTTGAGGAACCGTGGAATGGTCAATTCCATCAAGGTAGTGTACTTTAACTTATCTGAAATATGCCTAAATGAAAATACAAAGCCAAGAGGTACAGATGTCACTGTCTATTTTATTTTTATCAACATTGTTATTCATTGATCAAGAATGATAAACCACCCGCCAAACGGATATTTCATGTCGTTGCTTGTTTACATCACGTGACCATAGCATAGCAAACGCGGGGGATTTAATGATACTGTTTTCACACTATTAAAATCCCCCTGTTCTGTAACATATGTGTTATAAACACGAAACATAATATTGAAGCAAATTACTTTTTTGATTCAAGCAACATTTACACCCTCAATGAAATGTTACAATTATAAGTTATTAGATTAATAATATGAAATGTTGCAATTATATTTTATTAGATTAATAATACAACAAATACATAAGAATATACACTACCACATTATGATTTTGTAGTTAATCAATGCATTTGTCAATAAATGCAGCTCAAAGAAAGCATTTGTTATTGAACAGACAAGATAAATGATTACTGATTGCATTATTATTATTTTTATAACATAACTTTTATTTTAGACCTATTCGTGCCATAATTCCTAGATAGTTGAGGCCTAGAATCTCATCCCATTCTTGTCTTTGGGAAAACAAGACTACAATAGCATTACATGTACATTCATTATCAATTGGATGACCTTGATGTTTTTTTAGACAAAACCTTGAAAATAAAATAAAGTAATAAATTGGCATACATAGACATGTACACAGGAACATGTATTGTAATTAGCATGTATGGTGGTCAGTGTTATTTATTTTTATGTACATTGCATATGTACATGTTACCATAGGACTCACTAGATAGGCTGTTACTATATACAGGAAATAGAAAAATATAAGCTGAAAGTCATTAACAAGCTTGCAAAATTTACAGTAAGTGAAATACATAAAGGCATCACATCTTGTCACGCAGCACAACCAGACACAAGCGCTTACATGTATGTGTTATATAGATCTACAGCTGCCTAGAAAATCTGGAAAATAGAAAAAAAAGAAAAATTTATTTTACATTAAATTATTATTAGATAACGGAATCATTAGATTGTGGAACATCAGGAACAGAACTCTATCAATAATGTGTACATGTGGGCCTACATTTCTGATCAGCAATATCATTGTTGATGGATGTTGAGTGCACAAATATGCTTTGCATCCAATCAGTCACCTGTATGAATAACATTCATTTTTCAGTCGCAGTTGAGAAATAGTTTAGTGACCGAGTTACAACAGTCATTAAAAGGTCGTTTAAGTTTACGTGATTTGAAAATACCAGATGAAGATTCTCTCCTACATCGAGCTGCTAACAGTCTTGTTGTTGATCATCTCAGGAGTTATGGTTATGATTATACGGCCAGTGTATTTTTACCAGAAAGTGGTCTGGCTCATGATAAGGTAAGATCAATACATGGTGCCATATTCTCTACCTGTTTACATAGATTGTATTCCTTGTTTTCATGTTGAACAAAGCCTTAGATTCAAACTTTCAAAACAACTTTAAAGTAAATGATAGATTATGTAGTCATTATGATTATATTTCATTGAAATATTTTTGAACAGGTTTTTAAAAGAGATGATTTTCTCCAACTCCTACACGTTAGTCAACAATCCAAGTTACACCAGCAACTGGTAAGTTGATTTATTATTACTTGTGGCAGGTGAGCAAAAAATTTACCATGAAATACTTAAGTTTTAGTTTGGTTTGCTTTGGATACTAGTCAAATTGTGTATCTGATCGCATTTGCTTGGTTTAAAACTCTTTTCCATGATACTTCAAAGTGTGGGGTGTATTGCAGTTCCGTCAAAAGTCTTAATACATTAATTATCTTATCAAGACCATAATCAACTCGCAATGTCATCGTTAGCCCACGTTATTTACTGGATTAGGATCTGATTTAGTAAAGATCATTGAGACTAGTTTGACAAAATTCAATCACTAATTCAGAGTGGATGAATTTGACTAAAATTTTCAGCAAATTCTCTTTACATTATCTATTTTTTAACTATTATAGTGAGAACTACCAGATGGTTATCTAATCTCCAATAATGAATCTTTAATAATCTGAATTACGAAATTCAGGATCTTATCTCATGCTTCAGGTAAAATCAAAGTGAATTCAGACAAAAATATTTAAATCTGACATAATTTAATCAATTTTCTTTTTGCAGGTGAGGTGTGATGAAAAAGAAGGCAAAGGTTTGTTTATTTTAATGTTTTTAATCTCTATTGGCTGTTTTCATTTGGCAAATATTTTATTCTATTCATACTGTTTTAACTCTGATAATTCACTGTAGATAAATAATGATGTAATAGGTAACTGGACATCAAAACACTGACAAAACAAATAATGCAAGTGTATGGCTAAATTACATATATATGATCACAGAATATATGAGCCTATATTTGATAACAGAAAGTTGAAAGATATTTTGCGAAAACTTGAAAACCATTTATAATAATTGTATTTCAGGGTTTTTATGGAGTTTTTTAACAGAGATGTCAGCAATTCATGCCAATTCTACGCAAGAGTTTGGTGTACAAACAGATTTGATCAAAGTTGGTCCAATCTCTAGCTTAGGTGAGTAGAAAAACAGCTTTCAATCAGCTTTTTGAAATTCGAAATTGTAAATGTGTAGTTTGACCTCACTCTTATTTGGTTGAAATACATGTACTCACATGGTTTAACTAGACTTTTGATATGCATAGTTATTGAAACAGAGACCGATGAAACTGGGACTTCTTCTTTAATGTCTAGATGAAAGGCTATATTTATACATCTTGTAAAAACTTTGTATTAGAATAATTAAATGGTTACATATTGTAGTGATGTATATAATATATTATTTCATTTGAAATGTTCATATTGTATATGTCTTTACTTTATTTTCATTTAGATGAGAAGCTACATGTTTTAGATGAACTGTATTCAAGTAAAAGAGATGATGTATTTAAATCTAGTGCCATGTTGACAGAAGAAAGAATTTTAAATTTTCAAAAACAAGTAGAAGAAAGATATCAAGCTCAGTTAAAACAAGAGGTGAATATAAACAGATGTGCTGTCATAGTGTGAAACAGTAAAACGATAGGACACACACGGAGCGGCCTTTGACCCTATCATGTCAGACATTGATTAATCAATCAGCGTTGACATTTCTAGTGGTTTACCCATAGTTCCATGCATCAAAAGGCCAAGAACTTGCTGCAACAGACCGTATCATTGGCTTATCTCTCACATCATGCTGAACATGTCAATGAACAACTCTTCTAGATCCTGGTGTAATAAAGACAAGTAAACAAAATACTCAAGTCATTTGCCAATAAAACATGGGAAATGATGTATCGATGCCAAGTTTGAGAAGTTTAAGGAAATGATAGATTGATTACTCCTATCAACAAAATCTATTTTGTTTTAATCATTATAATATTTATAAATTCTAGATTCGCCGTTTCCGTGAGAATGAGTTATCAAGGTTAAAGTTGGAAGAAAGAGAAAACAGTAGAAGAGAAATGGACCAGTTACGAAGAGATGTAAGAACACAAGCCCATTTATGTTTTGGCTCCCAAGATAATTTTAGGATAAAATGTGGATCTTGGATTCGCAAAATACTTGCCAAACGGAAAAGAGAGAAATGGCGTTTAATGTCCACTTGATAGAAATTGACAAAAATGATATTATTTTATTTCAAATATTATCTAGGGAGCCGTAGCCATTAGTAGTGCATGGGTGATGGCTGAATGGTTGAATGAAGTGTCATAGTTTTTTATCCAACACTTGGAGTAGTGTTGTCTGTCTAATCTTGAAGATATTGGATAGATGACCCTACTCTTTGAGTCAACTGACATGGTTTCGATTCAGTAGTTGTACGTGACAAGGAGTGGGGTCATCTATCCATCATTGTGAGTTTTTCTCCGGGTCTTCTGGGTTATTTATTTATACTGCTAAAGACCTCTACGTGCAAAGCAAATTATTTAAATAAAATTGAACCATATGTTAGTCCCAAAATGAACTAGTTTGTGTCCAGTGGACATTAAACTCCATTTCTCTCTCTTAAGTAGTGGGTAGAAACAAGAGATGCCAGAGAAAATCTACAAGATTAGACAGGCAACACTACTCCAAGTGTGGGATAAAAAAATACAATACTTTCATAAATGACAGACTTTTATATGATCTACATCACACTTTGATATTCAAGAAACTAAGATATTAATATGAAATGTGTGTTTTGTTTTATGTATTGTTAAAGAGAGATTATCAGGTTAAGTTATATGTAATTGTTAGTTTGAGATATTTGTTTTATTTATATTATAGTTAGAGAGAGATTATCATACCAAGTATGACACCCTATCAGTACGAGAGAGAAATACAACAGAAAGATTACACAGAGAACAGGAGGTAAATAATATATTACTATTATAGTGCATTTTATGTTCCACTATCAACAGTGAAAGCCAAATACCAAACTAAAATAAGTAAATACTCTGAGGAAGGCTTTTGAAATTCTGAGTCATGACACAATGTTTCTTAAAGTTACTGTTATTACCCTCTACATGCCAAATATTTTGAGAAAGAAATTTCATACTTGCTGGAATAGTTTGGCTAGTCACATACATGTATTGGGAAATGCAGAGTTATTGCTCCTTTTATCAAAACTTTGACACACTTTACAATTAAATGTTTTGGGTTTTTTTTTTCAAATTGCTACATAGTGCTATTGAGTCAGCAATCAGTTATGTTGCTAGAAATCCTGACAGATAAATACTTCATTCCATTATTTCTCTATTGGTTTAATAACTGATTGAGTTGCTGGTGTATTTATCTGAATGTGTTGTTGATGTATTTATCTGAATGTGTTGTGAATATATTTATCTGAATGTGTTGTGGATATATTTATCTGAATGTGTTGTGGACATATTTATCTGAATTGTATCGTGGATGTATTTATTCGAATGTGTTGTTGATGTATTTATCTGAATGTGTTGTGGATACATTTATCTGAATTGTATAGTGGATGTATTTATTTAAATTGTGTTGTTGATATATTTATCTGAATTGTATAGTGGATATATATATCTGAATGTGTTGTGGATATATATATATATGAATGTGGTGTGGATTTATTTATGTGAATTGTGTGTATTTATCTGAATGTGTTGTGGATTTAGTTATCTGAATGTTTTTGTTTATGCTTTATCTAGATAAGAGATAAAGAGATGCATTCCACACGTCAGACATTACAGGAAGAAATCAACTGTATACATCAACGAGAGGCTGATGTTAAACGGGAAGCAGAAATTAACAACAGGTTCAATATTTAGAAATGTTAAGTTTTAGCGTAGAAAACAATATTTAAACTTGTGCATGAACACCAGCCATTGTTTATAACTAAATGGAATATTGGCTGATAACCATAAGAATCATTAAGAACATAAAGTACCATATTTGTGTTTTTATACTTCACTTTGTTTTCAGATTTAATTATATTTCTGTCGTTATTTGTGTTTTCAGAGAGAAGAAATTGAATGAAGACCGAATAAAAGCAAGAGAAAGTGAATTAAGATTTCGAGAAGCTGAGGTGAAAAGAAAAGAAATTGAATTTGATCAAAGATTGGAGAATGAAATGGCTAAGTAAGTTTATTTTGTTATGGTAGAACTAAAGTTTCCCTTTTTCCTGGCCTTCTTGTGAACATATGTGAATACAAACATCACCATGGCTGTCCTACTTTTTGATCAGTGGTGTCACTCAGTGACATATACCGGTACTGTAAGAGACATATGGGGAATCGATCCTACAATATTTATTAACTGAGTTTTTTGTTTTTTTTAAGTCCTCATACTACAAAGCAAAGGTTAATTGCATTTATTAGTCATGGAAATTATAATATAGGTATTCCGCTTATGGAGGAATGGATACTTTTATCATTCTCTTGATGGTAATCACATTTTGGCATATGTGTTAGTTTCGTCTATTTGATAATGAGGAAAGAAAAAGGCAATTACAGACTTGATCCAGAATCTGATCATGAGTTATTGTAGTAATAAGACATATTCCATAGAGAACTTTCTTTCCTTTGATAATTTAGGGTTTATAGATTATTAGTGTATGTAATGAAACAATTTACATGTTGTAAACTGATTTATATTTCAGGTTTAAACTAGATCAACAAGCCAAATTTATCAACAGAACTCAAAATGTGGAGGTCAGAGAGGCAAAGGTTAAAGGTAAGATAATAAATATAATTTAGAAATTTTTTAAAAAATCTGACAACTAAACCTATTTATTGATTTTTGGAACACAGTCCCTATTTTTGTTATGATTACATTTTTGTTTCATTACCAAAGTTATTTTAGAAAATTCTGATGTTATATATTGAAATTATAGAAACTGTGTTACTTTCAGCTAATGCTTATGGTTTTATAGAAATACAGATAGTTATTTGAGCTAATTCTGATTATTTTAGTATTTCAGCTAATCCTGATGCTATAATGATTATCTTAATAAAGAAATCTAGAGTTATATCAGCTTATGCTGATGGTGTAATAATTATTTTATTATAGAAATCCAAAAGAGTTATATCAGCTAATTCTGATAGCTTAATAGGAATTGAGATAATTTTTTCAGCTAATTCCGATGGTATAATGATTTTATTATATAGAAATAGAATTATATTATGATAGTATAATGATTTTATTATAGAAATAGAGAGAATTATATCAGAAGAGAAAGATAAATTACAGAGTTATAAAGATGATATACGAGATAAAACAAATAGAATCAATGAATTAGAGGTTAGTTTATATTACTGATATCATGATTAAGTTAATCAAATGGAAACTACCAATATTCAGATACTCTAAATCACTGCTTAAACCAGTATTATACTGTATTCAAAATCTGTCATAATTCAAAATGGATGTGTTTTGTCCAGTATCATATTGTTTGATGGAATTCGATCAGGTGTACAGATATCAACTAAAATAGAAATGATGTTTTATGGTACTATTACATCTTGTAGAAAATTTGTTTCACATTTTTTACATTTCTAGAAATAAGGCACCTGTCACAGACATTGTCAGGCACGAATTCAGGCTTTGTCAGGAACGATTCCTCTGATTCTCGTCGTTATGTCTAGCAGAGATTTATCTTTACCAATATTTTTATATCTGACACAAAGTTAATGATGTCAGCTTATTGTTCCTGACATTTTATTAGATAGATCTAAAATAATTATTTTAAATTATTCCTTTTGCCTTTTTTTGTTATTTACAGACATTTCTACAAGAGGCACGACATAAGGAAGTGTCAGCTAATCGTAATAATGAATTTTTGAATTCTAAACTTAGAGATGTAAGTCTTTATAATATTTTTTGAAATTATTTTGTTAAATCTATTCAGTGTAATTCTTCTATTTTTTGGGGTCTTCTATAGAAAATATGATAATATTAATTTTCAATGAAATAAGCTATAATATTTAAAAATAAATTAACAGATTAAAAACAAAATCTATTTGTAAATACAAAAATGCACCCAAAACTTAGTCAGTTTTTACGTCTGGTAAAGTGTTGTTTACAGTAATTAAGAACAGAAACAGATACAGCATGATAATCTGATGATAAATATTAATAATTGATGGTAGAATTTTACTGCTTTTTGATAGATTAATAATTTTTTTTTTTACGTATATAGATGTGTGATTATTCAACATTAAAGGAACAAGTTGTGGCACAGAGACATGAATTAGAAACTTTACGGACGTAAGTGTACAGCATGATCATATCTATTTTGTTGTAATAGGGGTAAAAATGAAATGAAATAGGGTTTAACGTCCTACTCTTATGCACCTAACATGGGCTAATGGAAGACGGGCATACGCCATACAGTGTGCTATGAGGGAAATTATGCCCGGGAAGCGGCACTACGGCCTACTCTTATATCGAATTCCAACTGCCAAGGGATCTTTTACGTTCACTCCAATGTGTACACGGGACCTCAGTTTTTCGTCCCATCCGAACGACTAGGCAGCTATCCTTGTAATAGGGGTGGTGTAGGGAGGGTGAGTTACATGAGCCACTGTGATCTATGTACATGTGTACAAGTTAGCTATTGAAGGGGTGAAAAATGTGTGTGCTGTATGTCGCCTGTCCAACCACATGGGTTTTCTCTGGGTCCGGCAGTTTCCTCCCACTGCTAAGAACCCTACACGCAAGTCAATTATTGAAATAAAATTGAACGTGTGTTAGTAATGAAATGGCCTACTTTGTGTCGAGTGGAGGTTAAACCCTATTTCACCCTCTCTCTCTGTTTAGAATTGCCTCATAGCACACCGCATATTGATTAGCCGTCTTCATTAGCCTGGTTGATGCAGGATTAGAATTATTCTAACTATTTTTTAATTTCAGGCGACTATCGGAGGTATTAAATATGAACGAAAGAGAAAGAGGACGTAAGCATTTATATTTGTTATTATTACACATACATTATGTAAGAGCTAAATCTGCCTATTACGAGTCTTTCTTTAAAGTGATAATTTCATATTTTCTAAGAGAGTCAAAACATATTTGCTCAAAAGGTTGTCAACTCACTATTATACGATCATGGGCAATATTTCAGGGGGATTAAAATTGCTTACACAGAAAATATAACACAATTACCTCCCTTGTTTTCCCATTCCCCCTCCATGCAATGGCGATCTTCAAACGTTTGAATTTGAAGTAGAAAATGATATTTTTGCCAATTTCTCAACTGGCAACAGTGAATTATAGGATTAATAGGAATATTCTTTAACAAGGTAGGCCTGTTTATAGATACCATCTATTTGAAGGCTTTATTTTAACATATTTTAAAAATATAACTAAAAAATATGAAATTGCCGTTTTAATAGGCCTTAAATGTTATCTAAATTTTTAGACATTAATTAACTTATACAGACTATAATCTGCTCACTATCTCATCGCTGCGATATTTTACAGTAGTAGAACCCATTCTGCTGCTGCTAATTAAATCAAAGTTGATAATCAAGACTTTTTTATCGTGCCAACTTTAGTAATGATGATCAACGCTAGGTCTAAAATTCAATCGCTAAATTCCTGGTTCAGAGTGAATCATTTTGACTGAAACTTTCATCAAATTCCCTTTACATTATCTAGTTTATATTATAGTGAAACCTGCCAGTTTTTTTATTTAATCTTCTATAATGTATCTTTAAATAAAACTGATTGTCTAGATCTTAATATCTCTATTCCCTTTTTCCTCTTGAAAAGGTTTTGGGGAACTTTTATTTAATTTACTACTGATCAATAAATTGATAAGTACATCATTTCTTTTAAAAATATTTTGACAGGACAAGAAGAGTTATTACGTGAAATGAGACGACCAACACCAGAGACATTGATGATGCAGCGTGACATGGAACGTGCTCGAGAAAATCTCCGTCAAGAACAGGTCGTCTTCGAACAACAGAAACAACTTCTAGAAAAACGACTGAAAGATGAGGTCAGAATTATTCCTATCTGAAAAATTGTGTAAACACTTTGAATTTATCACATTTCTGACAATAAACCATATAATGAATCATATTAGTAACAACAAACAATACCATGTACCACATTTCTAACAAAAGTAACAAACCACAAATCACATTTCTAACACCAAACCACACAATTAACCACATTTCTAACAACAAACCATACCATGAATCATATTTCTAACAATAAACCACATCATCAATCATAATAATCTAACAAACAAAACTATAACACATTTCTAACAAACCAAACTATACCATGGATAACACATTTCTATACCATAACCAAACTATACCATCAATAACACATTTCTAACAAACCAAACTATACCACCGATAACACATTTCTAACAAACCAAACTATACCATCGATAACACATTTCTAACAAACCAAACTATACCATCAATAACACATTTCCAACAAACCAAACTATACCATCGATAACATATTTCTAATGAATAACATTTCTATCCAAAAACCCCACAATGAATGACATATTTCTTATAAACCACACCACAAATCACGTTTCTATCAGAAAACTTTGTAGTAGTTTGTGTAAAGATTTAGAATATAATAAGATGTTAAAACATTTGATAGTATTTAAGATAAATATCTCAATTTCTTTTAAAAAATCTTGTTCTTTTTCCCCCCCATAGATTGATCGTAATCGAGATCTTGTTACACGTTATGAAGAACAAACTTTACAGATGAAAGAAATGAATCGTGAAGTTGTAGATCTACGTCAACATTTATCAGTTACTAATATAGGTTGGTATATATCTTCTAACATGTGTTTATATAAAACAATCTTTAAGATGACAACTGGTGGGGGAGTGGGGGGAAATGGTGTAATGTGTGTGCTGGAAATCATAAGGTCTGTCACACTTGTCATTGAGTCCCATCTCACACTTAGTCATAGTGTCCCATGTAATTACATGTTATACCAAATGTAATATCTCTACTGAGAAGAACATTTCAGTAGATTATAATTGCTTTATAAATGTATGTATTATTATGTCTTAGCCTGATAACAAAATATGTGAATCTTAAGATTAATAGTTAAAACATGTTTATCTACATTTTAGCTCTAAATAATGAAGTTTATCGCAGACCACATTCTGAAGCAGATGGAAGGTAATATTGTTTATACAACATGTATCTAGGTTATATTTGTCAGATAGTGTCCAAAATATGTTAAAACTACTCATCATACATTCCTCACATCAGTTCATAGCAGGGGTGTTAGTTTTTTCTTAATACAGGACGAATTAATTTGTACTGTTTGCTGAGCATTCTGGAAATTATTGCTGGTCTTCTTCTTTAATAAAATTGTTTGTTTAATTCCTCAAGTAAATTTGAATCTATTCCAGGACATCTCTACACAATTCTCAAAGATCTGAGAAACGTGTTGATTTTCAAACGGAGGCTGCCGACCCAGTTCTACGTACCTCTGGTCATCAAGCTAGTCTTCGTACTTCCACTACACGACCTCGGTACGAGACTCGTGATGTTTATAATGATGTAGATTTTGATCTGGATTTAGGAGCGCTACCCACTGGTCAATACGATCCACTGGAAGAAGATTTGTCATCTGCTACGTCTAATTCAGCAGACGTTGTAGCTGATGCTAAATATAGACTTAAAACACTAGAGAGAGAGGCTAAGGTAGGTAATTTAAGAAAAAATTAAAGGAGCATATCATCTTGATCTGTGTAAAAATTAATATTTCACTGTATTTTGTATGTTAATTCTTTATGTGAAACCAAAGTTATTAAACAAACTACCGGTAAACATTAATATAATCTTTCAGAATAAAATTTTAATTGTTCAGCCCAATTCGACACTTCAGTATAGTTTTGCCAAGAACAAAGAACTTTAGCTCCTTTAATTTTGTTCAAAGCAACTGTCTTACTTTCATATTATAATTAATCACATAAGAAAACACACAAAAATGCCAGATGATGTTGTTTTGATTAATATAATACTGACATTACCTTTTGTTATATTTTAGAATTTAGAGAAAGCATACCAGAATTTCCACTATAACATCACAAACCCCAGTTCCGTCCCTGATCCAACTTTTTCAACCAATCAGCGAGAAGCTGAACCATCTCGTAAGTTACATAAATGTATGGTCATTTTTATTTCTAGCGTTAAGTGTGCAATTCTAGTAATTAAGGAGAATTTTGAGCATGCATTGTTTTCAAACACTCTAGGGTCCATAATTCTTTTCTGTGCAAGGGGAACTTTGTTATTTTGTGTCATCCAAAAGTCATTTTTATTTGTCAGCTCAGCAGTGGTACTTGGGATTTTGAAAATTTTAACCATTCTTGCACTTTATTGAGTAAAAGATATTATATTCCATATATTTTCAGGATCTCGTTCAACAGCCAGCCATGCAAGTCATGTGATATCTCCCGCTCAATCACCAATACCTCATTCCCGTCCTTTGTCATCCACACCACATTATCATCATACAAAAACACAACAACAATACAGTGATGGTATGTAGTACAGACATTTTACATATGTCCACATTTAATATGTATTGTTGTAAAAATGGGTATATACCTGTGACTGGGATGCACCCACCATCAGCCTATGATTATGGAAGCCTATTGCGGCCATTTCAGAATCTCGTCCCCTCGCCGCGAGAAGTCGAGGGCGAGAAGTCGAGGGAGCGAGAAGTCGAGGGCGAGAACACGAGAAGACGAGAAGTCGAGGGAGCGAGAAGTCGAGGGCGAGGGAGCGAGAGAGCGAGAACGCGAGGAAACAGGGCGAGAATACGAGGATCTCGCCCCGAGAACACGAGATTACTTTCACCTCGACTTCTCGTCTTCTCGTCCCTCGACTTCTCGCTCCCTCGTGTTCTCGCCTTTGAAAAACCTCGTGTTCTCGCTCCCTCGCCCTCGACTTCTCGCTCCCTCGACTTCTCGCCCTCGACTTCTCGCCCTCGACTTCTCGCTCCCTCGTGTTCTCGCCTTTGAAAAACCTCGACTTCTCGCTCCCTCGCTCCCTCGCCTTTGAGTCAATCTCGTCTTCTCGTGTTCTCGCTCCCTCGCTTCGTCACAATCTCGTCTTCTCGTGTTCTCGCTCCCTCGCCTCGGAAGTGCAGTTATTACGCATGTCCACTGACTACCGTATCGGCATTTTTGTATTTTGACATGGATTATAATAAACGAAAATGTTTGAAGTTCTAGAAAATGTAATAGTCCTAAACAAGCTTAATTTCTTCTTGCACAGATAGTATTGTATTCTGTAATTGATTTTAAGTCTTCAGTCAAATCTTTCTTTGCTCTCTAAAAATATTCATCGGGTGTTTTCACTTGATGCGTGGTTTTGTCAGTGCTGCAGGATGGAGAGCCTGACAAGGGACAATGTATAGTTGTTCGAATGGGATTTTAAAAAACGATGTCCTGTGTCTGGAATCGCAAGGAAGTTGGTTCTACGGTGGCTCACTGGGTAGGACGTTTGCTCTGTAACTTCTTCAAAGTTCCTCGTGATTTTTGGCGATGTTCACTATTGTCAGTGGTGTACGACGGAGAACTTAGCAAGAGACAAAGTATAATAGTTCGGATGGCATAAAAATAACCGAAGTCCTGTAGAACGGAGAGCTTAGCAAGAGACAAAGTATAATCGTTCGGAATGAATAAAAATAACCGAGGCCTCGTGTCCGGAATCTAATTGAAGTGGGAACTACGGTGGGTCAGTGAGTGGGACGTTTACTCTCTTACGTCAGTGGTGTAGGAGGAAAGAATTGACAGGGGACCACGTAAAGTCGTCGGGTGGCATAGAAAAACAATGTCCCGTATTCGGAATCAAAATGAAGTAGGAGCTACGGTGGCTCAGTGAGTAGGACGTTAATGTTTGGAGCCACGGCTGCTAAGTGGGTAAGACGCTGGCTCACTAAACTGAAGGTCACGTGTTCGATCCTTGCATTGGACAAGAAAGTTTATCGGGTTTTCCGACGTGGTTTCCCCATGTCATTGCATTGGTGCAGGACGGAGGGTTTGGCAAGGACAGTTGTCTATTTGTTCGGATGGGATGAAAATCCTAGGCTGTAAATTGACGTACACGTAAAAGATCCCTTGGCAGCCTGGATCCGATATAAGAGGAGACCTAGGTGCCGCTTTCCGAGCACAATTTCCCTTATAGTACAGTCGGAGCAGAACAGTAGGACGTTAAACCATATTTCATTTCATTTCATCAAAGTTCATCGGAAATATTCTAGCGGGTTTTTTCCATATCAGTGGAGAAGGAAGGGTTGGGTTAAATAATCGAGGTCATGTGTCCGGATTCGAAATAAGTTGGAGCTGCGGTGGCTCAATGCGTAGTCTAGCCTTTCTTGCGAGGTACCCTCTTATCAGTGTAGGTCGGAAGGCCTGGGGACAGCATGTCGTTCGGATGACATGGAACAGCGAGGTCTCGTATAGGCTACACATTGGCGTGGGTGTGTGTGTGGGGGGGGGGCTCGGTTTCGATACCCGCTTCTTTCTATGATGCTAATATTATCAAAGATTATCAAATAAACTACTCGTAGTTTACCCGCCTATACACGGGCCCAAATTCGCCCGGGGTCCAAGTTCGCCCATGGCCCAAATTTGCTAGGGGCCCATATTCGCCCAGTGCTCAAATTCCCACGGGACCTAAATTCTCCCGAGGTTTTATTCGTTCGTGGCCCAAATTTGCCTGTAGGACAGATTCGATGGCCTAAAATACATGTACGTGGTCGTTCTTTTCAATTTGATACGAGATATGTTGGGGTTAATCGCGGCGACGAAGCGTAATTCGCCTTGGCCCGAATTCACTGACCTAAAACATTCCTGTTGTGATGCTGGTTAATTTAATAACACATAATAATGTGTAGGTGGAGAAAACAAACATACATAAACACACCCATACACACTTAGATTTTATTTATAATATATATATATTAAAGTAGATAAAGTACAAGTACTTCTTTGTTTACGGTAGACAATGCATAAAAAAATAGAAAAAATACGTCCAGGCAAAAAATTCTCCACTTTAGGCCTACATATATAGCCTATATATATATGCCGTGTGGTGTGAAATTTCTAGCTTGCCTGCTTCTGTTTTCCGTCCTAGCAAGTTTCGGGTAAAAAAAGGTACATCATCTAATTCTTCTAGTATTACTTCATTGTCACGCGACTTTTCTGTTATCCATTCTTTGACGTTTGACAGAAGCCGTAAAATAAATACAGGCTTACTTAATGTGCGATGGTATTTGAATTTCGCGGTGATTTGGTTTTAACAAATCACGTGACATAGCTCGCCAATCAGACACACATAATGGAAGGTCGAGTAGAGTCAAAGGTTACCGTTCTGTGTTGATAGTAAATATGGCGGAAGGATAGCGAAAACTGAATACTTGTGAATATTTTGTTAAAAACACTAAGCTAAAACCGTTCAGTGCGACAAGCTGGGAACAATTTTAGGTCCTGGCTAACCATTGGATCGAATTAGATGGAAATGGCAGGTTTGTGCCGGAGACAAATGCTGATTTGTAAGACAAAGAACTCCAGGAATGTGCAGACAAAGTTCTCAAAGACTCAATCATTGGGGTATACTAATAATACAGAGTTCACATTTCAACTTAAAAAATAACAAAACAACTGTGTATGAAACATTATCACGATTCCAAACTTGTTGACGAAAGTTAGAAAGTGATGTTAGAGAAGCAAGCAGCTAAAATTTTACCAACAAAAAAAGAATAATTGGTGTTAATTTGTTATGGGGATCATTTAACAAGTTGATTGATAAAGATAGATATTCTTATATTCCTAAATGCATGACAACTCGCAGTCACCAAGGAGTAAGGACTACTCGAATCAAGACCACTCAGACCAATAGAGGAATAATATGGTGAAGACTGTGTCACCATTGAGGTGAAACACCATGCACAGTACTTTAAGAAATATACCCAAGATGTTATGGAGAAAAAGAGAACCAAAATAGATGAGTTGGTACAAGAGCACATGTTAGGCCCTATTGATGAAAAAAATATGTGTGAATTAATTCCACACCAGATTGACTTTGCATGTGTCCCCTGGATGAAAATGTTGCTTTGTCCCTTGCACCACCAATCAAAACAGGGGCCTATTCTGGCGCATTCCCCCCGCGTTGCCTTACTGTAGCTGCAAAAATTTTTGCCCCTTTTGTTAAACACTACTGTTTAAAATGACAGGGTTAGGGTGACTAGAGATCAAGCACCAAATAAAATTTTCACTGTGGATACAAATCAGGCTGCATTACAGATAGATGTACTTGTTACAAGTGAAAACTTTCTTGTATGGATTTGTGTAAATTGTTCGACAGTGACATTGATTTTAATACTGATGATGATATCTATGAAATTATGTGATTTTTTATGAGTAGGCTTAAACCTGTATTCATGTACATGTATTTTTTAAGCAGTTTTTAAATACATATTTTAAAAAATGTTTTAATTAAATGTACTGTACATGTCAATAAATTTTCATGTTATATTTTGTCACTATGCTGATTAATATTGTATGGTTTTGTTTTATTTTTATTCTATTTCATTTCCGAGGTGGTTTATCTTGTCAGTGGTGCAGGCCGTGGGGAGGGGGTGACTGACGAGGTACAAGGACAGCTGTCTAGTCGTTCTGATGTGATGAGAGTAGGCCGTAGCGCCGCTGCCTTGGTAAAATTTCCATGATAGCACACTGTATAGCATATGCCCATCTTCATTAGTCCAGCTTAGGAACACAGCAGGAGGCATTAAACAGCATTTTATTTTTTTGTTCTGTTTCATTTCCGACTTGGTTTCTCCTTGTCAGTGGTGCAAAAGGAGGGTCTAACAAGGTACAAGGACAGCTGTCTAGTTACGTAAAACCGAGGTCCCTTGTATTCATTGGTGTGCATGTAAAAAGGTACGATGACAGCCGTCTAGTTGTTTGGATGTGACGAAAAACCGAGGTCCCTTGTATACATTGGTGTGCACGTAAAAAGACCCCTTGGCAGTTGGAATTCGATAGCACACTGTATAGCATATGCCCATCTTCATTAGCCTAGCTTAGGAACAGAGCAGTAGGACGTTAAACCCCATTTTATTTTCTTATTCTGTTTCATTTCCGACGTGGTTTCTCCTTGTCAGTGGTGCAAAAGGAGGGTCTAACAAGGTACAAGGACAGCTGTCTAGTCGTTCGGAGAGAGAGAGAAATGGGGTTTAACGTCCACTCGACACAAACTAGGTCATTTCGGGACTAACATATGGTTCAATTTTATTTCAATAATTCTCTTGCGCGTAGGGGTCTTTAGCAGTGGGAGGAAACCGAAGTGCCCGGAGGAAACCCACGAGGTTGAGAAGGCGCCCCTATCTCCATGCCACATACGCTCACACCAGGGATCGAAACCACAGCCGCAAGCCAGAGGTGACCAGCCAGCTAGAGGCCGAAGCGCGGCACTCTAGACCACTAGGCCATCCCACCCCCCTAGTCGTTCGGATGTTACGTAAAACTGAGGTCCCTTGTATTCATTGGTGTGCCTGTAAAAAGGTACAAGGACAGCCGTCTTGTTGATTGGATGTAACGAAAAACCGAGGTCCCTTGTATACATTGGTGTGCACGTAAAAAGACCCCTTGGCAGTTGGAATTCGATAGCACACTGTATAGCATATGCCCATCTTCATTAGTCTAGCTTAGGAACAGAGCAGTAGGACGTTAAACCCCATTTTATTTTTTTATTCTGTTTCATTTCCGACGTGGTTTCTCCTTGTCAGTGGTGCAAAAGGAGGGTCTAACAAGGTACAAGGACAGCTGTCTAGTCGTTTGGATGTGACGAAAAACTGGGGTCTCTTGTATACATTGGTGTGCATGTAAAAAGGTACAATTACAGCTGTCTAGTCGTCCGGATGTGATGAAAAACCGAGGTCCTTTGTTTACATTGGTGTGCACATAAAAAGATCCCTTGGCAGTTGGAATTCGAATGAAGAGTAGGGAATAGTGCTGTACCCGGCCAAATTTCCCTCATAGCACACTGTATGGTGTATGCCTGTTTTCATTAGCCCAGTACATGTATAGGAACAAAACAGTAGGACGTTAAACTGCATTTCATTTCTAATTCATTTTACTGGAATCATTAAGATAACTATTTGTTTTTCTTTTATATATATATTTATATACTGGTATATATCTTGTACAGTGTAAATGGGCACAAGACCTGATCTGTGTGTATTCTGTGAATATAACAATCTGAACAGCAGATTAGAAACCGTTCTCCAGAACAATGATATTATTATAATTATTATATACATTTTTCATCAATACTAGTGGTGTGTTAGATCCCTGCATTGGCCAAGAAAGTTCATCTCAATTTACCGGTGTGGTTTCCCCTTGTCAATGATGCAGAACTGAGGGGCCTGACAAGGACAGCTGTCTAGTCGTTAAGATGGTATGGGAAACCGTGGTCCAGTGTACACATTGGCGTGCACGTAAAAGATTCCTTGGCAGTTGGAATTCAATATAAGTGTAGGCTGTAGCGGTGCTGCCCGGGCAAAATTTCCTCATAGCACACTGTATAGCATATGCTTGTCTTCCATTAACCCAGGTTAGGTGCAGAAGAGTAGGACGTTAAAACCCATTTCATTTCATTTACTAGTAGTGGGGGGGTTGGGATGGCCTAGTGGTTTAGAGTGCCACGCTTCAACCTCTAGCTGGCCGGTCACCTCTGGCTTGCGGCTGTGGTTTCGATCCCTGTGTGAGCGTATGGAGATAGGTTGCCTTCTCAACCTTGTGGGTTTTAACCTCCGGGCACTCCAGTTTCCTCCCACTGCTAAAGACCCCTACGCGCAAGCGAATTATTGAAATAAAATTAAACCATGTTAGTCCGGAAATGACCAAATTTGTGTCGAGTGGACGTTAAACCTCATTTCTCTTACTAGTAGTATATGGTATTGTTGTGTATGCAGGTGCGGATCCAGGATTTTTTTGCAGGGGGGGGGGGGTCTAGGTTTGATAACGCCCAGCGCCGAAGGAGCTCAACCAATTAAGGGCGGTTTGGGGTCCCTCCCCTAGAAAAATTTGGTAAATTAGATTCAATTTGGTGCATTCTGACGTATTTCCGGAAGGTAAATACCAAAATTACAGGTCTAAAAATCGCAGACCTGGGATAAGTTGTTTTCATCGTGTCACTGCAACATTTAATATGTGGTATTATACAGTAATCCCGGCATATTTTCCACAGGTACATTGGGACAGGAACGCCCTTATTAGACTATGGCACACCTGATCTATACATCAGAAGGTATTTTTTTTTTAAATATGAATTACATGTTTGATAGTAAATATTATATTATTTAGCATCAAATATGGATAAAATAAGATCAAAAATTTGAAATATGTTCAGAAAAAAACAAAAACTCTAAAACTTTGAAAAATCACATTGACTCTATTAGTATTATTATATTATAGGTCTGGTGTGCCTTAGTCTAATAAGGGCGTTCCTGTCCCCATGTACCTGTGATATTTTCAGAAAAATTCTCTCTAACAAATGGAAACAAACCAACGTGTTCCGTCTCGTAAAAGGTATTCCGTGGTCTAATTATGGCTATTGACCCGTGACCCTATGACGTTGATTTTTGGTTTCTGATATTGTCTTAGAATTTGATTTTTTTCACCCCAGTATGGCTAAACTTGACAAATATAGTCCGAGGCGTAATTCTAGTGCTGACGTATTGTGCAATGCATCGGAAAAGAAATGTATGCGACAGTGGGAGAAACCGGAAAAACCCCACACGGCGAATCGAAACCGAACGACTACACGTTATCCCTTGCCAGGCCCTCCATCCTACACAACTGACATGGGAGGACATCTCCAGAAGTTTAGCCCGATGCGCTTCGATGAAGCGAGAGAGCCATTGTAGCCACCACTTCATTACTATTTCGGACAAAGAACCTCGTTTTTTATATATATACCGTTCAGGTCTCCAGTCCTATAGGCTACCACTGACAAGCAGGAACCCGACCGAAAAATCCTGAAAAACTTTGATAAAGTAAAAGAGCAAACGTCGATCCTATTCATTGTCCCTTCTCAGGCCCCCCGTCCTACACCACTTACACCACTTGGTATTCGATCCCTGCATTTGAAGAGAAAGTTCATCCAGATTTTATTTCGGGCGTGATTTCTCCTTGTCAGTGATGCAAATCGTAGGGCCTGTCAAGGACACCTATTGGCGTGCACATAAAAGATCACTTGGAAGTTTAAATTCGATGTAAGAGTAGGCCTTAGCGCCACTGCCCGGGCAAAATTTCCTTGATAGCACACTGTATTATTGTATCGTATGCCCGTCTTCATTATCCCAATTTAGGAACAGAACAGTAGGACGTTAGACCCCATTTTATTTCATTTCATTTCATTTAGATTCCGGACACGTCACCTCGGTTATTTTTATTTCATCCGAACGATTATACGTTGTCTCTTGCTAGGCTCGCTGTTCTACACCACTGACAATAGTGAACATCGCCAAAAATCACGAGGAACTTTGAAGAAGTTACAGAGCAAACGTCCTACCCAGTGAGCCACCATAGAACCAACTTCCTTGCGATTCCAGACACAGGACATCGTTTTTTAAAATCCCATTCGAACAACTATACATTGTCCCTTGTCAGGCTCTCCATCCTGCAGCACTGACAAAACCACGCATCAAGTGAAAACACCCGATGGATATTTTTAGAGAGCAAAGAAAGATTTGACTGAAGACTTAAAATCAATTACAGAATACAATACTATCTGTGCAAGAAGAAATTAAACTTGTATAGGACTATTACACTTTCTAGAACTTCAAACATTTTCGTTTATTATAATCCATGTCAAAATACAAAAATGCCGATACGGTAGTCAGTGGACATGCGTAATAACTGCACTTCTGAAGCGAGGGAGCGAGAACACGAGAAGACGAGATTGACTCAAAGGCGAGGGAGCGAGGGAGCGAGAAGTCGAGGTTTTTCAAAGGCGAGAACACGAGGGAGCGAGAAGTCGAGGGCGAGAAGTCGAGGGAGCGAGAAGTCGAGGGCGAGGGAGCGAGAACACGAGGTTTTTCAAAGGCGAGAACACGAGGGAGCGAGAAGTCGAGGGACGAGAAGACGAGAAGTCGAGGTGAAAGTAATCTCGTGTTCTCGGGGCGAGATCCTCGTATTCTCGCCCTGTTTCCTCGCGTTCTCGCTCTCTCGCTCCCTCGCCCTCGACTTCTCGCTCCCTCGACTTCTCGTCTTCTCGTGTTCTCGCCCTCGACTTCTCGCGCCCTCGACTTCTCGCCCTCGACTTCTCGCGGCGAGGGGACGAGATTCTGAAATGGCCGCAATAGGCTTCCATATATGATGGCCAGTGAAGGCAGATATGGGTCAAGGGGTGATCTCAGGTACAGCCCAAGAAAGCTAAATATATAAGGGTACTTATCAACCACTTGTCTCATCAAACTAAGTAAACTTCTTATGTCTTATGTCTTCTAAGTTCTATGCTAATTCACAACATCAATTCTGGTCCAACTCAGCTGGGTAAAAAACCATTTAAATTCACATCAAAACAGGATGTTGACAGCCAATGATCAGAGGGGTGAATGCACATGAGTTAGTCTTTTTATACCCTATAACAACACATGTACATGCACTCTGATGTCATAAATACAGCCCAGTCCATTTTGAGCATAAGGGAGACTGGGCAGATTTACAACAGTATGTTGGTTTATCCATCTCATGTAGTACAAGCATTTTTTTTTAATTTGCTTGGATTGTTTATTGGATCAAAAGAAAGTACCCCGTCGAAACTCACAATGCTGAATTAACTCTCTGTTTATGTTCAAACTAATGAAAGCTTTTAAATGACACACAGGACAGATAGGACATTTTAAAGAATATTTTATTGAAAACTAGCTTGTATCATCTCAAGACTATACCGATCATTTGAATTGTGCTTTTTTCCTTATAGATAGTTTTGAAGAATTAAGTCGAGGGAGTAAAGAAAAAGTCAAGACGACTGATCCATTATTAAAGTTTAATCTTTCTGCTATGTCGGAAGATGATCATAAACGGTAAGTTGTCAAACTAACGAAATTAGAAACTAGTACCTGTCACAGACAATATCAAGCACCATATCAGGTAGGCTTTGTCAAACACAGTGCCTCTGGTGCCTGTCATCTTGTCTAGCACAGATTTGTCTGTATTTTATTGATATCTTTAATATATGCCAGACACAAAGTTAAAAACCACTGTTACTGGTTTAGTAATTCCTGGCATTTTAACAGTTAATTTTTTGGATGTGCCTCTGGTGATGAATATTTATTTTATTCTAATCTAAAATTTAAACAGAATTTTCTTCTGTATATATTTTAGTCTTATATTTATGTACACCAGTGTTTAGTCTAAAAAGTAATTAAATTTCTTTTGTTTTCGTGTATGATATTCAAAAGATGTTTGAAATATGGCTATTTATGTTTCAGTAATGTTGTGGAAAAACGAGATAAATCACGACCAATCACTATAGATGATTTAGAAGCTCGTCCAGGTTCACCAAGTTTAGTTGTAGTAGCCGGCTCCGAATCTCCCAGTGAACACAGTCGCGATAAAGATGCCACAGATCGTCTTCAGAAACAAACACCTGCTTTCTTACCTCCCATCTCATTGGATGATGCATGGAAAACAACCAATCAAAAAACAGGTAATACATCACAAAATGTTTAGGTATTCAATTGAAACAAATTCTTTCAATATTCTGGATATTTTGTCTTGGGTGTTCTAATAGTTATTATACCACAATCAACGAAGTAAAGGGAGATATATTGAAATTGGCTCTGTCCTTCTTTCCAAGTTTTGAATTGGAAGCATATCTCATAAACTGCTCAAGATATCTTAATGGAAATTGTTACATATACATCAGCCTGTTACCAAATTAGAAAAGGTTGTATTTCCATGAAAACAATTTTATTTTCTTTTTTGTTTTGGACTGTATATTGCTGTTGGTGATTCATTTTGATCTCTACTTAACTTAGATGCATCATAACTCTTAGGTTAACTTTTGTTATTTTATCAGATGGAGATCAGGAATTGGAGAGACAGAGAGAGGAATTGGAGAAAGAAAGATGGGAGGAAGAAAGAAGAGAAAGAGAAGAAGAGCGAAAGAAAGTAGAAAGGGAGGAATGGGAAAGAGAACAAAGGGAGTTAGCTAAGCTAGAAGGAAGAGCTTCGGTAAGATAAAGTTAGGTGACCTAAAAGAGTTAAACTATTGGATAGTAACTAAAGAACGGATGTCCTGGTTATCAAGGAATCCCTGCATTGGACCATTGAAAAACGACAAATCATTTCTCACTTGTCCAGGTTGGCATATGGAAAGCATGTCTAGTAATTTGGATTGCACAAAAAAGCTTTGTTCACTCAACCCATATTAACATTGAGATACTCGTAAAAGGAACAGCTTGACAGTCAGAATTCGAGGAAGAGTTTACATAAACACTGCTGTCTGAGCAACATATGCCTACTTGCATTGCACTGGTAACAATAGAAGTGTCAATGGCAATATGTTAGTCTCAAAATGAATGAAGTACGGTGACTTTAAACCCCATTTCATTTTATAGTACATACATTGTGTACAACATTACTCCATTATACCAGAAGGTCGTACTGATAATAATTATCATTATATAATTTGTATATAGAGTGATGATGAGAAAGAGGAGAATGCTGGGATAGAAGAAAAGAAAGAAGAAGAAATAGATCCCATCATGCAACAATATATGGCCATGGTACAACAAAACAGACAGAAAGACACAGACACACAAAAGGTCAGTTTGTATACTGCGTCTGTCTTAATTCATGATGTGACCAGACATATTCCATGCAGACGGCTACTTACAATTTTAACATTAAATGCAAAAGTTACCTCAATTATCCAGACTCTTTAAGATTTAAATATGTAAAGGGAGGTAATGAGCCTTACCTGTATCGGAGATGCCAGGGTAGTAAATGTACTTTGACAGTAACTATTAGTGATGATAATCCATTATAAATATATACATTATTATTTTCAGGAAGTCAAATCACCAGCTAAAGTGACAAAGAGTGGACAGGTAATTTTTATGAATTTATTCTAACATCATAGAATTTTATTTATTTGATTCTGTTAACAGGTCCCAATTCTAGAACAAATGTTTGTTTTTTTTGGTCTACTTTTGTGGTTAAACTGCACATTGCTGAAAATGAATTGTCAAGTTATCAAAAGTTTTTGGTCAGGACGTTTGAGCTTAAAAATAATAACAGAGTTCTGAAATAATCTTCATTTATTATTATTAATATTATTTTATAGGATAAATCTCCCATTCCAACAGATGAAGAAATTTCTATAGCAGAAGATTTGAAAAGGTAAAAAATAAGTATTGAGGCTGCAACTCACCAACAACTTATTAATTTTATTCCTTTCTCTATTGTTTCAATACAAGGTGACATAATGTAGATATTCTGTTTTATAAATAAATTAATTGTCAGGAATGTACTACACACTAAAATATTTATAATCTAATCTATTACATATAGGTATATCAAGAGGGATCGGGTGTTTGAACGATGTAGCACATGCGCTTTAGATCTTAAGGTCATGCATTGATTCATTTGATGTCATAGCATAGTACTACAGACTAAAAACTATTTATAATCAAATTTATAACATATACGTATATCAAGGCGGATTGATAAAAAGAGGAACTGTCACAGTCAACGTCAGGATTGAGCCAGAAGCTCATTGAATAAGAAGCTGGTTCACTCCTAGTGTTCTCAGAGAAAGTTCCTTATTATTTCCCAGTGTTGTTTCACCTTGTGAATAGTGCAAGACATCAGAAAATGAATGTCAAATATTTTAAACTGTGATGAAAGAAAGTTGGATATGTATGAAACAGAATTCACAGCATAATTCTTTTAGCAGATCTCAGCTTCTGCTCCATACATTGTAATACCATGGGGTTTGTCTGACGTGGAGAGCGGACATGTACCAAAAACCGGTCGCCAAATCTTACGTATGACCCATGCATCTTTTCTTACTACATATTTTCGTAGCCTTGTGATCGTCTAGGATTTATCTTTGATCGTCTTTGCTTCTCCTTCACGTTGTGTTTACTTCTTACTGGTTTCTTAAGACGTTTGTCTTCTTCAGTTATAACAATGCAAACAGTTCGTTTTTACCTTTTTATGTAGCATAGGTATACATACAAGCATAGTACATATTACAATTACAGTCAATACTAACTAAACTCTTTCTCACGGTGTCTAGGACTCTTAGATGGTAACCCTCTGGAATCTAATCGAAGTCTGATTTAAAGACATACTATAGTTTCCTTTATAGCCGCAAGGGTATCACGCACAGTCATGCATGTTCATTACCATGAACCTGTACAATCGACGTAATGATTGGTTAAATTAAGCCAAATGATGCAATAGGAATATCTCGAATCACATGTATTTTGTTGAAAGATATAACCAGTTTGTTATGGTTCTATACCTTTTTTATATAACAATATGTCCATCATTGACTAAGTTGATTTAAGTACTTTATGTACATATATGTGAATCTACTGACTTGCCAAAGATATTAATTAATGAAGTAATATGCCATCTTATTTTCTCAAGCAAAAATTCTTCTAAAAGTATTACAACATGTGGCCCGCAGGACTCAAATTCTGCTCCATACATGTGACCCTAATTCGTATTTTAATGAGATACTTATTATTTATTTTCAGTGATAATAATTCTGATGATGGTTTTAGTTGGTGAGAAGTAAACTGATTTTATGTACGTCTGGTTTTAAATTAATACTCTGTCTTTCCGTCCATGTTTCCTCTTCTCCAATTATTGCCCATAAATAAATAAGTCAAAAATGTATTAATTATTGAGACATAGATTTATATGCCAACTGATTATATTTACCATTGATTATTAACGGAATAGCAAGAAATTAAAATGTCCATCTTTTGTGTATTTAAGAAATAGTTAGAATTCAAAATGTCCATTGTTTGTTTTGTTAAATGTACAATCAGTTTTTATAGAATAAAATATGTTATATTGATATAAAGTAAATCGATAAATGAATAGCCTTTAAATTAATTTGAGTAAGCTTTATTGAAGAGTTATGGCAAGTGCATTGGGGTTTTACTTCTGCTTTCTTTTAAATTATATTGTAGACAAAATTGTCAATTTAAGATAAACTATCATGTAGCTGTTTGCCAATATCTGCCATCTCCAGACATGGGCATAAACTCTTATCTGATTTAAAAATAGATCTGTTTCGTTTCCTTTATAATAGTTTAAAATTTGATTTGTCTTGAAAGTTATGGACTGCAGTAAAAGCCTAGTCTCTGGTACCCAGACATGCCTTGTTAGTACTTGCAAAGTATATACATTATATGGCCTGGATACTCTAGACTAGTTGTGGCCATTCAGAGTATAAAACAAATAAAATTTTAATGTGCATTTAAAGGAGATTGACATAAATTCGTTGATAATTACTGTATATTGATAATGGATGCCATACATTTCTATGTGTGTATATAATTGTAGTATATAATGTAGATATAATATATTAGAAATGTAGGTGTAGTATTTTATGTATAAATATGTAAAAACTATAATCTATATTCTAACAACTAATGTGATATTTATAATTTAAGAAGAAAAAATAAATTTCTTTTTTATTAACGTAGTTTTTAGTCCAAGATCCTATAGGCCTTACGTCCCCAGATGTATAAAGTTTCCATCTATTAACTGGTGTAAATGTTTTATGATTTCAACTTCTTCAGACCACTTTAGCTAGCAGAGGCTAGAGCAATGGTTATCAGCCTTTTTTTTGCCAATGGCACACTTTGGAACACATGGAGAAAGTACGGCACACTTTGCTAAATATATATGAAAAATATTTGAATTTTGGAAAATTAAAACATAAGCCATACAACCGTAGACACAGACCTGTCATTGACACATAGTGAGTCAAACTAATAAATAAGAAAAAAAAAGCTATGAACTTATACCAGTAGACATACTGGTTGAGACTCGCTGGGCTTGAGGCTTGTGAAAGAGTCAGAATTTTCAGATCTAGGTTATAAGTTGATGGAACTCTAGCCCCCCCCCCCCCCCACACGGTCGTTTTATGAACAGATTCTTATTAACTAAATAGTGTTGTTCACACCTGATTAAAACTGTCGTTTTGCCTTTTCTGTGCTGTATTCATGTACTGTCCCTTCTATGTTCTGCCTAAATTATCAAAGAGATAATTTTCCTGAAATAAGAAAAAAAAAACCAAGGCCCACAAATTATTCCAGAATTGTAACATCGCAACTTTTGAAATTACTAGATCTTTGGATTCAATTTAAAAATGACTCGATTAAATGTGTTTGATGTGACTTGTGTCGCAGGTATCTGTCAACATTTAAAAGGTTGGATCCACATGTAGCGCCAATGTTGAGATATAACTGATTTTGTATTCCATGATGGACAGTTCAAGCAAAATTAGGAAGCAAACCTACTCCCGCTTAATATTTCGAAACGAAAAAGAAATCATTTACTCCCTTTTGAATGTGGAATCATTGAGAGATGTAGGAATCATTTGCAAACTACAATATTGTAAAAGTTGAGATTTTTGATGTTTTCTGGAAAATGCACACTAGGAACTTTTTTTTTATTATTACTTTGATCCATAATTCATTCTCTTCTGTGAGTGACATTTAGCGATTGACACACAATTATAAATACAAAATCATAATATTGAACACAATTACTATTTAATTAAAGCGACGTTTTGTTGAGGGTTCACTCAACACAATAAACGTTGGATCATTCTGTCTCCCATATTCTTTTTACTTCCAGAGATATATGGAATATATTTACTTAAACCATCACGAATATAACCTGTACAACGATCTTCAGTCGATGCAAATATATATACAGGAATAGCCTGATCTAGTATCGATTTGATGTAATGCAGAAAAATAATATTACATAGATAACATTGTGAATTAATGCAGTTTTAAATATTTTTTTTTTCAATATTTCGAGTAACATATATTTATAAACTTAAATGGTGTACAAAAAATGAAATCAGTCATTAGAGGTATTCTAGAATGGGCTAGCGTACACAAGCCTGCAGACATTAAATTATTCCCTAGATATATTATAATATCGGAGAAAATTCATCGGAATTTTCAGACATGCCTAGTCGTTTGGGACGAAAAAGGATGTCATGTGTGCACGTTAGCGTGCGCGTAAAGTAACACTTGGAATTCAGTTGTTGTCTGGGCAAACTTTCCCACATATAGCATGTTGCATGACGTATGCCCTTCCTTATTAGCTCTTGAATTGGCCACAAGCTATTAAGATTATAGTAATCCGTTGATGATATTTAATGATACGGCTAAGTAAAGAAATAATTTCACCTATCCATATGTGTTCCTAAACTATAACCTGTATAGTGAAATTTTAGAATTCTGTCCCGATTATCGCCATTATCGCATTTTCTTCAGTGAAGCCTGTATCATTAAATATACAGATCTGGAAGTGGACTCTAAATGTCGTTCGTTTTGATCCACCTGTTTTGGAGCTTGCGGTGTTCATTCGTTATGTATTCTGGTTTATTATGGTTCTCTCGCACCCTATATTTGAGGCTTTAGGGCATACAATCAAAGAGTTGGCCCAGGGAATCACCAAACCTCTACAGGACACTTTACCCCTCTTTGAAATAAGTTGTTTCAATCACCCGGGCGGGGAACCACGCGGCGACTCGCTAGCCTGGACGTCGTATATTCGATCACTGCATTGGCCGAGAAAGTTCATCGGGATTTTCCGGCCTGACAAGGACATCTGTCTAGTGGTTAGGATGGAACAAAAAACCGAGGACCCGTGTATACATTGGCGTTGCACATAAATGATCCTTTGGCAGTTGGAATTCGATATAAGAGTAGGTTATAGTGCCGCTGTCCGGGCAAAATGTCCCTCATAGCATATGCCCACCTTCATTAGCCAAGTAGACGCAGAACGGTAGGATGTTAAACCCCATTTCATTTCAATGTATTTTCACCCGAGAGCTTCTAACGTTGGATGCGGTAATAATAGATACCATGCATACAAAACAAAGCACAAACAATATAATTATCAATTGACGATATACATGTAATCTATAATGGCACATGGACACGAAAGCGCCTATTCAAATTTCATAGATAACACAAACGGCTAGCTTCTAGAATCTGCCACAAGTAGTTTAAATAATTGGTATAAATATTGCTCAATTTAGATTGTAAATGTAAATATGTGCGTGACATATTCTAGAATCTAGAATTATACTAGAAGTTGAATCAATCATTATTCATTTAACTTCTTGTAATTTGAACCAATTAAATGTTTCTCTTGGTGATTACACGCGATACTTTATTTTATGTTGACATGTTGTTTTCTAGTATGTCAGTTCAATAAGGTTAAAAACACAATTTATCTTGGTGCAAACTCAATTAGCTGACTCGCCCCTGGCAGTGCCGGATTTAGGACACAAACATTCACAGTCGACGAAAGCCTCACAAAATTTCATGTTTTGTGGCGATCTAATGTCCTATACAGTTTGGAACGCAGCCTCCTCTCTGAATCCAAAACTTTTACGATTGATCTCATGTCTGACAAGTGTTATATCTGTTTCAAAAACATTTGTTCATAAACCCAAATATTTCGCCAACAATAATAATTTCTGAGGAGTGTTCTTAACTGGCCACATCCCCAGCCCCTCCAAAAAATTCAGTAGCCAGTAGATAATTTGTAATCATTCGCCACTTGGCAAGCACGTTTTAGCTCGAATCGGGGGTAATTTGATGTAACAAAGGCGATTGATTTTATTTTTATAATATAAGCTAAAAGTATTTATTTACACAATATGTTAGCACAGGTAAGCTATTGTTAACAAGATTAAATCCAACTTGAATTTTCTTTGTAATTGTTTAAATTCAATTCCTAGCCACTGCTTAAACCAGAAAAATAAATAGGATTTTAATGTATATAATAATAACAGCCAATGTATTGTTCGTTTGTTCATTCAATTTTCTGACTGACAATGTAAAGCCATCGGTATTATATATAGTTTTTAAAAACATCTGGGGTCACGGAAGCGGACAAAATTTCCTCCATAATGTTACACCTCACGTGTGATTCGACCTCTATAAATAATACTATTTTAATTCACATATGATTCGGTCTCCATAAACAGCACACTTATATCTCACATGTGATACGACCGTTATAAACAATACTTATATCTCACTTGTGATACGACCGACAAAGACAATACTATTATCTTACATGTGATACGGCCGACATAAACAATACTATTATATCTTACGTCTGATACGACCGACATAAACAATACTATCATATCTCACATGTAATGCGACCGACATAAACAATACAGCACAAACTGAGGCATTAAAGTGCCAATCCCGATAACTTTTTGAGGAATAAAACTGCTTAATTTTGTGTTAAAATCCTTTAAAATCCATAACCTAAGGCCTGCCTACTAACCCGATATTTGTGATACGCTTGTAAATAACTTAAACCTGACAGTCTTCATCTGGAAATGGAGAACGTTTTATTATACAGTATCTGGATAAAACCAGACTTTTTTCTATAAAAATAATTTGTAGGTGAAATTTACCTTTTGTTATCAAGCACAGGGCATGGGTCATTCACTGTATAGACCTCTCAAGAAACATTAATCGATTATCAGGTCACCCAATGAAAAAATTGACCCGAAATCTTAAAAGGGTTACGTGTCCGGATAAGCTGTGTTGACGTTCACATCCAAACGACTCAATATTTTGAGCTGAAATTTTGAGACAAGGTAAATACACCATGCCACTATATTTTGGTCCATAAATTTCATAAATACTCGGACTTTAATTTTTGAGACTCTGTTCTTATCGGGATTGTCCCTTTAACGTACATGTATATACTAACATATTGTGGTGCGATGTTATTTTAATTAAGTTAAAGATAATTGCTTTTTCAACAAATCCATATTGCAAAGACTTAATCCCAATCCATTCCTCTACTGTCACAAAAGTGTATTATATAATATTCAATTCAAATCATTTTTATTCATTTTTTTAAAAGATCACGGAAGAGCAAACAATTTATCATTCAACACTTTTCCTATAGATTAATAACCGTCACAAACATATACAGCCATTATGATAGGGCATTACCGGGCAAAATTGGCAATAATAAACTAGGTATAGGGACTGGGGATTAGGGTTTGATAAAGGGAGACAATAATAAAAAATCAGTGAACCAAGTCAGAATATTCCTTAATTAAAGGAGCTAAATCGCTAACATTTGGGACCAAAAAAATGACACAAGCGGGTCGCAGCGCATATAATACTGTAATATGAATGTATCTAAACTGATTTACATGGTTTCCGTTTTTACTCTAATTTCAAATCACTTATGTTCGGCCAGTAGTCTTAGTAACTTTAAAATGGCTAGATCCTTTTGATTTTGGGCTAAAATATAATTTTCAGTTTCAATGCATTTTATAAAGTGATTTTTAAAGCATGATTATTTGTCTTCGGTTAAAGATGCATTGCAGGGGCGGATCCAGAGGGGGGCTTTGGGGAGGGGGGGGGGGGCTACATAAAAAAAAAATAATGCCTTGCATAAATGAAATTACATCACAAAGTGATCCTAAATCAGTAGAAAAACGATTTCTCTGGTTAAAAAGTTCAATTTGTATGTTTGCCTATGTAATTTAGAGACGATGATGGCAGATTTCCGTAACCGAAACCTGGCAAACCCCCTTCTGCAAAAATTCCTGGATCCGCCCCTGCATTGGGTAGTAAGAGCTAAATCTGCCTATTTGCAGATCTTTCTTTTGGCCTCAGATTGTATATGAATTATCAATTAGACATTTATTCAGATGATAAGCCCATAATTAAATCTCTAGACCATCAAATAATTCGATATAAAAATTGTTAATCGAGACTTTGCTAATGAAGTAATTTGACTGAAATTTTCAATTTGGTTTTCGTTGTATATTTTTTAACTATTATGCGATTAGTCTTGATTAGTTTTTAGTTAACGCGAATTTTTAATAGGTTCCTGCTGGGGAGTACTGTAGAACTGCCTTGATTGTCAACTGATCGCCAATTCAACAATGTAATATAAAATAAATCAAAGAGAATTGACTCATTTACGTATTATGTATGAGCCTGTGAAACTGGTTTATGCATCGTCCGCTTCCCCCATGGTGATATCGCAGACTTGATGAGTGCTATATACTAACAAAAAAGGTCCATATACTCACCATAGGACATATACTTTAACCACTGGGGACACAATCCTATTGGTCATATTATATACGATCAATTTCTAATCAAAATCAGCTATTTCTATTTTATAATCTTTCTGACAAATCATCAAACGAAATCAATGTCTTACGATGCCGAGTACTAGTTGCAAGTGAGAAAAATAGTTTAGCGTGTTTAAAGTGAGAGAGTGTAAGAATCATTTTTTTTATATATATATAACTTTGGGGGGGGGGGGAGGGAATCTAATATTATGCCGTGTTAATGCTGCAACCGGTTGGAATGGAATAGAATTTTTTTTGCTACGTCACCGTTTAAACAAAAAGAAAACAAAAACAACACCAACACCAACGGCCGGAAATCGACGAATAGCAGGCGGCAAGTTTTAGGATAGTCTAGGCCTTATGCCTACGAATAAACACCTACACCAAGTTTGTACGTTCTAATTCAATTAGAAAGAGAGTTAGTGTCCCAAAAAGTGTGACAGACAGAAAGATAGACGGACGAACCCATTTTAATAGTCCCCCGCTTTCTTCGGTGATGTTGTCAAGAGAAAATTACCCGCCTAGAAAGTAGCGGGTTGCCTTCTCCGTTCTGTATATCCGTTCTATCAATCTGTTTCACAGAGGATTACGAAAGTGTTCTAATATCTCTGTATAAGGTGACTGCCTACAACACGTACCGTCACATCACGTGGTGTCAGTCGTTGACTCAATGGCGCGTGTATTGTTTACATAAGACGTTACTAGGTTCGTTCGGGCAGGATGGTGCCTTTTACTCATTTTAATACCCATTTACAATAAATAGCAAATATTTTTACCCTATAAATACCTCATATCTTTATTTATTTTTCCTATACATAAAATCCATGTTTTAGAATTTAATTTGTCGGTGGAAAAAAGTGAATTTCTATGACTCTTGCATAATGCATCTTTAATATGACCTAAAACAGGGATAATGCGTTATAAAACTATCAGGATCTATACAAGTCTATGATATTAGCTATCGATCTGCAGTAATTGATAGAGTCAAGTATCTCAGCAAGCCGGATTATAGATCTATCTATTATGTGCTAATAGAAAGAGGAAATTAAAAATGCCACAATGAAATCAAATAAACAATGATATTAAGCTGCAATACGTCGACCAATAAATCTTTTAATTCTATTACAGCCAAAGTTGATTAAATCTTGGCTAATATTAAATCGACCAATCACGGGTAATGTTAGACCAGACTTGTATAATACCGCTCAACCAATCGACATAATATTATTATTTACATGGCATATTAAAGGGACATTTCATACAGATTCTTTTCCGATATACGTTTTACCACGACACAAAATAGGGTTTGGCATCCTACTTTTTTGCACCAACTGGGGTCTGCTCATGTCAAATTGCACCTGTCAAGAGTTTTCGTGTGTGCACACAAACATTTAAATGGGACATCGGTTTTTGCGTGATACGAAGGACTAGACACTTCCTTGTCGGGTAGGCCTACATTACGCCAAATCTAGGAGGTGGATATATTCTAAAACATACATGTAGCTTATTAAGTTTTATTGGTGTATGTAGTGCCGGGAATTAAGTATGTTAATGCGCTTCTTCGAATTCATTAGTCGAGGAAGTTGTAAATGAAATAGGATTTCCCTTCTCACTTTTCTGTACGGGTACACACACCTTGCAGTGTTTTATGAGGAACATGTTGTTAGGATGGCATATGCGGGTCCTCTTCTGTAGACTTCTACATGTATATAAAACAGTGGTTCTCAACCAGTGTGCCGCGACACACGGCTGCGCCGCAAATTCTTCCCAAGTGTGCCGCGAAAGTTTGACTAAGAAATTTTGAAAAAAACGTGATCCTAATTGAGTATTCACTGGTGTTTACTGGTAAGTTCATAGCTGTGTTTTTCTTGATTTAGTTTGAGTCAGTCGCTGTGTCTATGACAGGATCTGTGTCTACGGCTGTATGTCGTCTATGACTTGAAATGTTTTTATTTTACAAAATTCAAATATTTTCCCCATATATTTAGCAAGGCATGCCGCAGTTTTTTCATGTCTTCCAAGATGTGTCATTGGCTGTTCCAAGGTGTGCCATTGGCAAAAAACAGGTCGAGAACCACTGATATAAAACATAGCTTATTAGGTTTTATTGACGTATTCAGTGCGGGACAGGAGGGGTTTAATTGCGCGTCTTCGACTTCAGGTGTCGAGGGAATTTGTAAATAAAAGGAAATAGGATTTGTACACACCATGCAGTGTTCTATGAGAAGCCCCCAGTCCACTCCTGCTGACTTCTATATAAAACACTGTGCTGTAACGGTTAGGTAAAACAATTGCCAAAGCTTTAAATTTAATAGCGTAGCCGGGATTACCACAACTTTCAGTTGGCGGATTAGAGGTAGTTGTTCTCTTACTTGTTAAATCCCTGTTTGCCTGCCATTGCACAATGGAAATGTTTCGCAGCACTTAGTGTCTCTTTAAGTTTAAGGTAAGTGAGATATATTGAACCGTAACGCCGTGCAATACATTACGGTATGATAGGTGTTCAAAACACGCCTAGTCTTCATAGTTACCAAGATTGAATCTTTTCCCTGGAACAAATAAGCAAAAAACACAGCAAGAAGATAGGTGCTTTTTCTGGATCTTCTATATTTTGTAAAATTTTCGAGATTTAATTCTGAAAATATTCCGCGCAGTTTAGTTCCGTTGTAAACGTATTTAAGGATTATTATTAACTTTAATATACAAAGAAACGGACCAGATTAGATAATTGTTTTCCGCACTCGTGAATGGGCGCTCAAAATGTTGAGATATATTGGAGAGACTGTTACAAACTGTGAATGACAATGCGTCACTACATTAATTACTGAAGATTAGATTTCTGTTTATGACTGTGTTATTCATCGCATTCTGTGGATATGGTGCCTGTGTCGCTTTAGGTGTGCTTTTGTTTTAAATAGGATTCTTTGTTTAGTTTTCCATACAAAATGGCACTGGTTAGAAAAGCGTCGTTTATTTTACCAGATGATGACAGATTAAGTATTTCAAGTTCTCTGTCACCAAGATCGCTCACGAGTTCGTCCTACGGTAACGTACCGACTCTTTCTAGACAATTATCACGCGCATCAATAACAGAAGGCAAACTTCCAGGAACCAGCCCGAGAGGGAATGCTGCTGCATTCGCCAGAAGAGCGTCCATAGCAACTTCGGGTTTCAAGAACCAACCTAGATCATTCAACGCGGTTGGAAAAAAGGTCACGAGCATTTTAAGAACGAAAATGGCGTTCAAGTCAAAATCGAGAACAGTACAAGAAATGCCAGCTGTTATAGAAGATATTAAGGAATTACCCAAAAGTCCACGATTTTCGTCATATTTGTCCCCAGAAGCACAGTTTGCCTTAATGAAAGGATATGAAGATGTCCTCCATGATGAAATTGCCGTCTCGCTCCCAGAATATCGGCCACACCTGAAGAGAACCAGAACGCCACAGAACACTATTGAAATTAAAAAAGGCGAGAAAACGACAGACGCAGAAGTGCACTTGACGAACCTTGATGATCACGAAGAAGCTGGTAACCTGGTTGAAAATAAAAGTAATATCATTGTTGAAGAGGAAGACATTTGGGGCTTGATAGGAGACAATCGATCTGGCAGAAGACCTAGCCTTCCAGCGCAATCGCCCTTATTCCGGTCCAAAAAGGCACCGCGGTGCTCCTCATCCAGTGTCGTCATCTCTCGTGATCGACGTCTCGTGCTTACGTACCATTTGGAAAGCGCTATGGACATATTGGACACAGTGCGTCATCGGAGTGGTGCAACGCCCATTTCTCCTCGTGTTCAGATGTGTAAACGTCCAATAACCCCTGTTAAAGACTATAATTCGTGGGCCAACGTATGGCATCAAGAATTTGACTGTAAACAGCCTGAATCATTACACAAATTCACAAACATCAGACGAGCACTACTCAAGGTTTGAAGCGTGTAGAACATAGCTTTCAGCCCAACTCAATTGTATAAGAAAAAACCAATGGATTAAAAATTCAGATGAAACTTTTAATAGGTGTCGACCAAATGATAATTGCAAAACTCTTGAATAAAAAAACCTACAACAATATATATAAAACAACCAGGCTTTAGGAACACACGAAAAGTGTCAATCCAAGATTCCACATTCTATACCTGATCTAAAAATTTAAAATGAAAATACCGAGCCGTTCGAAATCATCGGTAGATTTGCTTAATAGTGCATATAAGGAATTGTTTTCTCCAATTGTATTATTGACTTGTTAACCTCGACAGTACGAATCTAGATATGGTTACCCGGGCACCCACATAGTGTGCAATTTTGTGACTTATAGCCAACCGCACGTGGAATGTGAAACTGTTCATTTCGATGAAATAATATCACAGCGCTTAGGACAGTCTCATAGTAAAGGCGTGGTGGTTTCCAAAAGTCTTTTACCTCCGTTTTAGCAAGTGTGTTTTTGTGTGGAACAGTAGTAGTCCAATGTAAAGAACATAATATAAAAATGACATGGAAAACGGTATCTATTTTGTATGTAATGTAAGCGAAAGACAAGGTTCGGGTTACACAATTACTAAATTGCAACTGGCGTTTGTTTTGTTTTTTGTTGTATAAAACTGATATTGGATGTTCTGGCATACTTATCTTTTGGGATCAAGAGTAGAACGATAGCATATTTTCAAAAGGGTTTAATTCATAGTCAATTGCCGTGTAAGTAGGCCTACAGCAAGGAACGGAATAACGTGTGCGCAAACAATCTGGTTTGAAACTGATCGATTTTTTTAATTATTGTATACACTGTATTATATATTTATATTTTTAAGATCCTCGAAATGCAAACGTAGAAATGAAAGGGAATCCAAGGTTGCAACGTATTACGCTTTTCTCCAATGTGTCCCCCCCCCCCTTCGACAAAATCCTGGATCCGGGCCTGCACACCCCCTACCCTGCCAAAGAACCAAGTGCAAGCGAATAATCTAAAATTGGACCATACGTCAGTCACGAAATGACCTCTCTTTGCTAATATTAATTTAATAAAATGTTAATTTACTATTTTTAATTTAATGAAATCAGCTTTAAAAAATGGAAGAATAACGTTGCCATTATTATTTCATTGTTCACGGGCCAAAATTGTATGTCATATGATCAAAATACTTATTTTAGTTTTACAATTTGCAATTTCATTTGCTCCACAATACCAATGTCGCATGTTAGAATACAGAAAAGATTTTTTCAATAATACACTGTATAAGAAAGTCACATATTAGTTATTTTATATATTTCTCCATTCTGCATTCTGCATTAAATACAGATGTATTTTACGCTTATGCGTAATAGAACGGAAGGGGACGGTACTCTGTTTCTGGTCTCGGATACAGACCACCATTAAATTTCACCATCTCGATACCCACAAATTAAAGTTCGTCTGTTTGTAGCAGTTCTCCCGAAATGGCAATGTTTGGATTGAGTGTAAAGTTACACATAATCTCTCTCTCTCTCTCTCTCTCTCTCTCTCTCTCTCTCTCTTCAAGGGATCTTACTATTGTTGTTACTTCGCAAGTACAATAGGCTTGGTACATATTGTTGTGTTGATTTTATGACTATTTATGTAAAACTGTTATTTCACAAACATTTTATCTATTTACCATTTTTACTCGGAATATGTTAAAATTCCTCCGCAATAATTGCGTTTTCGTAACAGCATATCGAATTTGGCTGTGGACCGGGTTGTATAGTCTAACGGTAGCATGGAGGCCAAAGGAACGATCACATTTTTTTTTTCTTAGAAAATCGTCCGCAGCTAAATCTCGCCTGCCAAAACGTCCTCGGCTAAACCACCCCACCCCATCACACCTGTATACAAGTCCTATCGATACTTCGTTTCGTTTTTCATAGCTTTCCCCGGGACTGCTTGACGCTAATACGAGCCCGGACAAAGCAGTGCACTGGCCCCCAAAGAGCCACTCACAAGAAAAGAAATCTAAATGGTAGTTATCGTATTGGTAATTCCAACAAAACAGAGTTTAAACAGCAAGTTACTATACGTCATAAATTAACATGGCGCCCATTATTCACATACGTTAAGACGGCCACGGCACTGTCATCCTTCTATATCAATATATATCCATAGTTCTACAATCTGTAAAGCGTTTATGTATACTTTGTTTCATTCATTATTTTTTTTTTTTTTTTTTTTTTTTTTGTATATTGATACATACGTCTTTTTAATTTTAAACTTCTTATAAATATTGTTTCTGTATTGTATCTGAAATAAACGATTTAAATTCAAATCCCATGTACATGTCTTTATAATATCAAATTTATATAAAACTTAACCCAAGACACCCACCACCCGAAGTCCTGAAAAACACATCTGCAGTTGAATGTTTTGCTGCTCTTCAAGAGAGATTTGTATTACCACCTGTCGATAAGGCCAGCAATAACATTGCCTTTATCTGTAAAAAATACTATAGTAAAAAATATCCTTACCGAAGTTGGACTTTGACCTAACACCAATAATGACACTTGTAAATGTATTACGGATTTAATTAGATTTTGCATAACCAATATTCGTTTAACAGAAGTAATGATATTAGAGATAATGTGAAAATAGATGCACTACCTTATATTTATTCTATACCGAATTTTCATAAAGATCCAGTAAAATTCAGATACATAATTTCCTCCAGCATCTGCCAGACAAAACCTTTGGCAGTAACTATATCTAAAGGCCTTAAATTATGCCAGGCCCAACATGCCATTTGGTGCAAAACACTTCGTAATTATACTGGAATTAACCGTTTTCTCATAAAAAAATAAACCTATAGTAGATACTCTAGATAAAATCAATAACAAAGACAATGCAAAATCATTAGAAACTTTCGACTTTTCTACCTTATATACTATGCTACAGCATGCAGATCTCAAAAATAATTTGGATTGGTTCGTAGATAAAGTCTTTAATGGAGGTTTCGGAAAAAGCATAAACTTGCTGGCCATCTAATCAGAAGATGCAAGATGGATTATAAAACGGCGCAATGCCAACACTGTAGTTTTCGATGAAGACAAATTTCAAAATATCATACATTTTCTCATTGACAATGCCATATTTGAGGTTGGGGATCAGATAATACAACAAACTATTGGTTTACCAATGGGAACTGACCCCACCCCATTTATGGCAAATGCACATTTTTATAAATACGAATTCTGCTTTCAAGACCATAAAAGAAAAACAGATTACAAGGTAGCTAAAAGTCTAAATTATACCTTCCGTTACATTGACGACATAACACCAATCAATGATAACGGTAATTTCAATAAATATAAAGATGAAATATATCCTCCTGAACTTATATCGAATAAAGAAAATTCTGTCACTACAAATACATCTGTCCTTGACCTGGACATCAATATAATTAACGATAAATTTGATGTCGGTATATTCGATAAAACAGACAAGATTTGGTTTTAAAGTAGTAAAATACCCGCCAACTTTCAGTAACATACCAGATACTACACTATATAATGTTTTCTATTCACAGGCATTACGATTTTTGAAAATATGCAACAATAAAGAACTATTTCTTTCCCGAATAAAAACTCTTAATTTTAAGTGCACTGCCAAAGGCGGTACACAATTACGCATTTTTAAATAAATTTCAAAATTTCCATTTCTTCAACATAAAATTTATTTATTTAAATTTCTCCTGTCTGGATTATCGCCCTTATTTATTATGCCTTTATAAATACACTAATAGCCTACGATTTCTACAGCATTCTTGTTTTACATTTCTTGTGTGGGGTATTATATAATAATTATACTATGGTTTGTATAATTACATAACTTAATAATTCCAGTTGGTCGCAAAAACTAATAATTTTTTTTAGCTTTTAACGTTATTTTATCCGGATTGTCGCCCTCTAAGCTACGACGTCATTACCCATATAACGGTTTGAATTTCTTGAATATCGATAATTGACCAGCTAAATCCATAATATTAAATGTTTCGTATACTAAACGATAGCATGGGGCAAAACTTTTTAAAAACCAAACAAATTCTAATGATTTTCTGATAATTACTTAATATGCGACAACTCTTGATGACTGCCCGGACGACTTAGCTACCATGGGCGTATGTTTCGTTCCCTGGCAACCTATTTTATCATCCCTTGGACCACACCTCAGATCAAAGAGAAGGGCTGTCATGTTACATATTGTGTTTCAACTTCACAAAAATAAATAAACATTATCGAATATTTAAAGGTAGACAGTAATAATTGGTACACGTTTATATAATTTATACACTGGGGATTTTAGTCAAAGAATTATCGTTCCAATAGCGAGTTTCAGTGATCGAACTAGAGTACTGAACTTTTATATTTAATTCCAAAAGGGAGAGGGGTTTTACATAGGCCGGTATTAAACTAGTGTAGACAGTGCACGGTTTAAACACTAGTGTTAAAGCCCCAATAACACTCTTGTTGTAACTGAATAATATGTCCCAATCTTCATTCTGGTCAACAACTCGTATTATTTTAGAATATTCCAATTAAATGATGATATAAATTTCATCTTAACACACCTATTTGGAAAAATTCAACCCATTGATTTGAAAAGTCTAACGTAAACCTTTTCAAATGTGACTTGGATTTTAAAATATTTTCGAACCCTCTGGACAAGTAAAATAGGTTGTAATGGATAATTTACACAACTGGTAGGACACTTAAACATCTAGTACTTAGAATAAGGGTATTATTTATTTTCTGGAGATACCAAGCCAGCAAGAATGTTATTGTCCCTTTAAGAGATGATCGAGTTATAAGGCATGAAAAGAACACCATGCACCACAACAACACAGCGTAACCCGGGACTCGAATTGTGCTACGAGTCAAATTAGAAAAATTAAGTTGAAAATTAGAAGAATTTAGCTGAAAATTATAAATAAAATTAAAATAGGAAATAACCACTCGCAAAGAAGTAGGTAGTATTTCTGTCGTGTAAAGGTTTTCCTCGTAAAATTCAATTTCATTTAATTTTTTATCTTAAATTTGTTTTATATAACGCTTATTTTATTTGAAATATGATTTATTTTGTCATTAGAATTAAATTTTCATTTGGCAGGCTTCGACTTCATTATTATTATTAATATATACTCTAGGTTTAGGTGGTTCACGTCACAATAAAATGACGTCATAATAGCGCCCATGTCACCCTAAAGCATACTTTCATGCAAGAATTCAACGCGAACACTTCTAAAAAAAACTATGGGAAACAAATTTTCGCTACCAAATGCTTTAAAATGCAGCTGTTTTTCGAAGAAATCTGTGAATGTTTTACAATTGCCACAAGTAAATCAGAGTGCCGTAGAAGAGGTTCAAACTAGTCTCCAAAGCACTCCAGAATTAACAAATAGCTTTATTACTGGAAGTTCCCGTTCTCTTTCCAGGAATAGTTTGAAATCCGAGGAGATTGATATCGAAAGTCAGTCCACTGATGGAGATGAAGAAGATTTTGATGTTCCAAGAAATCCCAGAATTGATTGTCAAACAAGAACTCTAGCAGTCAACTACAAAGTGGACCCAAGTCTTCCACACACCAACATTAGCCAGAGTCACCATGATTTGTTGTCTCAATTCCTGCCAAATCCTGTACCCAGGCGGGCTGATAATTTCAACAGAACATTAAGACAAGACAGTGCCGCAAGAGCTAGAAAGAAGAGGCTTGCTAGAACGATCGGGTGTGAAGCAAGACCTTGGCGACCACGAGCAGCTGTAGGTCAAAGAACTGTTCCTGTCATATCTCAAGAATTTGTCCTGCCAGGTTATATTCCCGATGCTTCTGAAAGATTAGAAGCGGATACGCCACTTCCACAAGAAAGTAAACAAAGATATTTAGATGTGGAGCGAGACTTAGAAAATAAGCCCAAAGACTAAAGTTAACTCCTCACTAAAAGAAAATGGTGTAAATCGTGATATATGGTAAGTATTGTTACAATCTCCGAATATTGATTGTAGTTTACACATTCAAAAGCTACCTAATACCCCATTCAGACAAATCTGCACTACAACCGACTACTCAAGATTACTCACAGTATTCAGTCCAGTATCGAGAAATTTGAAATCGCTCAAGTTGGACTGTATCTTTGGGTATTTGCGGTGATAGAAAATAGTATTCATCACTCATATTTCGTAAAATAATTTAATTTAGTTGTATATTATGTTCATCTCTGTATAATTCTTTTTTTTTCAAGAATTACCAGGAAAGCAGTGAGGGTTAGTAAGGAAGGGTATAGCAGGTAAATACATTATCGCAAGTTCCAACAAAGATACGGTTTTAAAAAGAGAACGAAGATCAAATCTTGTGAAACCTATTAGAACCGATTAACTATCAAATGATGAAGATTTAAGAAAATCAAACCAAGAATTCAGAATAGAAGCCCAATATTATGGTAATACTAGTATTATTATACGTTATAAGTACTATTTACTGGTACATGGTGAACATAATGATATAATCAATATTAAAATGCAGTATACTCTTAATTTTAAACCTGGGATCCAAAAGTTGCATGGCTGTTGGGAAAGTTTTACCAAGCTGAACCAAGATCGTTTTGCTTGGCGGTAAAAAGAATGAATTTGAGAAACAGAGAACACAATAACCGACTACAATTGCCTATCGGTGTGTGGTAATTTTGATATATATGTTTATCAGCAAATCAAATCAGTTGTTGATTAGCACTTTTGATCATTTGAGATGCAGTGATAAAATACATTATGCATAATAAATAAAAAATTACATATAACTATGTTGTAACAGTTTACAATTAAATTAAAGTTTTTATAACCACAATGTTTACAGTATTATTATTGTTTTTGGGGTTTTGCCATTTTGGAAAATGCAAATTTATTATTCGTATTTTGTGTATAACTGACCGGTGTTGTTATGTAGCCATGGAGAGGGGTTCATTAGTCCGCGGGTGCACTTGTCCGCCGCTATAATAAATTCATAATTGTGGGTATCAATAAACCTAGCTCTAACCCAACCCTAACCCTAATAATAGATATCGGTGGACTAATGAACCCAAACGCTAACCCAACCCTAACCCTATAGATCGGTGGACTAATGAACCAGCGGACTGGTGAGCATTCCCCTAGCCGGTTTAACCCCATTTTCCCACATTTGATTGTTTTGATAAAGGATTAGGAGGTTACTAGATCGTGGGTGTAGGACTATAGTCTGTTCTAATTAATACGTAACACTGGTGTAAACTTCTCACTCTAATTATTTTTACTGGTGAACTCTTCCCACTACCAGTAGATTGGCACAAATTAGTGAAATCAGTACATTAATAAATTTACATTGTGAGCTGTTTTGATGTAAAAAAAAAAAAAAGACTGTACAGCCAGGGTTACCATTCGCGATGGTATTCTAGCATCGCCTCTTCCTCACCATGATCACCCTTCAGATGAGAACAAGATAGCAGTCCAAGAGGTTGTGGAGAAGATGAAAGCCAGTGTCAGAGGTGACTGTAGGGCTGTCCTTCTTTGTACAAAGAAGAGCTTCGAGGTAAAATTATAATCTTTCCTTTGAAACAATATTATTATGAAGATTTACAATTACAGAGTTATGGGATCTGAAAACAAGCAAAGGCTTATGTAAAACGATAAGTGAAGTGTACTTTCATTATTTATTTATTGATAATCTAGAAACACAATTAGTTTCTGTTAATATTATATTAGATTTTAATATATTCAATGTTCATTGTTTCAGCCCTCAACTACCGCAAAGGACATGATATGGCGGCAACCGTCCCCACACTATACAGCTTACAAGCCAGTCTATACCGGTCCTTTGATCCCCGAATCAACCAGTTTGCCGACTATGTCACAGAGCAGTGGATCGACGGTGACAGATAAATCTGGAACAACAAATCATTTGGAAGGTTGGCACTGTAAACTAAAGAAGCTTGGTCGGGGCCATCCAAATATATACAAGTTCCTAGACTTGATTAAGACATGACAGGAAAATATAGAACTAACCATTAGCCAGCTAGACTCGCAGGGGGCAGACTTGCTCTAAAAAGAAGAATGTACCGCTGCCTTGGTGAGAAATAGATGTGGGGAAAGTGAGGTGTCTCCCCCTAGCCATGTGTGTGGTGGGTCGGATTTTTCACGCCAATCCTTCACAGTACCTTAGCCAACGGCAGACGATATATACATGTTGCTGCCATGTGTTTGTAATCAGGAAGTCCTTTTCGGTGTTTTGCTGGGTCTTTTAATAAATCTAACTGATCGGCAATGTTTCTTTTTGTTTTTAATCAGAAGGCGCGATAGGTATAACTCTAAATTGTGTAGTACACAACAGAATATTTCAGAGGAACTATATTGTTTGTTAAACGAGACTACTAGTATCCAAAATAGCTAGATTCAGAGCTCTGGCTACAATGTAATCACCCTAAACGTGGAATCTTTTTATCATGTCTTGAACCACACAGCAGATCAAAGAGAAGGGCTGTCATGTTACGTATTGTGTTTCAACAAACTGGATAGTGAGACGACGTGACATTTTTGGATAAAATGAATAATTCGTGAATTTTCTTGGATATTTAAAGGTAGACAGTAATAATTGGTACACGTTTATAATTTATATATCGGAGATTTGAGTCAAAGAACTTTCGTTCCAATTGCGAGTTTCGTGACCGCCAAAACTAGAGTACTGAACTTTTATCCCAATTATTTAATTCCAATCCGTTTCTCACCTTGGTATCATTATAATTACCAAAAGAGAATCGGTTCTAGACGAGTTATTTGCCCCTGAGTTAGAAACTAGAGTCAGACCTGTTATTTGATAATCTCGCTTACGAACATGGACTGTATATTCCAGTATATTTACGAAATGCCATTGGAATAATTTAAGTTAACTTAGTCACAAATATAAGCTAAATGTATAATGGCCCTGGTAAATTCCCAAATGAACATAACGTGACATAGCCCTGGTAAATTTCACACAATGAAAATCAATGAAATTCAGTTTAACGTTCTACTGTTCTGCACCGACTTGGTTAAGACCGGAGTACGCCATACCGTGGGTCAATTCAAGTCCCGGATTACACTTGTGTTATGGTATAACTGGTGTTCTTTTTACACCTTAACCCGAGCCCCTCAATACCAGTGTTAACAAAAACGCCAGTGTTATTTTTAAATACTCCATTTTCAGTTTTGTCTCCTTGTCGAAGATGCGAACGAATTGGAAGCTTGGCAAAATTATTAATGGCATGACTCCAACGAGTAAGTTTGGTGCTTAGACATGAAGTCCCCTATAAGCTACCTCTCAATACTATCAACTGTTCAGTGACCGAATGGTTAACGCGTGCCCGTTGCATCATAAGATCTGTCTTTTGAGTCAGTGACATGGTTTCGTTTAATGTTTACGAGAAATTCCAGAAAGGAAATTTCGACTGAATAATGACCAATAGATGAACTTTCTACAGAATATATGAAAACAAAAAGAAATCATCAAACATCCCAGTTACTGATCTTCACGAGAGCTAGTCCATGCAAAGAATAGGATGCATTAGAACAGGAAACAAACATAGTGGAAATTCTTTTTTAAAAAAAGCGTTAGTGTTATATTTTTTAAATTATTTTCACCGGTATTAAACTAGTGTAGACAGTGCACGGTTTAAATAATATGTGTTAAGAGATGATTGGGTCAAGGCATAAAAAGAACACCATGCACTACAACAACACAACCTTAGCACAGGCGTAACCAGGGACGGGAATTGAGTCATTGACCCGTTGTGCTACGAGTCAAATTAGAAAAATTAAAGTTGAAAATTAGACAAATTCAGCTGAAAATTAGAAATAAAATTGAAATATGAAATACCCCACTCGCCAAGAAATAGGTAGTATATCTGCTTCCGTGCAAAGGTTTTCCTCGTAAAATTCAGTTTCATTTAATTTTTATCTTAATTTTTTTTATATAACGTTTATTTCATTTGAAATATAATTTATTTTATTATTTAGAATTAAATTTGTATTTGGCCGGCTTCGACTACAACTACAATAATTATACTCCGCGTTTAGGTGGTTCACATCACAATACAATAACGTCATAATAGCGCCCATGTCACTCTAAAACATACTTTCATGCAAGAATTCAACGCGAACACTGCTAAAAACAACTATGGGAAACAAATTTTCGCTACCAAATGCCTTAAAATGCGGCTGTTTTTCGAAGAAATCTGTGAATGTTTTACAATTGCCACAAGTAAATCAGAGTGCCGTAGAAGAGGTTCGAACTAGTCTCCAAAGCACTCCAGAATCAACAAATAGCTTTAATACTGGAAGTTCCCGTTCTCTTTCCAGGAATAGTTTGAAATCCGAGGAGATTGATATCAGAAGCCAGTCCACTGAAGGAGATGAAGAAGATTTTGATGTTCCAAGAAATCCCAGAATTGATTGTAAAACAAGAACTCTAGCAGTCAACTACAGAATGGACCCAAGTCTTCCACACACCAATATTAGCCAGAGTCACCATGATTTGTTGTCTCAATTCCTGCCAAATCATGTACCCAGGCGGGCTGATAATTTCAACAGAACATTAAGACAAGACAGTGCCTCAAGAGCTAGAAAGAAGAGGCTTGCTAGAACGATCGGGTGTGAAGCAAGACCTTGGCGACCAAGAGCAGCTGTAGGTCAAAGAACTGTCCCTGTCATATCCCAAGAATTTGTCCTGCCAGGTTATATTCCTGATGCTTCTGAAAGATTAGAATCGGATACGCCACTTCCACAAGAAAGTAAACAAAGATATTTAGATGTGGAGCGAGACTTGGAACATAAGCCCAAAGACTAAAGTTAACTTCTCACTAAAAGAAAATGGTGTAAATCGTGATATGTGGTAAGTTGAATCGACTGTACTTGTTACAATCTCCGAATATTGATTGTATCTTTGGGTCTTCATGGTGATACTAATTACCTCTCATATTCACTACAATACTTTAATTTAGTTGTATATATTATGTTCATCACTGTATAATTCTATTTTTCAAGAATTACCAGGAAAGCAGTGAGGGTTAGTAAGGAAGGGCAGCAGGTAAATACAATATCGCAAGTTCCAACAAAGATACGGTTTTAAACCAGTAGAAGATCAAATCTTGTGAAACCTAACAGAACCTAGTAACTACCATGTCTGTGAAAATAATCGATGAAGATTAAAGAAAAACAAACCAAGAATCCAGAATACAAGCCCAATATATAGACTAATACTAGTATTATTGTATGTAATTAGTACACGGTGAACATAATGACATAATCAATATTAAAATGCAATATCCTCTTAATAGTAAACATGGGGTCAAAAAGTTGCATGTCTGTTGGGAAAGTTTTACCAAGCTGAATCAAGATCGTTTTGCTTGGCAGTATAAAAAAAAATTCTGAGAAACAGAGAGCACAATAACCGACTACAATTGCTTAGCGCTGTGTGGTAATTTTGATAATATATCAGCAAATCAAATCAGTTGTTGATTAGCACTTTTGATTATTTGAGGTTCAGTGATAAATACATTATGCATAATAAATCAATAATTGCATATAACTATGTTGTAACAGTTTACAATTAAATTAAAGTTTTAAGCCTTTATTATCACAATGTTTACAGTATTATTGTTGTGTTTGTGTATTTGTCATTTTGGAAAATGCAAATTTTTTATTCATATTTTGTATAACTGGCTGGTGCGCGCCTGTAGCCACAGGGGTGGGGCGGGGGGCAAAAAAAATCAAATTAGTTCCCCCCCCCCCCAAAAAAATAAAAAAAATATTGGTTATTTAGGAGTGTTTAAATTGGTAGGCGACCACGCCGGTGATGTTATGCAGCCATGGAGAGGGGTTCATTAGTCCGCAAAGGCACTAGTCCGCCGCTATAAGAAAAACTATAAATGTGGGTATCAATAAACCTAACCCTAATCCAAACCTATTCATATTTTGTGTATAACTGCCCGGTGCTGACCCGTTGCTACGTGGGTGTGGGGCAAAGAAAATTGGTGCACCGAGGCCTGTCTGTCATCATCACCTCCTGATCCTCTTGTCTTGATAGCAAACGTGCGTATTGTGTGTAAAACTGGCCGGTGCGGGCGGGGGTGGGGAATCGAATTAAGGGAGCTATGGAGAATCGAATTAAGGGAGTTATAGGCCACTAATTTTTCATGGATTTATGTGTTTTGGGTCAATTTAATTTTCAGTTATCCCATGAAGGCTTTAATAATGACATTACTGTCGAAATAAGATTGGCACAACATAAATACAATGCCACAGACTTATCATGCACTCACAGGGATCAAAAATGGACTCGATTTTGCTCTTGGAAGGGCCGTGGCATTTTCACGTATTTCGGCCCCGGTGACAAATGTGTCACCAATCAAAAAATGTTCAATGACCTTCAAATAGATGATTTTTGAAGAGTTTAGCTCTGGACATATAAGTACATACAAAACTACCATGAGCTACTAGAGTATAGGGTTTTTTTTTCAATCGGAATTCGTTTAATATATCTTAAGATTTGTGCAATGCAGTTTGGATTCAGTTTAATTGAAAATCAAGGGCGTTACATGCTAGTAACAAAGTTGTATTCAAATGACTTAAAAAAATTGCTCTAAGGAAGTCCTTAGAATCCACTAGGGCCCTATATTGTGACTGAAGCAAGGCAGAAGACATCGGTAGTGGAACCATTTCTACAACGGACTGGACCTCGGAATTTCGACCAATCCGAACGAATATAAACACTGTCCTTGTCAGTTCCCCCCCCCCCCGGCCGTCCTACACCACCTACAAGATCAACCGAGGACCTTTCAGGGGCGAACTCCAGAGCTAAAGTCTTTCTCACCGACCCGCCTCTCCCGCACACAATATGGAAAAGCTATCTATTAAGAGATGAAAGCAAAAAAAATAAAATAAATAAAAGCCAATATTCATTTATAAAAATTCTGAGTTTTGAAATTGTCCTTATAAGTCCCTGTGGTTGTGTATATTTATAAGAAGTGTCAGAGCATCCACCTTTCTCTTAATTATTCAAGATCCGCCCGTCTGATTATCTGCCCATGCCATGTTATTGATTTCCGGTGTATCAGATTCTCCGCGGGAGGAGAAGAGAACGGCCGTATGATTGTAATGGCGGGTTGTTTACTATAATGTCATGTCCCAAAGTGGAATTAACAAACATAACCGTAACATGCTACCGCCACCTCGTAAGGTCAGTTAATTCTTCCGTTTATATCGTCTGTCAACATGTTTTTGTTTGCTGTTTGCCGTGACGTGATGTTGGAGCATCAACTGCAAAGAATATTTTCTCTTTCGTGTTGAAATTTCGATTTCCATTTTTATTGCAGGTGAAGCCGTCGGTGGCTTTGAAAAATATCCACAGTGAACAAGTGTCTAAATTACAAACGAAACATCAACAGGAATGTGATCTATTAGAAGATCTACGGTAAGGTTATATTGTCATTTTTTCAATTAGGTTATCTTGTGATCGTTTAAATAAATAAAAGGATTTGAAGACTTTGACGAGATAAACTGATTACATCGCTGATAAACGGTCACGCCCCCTCGACTGTAAAGTGTAAGGCTAAGAATACCGTTAGGCCACTTCAGTAGCCTGTGACAGGATAGGGAACCCACCTACTGACGACTGTGATATATTTCACTGTCAGCTTTAATAGGTTGTTCATGGTTCACTGTTTGTAGTTAAAAGGTCGTCCACAGTCCTTAACTTTTATTATTTATAATACAATTAAATAAATCACCTGTTTTTTGTGGTTTTTTATGAATTGGGAACTGAGTGATAGACTTCTACATTGATTATACATGTACATATACATGTACTGCTTTTTTAACATTTAGTTTTAGTTAATAGTTTCAACTGTCACTCCCCTTTTCATTAAATAGAATAGGAATGTTATACTCTGTCATGTGTGTAGGTAAGAAGGTTATCAACTGTCCATATCTATAATTTTTGATAGATCAGTTGTTTTAATAAAATTATGGATTACAATGCCTGCTAACTGAGAGCCAATTCTTTAATCACATCTAGAATTACAGTTGAATATTCACAACAAAATCATATGCAAGGTACATGTATATACATGTACATGTATACTTCATTGTCTGTTAATAATGTTACGTTACACATAGGTTTGATTTTAAATGCATAGTTGTCATCAGTTTGAAAACGTGACCAGTATGTGCTGCGAAATGTCATTATTAGGTGTGTTTTTATTGTAAATATTTACAGAGTATCCGCCGACACAGTGTTTGCATTGCTCGTGTGACTAAGGAGAATATGGAATACATGTAAAATAAAACATAAGTACATTGTAAATGAATATCAACAGAAAGTTTTAAAAAAAAGGATTTTCAATTATTTTTTATTAATAGCTTTTAGATTGTTTTTTGCATAAATTAAAAGAAGACTTTTCCATACTTTCACTGAAACATCTCGGCCATATGATAAAAATTGTGTTTTAGTAAAATGTGATCAAAAGATAACTTCTGTGATTTTTGAATGAGTTCTAGAGCTTTCAGGATTTTTGAAATTCGATTCTCACTTATTGGTGTTACATCTACATAACATGTAGCTACAGACTGACAAGGAAGATGTGTCTAGTTGTTTGGGTCATACGAAATATATGGAAATGAATATACACCAGTTTTATTCTTAGTATAGTACTCAGGCAGGGGTTGGGTGATCAAGTGGTCTGTAATCACGTGACGTGGTTTCATTCCCCCCCGATTGTATGCGACAAGCAGTGGAGTCGCCTCTCCATCCATGTGGGTTTTTCTCCAAGTCTTCTGGTTTTCTCTGAACTGCTAAAGACCCTTAGAGACATGTGCATTATTGAATTAAAATTGAACCATTTTAGTCTCAAAATGACCTAATTGTGTTGATATTAATAGATATCATTATGTACCAGTAGTTGTAGTTTGATGTACAGTTATCATGTTGTTCTCTCTCCGTATTAATATTCAACAAAGAGATGTACATGTATATGATAAGACTAGGCTTAAACTGATTGATATGTCAGGGAATATACTCTACCAGAACTTGTTAGATGTTTAATTGTTTCCTGGTATTAGCAATCATCTAAAAAGAGACAGGATTTAAACTTCACCGCTTCAAACCAATCTTGTCAATTATATGTCGACCTGTGTAAAATGGTTTATCTGAAATTGACATAGGCTTGTTTCATTCTACTTGAACATGTATTTCTAAAAATACATTTTACAATGTTGAGTTGATTGATAAAAAGTGAATGATATAGCAGAATAGATATGTTGAATAGATCTCGCTGTTTTCTAAACTTATACATTTACAAACTTTATAAACATGATCAGCGCTTAGTACATCTACATGTTCAACTACAATGTAGTGTATCAATGCAACTAGGGTGGATTTAAGATCAACACATGAATCAGAAATGGGTCTACAAATGATCATATGAATTCAATAAAGTATTGACAAAAGCAGTTATATAATGAACAGTTCTTTGGATAAAAATTACTGTACTTTAATCAGAGCTCTGTTTCTACAATAATTCTCTTGTCATTATCAAGTACAATACTGATACGGGGGGGTGGGATGGCCTAGTGGTCTAGAGTGCTGCGCTTCAACCTCTAGTTAGCCGGTCACCTCTGGCTTGCAGCTGTGGTTTCGATCCCTGGTGTGAGCGTATGTGGCATGGAGATAGGGGCACCTTCTCAATGTCGTGTGTTTCCTCCAGGCACTCTGGTTTCCCCCCACTGCTAAAGACCCCTACGCGCAAGCGAATTATTGAAATAAAATTAAACCATAAAATTAAACTGAAATGACCTAGTTTGTGTCGAGTGGACGTTAAACCCCAATCCTCTACAATACTGATGCAGTAGAAACATAGATCCAATATAAGAATATAGTAATTGTTATCCATAGAACTGTTGTGTTTAGTTTATATGTTCAATTACTACATGTACATGCCGTTAAAACAGTACAGTTGAGTTATGTCAATGGGGTTTTTTAATTTCGGTGTTTGTGACCACTATTGGTACTGTAAATGTACATTATTGGTCCAGGGTAAAATCATAAAATAAGTGACCACTATTGATAAACCATGTGTATATATACATGTAATGAATAGCAATACTTTACATTACATTTGTACTGTATTTGTACTCTAGAAACAAGTACATGTATTTGTAGTGTGTACGAATGTAGAAAAGAACTACATGTGATTGTACTACATGTATAATGTAGAAACTACTACATGTATTTGTACATTATGTTCATGTGGAAATAACTGTTTGTACTTTAAGTACATGTAGAAACAAGTAATTGTACTATCTGTAAAAACAAGTAATTAATCGTACATGTATACTATGGAGAGAAGTTACAGTACTATTTTTACTGAATGCATCATGTGTATTAAAAAGCAATTAATTGTGCTATATTTAAAATTTGTGCTGTATTAAAAACCAATTAATTATGCTATTTTATTATACTTCTTTATGTGAAATCAAGTATGTTTGTTAAGTGAAGAAACAAGTATTTGTACTGTCTGTAGGAACAAGTATTTGTACTAAATGAAGAAACATGTATTGATTGACTAGTTCAATAAATTAAGATAAAGTTGGGAACATCCACAAAAACATGCGGCTTTCAATTCATTTCCTACATCTTTTTTGTGATTTCTTAAAATAGTTCTGTGAAGACTGGATGACTGTGTTTTAGAATGTAGTTTTGATCAATAAGCCAGTCGGAGTAAACAAACACTGAGTGATTGATGTTGGAGTGAAGGAATGGGGTTTCAAGAGAATTAATGGTTTTTACTCCCAAGTTCCATTCTACGAATGGCATTGATTTCTCAGAGACTGTATTTCTAGACAGGACAGTAAGATTGGCTAGATCTCTTCAGTTTATTAAAGTCTTTTATCCTTGAACTAGAAACTGTACTTTATACGATCTGGGTTACAACAACACAAGCAATAGTTGGGTTTTTATATAAAAAAAAAAATGAAATGAAACGGTGTTAAACATTCTGATTCTATTGGGCTAATAGAGACGGCCATTCACATATACCATGCAGTGTGCTATAAGGGAAATTTTGCCTGGACAGCAGCACTATAGCCTACTCTTATTTCGAATACCAGCTGGCAAGGGTTCTTTTACGTGCACGCAAATGTGTACACATTATCTTGGTTTTTCATCCCATCCCAAAGACTATAAATTGTCTCTTGTCAGTGTCCCTATATATTTGTTTTTGTGTAAAATTGTGTGTGGTGCAGTCCCCCTGCACTTACTATTATAAGGAGAAACACAGGATCTTCTGTTGTTCTCCTGGTCCTTTGCTTTCTGGCAACTGCAAGTGAATTATTGTAATAAAATAATACCATATGTTGGTCCCAAAATGATTTTTTGTCGCTTTTATTTTGTGAAATACGTTATACTCAGACATTCTTGTCAATATATTTTATTCCATGTTAGTGTGTAGTTTTAACGTGATGAAATTCTAATGTTTGTCACGTCGCCCTTTTATCGCTGATTATTACAGGAAATTATCACTTCTAATATCTCCTCATTTCCTTTTCTTATCTCAATTCTCAATAGCTTTTCTACATGTAGAATCCACTTGTATTAATGTGTGTGCATAAATACTGCTCAAAAAACACACACCAACAAAAAAAACCCAGGTGATTACAATACATGTGGATTGTGTGTGGGAAGATCAAAGGACATCTCTGTGTAGACCATGTATCTTAATGGTCAATTGTGAATTAGAACATCGCAAGTTTAGTGTATTAACAAAGTGGCATTAGATGTTCTAGGAATAGTTATCATATTCTATCTGATGTGGGACAACCTCCCCACAAAAATGCTAACAAATTAGTGTTCTGGGACAGTGGAATTGAATGTTCCAGGAAGTTATCATATTCTATCTGATGTGGAACAGCCTCCCCTAAAACACTGGCTTTAATAATTTTGATTAAACATGCATTATGTTACATAAATTATTAATTAGGCATTAGATTTGTACCAAGACCGTAATCAGCACTCGTTGCCATCATATAGTCTAGATTTTCAACAGATTTAAATCAATCTGCAATTCAACGGCAGTTGTCAATATAATCAAGACTTTGTTTAATATAGTAATAACGGTAGTAATAAGTAAAGTTTTCAACATATTCCCTATTTATTTATTAACTTTTAAAGCAAGAACAGTTGCCTCTTTTAGTCTTTATCTAATCTTCGATAATGCCCCTTAACAAATGAATTATAGTATTACTACTATATGGACCTGAAAGCATTGAGCATACTCTTTAAATTGTGATGTCGTATCAAAAACCAAGTTCAGTCAATGATACACAAATGGCCAAGGAACAAGTCTGCCCAGTATCATGCCAATTGTACTTAAACTGTTGAAACCTTAGACTCTATTTCAAAAAAGTGTCCTCTTCCCAAAAAACACATGCTAGCATCTGAAAATAGTATATATGATGATGTATAGTATTTACATAGGTTATATAACCTGTGAGTGAGTACACACCTGTAGGCTAAAGGTCATCATCTACATCTTTGTCTTATTATATATTTATTACCTGGTTATCAATCTTAGCTAATTATTTAATCATTGATAGATAGACTATTGATAGATTAATTAACCTAATTACAGTCCATGACTCCACATACCTATACCTATATTATTTCATGAATGGTTTCCTAGCTCAGCTTTTTATACACCTACATGTCATGTACATGCAAATGTGGTTGCATACATGTACTAGAATTATCGTTGCTTCCATCCAATCAGATGTTGGTCTGTCGTTCACAATTTCTTGTGAACACTCTAGAGAGCACATGTACATTTATTATCTGGTATTTTGGAAATTTGTACATGTTGTTTAGTCAGATGAAGAAGTCTATTCTTACAGATTATTTTTATTGTCAATGGGTTGTCAGTGATTTGGACTGTCTGTCTCATCTTTCCTTCAGCCAAATGTTTTCTGAGACTTTCTAATCTGGTTCCCCCTTGTCTGTGAAGCAGGAAGAATTTTGTTGTAGGGCCCAGTATTGAAGATTCGATCACCTCTTCATATAGATGAAAGCTTCAAAATTATTGCTCTGGATTAAAACCATTTAAATAAACATCAAAGGGCCTAAGACAGGACACAACTTCTAAACGGAACGGAACAAATGAATTATGTTCTTTCTATTCTCTGTATAAGATCATACATGTGTATGTAGGAGATGTGTACACGATCGACATGTGGCATTTTAATCAAATTATTAATAATTACCAAATATGGCTACATTACTGTACATTTGTGTACTCAAAGGTCATATATCATTATAATTTATTAACTATTTCAAAGAGTATTATTACAGGTAGTTATTAATTATCTTAATAATTGACAAATTAATTAATCTAATTACTTATATACATCTATTATAAATACTAGTAGTAGTACATGATTCTGATTTTAAGTTTGTTGTATTTAAGGTGCCACACGGTTGATAAATTAGTAACGATTCTTTTGTTGACTGAAACAGTTCATTGGGACTTTCCTGTGTGGTTTCTCTTTGTCATTGTCGCAGGATGGCGGGCCAGGCAAGAGTTAATGTGTAGTTGTTCGGATGGTATGAAAAACGAGGTTCCATACATATTGGCATGCATGCAAAAGACTGTCAGAATTGGGTATAAGATTAGGCCCTAATGTGGTTCAGCTCTGAACGCAAGTCTAATCTAATAGTAAGTGCAGGGGGACTGCACCACACACAATTCTACACAAAAACAAATATACAGACAAGACATCATACTAAGGGACCACAAACATAAACAAATCAAAAAGAGTGAATGGATCCGGGGGCTAGCCGTAAGCGTCCACTGCGCTGTACAGTCCCGGGCCTGTGGTGACACAGACTTCACTCATATTTGAAAACAAGTTGGGAATAAAACCCAAGGAAATAATTATATAATGTCAGTATTGTCATGATCTGTAATATGTTGCAAGAATTACGAATGCAAGCATATTGTTGTATAAGTTCCGATATACAAGTAACCACACCGTTAAATGTATCAAAGAAGTAGGCTTAGTTCCAAAAAACTAGATGCACTAAATCAATAAAGAAGAGGATTGAAGTATATTGAATGCATTAGGACACACATTACAACCGTCACAGAAACAAAAACAAAGCTGAATACATGGAAGCAAAGGAATGTAGACCATCTAGGGAGACCGTCGTCGTCTGCTAAATGAATGGCGTGACGTGAATCTGTTGTTATAATGAATACCGTTCAGACCTAGGTTGCATGCTGGGGTTTTTAAACTGGTTTAGTTGCCCCACATGTGAGTTCAGACAAAAAAGTTGAACTAGTTTAATGATCCCCGGGGCTTCTGAATGAACTATTACATTTAAAGCTTGCATTCAACCCTATTATTTGCATTTAATGTATACATATGTATGTATTGCAATATATTGTGATACACCTATGTATATTGTAATACATATTGTAATATATTGTCAACAATGTTATACATATATTGACAAACTTTTAATAAAATTCCCCTCTTCATTAGCCCAGTTGAGAAAGAAAAGTAGGATGCTAAAACACATTTCTTTTATTTTTTTTTAATTAAATTATGGAATTAGAATGTTTTATGATGTCGTAAAATACCTGATTTATTTAATAACAAATCCTTTTATGATGCCACTGTTACGTGGTTTTTAATGAGTTGATTCCATTAGTTTGTAAAATAAAGCAGTCTACCTACTTTCTGAAAACAAAAGAAGGATCTCGAGGGAGAGAAATATGGTTTAACTTTCACTTTAAACAAACTAGGTCATTCGATTTTATTTCAATAATTCGCTTATTCAGAAAATCCACGAGGTTGGACAGGTGACCTACTCCTCTACACGTACATGTACAAGCCTTAACAATTCGGCCACCCTCCTTTCTGGAAACAAACTTGTAGATTAGTTTCATTAATCAAAGATCTGAAAACAAAGTGAAAATAATCATCCCCTCATTTTATTTTATGATTCGTGTTGCAGAAAACGTGTATTGCAATATATCAATATATTGATTTTGATTGACAGCCTGTGGTGTAATATTTCACATCATATCACAATATTCCCATGGTTATTTATTCGCTTTCTTTTTGTGTCATGTCACAGCTGATCATGAAGATATGCAAATAACATTATATGTTTGTTATTTAAAAACAGTTTATTTGATATTCAAGATGTCATTCAAATTCATCCCTAAAAAGGAATTTGATACATTGTAGATATAACAGGATTAGCTTAATGGTTGTGAGTCCATGCTTGCCTGATTAATTTGTTGAATTTTATCTGTCATTAGTCGAACCGTTTTGACTCGAGTGTTTACCAAATTATTGTTTAATATCGTCTATCGTTCAGTTACTTTCCACAAATGTTATTTTGGTTGCTAACCAATTTAAGAATAAGAAATATGAATTTTTTGAACATTTGTTTGTTATTCAGAAACACCTACTAAAATTGTGCGTGCTGCTATGTCTTGGGGGGTGGGGGAAATAGTTCAAAAACAAAAATTACTAAGTTGATATTCAAATTATTTTTCATATGAGATCCAAGTGGCTATAATATATTTATAAATACCTTGAAGAAATAAGAATTATTTTGGTTTGACCTTAACGCTGTTCAAAACCTACCTGGTTTTGATAAATTTATAACAATAATGCTACTTTAAAAACAGAGTGGTTTTACATGTATTTACTTGTCATAATACCGTAACATCTACAGTGCAAATCTGTACAGTGATACGGAGATATACACATTGGTCACATATTTCAAATAACCAAATTCACAGATACATGTACAAACTATTTTTTTTTAAAAAAAATTATTCATGTGTGAACTGTGAACTACATGTAGAGTACATGTACGTTATGCAATATCTACATAGATAGATATTTGAGTGTTTTGATTAACTGAAATGTACATGTATACAAGTTTATCAGTGAATAGTAAAATAAAATTTGAATGATATAACTTGATGAGTTTAATTTCAATGTTTAGATTTATTTATGATACATGTATACTTGAATATTTAAAGAGGGGTGTTCTTTATGTGAATTACTCTTAGATGGTGTTTTTAAGCCAGCAGACTAAAGCTTAAAGCAATCGGAAGTCAGAAATTGTAAGCTGATAAAGACGTGACTCTCCTCGAAATGTTTCCTAGTTTCCAGAAATAAATCTTTTAAGTAACTTGTATTCCATATAATGTTATTCTCATTCAATTACTAAATGCTGCATAAATAATTTAATCATTTATATGTTATCTCACAAAATTAAACTGTGAAATAATGGATCTCATATCAAGTTATCAATCTCAACCATTAAACCACGCGTTTCCAGGAAATATCATGCTTGACTAGTAAAATACATGTTGAAATTAACACTGCTAGCACATTCATTAATGATTATTGGACCAGTGCATATCGTCTGTAATTTGGGTGTGTAGTTGAACAGTCTTAACACTTGCGCTTTAAATCATAAGGTCTGTCATTGAGTTAAGTGGTGGTATTTGGATTCCACAAAGAGTAGGATCGCTTGCCTAACCTTGTGGATTTCCCAGTTTCCTTCTACTGTTAAGCATCCTTACACAATGCTGCAACGGATTATTGAATTAAATTTTACCACATGTTAGTCCTGAAATGACCTAGTTTATATGGTTTGGATGTGGATGTTAAACCCCATCTTCGTCTTTTTTTAATAATTGCATATATACATGTATGACAGTAAGCATGAGTATTTTGTTATGATTTATATTTTATGCCATTTGAAGTATATGTATTATATAGCATGGACTCTCTAGTTGCCATGATAAGATAGACATGACCTAGTTTAAACCTAACCATGTGTTAAAATGTCACAGGAATATAATATTACAGCTACTGTTGTCAATGAGTTAAGGCCCACTTCTAGGCTTGTCAATGTAAAGATGGATTTTGTGGTTAAGAAAAGAGGGTGATGAGAGAGATGGATGGGATTTAACATCTATTGATGGATGCAAAGGTCATTTCAGAACTAACATGGTACAATTTTATGTCTTTAGCAATGAGAGGAAACAGGAGAAAACCCTTGAGGCTGGACAGGCTATCCTACTTGGGGTCGAAACCACAACACTTGATTCAATGACAGACCTAATACCCGTTGTATGGTTAGTGTTGAAATATACTGAGCTCCATAGAAAACGCATCACTTAGTTTTTTGTATAACAAAATGATCCCGTAAACATATCTTATTTATTTTGCTTCTTATTGTGAACAATATTCAAATGGGAACACATCAATAACAACACATTTGTACATTGTACATTGAGCGTTTTCTATGGCGCTCAGTATATAATCATTGACTTTTATTGTCTGCTAGTCAACAGAGTTTGTGTGTTCATCGCTGGGCATCAGCACTGATGAGATGGGTCTCAACCTGCACATGCACTGTGATAAATCCCACCGTCAGTCTTAGCTTTAACCATGATATGTGTAACATTGTTTTTCTCCATAATATATCATATGTGAGTTGTTTTTTATTGACTGTAAAAAAAGTATACTGGTACTTAAGAAAATGACTAGCCTATTTTTCTTTTAACTGTTAAGACAACTAATGCTACAATAGAATGTACTCAGCCCTTGAAATGGTGATTTAAGACAAAACATCAGGCACCATCTTACTTCATATAATTTTATCAATATTCATACATGTACTTCTCGAAAAAAAAATGGGAAAAGTAGCTATTTTGGAACATGTATATTTTCGGTTAAGCTGATGTCTGGTGCTAATTGGACAAACTAAAGAAATTTAGGCACTTGAAGCTGTGACTTGGACAATGAATGGAAAGTTTAAAAGATGTTTTAAGTGAAAAATTAAAGGTCAAGTCTGTAGACATTTTATTAGTGGTTTGGTCATTTGGTTCTGACAGACTAATCATCTTCAAAGACGCACACACAAAAAAAACATTTGCTGATCATAGTTGATTTTATCTTTTTTATGTTCAATGATCTGAACCTTGTCTTTGATGGTTGAACTACTGTTTTGTCTTGGGTCAGTAAGGTTTCATATTGTTTGTAGAGATCCCCTGATAAAGTATGGGGAACTAATAGTAAATAAACGCAGGTTACCCTGGAGAATTATTATTATAGAGAAATTTACTATGTAGTATGTAAAGCTAGGGGAGATGCTAGTGAATCTATCTGATTAAAATACAGCTCTATATCTTCTATTGCTGTGAATGTTTACCCACAGTTTCTCACATTTGATTGTCTTATCCCTCATATCGGCCAGAACATGGGTTATTTAATAACTACATGTACATGTACTCCAGATCCTGGTGTAATAAAGACAAGTAAAACTAAAATCTGAGCAATAAAAAAATGTAACAAAATAGTAAAAAGAAACTTACTGCATAGTACTAAAGTTAGGAGTAATTACAATAAATAAAAGCCGGCTAATCTAGAGAATTATTAGATGAAGATATAGAATTTTACTTCATTTTACGTAATGTTAGGGGAACTACTAGTAATAAAAACAGGCTTTTATAGAGAATTATAAGCATAGGGACATTTACTACTTGAACATTTACTTTAAGTTCTGGTTACATAAAACAGTTTAATCAAGTTGAAAGAGAGAGAGAGAGAAATGTGGTTTAATGTCCGCTCGACACAAACTAGGTCATTGGGACTAACATATAGTTCAAATTTATATCGATAATTCACTTGCGTGTAGGGGTCTTTAGCAGTGAGAGGAAATAGGAGGACTCGGAGAAAAACCACGAGGTTGGACAGGCAACCATACTCCTTGTCACGTACAACTGGGGAATTGAAGCCACACCAGTTGACTCAATGACAGACCTTATACAACACGCATGCGCTAACCATTTGTCCACTGTTTGAATAACAATGACGTATGGTTTTTAATCTGATTTAGCATATTAGAAAATTCACTTTGATTCAAACAAAGGATAGTGTCCAGTGTCATGACTGCTTGACTACAAAGTTATGCATTGTTAGTCCCAAATCTCTCTCTCTTTGATATGACACTTATATGATATATGCTACCTTTTTATTGCCCTGCTTGTTGTGATGTAAACAACTGTGTAATAAGGCCTTTAAGAGACAACCATTTTTGAAGGTGTCAATTTTCAATTACCAGTTTAAAATTTCAAATACATTCATCACTGTAGCTACATGTACACCAGATACTCTTCCAGTCTCTTCAACTGTTCACACATTTTTTTTATAACTGTCAATGTGAGAGAACATTATATGTCTGTATAGATTGTAATATAATCCAATTTCTTTAAATTCAATACTTGTCATGACATTTTAATTTGGAAAGAACAGAAATTATCTTTAAACATGAAAAAACTTTAAAAAACAGACACAATGTAGAACTTGGAATTATAAATGAAGGAATATGAAAACCCATGCAAGCATTACTGAGACTATTTGACTTTTGTTCTCATGAGCACCCTTTATTATCATGCTTTAGAGCCAAGTTTGGAACGTAAATAAAATTGGTATTTTCTTGGTGATTTATATATAGTTTTATCACCTCAAATAACAAAAAATGTCATATCTTATGAACAAAACTTACAGTTCTAACTAACTTTAGAATATGCATTTTAGAGTACTCAACGCCTTTAATGAATTATTGAGCATCTAATACAAAAAATATTGGATGGGGAAGCTTTTTAATAGCTTTTTTTTAAGTAAACATTTTATGGCAATTTATGGTAAGGCCAAATGTGTTAAGTTACTTTATATTATCTACATGTATATCATTACCTCATTAGTTTTACAATAATGTAGATAAACGATATGTCAAGAGGCGAGCTTGACAAAAAAAGTGTGCTTAATCGTTCACCTGTGGATACATGAGCAAGCACGGAAAAGACCCCTTGCTGTTTGGGAAAAATTCTTACCCTCATATTGCACATGAATATTACCATACTGTAGGTTCATTAGACTCGAAATGCCTGAACAATGTGTTGACAAGTCTTCAGAAGTAAAACCCATTCCATGTCATTATATCACTTTCACTTGCTTTATTGAGAAAATATCCCAATTTTAACAGTATCGGTACATAAAAATTATTTCCATTTCTATTAAAGTCCCGGAGTGTGAACTGAGCGATATAGGAATGCAGACTATGATATTGTGAAATTTTATTCTCTAATGGGAATATCTGTTGATGGGCCTCGTGTTAATCTTATTGATACCAGTATTTGGGTCCTATTTTCGTAAGGAAATGTTGAATAATCAGTTTGACTACAGATTAGCATAGATTAAGCTGTTAGATATTTTCCAATTGCAAATAGTGATCAGCAACTTTTGATTATTGAAGATTGCATGTGTTTCTATTGAACCATTGACTGCTTGTATTTCACTAAGAGAATTTTCATATCTCATGTCAAATATTGTATTTGGTAAATAGAGGAAGTGATAAACCATCTGATATGTAATTATTGATAAATGTGATATTTTATTATGGTGGCTAGTTACCATGGGTTACCACCTGATGTTATGACAGATGTTATAGACACCTTTTATATCATTAATCAGGTGTTTTAAACATCAAAACATCTAAACAAGAAATATATATATACATCTGTTGAACTGAACATACATCTATTTCACCTGTACATCACAGATATACATGTACCTACCATATGTCGAAAACCACAGTGACTCAGTGAGTAAGACACTGGTTCACAAACCACAAGATCTCACATTCGATCGTTGTGTTGTCTGAGAAAGTTCATCAGTGGTGCAGCACATTGTACACATTGGCGTGCAGATAAAAGAACACTTGGCAGTTGGAATTCGATAAAAGAATGCAGCTGTTCGAACAGAAAAGTGGAACGTTAAACCCCATTCCATTTCATACCTACGATATGCCAGTCCTAAGATACAAGCCTGAAAATAACATTTGACATTTTTAACTTCCTGCCAGATAGGAAATGACAAATCCGTGCCAGACAAAGTCTGTGACAGCTGCCTGTTTTACAGACTAAAATGTTACCTGTTTTACCTGTACTAAAAATAAATCCTTGTCCTTAAAAAGAAATTCAAGATTTGTTAGTCCCACGATCTTAATAACTGATGTTTATTTGGTATCATTAATTTTATGTTCCAAGGCCCTCCTCTCTTGAACAAACTTCCTCAAAATATTAAAAACCTATTCATAATTGATATATTTCTGTACCATTGGAATTCAAAAAGTATGGGCGTACTGTATGTATTTGAACCTGATCAAATGTTATTTCATCACAATCAGCTTGGAATTGTGATGTCAATCAAGAATCAAAACCTGTCAGTTGATGTATACAATTGTCAGAGTTTATAACAGATATGCTGAGTTTCATTTCCATCATGCACATTAAAGATACCTTGGCAGTTGAAATTCAATATAAGAGTAGGCCGTAGTGTAGCTGTCTTGGCAAAATGTCCCTCATAACACACTGTATGGTGTGTTCCCGTCTTCGCAAGCCCAGTATGGACATTAAACACCATATAATTTCATTTCTGGTTTTATTGTAGAACGTTTCCCCCATGGACAAAAGATTATTCGCAGTCTCTTTGTCTTTCTTCTGCCTTCAAGAAATGCTTGATAAGTGTTAAAGATGATTTTTTCATGAGTAATAACATCTACCATTTGATCTCTAGTATACACATCACAATATTTTTTTGTTTATACATGTATTTAAATCTTAATTATTTTTTTATTTTTTTTCAGAACGTATTGTCAGAAGCGATCTGTTTTAGAGAAAGAATATGCTCAGGTAAGTTTCTCATGTATTCAAAGGTTTTGATTTAACAGAGTTAATTAACAATTGGTCTCATTTACTTGTTTCACTAAAGTAACCGAGGGCTGTTATTTTGTAATCAAAGAAATGTGGGGGGGGGGGGTGTCTAGTATCATCCCAATATTAATATTCCTAACTAACTGGTGCTTCTTCCACATTAACCTGGGTGTCTTTTTTATACGCCCACATTTTCATGTGGACGTATATTGTCGTCGCCCCTGTTCGTCCGTCCGTCCGTCCGTCCGTCCACAATTGTTTGTGAACAGTCTACAGGTCACAATTTTTATCCGATTTCAATGAAACTTAAAATATAGGTTTATCACCCAAAGATCTCGGTTCCTTTCGATATTGGCATGTATTGGACCGTAACTTCATGGGTTATGGCCCCTGATTGTACGAAAAGTCACGTTTTTTAGCTTGTGAACAGTGTAGAGGTCACAATTTTGAACCGATTTGGATGAAACTTGAAATGCATGTTTATAAACCAAAGATCTTGGTTCCTTTCGATATTTGCGCCAATTGGATCGTAACTTCCTGAATTATGGCCCCTGATTGTCCGAAAAATCGCCCTTTTTAGCTTGTGGTCCCTCTGGAGGTCAAAATTGTTATCCGATTTAAAAAACCGTTTGATTATATCACCGTTCCATGGTTATGAAGGTTGAGTTCGAATTTCGTGAAAATCGGACCAAAATTGACGGACAAAATGGCCGCCATTTGTACGCGAATAGTGTGAAAATATGTTATATCAAGGTTGTGAACAGTGTAGAGGTCACAATTTTGAACCGATTTGGATGAAACTTGAAAAGCATGTTTATAACCCAAAGATCTTGGTTCCTTTCGATATTTGCGCCAATCGGATCGTAACTTCCTGAATTATGGCCCCTGATTGTCCGAAAAATCGCCCTTTTTAGCTTGTGGTCCCTCTGGAGGTCAAAATTGTTATCCGATTTAAAACAACGTTTGATTATATCACAGTTCCATGGTTATGAAGGTTGAGTTCGAATTTCGTGAAAATCGGACCAAAATTGACGGACAAAATGGCCGCCATTTGTACGCGAATAGTGTGAAAATATGTTATATCAAGGTTGTGGACCTTATAGAGGTCACAATTTTGAACCAATTTTGATGAAACTTGACATGTATGTTTATAACCCAAAGATCTTGGTTCCTTTCGATATTTGCGCCCATCGGATTGTAACTTCCTGAAATATGGCCCCTGATTGTCCAAAAAATCGCCCTTTTTAGCTTGTGGTCCCTCTGGAGGTCAAAATTGTTATCCGATTTAAAAAAACGTTTCATTATATCACCGTTCCATGGTTATGAAGGTTGAATTCGAATTTCGTGAAAATCGGACCAAAATTGAAGGACAAAATGGCCGCCGTTTGTACGCGAATAGTGTGAAAATATGTTATATCAAGGTTGTGGACCTTATAGAGGTCACAATTTTGAACCAATGTTGATGAAACTTGACATGTATGTTTATAACCCAAAGATCTTGGTTCCTCTCGATATTTGCGCCCATCGGATCGTAACTTCCTGAATTATGGCCCCTGATTGTCCGAAAAAATCGCCCTTTTTAGCTTGTGGTCCCTCTGGAGGTCAAAATTGTTATCCGATTTAAAAAACCGTTTGATTATATCACCATTTCATGGTTATGAAGGTTGAGTATGAATGTTGTGAAAATCGGACCAAAATTGACAGACAAAATGGCTGCCGTTTGTACGCGAATAGTGTGAAAATATGTTATATAAAGGATGTGGACCTTATAGAGGTCACAATTTTGAACCGATTTTGATGAAACTTGACATGTATGTTTATAACCCAAAGATCTTGGTTCCTTTCGATATTTGCGCCCATCGGGTCATTACTTCCTGAATTATGTCCCCTGATTGTACGAAAAATCACCCTTTTTAGCTTGTTGTGCCTCTGGAGGTCACAATTATTATCTGATTTAAAAAAAAAACGTTTGATTATAAAAACCAAACAAATTCTAATGATTTTCTGATAATTTCTTAATATGCGACAACTCTTGTTGACTGCCCGGACGATTTGGCTGCTGTGTGGGCGTATGTTTCGTTGCCTGGCAACCTATTTTTTCATTTACATGTAGCTAGCGTGCACATATGCCATATAAATGGTTATTGGCAAGACACCCAGATTTTTTTTGTCCTATACTTATAGTCTGTTCGTTTGTGATTTGTTGAACATTCTGGAAAATGGCTAGATTATTGTCAAGATAGAAGTTAATAATGAGTTGAATAATGATAAAAGTTAATATTGAGTTAAATAAAGATAGAAATTAATATTGAGTTAAATAATGACAGAAGTTAATATTGAATTAAATAATGATAGAAGTTAATATTGAGTGAAATAATGACAGAAGTTAATATTGAGTTAAATAATTAGAGAGGTTAATATTGAGTTAAAGAATTAGAGAGGTTAATATTGAGTTCATTGATGATAGAAGTTAACATTGATTTAAATAATGACAGAGGTTAATATTGAATTCATTGATGATAGAAGTTAACATTGAGTTAAATAATGACAGAAGTTAATATTGAGTTAAATAAAGAGAAACTAAGGATAGAAGTAAATATAGACATTAAATACATAGAAGTTAATATTGAGTTAAGTAATGATAGAAATGAATACCGAGTTAAATAATGAGAAACAAAAAGATAGAAATGAATGTAGAGTTATATAAAGAGAAAATAAAGATAGCGTGACGTCTGATCATACACTGTACGTCAAGCTAGCTATTTTAGAAGATATATTGATTGCTGTTAGTATTAAATGATGAGCTAATGTAATACAAACATGTCAAATTAATGGCTTAATATTCTGTCTCATTTACATCTTTATAGCTTTATTCCAATCACAGTAATCAAAGTACATGTGTATCTAAACAACCTTGATCATAACCAGGGCAATAGCTAAAAGAGTTAGGCAAGGAGAACATTTCACCCACCCGTCCAGGAAAAATTGTGAATTGTTTTGCCAGATGTAATATAGCCTTTAAAATGGTTTGATTACCATAATCCATGAAATGAAAAATTGAAATTGTTAAAACTAATTCTAGTGTATGCTCCAGTCGAAATTAAATGATTTTGGGACCTTTTTAGAAGATGTTTTGTCTCATAGAGACTGAGCTAAAAGAAGTTCAAGTTAATATCAACATATTGTATGATATATCTAGCCTAGTTTAATAAACAGTTTAAAGATCTTTTTTACGGTTTGGACTTAGTTTCCCTATTAGAAAATAGACCAGCCCCTTGCCAGAAGACATTGTGTCCCAGAAATGGAGACTGTAGTAAACTTTAAAGTTACTATTAACAGATATTATTATGATATATCTACGCAACCCAGTTTCAAGTTGAAGCAAGTTCTCCCTATTGATTGGTCAATAACTGTAGTATATTGGCTAGTATGGCCCGGAAGACAACCAATGGTTATTGATTATTGTAATTACATCAGTTTGGCGAATGAGGGGTAATTTTAATCAGGCGGTCTTCTGGTTTTATTATTCTACCGATCGGGTGTTTAGCCTGGTGCTCCGTTAAAAATCAATAGTCTGTATTTACAAGGGGGTAATATTACAGACCAGAAGCAGGTTTTTTCTTCTCTCCGGGTGGTTTGTTTCGTTCTAGACAATGTTCTATTGAAAATGAAAAACTATTACACTTACATGAACATGTTTGATAGATATTCAGCAATATTTTACTTAATTTAAGTTCCCGAGATACAGAGAATATTACTTTATTTATCTTCATTGATGCTGAACAATTTCTTGTTTACATGTAGCTCTTTCAGATTTTTACTTTGACACTTCATCAATGTGTTCCTATTCATGAACTCCCTAGAAATTCTAATAACTGTCATTTCATTATGAATCCATGTTAGACATTTATTTCTATCATGCTATATTTTATGATTTATATTTAATGTATGGAATATATTGTAAAAGAGAATGATTTGTTGTAAATGCCATAAAAAGTAAAAAAAATAATAAGATGAACTTGGGTTTAACATCTTAATTATAAATTGGAGTATCAGGCGACCTTTAACATATATTTGATCTCATTATTGGTCCCATCCTAATGACTAGTCCCTTTTCTTAAGATAAAGAATGAAAAATAAAACCTAGAAAAAGATCAAAAATTGAATCAAATGTAAATAGACTACACTATAAATTCATAATGTAAAATTCATTTGCAATATAAAAGTACAAGTAGCCTACAACTACATGAAGTCAGTAATATGAAATTTCAAATTAATGGCAGTGAGTTTTGCTTGACTGTTACACCTAATTATTATGCCAGGCTGGTCTCCAATCTGTTAAAATTCTTAATATTTCATGATACTTTATTCATTTCATCGTTCTTTTGTCTGGTTTCATAGTCTCTTTCCCAAAAGAGCAGAAATCAAATTTTCGACAGAATTTCTGAATAATTGATATCTGTTACACGTCACTTAAATTGACGTGACCTGTCAATTCAAGCCAGTAAAAAGAGGCTATTTATCTTAGCAACGACCTGCAGCTGATTCAAGTAGGATTGTTGGCTCTATTACTTAATTGTGGTAGTTATTTCATACACAACAAAAATCAGAACTAGTGAAATGATAAAACTTAAGCTTTTACCTTCAATCTCTTTGATACAATATATATGTGTGCTTTTTGTCAATAACTGCAATATATTTGTTAGCTTTTGCTTAATCACTGCAATGTGTGTGTTCTTTTGCTTAATCATTTCAGTGTGTGTCACTGTGTGTGCTTTTGCTCAATCACTCCAAGGTGTGTGTGCTTTTGTTCAATCACTGCAATGTGTCTGTGTGTGCTTTTGGCGAATGACGACATTGGGTGTGTGTGTGTGTGTGTGTGTGTGTGCTTTTGGCCAGTCTCAGCAGCGAATGAATTTACATGTGTTCTAGACCAAAATCTTCCTGTCCTGTATTGAAGTCCAGCCCAAAGTTCCTTTCTGTTGCAGAAGTAATGAACTACCTGGCTACATAATGGCTTAATGGGGGAAACTGTACATTATGTGTAAGTTTCTGCAGGGACGTAGACCACATCAGTAGATTGTGTAGGCTCAGATTTCAGAATGGCCTGGGAAGTGGCAAACCATAGATTATGAGAAACGCAACTATGAAACTAAGAATACTGTTATCCAGTCCAGGACATACATGTTACATGGGTGGTGGTTCAGAGGATGAAACCCTGAAAATGTTTTGGAGGTTTATTTGACAATGTAAATGCGATCTATTGCCAATAATTCCAACCACCCCAGTGTCTACGGCAGGGTTGTTGCAATGTTGAAAATGACAGTAACATATACATGTATTGTTCAGCAAGTCATTTTACCCTCATGCTTTTCAAGTCAAAAGTAAGGCATGTACATGCAAGTCTTTAATAGCAGGATTGATATTGACAGCTAATCAGCTATTTATTGCCATGATTTTTCCCTCCCAACGACTTGGGACTCATTTGTTAACATTGAGTACTGTAATCCCCCATAGGCATGTTGCTGATAATTCTGTTATGTCAAGTTCAATCATGTTTGTAACTAAATCATTAATCTGGTGCTATTGTAAACACGGAGAAACGTCAATAAATACTGGAGATAGACTGGTTTCTCTTACTTCATACATTCGATACAGTCGTTTGATCATGCAACAGTCGGAGTTTCCGATATCTAACGCTCGTTTCCTTAATCATTTCATACTATAGTGAGTTAATCGAGTAGATTATGCGATCTATGTGATAATAGTTTCTAGACGAGACTCGACAGAACATCAGGACTTTTCGTATAATTATGTGTTAGTTACTACTAGAGGATTGAGTCCATCTAGATTCTAGATTAAGAAATGGCTGGAAGATACTATTTCAAGACCCAACACATCCGGACATCGAAACTTTTCGTATAATTACATGCTGCTTCTTGAATTGAATGCATTGAGATCCGAGATTAAATGACTGTTAGATAGTTTTAAGTTTTTGATTATATCGTAATTTTCAATTAACAATTCATACCAATACATCTTCATAGTATTATTAGGTGTTGTTAATTATTTACAGCTAATATTAAGTAGTAAGTTTATGAAAGTACATTTAAAGCCTCTTTACCCCATTTAAGGGAATATGAAAGATTCTTCTCTAAGAGAAAATGAAATGAAATGGGGTTTAAAGTCCTATTGTTCTGCTTCAACTGGGATAATGAAGACGGGAACACAATTTCAACAGAATCAACACAATACAATCATACAGTGTGCTTGAAATTGAAAGGAAATTTTGCCCGGGCATCAGCGATGGGGTCTGCTTTTAGTTGAAATCTAGCTGCCAAGGGATCTTTTACATGTACATGTACATTTGAAGATTTGACATGATTAACCTAAATAGTCTTGATTGTCACACACCATTCCTACATAAAAGCGAGAATTTCATATTTAAAGTTATATTTTTAAAATGCATTAAAATAAAGCCTTAAACAGTCGTACCTTATTTAAGAATAATCCTATTAATTCTATAATTCACTATGGCCAGTTGAGACATTGACAAAAATATCATTTTCAACTTCAAATTCAAACGTTTAAAGATAGCTATTCCATGGGGGGGGGGAATAGAAAAACAAGGGGGGTAATTGTGTTATTATTTCTGGTGTGAATGATTTTTAAGTGTGGGAAATGATGCTTATGATCGTATAATAGTGAGTTGACAACCTATTGAGCAAAAGATATAGAAATAATTTTGTTTTGACTTTCTTAGAAAATATGAAATTCTCCCTTTAATAAGCATGGTCTAATCCATTTAATATCTTGGCCATTCGATACCCTAGACAGTTGATTATTGACTTGTCATGTACATGTAAATAATTGTCAAAATACCGGTATTAATATATAAAAGATTTGAAGCCAGAAAAAAGAATTGTAATAGTTAGATACTGCATCTTTAATTATAAATGTCAGATAATCAATCATGGATTATGTTGTGTAAGATTAAATATTGTATGAACAATGCAAACAATGCAAATGACAATCAGCAGCTTTGTTTGCATTCATCTACTTTGTTTGCAATCGGCATTTTCTTTGATCAAGACAGTGTTAGTTAATATAAATGGAAAATAGATTCCTACTTCTGTAAACATTGCTACATTAACTCATTGTCCTCTTGAATTGTTTTATTACAATTATATATTATATTTAAATATAATTAATGTCCCTTCACAGTTACTTTTACAACATGGGGGTGGTCCATTTATCTCGAGCAGAGGCTATAGGACCGTACTTAGTATTTGGAAGGGAACCACTTTTGATTGTGGTCTTTAACTCAGTATTTAATCTTTATTCTAAATTATTAATATTATAAAGTATCAAGAAGCCTTTCAAATTGAAAAATCAACAAAAAAAGACATGAATATCTAAATTCAGATTGGGGCATATACATGTACGACCCCAAGTTAGAAAAAAGAATTTAGGAAGAGATATTTTTGTGCGTTTATCACTTTGAATTGGCAACATTTCAAACTTCTGTGTATTCAGACCCATGCAGTAACCATCATTAAATAGAAAACGGTAAACTATTATCAGGGTCTGGAAGAGAAATAATTTCTGATTTATTTCGTCATTTCATCTATTCCTGTATTTTCTCACTTTAAAAAAAATTTTTTGTTAATGTTATAACTTATTTTATGTTGAGAAAAAACTCCTGACAGCTGGGTGATCTGGTATGAGAAATGACTGTGTTTACGTGTACGTGCAACTCATGATGTTGGTTTGGTTTGTATGTTGATTACACACGGCCAGCCATAGACTAATTTGTAAATTTGGTCGCATGCCAGGGATGTTTGAAAGGCTATTGTTAAATTAATACCCGAGGTGTCAGAATGTCGCACTAGAAAGTAACAACTTATATATCCCATTCAGATGATGATATATGATTAATCTGGGAGCCATTGGGGCTCAGTGAGTAAGATGCTGGCTCGCTAATATGGAGGATCTGTTTTCGATCCCTTTGTTGTCTGAGAAAGTTCATGGGGTTTTCCAGCGTGGTTCCCCATGACAGAGGGCCACGCTCGGAGAAAAAATTCCCATAATAGCACACTTCCGGTATATGACGTATGCTTTTCTTCATTATCCCAGTTGTTAGTATTTTAATGCTCATGTTTTGGAGAGTGTAGGATTTGCATAGGTGATAAACCAAAACTCAAAGATTCCCTGACTCTGTGACAGTTGGAAATCGAAATTACTTGCTGTCAAGGCAAAGCAAAGTTAACCTGACACTCGTAGCACATTACATGCTGTACGCCCATCTGCATTAGCTCAGTTGAGGCAGAGGACTAAATTGTAAAACCCCATTTCAATTCATGGGCATGTAATTGACTATACACTTACATTAGGAGACTCAACATTAATTGTGTGGTTGGTTGGTCAACTGGTCTAATTCACACCCTTTAGATCTTAAGATCTGTAATTAAAAAAGTGGCATGGTTTTGATCCCATGCTTGTTTGTGACAAGGATTAAGGTCGCCTGCCCAGCCTCCTTATTTTATCTCTCACCACATGCTGAAGCCCCCCCCCCCCCCCCAACCACTATAGATGTAAGTGAATTATTGAAATAAAATCAATTTACAATAATGTGTTCATCTCAAAATGACCTACTTTGTGTTGAGTGTATGTTAAACCCTATTCTAGTCACAAATGATGCTGTTTGCAAACTTTTGAGTCGTAAACTTCATTATCAGCTAAAGTGGTTTAAATAAATTTCTATATGCAAGGTGGTTCCAAGTTCACTTTGTGTATGTTATAAAAATGTATAAAATTCATTGCATTCATTGCATGATAATCTTCATGTTGAACCAATTTCCATAATGGTACACAGAAGCAAAAAATGGTATTAAAGTTGGCCATTAATATTTTTTATTTATTAGATCCTACTCTGATGTTGCCTGGACTATATATACCGTCTAGATATTGATTATATTAACCAATGTTGAACATCAACATTAATAATACGAAGGGGGATACTTCATGTGTAAACTTACACATCTCTTATATGGTCAAGTTGTCTTGTACAATGGTTAAATTAGCTGGTTGACATTTCTAACTAATGCTTACTAATGGCGGGGCAGGGGTCCATTTGTCGAATATTTATTAAGATAGAATGTTTCACAGCAGTTCACATTATATTTAAAGGCTGACTTTTCAGAAAAATCTTTTTGGAATCTTTGGAAAGGGGATTCCCCTTCCATGTGTTTGTACCTATATTTATCTGTATTAAAAAGCAATGTTGTCATCCATGTCCATTAGTGCTGGGTATTGCCACTGCTGTCATGAGACAATATGTATTGCAATGCAAGTACTATGATATGATTTGTATCACGATTCATAACCAGGTCAATATTTACCAAGAAAACAACAGACTAAATGACAAATGGATAATTTTAGTCCTGTTGATGTCAAAGAAAGAAAACTATTTTATTTCACCATAAGGATCAAAATAAGGACCAGAACATAAGAGGATGTACGGTACCTATTGAGAATGTGTGACAGTGATAACTTAAAATGACTTGTTACTTAAGCGACAAAAAAAAAAGACATAAAAAAGAAACAGTTACATCGATTCAGCATCTCGTGAATCATGAAAAGGTGAATCACGATACCTTGATTCAATGATATATTGTGCCAGCACTACTGTCAATTTATCAGTTAACAATTTAAAACCAGTTAGAGTCGTGGGGCGATGATGGGTGGTTGAGACTTGAGTTATTAAAAGTTAATTGTCTATGACTTTTATCACTGGGAAAGTTTTCGTTTTGAACCATGTTCACAATGCTGATTTAAGGGTTTATTTTTATTGAGCAGCAATCATTTGTCGAATAATTAACTATAATTTATTAAACATAGCAGCCAACCCACCATTTAAAATGTTTCTCTAATTTCAAAATAAGTATATAAATATACTTATATATATACATGTACATGTAGATGTCTACAAAATAGATAGTGTGATGTTGCTGTACAGATAAAAGTCTGTGACAAACCTCCATCCTGGAGTATAACTCATCTCTATACATGAAATTTCTGTATATTCTATTCATGAAAGACTTTGTTTTATTTTTCAGGGTTTATTAAAATTAACAAATCAGTTATTAAAGCGAGAATTTCCCACTCAGCCAGACGTATCTTCTGATGATGGACGGGAACACAAGTAAGTTGATTCATGAATATTTTTATATTATCAGCAAAGTCAGAAATTATATTTATTTCATTGTTGATGTTTAGTAGTGTGATAATCTGCCAATTGCTAAGATAATAATTTCTTTAATTAACCACTTTAAGATTAACTGGCTTCTTTAACCTGTCATATATCCCCACAACATTTATATGTTAGTCACAGAATAATCTGAATATTATGTTGGCGATTGCAACCTGTACTTCTTCAAGAAGTAAGTAATTTATATGATGAGACAGGAGTAAGTGAATATACTTGGATGTAATTGATTAGATATAAAGATTAGATAGGTATAGATGATGAATTTTGACAGTTGTTGGTGTATCTGTGGAACTACTCATATTGTAATCATATTATCAGATGGGTAGACATAAAGCTATAACATGATTAACAATATATCTAATATATAACAGAACTCTGGTATCCAATAACAGGAATTGTCTTGAGTTGAGTTGATTAGTTTCCTGGTATGAAATTTAAACTACTGGCAGTAACTAGTGGAAGAGAAACAGGAACAACCACTTCTCCTCAGCACATTTTCGTTGTTTGATATTTTAACTCCATGCTAACATCAGTGACCACTCCCCCTAATTACATTGTTGTTGTTGTTGTTATTATCATATCCTGAAATGTTGGTGTGTATGCATGTGTATCCTGATACAAATGTCGTCAGGTATCCTGTTATACATGTAAATGCACCAGGAAATTTATATGGATGCCATATATTGTCTGGATATCAGATAAAATTTACCCATCGACTACTTGAACTAAAATTCCTTGTCACAAATTTTCGATATAAATTCTATTAGTGTGTTTGTTTAGCTGGTAACCAGATTTATGCTTGGTTATGTTTCCCATAATATTTAAATCTTTTTGCGTAGAAATTTATCAGTTATTGATGTTTAAACAAAAGAGCACATATTTAGCTACTCTTCATGATTTCGACATCAAAACCTTTTTCTGCTATCTGAAAGAAATGAAAGTACAGGTTGACTAAAAATATTTAATCAAATTCCAATTTCTAAATACTATCTACATGCACTTGAAACTTATAAAAAGATTTTATATTGATATTGAGTATGATTTCATCTTCAATAGAAACTTATAAAAAGTTTATACATACATGTAGATACTTCAGTTAAAACTTATACAAAGTTTATTTGCGGTATAAAAATATTTTGCATTATTTCTACTCAGTTGAAAATATAAAAAGTTGACATTTATAAATAAATACTGTGTATGATTCCAGCTTCAATTGTTATATATAAATATTGTATATGTTGTCACAATTGTGTCATTAAAGCTGATCAATATCCAGTCAATACACAGCTTTTCTTTATTTCTTTTTCATATTAAACTACTATTATTTAATACTTCTAAATATTGATCTAGTCTACTCTAACAGTATTGATTTTACTATCCAGACTCATATGTTTATTTAAACTTCAGAAAACGGAAAACGGCTTTTATTTCAGATTATTTGAAGGGTCTTGATCATGAAAAGATGATTTAGAAAAAATTAATTGAATTGAAAGGATCACGAACTATTCTTTTACATAAGATTTCAAAAACTTTTAATAAAATAATCTCCTGTTTTCAGAAAATGGTTCCCCTATTGTGATAGGTAAACTATTCACTCATTGATTTTGAGATCATCTTTTATTTTGGAAAGGGATCATATGATTGGTGTTTGTTTTCCCCTTTATATGTATGGTGGTAACGTTTATTGATTTTTATGCGTCCTCGTGGTGGTCATATATTGTCGTCACCTTTGTCATTCTTCCGTCTGTACGTCTGCAGCCAAGAGATCTTGGTGTTTTTTTTCTGGCCTTGTCTTGAAAAATATTTTTATCTTGTGGAGATGAGGGTTAAATTTTGAATATATAGAATTATACTGATTTCAGTAAATACTTATTACAGTTATTTCACAATGTCTTACCACCAGAAAAAAATCAATTATTGAAATACATTGAACTGATTTAACTGAGATTAATTTTAGAATCTTATCAACTAGATTAAATCAGAATAAACGCAAAAAAAACCCAGCAGATTTACATGTATGCCATTGTAAATATCTGATAAAATAGTTAAAGATGAAGAATAAATTAGAGACTTGATTTGTGTTACACAGGTAACAATATTTCTTGTTTTGAAAAATACTGCAATTATGGCATAGATGAAAAAAAAAAAAAAATAAGCAGCTGCTGTGGGTGTATGTATGTTTAGTTGTCTGGCAACTCATATTTAAGAAGCTTGATCCAGGCATTCATCAGTATATCATATTCATATTTTCTCTTATTTATTTTATTCCCTAATCTATAGACTTTCCCACGGAAGGTAAGGTGTTGGCTGTATATACATTTTAGTTACCCATCTACCTGTTAATCTTTTGTTTCAATTATTTTTTTTTTTTTTCGTTCGTATCCTATATTTTCCATATTTATTAATTATCTTTGGATACATGTATACAAATTTCTGTTTGATATACAGTATATAGGAGATACATGTATGAACACATAGATATCTCCATTTTGTTACATTTCACTGTACTATTCTTGCCCAATTGCTCAGATTTCACAAACAACTATGCCATGTACATGTATAGTACAGACTACTGCTCGTAATACTACCGTACTTGAAGCCACCTAATTCACATAACTCCTTAAAAAAGTTGACAGTGATTTGAAGTGCTTAATGGAGGTATGTGTAACATAATGTACATATGCTGTGTTCAAATGCAACCAAACAATTGAATTCTCAGCTTATCAGGTTATATTGCAGATAGATTTTTGAGATTTTTTTTTTTTTTTTAGTTTTATTTGAATTGGAGTTTATTGTAGATCTTTTAAAAATGTCATTTATTTTTATTTACCGATTGTTTTCACTATATGTTGTATGTCCTGTCGTGCATTTTTAAACAACAGGGTTTTAATACACCCACATCTAATGTGTATATAGTCGACTCTTTCCCGTTTTACATTATAGCATGTTGAATGTTGTTTAATCATTGAGAGCTGATTGAAATCTTTTTGTAAGAATGGAAGTCAGCCATATTTAAAACAGATCAATTTATATCACAAAACAAGTCAGTGTCTGGTTAAAATCACTAAATCTCTTTGATTTGGTTTTAAAAAAAGAAACACGATTCAATTGAATTTGATTTCTTGGACCTAATGATGAGATAGAACTGATTTTGTCAGTCTTCAGCAGTCAAAAGTTTAGTTTCACCTAAATCAAATAGGGTTTTTGCATTTAATGACAGATATCATGGACTCAAGAATGAATTGAAAAAACTCTAAATAACTTAAAGTACATGTAGTAATATACAGTGATCATCTACAAATTTAGTGAATCTTAAATAGAATGTATGAAAACTCAGATTCTTGGATTAGTTGGCAACTATAATAACTTTTGTCTATCTACAGTTTGTCACATAAAAGAACGATAGACAATGGGCATTACTCAATAATTTTTCAAGTATCGCAGCTAAAACTATTACAATGAATCTAATTTAAAGGTTGATAAATGACAACAAATTATTCAGACTTACTTAGACTTTTTACTCTTTTACAAAATTTATATAAATTATTATGCATAAGATTAATGCAAATATTGATATGTTTTGAAATATTTATTCTTCAGGACAGCATGTACCGTATGGCATAATATACTGGAAGAGACAGAGAAAATTGCAAAAGCCAGATTACAGGCAGCAGAAATGTACATGGAAAGAATTGCTGAGCCTGTTAAACCTCTTAGAACCAGTAAAATGCAATGTATGAAAAAGGTAATTTTAAGTGCAATAATACATCTATACATATATACTCCTTGCAGTGTATCATTTGGTAAATCTATACTCTGCACAAGCGGTTCCAAATCCTTTTCTACCAGCAGGGGTGCACATAAAAGATCCCTTGACAGTTAAAATTTGATATGAGTAGGCCGTAGTTTCTGTCCGGGCAAAATAACCCTCAAAGCTCATTGTATGATGTATGCCTGTCTTCATTACTAAAATTAATTGTCTGAATAACAGATCTTATTTTTCCCACCATGACATTTGACTAATGCTAGTATATTTCAAAGAAATCATAGTCTGTCCACAATTGATTATTTCCCATAATGGTACGCCAACATCCGTATTATAATAATAATGAAATATTTCAGGTGATGCCACAGTTAACAACAATACAATCAGAGTTATCTAACACTGTCCTAGAGTTGACCAAATCACAGAAAACATACAACACTGAGGAAAGTCTTGCACACGAAGCACGACAAAAATCATCAGACGCTGACGATAAGTAAGTAGAAATTTGGACGGAACTAGACATTTATTTCACGTAGGACGATCATACTAAAAATAGTTATCTTTTCTAGTTCTCAGACAATCCTCATGCTGGAGGAATGTTATTAAATAATTCTTTTGATCTTGGCAAAGACTTTTCTGGGTAAATGATTTATCACAAACATCACATTTCTTGGTTCTATTTTTAGCTCATCATCTGTTTATTCATACAGTGTTCAGAAATGCTTGTATTACACCCTTTTTTACTGTTACTGTATGCTAAGCTGAATACAAGGTTATTTACAAGCAGTAACTCATTTTCATCTCTGTCCATGGATGAAATAGTCGTTAGAATGTGACTAAAAAATCAAGGCCCTGTGTACTCATTGGTTTGCATGTAAAATGAAACGTGACAGCTGGAATTCAAAATAAAAATAGGCCGTAGTTCCACTTCAGGGCAAAATTTCCACATAATAACACACTGTATGGCGTATGATACCCATCTTCATCAGCCCAGACGGTGCAGAAGTGTAGGAAGTTCAACCTCCATTTCATTTCATTCCATGAATGAAAGCACAGATGCTACTTCTTCTTCTCTCTTATCAATGGAGTGTAATTTGAGATTGAAGAATAATTAACATCCACAAACCACCTGAAGTAACAGATCTTTTAAACATTCAGCAGAGGAATCGATGAACGCCATTTCCTGATAGCAATTAGTCAAATTACAAATGTCTAGTGTCAATTATAATTGTCAATAACATTTATCAGGGTTGTGTTCCTTTAATCACCCTTTAATACTAAGAGCAGGATGACTGCACGACACACAAATCTAAACTGATAAGACAAACTTAGGACAACAAAAACTACATGGACAATGCAAGAAATTAAAGATTGAATATTTGAATGCACTGTGGGCCATAGGAAATGCTTTTTGGTTCTTTTTAAGTGAGGCTGCATGATTTGGGAACCAGAATATTTTTTTTCATATTTCTGAAAATATCTACTTTATGCAAGAGCTAAATCTGCCTATTGCAGGTCTTTCTTTAGTCCAGAAATATTGTCTGATTTATTAATTAGACTTTAATTAACTTATCCATATTATAATCAACTCTTGATGGCATCGCTGGCCTGCGATATTCAGTGGATTATGGTCCGATTTACTGCATAACTTTCCTTCACGATTTAATGATTAAATGAATAATCGAGACTATGATTTTCGTCGTACTGACTTAAGTAATGATGATCGAGGCTAGGCTGAAATTTACATCGCTTAATCCTCCGTTCATAGTGGATCAATTTGACCTAAATTTTCAGCAAATTGCTTTTATATTATGTAGTTAAAACTGCTAACTCGTTATCTTATCTCCCATATGAATTCTCTGTATTAACTGCCAGGAATTCTGTGATACTATAAATTTACACATGTGGTTGGTGATCATTTTCAAACAGCAAATAAATTTTAGCACTATTATTGATAATTTATTTTGTTTCAGGTTGAAAAGAAAATCAACAGGAATATTTAAATCTATGGCCGGTTTACAGAAAAATAGTGCTAAGGTTAGATTTATTCTATTAACATTTAATGATATTAACAGTTAATTATAAACAGGGACAAGTGTTGTACAAAATACAGACAATGCTTTTACCATTAAGGTGGAGACTATTTTTAAGTGTGATGGGGAGTAACACGTTACACAATTATATGGAATACAAGTTACTAGGGATTTATTTCAGCAATGTTTCGGCAAGAGTTCTCCCATCTTTATCAAGCAAAGACTGAAAACCACAGTGCAATGAAGATATATATGGGGATGTTGTTATAAAAAGCGACACTCTGTTATTTAGTACTTGTTAATTGGACACTCATAATGAAAATTAAGTCAGTCAGCTTTAAACTGAACACAAGTACAAATTAGTTAATTTGTGGTGACTTTAGTTGTTTTTCAAATTTTTTAACAAAGATTTGATATTAAACAAAGGTGAAAGAAATTAGTGCTAGATATGCAAGGTTAAATGATACCTGCGTTACAGTAGATAGGTGTAGTACACAATACAGAGAATGCTGATACCATTAAAGTTCAGTATATAGATTAGAATCTACTAAATATATCTCCCAGCTGTCATTTAAGATTTCTTTGACATTATTTCAATACTCACTTTTACTAATTCTATAAATTTTATTATTTCTTGTGAAATTCTTTACATTGTATCCAATTTCAATTGTTAATTTTGCTATTTTCAGTTAAAAACTCGACGAGATGCATGTGAAGTGAGGTCAACTGCTTGTCGTAATGAATATATTTTAAACATGTCTGCCGCTAACGCACACCAAATAAGGTATTATAGTACAGATTTACCAGAACTCCTACAGGTTAGTCACAGTCTTTATAAAATAGGATGAAGGTGAACTATGCAAAATAATGTCATTACTTTTTGAACTCTAAAAAATGAAATGAAATGGGGTTTAACATTCTACTTTTCTGCACGAAATGGGTTAATGAAGATGGGCTTATGCCATACAGTGTGCCACGAGGGAAAGTTTGCCCAGACAGCGGCACTATGGCCAACTCTAATATCAAATTCCAACTGCTAAGGGTCTTTCATGTGCATTCCAATGTGTCCACAGGACCTCTCTTTTTTTGTCCCATCCAAACGACTGTTAAAGCATGCAATGAATTATTGATACACCATGGGTGAGCCCCGAAATGATCTGGTTTACGCCCCACTCATGCTAATAGAGACAGGCATACTCCATATAGAGTTCTATGGCATTATGACTTATTCTTTCTCAAGTTTCAAATGGTCATGGAAACTTAACATGCTGCCAATGGTATACATGGGATCTTGATTTTTTTGGACCATCCGGCCGTGCAGTTTGAAACCTTTTCTAGCAAGGCTCTCCATCCAAAACTACTAACAACAGGAAAGCATGCTGTAAAATCTTGAGAAACTTTTGCAGCAAACACATGGATTGTACCCAGGATTCCTGAATGGAAAATCTAAACTCTTTGAACAATGTATATGGAGATCCGACACTGTATATGGATAGTACAGGGGACTGCACCACATACAATCAAATAAAAAACACAAATCGATGAACAAGACACAATATACAAAAATCAAAACAACAAACATATGTATCCAATCAATATAATCACACTATTTGTCTGTTATTAGGTTTTAGATGGTGAAGTTTATGAGAAAATAGAGGAATACTTTAAACTGATTGGTCAGACTGCAGCAGATATAAGCCAATCAGAAACAGATAGTTTTAGAAATATTGTGACTCAAGCAGAAAAGGTAAATTTTTATAATTTGTCATTACAATCATGTGATTATTATTCAACTGATCTAGTAAATAAAATTTTCAAGTATAAAATGCTTTTTGTAATATTTGTGTGAAATATAGAATAGAAAATACTACTTTTTTTGTATGAAAAAAGATACAAAATATGTGTTGTTATTTTTGTAGATATGTCGACAATATAGTTTACAGTGTTTTTTATATCAACATCCGGTGTTTACAGATTTAATACAATATCAATTTGAACCATGTCACCAAGATCCTGTAAGTATATGTTAACATTTTTACATAATTCACTGTGTCACAAAGTATGGATATTCGGAACTTCAAAACAATGACAACTTGAACTGCAACTGAATAATGTAGAGCACTGCCAATTTTATATTTGTGGCATGGTAGAGGATATGAATTATTTCCTGTATATGTTACTGTTTCAATGTGTACAATTGCGGTATGGATGATCGACCTGTGGCTCATGCGCCAAATGTGGTGTACAGGGGCAGATCCAGTAATTTTTGCAGGAGGTGATTTGCCAGACATGTGTTAAGGAAATTTCACAGTTGACAGGAACTGAGCAGGGAGGGGTTTTGAGGCCACCCCCCTTCTGGATCTGCGCCTGGTACATTAAATGATTATGGTGCATCCCTGTAATGATAAAAATGTACAGCAGTAAACCTACTTATTATTTTATTATTTCATGCACATACTTTTTAGTGATTGTTTTCTTCTTCCATGTTAATGTGTTTTCAAATTAAAATATGCTTAGTAAATCAAACAAGGAAATATGGATAATTGATTTTCTATCATCCCGTAACTATTTGATACAAGTTGGTGCATGTGTATTCATGTGTGAACAAATTGGCACATTAGCGACCTCTGCATTACAAGCTGTTCCGGAGTAACAAGTATATGCTTTAAATGTGCCCTTAAATCATAAAAGTACACCACAGTTGAATAATTCTTGAATTTTGAAATAATTTTGCAACAATCATGAGTTATTTTTATCTGTTTCTTTCGTAGATATGCAAACTAAGTGCTGATTATAACGCAGCTCCTGATTTAGATAAAGAATCCAAGAAATGGGCAACGAAAGTTGCTAAAGAAACAAAACTTATACGAGAATATAACAGATTACTGAAGGCTTATCAATGTGGTGGTTCAATTGAACGGGTGAGTTAAATTATTGTTCTTGTTCATGATTTATTGTTAAATGAAATGAAATGAAATGAAATGGGGGGTTTAATGTTCTACTGTATTACTCCAAATGTGCTAATGAATAGAGGCTTTGAGGGGGATCCACTACTGAATATTCTGATGATCTTTCCCCGCCCAACACAGGGATCGAATGCCAGACCTCCAGGTTAGCAAGCCGGCGTCGTACTCACTGAGCCACTTCGACTCACGCAACTTGAAAAAGAACAACTTTTGATACTTAATGAAGTCGCTATCATATTGACTTAGGAGCCACATTGGTTTGATAAGCATGGTACTAGCACACTGACCAGCATGTCCAAGATCTTGGTAAAGAAAGGTCATCAGAATGTTCCAGTCTGGTTAAACTTTTGTGAGAATAGTGATGGATTTGGGGGTCTGGCAAGGTTAAAAAGTGTCTAGCCTTTTAGATGGAATGGAAAACCAAAGTCGACCCATAAATCCTTCTGATTTAGATAGATTGTTCAATCTAGGTGTAGATATCTTGACCGAGTTTAATGATAAACATTTTCTGCGTAGGCTAAGTTGAGATAGACAATTTGATTGCTCATTCAATTGATTTGGCATTTATTGTTTATTTCTTGCAATGTCTATGTAGTTTGTCTTGTCCGTATGCTTGTATTATCAGCTTTGTTTTATGTGTAGTGCAGTCCTCCTGCACTTAATGTGCAATAAATTTATGTGTTATCTGTTTTGGGGTGTTTTTTTTTGCAATTAAAGTAGGGAACATTAGGCTTACTGTAGGATTGTTTACTTGATTTTTTCTGACACTGATGTCACATGTAAATTTAATTATTATATAAATTTTGCTCTATAGTTGACTGAACCTGGTGATGGAGGGACAACTCCAACCCAAGACCCAGAACAAAAGATGGAGGAGCTACGACAAAATATAAGAAAAGCTGAGGTATGGTATATTATTTTCCACCTATTTGCTGACAACCTTACATTTATGTTGACATCCTTCAGGTCATGTTATGCGGATACTTTTCATGATCAGGTCATGTTATGCTGATACTTTTCATGATCAGGTCATGTTATGCTGATACTTTTCATGATCAGGTCATGTTATGCTGATACCCTTCAGGTCACGATATGCTGATACCCTTCAGGTCACGATATGCTGATACCCTTAAGGTTGTGTTATGCTGATACCCTTCAGGTCACACTAGACTGATACCCTCCAGGTCTTGTTTATGCTGATACCAATTCCCATTGTTGGTTTTCATTGATTTGTGAAATGCTCCTCCTACATCCATTTATGAAACTGCTTTATATTTTCAGACATCTAAAGTAAAAGCAGAAGGTAGATTGGAGGCTTTACGTGCTGTTGGAAGTAAGATTTTATTTATGAATCTGTTAATTATATTTAATTCTCTTCAGTTTCAAAATACACACATATAGGTTTTCCATTCAGTTACTTGATAGCTTTGGAATCAACAAGAATTCAGGCCTGGGTCATGTTCAGGATGCTTTAGGTACCTGTTCCAACTTGTCTGAGATGTTTATGTGTACATAAACGAACCCATGATAGTTGGAATTTGATTAAGACGGAAATAGTGCAGTCAGCCAAATTTCCCTCATTTCATTTCACTTGTACATATATCTTTATGTGTAGTTTAATTGTCGAGTGCGAGACATTAAGTAATATATTGATATTGTATGAGTGCCATAGCACAAGGGCAATATTGATATATTACGCTATATCTTGCACGAGATGATTAAACAACTTAAAATACGGACACTATCCAGCACGTGCATTTCAATGAAATACGTCACTCAGGTAGAATATTTCGGTTGGCACATTGTCCGTATCATTATTTGAAATAATGGTACGCCAACATCAAAGAATGACGTCACATCTGTATTTTAAGCACTTTTAATATATGTTTGTTTTTTCTCTCCAGTGAATATAGATGAGTATTTAAATAACGCCCAGATGGAAAGTCTGGGTACTGAAGATCTGACAATAGCCAGGGTGCCAAGTCAAATGTCTCTAAGAACAGAAAGCTCTGGCGGGGTATGTATTTACTTTATATAATTTATAACAATAGAAATCTGCTTTTTAGACATTTGTTATTTCAAAGGAACATTCTCAGATAGATTTTAGTGAATAAAACATAAAGCTCCGTTTCTAGAGGTTCAAATGGTCTGTTTTTATGCAATATGACAGGAACTGATTCGTATGTTGTGGTGAAATATTCCAAACAAATTATTTAGAATTTTCTCCAATTACCAGTATTACTACCAAGGCAATGCCCAGACATCCCTAATGTTTTAAAACATAGTTGTTTGCGTGATATATAAGTAACAAAAGAGAAATACGCCTATCAAGAAAGGAATGAGTGGCAAAATAGATTTTAGAATTCATTGGAAGTTATTTCCCTTTTTCAATTAGCCAGACACAGTATTTAAAGATTTAGATAAAGAGCTAACCATTCTTGCTAGAATAGTTCAAAAATAGATAATGCTAAATGAAAATATTGAAAATTTCGTTCAGAAGACTCTCTTCTGAACCAAATTATCACAGTTTGTAGTTTTGACAAGACGTGTGCATTGTGGTAACCAGGGCACTCGTATATTCGTGATTTAGCCTCGATTTCCCATTTTTGAATTAATTTTTAAATGTTGAACCGTTCTAATCTATTTAAAATCTCTGGTATTCGATGCCACCGAGAGTTGATTATGGCCTTGTTTTGTTTATAAATGCCTAATTAATGATTTAAATCACATTAAAGGCCCAAAGAAAGACCTGCAATAGGCATTTTCAACTCTTATATAAGGCATGTTTAAATTTTCTGTCTAAATAATAGTGTTGTCTGTTTTATTTTATAGCATAGCGCTGATGAACCAACGTATACACATTATGATGATGACGATGATTTTATCGATGACACATTTAATACGTCTGCTGATAATGAGACTTTCTTCACCCATAGTTCCGGTAAACAATTTCCTGTAAAATGTCGATCTCTTTATGCTTTTGAGGTAATTTTTATTGTTACAATTCTAGTCAATTCAACACCCAGTCCAATTAAAGCAACAAGTTTTAAACAGAAATGAAGTAAAAGGAAATGGGGTTTCTATCCTGTTGTTCTGCTCCAACGAGGCTAAAATGAGGACATACATAAACCAAACAGTGTGCTATGAGGGAATTTTTGCCCAGACAGCAGCATTACAGCCTACATTCCAACTGCCATAGGATCTTTACATTTATACATGAGACCTTGATTTTTCATACCATCCAATCAACTAGACAGCTTTCTTTGTCAGACCATCCATCTTGCACCACTGACAGGGATCGAACCTGCAAACTCCAGACTAGCAAGCCAGCGTCTTACTCACTTGGCCGTCGTGGCTCCAGTTTTAAACAGTCCTCGATACCCAGTGTTCTGATCAATGCACGATATTCTGGGAAATATTGTTGACGTAAAAAACCCTGGTATAATTCAATGAACAGAATTGGTTAATTCTGTGTGGAACAGGCATAGATTCGTTTATTTTAGTTCAAAGCAACTATCTAAAGCTCATGTCAATTAATGAAAAAAATGAAGACAAGAATTCCAATTGGTGCCCCAATATTACACTGGCATTATCTGATTACTGTCAAATGATTTAGTAATATTAGAGATTTTTATTGGTTATTTTTTTTTTTTTTTCAGGCCACTAATTTAGATGAATTAACAATACAGGCTAACGAAGAATTGGACCTCATCGCGAATGGTGATGGTGATGGATGGGTCAAGGTCGGTAAAAGGTTTTGCTTAAAGATACATTATATGGGAGATTTGATAAAGAGCAGGCAGTTCTCACTATAATAGTTAAAAAACTAGATAATGTATCGGGAATTTGCTGAAAATTTTTGGATATGGCAGCCATTTAGGGCAGAGATCTATTCTCAAAGATTGAAGTAGATGGATCTCTTTGTGCAGAGTGACTTTCCTTCCTAGTGAGAACCAGAATTGAAAAGCTAGAACAGGCTGGTCAAAAGGCCAGGACCATACTGCCCAACAGTTACTGCCTCCATATCACTCTGGTAATTTTCAAGCTGAATGAAATAGTCTATATGTTTGCTCTATTTTCAGGCTCGAAATTTGAGAGGTAAAACAGGCTACATTCCTGAAAACTATGTAAACCTTAATGATAGTATTATAGCAGATAACCAAACACCCAGTGAACCAGCTACTCCGGTTGCTATGCAACCTCCAGAAATACAGTCCCCTATAGCAACCGACATACAACATGAAACAACTTCTAGTTATTCATCGGGAGACCTTGAAATTCAACAGACTACTGATGTAATGCCTGTTGATAATTTCCATTTACCATTACAAGAATCCTGTACGTGAAAAATATTTTATTGTTTTATTTTAAACCTCTGCCTGTGTTTTAGATAGACATCAGCAATGGTCAGGGTCCATGATAGTGTTTTTGGATAGGGTCGTTTTATAGCAGCATAAGGTTTTTGGTCAGGCTTTCTTCTCATGATCCCTGTGATTCAGTTGCACCTTTAGATTATGTTTTGGCCTTACTCCTTGTGATCCCTTAAATTTTTGATTCAGTTGGTATGGAGTTTATACTCTTCAGTGTCAGTGGCCTAACCTTCCTGGAGTAGATGTCATTTTGCAGTTCACATTATATTGGTATTTGAATTAGACACATTCAGGCATTATGTTGATATAACTTCTTTAATTTGAGTCAATTTCCGGTGTCAATCAGATGGGCCAAAAAAACAAGGTCCAATGTACACATTGGCATGCACGTAAAAGATCCCTTTGCAGTTGGAATTTTATATAAGATTAGGCCATAGTGCCTCTGTATGGCTTTCTTTATTAGCTCAGTCTGAGCAAAACAGTAGGACGTTAAACCCCATTTCATTTGTTGATTGGTGCTGAAAGTAAGACATTTTGTTGATGTTTACGATTTATCATTTCAGATTTACAAGATGTGTGGGCTAGAGCTTTATATGATTATTCTGGTAGTACTGCCGAGGAACTACAGTTTAATGAAGGAGCTCTGATAAAAATATTACGCAAAGATCATGGTGTGGATGATGGTTTCTGGGAAGGGGAAATAAACGGTAGAGTGGGTTTATTTCCGTCGCTTGTCGTAGAAGAAATAACACAAGAAGGAATGTCTCTTGAAGTAAGTTTTATTTTTAATAAACAAAATGTATGTTATAGTATTGGATAAATGCAAAAAACAGAAAATAATATTAAATTTTTTATACAAACATGTATATAGCTCTACCTTTCAGGTGCAATTTACAATATGCTTTGAAAATAGAAATATCAGTAAAAGAAGTGAAATTAATATAAACAACAATGAAACTAAAAAAATATAGATAATGGGGGAAACTTGTAAATAAATTTAAAAATGCAAATGTTGTCAAAGGAGTACAACTGCTGTGGCTAAAAGGTAAAAAGTTCTACTGCAAATTGACAGAAAAATATTTAGGGCTATTTTATTTGAATTTATCTTGGTGGGAGTGTCACTATTTATAAACCATTTCAGGTCGCAGATTGCATAATTTTATGACATATTGATATTTCAGGATCCTTTCTCTCCTCTATTAACAAGTCCTCCTGACTTTGCCCCACCCCCACCAGTGATGGTAACATTACCAACACCCGATGAGTTACCTCCCCCTGTCTCTAATGGTGATGGTAAGTATTACATCAATTCATTAAATATATTTCATTTAATGTATTTAATTGTCTTTGAGAATATTATACTGAATACCTGGCCATTTGCTTTCTTTGGTGTTTTGTGAAATTAAGGCCAAAGAATTTTGCAGGCCTTAAAAGAAAATGTTCTTTAAATTATTGATGTTTCTTCACTTTCGATATTATGGTGGTTGGATGGCATGTTTGTTATATTACTTCTGTAGGCTACAATTTTACAATCCCCTGAACCATTTGAATGCATGATGGGATATTTTGGAAAGCATGAACAATTTTACATACAATTCATAGCTATTTGGTTTGAGTTAAAATAAAATGTTGAACTGGGACACACTGGTGTGGTTTTTTTTATCCATAAATTTAAAATTAAGCTGACTTTTTATTCTTTTCCTCACTAGACACTCAGAAGAAATAGAATCTCTATATGACCTTTAACATTGTATAAAAATTTATCGGAGCCATGGTGCCTCAATAAGTAAGATTCTGGTTCGCTAATCAGGTTTCTGGTTGGCTTCCAGTGTTGTCCAAGACAATCCCTAAACATTTTCCATTGTGGTTTCCCATTGTCCGTATATTACCATCTTCATAGAGCAGACGAGTAGGACATTTAGCTGTTTTGTCCAGGCTGCAATTGAACTGGAGTGATCATGACTACTATCTGGCAAAACAAATAACACCAATTGTAATCCGTTCGACACTTTAATTTCTCTCTCGTATCAAAGCAGTTGTGTCCCTTTAACTGTTTTCTATCTATGTGAATATTTCATGTTGATTTTATATTTTGTGTGATATTACTAAACAGTCAATGCTGAAACATTATTTCAAGATTTATGTAAGTTGTTACAGCATTAGTCTTTCAGAAACATCAACTTTCCATTTTAGTTAGATATGTATAGAAACAGCTGCCATTTTAAATCGGTGGTTTTCCTTTCTCATTACAATATTTAGAATTTTAAATCACCCACCAAAAGATAATATTTATCTTAAATTGAAATGAATTGTTTAGTCAATGTGTTTTGTATGTGTTTGTTTTGTTTTCTGTGTGTTTATCTGTTCTTTGTTAGAATTTTTAATTTTATCTTTAATGTAGATTTTTCTTTAACATTAAGAGTATTTTAATTACTTAAAACTTTATTTTAAAACTTTCATTAGCAGCACATTAAAAGAGCCCAAGCCAGTACAGCCAGCATATGGCAATCTTCTGAACATACCTTTAAAAAATGAAGTCCCGCTAAAGATCGTATCATGTTTGGAAATTTAAATATAATTAAGCCGTACAGGTGCTATCAAGGGAAAATTCAAAATTTACCTCGCAGCACACTGCATGATGTATGCCCACTTTCGTTAGCCCAATAGAATAATGAACATCATTTTATTTTCCTGAACTTCTTATAATTTATTCTAATTGTTTAAAATAAAGTTATTCATTTAGTCCTGATAACATAGATAAGTTGTAAACAGTGGTTATATAAATAATCCACTGACCGATCCTGTGTTTTCTAGAGTGGTGTAAATATGATTTATATTTCAGTGTTTTATTATTACCCTAGTAGTACCAGCCAGTGTTAACAGTAGGTTACACACATAACCCTCTTTATGTCTTTAATTTCTTCTGTCTCTGTTAGTCGGTTTGTTTTGTCTGTTTTCGGGAAGTGAAATCAGAACTCTCGTTTTCATCAATATTTGTCAATTTACCATCCATAAAATTAGAATTTTGAAGAGTTGAATCTTAAAACAGAATAAATATGACTAGATTTGTGGCAAAATAATCCGACTATTTGTTGCACTTTGTGTCACCTGACCAGTACAATATGATAGCATGATTGTCAACTTTTTTTCAGTTGCACTACACATGTTTTCACGAAATGAAATCTGTTTCATATCACCGATATCTTTAACACATCTCACTAAATAAAATCTATTTCATGTCACAGATAGCTTAGGTTATCTTATAATAGTCTCTGTTTCTCTTTAAAATATATTCCATTATTCAACTTGTCTTATCATCTCTACATGTCTTATATCATCTCATATCTTATCTCTATTCATTCTAAATGTCTTAGCATCTCTACATGCCATTCTCATCTCTACATGTCTTATCATCTCTACAGCCATTCTCATCTCTACATGTCTTATGATCTCTACAGCCATTCTCATCTTTACATGTCTTATGATCTCTACAGCCATTCTCATCTCTACATGTCTTATGATATTTACACGTCTTATTATATCTACATGCCATTCTCATCTCTACATGTCTTATCATATCTCCACATCTTATCATCTCTTCTAATTCTGCATATCTGTGTTTTATTGTCAAACTCAAGTTCAAGTAATGGGACTCGATTCCCCCCTCGATCTAATACATTGTCATTCTCTCTGTCTCATGATTTATCTTACTCTGTACAATGTCTATCCCCCTCTCATTTGTCTCTTAATTTCACTGTGTCATGTCTCTGCCACTTAGTACCATATATTTGTACACGTATTTTCATTTGTTGTCAATTCATGTATCTCTCACTTTTTTGTGTTATAAATAGATCTTATGTTGTTTGTTTGATAACAGAGACTAGAGTTATTTGTTTATTTGTTTATTTGTTTGTTTGTTTTATTTACTAGTAACTAATCTGTAGACAAAGAATTGTGAGTTTTTGCAAACACTGCATTTTGTATGTGCGTTTATTGTTTTGAATAACACCTGTGTGTTTGTGAACCAATCTGATTTTTATATTTATTGTTTTCATATTCTGTCATTTTCAGTGTCCACATAAACATACTCTCTTTATTTTCTTGTACCCATTGGTAGATTCACTGCTGTTCCGTTTGAAAATTTATTTCTAAATGTGAAAGATAATCTCCATCTTTCCTCTCTTATTTAGAATCATTTTGTGGCTACAGCTTGCATACCCATACTCTAAAACATGAAATTTTTGTGTCGGGAATTATTAAATAGATTTTACCCCAATCTAGGGGATAACTATTTATAATAATGACAAAATGTCAGGCCCAAATAAACTAGTACCAGATATTTTAACATTATTAAAAATATTATTAAGAACTCAGAAAATAGACAAATCTGTGGTGAACAAAATAGTTTATCATGATTTTCCAACTGTGCTTTCCCTGTGTCATTGGTGCAAGACAAAGGGCTGGAAAAGGACAATCAGATGTCTAGTTGTTACGGGACGAAAAACCATGGTTCTGTGTATACATTTGTGTTCATGTAAAAGATCCCTTGGCAGTTGTAATTCGATATAATAGTAGGCCTGAGTGCCTGGGCGAAATTTCCCTAATAGCACACTGCATTTTGTAAGGCCGTCTTCAATAGCCCAGTGGGAGCAGAACTGTAGGACGTTAAACCCCATTTTATTTCGTTGAACAAAATAACAGGCACAAAAGGATTTGGTCTGATCAATTCTGAATTATTACCAGACAATAGATGTGATGGGTGGCATATTTCTTGGCTTGATTACATCTGTGTTGGGAAATTAACAATATCAATCATTTTTGAATTCCTACAAAAAGATCATGTTTTATAGTATTTAGACATTGTGAATGATTTGTATATACATGTAATATGTATTTGAGTGTAATTATTTTCACTTGATTTAAAAACTGTTTCTTTCAGTAAAATACCCCATAATTAAACGCACGCAAGTCTTACGTCTGGGAAGTGTAAATGCTTCATCATATGAGTCAGCCGTTTAGTATTTAGGTAGATTTAGTCACAACTCCGAGCTACATATAGCATGCGCATGGCTTTCTATCATAGAATCCTCTTTAATTTCTTGTAGACTTTTTAAGAAGATTTCTTGTAGATTTCTACTTCTATTTTAACTCTTAGTGTCTCTTTTTATTAAATTAAGAATTGCAAGGATTACATAACATTTTTGGATGTTTTTTTTTAATTTGCACATGCCATTATAATTAGTTAGGGTGAGGGTATGATTAAAAAGAAACTTACAAATTTCTGTGAATTGTTGATAAAAATGGAGGTAAAGGCGCCAAAGCATGATTATAACATGTAAGATCTCAAGTTTGAGTAGATTCACTTAACATCTATATATATATATATATATATTGACAATGATAATATACATACAGAATAATAGCAATTAATGAATGTTCAGATATTTTACAATGATAATACACTCGCAGAATAATAGCAACTAATGAATGTTCAGATATTTTACAATGATAATATACTCACAGAATAATAATAACTTAAAGTTCAGATATTTTACATGATAACATACTAGCAGAATAATAGCAACTAATGAATGTTTAGATACTTTACATGATAAATTTAAAAACTCTACTTCCGGAGCTATAACAGGCAAATGAGTCTTTCCATTGAAATTGTGCCTTACAGTTACATTAAAGGGATGGTCCCAGATTTTACAAGGTATCCTTTCACAAACGTGTCTTTTGGTGTATACAAATTATTTAGATGTTCTTAGTCGCCACTCATTTAAGAAATTGCCTGAGCTGAATTTTGACTTGGTGAGAACCAAAGTAGTAGTATGGAGCTTTCATACCCATTGTTAAAAAGTTGCTTACCCAAATAGGACCTTAGGTCGACAAATCTGAAATTTTGTTAAGCTGACTGCTATGTTAAATCTGTCAATCTTTATGACAATTACTTTCCACAAAAATTTTGTAAGTATGTAACCTTGGTTATTCAGGAATTTGGGATAAAGGTATGAAAACTGAACAGACAGAGTTAACCCCCTTGATTCGTCTGGGACAGCTGCTTTAATTTTAATATATATATCAAAATAATAAAAGATAATAATCCTGACATGTGAATATTTGTAGGAGAATGAAAATATTCTCACAATCTATGATTTTGAGTAAAAAGTAAAATGCTTCTCAGAAATCTAACAAATTTTGACTGAAATATTCTTATAATTTCAATTATTCATAATGTCATCATGAAATCTATCGCTTTCACCCTAATATATTAACTTAGCTTCATCATAACATTAGTTTTCTTTCTATTAAGTGACAACTTTAACAACTTCTAGGTCTTTAATAAATCTAGGTTTTAAATTTAGCCTCTTCTGCAAAATGTGAACCAGGGTTCTTAATCGATTTTGGAATTAACTGGCCAGAATTGGGTCAGAAGGGATCCCAGTAGGAAAGAGGGTAATGTGAACCATTTAAACATGGTGCTGATCGTGATATTTTAGTGTTTACAATACAAAGACTAATGTTCAGAATGTTTGATGTCGAGGTCCCAAAAACACTGTATATGTCAAAAGGTTAGGGAATAAAAATATATGAAGGATTATACTTATTACCGTATTTCTGATATATTTATTTGTTTTGATTAAATAAATTATTAAGACCGTAATTCAGTACAATTATGTGGAGAGATTATTAAGGAGAATAATCCTTTCATTCAAAATAATCCTTTCATTTGAATTCTGAATGATCATTCATTATAAAATACAGATAAACACCCTCCTATCGTTTTTAAAAAACAATATTTAATACAAATTTTGTGCGGAGAAAGTTCATTGGGATTTTGTGGTGTCGTAGGACCTGACAAGGATAGCTGTTTGGTGGTTTGGACGGCAGAGCACGTAAAAGATCCCCTGGCAATTAGAATTTGATATAAGAGTAGGTCGTAGTGCCGCTGTCCAGGCAAAATTTCCCTCATAACACATTCTATGACATATGCACGTCTTCATTAGCCCAGTCTGAGTAGGACGTTAAACCACATTTAATTCATTCCATTCTAATTTGTATCTGAATAGGGATCGAGGAACAGGCATAGTCGATATTGGTAGCTGATATTGGACCCCCTTTTTTTTCCTGTGTTGTTTTAACCTCTAATATAAACTAAGGGAATGAGACCTAGTTTTAAGAAAGACCAACTCTGTGCATTTTTCATACTATTAATAACTTTCATCATTTTTCATCTCTAATCATTTCTAATCAATAATCTGTTAATCATACCAGTTCATGTAAGCTTACATCTATACATATACAGAATCAATGAAATTAATAAATAAAAATAAAATTGAGATGCATCTTGTTTTTAAATTACTTAAAAGATATTTGTGTAAAAATTAGCATTGTCAATGTGGTGAAACAATTTATTAGTATTAGAAGACGAGCATGATCTAAAAATAATATAGTTTCTGCCCAGTGCATGATATTTTTATGAGCAAATTTATAAAATATTTATGTATTATAGATTATTGTTCTGATGGACAGATTTGTAAAAAAAAAGTTTTTTGTTGTTTTTTTAGATACCGGTGTTCGGCAGCAGGCAGTTCCACCAGAACAGGTAAAGCTCTTTAAAGATTTCATAACGCTGATATAAGGGTTAATAGTCCAAATATAAAGGGGCATAACTCTTATTTTTCAATAAGGTGGATTCAGACCTCAAATAAACATGACGTATATTCAAATTTGTGGTCTGAATTCACCTGATTGCATAACAATAAGGGTTGGGTGGTGTGGGTCAGTGTATAAGGCACAGGCTCATTAACCAGAGGTCATGAGTTTGAACCAGGTATCAGTCCCAACCGTTTCCTCTTCTTACTGCTGGTCAAGGACAGAAAAGGTGTCTAGGCATTTCAGTGGGACCAAAAAATGAGGTTGGCATGCATGTAAGAGAACCCTTAATGACAACTGGAGTTCGATGAAGTGTAGACAGAAACACTGCTATTCAGGATAAATTACTTTCACTGCACAATGTATGGCTATCTTCTTCAGCCCTGGTTTTGCACAAAAAAAAATTAGTCCCAGTTTCTGCAAAATAAAATTATAGTTAAAACTTTTATTAGTTTGTTCCAACAACATTTAGGTATTTGGGATTAAAAACATAAATTTAAAGGATTATTTATTGTGATTTATTTTTATGCTGCTTAGAAGGAATGATAAGAATGGTATGTATCTGATAAAGTCACATGTTATTGTTTGTTATTCGCTATATTCAGAAGGTCACCCCATTAACCTCTACAGTTTAAAGGTTAATGGTCCAATGGATAATCTTCTACTAAAGTTAAGAGGTTAATGAAGTAACCTCTAAAGTTTAGAGGTTAATGGAGTGACCAGCTAAAGACATATTTACTAAGAAAAACATGGTCTTGGACCTGGGACTGTAATAACAGCAGAAAGATACCTTGACTTTGATCAGGTGCCAGACAGGCGATCAGACATCTCAATAATCCATGGCTTTCCCAAATTTTACCTAAAAACACTGAAAGATTTTTAAATAGGTTAATATAGGGAACATGTAGAATATGCAGCCTGTACTGTTAAAGGTGAAATAGAAACATTGTGTTTCAGAATTTACATCTTATTTGTCAAAACACATTTATGTACTCTAAAGTTTGGTTTTGTGGAGAGTTAAATGCACCACAAGCATTAACATTGATGGAATTGTGCACAATATAAGAACTTAATATTATTGTTATTAAACACTAGTGGTTGTCAGGGTGTAGCACAGATATAGCCATGAACCGGAAGTACCATAACTCAGAGCATAACTCAGTCCATCGCCGCCAGGCCTATGTTACTTTCCCGGTCTAAGCTACCCCATACTCGAAGCCACTGGACATCTCAGTGTTGCGGAGAACCCTGAACAGGCAAGCAAACAAATGACAGTCACAAATATAAGTGTACATATAATTACTGCTGATTGTATTCTATCGATATTGTTGTAACTGTGTTCCCGTCCTCGTTAGCTCATTCGGGCCAGAACTTAAAATCAGACGTTAATTATTGTTATTAATTGTGTTTGTTTTCTTTCTTTCCAGTTTTTCAAGAAAGTACGATTTTGTGAAAATCATATTATATCCTCCGCCTTCCATGTACAGTCGAACTATTTAATGATGGCGGATTACTACGACAGTGAAGGAGGTGAAGAGTCTCTTGTTTGACCTTAGATCCACAAGGTGTAGGGATATTATATATTTAGATTATGCATATTATGTAACGGGTATATATATATATTGATAAATGCAAATTAGTAGACTATGTAGACCAATCATCATGTGTGTAAGATACCAATGAAAATAGCGAGTACCTTATAATAGTGCCTGTAGGCATAGGAGATGATATATGTTAATTTATGCTAATGGAATGCAAATGTATGCATTAATGATGTGATAGATTTATTTAGATTGACTTTATGATTCCATTTATTAAATGGCTCACATACAACATGGGACCTGCTTTTTCCTCATCTTCATATTTTATCACTTTATTTTTAGATGGACTCTAGAAATGTTGAAATATAATTTTTGGGAAAAATCAAATTATGTTAAAATATCATTTTAAAACTATGAACAGTCATAATTTGATTGATTTTGGATAAAATGTTGATCTCGGATTGTTCAATTGTATTGTGCATTTAAAACGCCGCAACGATTTTTTGTCGGTTGAAAATAAACCTGCCGTGTTAAAATACAAGATTAAAGATATTTCATAATACCTTAATAGTGAGAAGGTTATTATTGATCTATTATAACGGATTACATACCGGTTTTGATAATTTGTTTTCATCAGGTCCCGTGTTGTTTGTTTTTTTAAAAGATTTTACACAATATATGAAATATGTAAAACTGTTTTATTGTTTTAAATTCTACAATCACAATGTATATAAATATATATATGTTGTCATCTGTTGATTTATGTAAAAATCAAGTATTTATTTGTATATTAGAATCATGTATATATATAAAATGTTGATTTTACAAGTATGTAGGAGTTTGAATTAGATTTATGTGACATTGGTCAAGTATTGGTCAAGCATAAGCATTAAATAACAGTTGTATTGTATACTATATAGACTGGGGCTAGAGTAGATGTATCGTATATATAAACATGTTATAAAATTAGATGCATACAGATACAAGAACTTACATACAATTCGCCAATAGAATACATTTATTAAATTTTTCCAATATTTCGTTATGTATGTACTTTTATTACTTGCTGGACGAGAACTTTACATTTTAACATTTATTAAATGTACCTGTTTTCTGTGTAGTGTAGCATAGCATAGCATAGCATATTTTCCCTTCACATTATCCATCACTAAAATCTTAGATCTGAAATTAACTTAAGATACAAACCCAGAATCGATATTTACGTACTTAAAAGAAAAGAGTTAATGTTGTGTCAGTCTTGTTACAGGGTGATTTGGTTGGAGGTGTACACTATGGGGTGTCAAATTAACATATATATTATCGTACAGGGGCCACCATTGGTCGTTGTAGTCAAACGGTCTGTACACTAAACTCTCGGCTACAATGTCTCCAATCTGATTAAAACACAGATCCTATTTCGTTTCATTTTTTATAGTTCAAAATTTTGTCTTACTTGTCGTTACTACACTAGGATCTGGAAGAGTTGTTATATAAACCATGTTCTGAATGATTATGAGTGTGAGGGTTTAGCCAATGAAACAGTCTTATACATCAAGTTTTTGGGGTACGATGCACAGAACTTCAGTAACCCACTAGATACAACTCTGATTGGTTAATCAACTGTCTGATGTCATAGGATCACAAACCGCTCATATGAGAATAAGCAAATCAAATGGCTTCAACCCATTTTCTGGGTCAAATGACCATATTCAAAGATTGAAAAATGATTCTGAAAATATCCAGAAAACAGATTGTATTAAATGTGATTATATATGCATGTATAGTCATTCCATATAGTCGTGTAAACTCCAACCATTATCCCCCTTTAACAAACCATCATATTGTCTCATAAAAAATGTGTTGACTAGTTTAGAAATACAACTTGTTGAATGTCCCATGTCTCAATTCTATTATCCATGACAAACAAAAGATATGTTAAAATTATATCTTCAGCATAACATTTATTAAATTTAAAATGTGTTCGAAACCAAAACACTAAAATGTAAATAATCTGCACCTTTTTGAACACAAATCCTGCAGTGCTATATTTGTTATGCATGTTAAGCATTTGAAAGAAACAGTGCCTGTTTGTTTGCATTTTTTTATGAAAGATCTGAACAGAACATATATAAGTGTTTTTGCACTTGTTCTAATAAACTGGGGGGGGGGGGGCTAATTCACAAAAAATAACAATAAAAAAATGTTAATGATGCTGGCATTTCATTGGTTTTTAAAAATTGATTAGTACAAAGCTACTTTAAGCTCTGTAAATAATGTTAAAGACATTCACTGCAGCATTTGTCTTTATTAAATAGTATGTGAATGTACCGATAGATATACGAGAATTAATTATGTTTACTTGTGCAATGTAGGCTCTCTTGTATCAAGTAGAGATATTGTGTTATTATTATCACTATTATTAATAGATAACATATATATATTATGTACAGCTTATGGATTGATTGTAGGTATATTTAAAGGCATACAAGACTTACTGTTTTTGACATACAATGTATCTATTCGGTTCATATTTAAAATATGTTGTACTTACAAATGGAGGGTGAATTGTCTCCCTTAGTCTTTTTTATTATCTCCCCTTTTGGTCTTATTTTTGGCCCGACCTTAATATCATGTTTAATTACTGAGAACAGAAATGGAGGGTGTCCAAATTTCAATGAATGATACCCCTGACGTAAAATATAAAGACCAGAGTTAGATCCAATATAAATATCAGAGTTGGAAATCTTGTAGTGTAAACACAATTAAAAACTTGGATTAGGCTAATCCTGAGCTTAAACCCCTTTCAATTATACAATGCACACCCTTCAATTATTTCCCCAGATATTTGGAACAGGAACTGGGTGCCAAGCACTATTAATCTTGGATTGGGGCAATGCTGTTTGCAAAAAGCCTAAGGCCCAATTCAAGTACAATAGACCCGATCAAAACTTGGCATGCTTGTTCATTGAACAATTGTGCATAACTTTGATTTTTGATATGACATCACAATTCTAAGATGGCATCCATGACATCATGCTTGGTTCCTGGTCCATTGTTTTGTAATGAATTTTAAACTTTGCTAAAATATCTTTTCAACGAACTTGATCCTGTTAGCATATCATGTATACATGTATATATTCTACTTATGCAATTTTTGATGCACTGTGCACAACTATGTTGATTTAGTACCGGTAACTATGGTAATTGTTGTATGATGTTATGATATAACTTTAGGCTATGCATTATCTGTACAGTGTTATTATATATTTGTCAGTGATTTCATGTTATTTGATGTAGTATTGGTTTGTGACAGTGACGTGCAGAGGTTTGGTGTCGCCTGGGCCAATTCCATGATTCTTTGCCTTCAAGACTCAAGTATAAGGCCTAGTACTCTCAAATGTGAGAAAGGAGAATATTTTTAAATAGTCAAAACAGATGAAATAAATTTTTTATTCAAAAATATGTAATACAAGCTGCACCACTTATTTTTAAATAAAAGTTCACAACAAAGTTAACAGCAATCAGTTCAAAGAAACATTATTTAATTTCACTTGATATGGATACCCAGTTAGTTATCCTATCTGCATGTCACTGCTTAGTGTTTTTCAACGACCTTAAAATATAGTATAACTACAGGTATCCCCTGCAAGTTATTTTTTTGTTGGCTTGATATTTATTAAATTATACTAAGAAACAAGGTTTTACACATACCAAGCTTCATAGTTAATGAAGTCAATAAGTATCAGTACATCTGATTGGTGGAAGAATGTTTGATTACAGCTTTTGACCAATCAGCATGATCAAACATATTTTTGGCCTTATTTGGAGCTTTTCACATGTGACATGTTGTTTATAGCTACAATTAAAGCTTATAAGGAACTGATTATCTTATGGTGGATGAGTTTGGGTATAACAGAGTCAACTTTATATAATTATGAGCCATAAGTCAAATAATATTTGATTCATAAAGCAGTGATCGTTGGCTGCCTAATAAGTATATACAGATATGTAATTTGTCAGATGAAAAATCTCAAAAGTTTATTTCTAAAGTCCCAGTAATTTATGAGAATTTTGTCTAAGATCGATAGTTTACATTTAATTACCATTAATATTACTGTATTTATACATTAAGACATATGCATGCAAAATGTTTACCCCAGCTCCTAACTGTTAGTGAAACCTCCCTATTGTGTAAAGGTTATCATTAATTGTTTTGTATACAAAACGTCCAACACGTTAACATAGAAAATTGACATTTGTTCTAACTTAGTTTGGGGGGTTGGATGACCGAATGTATCATAAAGCATGTCATTGAGTCAACTGTCGTGGCTTTGAATCCCTGATTGTACCTGACAACCAGTAGTATCGCCTGTATAAACTCGTGGGTTTTCCCTGGTTCCTCCAGTTTCCTCCCACTGCTAAAAACCCCTATACACACAAGTGAATTATTGAAATAAAATTAAACCATATGTTAGTCACAAAATTACCTAGTTTATGTCGAGTGGACATTAAACCCCATTTCTCTCTCTCTCTCTCTCTCTCTCTCTCCATAACTTAGTTTAACTATTAATCATCGAAACTATTACATTTTTCTGAAGCAATGGTTACAAGCAGTATCGGCTCATTCATCAATAATGTTCATAGCCACTGCTTCCGTAATGTATAATATTATGCTTAAACTACACTTAGCTTTGATTCCCAAAAATCCCATTTCAGCTAGTCTGTAGTCTTCAGAGGAGAAATCACTTAAACTAGTGTATGTTTAGTTCTATTACAGCACATTAAATGTAGAAAATATTTATGCAAATTATAGTACTATATTTAGAATTGTTGATGGGTGTTGAAACAACATGGATAGTTTGATTAGATTTGCCACTTAGATAAATATTAATGTTTGGTCATGGTAGTTAAGCATAATTTAGCAAATGACACTTTTTAAAATTATTAAAAAAAAGTTAATTATCCATAACTTGCAGCAATTTCACAAATGTTTATGGAGATGGCTGTTTATCAGGGAATTTGAATTATGGAAGAGAGTCATGACCAAAATGTTAACTTCTATAACTTGGGTTTTCTCTAAAGACCCCTATTAGTCCTGAAATAACATAGTTTTTGTCAACTGGCCATTAAACTCCTTTCTCTCTATCTATCTGTTACTTTTTTAAGCCAAAGCATTCAGCTGCTATTCTCTGTCGCGATTTTTTAGCCAAATAAGGTAGAAGTTAAATTTTGGCACCAATTTTCTTCCATAATTTCACATAGGCTAATATTATAGATAAACTGTACATTAATCGCTTGGGTTATAATTATAGATAAACTGTACATTAATTTGCTTGGGTTATTATTATAGATATATTTAAAGGAAGTTTATTTGTAATGAGTCAGTAGTATAACTGTTTTTATGTTGATGAATTGATTACCGTTGATTGTTTTATTTTTACAAGTTTATCATTTATCCGCAGACAAAATACATAGATCTGACGCTATTCTGGTGTGCACGTAAGAAATCTCTTGAAAGTTGGGATTCGATATAAGAGTAGGCAGCGGCACCATTGTCAGGAGCAAAATTTTCCTCCTGTTACAGTGTTTGCTGTATGCTCATCTAAGAGTAGACAGTGGTACCATTGTAAAGGGCAAAATTTTCCTCCTAGCACACTGTATGCTGTATTCCCATTTTCGTTATCCCAGTTGGAGCAGAAAAGTAGGCCGTTAAACCTGATTTCATTTTTACTCTGTTCATTTTGTCTATGTATAGCTAACTCATCTTGTTCACATCCGCTCAAATTTCATATTGAATTCACTCTTTGGTTTGCTTTCTTAAAATCAAAGATAATGTTAATTGGTGTAACATTAGGAGGATCATTTGGTGACGTGAAATTATTTAAGATATTTAATTATTCATATGTAAAGCTCAAAAACTGTTTTAATGTCATTTAGTCATGTTCTAAAAATAAACCCAGCTCAGTCATTTCCACAATATGTAAATTATTCCTATGTTTAGACCAGATCTTATTGGAGGGAAATAAACGACTCAAGGGGCTATTTCTAAAAAAAAAAGAGAATTATTAGATTTGACTTTCATCTTATTACCTTGAAAATATTGGTTCTTGCATCTTTATATGTTAACCCTTTGAATGTCCAAATCTAGCCCTATAAGACTCTAATTGTAACTAAAGAATAAACCTGAGCATTAAAGGGTAAATGATATGATAGGTTTCTGTGTTAAACTTATCTGCAATGTCACAGACACCTTAACTTGGAAGATCTCTTTCAATATTATAAGTACTGATGAATAATTGTTTTAAGAGGAGTTAATTGCCCCTGAATTGGAATCAGACCAGTTATTTTATTATCTCCCTCACTTACGATAGTTACAGCTTAATATTGAATTACATTTTCGACTTCACAGGTGCCTGTCTGCAATATGATGCCGATGCAATCACGATCTATCTGTATTAACAGGACGTTATTATTATTATTATTGTTTATTTTAATGTTGATTGATTATCATCAGTTGATTATGTTAATGAGTTTATTTGTTGTGTATATTTTTATTTTGTTTATTTTTTGGTCTAGGATAATAAACACCATTACTACAAATAGCAAACTGTCTTGTTTTAAAAGGGAAAGATGGCAGGGAGTGAAAGTGGACCATTGCTAAAGCTTATATTATCTATGAAGGATATAATGCATTTTAAGTCTTTAAAAGAACAGATAATTTTTTGGACCAGGAACTGGTTGGCCACTTAGCACTACTCAACTTGTTTTTGTTGTTCTTGGGGGTGAACCTCTTCGAAAAAAGCCTAAGGATTTGCCATTTCATGAAACATGACATTCTTGTTTCTTGAACAGTTGATGTCATACTGAGTTACACTAACCCTAACCCTGTTGAATAGATGGATATAAAGGCCATTGAGAGGGTCAGTCAGGGCCTCTTCGGGGATCCTTAAGCTGTGATGGGGATTGTTAATGTTTTGTTGAGGTGGGAGATGGGGAGGGAATATTAGGCTTGCCCATGTCCACTGAACTACTCAGTGTATGCACATGGTTATTACTTATCTAACATGTCATCGTCTGGGTTTGATAATAGTCCAAATTCCATAGATAAGATTTAACATCCTACACTGTTCTATGAGCTAAATTTTGCCCGGACAACGGCGCTATGTGTAATCTTATTACGAATTCAAGCTGTTAAGGGTTCTTTTACATGCATGCCAATGTGTACATGGGATCCTATTTTTTTTCTTTTTATACGCCCACATTTTCAAGGTTGTGGACCCTGTAGAGGTCACAATTTTAATCCGATGTCGATGAAACTTCAAATGCATGTTTATAACCCAAAGATCTTCGATATTTGTAATTTCATGAATTATAGCCCTTGATTGCTGGAAAAATCACTTCTTTTAGCTTGGTAGCTTGTTCTCTATCCATTGATTTGTTTGGGGTTTTTTTTTTGGGGGGTGGGGGGTCCATTCAGATTCTATATTGCCCGTTGCCAGGCCCTCCGTTGGATAATCCCAAAGAACAGCATAGTTCGTGTTCCCTGAATGTACATGGAACATAATGAGTCCATTGTTAGGTTAGTACTAGGGTCGGGAATACGGAAACCAGGTAATATAGATCGGTTGCCATAAACGGTGTGTGACCAATTAACTAACGAACTTCTAACTCCATCATGTTTCACACATGATTAGTCAATAAGCCTAGACTCTCCCTGGCCTTTGGGCACTAGATTATAATTTGTGTGGGCTTGCCAATACGAAAGCCTTGTTTTGGATTATGTAGTTGGCACATACCCGAACAATTGAATGTTTGCATAATTCTAAAATAATATTAGTCCCCAATGTTAAATACTTTCTTTTGCACTTTGCTAGGATCATGAACACATTATGGTTCTTTGTGGATTATTGACAGGGTAAAACCCCAATATAACTGGCTATTAAAATAAATGTTTTCAGGCCACTTTGCTGAGATTGTGTCTTGAACATATAAACATGCAAAATCCATCCATACCAGACTTTAACAAAATATGAAATTTTGCTACATAAAATGTTTATAAAACTTTATTTGGTACAATCATCAGCATCATCATATCCTTTATAGAATGTAAAGTAGTAAAAATAATAGAATTAGCTCCATCTGCACGACTGTCAGAAAATATTATGTAACATCATAAGAACACTTCGATGAAATGTTTGTTTTTCAATCCCAACTTTTTGAATAATCCTGTATTTGGACGGCATCGCGGTTTGTTCAGATCACCAAGAAAAAAACTAGTTATACTGTAGATTGTGACGATTCCGGTTCTACCTTCAAAACCTTGCTTTTATTTTTGGTATTTTTACTACCAGTTACCTTTGCTGGGCTGGCACCAGTGTCATGCTTTCTGGCCGTCTCACTTCCGGTTAAGTTAAGAATTGATCTCTGTCCAGGGGCCAGGAAATGAACTATTCTCGGGCTGGCTAACAAATCTGCATCGGTATCTACTTCGGGCAATTCGTCAATATCCCCAAGTTTAGTGTTGGTTGTCTCAAACTGCGTTTTAAAGGTCGACATCTCTATTTGAACTCCTTCTTCTTCGGCGCCTTCGTCGATTATTTCCAAATTAAGCCTCGTCTCTGCAAATGTTCCTTTTGCTTGTTTGTCAACTTTTGAAAGTTTGCTATTTTTCGTAGGGCCCTGTTTCCGTCTTTCCTCGGTCCATTTTAATACTGAAATGAAATAAAATAGAGAGATGGGGTTTAACGTCCAATCGACACGAACTCTAGGTCATTTCGGGATTAACATATTATGGTTCAAATATATTCAATAATTCGCTAGTTGTGCGTAGGGTTCTTTAGAGTGGGAGGAAACCCACGAGATTGGACAGGCGACCCTTCTCCTTTTCAGGTACCGGCACAAAGAATCAATGGCACACCTTATGATACAGCGTGCACGTGCTAACCATTCCGCCTACGTATCCGAAGGTTGGATAAGTATCGTGTGATTGGAATATTTTACTATGCTCTACTTACATTTTAATAGTGTTATTCTTTGGTCATCGGGTTTATCACTAGTTGCTCCTGATAAAATAACATCATCATCAGGTGTATGGATGCTCTCCAGATATCGAATTTTTCGTCCTGTCTGCAAGGAAAATATGATATTATCAATTTTTGTTGACTTGCATAATAAAATCGCAAATAAAAATGGAACTGTTGAGAATATTCTATTCTGGAAGTCTATGAAACTATTAAGGGTGATTTTCTAGGCTCGTATTTCACCTCTGGTAAGGGAGACAACTTTAACCTATTACTTACTCTATAAATAGAACCGGCCAGTAGACAACAGGGTAAGCAAGGGAGACAAGTCAGTATATTATTCCAGTCAAACACGTGATTAAAACTGGCACCATTGGTAACACACATTCGGCCACCAACACAGATAAAATCTCGCTTTAAGACGTTCAGTGCCCATTTTTCAACTGTCGGGCCATAATCAACCTAGAAATATATAAAAAAGATATCGGAACCGATTATATTATTGTACAGTAATGAACACGCCGAGGATGGGGTTCATTGAATATATCAAAGTAGTAGTGGAAATGAAATGGGGTTTAACGTCCTACTGTTCCGCTCCGAACAAGTAGTAGTGGATTTGGTTCAATACTGAAGACTTTTCTAAAATTAGATTTTATGACTGATTGACTTGGGTCGGCCTACCCAGAGCTAGACCACCCAGCGGCAAAGGGGGGGGGGCAATCTCAGTAGGGGCGCAGGGGCGGGGGGGTCTATTTGCCAGAATAATTTCTTTGTCACCCGAATGAATCAATCATCAAAATGAATTTTCCACAAAACTGTGATGGTTGTCTATTTTTAATTAATTACACAATTACACAACAATGTTAATTTACAATGTGTTCCGACAAAAGATGCTTTTAAATAATGATATGTGGATTCTGGCTATAAATGATATGAAATAATTAAATTTTGTCATCCATTGTGCTGTAAGGGATATTTTTCTCTGGTAAAATATTTAACACATCATATCTTTCTTTTAGGAAAGTAGTACAGCAAACGACGCACCTCAAATGAGAATTGTTTTGGTCTGCCATCGTTACTGCTGCCCCGAACCTGTTTTAGTTTGTCTTTTAACAATTCTATACCACGTGATTTGTTATTCACAAAAAGAACCATGGGAACTGGAAAAAATCAAATAAAATTATGAACATAAGAATTTCATTAAATGCTATAAAATGACTATATATGAGGGATATGTTTTCATGCTGGTAATGTTTCTCTCAAGAAAAACCTGTCGCAATGTGGGATAAAGTCACCTATAACGGATGCAGGACGAGTATACAGAGCATTTGGGGCGTAATGTCCCCAAGAATGTTATCTGCATAAGATGTCATTTTCCCCCATCGAGCAGGCTCGGATCTAGGTTGGGGGGGGGGGGCGCACCCGGCGCACGCCCCCTCTTTTTTTTTTTTTTTTTTGAGGTGGCGAACAATTTTAGCTCCATATATTCTCGCGGGAAAGGAGAACAAAAATAGTTTAGGTTGGAAATCGTAATTTACAGTACTAGTAAAATAATGTGAACTTACTTTCTATAGAATCCGAGAAGGCTCGTCTTTCTATAAGCAAAACATACAAAAGACAGAACTGTGTCTCCAATTTCTCTAAAACATCATTTATATCTTCTACTGTATTACACGTAATTATCCTATTGATAAACATACAAACACAGGGTTATATAGCACTGATCGCGAGGCTTTCAAGAAAAGATCGCTTTTAGTCCAGGAGGTACCCAGAAGTGGATTAATCACTTAATTTGACCATCCAGAAGGATTTATATTTTCACAAGGAATTATGTAAGGGTCCCTTGGATCGACTCTAAAAGCAACTGCGGTGGTAATGTGAATGTGTCTTCTGGTGGTATCCCCCAAATCATTACTTTTGTACTCCAGATGTTAATTATACAATGCTAGAGCTCCTGGACTATTTGGACAATTCAACTCTCGAACCATAACTATAGACACGTGATCGAAGATAAATTCCCGATTAGTCTATCAAACACAAGAATCAATATGGGCCAGGTGCTACCGTTTCTTAAAAGCATTGCACACTTTAAGTTCTCCAGAAATACGAACCAACACAGACAATCTTCAATTCAGGACGAAAGATATTAATGTTTTTAATGTTTTGGACTGCCCACCAGCATTACGTATCATATAATAAAAGGATGATCGAACCGCTGACTCACATCCTGAATTCTCCACGGTGGGAGTAATTGCGGAAAGAAAGGTGGTGGAGAAGGCAGTGAAGGTCCGGAAGGCAGTGGAGGGTGTGGGCTTAGAAGAGGTCAAGAAGGCAGTGTAGGTCTAGACTGCGGCTGGGGACAGGAAGACAGTCGGGGTGTGAAAGGTGTTGGAGGACAGGATTTTAACGGAATTAAGTCTGGAAGGCGATGAGAACAGGCGGGCAGTGGAGGTATGAAAGGCGTTCGAGAATTACCTCCCTTTCAGCAAAACGCAGCGCTACGCCACTATGAGAGAGGTTTTATATGGGCTAAGATTATTCCGCAATCCCATACATATATTGAATAAAATATTGTTTATAAAAACACATCCATTAGTCGAAAATAACCACAATGTTTCTTACCACATATTACAGAACTGATCAAGTTTACCACTGAGCTGACGATCCGGATTTTGGGTTGGCATCATCATGGTCAAATAATTATCACCAACAACTCTCTTCTCTCTACTGTACAGATGGTTGCACAAGTCATTCGGATATTCCTCGTACAGTTTCCACGGTGCTATATGAATAACCTGATCGTCTATCGCTAAATATTTTAATAGAGGAAACTGTAGATCGTACGCCATTTTATTCTTCCTGTCGGTTAGTTGCCTTCTTTCCTAAATCCAATTCCAAACTGTGACCTGGATTGACTATATGGATATAGACAGGCGTCAGGCGCAACGCAGAGGTATTTCCCGTTTTCCAAATCACCTTTTAACACGTCTGAACTGGTTAAGTTACATAATCTGTGTTGTAGTCTATGTTTATATAGTACAGTTTGTCCTACGATTTTGATTTTATCTCGGACAAAAACTATTAATTTTGCTCGATATGTTGCCAGGAATATATAACATTTTAAAAATGACCGAAAAACGCTCTCCGGGAACTAATACATAGCACATTCGATAATGATTTAGGTTTTCAACTATTCATAAATCACAAGTCTTTTTGCATATTGTGGTAATATTTAAGATGTTTACCTGGTCTAAGATATAATAGGAGTATACTGTTTACCTGAACGAGGTATTATCTCTAAATAAAAGAACAATATACAGGTAACACAGGTGTGTTTAACATGACATAGTCACGCCAATCGTCAGCCTGATCGTCTTTAGTTCCTGGTTGGTTTGTTTAAGTTGATTTATTGTCAGGTTTATTGTTCAATAAACACGGTGGTATATATACACAGCAAATATAATATGTATTATATACATTATAAATCATATCCTTCGGTTAATAATCCGATTTAACCTCTTTAAAAGACTGTGAGCTGGAAAGATAGCTTTTATTACCGAAGCATTAAGTCTTTTTCTTTTGACTAGTGGGAGTCGCGGTTAATTTCACAAATATTGTCAGACGCTTGCTCGCTTAGCTGTAAGTCCTGTGTTCGCTCCCTGCGTTGGCCGAGACAGTTCATCGGGGTTTTCCGGCATTCTTCCACATTGCCACTTCGTCAGTGGTGCAGAACAGAGAACGTGGCAAAGAATAATATATAGTCGTTCGGATAGTAGGTTGTGAAACCCCATTTCGTTTTAACCTATAGTCCTGGTGCCGGTTGCCCAAAACTCCGTTAAATTTATGTTGCTGGAAAGTCAATTTCATTATCCGTTATCAAACGGACTGATTAAAGTTAATCCACGAGACGACTGTAGTAATGTTTTTTAATTTAATGTACATGTATAACAACTTCATGGAAGTTAAGTATAAACTGAAGAAAGTGGGACAACTGTGCAGTCTATTCACAAAACTTGATTAGAAACTAGACCTGCATGCAGGAATGACGGGTTTCACTGGTGCCACGTTACCCTTAAACATGTCACTTCCGGTGCCAAGTTACCCTTGAACATATGTCACTTCCGGTACCAACGAAACCATTAAACAGGTTTCCAAATTAACATTGCACACAAATAAAATGGACGCAGAATCAAACAAATCCAGCAATATCAATTCATTTTATACATTTGTTACTTGTAAATGATCTTGACAAAATTACATTTCTTCCGGTGTTAATGAAAATGTTCAATTAGTCTTATGAAATCAGAAATGGCATACGATATCATATAGTGAAAATTTTATGTAAATCGAATAATAATTGCCACTTTTAAAGACCAAAAAACTTGAAAAGTGACTTGTAGAAAATCGACTATTTCTCTGCAACCGTACAAGTTAGAAACCATTTTGTGGTATCTGTATGATCGTATGGGTTCATTTTATTTGTTGATTGGCATCAAATACCATAATTTGAAAAACATTTCAAAACAGACTCATTTGAATAAAATATCTGTTTTGAAGGCTAAAAATACAGTTTTTGCCAAAATGATGTTACTTCCGGTGATAATGAAAATCTTAAATTACTTGTATGAAATCCTAAATGGCATTAGGTATAACATGGTGTAACGTTTATGAAAATCGAATAATAATTGACACTTTTATGGCCCAAAAACCTTCATAAGTGGCCTGTAGAAAACCGTCTATTTCTCGGCAACCGAACAAGTTAGAAACAATTTTATGATATGTATATGACCATATGAGTTGTGTTTATATGTGAATTTAAACCAAAAGTTAAAATTATTAATACATATTAAGTAATTCTTGGTTGAATAAAACATTGATTTAAAAAATTTAAAATGCAGTTTTTGACAAAATGACGTCACTTCCGGTGTCAATTTTAAATTGTAATCAACTTGATATGACGCTACATGCTTTTTGAATCAAATGATTTCACTTTTATAAAAATCCAATCATAATTGACTATTTTACAGGCAAAATAACGAAAACAGTGACTTGTACAGAACTGTCCATTTCTTGGTAACTGCTTATATTACAAACTAATTTTAACATACATTTTCTTCGTATGGATTATAGCTACAAGTTTATAAAAGTTACGAAGAAATATTTTAAAATCTGAAAAGCCTGAATAGGTTGTAAATGGGTCAATTTTACACCATTTTTAGCCATTTAATCGAATTTGCTCGAAAATGAAATCGAAATTAAAAAAACTGCTTCCGCCATTTTTTGCGCCTTGAAAGGGCACACTCTTTGAGTCAAATAATTTTTCCAAAAAATAATATTTGTTTTCGAAAAATGGTACCTAACTGTCAAAATTGTAGTTTTTGGTAAAATTATGCCACTTTCGGTGCCGACAGATAACACTTCCGGTAATAAAAAAAATGACAATTGAGACAACGAAGCATATGAACTTTGTTTTATACAAATCGAACAATAAAAAATTAATCTAGGACTGAAAAACTGAATTAGCCAATAGCGGCCAAGGAAAATTACTGAGACAAAATTTTTTAACATTTTTGCACTAGGCAGATGACTCTTTAATTCTGTGCACAATACGACTAAAAAATATTCATAAATAAAAAAGTTTTTTGTAAAATTTTAAATTTTCGAAATTTGGCGCCTAATATCTTCGAAGATTTGCCGAAAATCAAAAATCGAAAGTAGCGTAGCTATGTGCCCTGTCTCAGGCTATGCCAAAATGTATCGAAAGTTAAAATCCAATGATTATTGTTAAAATTACTGCAATATTTTCAAAAACGATAACTTCGGTGATTTCGGACATTTCGCATTGTCGCAGAACGTTCAAAATAGCTTTATCCTCTAAGTCACACCCACTTTCCCAGTAAAACCGAAGAAATCGTAACGATGCGACAAGCAGTTGCTGAGATCTACTCAAAACAAAAGAAGAATAATAATAATAATAAGAATAATAATTTTAACAAAAACAATAGTGTTTCACACAAGCTTCGCAGTGTGAAACCCTAATAATTGTAGAATTTCCTGCAGAAAAAACTATAAAATCTATAGAATACCCTAAGTATTTACCTATAGAGATTTGCACTAAAGAAACTGTAGAATATTTGGGTATTTATTTCCTACAGTAGATGTTATTTACGTCAAGCTTTACGGGCTATCCTATGTAAAGGTCTCTTCATGACATCATACCTATTATACTTCTCATTTCTCATTCCAATCATACAATGAATCAGAACGTCTTAATTTCATATACACAACTATATTTGTTGTTGCCACTTTCCCGACCATATACAATGCAGAACTGTGACATGTGTATTCGTACGTAACTAAAGTACGAAAATTAAATGGTATATATGCTAGCTTTCATCTCTCTGTCGTTCAGATTGCTGTGTATTGTGTAGTCCCGAAGGAATTGACCCCATTCTACACACATAGATCCATCAACTTCATTGTGCGAGAATAGATCTCTGTTCTAAATGGCCACCATATCTAAATATTAGATTGTTTTATAAAGACTAAATAAAACGTTTTAATTTCATTAAAAAGGAAGCAGAATAAATACTAAACAAAATTCTCGAACTATACTACGATTTAGGACTTAAAATGTCGGTCAACCAGCTTAGTGTCTGTTCTCAAGCGGAGCTAACAGGTATAACAGACAGTCTAAGGTGAGTATGTGCTGACCCTGCAATGTACGGTTACTAGCGGATTTTCTCATTTGGTGATTTTATAACCCATTCAAGGCTGTGTGTTGTTTTTCACTATATATTTACCGGTATATAAATTCATGGGTTATAGTGTTTTTATATGTAATTATGATAAAAGCCTGTATGTAAATGGCATTTATATTAGTCTATAAATAATGGGCTCTAATTACATCATTAAATGTCAACCATGTTCAATATAATCGTTTGTTGGATTAAACGACTGGTCGAACCGCCAGTTGAAACTAGTCTCGGTCACCCAGAACCCCCTAGTCTTCAACGTACGGAGGGTCTGGGTCGGTTCTCAATTTTTGACGAAAATTACTGGATAATCTACCACATAAAAAACCAAACATTTGGTTACGCATGGGCAATGGAACCTTTTGGCTTAAGTCTAGGTAAGTGCTAGATCTTATGAAGCCGGGCCGATTTTGCTAGATTCTATAAAGCGTAGTTGAAATATATCCCACAACTCACTTGGCACATCTATTATTAGAAACAAAATAGAGACGATGAAGAATTAAGAAGATTGTGAGAAGCCATACGTCTGATTCATGACGAGAGAAAATTACTATTTCAATTGAAACCTTTACAAACAAAATTTTAAAGAGTGTCATCGTTGACAAGCGAGCTGTTTTGATAGATTCAGTACGTGGTAACTTAAAAGACTGGAAAATCCAGACAATGACCTATTTTCCGTCAAATTTTGAGGACCCATCCAGACTAATATTCGTAGAATATTTGTATGGATGATAAGAGACTAGTTGAAACATGCGATCACTGTGAATGGGACATTTAAAATAATTCTGATCACGAAATGAAATAGGGTTTAACCTCTTACTTTTCTGCACCAACTGAGATATGATCTAGTCGTATTTCGAATTCGAGCTGCCAAAGATTCATTTATGCGCACACTAGACAAGGGACCTCAGTTATTCGTCCCACCCGAACGACGAGACGCCTTTTCTTTTCTTTTTTTTTGAAAGACCCTCTTTGACCAATGGGAAACCAAGCCGGAAAAAAACCGAGGAACTATCTAGGTCAGCACCGGGAACGAACCCGTGTCCTCGTGGTTAGCGGACCAATTAATTATCACTGGGCCTCCAATGAATACAATTAATTTGTACGTTATAAATCCCGAAGAGAAATCAAACAGAGAATCATTGGTTTCGAGGTGTAGCCGGGTGGTAAGGTACCGTGTTATCGACTAGAATGTGAATCTCTGTGCCAACCGAGAAGATTCCCGGACATGCCGTTGTCTAAGTAAAAAATAGGTTGCCAGGCAACGAAACATACGCCCACACAGCAGCCAAATCGTCCGGGCAGTCAACAAGAATTGTCGCATATTAAGGAATTATCAGAAAATCATTAGAATTTGTTTGGTTTTTATAATCAAACATTTTTTTTTAAATCATATAATAATTGTGACCTCCAGAGGCACCACAAGCTAAAAAGGGTGATTTTTCGTACAATCAGGGGACATAATTCAGGAAGTAATGACCCGATGGGCGCAAATATCGAAAGGAACCAAGATTTTTGGGTTTAAAACATACCTGTCAAGTTTCATCAAAATCGATTCAAAATTGTGACCTCTATAGGGTCCACAACCTTGATATATTTTCACACTATTCGTGTACAAACGGCGGCCATTTTGTCTGTCAATTCTAGTCCGGTTTTCACGTAATTCAAACTCTCTCTTCATTACCATGTAACGGTGATATAGTCAAACGTTTTTTTAAATCGGATAATAATTTTGACCTCCAGAGGGACCACAAGCTAAAAAGGGCAATTTTTCGGACAATCAGGGGCCATAATTCAGGAAGTTACGATCCAATTGGCGCAAATATGGAAAGGAATCAAGATCTTTGGGTTATAAACATGCATTTCAAGTTTCATCCAAATCGGTTCAAAATTGTGTCCTCTACACTGTTCACAACCTTGATTTAACATATTTTCACACTATTCGCGTACAAATGGCGGCCATTTTGTCCGTCAATTTTGGTCCGATTTTCACGAAATTCGAACTCAACCTTCATAACCATGGAACGGTGATATAATCAAACGGTTTTTTAAATCGGATTACAATTTTGACCTCCAGAGGGACCACAAGCTAAAAAGGGCGATTTTTCGGACAATCAGGGGCCATAATTCAGGAAGTTACGCTCCGATTGGCGCAAATATCGAAAGGAACCAAGATCTTTGGGTTATAAACATGCATTTCAAGTTTCATCCAAATCGGTTCAAAATTGTGACCTCTAAACTGTTCACAAGCTAAAAAACGTGATTTTTCGTACAATCAGGGGCCATAACCCATGAAGTTACAGTCCGATACATGCCAATATCGAAAGGAACCGAGATCTTAGGGTGATAAACCTATGTTTTAAGTTTCATTGAAATCGGATAAAAATTGTGACCTGTAGACTGTTCACAAACGGACGAACAGGGGCGACGACAATATACGTCCACATGAAAATGTGGGCGTATAAAAATCTCCTCCCCAAGTGACCCAAGTCTCCAAAATGGCCGTAATATTGGTTTACGGGATGTTAAACTCAATGCCACCCGATTCCTATTGTTTCTGAAATCGAGGCTCAAGGAGATCACTTTCTCTTTATAGAACAACTGGTTTTGCTTTTGAACATAACATGAATTCACCCTCTTCGATATTTTTAACATTTATCACTAGTTTGTCGTTACACAGACTGGTTATGCCTTCCCTTTAATGTGTTAATCTAGTATAAATTGTGTGGGCTACATACAGCAATGATTGTTGTAGTGTTGTGACTTGGACATAATATATGTTTAATACCGAACGTACTGGGACTATCACAGGGAGAATGATTTCAGGTTAGATTGTGGTCTGGATCGATCTTCTCGTATTTCGTTTCTATTCTTTCTCTTAAACATCTTCTTACTCAGAAATTCTGTATATAATTGACGTAGCTGTAGTTTCGATGTTAACCTTTTTGTTTTGATATTTTGCAAAATTTCACCTCACTTAAAATGGTACCAATACGTGGCTAAATGTGAAATCTTAACATTTTTAAGAGTTTGTTCTTGCAGTTGCAGTTACTTTATCCAAAATAAGACTTTATATTTGACTAATGGTTGCTTGATTAAAACGAAGTTCTTAGTACCTAATTATTAACTAATGTATTAACACCACATATGCACTATCTGTACTGTTGAGTAGGAATATTTGCATATTCCATTTTCTTCCTTTTCGCCAATATCGTATGTTATTCCATTGTTTTACGCATTGTTGTAGTTTACTTATATATTACTACATGTATTTCGAATCCTTTAGAATATATTTACTTATTCAATGCCAAGGTCATGTCGATGATGCAGCCGCAACAGGGCCAAGGATGTCACCATACTAATATGACTATCTGACATCTTGTGGTTTACAAAAAGTATGCATGTCTCATCTCATGCAAGAATTTGGCTTAAGAACGTAAGAAATAAGCTAGTAAATGTATTTGCATGAATTTAGCTCCATTGGTTTTCATGACGAATGGACTTCAAGTTCAAACCGTTGTTCCATTTTTTTCTTTGTACAATATGTACCCGATCTTCAACAAACCCGGTATGGGGAGACATTTGATATGTCTTGTCAATTTCAAAATGGACCACGTTAAAATTATTATCAAAAGCTGACTGTCTGAAACACCATTTCCTACACTCTTTAAAGAACTTGGTAGGTTCAGTGTGCTTGATAACGATAAGAGGATATTTGTCGAAGCGTCGTGCTTTTAGAACACAACAAGAGATTGATTCCCATAATAAGTTTGTTCTGTTAATGTGTTTCCCATTCGCTAAATGTCACTTAAAAGATTAGAAGCCTATCTATACTGATGGTTTTGACCCCTCTGACTTTGTACCGTTGATTACAGATTAAACATCCATAAGTGTACAAATGTGTTGTTATTGATGTGTTCCCATTTGAATATTGTTCACAACAAGAAGCAAAATAAAAAAGATATGTTTACAGGATCATTTAGTTATACGAAAAACTAAGTGATGCGTTTTCTATGGCGCTCGGTATATTTTGATGGTCAAATGATGGTCGATAGCCGATTGCTCACTTTCCTCATGCAATCTGTTTACGATTTCAGCACGATTTCTTAATTTCAAAGCACGGATTGTTTTATCCTAACGCATATATGCACGTTAAAATAGTATATCACATACACGCTTATATTGGAACTTTCATAAAGTAATAATATAAATAACCATAACTCCATAACCATAATTTATATTTCAGGTTGTTAGTACAGTAGGATGTCAGCGGCTGTGAATGTTCTGGATTTAAACGAAGTTTTACGTCGCTTTGCTTGGAACAGACTCTACACAAAATCCAATTTCGTTAAGAAACTACTTCTAGAAGAAAAGGATTATTACGTTGATGTGGACTGGAAAGGTGTCACTGTAGATCATAACATCCAGAGACTTTCTCTCAGACCTTCAAACCGGACATACGATACCCCTTTCGGTAAAATCAACGCCGGTTCTCGTTGGATTTCTCTATTCACGTGTGATTTCGAAAACCAATCGGATTCAAAGCAGTCGCATAATTTTTGTGGAAAACGTGAAACGACGACGTGGGTAGGCGTTGATTTAAAAACTTGCTACACGATAGCTAAAGATGTGAACATTTCCATTAACCTTCCAAGTCAATTTTCCAAATATAGAGCTGGGAGAGACAATGGAGTCAGTGTTAGTAAGGTCAAGGGAGAAGTTTTTAAAGAAATCATAACATGGGAAGTCAACTCGCACGTGGACGTTAAGCCTGGGTGGCGCGCAGTGGCAGAGTTATTGGCCATGGAAGAAAGTCACGTGATGGATTTCGAGATTACGACTAGTCTTTTTGTGCCACGTGGGAAAGTTCCGATTTGGTTTCGACGACGTTCCGATGATCGGATCAGCCACTTAGTTGAATTAGATCCTGAAGATTTTACAACTGCTTTTAGAAATAAAAATGTTGGTGGTGTTTTAGAGGATGACGAGTGTCGGTTGGTTAGTATTTTAAAGGAAATGGTGATAGAGCAGACGGGAGAAGAATCAAACTTTACCTGCTTGCAATTTACAACAGCCGGCTCTTCCGCCATGGTGGCTTGGTCTGACCAGAAAGTGGACATTAGAACAGAACCTATGGATGTTATTGATGAAGAAATGTCCAGAACAGTTTAATTTATTTATTAATTATCTTCCACGAATGTCATGTAGTTTTTTTTTTAACTGGAAATTCGCCGACAACTGTAAATTCTTATACATAGGTAGACTATAATATTGGGCCATTTTTCGTCCGACTACAAATTGATCAAGAAGATCTTCAAAACTAGTAGACTATATTGGATCTTCTCGCGTCTAATTTTATGTTTTAAATGATTCAAAGAGATGCTCATCATTAACAAGCGCATCATGATAGAAGCAAACAGATTGACGGGACATTATACCGATTTTCGTGGTTACGTGAGATCTACTGTGGCAGGGGGTCCGAATATGCGAGTATGTACGGAATCGAACAAATTGCGATCCGAATGATAGAAATAAGTGGAGTCAGTCACAAAATGAATAGACGTACATATTTCAAATACCTATTGACTACATATATGGAAAAAAAGACATGTCTTGTTTTTGTAATCTTTTTTTTTTTCATTAGAGGTCCGCACACACGTAGAATTATGTCTTGTCGACAGTTCAATTTCAGCCAATTGAATATAATTTTATACTTTCATTTTCGTTAAAAATATTGTTAATTATTTACAAATATAGTCTATTATAGTTGTTGTGCAATAAAACTATACTTGTTTTAAAAACGTATCTCCATTCCCTAGCTTTAACGAAATAATTTATATTTTTTTTTTAAAAAAAAAATAACAAGATTATCAGTGATTTAGTTTAAACTAAAGGGGGCTCACGTTGGCTAAGTAGGTAAGGCGCTGGCTCGCTAGCTTGGAGGTCGGGTGTTCGATCCATGCATTGGCCGAGAAAGTTCATCCAGATTTTCCGACGTGGTTCTCACTTGTCAGTGATGCTGGACGGAGGGTTTGACAAGGACAGCTGTCTAGTCGTTCGGATTGGACGGAAACCGATGTCCCGTGTACCCATTGGCGTGCACGTAATAAAAGACCCCTTGGCAGTTGGAATTCGATATAAGAGTAGGTAGTAGCGTCGTTGACCGGGTAAAGTTTCACTCATAGCACACTGTGTGGCGTATGACCGTTTTCATTAGCCCAGTTTAGGAGCAGAATAGTAGGAAGTTAAACCACCATTTCATTTATGTAAACTAGTGAACTTTGTTAATCTGGTGAGTTTGGGATGGAGCAAACTCTATTTGAAAACATTTTTGATTTGGGAGATTAAGCAAAAGTCTGCTTGTGTACTTATTTTAGTTTAACGTTTGGCTTGTACGCTGATTGTGTCAGGAATGGAGCCAACAATCGTTTTGTAAATCAAGTTAGCTTACTTATTCAAGGGAGACAACTGTTTAGTCACAAATACATTAAACTTTGCAGTTCCAGATCTGTACTTTACAAGTTGTGTAATATAGTTTGACACGGATAACTATTCTCTGTGATATGTCAATCATTTTATTTATGCCAATCAGTGGCGTGATTTATTTGTAATACCATAGATCGTGTACAGTTCTATAGTAATACCATTCGTTTGATTTGGGCAGGGGGAGATAATCTTACAAGTAAATTACATAATTTACTCGTTTTTGGAATATATGAAATTCCTGTCAACCAATAGCTGTTTTGTGGTCAATAGCAATGATTATGTATTTGATTACTCAAGGGATCAATTAATCCGTTGACAAAATACAATTGTGCCAAAAATCGAACTCGCCCATCTCCTAATATATAACAAAAATGTCAGTGTAATGCCGGCCCGTAGCTACGGGGGTGGGGTGGGGCTAAGCCCCAAATAATCAAATTAACCCCCCCCCCCCCCACAAAAAAAATATTTCGCTAACAGATAATGATTTCTTTAGGAGTGTTCTTGCCGGCTACATCCCAGCCCCTTATAAAAAAAATTATATAGCCCCGCGAAATTTTATGAGCTGGCTACGGGCCCGGTGCAATGTTTACAATATAAATATACAATAAATAAAGAAACTACTTATAAAAAAACCCACAGAAAAAACATTTACAACTACATATTCTTATTAAAAAATTGTATCTTATATTAGCGGATGGGGTCTGTGTAAAAATACCAGTTCATGGTAGGTTTCATAAAAGGTCAATGTTTCGAGGCTTTGTGAACTTAAAAGTGACGAGGAGTGTTCTAGACAGAGGAAGCCATTAGTGCCAAGGTGCTAATATACGGCCCATTATCCAATATAATGGGGGATTACGTGGCTAAGTGGGTAAGGCGCTAGCTCGATCCCTGCAAGCTCGATTTTCCGGCGTGGTTTCCCCTTGTCGGTGATGCAGAACAGAGGGCCTGGCAAGGACAGCTGTCTAGTCGTTCGGATGGGACGAAAAACCAAGGTCCCGTGTACACATTGACGTGCACGTAAAAGATCCCTTGGCAGTTGGAATTCGATATAAAAGCAGGCCGTAGCGCCGCTGCCCGGGCAAAATTTCCCCCATTGTACACTGTATGGCGTATGCCCGTCTTCCATTAGCCCTGGTTAGGTGCAGAAGAGTAGGACGTTAAACCCCATTTCATTTCATTTATCCAATAATTGTTTTTCAGTAGTGATCTTTTCCAGCGGTCAATTTTTATTACCTGGTTGTTCCAGATTCCAGAGACAAACCTTTCCAACATACTTTTTACCAAATTCCCATGGAAATACAATGTATCCTATACTGGGAGTTGTCCAGTTACTATAGTGCCAATTTGCGATCGACTTTTGTTGGTAAAAAATAGAACGTTATGTCGTTTTTCAGCATGTCTGCAGTTGTCATTTTTAACCATACTTTTTTTTTTAAATTTAACATTGTCTTTGTTGTTTGCCGATGTATCATACAGACGTGGGCTAAATTTGTGATTTCTTATGCTTTTATTTCCGATGAATAAAGCATTCTCATCGAAATGAAAATAGGCTACCCATTGTAAATTACTGCGAGACCAAGGCTAATTTGTGTGACACACCCAGTCCATTATTCTTTTAAGAAAGGGGGTTATTTATTCAATTCCAATCCAATTCAGTTTATTCACTTTAAACAATACTATAGTTTCATTCCTAATACCGGGCCGGTATATGATATACCTACTCTGAGCAAACAGTTAAACAAATACAATGAATGGAATGGAGTTTCTCGTCAACATCTCAGGTCTCAGAACGAGAGAAATAAGGTTTAACTTCCACTCGACACAAACTGGGTCATTTCGGGACCAAACTATGGAGTAATTTTATTCTAATAATTCGCTTGCGCGTAGGGGTCTTTTTACAATGGGAGGAAACCGGAGGACCCGGAGAAAACTCGCGAGGTTGTACAGGCGAGCCTACTCCTTGTCACGTACAACCGGGGAATCGGGGATTCCAAACCACGCCAGTTGACTAAATGGCAGGCTTTGTGATACAACGCGCGCATGCTAACCATTCAGCCATCCAACCCTTTAACTTCGGTCATACTCATAGTTAAAAACAATCGTGGTAAATTTTATATCTATGGTTATGTGTACAATGCGCCTTTCCTCACCTACTTTTCTTCGATTTTCAACTGTCAAGGAGTCTTTTACCCGCACACCAATGCGTGTGGGCCCATATTTACATCGATCGCCCTCGGTTTTTTCGTCCTATCCGAAATAGGCCTACTAGGTAGGCTAGGCTAACACTTTTCTTGCCAATCTCGTAGTAGTGAAGGTGATAAGCAGATAAAGGTAAAGGTATAGATAGGTAATGGTGATTGTCGAATAGAGTCACTTTAAATATTTATTAGACCTTATTTTAGACCTAAATATATAATTAGGGCGCTTATGTCACCGTCACCGCCATTTGTAAACTACTTTTATTTTACATTTCAAGAAACGGAAGTCAACCCAAATGCATTGTGGGCATGTTGGCAAGGAAAATATTATGGCGGACGAAGTGCGTGTTTATATCGCGATCTGTGAACTAAATGCCAATTACTTCTTGTCATTGTAAATCAAAATTGAACAAAGGTCATTGATTAAATCTTTGAACAATAATACATCGATTTGTGCTAATTATTACGAAATTGTCGGATACAAACCTGTTTTGTTTGAAAGGTAAGTTTGAATTGTTGAAATGAAAGTGCAGTGAAGTCGTGAACGTAAAGTAGATTCTTTCGCTCGTTTATCGATATTGACAGTCGTGGTTGAAGTTATTTATTGTTGCCTTCATACCAATCTTTCTGTTACCATTATAGTATTTTGACATGCGCAAAATTTTTTCGCTCATCAAGAGGTGATGAAACCCGAATCATCCGTAAATCAAGTCTAAAAATTTGACGTCTTTCGAGTACGAGTCGGACAAGCCAAAAAAACTGTCAGATTCATTCAGATACATTTAACTCACATAATTGATTTTGTAGACAAGTCTAAATTTCAATTGCTTACAATTTAAATGAAATCGATTACTCGATCATGCTCTGATCTCACATAATTTAAAATGTAAACAGTTTTCAAATTTTGATATGATATATTGATAAAAATAATCTTAATTGAATTGTTCGTATCAGTGGTGCTGAAACGGCCTGAGGACCACGGTACCAAAAGATAGTGGGTGCGGGTCCCCCCCCACCCCCCCGGCCTCTAGAAAATTTTGAAATTTTTCAATTCCGAAATCGCCTCTAGCATTTCAAATTCCAACATTAAAACCCTTTAAAATTAAATACATGATTCGCGACCAACCAGACAGCCATTACATATGTTACTGTAATTATAACGTACAGTATTAGTATTATTCTGCCTTAAACAAAATACCAAGAGATGCTTGCTAATTAGAATATATGCAACCACTATGACTATGTAAGATAATAGATTTGTCCACTATTATTACCAAACATGGTTTGCATTTGTGTAGAAATACATCAGCACGAGAGCAAGACGTAGCTGGTCGAAAAAAATGGTGGACAGATTTGAAATTGCTGCAAATTTCATCAAAGCAGGAGTAATATATTTAAAATGATAATTGATATCAATAATATTTCTGAAAAAAGGTTGAATCTACATCTGATCTGTATATATTTTATCTGTACAGACAGTTTTATTTGTAAGTGATTGAAGTGTGTTTGTACATCTGTCAAGATTTTATTGAATTATGGTTTTAATATGAACTGATCAAATATTCATTGTTTTTATAATCAATAGAGTGCTAGCTAGTCATGGTCTTGCCTATAGGTTGTGGTGTTATTGTCAATATATAACGCTATTAATGTTTAATAAGACATGTATTGGTCTTATTCCTAACATGCATAGACACCAATTAATCTAACTCTGGTCAATAACCTTATATATTGGTGAATAGTTCTCCTATAATTTATTAAATAATACTTTCCCAATGATGGGGTGGGGTGAAGCTATTTTTAAATGTTTGGTACATGTTTTATAAACTTTTGTTATTTAATTTATTATTGAGGGATTTTCTTTCGACTAGCATAGATTATATAAAAATCAATTTTTATTATAAAGAATGTTATAATTGTTGCTTAGTTTAAGTTTAAAAGAGCATAATTAAAATAATTTGGGTTTAATATTATAAAAGATAAATTTTTTTTTTCCATCAGTCTTCGTAACATTATGGATAGAAATTGTCATTTAGTGCCACATAGTCTTTTACTGATTGCATGTCCTTTCAAAGGCTAAAAGTCAATCAGCTCTCTTGTAAGATGAGAAATAATATTACCAGTAGATTTTATCAAATGATATCTGTAAAGTAGAGCAGTAAAAATGATTGTAGGCCCTATAGATTAAACTAAAGCTTATATAAAGCCATGCACAGTTGAATATAGAAAAGAACAATCTTAATAATATACTACAACACACAGGACACATTCTTAACATTCTTCATTCAATAACATTGTTTTTTTTATATGGATTTAAATTTCATATCTAAGCTTATTTATAAATAATAGGATAAAAAGATCTGCCTATATCATATTGATCAAAATGTTTTGTATAAATATTTAGAATTACTTTTGAAATATAGATAACAAAATTAAAGTGGCTTTTTTTTTTTATAAAAGTTAAGTTGAGAAGGAATCAACATTATCATAATTGGGATTTGTACATGTATGTCAGTTACGTTGAATATTATTGTAGCCCATGGACCATGGTATGTGATTACGTGACAGGATGTACTACTACGTTCGAGAATTCACAATAATTCTTGAATTCAAATAGTTTTCAGGGCTAAATGAAAAAAAGTTTTAGTATATTTGTTCACTGTACGTGATTCAGGGTCCATTAAAATTAATGAAATATTTACTTATTTAACCAAAATATATAAATACTGTAGATGAAGGAAAATCTATTAATTTGCAAGATTTATAGTTTCTAAATGTGAAAATAAACCAAAATATTTATCACTTCTTTCTCTTAAAGATGCATTATGTACATGTAAGAGTAAAAGCTAAATCTTGCTATTGCAGGTATTTATTTTGGCTTCAAATGTTATTATTTAAACATTTATGTACATTGATGACAGGCCTATAATCAACTATCTAGATTATCCGAAGTCCAAGATTCAAATGGATTAGAACACCCGCAAGATTTAAGAATTTATTTACTAAAATGGATGGATTCCTCACATGCTCTGAAACAACATTTTATTTTGATTTTGTTTCGAATTGGAATTAGATAAAAGATAAAACAAAACGGTATGCCCGTCTTCCTTAGCCCCGGTTGGTGTGAAAAAAGAGGACGTTAAACCTCTTCATTTCATTTTGATGAAAAATTCCTGCCAGATTGTTTCCCTCACAGCACACATCGTATACCTGTCTTATTAGTTGTCCCCCGCCTTTCGAAGAAAGTTGGGGGACTATTAAAATGGGTTCGTCCGTCTGTCTGTCCGTCACACTTTTTGGGACACAATAACTCTCTTCCTAATTGAGCTAGAATGTTCAAACTTGGTGTATGTGTTTATTAGGTCAATGCCTTGATGGAGATCGAAGATGAGCATTATCCGCTTAGGGTAAGCAGAGATAAGCAATTTGATTGGTTGATGCTTTGGGACACAATAACTTTAGTTCTAATTAAGTGAGAGTGATGAAACTTGGTGTATAGTTTCATTACAATAATACCTTGACTAAGTTCGATAATGAGCATTTTCTGCTCAGGGTAAGCAGAGCGATACTCAAATTTGATTGGTTGAGACTTTGGAACACAATAACTCTCCTTCTAATTGAGTTAAAATGTTCAAACTTGGTGTATATGCTTATTAGGTCAATGCCTTGATGGAGTTCGAAGATGAGCATTTTCCGCTTAGGGTAAGCAGAGATAAGCAATTTGATTGGTTGATGCTTTGGGACACGATAACTTTAGTTCTAATTAAGTGAGAGTGATGAAACTTGGTGTATAGTTTCATTACAGTAATACCTTGACTAAGATCGATAATGAGCATTTTCTGCTCAGGGTAAGCAGAGCGATAAGCAATTTGATTTGCCGAGACTTTGGAACACAATAACTCTCCTTCGAATTGAGTTAAAATGTTCAAAATTGGTGTGTATGCTTATTAGGTCAATGCCTTGATGGAGTTCGAAGATGAGCATTTTCTTCTTAGGGTAGGCAGAGATAAGCAATTTGATTGGTTGATACTTTGGGACAAGATAACTTAGGTTCATCTTGATTGATGATTTTTATGCCAATACAATGACTGCATTCTCATTCAGTAATGGATTCGACAGTAACAGTGTATAGAAACGAGGGCCATTTCCCTTGGCCAGAGGGGCCCTTTTGTCAAGGGTGGGCGCCCTTTTGTCTACCTTTAGGGTCCCCCTAACTAGGGTACATTTTCATTTTTCTCGTCGGTTTTAGCATTTTTCTTTATAAAACACTTTTGAATGACACTTCGTGTACAGTTTGATCGCTCGATACGTTTGAAAAAAATAAATGTGCGATTAATTAATATGTGTCATCTATTTATTTTGGGATTTCGGCGGGGGACATCAGCCTCACTGTTGGCTTGTTACACTCCATTTCATTTCTACATGATATTTTGTGCTGTTTTTTTTTTTTTGACAGATGATTTTGTCTGTAAACTGAAAGTGAAATATTTGAGAGAAATTTTATTTTGTTTTGATATTGGACAATACACAATTGATAAATAAAAATTGTTTGATTTGTAGTTTTACGAGAACGTGCAAAATTGAGTTCTATAATCCATGTGTGGACTTATAAAAACCAACATTCTTGGTGGTAGATAAAATCCCTTCTCCAGACAATTAATCATACTACTACTACCTACTAGGATCAGTTTTAAGGGGTCAAAGTTGAATTATTCGATGGGTTTATAAGTTGATAGGATTAGGTTTACTCTAGTACATGATGAAACATGATTTATTTTTTCTATGTGGTTGACCAGTTAGTCAATATTTCTATCTTATCTACCTGTTCATGTACCTATAGGTCTCACTAGGTAAATACAGGTAAATATTTTACTGTTTGTAATAAATTCTATTCGTGACTTGGAGATTTACAGTCTAGAAATTTCGATTTAAAATAAAATAGAAGGGATTGAAGCCTTTATTTTTTCTTTATAATCTCTTTAAATAGTTTTGGGTGTTACTGTTAATCTTTGAATTTCATGTGTAAAATGAAATATAAGATTATTGTAGTCTATGAAGAGGTTTTGTCCACCCCAGTTTTGGCAAAAGTGGTTAAAGACCTTTAAGGCCATCGACTTTCTGTGCTGTCTGTTTTGCTAAAAGAAGCTACCTGGTTATTGTTGGGGTAAGAATTAGAAACCTCCATGATCAAAATGACTGAGCTCAAGGAAAATGCAGTGCCTTTGGACAAAATAAAGCCAAAGTAGTCTGAGATATAATTCCATTGCTGCCTTGCCCTGCCCGCTCTCCACCACTAAAATAAATTGTTATCTGCTCAAAATAACCATATTAATATTATGTCACACTTTACTGGTGTGAATTTTCTTTCCTCATGTTATGTTGCAGACGTCATGTAAAAAATGAATTGTTTGCTAATTGAAATTGAATGCTAACTATGTTATGGTAGTAATATAGGTATGGCGTGTTGAACTATTGTATTTACTGCACGTATGGACCTAAAATCTATAGTTTACACCAGATATTGATTCAAATTCCTTTTTTTAGTCTTATCTACCGGTAGTCGTGTCTTCACTTATTCGCTATTTAATGATCATACAGGTATCTCCATTCCTGAGCAGATCATCTTATCTGGACAGAGAAGTTGTTTACAATGAAATCAATAGAAAGGATTTAATGTGTTTACAGCTTTAGGTAACAGCCATTTGTGAATTATTTTTGATAGAGTTGTTATGCTAAAATAGCCAAACAGTTTAGAAATTATTAGGAAACCTGCAAGTAGTGATTTTACCTGTATGTGATAAAATCAGACAGTTTTTTAGTGTGACGGCTTGTACCCATTCTCGGCCAAGTGACATCAATTCATCTACAAATGTCAAGGTTTAGCACTTAATGATATGCCAATAACTTATAAGAACTGGGGCCTATTTCACGAAATTTTAACTAAGATAAGATCCCAATATTAGTAATTTGATTGGATAATATTAGATTGATTTTAGTGCTTAGCCAATCAAAATTGAAGTATCTACTAAAATTGGATTTTATCTTAAGTTAAAATTTCGTGAAACAGGGCCCTGGTTTTCAAGTCATGTGATACTACCTCAAAATGGATATCGTATTTTGTCTGTAGAATTCAGAATTTTCTCCACATTACTGGTAATTGGAAAAATAATGTTATTGTAGAATTAATTGGGTTTATTCATTATTGAATAAATTCTGTTTGATAAAATGTTGTCTTAAGGTATAAAGATGATACATTATTATACCTTAAAGATGAATTCTCACAAAAGTATTTATTGGGTATCCCAAAAAAATATGGCATATTTGGTACATGTACATCAGGGTATATGGTAAGAAAAAAAAATTGATTAGCAGTCATAGGATGTTTTTAAAAAAAAGTGCTATCAATCTGAAAATTGATTAGCAGTTCCTCTTGATTGAATAGCAAAAAAGTAAATTTTCATGGTATCATATTGAACGATCTCTAGAGGCCATAATTTCTACCGGTATACAAGTAATATTGATGTGTGTAATAATGGGGGACATTAACTCCCTTTAATAATAGTTTTATGTTTATATACAGCATATTGTTCTCAATACAAACAAATAGATGCACCTCGCTATTTTTCATATTGAATTCCCATACAGTATTCAAATTTAAATCCACATTAATTCTACAAAAAATTTGGTACGAATACGATAGAATTCGGCTACCTGGTTATGAATAATTATCGAGCTTGTATATTTACGGAATTGTGTACCTAATTTGATAGTGAACTGGATGACTGTTAAAAGGTTAGCTTACAATTACCGTAGATTACTGATTATTTACTAATTAAGTGACCGACATGCAGAGGATTAAAATGTCCGTACGCAGTGAAACGGTAAATCATATAAGTTAAACATTTTTCACGCTTGATTTGGGACAAGAAATTTGATTCGCGGGTTCCCTTGAATTTGAAAATTTTCTGCTAATCAAATTAATAATTGCACTTACGTCGTTTTTGTTTAGCAAACTGCGATGCGATACCGCTTATCATATTCCCTGATGTACAACATGTATTTTGAATGTGTATTTATTTGGAATTTTTGGTAAATGGACAAATGAGTAATGACAAATACAAGCTTAAAATTGGTTGAGAGAGATTGGAAGCAAAATTTTTGAAGATGAATTTATTTGAATATGTTTTTATTCCAAATATAAGGCATATTTATATATAAGTTGAAATATATATAGCAATTTAACGTTAGTTCATTCACAAACATGAAACAATATGTCTACATAATTTAGTCGAGTATGATATTGTATAGACTGTGGCCTTTTTTAATTGGATTACCGGTAAATGATTTTCCTAGTCTTTATATTTACAGGTACTCACCATATTATATCTGGTTGCTGACAGATTGTCTCCATTACATAGCAATTAAACAGATGGTCATCACTGTAGACTAGTTCATTGAAGTTGTAACATGTGATCACTGATTTACACCATCACAGAGACTGGATAAACATACAATAGTACTATTTTAGTAGATCGGATTATTAAGTTCCATGTACAATGTATGTTTTGACCTGTGAAATCTCTATTGGTCCTAGTTTAACCTATGAACTGTGAGAGTGATGTATTTCCAGTGTGATGAGTGATTGTGTATCGGGGTTATGTAATGAACAAATACGAAATTTTGGGAGTTGTGGGTGAAGGTAAGAATTATTTATAAATTTCAATTTAGTAACTAAATCTATTATTCCAGTATATTTAATAACTAAATCTAGTTTTCCAGTATGGATATGTTAATGTAACTTAGAAATACACTGTACCAGATATATACTGCTGTATTCCTAGATTTTGAATTAGATTCTAGAGTTAAGTAAATGAAAATATGCTTAATTAAATCTGTAAGTCTATGTTAATATTTTAATTTTTAAAGGAAGCTTATTTTGTGCCTCAGGTTAATAAGATAATCTGATATTTTTGGCATTATCGCAATTTATTGATATGTTTTAAATTGATTTTGCATATTAAGACGATAAATCTAATTGTATTTATTACATTTATTACATTACATTTAGATGGCATACAAATTGACTAATGTGTAAGCTTTGTAGGTCAATTTCACTGCAAGTCAGTCCAGACCGTTTTATAGGTTAGAAACAAGAGCCCATGTGGTAGACCACCACTGTTGCTTACATGTACATAAAAGATAGGTGGATAAAAACAGTAAACTTTTCAGAACAGTGAAGACCTGCAATGTGTAGTGTATACATGTAGGTACTCAGATACACGCTGCATGTCTTTAAAACATTTATAACATTACTCTTGATAATTATAATAATTTATTTATATTTTAGGGGCCTATGGTGTCGTCTTAAAGTGTAGACATCGGGTAAGTTAAAACAATTAGTTTTATAAACTTAAAAATGATTAGCTCTCTTTTCAAAATATAAGCCTACATTATACTTGGGTAAATTAATCCTTACACTTACTTACAGTCAATAATAATGTAAAAAATGGTACATGTATGATCAAAGAACGGTCCATTGTGATCTTGGAATTGTTCCATTACATCAAAAATAGAAGTCTTTCGATCGATATACGCTTAGTTTCATGTCGCATTGTCGATCATACTTGAACAGGTAACATAAGAAGAACTTTGGGGTCATTTCCTTGTCCAAAAATTTAAGTCTTGCAATACAATGTAGTTGGTAATTCTGTTTTGCAAATTTTGAGTTTTCTCTCATTATACACATTAACATCGTTCAAATTCCTTGGTTTATTTTCTAATTAATGTTAAAAATTGAAATGGATTAAACATACATTAAATGTGCCTATTGCACGTCTTTCTTTAAGCCGGAAAACTTTTCTAAATTATCAATTATCAATTAATTAACTTATCAAGACCATATAACCATCCATAAGTACTAACCTGCGATATTTACTGGATTAAGATCTGATTTGTTCATCAACTTTCATTCGTGATTTAATCATGATTTGGATAATCGATTCGAGACTATGTTTTTTATCGTATCAATTTTAGTAATGATGATCGAGGCTAGACCGAAAATTCAATCGCTAAATTCTCTGTTCAGAGTTGATGAATTTGCAAGCCTGGAAATAAGGCACCTGTCACTGACAATGTCTCTCAGGCACAAAACCTCTGGTGCCTGTCATTTTGTCAGGCACTGATTTGTCTTTTTTGATGATGATATTAATACATGTCCGGGACTGAGTTGAAAATGTCAGGTACTATTTCATTAGTGCCTGACATTTTGTCAGGTACATCTAAAACCGTTATTTCCAGGCCTGTCAATTTGATTGAAATTTTCAGCAAATTCCCTTTTTACATTATCTAGTTTTTAACTATTTATAGTGAGAACTACCAGCTCTTATCTACCATAATGTTTGAAGTAAAATACCAGTACATGTGTATCTTTATCATTTTAATTTTTTTTTTCTTTGTTATTTATTATTTAATGTGTTTTGAAAAGTGATCTACAAATTTTTAAATAAAATTTAACATTTGGCACGATTTGCATGAGGTTGGTATGGTGACATGCTATAAACATTCCATTTGATTGATGACGTTAATCAAAGTAAATGATGGAAAAGAATGTACATGTATATCATTTATTTAGGATCCAGATCATGTTCAGAATGTAAATAGAATTGTTGTATTGTGTAACACATGTTTTCAATTGAAACATACTGTATTATCGTGTTTGAACTATGCATTAATTAAACATGTCATTGAGTTTGTATGCATAAATGAAGTTTTTTATCTTTTATTTTGACTATCAGTATTGAACTGGTATTGAAATTGCGCAGTGTGGAGGGTGGGATACAATACAATGTTGATATGGTACATCGTTTATATAAGTTGAAATCTTAACAATGCACTAAATAAAACTTTGAATAATGGTACTGCTTTGTACTGATTATACACCGTCGCCCATACACCCATTGTCTTCAAAAAAGGATGTCCTCTCTCTTTCTGGTTGGGGTTGGATGGCTGAACGGTTAGCATGTGCATGCTGTATCATAAAGCCTGTCATTGAGTCAACTGGTGTGGTGGTTGAATCCCCGGTTGTACATGACAAGTAGTAGGGTCGCCTGTCCAACCTCGTGGGTTTTCTCCAGGTCCTCCGGTTTCCTACCACTGCTGAAGACCCCTACGCGGAATCGAATTATTGAAATAAAATTAAACCATTTGTTAGTCTCGAAATGACTTAGTTTGTGTCGTGGAGGTTAAACTTGTCTTCATTAGCCCAGTAGGTGCAGAACAGTAGGATGTTAAACCCCATTTCATTTATCATCGGACAGACTGATAGGTAAAGAGCAAGAATTCATTTTATCTTTGACTTAAATGCACTAAAAATGCACTAAAAATCAATAAAAATCTGAAAATTCTTCAAATAAATAGAATTTATGATGCATGAAATATTTTTGAGGTCGATAAAAATTCTAAAGCATGAATACAGAACTAAATACTAAATGGAAGTAGGGTTTGGTTAGTGACGTGGTAGTTTGTAAAAAAATGTGATTAAATATTAACGTTAAGATGAAGACGAGAAGAGAATCTAGTGATATTGATAAAGTAGCAATCTAAAGGTCGATGAGATCGATATGTTTGTTTATCTCGACAACCACATCAATCGACTCATCTGCCATTTTGTTTTATATAAATGTTAACCGTTAATCAGCCATCTGTCCAAAGTCTGGAATTAGGCCAGCAGCCATGGAGAATGTGAGACAAAAATTCAGGCTTTGTCAAACAATTCTTCCAGAGTGATTTTTTTTCCAGTGTTTTATACATCTGGCATTAAGTTAATGATGAAAGTTGATAAGTCAACTACAAAATAGTGCTTGACATATTTTTCAGATACAACAAAACTTATTGTTTTCCGAACTTCTTAAGGAGCCTCTCTAACTCTTTCACTGTCAAAGCCTTCTGTAATGAGATTCACATACATGCACTCTCATTATCAGACAGATAATAGTCTTCCCCACTATATCAGCCAATAAATCGACTAGCTAGTTCTTTCACAGAGAAATCATCCTGTTTGTCTTTCGCAATCATCTTCACTGAACAATAAAACTTGTCAACAATGCACAATTGAAAATCTCCAGTGATATTGACGTTTTTTTATGAGAAAAAAACCCCCAACAAAATGGCTTGGGTTTGCACCTACATGTAGTGGTGGCTGAGAAAGTCCATCAGGATTTTCTGTCATGGTTTCCCTCTTTGTCAGTGGTGCAGGACAGAGGGCCTGACAAGTACAACTGTCTTGTCATTTGGATGGGACAAAAAAAACATGGACTTGTGTACACATTGGCATGCACGTAATAGATTCCTTGGCAGTTGGAATTTGGTAAAAGTAGACAGTAGTGCCACTGTCTAGGCAAAATTTTCCTCATAGCATGCTTTTCGGCGTATGCACGTCTGCATTACCCCAGTTGGAGCAGAACAGTAAGACGTTAAACCCCATTTTATTTCATTTTGTTTCCCATTGTATCCCTGTAGCCATACAATTTCATTATGTTTTTTTAATCTGCAAACTAGTCGATTAGACAGGGAAACATAATTGAGTAAATTACTATGATAAATATTTGTTGAACAGCCGTATTCGTATGATTAGTCGAGATGAATAAATATTTAGTCTGCCAATCTATAGATTACATTGAATGTTTTTACAGTAATAAAGAGAATGATTGATTTAACAATGAATTATAATAAACTCGACAACTACTGCGTTAAAGAGATTAAGACTTGGGGATTGATTTATAATAATCACAACTTGTTTATTATTAAATGTTTGTATTGTCAATTATCTAACATCAATTTATATCAAAGAGATATTATTTTAGCGCTGTGCTGTAACTGAATGGGCAGGTCTTTTAGTCTCTTTTAGCGCTTGGAGGATTCACTGGTCGATGAAAACAATAAGTTTAAATTTGCTGTGATTTGACAGGCTGACTTTAGTTTTATTGTATAATCCATCTTTGAGTGGCATTTAGCGATTTAAGCACAATACAGTTTATAGTTTACTGAAAACAACCACTGGTTTATACACTTGTGTTTTCCATATGTTCTTATGGAAATAGGACAAAAGAAACATCATTTGACTGCATTATTTAAGAGCCATCTGCCTAATGGAGATCTTTCATTTGGCCTCAAATGTTATAAATCAATAATCAGACATTTATTTACATGCCAGACCCATGATCATCTCTCTAGAACTTTTGATGGTTTTGATTTTCAACAGATTTAAATACCATTGGCAGTTAATTATTTAATTTAGAAATGGATAATTGAGACTTTGTTTATTATCCAAACAATGGTAGCAATAACAATCGAGACTACAGTGTTCTGCAAATGTCGATAACTCAGAATGAAGTAATTTCACTCAAATTTTTAACATATTCCCTTTTCATTATGTATTTTTTTGTCCCCCGCCTTCCGAAGAAAGTTGTTGTCCCCCGCCTTTCGAAGAAAGTTGGGGGACTATGAAAATGGGTTCGTCCGTCTGTCTGTCTGTCTGTCTGTCTGTCTGTCTGTCTGTCTGTCTGTCTGTCTGTCTGTCTGTCTGTCTGTCTGTCTGTCTGTCTGTCTGTCTGTCTGTCTGTCTGTCTGTCTGTCCGTCTGTCTGTCTGTCCGTCCGTCACACTTTTTGTGACACAATAACTCTCTTCCTAATTGAGCTAGAATGTTCAAACTTGGTATATGTGTTTATTAGGTCAATGCCTTGATGGAGTTCGAAGATGAGCATTTTCCGCTTAGGGTAAGCAGAGATAAGCAATTTGATTGATTGATGCTTTGGGACACGATAACTTTAGTTCTAATTAAGTGAGATTGATGAAACTTGGTGTATAGTTTCATTATAGTAATACCTTGACTAAGTTCGATAATGAGCATTTTCTGCTCAGGGTAAGCAGAGCTATACGCAATTTGATTGGTCGAGAATTTGGAACACAATAACTCTCCTTCTAATTGAGTTAAAATGTTCAAACTTGGTGTATATGCTTATTAGGTCAATGCCTTGGTGGAGTTCAAAGATGAGCATTTTCCGCTTAGGGTAAGCAGAGATAAGCAATTTGATTGGTTGAGGCTTTGGGACACGATAACTTTAGTTCTAATTAAGTGAGAGTGATGAAACTTGGTGTATAGTTTCATTATAGTAATACCTTGACTAAGTTCGATAATGAGCATTTTCTGCTCAGGGTAAGCAGAGCGATACGCAATTTGATTGGTCGAGACTTTGGAACACAATAACTCTCCTTCTAATTTAGTTAAAATGTTCAAACTTGGTGTATATGCTTATTAGGTCAATGCCCTGATGGAGTTCGAAGATGAGCATTTTCCGCTTAGGGTAAGCAGAGATAAGCAATTTGATTGGTTGATGCTTTGGGACACGATAACTTTAGTTCTAATTAAGTGAGAGTGATGAAACTTGATGTATAGTTTCATTACAGTAATACCTTGACTAAGTTCGATAATGAGCATTTTCTGCTCAGGGTAAGCAGAGCGATACGCAATTTGATTGGTCGAGACTTTGGAACACAATAACTCTCCTTCTAATTGAGTTAAAATGTTCAAACTTGGTGTATATGCTTATTAGGTCAATGCCTTGGAGTTAGAAGATGAGCATTTTCCGCTTAGGGTAGGCAGAGATAAGCAATTTGATTGGTTGATGCTTTGAGACACGATAACTTTAGTTCTAATTAAGTGAGAGTGATGAAACTTGGTGTATAGTTTCATTACAGTAATACCTTGACTATGATCGATAATGAGCATTTTCTGCTCAGGGTAAGCAGAGCGATAAGCAATTTGATTTGCCGAGACTTTGAAACACAATAACTCTCCTTCGAATTGAGTTAAAATGTTCAAAATTGGTGTGTATGCTTATTAGGTCAATGCCTTGATGGAGTTCGAAGATGAGCATTTTCTTCTTACGGTAGGCAGAGATAAGCAATTTTTGGATGACACTTCGTGTTCAGTTTGATTGGTCGATACGTTTGAAAAAAATAAATGTGCGATTAATTAATATGTGTCATCTATTTATTTTGGGATTTCGGCGGGGGACATCAGCCTCACTGTTGGCTTGTTAACTATTATTATAGCGAGACCTGTCGGCTCTTTATCCAAATCTTGCATAATGCATCTTTAATAATCCCCCCGTTTTATTTTGTATATAATTTTATTCCCCCACTTTAACTTTTTCATCAGTTTGCCTATCAGGGATACAAAAAAATGTGAGTTAGAAATAGAAGGAAATCTGTTAGATACATTCGTGCAAGCAGTTCAATATTCATCTTTGAACGTCTGACCTTTAAATGACATTTTGAATTTTTAAACAATTTAATTAATTAGAATGTCTGGTTGATTTGATCAGCACAGTTCTGATGACTTCATAGCTGTTGATTAAATTCTTTAGATAAATATTTATGTAGAAATTCCGTTTTTGAAAAAAAGATAAAATGCGATTAATGATCTGTTTTTGTATTCCAAATGATCAATATGACTGCTTAAATAGCAATAAGAATACAATTGTATACATGTATAGGAAATTTTTTTTAACAAAAGTATCTGTCTTGACCAGCAATCAATAAGTATTATACTAAGGTAATCTTTGCATGTTGATTGCAATCAGAATTCATATATAATTTTCAAAGGTAGGCCTACACAGGCCTCAATTCTATGGAATACAATTACTGCTTATTACTGAGTGATGTTTAGACTAGGCTCCTCTAGTCATTATCAAGTAATGATAAAATATAACAAGACAATATGTTAAAAAACAATACTTCAATTGGTTAATGCTGACTAACTAGAGACACCCTTCTAATTACCTTGAAGGAAACCAATGGCAGACAGACATGTTTTTTTTAATCAGTAAATGCTTCAAGTCGATCAAGCTGATAATTGATTTTTATGCATCAATCTATTTCTTTGAGATATTACCGTCTGATCTGGCCACCCATCTCGATACTCAGACATGGTATGCAAATTGTGTTGAAATAAATTCTATAATCAATAAGCTTATACACGTATCACATACTTGTATAGATCTGCAGTAGAATTAAACGTGTAGAACCTGTATTATTTATTTATTGGCTAAATATTGATCACATGATTTATTACTTACCAGTCATGTGACAGTATCATAAAATCACTGGTACTCAGTACATGTAAATAATTATATTAGGGTGGGGCAAATAAAATGAAATGAAATAGCTTTTAAACGTTCTACTGTTTGGCTAAGACTGGGTTAATGAAGAAAGGCATACACCATAGCCTACAGTCCAGCCTCGGGGGTTTTCTCCGGGTACTCCTGTTTCCTTCCACTGCTAAAGACCCCTACGCGCAAACGAATTATTGAAAATAAAATCGTAACCCTATTTTAGTCCTAAAATGACCTAGTTAGTGTCAAGTGGACATTAAACCCCATTTCTCTCTCTCTCATACAAGTATACAGTGTGCTACACAAGGGAAATGTTAACGATTTAGCTCCTTTAATGACAGACCCTATGATCTAACGAACACGTGTTAAATTATTCAGTAACCTAACCCCCCAAAATACCTATAGATGGAAGACTATAAAAATAGTTTTAAAAAGATATATGTAATTGAATATGATTGGCATGTAGATAATGTCCTAGATCTATTTCATGGCTGATTAATTTACTAAATGGTTTGTGAAATTTAATCTGTCAGTAAATATAATGGTAACCACCCAGTCAAACAGGGTGATGTTAATCTCTAAAATGATTTGTGAAATTTAATCTATCAGTATTAGTACTAATCTCTTCACCCCACCCCTCACTATATGTATTCACCATTTTATAACTATTAATAGAGTTGAATAATATAGAATCCCTCAAACATAATTAGGTCTTCTAATTTGATCCTTTAATATGTTTTTGACTGTATTCATGAACTTAAGAGTTAAAAGCTCTATGGATGTAACATGAATGTACCAGTATATAAAGTGATTTATATTTAATTTTTAAACAATTATTGTAATTTTTAATCAATGATGTTAATTAGAATAAGTGAACAGTCCAAAATGAACATCAACCACTGAATCTGATATCTAACACATACAGCTGATGATCATATTCACTATAATAATATGTTCGGGGAATGGCTCCATTTTTGTTTTTTGGGTTTTTGAATTGTCTGCGTTGTTTTTCATTTTAAGTTTAATCTGTATGACTGTAGCACACTGAACACAGTGTATGCTTCAAAACAAGCCCTGTATTCATTCACTTAATTTGATAATGTGTCTTCTCTTCTGGTTTGTCGTCTGCATTTCTGTTTGTTATATGTGAGATGGTTCTCCTGCAGCATGTGTGTTATTCAAACGCTTCCAGCTGGTAACACCAGAACTCACCCAGTCATTGTCTTACATAATGGCAGCAGCATGAAAATTTGTATTTTGTGTACATGAATTTTAAAGGTTTTGAATATTTTATTGCAGGAATCTGGTGAAATGTGTGCCATCAAAAAATTTAAAGACAGTGAAGGTAACAATTTTTGTTTACATGGCTATGTTAAACACTAGCAGGATACCCGGGTTTGCTCTGGACCGAATTTCACCCGAACCCAATTCACCCAGTGTGTGAATTTGAACAGGGTCCAAATTTGACTTGGGTCCAATTCGCCAGGAGCCGGAATTCGCTTGGTACCCAAAATTACCTGAGGACAAATTTGATGGCCTTAAACCTTCACAGTCATTTTAGTTAATTTGAAAGCACTTATGTGGCAGTGGGGAGCAGCAACAATGTGTGATTAGACCTCCATACCCACGGGCCCAGACTCAACTTGCCTGGGGTCAAATTAATGTCGTAATACATTTGCGGGGTCATGCTGGTCATGGTATATTGTATACAGAAACAATATAATATTGTACATGGATCAGTAGAGAACCATTCTAATTCTCAAGATATTCATGCTAAACGTACAAAAACACCTTTTAAACACAAAGAAGCTTGTAATCAAATTTTGTATTCTAATTCTTTAAATTGATTATATCTTTATTTGTCGTCTATTTATAGAAAATGAGGATGTTAAAAGGACAACATTGCGAGAGTTAAAGATGTTACGGACATTAAAACAGGAAAATATCGTAGATCTTAAAGAAGCTTTTAGAAGAAAGGGAAAACTGTATTTAGTGTTCGAATATGTGGAACGGGTAGGTTATAATATTAATACTACTGTCACAGCATTTCAGTTATGGTTTACATAGTTTATGCCCTTGCTTAAATGGCTTTTATTCGTTTCTTCAGGCTTAATGTCTGCTTCCACCTTTGCCTGTCCAACCTCGTGGGTTTTCTCCAGGTCCTCCACTTTCCTCCCACTGTTGAAGACCCCTGCGTGCAAGCGAATTATTAGAATATAATTAAACCCCCTCAGTGCCCTAGGTTAGAAAACTCTGTTTTAAGAAAAGCTTTCAGGTGCTAATAAGCTGTAGTATTGGTTTACTATAAATCCCAAGAGATTTACTTTAATACCATGTTATGACAATCAATTTCCTTGTTAAACTTATCCCTTATTTTATCGAGTTCAGGCAAGATTTGAAGATTTAATTCTAATATTAGTATTAGTCCTTAGATCTGACACCTTTCTTTTTGTCACTGCGCTTGAAATCGGCTTGGTTCTGACAATAGAGCTATACTATTATTAGATTAAATGTGATACGGTTCATTGATTTTAAACAGGGAGTACAAGCCAGAGTTCAAACATGGTCGATTAGATCACATACAGATCAATATATAAAAACAGGCAATAAATCTATAATAACTTTGATCAATTATATGGTTTACGATTGTAGAGGAGTATAATAATAAATATTTGTTGGGAGTCGATCTGAACTCAGTTCATAATCATATGTCATGTTTCAATAGAAGTTTGACAGAAAAAATGTTTGGCTTTTATTTACATGGGTGTATAATGGAATCAGTGCTGGATTTAGATTTGAACGAGCCCTATAGCCAAGCCTTGAAATAACTGCTAAGGTTCAGCCTGACATCATGTCAGTCTGAACTGATTTTCGGCCGGACATTTCAGATTTTCAGCCTGACAAATACCATTATTCCATGCAGTGGAAAATTCCCTCATATAATTCATATTTTTAAAATACTTTATATAGAGTTCACAATTTAATGTAGTCACAAAACCATCGTCTTCTTCGTATGTTAACCACACGTCAGCATTGCATTTTGCTACGTCAGGTTTGATCCACTTTTCTACGGTTCTTATTCTTATTGTATGTAATTTTCGAACTAGTGACGGCGATGGCCCCCGTTTAGAAGTGTCATTTTGAGAGACATTAAACACAGTACCAGTTTTAAAATATTCTGGAACGGTCCCACTAGCCGGGATATCCCGTGCCCGCGGGTTGGGAAAAATAAGAAGTTATTTTATTCGACATGTTTTCAACGCTCGTCTATTTACATTCACATCGATAATCGGAAGTGTCCAACAAAGTGAGATATTTTAATTTTCGTATAATAAGTCTCTCCCTAATTACACCCATAGTCAACTTGAACATTTTCTTGTAACATTTTAAATATCATTACTTTTATTACTAATAATTTGTATAATTACATGTCATGTTATGTGTGATTTGGAGCTAATCATATACGAAAGTAACGCAAAGCTAGCTACTACACGTAGACTCGAATAACCAGCGGAAAAGAGCCGATTCTCAATATTATTCATTATTTTATCTTCACGCGGCCAAGATACATGTATGTAAATAGTGATATTTTAACTATGACTCGGGTCGTTGATATAACCAGCGAAAAAGAGCCTATTCTAAAAAAAATAGTAATATTTTTACTATGACTCGGTTCGTTGATATAACCAGCGGAAGAAAGGCGATTCTAATAATTATTGATTATTTTATCCGCGCGCGGCAGAGATATAAATAGTAACATTTTCACTATGACTCGGGTCGCTGATATTTTTGGGCCTGGATTTTGAGCCGATTCTATAAAAAAATAGCAATATTTTTACTAGGACTAGGGTCGTTGATACAACCAGCGTAAAAAAGCCGATTCTAAAAATTATTGATTATTCTATCTGCACGCTGCCGAGATATAAATAGTAACATTTTCACTATGACTCGGATCGTTGATATTTTTGTGTCTGGATTTTCGAGTCTAGTAATAATTAGCGATCGACTCGAATTCGCGAATGAAATTACTATTTTTGGCTTACTGTTTTACCCAAAATTGGTCGGACATTTATGTCCGGACGAAAGGCAATTCGGTCTGTCAAAGGGGGTCAATTCGCCCGGACATTGTCCGTGTCCGGCCCCTTATTTCAGCGCTTGCCTATAGCTTTGTGACTCGTATGTCTTACATGTACTGTATGTCAGCGTTACAAGGGTAAAGCCCTCCGAAGATTTCTGACAGGATTTTCATGAAATAAGAATTAGTAATGCAACACCACTAGTCCTATCTCACTATACTCCAAACTGCTTCCTCAGGACTGTACAAACAGCCATAAATATATTATTAATATAGATTTCTTTTGATTTTTTATAGCATGGTATTGTGACAGCCTTAGCCATAGATTGTTGAGGATATATTTAAATTTAATATATTTTGAAATTACAATATGGTGTCATTTGAAATGTTTGAATACAACAATATATTTTCACATTCATGAAGTTCATGTCATTCATGAATGTAAAAATGTATATAAATTAAATAAAAACAACGCCTTGTGTGTATACCATAGGTAGCACGTTAAAGATCCTCTGTCAGTAAGAAATTGAAATGCCAATGGCTGTAGTGCAGCTGCTAGTACAAAATTTCACTCATAGTTCATTACCTCGTGGGGAGCCATGGTGGCTCAATGCGTAAGATGTTGGTTCGCTAACTTAGAGGTTCTGTGTTCAATTCTGGTGTTTCCCTAGAAAGTTCATCAGGGTTGTTCCAGCATGGGGTTGCTGTTCGGTTAAAATTCCCTCATGACCAGCTTCATTATCCCAGTTGGTGCAAACAGTTGGGCGTTAAACCACACTTCATTTCATTAGCTGGTGCTAGGATGTTTAACCTCATTTCATTTCTAATTTCTGTATTATTTCTAAAGACTGTGTGTTACATGTATTTTATTAGAATATGTTGGAATTATTAGAAGATATGCCAAATGGTGTCACCCTTCAGAAGGTTAGATCGTATATATATCAACTGTGTAATGCTATATACTGGTGTCATTCTAATGAAGTCATTCATAGAGGTAGGTTAATCTGTTCCATCTAGCAGAGCAGATATTAACCCCCCCCCCCCAAAAAAAAAATTAAAAAGAGAAGATCTCTTATTGGAGCTGCATCCATTAGGCCCTACTCGAAATTTTAAAGAATGGAACCTGTTCTCAGATTTCAGTTAAAGGGCCAATCCCGATAACTTTTTGGGGAATAAAACTGCTTAATTTTGTGTTAAAATCCTTTAAAATCCATAACCTAAGGCCCACCTACTAACCCGATATTTTTGATACGCTTGTAAATAACTTAAACCTGACGATCTTCATCTGGAAATTGAGACCGTTGTATTATACAGTATCTGGATAAAACCAGACTTTTTTTCTATAAAAATAATATGTAGGTGAAATTTACCTTTTGTTATCAAGTACAGTGCATGATTAATTCACTGTATAGACCTCTCAAGAAACGTTAATCGATTATCAGGTCACCCAATGAAAAAATTGACCCGAAATCTTAAAAGGGTTACGTGTCCGGATAAGCAGTGTTGACGTTCACGTCCAAACGACTCAATATTTTGAGCTGAAATTTTGAGACAAGGTAAATACACCATGCCACTATATTTTGATCCATAAATTTCATAAATACTCGGACTTTAATTTTTGAGACCGTTGTGTTATACAGTATCTGGATAAAACCAGACTTTTTTCTATAAAAATAATATGTAGGTGAAATTTACCTTTTGTTATCAAGTACAGTGCATGGTTAATTCACTGTATAGACCTCTCAAGAAACGTTAATCGATTATCAGGTCACCCAATGAAAAAATTGACCCGAAATCTTAAAAGGGTTACGTGTCCGGATAAGCAGTGTTGACGTTCACGTCCAAACGACTCAATATTTTGAGCTGAAATTTTGAGACAAGGTAAATACACCATGCCACTATATTTTGGTCCATAAATTTCATAAATTAAAATACTCGGACTTTAATTTTTGAGACTCTGTTCTTATCGGGATTGTCCCTTTAAGACTAAGAATTTACTCAAAATTGTTCGCTTTATTTTAACTCAAAAATAAAATATAGCCCTTTAAAAAAAAATTATCAAATACATGTACTGTACATCAATAAGAAGCTATGTGTAAAGTTCTGTGTTTCTGAATCAAAGATATTTCTCATCAAAAGTGATTGAAAGTTGAGTAAATTTTTAACTTTAGTCTGAAAATGCTTTGTGAATGTGGGGCTAGGTTATTAAAATACCTTGCGTTTAGAAGCGAGAGAGTCATGGAGACCCAGTGACTAAGGTTCTGACTTGAAGACTATGAGGTCACAAGTTTTGCTCCCTGTGTTGGCTTAGATAGTTCCTCATAATATTCTGTTGTTGTTCCCCCCTGGTCACTGGTGCAGGTGGCTGGTGTGCAGGTAAAAGAATCCTTGGCAGTTAGGATTTGAAATAAAAGGGAAACTTGCTTGTAGATCCCAGCATCAGTGATCAGAATGAATTACCGTTGTTACCATTCTAGAGGTTTTCAGAAAAGATGGCCCAGGTACAATTTACGTGAATTAACTAGTAGCCATATTGACTTTGATGCTTTACAACTGGGGTACAATAAATATTCTGGTATAAGGATTTGCTGAATATGATTAATCTAATGTAATTATAGTATTTATAACATGTTAACAATAAATATAATTATATAATGATGATAAATTCATCTCCTCTACATTAGTTAATAAACTCATTATATTATTATAATAATTACTGTATATTGATTATAACAAACAGTTATTATTCTACAGTCATATTTCATGTTTATCAGCTTGTTTATGACATTATTGTCATTTGAAATGTAATACATACTGACAAATAGTCCTGGTACGATATATGGTTCAATCAATGTATTGCGATTCACCTTCTCTCGATTAATCTGTAGTCAAACTGAATTAATGTATTAAACTTGATCTTTTATTTCAGATATAAAACCAGAAAATTTACTCATTAGTAAAAATGATACTCTTAAACTGTGTGATTTCGGTAGGTAGCTATCTGACTTATTTTTAGAACAAAATGTCAGTAACTTTTACTTTGCTTTCATTTTAATGATGTATTATTAAAAATCATTATTATTACAATGAGAATAATTATTTCAGGTTTTGCACGAAGTGTAGGTGGTAATCCTAATGGTTTTTATACAGATTATGTTGCTACTAGATGGTATCGATCACCAGAATTATTAATAGGGTAAAGTCTTCTTATTTATATCAGTCTACTCCCTAAAATATCGCCAATAACCTGAATTGTTCAGTTCTTATCTCCCCTTGCTTTTAAAGTCTCCAAGTCATTTTATTTTGCTGGACTGAAGAGATTCTGATTGTAATGGTTGTTTCCACCGGGGACTTTTTTATTAAGAATCCGAAAACTGACTTAATATTTCTTTTCTTTTTCGTTCTATATTAATTTGGCTATTACTTGCATTAACCCACCTCATTTTGACTTGTTCACAAGCTTGGTAGGGCTTTGACCTGACTGAAATGACTTGAGTTGAGAAGAACTTCTGAGATTTTCTAGCCCAGTTCTCACTTGCCAGAATTCATGACTCTGACAACAAAAGTGAGACCCACCCCTGTACACAGTACCCGTAAAAGAAACAAAGAACCCTTGTCAGAAGAGTAGTCCAAGACGCTGTTGTCCAGAAAATATTCTGACTTTACTACTGTTATACCAAATAAAACAAATGGGGTTTAATGTCCTGCTGTGTACACAAGACTTATTTTTTCATCCATCCGAACAACTAGACAGTTGTCGTTATCTGGCAAGGGGAAACCACGTTTGAAAATCCTAATGAACTTTTTGGGCTAATGCAGGGATCAAACACGCGACTTTCACACTAGTGAGCCAGCATCCTATCCACGTAGCCAGCGTGACTCCCTACCAGACATCTAACCCCATATCATCGTATTAATCCCATTTTAACATAACGAGAAACATAGTTTTAAGTTTTATTGATTATGTAATAACCTTTTGATTTATTCTTTTATTACATTATTATGTTTATTTACAGAGCACCATATGGTAAAGCTGTAGATATTTGGGCTATAGGTTGTATTATGGGTGAACTGAGTGACGGGCAACCGTTATTCCCGGGAGAAAGTGAAATTGATCAACTTTATGTTATACAGAAAATAATCGGACCTCTACCTCCAGAACAGATGAATATGTTCTATAAAAATCCCAGGTTTTCAGGTTTAAAGGTAAAATATGGTATCTGAGGGCTACCTTTATCCATTTCTTTTTATTAAATTGAAATTTAATCATATTATATTCATAAGATGAAGAATCCTATTGAATTCCAATGATTTATAATAATTACAGTCAGAATTACAACCCTTGATTACCTAAATAATTCTTGTTGACATTCAACAAGCTAAAGTTATCATCCGATTGATTTGTCAGGGTTCATGTTCATCAGATGAAGAATCCTATTGATTTTCAACGATTTCCAATAACCCCAAATCACTTCTGATAATGACCCTTGATTGCTTTGAAAAATAATCTATACACAGTGTTTATCTAGTATATTAATTGTTATATATTAAAATATTCTAATGTTTGTAATATTTATTGTAGTTTCCCTCTGTGTCACATCAACAGAAATTAAGTAAAAGATATCAAGGTATAATGAACAGTGCTTTAATAGACTTCATGCAGGTAAATATATATTAATAGTATACTATAAATACCATTTAATAACTTATTGGTCACGGTTGAAGTTTGTTGGAAAATTTTATTTGTTATTATATTTAATACTGTTGATAAGATTGGTGAAATATTCTAGCCTGGTTGCACCTGTTAATTACTGTTGATCAGGAATGAGGCATGTCGGTTTAGGTACTTTAGGTGACACGGCAGATAATATCAAAATGTAAGAAAGAGAGATGGATGTTTAACGTCCAGTCAGCACAACTATGTAAGTCTGGGATCAAGAAAATGATTATAATTTATTTACATCTTCTTTTCTCTTAGAAAACATTAATGCTGGAAGCACCTGATCGTATAGTGATAGAAGACTGTTTACAACATCCAGCATTTCAAACAGAACAACTGTTATATCAGAAAGCACGTATACCAGTCCGACAGTCATCACCTAATAAAAAACGCAGAAATGATTATACCACTAATATTGAAAGGTAAATTTTCTATCAACATCAACTTAGGTTTGGGAGGTCCTATAACTGTAATCTATGTTTATCTCTGTGCATAACATTGCAAAAACTAGATTTATACTCACCTTATTTTATTCATTTCTTCAGCTGATTCAGTTTACATTTCAACCATGTTAAAGCAATCGACAAAGAAAATACTGGTTTAAGCCAGAATAATTTGTCGTCATTAATAGGCTTTTAATCATATTGATTATTTAATGTATATTAATTTAGACATTTTAACAGTTTTATTTCAACTTTTACAATATTCTCAAACATCATTTTGATGTCTGTCAGTGACACCTTTTGGAAAACAATAAGTCCCTTTTAATTGAATTAGAATGTTAAAAATGAGTGAAGATGTTCATCATAGGTGAATGCTTTAATTGAGTTCGATGAAGAGAATTTTCATCCCTCAAAAAATATCTTTCAGTTACTCATTGTTTCTACACACCGACCATAGTCAGAATATCATAATCTATCATCATGTCTCACACTTCTGCTTGAAAATTCAAAGGGGGGTCACTCTAGATTATGTACATACCGATACTTCTATAAAGAAGTATAAGTAAATGGAATAAATTTTAGAATACTTTTCCTTTTAGTGAGAATTTAAAGAATAAATCCGAAAAAGCCAAAGAACTGCCAGAAAAAATGGAAACGGAGGAAGATGATGAGGAAGAGGAGGGAGGTATAAAGATCAGCCACTTAAACAGCAAATACATAAAACAGCCTAAACCCCTTGGAACAGTTAAACCTTCTATAGAACATGATATACAAAATAACCATAGAGGTCAAGGTCATGACCTTAAACATCCGGGTGATAAACACATGAAAACGGACAGTGTATATATCGAAGACAGTTTTCCTCCAATGGAAGTGGAGGATAAAAATAGTCATAAATCCGATGTGAAAAAATTAACAAAGGACGGTCGACATCTAAGTACTTTTTCTGATTTTCGTAATATGAATATCTTAGATAAGGGAGATAACCAGTGTGATACTAGTGCTGATTCACGAGGCATCGAAATGGACTTGTCTCAATGTGAATCAAAATATATAAAAAAGAAGAACAATTTTACTGAAGCGGCTGTGGAAGCCCATAATCGGTCACATGACTCTAATAACGTATCAGCTGATACTAAAACAACGAATAATTCATCCAATCGTAGTCAGACTTACACCGTCAGTGTTCAAGCACCCGTCTCATCAACCAATCAAAATAATAAATCACCCAGTCCACGTGTAGAGAGAAAAAAGGTAAAACTGAAACTGTGGTAACTGTTTTCGTGTACTCTTAACTTTTAAATATGCATTAAGATAAATCAGCCTATTGCAGCTAGGTCTGTCTTTATGCCTGAAAAGTTATCTAAATTATTAAACATATATTATGCAAGCGGTTAGGAATCCAATCTGCTGCTCAACACTCATAGATGATTAAATCCAAAAATGGATAATTAAGACTGTTTTTCTTTTATCGTAATGATTATCAAGACTGATCTTTTATTATACGTTATCTATTTATTTTAAACTATTATAGCAAGAAAAGTCAACTCTTTGTCAAATCTCCCATAAATCAACTTGTCCAGCGATGCCATCGTGAGCCTACAACCTTTAGTGGATTTGAATACATTTTGTAATTGATAATTTAACATAAAAATAGATAATCAAGACTTTGTTTATTATAATAGTACCATTAATATCTTGGTTCAGAGTGAAGCAATTTGACTGATATTGTCAGCATTTTTTGTTTTCAATATCTATTTCAAGTATTATAGTGAGAATTGACAGTTCTTTATCTGTTCTTATCTAATACTCCTTTTACTGTTTCCATACCGAAGAGCTTTAACTGATATTGATGATAACTTTCTTCATTCATTCATAAACTGATATTTCTATTTTTATTTATGATTAGTTTCTAGATCAAGCAACACAGAACGAATTACGTAGAATTAAATCTAGTACAATACGGAAAAAGAGGATACAGGATAATTCTAGAACAGATTTTAGTCCATCCGAAAAAATTGCAGAGACAAAGGTAAACAAGGAGTGATTTTTCGATTTGCACTATTTTGGCCGAATGGTTAGCGTGCGCGCACTGTATCATACGGCCTGCCATTGAGTCAAGCAGCGTGGTTTCAAATCCCCAGTTATACGTGGCAAGGAGTAGGGCCAGTTTCCTCCCACTGCTAAAGACTCATACGCGTAAGTGAATTATTGAAATAAAATTAAACCATATGTTAGTCCCCAAATCACCTAGTTTGTGACGAGTGGACGTTAAACCCCATTTCTCTCTCTCTGCCCTATTTTGTGGGTTGTCTTCGAATAATTGTTGCTCATTAAGAAACTATCGTTTTGGGTATCATGTAACATAGTAACAATAAAATGAAATATCATTTAACTCACTACTTTTATGCACCAATCCAATCAGGCATTGTGCTATGAGGGAAAATTTGTGATATGACACTACCTACTACATTTGGCCCAACCAGAACAACTACCGTAGATGCATTTCCTTCCATCCTTCAGCCATACTCAACAAGCCACCTTATAGCTTCCTGTTAACATTGCTGTATTTTTGTAGAAAAGAATGTGCATCACATTAAAAAATTGATGTATTTTTACGTCTTAGTGATATCATGGTCATTTATGCAAATGTAGATTTTATAAACTGCGGATGTTTGATAGTATATATACTGAGTTCCGATCGCCGATTGATTTAATTCATGTTTCTAAAGGATTTGTCCGTGAAGAAAAGTATAACATTAATCCCCATTCACTTTTTATCTAAGAGATTTAAAAGAGTAAATGTATGTAGTTTAACAATGTATTTATAAAATATTTTTATTTTCTAGAAAAGTGATGTGTCAACATATTTAATGAACTCTAGAAATAAAGATGCTCACAATTATTATAATTCTGGTCGTAAAGTTAGAAATCAATTATATAATGGTAGGTATATACTCTACCCTTTCTCTCTGTATTTGTTGACTACATTCCTCTATATGACTGTTGAGTAGCATGTTCTTCCTCTTTATGACTCTGTATTTGTTGACTTCATTCCTCTGTATGTGTAAGTCTAGACAGAGTATATGTAGCATGTCCATTCCTTTGTTTAACTTAGACTAGACTAAGTATGTAGCCTGTCCATACGTCTGTATAACTCTTGTCTAGACAGAGTATGTAGTCTGTCTATACCTCTGTTTAACTCAGTCCAGACTGAGTATATACATGTAGCCTGTCTATTCCTCTGACTGACTCAAACTAGACTAAGTATGTAACCTGTCCATACCTGTGTATGACTTTGTCTATAGTCTATGTACCGGTATGTTGCCTAACCATTCTTCGAACTCGGCATAGACCTTGCATGTAGTATGTCCATTGTCCATAATTCTATTAGATTCTGTCTAAACTGAGTATGTAGCCTATAGATTTCTCTGTACTTTAAAACATTTGTCTATTTTTATTATCCAATACCTGTCTTTAAAATACATGTCTTTTCTATAGCCTAATTGATTTATCTTCCTTTCTTTTATTCATCTGATAGATTTAGCTGATTGAATTCTTCTCTATATAATTATTATTTTAGTTTATCATTTTTCCTTTTATTTGTTTATATAAAGAATCACCTTGTAGTTCTCCATCATCCAGCCCTTCCACATCTTTAAAAGGTTTCAATGTTTTCTTTTATTTTCATCATTAATAACAATAAAACCACTTTAGAAACTATTGAATCTGCACATTTTGTATATAATGACTCATTTTATACAGTAATATACCATTAACAGACTTTTCACACTTTTTTTATTTTCTAATATTTTTCAGAATTTTTGCTTTAATCCTTGAAAGCATCATTATAATAATCACGTTTTCGACTAATAAAAACGAACTAAAAGTGTTTGAAATTAGAAAATAAACAAAAATGCAGTTTGTAGGCCTACATAATGATTTTTTAAAATTTTTATGCATAATTAAAAAATTTCCATTTTTAGTTTCCCACGGACAATATTCTTAACCTACATTTTAGACCTAAATTAACTAATTTCTAGTAGATATCCCACTTTACAATAATTTAAATTATGTTTCAGATTTTTCATATCAGCGTGATTCAGTTCGTGATAATCGTCATGTAGCAATCCAATCACGATCATATGCTAAGATGGCTGCCCAATCACCGTATCAATCACATATTGATAATTCATCACACATCAATTATTCTGCCTGGTAAGTTAGTTAAAATAGCATTATGCAAGAACAAAATCTGCTTATTACAGGTCTTTCTTTAGGCCTGAAATGTTATCTAAATAATCAATTGGACATTAATTAACATATCCAGACCATAATAAACTCTCTATGTGGGCGGATTAAAATCCTATATGCCGCTTAATGGCCGTTGATGATTAATTCAATCAAGTGGATAATCGAGACTATGCTGTTTATATTAATGATTTGAGTAATGATGACCGAGGCTAAGTGAATATTTCAAACGCTTTTTTCTCGGCTAATAGGGGATCAATTTGACTGAAATTTTCAGCAAATTACCTTTACACTATCTAGTTTTTAACTATTATAGTGAGAACTGCCATCTCTTTATCTTATCTCCCTTAATGTATCTTTGACCTTTCGGAACTGTGTTATTGCTGTTGTCATAATTTCAGTTTATCACCCTTTAAATGTAAATAAACATGCCTGATAATCCAGAAGAACTTTTCTCAATATGAATGGATAAAAAGATTTAGTTTAGTATTGGTGTTTTAAAGTTGCAGGGTGGACTATAAACGGGTGGATACTGTTATAAATTATGAACTACTAAGTCATACTGCCATCTGTAGTTATATCTTCAGGTATAGTATAACTATAGGCAAATTGTAAATTCAGTGTTGGCCGAGTGCGATCGGCTTCATTTTCCGACAGGGTTTCCCCTTGTCAATGATTCCCAGTCTGTGCTTAAAAGTAGAATTTTAATTTTCAATTTATTTAATATTTTGATATTTTATTTATATTACAGGCGATCAGATTCTACAAGTAATTTAGATCCTCATAATTCATCTGTTTATGGTTTTAATCGCAAAAAGAAAAAGTCTAAGTTTTTACAGGTAAGTCTTACCTGACTTGTATTTAACAGGAGGTCCATCAAAGTTTTTATCTTACACATACAGGTGGCACTGGCTTGTTCAAATCATCTACATCTTGTCAAAGTGTCAATTCCTGTTATTTATTTTAAATAACCTATTTTGGGACTGATATTCATTGTGGAGATTAAATGTTGACAATATTTTAGTTTCAAGGAATTGAGAAGCCCTCTAATGTTATTCAGTGGGTTTAAAGCTCTGTTGGTATTGCAAATGTATGTGAAAGTGAAACTGTGTTGGCAAAACTCTACTTTATTGCTTTTGGTGTTGAGCATCTTCAATAGAAGGCTTGATCTTGCTTTAACTCAGTACATCTTATCAATTAACCACTGATTCGGCTGGAGAGCCTGTCAGTTTCCTCGATCATCTTGAAAAACAAATTGTTTGCTTTCCAGCTAAAATGTGTACCTGTGATAATCCAGTTACAATGTCGAGGTTTCCGTGGCGGTTGTCATGGTTAATTTGATTATGTTTGTGTCACAACCTCTGATTGTACACTATCATTCATGTGTCTGTGTTAAAGGTAGATAATGTAGCTATAGGTTTTGGAATTACTGACCAGTCTAGCAACGTCTATATGTTGTTAAAGTTGTGGTCATTTCTTCAGGAATATGGGGGACATCATTCATTCTTTCCTTTTATTATTTTCTATTGCATGTTTTTAATGACAAATTAAACTAGATCTGCAAGGCAGATATGAAAGGTTTCATATTCATGGTCTCTTCCTATCACATATCATGGGTTATATAATAAATCTCAACAAGAAAAAAATAATTATTGAAACTCTTGAAGTTATAAGCCTGAATATAGTCAGAAATATCCACCCGGGCGAAAAAATAATCTGAAAAATAAGGAAACAACTGAGACTTGTATTGCTGTAATCAGATTGACTTCCCGTTCCAGAAGATTTAGAAAATATGTGATAATTTTATGTAATTATAGGATGTAGATTTAGGACGAACATCACCATCTATACCACCCACCAACCCTATGTCTCGTTTATCACGGATGACAGATCGACCTGATGACGGGAGAGAAGAAGGGGAGACAACTAGAGATATGTATACACCAAGTATCGATGCTAAAGAGGCTGTGTATAATAAAGCATTCAAATTTAATTCTTTACGTAAAACCGTTCAAACACCAGTTGATAGGGTAAATTAACAATTTAATTCTTAATGTAAAACAGTTCAAACACCAGTTGATATGGTAAATTAACAATTTAATATTTAATGTAAAACAGTTCAAACACCAGTTAATAGGGTAAATTAACATTTGAAATCTTTATGTCAACAAATCATTCCATAAGTATAACATGAACCCCAAATGTCAATATTTCCTGCAACAGGTAAATTTCAACGTTAGTAATTCCGCCATTCTCTGTGAGTAGTAGTACCTTGCTTCAATAAACAATCTGTGACGTCATTTTAGTCCTTCTGCTCATATTCTAGTCCATATTTCTATAAGCAGAAGGATTAAAATTATGGAGTCTTACATAACCGTCTCTTATGATCAGCATATTAGTATTAGAGACCATTTATTTTGCGAGCAGTGTATTTAAATTTAATTTGATTGTTTCAGGGTGTCCGGTTACAACCATTATCCAACAACCAGTCATCCCATAATCCTTATCAGACAACAGAAAATTCAACATCAAAAGTTGCTTCAAGGACAGATACAGAACTACGAACTGGTCCTAAATCTCGTCCACCGTCTGTGATGGGGGAAGAATTTCCTGATAAAGAAATTCCGTCCCCGAGAAATGACCTTCAACCCGTCCGACGAATTAAAACTCCATTAGGTTTTCGAGGATAATCCAACTCTGATTTGAATTTTTACTCTCCAATATTTATAAACTGGCCTTTCAGTTTCTCTGTTTGGGGTCTCTGGGCTGAAGTTAAATTACTCAAAATTTGAGTACATCTGAAGTGATATATGATGAAATTCCAAGAAAAAAAAATTTTTTTAAACATTTTTATTTTAATAATCTGTCTCCACTACACTATGTCTCTATGTTCAAAGACTATACATTTTTTTGATTGTTTAAAGATGCATTATGTAAGACCGAAATTTTTTTACTCAAAAGACAAGCCCATAATCAACTCACTAGAACATCAGATGGAGTCATATAATTGGTTAATGTTTATTATTGTAGCAATGGTACTTTGTAATCAAGACTATTTAGGTTAAACCATTTCAAAAGTTCAAACACTGATAATTTTGCTCAGAAAAGAGTATTGAATTAAAATTGTTTTAACTATGATAGCAAGAATGGCCAGCTCTATCATAATGCATCTTAAGGGAGAATGTTGGATGATAAATATATTTTATTTTTATGTTGATGTCTAATGTCTCAGACTTTATAAAAACTGGGTACTCTTTTTTTTTCTTTTTTTTTACAGTCATTTTAAGATTGATTTTAACTATCGAGATTTATATAATTTTGATGAATACTGTTTCTAAATAATCTGAAATTTTAATCCGATATAAATTATAATTAATACTCAATATACTTCAGGTTTTAATGGCTGGTATTATAAATATCATCAACTAAGGCCAAACCAATTTTATTTTTCAGGGGATTTTATAAATAGATAACCCACACAACTCTAATTTGTGATGTTTTGTTAGGATTTCAAAAATTCAGTACTAAAGCTTTTGAGAAAAGCAACCAAGCACTGACCACAATTTCACAAAGCATTCTCAGACTTGGGTTAAGAATTTACTCAACTTTCAATCACTGTTTATGAGAAATGTATTTGATCCACAAACACAAAACTTTGCACATATTTTCTTATTGATGTATTTGATACATTAAAATAACAAAAGTTTTATATTTATAATTTTGAGATGTTCTCTGAAGAACAGAAATTCAAATTAGTTTGGCCTTTTTTTAGTTCAGTTTCAGATTAAATATCTCTTACCACATCTTGCCATTTATATTCTAAAAACGACGTAATGATTTAGTTTTGATGGCTAAATTTTCTATTTTTAAACTCTTTTTAAAGATACAGAAGCTACAAAAAAAGATTTTTAAGATAAAACAAATCCAAGGTCCAAGTCATATTCTTGGTTTAGAGAAAAATTCACCCAAACTTGTATATCCTCAAAATCTTCTCAGAAATCATTTTTTTTGATCGGTTTTGTTATTTATCTATACAACCAGGGTTTTTAATGTTTAACGTCTAAGGCCATATAAAATAATATTCTTATTCTCAGATACTCCTGTGTCACTTGTAAAAGATCAATTTATAAAAAATATAGTCTTTTAAACTGGCATAATGCTTGAGCTAAATCTGCCTACTACAGTTCTTTTAGGCCTTAAATTTTATATAAAGTATTAATTAGACATTTATTAACATAACAGCGCCAAAATCAAGCCATCAGATTAGGTCTGATTTTAAGTAGATTAGAACAGTTCAGCCATTTATTGATTTACTCTAAAAATGGTGATGTGAGGCTATTGTGCACAAATCTGGTCAAACCTTCAAAGGGTAATATCTGTGTAAGAATAAAGCTATTGGAATGAAATTTCAATATATTCATTTTGCATATCTATTTTTGAAGTATTGTAGCAAGACCGGTCAGCTTTTTATTTCAATCTTACAAAATGTATCTTTAATTATCGCATGTAACTTTTTTCTTCAACTCTATAGAACATTTTTTAAAGAATTCGGAAATGTATAGTAGGCTCAGTTATCAAGTACTTATACTTTATACAAAATAAAACACAAAAACAAACCCCTCTTGCATCAGATTTTTAGGAAAGATTGTCTGAGAACTAGAATATTTTTTTTTGTGTGGCCTAACCTTACAATTTATACTCAGTATATTGTACAACAACATTATTATTACTTTGATTAAATCTAATTTATTTTAATTGAAAGATCTTATAAATCTTGTCAAATTTTATTTATTTTAATTGAAATATCTTAGAAATCTGTCAAATTTCATTAATTTCAATTGTAAGATCTTATAAATCTGTCCAATTTCATTTATTTTTATATGAAAATCGTTTAAATCCATCAAATTTCATTTCTTGAAATTAACCCCCCAAAATAGCTTTGTGGAGTCACTACAAATGAATACACATTTACTTTTAATAGACTTTATTATTAACTAACTTTTACCTCAAACATTAAAAACAATGCTCATGTTTATTTGGATCATGAACAACTCTTTAACGTTTGTCAAAGCCCTACCTCCAAAATTTCATCACAAAAACAAATAAAATTTTTCTTTAAGTTATTGTGACCAGATTTTTAAATCTGACTCGTTAATATTCAGTTGATTTTTTAATGACCTTGTGATTTCAGATTTGCATAACCTGATTATTAAATAATAAAATCATTATTATGCGGATGAATAATTGTATCATATGATTATTATAAATATCATTATTATTGTATAATTGTGTTAAAATATAAATTATTTATGAAACTTTTTGTCTTTAGTCTTATTCTATGAAAATAGATGACTGTACAAGAATGGCAATTAACTCTTTTTATACGCCCACATTGAAATGTGGTCGTATATTGTCGTCGCCTCCGTCCGTCCGTCGGTCCGGCGTCCACAATTGCTTGTGGACGCTCTAGAGGCTAAAGTTAATATCCGATTGAGTTTAAATTTATACACAGTGTTTAAGGTCATGAGACGAAGAAGCCTATTGTTTTTCAGCGATTTCCGATAATTAGTGCCAGAGTTATGGCCCTTGATCACTTCAAAAAATCTTGTGAACGCCCTGAAAGCCAAAGTTAATATCCGATTGACTTTAAATTTATACACAGTGTTTAAGGTCATAAGACGAAGAAGCCTATCGATTTTCAGCGATTTCCGATAATTAGTGCCAGAGTTATGGCCCTTGATCACTTCAAAAAATCTTGTGGACGCTCTAAAAGCCAAAGTTAATATCCGATAGACTTTAAATTTATACACAGTGTTTAAGGTCATAAGACGAAGAAGCCTATTGATTTTCAGCGATTTCGGATAATTAGTGCCAGAGTTATGGCCCTTGATCACTTCAAAAAATCTTGTGGATGCTCTAAAAGCCAAAGTTAATATCCGATTGACTTTAGATTTATACACAGTGTTTAAGGTCATAAGACGAAGAATCCTATTGATTTTCAGCAATTTCCGATAATTAGTGCCAGAGTTATGGCCCTTGATCACTTCAAAAAATCTTGTGAACGCCCTGAAAGCCAAAGTTAATATCCGATTGACTTTAAATTTATACACAGTGTTTAAGGTCATAAGACGAAGAAGCCTATTGATTTTCAGCGATTTCCGATAATTAGTGCCAAAGTTATCTCCCTTGATCACTTCAAAAAATCTTGTGGACGCTCTAAAAGCCAAAGTTAATATCCGATTGACTTTAAATTTATACGCATTGTTTAAGGTCATAAGACGAAGAAGCCTATCGATTTGCATCAATTTCCGATAATTAGTGCCAGAGTTATGGCCCTTGATCAGATCAAAAAATCCTGTGGATGCTCTAGAGCCCAAAGTTAATATCCGATTGACTTTAAATTTACACACACTGTTTAAGGTCCTGAGACGAAAAAGCTTACTGATTTTCATCGATTTGAAATAATTACTTCCAGAGTTATCTCCCTTGATCACTTCGAAAAACCTTGTGGCGCTGTAGATGCCAAACTTATAAATCATCCAATTGACTTCAGATTGATACACAGAGTTTAAGGTGTTCAAACGAACAAGTATTTTGATTTTCAATGAATTTTGATAACTGAACAGCTAAATCCATGATGTTAAATGTTTCCTATGCTAATTGTTACCTTGGGGCAAAACTTTATAAAAAGCAAACAAATTCTAATAATTTTCAGATAATTACATAATGAGTTGTTACTCAGATTTTAGTGTATTACCAAAAAAAAAGTAAAAATATGCGACAACCCTTGTTGACTGCCCGGACGATTTAGCTGCTGTGGGCGTATGTTTCGTTGCCTGGCAACCTATCTTTAATTAACATACAAATATGGCCCATAACTCTTAGTTCCCGACGCATAATGAAACAATGAGCTTTATTCTGTAATAATAATTGCATCAGTTTGTTTCCATGTTTAAAGCGAGAATTTACTATTTTCTAAGAAAGTCAAAACAATTATTTCTGTCTTTTGCTCAATATTGTAAACTCACTATTATATGATCATAGGTATCGTTCTCACACTTAAAAGTTATTCGCACAGGAATTTAAAGTTGAAAATGAAAATTTTGCCAATTTCTCAGCTGTCAATAGTGATGTATAGTATTATTCTTTATAGACCAATCAAATCGCAGGGGTTACCCTTGGTCAATTAGACAGACCCCTATGTTTTAGTAATTTCTTTTAAAATCCTAAATAAGCATGTTACAATGTCGATATCCTAAACAAGGTAGTACTGTTTTTGATGCCATCTATTTTAAGACTTTATTTCAATACGTTTTAAAAATATAACTTGAAAATATGAAATTCTCGCGTTAACTGAGAATTAGCCAAAGGCTCAACTCCTATAATAGATTGAATGTACAAAGTTTCACAAAGATATCTTGAACAGTTTCCGAGAGGTGCTCCAGAAAAGAATTTGAAAGGAAGGAAGAATAGAAAGATGGATGGACTAAGCCTATTTTAATATCACTCCTTGAACTTGATTTGGTGCAGTATAAAAATTTGATTTCTACTGGCATCATGTCTTCTGAAAATATTTGGTAGTAGTGTCACCTTGGATTTCTTACTGTGTTTGGAGGTCATGGGTTTTCTCCAATTACCTTCCACTGCTGTAGAATCATCTGCAATTATATGACTTCGCTCGCTTGGAGTTATGTCTCTGGTACTAAATCTAGAACTTTAATACGTGTATGAATTTATAACCCACTGAATAACTTAAAGAATGTAGATACTGCAAAACCCTAAATCATATCTGTTCAAATGGAACCTTAATTACTGTGGCCATAGAAATCTTTCAGGCTACAGAATTCCCTGTAGCCATCGAGATCTTTTAGGCTAATGTACAGTTTTCTTACAACTCTGGTCGATAAATTCTGGTAAAAGTACCGGGAATCCTCGTATTCAAGTCCAGCCGTTTAAGCCAATGAGTTTATATTTTCAAACCAGGTGCTGACATTGGAGTCATGTCGAATTGTACATTATACTGTTATTCCTTTTCGAATTTAATCCCTGGGCAACATGACAGCCCTAACCCTTCGTTTAGTCTGGGGTCTTCCCTAAAAAATTGGACAGTGATTGTATCCATTTAGATATCTTCGTTTGTCACGCAATTACTTTGTAACATTCTGCTATCATATGCACTGGTTAATGGGGTATAATATAATCGTGACGCAACGTTATATAAAAATATTTTGTCTAATTTGGATCTATGTTTAAAGTGTAATTGCATTGTTACGCAGTTAGTTATTGGTTGTTAATCAAACTTTTGACCAGTCATAATTTTGAACAGAAATTTGTCTCCATTACAACAGTGTTAAGTGGGATTAGCTCTAATCAAATGAAACACTGCGAGGAGTATGGTACGCCACCGAACGTAGATTGGAATTCGACTCGGCCACCACCTACTGTATTCAGGGACTGGAATAGCAAGAAAATGAATTTGAGGTCGTCAAATTTTCTTGGGGGAAGGGGGCATCACTAGACGTCTGCAAGGCTAACCTGAACCCTGTACGCCTATGACAGTATGTACATTGGCGCCCCCAGAAGCCTTTGCCCCCCTAACAAATTTTGACTAGCTACGGGCCTGGAAATAAATTTAAATCCTTCAATTTTATTATTTTCTCTAAAGGACATTTTAAAGACTTTACAAATTCTTGGCATTTATCAAGTCCATAGGTGAAAAATAATTGGGAAATTTCCTGAAAGTCCGGTGGCATAGAATGGATTGGTGGCTAGTATTTCAAATGGGTAAGAAATGCGCTAGGCAGGATGTTAAAGATCCCTCTCCCCCACTGGCATTGTGTATACCAAACTACAATAGCCGACCATTGTTGACCCAACTCTAAAGATGTCCAGGAACAAAATATTGCAACAGCATCCCTGCATTAACCCCATTTCAGACAGCATTAAGATGTTCTGTCAACCAACGGGTAGAAACAAGGAGCAGTTAACTACAGAAGTGTAATCTTGAGAAACACATTCCATTCAGATCAGCAGACAAGAATCAAAGAATTATCAATGGAGCATGTGGCATTTTCAAGAATAGCATGCAGCCTTTTAATAAATAAATAACAAAGTCAATAATTTGGTTTTTTGTTGTTTCTATTTTTTTTGTTATATTTTTTGTGCCACTAAATAAAATCTAAATCTAGATTCAACACAATCACAAATAATAATATAATAATAATAGTAAATCATAACAATTCATTTCTTTACATGTGTAATAATGTAAGTCAGTCCTATTTTTTACATTTTTACTCTAATTCTCTTATAGAAATTTTTTTTCTGTCCAGAAGAAGTAGCTCAGTTTAAAAACTAAACAATTTAAACTCATTCACGGGTATCCATAAAATTATACCTGGTGATAATGTAAAGGTTTGTTTTGGAATATGAAAATCTGTTTAATAGGGATAACTGCATATTTTCACCTATGAATACAAAATTGTAATTTCAAATGCCATTTGAATGAAATACTGAGCTAAAATGGCAGGCATCATCATGCCCCAAGGCCTACTCTTATTTCAATTTTCATACACTTATGTGTACACATGATCTGGATTTGTCATCCCATCCAAATGACAATACTTTTTCCCCTTGCCAGACCCTCTGTCCTAAATCACTAATAAGGAGGAACTACATATGCAAGTCCAATTAGTTTTCTTTGTGCCTAGATCTTTGGGTATCTACATTAAATTATGTGTATCCATTCAAATACAGCAAGTTGTTGTCTACTTCTTCTGAACAATTTTTACAAACATTTTAAACTTTTTTTGTATGTAATAAAATAGACCTTACCCATACCCATTCCCATTACAATATTAAAAAAAAAAAAATACAAATAATTTCAAATTTTATAATTTAAGTCGTACATATCACTGGTAAATTTATTAAGAGTTAACCGTAGATTTAAACGATTTAATAATCCACACTATATTTGAGCAAATTGTAAAGCAATAGCATGATTATTACAACTTAATTCAATTCATTTTTCATAAGTTGACAAGAAATTCATTGATTCATATCTAAAAAATCAAATTGTCGGATCTTTTACTTATCAACATGTCCAAGGAATTCGTCATTTTGATTTAAAAATATTTTCTCTTTCAGATTAAAGCATTGTCTTTTTTTATACATTATCTTAATTTAATAAAATATTTTAAAAGGGAACGTCTAATAAGATATGAATAAGGAGGCTTTTTTTCTTCTTTTTTTAGGATTTTTTAAAAGCGCAAAATTTAAATCACTGATATAGTGAGACTACTAGTCTCTTTCTCACACAAGAGTTATCCCCCTTGTAAAATTTCTAAAATGCCAAGGAAAACTTAAAACATCATCCAAATTTGGCCATTAAAAGAAAATAAACTAACGTAACAGGAACACCGGCCTTGGTGTAGCTTCTTTCAATTTGTGATTACATTCCTAACTAAAGACAAAAAAATCTAACCCGGCCCTCGTTTCAAACCAATGTATAATATACACATAACTGTAATGTAAAGTCATTTTAAAACCAAATGGTTATTTATATATTTTTCAGGTAAATTATCTACCCTCAAACTGTCACATTTATTTTAATTAGTGTTGACAATAGTTGTGCACAGAAGCAGGGTTTCTACTTCTTTTCAGTGGCAATATTTTTGTTTAAGAAAAATAAAACCTTTTATTCAGTTCAACAATACAAGTTACAATTAAAAGATACCCCCATCAAACATACTAAACTTAGCAATAATAACCAATACATTTTTTTTAAATCATAGACATCCATTGTTTGACAATTGTAAATTATATACCAGTTGTGAAACGGGAGCACAAGACAAATAGAAATCAACAGTTTTTAAATTACCTTAATTAAACAAGGTATATATATATAATATAATATATAATCATGTAATATAATCATAATACACGCATAATATCCATACAGAAATATATATATATACAACAGATACAAGTCATATATCATCTCTTATATTGATAGATGTTGAACAGTAGATCTTAGTCTCACAATTTTCATCGTACTTTATGTAGACTTCGAAAATCTTAACTTATCATATTGGTTCTACAATTTTCTTACAACGAATGAAGACATGTCTGAAGAAAACAACAGGGTTTTTTACTGATTATTGTTGAAGAGAACTAATGTCTTATTCAATTAATCTTTGTTGTTACAACCAGGACTATCCCGATAGCATAAATGCCCAACATGTTAAGGATGTATATTATGTAAGATTTAGACAAAGAGCCATGGTAATACATGAGACTTTAATGCGAGGATAGGATCTCTCTCCCTATATATATATATATATAATATTGAATCCACAAAGTTCAACATGATAACAGTTTGATATGTTTAGTAATAACCCTGGTGTTTCAACTTTACAAACTAACATTCTTATTAATATCTGGGGTTTATATAGAGAAATACTAGTAGAAAGCACCACAAAATGTAACTAAATTTATATAAGCTTCTGCTTGTTTTCAAATCCATTTTATCATATATTATATACTCATTTTGTACTTGAAATAAAATATTGTTTAAACCAAATACTTCGAAACATCGGTAAATACAATTTATTCAAGCACCATGTTCCTAGTCTTTATTTTAAATCATTAAGACGTGCATTCTGAATCGGATCATTTTTCATGGTTCTTATTTCAAATGGATTATAATTAAACTTTGTGGGTTCAATATTAAAAGAATTTTAATTAATATATGATAATGACTCGTTATAATAAGATAAATTTTATACATTTCAATTATTATCAGCATACATTATTCTATAGATTACTATATACAAAATATTTACAAAATCTTCACAATAAAATGTATGGCAACATACCTTTATCTTAAATTGCAGGAAATAAACTTTTTTTTAGCGATCTAATTGGTTTTGCATGTAACCATTGTATTTTAAGCGTCTCTACTTCAGAAGTTTTTGGACAGAATACATAACACGTTTGATTAAGAAAATAAAATTTCCATTAATATAATCTAAAGATTTATTTAAACTTGCCAAAAATAAATCTAGAAATGAAGAGAAAGAAAATAAAAGTCAGATGCCACAAAAATATATCAACACTTTTCATTGGTGGATTTATAATATGAACAACCAATCAAACACTTGACTGGTGGTAGGGGGAAAAAATATCTAAAATATGTTCAGTATGAATGAACCAGCACTTAAAAACAAACAAAAAAACAAAGGAAAGTGGATGCACCAATCAAAATGCAAGGAATTTCATAGTTAAAAAAGCATGAGACAAATGAAGAAGCACTATTTCAATGAACATATAACGTATTCTAGTTTGATTAAATATTTCAAGACAGCACAGAAAAATATCTTCATCGTACAATCTTCAAAAAGTTAAGACTATCAATAGCAATCTAAACCATGTCTTAATAAAAAAAATCATCATAGTTCCGGTTCTTTGCACGAAAAATCTTATTAGAATCATAACCGTAGTTATCCATTCTTCTAGTTCTTCCAACATCTAAAACAACTTTTAGTTGAATTTTAATTACTGAACAACAATTTTAGTTGAATTTTAATTCTTCTGATTAAAGAGTCTGCTAATGGTTTTATAATCTTTATTTGGTTGTTTAATGCAGGCTTAGAGGACATCATAGATAGTTACTTGACAAGTGTTGTAATCATTGTAGTCATAGTGACCGATCATGTTAATCACTACAAACAGATCACTACACACAGACGTTTGAAAATCACATCATAGAATTAGACATGGTTTTCCATGTAATTTTACAACCTACATGACTATTATGCTGGAAGTTAGTAGAATGGTTTCACAAGGTTAATTATTATAAAACATGGCTTAGACTTGCAATATGTCATTTTGTGTTGTCAAAACTCTTTAAAAATGTTTTTTTCATGCACTCGAAAGTTTTTTGGCAAATTATCGCAATGACTAAGTTTCAAGACAAAAAAAAATGGGTGACTAAACCAAATATTGCAGATACACCATGGCCATTGTTATAAGACTAAATCTACTTTAAGTTATTTTCAGCTGGATAATCATTCCCAATTTGAATTCAATCTAGAATTTCCTTCCATAACACCGACATATCCTAATAAAGCAGTAATTACATTTCAGCTTCAACCATAATAAGTATTTCGAGTAGATACGATCAACAAGCAAGAATGAAATGGAAACTTTAGAATCAATCTTTTTTTTTCTTTTTTGGGGTGTCTTATTATTATGCCATCTCTTAAATAAAAGTCACAACACATATCAACAAAATTTCACACAAATTATGAACACAAACAAATTTAATATGAAGATTATATAGAGTGATATCAAAAGATTTAAATATGGAAAAAAGGTAGAAAGTGTAACATCATTAAAATACAGTCCCAAGTTGAAGTTAAATCCAAAGGTTTAAAAATAAAACCTTACACCAAATCAATTCACAATTCGGTTCTTCAGGAATTCTGCCTCTAATTTCTTCAGGAAAAGAAACTAATTTCGAATCAAGAAGTACATGGTCGTTTTTCTTCGAAAGTTCTTTGTTTCAAATATTTTAGGTTTGAAAATTTAATCAACCATTGCACAAAGTTAAGTGCATTATTAAACCATCAAGACCCTGAAGAACTGAAAATGAAATTAGTTTGGTCTGAATTATATCGTGGAAGGAAAAGTGATGAAATTAAAAACGTTTATAGCCGAAATAATAAAATAATGGTCCTATAAATTTACATGGCTGGGTAAATGGCCTTCGATTAGCTCGTCGATGACTTGGACTGTGATGTTGAGCCTTTTGATTGGCTATCCTGATTTGAATCCTTGCCTTGTGATTGGTTGGGTTTGACTGGTTTTCCAACCTCAGCTTCTGACATCTAACAAATAAAGAAATAGAACACTTAAAACATTGAATTACACCTGAACATCAAGTTGTAAAGGGATGATTGATCGTCAGTTCAGAATGACCCAAATTGATACAATTGCTTACGAGTGACATAGACTTCAGTCCTGTCACAATTCTATCAATCTCAGTCTCAGTCTCGTAGAGTTAAATCATGACATAATTTATCATACATTACACAACAGCTAAATCTGCCTATTAGACATTCATTAACATGAAAAGACATTAATCAACTCTCAATGCCATATACATGTCAGATTTTCACTGGATTTGAATCCAATTTGCTGCTCTACACTGACAGAAATACGACTTCTTTGTCAACAACATCATGACAATGGCTATACATTTAAAATAAGACTTGTTAACTTTACCTCTACTCTAAAGTCTGATAGTTTTTTATATCCAGACATCCATTCTTTTAACTTAGGATCAATATCAACTGGTCTTCTAGAGTACTTTAAAAAGGCCCAGAATTTCTCTAAACCATATAACTGACCTAAAAATAATTACAATAGATATTTTCATCAGATACCTATATTTTTTGACAGGTGTTATACACACAGCAGGCTATACCAGACTATTTCTCAAATATGCTATTTTGAGTCTAAATATGGTAATCTTCATGCAAGAAGAGAGATTAGAATTTTACCAGAACAGCAGTATTTCTGCCTACTCAACAAATTCTAACATTCTCCATAGGTTGTTTTTTTTTATGAGTATGTCAGTGTAGTGCTGTGTTTTGCACATCTAAATGACTTGGCAACACCTTACACGTTCCTAGAAGGCGCTACACCTAACAAATGAAGACCAGACTTGAAAATCATGAGGTACTTTTTGTCCCATGCCAGGATTCGATCCTGTACCCTTTATGCACTCCCTGACGCTCACTCCCATTCCCTCTTTGATGGATATTTGAAATTGAACTGCCATTACTTTTGTTACCATGTAGCAGTACAACCATCTAACAATATGACATTAAAGCTTATAGTTTATGGCATTTACATAAGATAAGATTTTATTGTATCATTGCATCCGCAAAGGACAGCATACACAGTTTAAAAAAAAGTTGATCATACAATTATAACATAACATCTGATACCATCAGAATTCTTAGGACTTCTACATAGCAAACAATTCTTTATTCCAAATTAGTGGCAAATAAAACAATAAAATAAAACATTTACCAGTTTCATAATCCCTGACCGTGTCTTCCTGAAAATCTTTGAACACTTCTTGTCTGAATCGTCGTTCTAAACCGTAACTATAGAAACGGAATAAACACTCTAATCCATACCTGAAAAAACACAAGCATATGAAAATTCTTTTAGTAACTAATACTGAGGAACTTGTGTAATAAAGTGCTAAAACACTTCAAAATGTACTTTAATATCCTGAAAAACAAGTACTAGCCACCCAAATTATGATGTAAACACAATGGTATGAAATCTGGTAATTTCCTTGATGTAACAAATGCAAGCTCTTTAAATATATAAAAATATCAATTTAAGAATATATTCTGTCTTCAGACTTGGTTTGGTGTAAATGGAGTCATCACTAGTATTAACAGAGTGGTGCATGAATCATCATTAGACAGAATTACGCATCTCAGACCTTGATTAAAACAATCAAGACAAACCAATCTTTCAAGGTGCATTACAGGCTCCAGAACCCCCTGGTTCCCAAATATCTATTGATAGAGTAGGCCGTCATCTTAATGACATTTGAATTATAGCATGACTATGCTGTACACAAATTATTGATTAAAATGCTACAAAGCCAATAATTGAAATGCAGCGAGTTTTAAATTTATACTTTTCTGAACTAACTGGGAAAATAAAGGCGTGAATATGCCTTGCAGTGTGCAACGAGGGAATGTTTGCCTACTTTTGGGGGGGGGGGGGCCATTCAGACGTCTGGACAGCTGTCTTTGTCAGGAATAAATCTTGCACTACTGACACAGTGAAACCACAACAGATACCATGGGAACTTTCCCAAAATCTCCCGGCTAGCAAGCCAGCGTCTGAGTCTCAGCGACTGCAGCTTCCAACTAGGTCAATATTATTCCAACAGGAATGACTTACCTGTATCCAGCTGAGGAATCTTCCCATGCCAAAACACGAAATTCTTGGAATATTTTTTTATTATAACGCTGACGTAAAAAGAAAGACCAGAAACGGAATAACGTATTCATCTCTTGTGACATGCCCACTCCTAATTTCTTACGATCTGTTCAAATATAAACAAAATTGAATCATTTAACTCAAATTCTTTTTAATGAGAAATGAAATGGGGGTTGTGTCCTACTCTTAAACTGGACTAATGAAGATGGACATACGCCATACAGTGTGCAATGAGAGAAATTTTGCATGGACAGAGGCACTACGGCCTACTTTTATGTCGAATTCCAACTGTTCAGGGATCTTTTATGTGCATGCCAGTGTGTACACTGGGGCCTCGGTTTTCCCTTCCATCCTTACGATTAGACTGCTGTCCTTTATCAAGCCCCCGTCCTGCACCATTGACAAGGAGAAACCATGCTGGATAATCTGCATGAACTTTCTCTACCAATACATGGATTGAATTTTGCAAAGACAGCAGTATTTAATTCTTGCTATGCCCATAGGTTGTTTTTTTATGAGTATACCCACTCAGCAACCATGATCCCCTCTTTTTAATGAGAGAAAGATATGAAATGATGTATATTTTTATTTCAGTTACGGCCTTAAGCAATGGGAAGAAAGTGATGAAAGGCCATCAAAACTAAAGAGGTAGATGACCTTACTGATTGCAATGTACAAATCAAGAGGACTGACACGTCTGGTCACTACAGGATTTTAACACTTTTAATTACGTTCTTAATGTGTACTTAAAATTTGTCCACAACTTTTTATCTTTTTTTATCCTAGACGACCACGGAGTACATGATATGCTACACACCATGATACAATAATGATCTCAATTGATGAGACAATAATATTACAAACCTTTGAGACATTTAGCGTGATATTTTTGGTAGACGTGCCACACAAAGCCATTTTCTTTTAACAGCTGATGTGATGGATGTTCAAAATGAGGGAATGATTGCGGAGTGCTGCCATAACTTGAAGATAACTGTGCATCACTGAAAACAAAATAAAATATTCTTACAATGGGGTGGGGTGGGGCCTGGAAAATCTATACCTTTTTCACCCAACCATTGGAGCGAATCCTAAACCCTGTCAGTGATTCAGCTCCCTATTCACCGAGCCACTGTGGCTCTTAATTCAACCCAATACATTAATTGTGAGACTAACACATGGTTATTTTTATTAACTAAGCGGAGATATTATATGCTATTGTATGTACAATTTTCTGTCTTCAGACTTGGTTTGGTGTAAAGGAGTCATCACTAGTATTAACAGAGTGGTGCATGTATCATCATTAGACGGATTTTAAAATCAAAATAATCAACATACAATGAGCATATGATTCCTGATATACATTGTCAACTTCAGGTACTAAAAGATTTTCTCAGAAAAAAAGTTATTTTTATATTGTGGTGATGAAGAGATTAAATTGTATGCAGCTTACCTTGACGTAGAATTGTGTCGAGACCGAGCTTTATGTTCTTTAGAATCCATAACCCAACCAACATGACCTTCATATGGTGGATTACTACTATGTCTTGTTTTCTTTTTGCGGGGTGTCTGAAATAAACCAATTACGGAGGTACAATATATATAATATCAATATAATACAATTTATAGAAGATCATCGTTTTATAAGGTAATATAAATCTTGTCTTCTGGATGTTATATTTACAACATAATCTGAAATGCCACAGGACAAGAAATACAAGTTGACTTTTCAATTCATTCAAAAACTCAGCACACTGATCTCGCAATTGGTTTTCTTAGTCCTCACATAATGGAATTTTTCAATTAAGCCTATCTAAACTAGGTTGGTTTGGGGGTTTTTGATATCAGCTTGGCTCCTAATTTTGTCATTCCATTTCACAGTATTAATTTACTTGCCAAATACTGACAATATATTTTACTCACCTGTGGATCAGCAGGTCTCGTAGAATCTTTTATCACGGGGAAGAAACGAGGAGCTTTTATAGAACTTCGGGGAGTTCTTGGTCCCTCCCTACGACCAGGGGTATCAGGTACACGAGAAGGAAGTGACTGTGCCATTCCCTGACCTTGACTTGAACCTGATGGGGAAGACGGAACTTTTTGGGGTTCTGCAATAAATCAATTCTTAAAATAAGATGATTATCCTACACAAATATTTTAATTCCACTTAATTTTATAACAATCTATTGTTATATATATGTACAGAGAGAAAAAAAAAATGGGGTTTTACATCTAATCAACACAAACTAGGTCATTTTGGGACTAACATATAATTCAATTTTATTTTAATAATTCGCATGGTCATAGGTTTCTGTATCAGTGAAAGAGGGTGGGGGAACTAAAGGGCCCAGAAAAAACCCGAGGTTGGGCCGACGACCCTACTCCATGTGACGCCAATATTACATAAATTTAAGGTCAAACCGACTGAATCTCACAGAGAGCCAAACCGATTGAATTTTACACATGACCACATACACGAATATAAAGTCAAACCAACATCTTGCAAAATAGAGAAAAGTTCATTACTTCAAAAGTTTTACCCAGAGTAATTAACAAAATCAACTATGGACTTTTTTTTTTTACATAATTATATAAAATATTTTCTTTAAATACAAGGAACAGTGGTCAAAACTGTTAAAATTGGTTTGGTCAAAAATAGTTCTAATCTTTCAAAAGCATTTAATTTTCTGTCTTCAGACTTGGTTTGGTGTAAATGGAGTCATCACTAGTTTTAACAGAGTGGTGCATGAATCATCATTAGACAGAATATGTGATTGTTTAGTAAAAATTACTTTACTACATGTATTAACAGAACAAACGAACATGTACCCAGTTATATCGAGCCTTGTCGACAGAAGATGGTATATATTGATAGGGGTGATAATATCACACTTACCTGTACCTTGTGTTACACACGGAGGGGGTGGTGGTACTTCTTGCTGTATCGTACTTTTCTGTGGTGTGATGGTTTTAAATGTTTCTTCTGATATCAGATTTACGTTTCTATATTCTGTCTCATTCTGAAAGTCAAAGACAAAACTAAAGAAAACATGGACAAGCATTGTTACTAACAGTTCTGCAGGTAAAATTACATTAATTCAAAACAATCGCATCTGACATAATCAATTTAAATGCTACATGTACATCACAGGAAGGAACTGCTAGCAACTAGTTAACAACCTGTTTCACAGAGAATTACTTACGAATTATCCCTGTAACGGATGGCTGTTTAAAACACGTGCGTTGACTTGCACGCCTCGTAGTCATTGGCTCAACGGCTCGTGCAATGTTTACTTAACACCTAACTGCCTCGGGCAAAATGATGCATTTTACTCATTTTAATACCCATTTACACTAAATAGGAAATATTTTTTAACTACAAATACTTCAAACGTCTTTATTTATTTTTCTTTTACCTCAAAAAAATGTTTGAGAATTTAATTTGTCGGAGTAACAAAGTTAATATGCCGTACTCATTAAAGCACGTCGATGTCATGCTTATCAGTGATTGTAGCGGCCAAGCGAATATTCACTGCGGGATCAGTTTGACTAGTTAAGTGTCCAATCGCGCACAATGAGTAACTCTAAATTACTTGCAACTAAGCATACCCATTTGCCAGTCGAGTCGACACTGGATTCAGTATTTCATCAGAAATGGAATGTTTGGTAATTTAACCTATGTATATCAATTCACTTTGCTTATAATTGTCAACTGTCATTAATGCCAATAAAGACTTTACATTAAAATGTATCAGTTATTGGTTTTTATGTAATATTAATATCAACTGAAGCATGCTTACCTTATAAGAAGGCTCCCATAAATCTTGTTCATAATAATACAAGCCATCATTAATAATTTTACCGAAAGTTGCCGATAATTTGGAGCGTGACGTATGATCACCAGTTCTATCACCTTGTGGATGTTTACGTAAAGATGGTGGTGTTTGTATAACGATAAGAATTTTAGAAATATCACTGTCAGCTAACTCATCTTCAGAATCATCAGACCTGTAATAAATATTAGATTCCAATTGAAATTTCATAGCTTTAAGTCAAGGTATCATTTTAAAAATGTAGCATCCAGTGTGTTATAAGAGAACAGAGTATTCTTTATTTACGATTTCCAACTGTTCATGATCGTTAATGTGTTTTTATGCCTTCTGAAAAATTAGACAACTTCACTTGCTAGGCTCTCTGTTACAATTGTCGAGGGGGAATCGGATTTGAAATTTTGATGAATATCCTTGGCCAAAATCAGGATTAAGTCTGGGTCCTAAATAGCAAGCCACTGCCACTCTCAATGAATGTTTTGCTCGGACTGGGCTAAAACCGAATTCCAACAGCCAAGGGTTATTTTACGCGTATGCCAATGTGTACAGAGGACCTTGATTTTTCGTCCCCAATTGAATGACTATACATTGTTCCTTGTCAGGCCCTCCTCCATTCCCCAGGTGGAAGCACGCAGAATATCCTGATGAACTTTCCTGACCAAAGCCTATGGACTGCAGTTGAAGATGTAACATCACACCAGCAGTTATATTTCAAAATCAATTTACTTTCTGTCTTCAGACTTGGTTTGGTGTAAATGGAGTCATCACTAGTTTGAACAGAGTGGTGCATGAATCATCATTAGACAGATTTTTACATCCAAATGAACATAATTGTACAAACCAATCTGTGAAATTATTTTTTCTTCCAACTTCAAGTTGGTCCAATTCTTCATCGAACATGAAATCTAATTCTTCTTGCTCCGGTTCTTCTTCGTCACCAGGCTAAAAATATAACAGATTAACATTTACAACATCTTGCTTACTATATTGACCAGGAGTATGATGTCTGTGCATAAAGCCTGACAACTAGAAACAAGTAATTTGCAAGATGGTTCAGGGATTGCCATTCTTGTGATTTATTGGGCTGCCATTTTGTAAGACCACATGATAATTTAGCTTTTGCCTTTTGGCCAAACAAATCATTTTTTCACAAAATACAGTTCGAGATTTATGATTCAGAATGACAAGCAACAATTCTTTGTAACCAAATACTAAAGCCATCGGATATTTTGCAACTCACCACTGGCCTCAAAAGTTAGTATTCAATAGTGTTTTTTTTTTTGCAATATGGAGGCAATGAAAAATTGCTTATTAATGCCTAAAAACACGCTTGTAATAGGCTTAAGCTACTAAGTGTGAGAAATTTTCCAGGACATCAAATGACTTCAATTGTAAGGATCTTTTCAGAAGATTTCTTTTCAATAATATAATAGATTTACAGATTAAGACTTGTACCTTTTTAGTTTTTTCTTTATTACTAGGTTGTTTTTTCTTCTTCTGTTTCACTTGCTGCCATTCACCCTGTAATTCAGGAGCACTAGATGATAATACCGGTGTTATATCTTGATAAATACTTGACTCTTCTTTCTCTGGTCCACCTTCATCCTTCGACCATTCCTGTCCTTCCTGTCGCTCCTCTTCATCTATAATAAACAAATAAAAACATCTTTATAAATACGAGCAACTTTCTCATATGGGCAGTCAACACACTGTTATATTTTGTAGAACATCTAAGTGAAATATTCAAATGTAATGGAAAAAAGTCTTTTGGTTGGAACAAAAATATGGTCCTTTGTAGACAATTGCCAACACCTTTTTCAAGGGACCATGACAGTTAGAAATCAAGCTAAGAGGTTTAGTGTTTTTGTCTCTGCATAATATTCCTCACAGTTTATGATTGTTGTCATTGTCCTTATACAATGTTCAAAAACTATTTCATTTTATATTCATTATGAATGTGGACGTATAATAAAAATGTACAAATTATACACTTACGTGGCTGCGGAAACTGATAGGCTTGTCCAGGCACAAATTCTGGAACATCAGCATGTAAATTTGATGCTATCACCGTCACGCCTTCTATCGGCCATTTCTTGGGGTCAACTGTTCCTCGTATTCTTGTTTCATCATCATAAAGTTCAACTTTCTCGCTTTCTCTCATAGCCTGTAATAAAATAATTATAGTTTACATAAAAACAGATAAAGAGGAATCTGACTGGGAATTCTAAGGAATGTCCACGGTCAAACCGGGGATCAAGCTTAGCACCATACCCAACTGACCACCATATAATTCAAGATCAATATGGAAATGCTAAGCGATCACTTCAAAATGAAATTGAAGGCTTTTTCGCAGTAAGAATTGGGTCATACTGGGATACTGAGGACACAGTGCAAATACTCAATAAGTTAAAAAAAAATTTCTGTCTTCAGACTTGGTTTGGTGTAAATGGAGTCATCACTAGTTTTAACAGAGTGGTGCATGAATCATCATTAGACAGAATTTACGAAACCAATTAAAAAATTCAGTGCTATTGCTTTTTGAATGAATTTCACAAACTTCAAATAGAAGAGGTTAACCTTTTACAACGCCAATCAAGTCATGTTTAACATGGCATGTATTACATGTAGTTCATTAGTGTTTGAATATTGTAAGGTACAACAAATATCATGTATTATTTATTATCTGTTTTTTATAACGACTATAATGCACCTGAAGAAGGTGACAAGATGTTGACCTACCTGAAGAATAAACTCCTTGTTTTGTGATAAGATTTGGACCCGATGAAAATTACTGATTAACGACACAGGTAACCAACCTTCTTTATCCATTCGTCTCCGTAAGAAAAAATCACGTTCTAAATTCTCCTCACTGAAGTAATACTCACTGAAACAAGAGAAATACAATATACCCAATTATCCATATAGACAAGCACAACAGGTCTTTTATCTATATAGACATACACAAGATAACTTATCTCTATTGACATATTATATATACACAACAGGTCTTATTTCTACATAGACATACACAACAGGTCTTTCCATGATTCTCGACAAACAATGCAACATATTCTACATATCTACATACAGGTTCATGAAATGAAATGGGATAAAGCTACAGTCTTCACTTTTGGGATTTAAATTATTTCCAATAGCTTTTGTCCATTGATGCATCAAAATGACACTTTTACCTGCCAGTACTGCACAAACGATAAGGGGTAGTCAGATTGGTAAATCCTGAGGAAGTTTAGTCAAATCAGGGTCCAAATCCTGGTGAGTGAGTGAGCTAGCACCATAGTGGTTCATATTCATTAATTGTATTAGGGCCCCTTAAGAGACCTAAGCTTCCCCCCCTCCCCTATGACTGAAAATAAAAACCAAGATGAAATGAAATGTGGTTGGAACATCCTACTGCTCTGACTTGGTTTATCAAGATGGACATATCCCATCCATACAGTATGCAATGAGGGTTGTTTTATATCAACACCAATGTGTACCCTGGTTTTTCATTCAATCCGAACAACTAACGCCGAACATGTACTACTTACATCTGTTTTTTGATAAAATCTTTGAGTACACTATCTTCAGCACCTGGTGGGTTAAAATAAACTGTTTGACTGTATGGAGGAACGAAATTCGGGTCCACGAAAAACTGCTCATCTGTTCCAAATTTATAATCACCTAGAATAATAATTTGACATATTCAATCCAAATAATGGAAACTGACTAAATAAAATCAAGTTTAATGTCCTAGTGTTCTTTTTTACACGTATGCAAATATGCACTCCGTCTTTAGATTTTGTCCCATCTAAACTACTAGACTGTCTCCGTTACCAGGCCCTTATAAACAAGTCATGGTTTTCTCCACTTCAGCTCCCAATCTTGAAAAATGATTTTCTAAGAAAAGGGAATATATAAATATACAGCTGAAGATGTAGTATTCTAACAGGTTGAGTCAAAGATAGTTCTAATATTCCAAAACCCTTTCATTTTTTGTCTTCAGACTTGGTTTGGTGTAAATGGAGTCATCACTAGTATTAACAGAGTGTTGCATGAATCATCATTAGACAGAATTTGTAACTGTTCTGTATAAACGACTTTAATACAAACAGATCACTTTATAATATTAATGTTCATTTTGAAAATTAAAATAAAAAGAATGCCAATTGAGTGGTATACTAGTTTTTGTGGGGTTTTTTATGTGCTCGTACACTGGACCTCAGTGTTTGTCCCATCCAAACTACTCAATGTCATCCTTGCCAGTTACTTCCTGTACCATTGACAAGGTGAAGTCATGCTTGAATTGAACCACTGGGTTTCTGGTAAACTTATGATAGTTGCATGTGCCAATATGAATGTCATAGTAATTCACTGATATTTAATGAACCTTATTGTACCATAAGCAAACCGCAGAATGCAAAAACTTTGTGAAATGTCATTCAATAGAAAATAATAAATCATCACTAACTTCCATAATCTGAAGCTGTATCTCCTCCTCCTCCTCCTCCTCCTCCTACACCTCTACCTCTGCCCCTACCTCGTCCACGACCTCCACGGCCCCTTCGACCTCTGGGATAAAATCCTCCTCTACCTTCTCCGGACTGGGGACCAATCATGTCCGCACGCCAGTCTTTACTATCTGATCCTATTTAAAGAAATAACATTATAATTTATTTCTTCCAAAATTCAATACAAATAGTGCACCAAAGCTGCCCTCTGATGCGTTCATAAGCTATATAGATATTCAAACAGAAAGGACAATATTCCATCAAGAATTTGATGCAATTCTTGTGATTTGAATTTAGAAATACCATCTAACAGAACTTATTGACATACCACAGACTGAATGACCAATAAAATCCTGTCACAATAATTCCATATTGAATAGAGCAACTTTCATTAACACAAAACTTCTGTCATCTTTAACGTAACATAATTTTTTTCATCTGAATGGTCACGTGTGCAATGCATATTTCGAATGGTTCTTATATGTGCCATCAGAATGACTAGACTGTGTTCCTTGCTAAACATGTCACATCACTTCCAACATTCAGTGAACTACATACTAGTAACATGGACTGGTCGTGAAGAACAAAGACATATATAAGGTACAATACCTGAATTACGATCAATAGGTCTAGGTCGCCTCATATCACGTCGATTAACTGGAGGCGATTTACGACCTTGTGACCGACTTCTCTTTGGTGGTTCTATATCTAATGGCACCCACCGCTGTCGAGATCCTGCAAATAAACAAAACGAATTAACAATGGCTCAATTTATTCAAAAGTACACGATAGGATTCAAATTGTCTAACAATAATTGTATCCTTAATTGTAAAAGGTCTCAATGTTTGAACACGTGGATTGAAAATTTTCAACAAGACCAGGGTGTAATGAAAGACTTCACTCACTTTAATTGTATATGAGTTAGAGATAAGAGATAGGATCACTAATGCAAGTATATAACAATTTTAATTCAATAGTTCGATTCAGAGAAAACAAATGACCCTGGAATGACATCGCTATTCCTCGTCAAATAACACGCTAAGGATCAAAACCAAACAACATCACAGACGATAACATCTAAAACACACACACCCAATCCTCGCAGTACTACATACAACTCTGGGCTCTGGCCAACTCACAAACTCTCTGTATACATGTATATGCATGTAAGATTTTTCTTCCTTGAATTTATTAATAATATAATTTACAAACCTTTGGCACCACGTTTGGAGCCTTTTGGCGTTCTCTGTGAAGCATCTGCACCATTTCCATTTTCTTTATTTTCTTTAGCTGAGTCATCGCCCCCTGAATCACTCTGTTGTTGGTTTCCATTGGTTGCTGTGGTTTTTGTCACATTTGTTGTTTTTTTAACAGTGTTTTGTGTTTGCTAAAAAAATATCAACATTACATGTAATCCTTCCTGAATTAATACAGTTATCTTCTTAGATATCTTTGAATAAGTCAGTTTATACTACGGTTTATATCCTTTAAAGTGAGGAGAGTGCTGAACTGATCAAAGTAAATCTTCGAAAAGCATCAATTCATCGCTCATAATTATTAGGATGTTTTGGGACTAACATATTGAACATCTGCAATTTTTACCAGTGGGCAGAAATCGACAAGTGACCCTATTCAATCTTCACCACATCTGATGACTGACAGAACATGATCTTAAAAAGTCCCTATTATTAATATTACACATACCTCTGAGACTTCACTTAATGCCGGCCAACTTTCTTCATTTAATGAAGTCTGAAAATAAACAGAAGTTACAATGACCACAGTAGTTAATAATGTATTTCAATACAGAGCTCATTAGTGTTTTTGATTCATATATCATGACTAAAATTTCCCTTATTACAAATCCTCTATTAATCCTGGCTGGTCAATTTGATCACATTTTTTTCTCTTCACTAGCACTATGCCATGACATTTTGAAAACATATTCTGTCTTCAGACTTGGTTTGGTGTAAATGGAGTCATCACTAGTATTAACAGAGTGGTGCATGAATCATCATTAGACAGAATAAAGGGGTCCTGACATTTATTAACATGTCGGGCTAAATACAGGCAAGCCTAGAAATAAGGCACCTATCATCACACATATTGTCAGACACAGTATCCCTGGTCCTTATCTCTTTTCAGTATTTACATCTACAATTAGCAGATGACCTAGCGCTGTAAATATTGAAAGTAGTAGAACTCCGAAACTGGAAGTGGTAGACCAACGCCACCTAGCCAATGCTACTCCCCGGTCTGAGCTACTCCAAAGTTCAGTTTTGAGACAGCCCTTGTGTAGCTGCCAACCCCCAGCAGGCAAATGACAGTCACAAATATTAGTATACATGTAAATTTAGCATAAATTGTCAGGTACTAATACAATCTTGTCAAGTGCAAAATTCAACTGTGAAAATAGGACAGCCTTCCTTATTTCTATTCTCAGTTTTTCATCCATAAATTTACATATATTACACATCTTTGTTGTGTTGAAGTTAAAATATAGTATCAACAGCTTGTTGCTATGTTATGTAAGTAAACAATCAATTCAAGTACAATATATCAATATTTAACATTCTAATTTGGTAAAAATATGTCAAGGTCAATATGTAATTTTGAAATTGTTAAAGATGCATCTTGTACCTGTTCAAAAATTTATAATGTACACTAGCAAAATTTCATTCAAATTACTTTTAGATATAGATCATATATTATCGTAGCAACGTTACTTGTTGATCTTGGAAATCATTTCAATGCAACCTGATATATAGAGATCTAATGGGCTTGCCATGTGAATAAATGACTAAGTAATAAATTATATAACATTTGAAGCTAAAAAATAAACCTACAATAGGCTGTTGTAACAAATAATGTATCTTTAGGTATTATAATTAGGGTTTCACACTGCGAAGCTTGTGTGAAACACTATTGTTTTTGTTAAAATTATTATTCTTATTATTATTATTATTCTTCTTTTGTTTTGAGTAGATCTCAGCAACTGCTTGTCGCATCGTTACGATTTCTTCGGTTTTACTGGGAAAGTGGGTGTGACTTAGAGGATAACGCTATTTTGAACGTTCTGCGACAATGCGAAATGTCCGAAATCACCGAAGTTATTGTTTTTGAAAATATTGCAGTAATTTTAACAATAATCATTGGATTTTAACTTTCGATACATTTTGGCATAGCCTGAGACAGGGCACATAGCTACGCTACTTTCGATTTTTGATTTTCGGCAAATCTTCGAAGATATTAGGCGCCAAATTTCGAAAATTTAAAATTTTACAAAAAACTTTTTTATTTATGAATATTTTTTAGTCGTATTGTGCACAGAATTAAAGAGTCATCTGCCTAGTGCAACTATGTTAAAAAAATTTGTCTCAGTAATTTTCCTTGGCCGTTATTGGCTAATTCAGTTTTTCAGTCCTAGATTAATTTTTTATTGTTCGATTTGTATAAAACAAAGTTCATATGCTTCGTTGTCTCAATTGTCATTTTTTTTATTACCGGAAGTGTTTTCTGTCGGCACCGAAAGTGGCATAATTTTACCAAAAACTACAATTTTGACAGTTAGGTACCACTTTTCGAAAACAAATATTATTTTTTGGAAAAATTATTTGACTCAAAGAGTGTGCCCTTTCAAGGCGCAAAAAATGGCGGAAGCAGTTTTTTTAATTTCGATTTCATTTTCGAGCAAATTCGATTAAATGGCTAAAAATGGTGTAAAATTGACCCATTTACAACCTATTCAGGCTTTTCAGATTTTAAAATATTTCTTCGTAACTTTTATAAACTTGTAGCTATAATCCATACGAAGAAAATGTATGTTAAAATTAGTTTGTAATATAAGCAGTTACCAAGAAATGGACAGTTCTGTACAAGTCACTGTTTTCGTTATTTTGCTTGTAAAATAGTCAATTATGATTGGATTTTTATAAAAGTGACATCATTTGATTCAAAAAGCATGTAGCGTCATATCAAGTTGATAACAATTTAAAATTGACACCGGAAGTGACGTCATTTTGTCAAAAACTGCATTTTAAACTTTTTAAATCAATGTTTTATTCAACCAAGAATTACTTAATATGTATTAATAATTTTAACTTTTGGTTTAAATTCACATATAAACACAACTCATATGGTCATATACATATCATAAAATTGTTTCTAACTTGTTCGGTTGCCGAGAAATAGACGGTTTTCTACAGGCCACTTTTGAAGGTTTTTGGGCCATAAAAGTGTCAATTATTATTCGATTTTCATAAACGTTACACCATGTTATACCTAATGCCATTTAGGATTTCATACAAGTAATTTAAGATTTTCATTATCACCGGAAGTAACATCATTTTGGCAAAAACTGTATTTTTAGCCTTCAAAACAGATATTTTATTCAAATGAGTCTGTTTTGAAATGTTTTTCAAATTATGGTATTTGATGCCAATCAACAAATAAAATGAACCCATACGATCATACAGATACCACAAAATGGTTTCTAACTTGTACGGTTGCAGAGAAATAGTCGATTTTCTACAAGTCACATTTCAAGTTTTTTGGTCTTTAAAAGTGGCAATTATTATTCGATTTACATAAAATTTTCACTATATGATATCGTATGCCATTTCTGATTTCATAAAACTAATTGAACATTTTCATTAACACCGGAAGAAATGTAATTTTGTCAAGATCATTTACAAGTAACAAATGTATAAAATGAATTGATATTGCTGGATTTGGTTGATTCTGCATCCATTTTATTTGTGTGCAATGTTAATTTGGAAACCTGTTTAATGGTTTCGTTGGTACCGGAAGTGACATATGTTCAAGGGTAACTTGGCACCGGAAGTGACATGTTTAAGGGTAACGTGGCACCAGTGAAACCCGTCATTCCTGCATGCAGGTCTAGTTCTTAATTAAAAGCCTGTGTGATTAACGAAAAACATAAAATGTTCATTAGTTAATGACACACAAACACCATACCATCAGGATACAGAATGGGTTTGTCATTTTGAATTTTTCTAAATGTTTTTTTTTTTGTAAATGCTAATCGGGCCAAATCAAACCAAATTACATGTACTAGCTGTGTTTATGGTTACTAGATCAACCAAATTGTCTGACAGAATTATTGATCCTACCACCCCCACCTACTTCTAAGGTCGTATAAATTGGTGTTGTATTGGAAAACTTAGAATTACCAAATTGTTTTCATTACATGTACATAAGACAAACAATATTAACTATTCCTTAACCCCGAAAAATAACAAAAGTCAAGACTTTGTGTGATTTTAAGTTCTGCAAAATTGAATCTTTAATAATAACATCAGTATAAAAATGGTGCAGTTCCATTCAGTATGTATCAACCCAGACATCATCTTTTTTTGCCATGGAACCAAATGGATGGACCAGTTTTAAATAGGCTTGAATCCAAGCCAGGACATTACCTAAACTGGTATTTTTTTTACTTCTGCTTTCTTAATTAATGTTAAATAATCATGGATTAATTTAATACTGTTATTTCAATTCATTGACAAACATTTTGAATTGTTTAAATATGTACATTTGTATGGCATTATAAAAGACTATTTTGTTACATACATGTACATGCATATTTTCAATTTTCGTTACAATATTCAGCTATCCTGGACACATTTTCCAATTTCAATAAGCCTACAACATGGGGGGGGGGGAGATCGACAGAAGGAATAAATGAAAAAGATAATTTGATCTACCTGATGTGAAATACATTTGAAAATATCTTCCTGTTTAGTGCAAAATGGTCAGATAAAAATAGATTTCAATACACAGGTTTTTTTTACCAATGTTAGCACCCGAAAATTGTTTGGATTTACTATTTTTAAATGTAATAGAATTTTCTGTGGTTTATTTCTGACAAGAATGTGTTCTATTTGTGAGTGTTGAAAGTACAGGAATATTTCCTACCTTTTTATTGGTTTTATTTTCAACATCTGGTTTTACAACTTTAACTTCTGCTGCTACAGCCTCCACTACAATAAACAATATATTATATATCAGTACTCGATACATCACATGTAATTAGTGATATATTATGCAAAATTTCAAAAACATTACATGACTAGATAACAATGGGCGTCGGCGATAAGGGATGAATACCATGGATGTTATTTTGTCTGTTTTGAGGTGCTAGGTGTGTTCACAAGCATCAAAACGGGAATATTCCCATTCCGATATCAAGGTATGGTGAACAACAATCAAAATTCCAAAGAGAATTGTCTGCAAGGACTTATGAAGTAATCAGTATGATCAAAAGAACACTATTTTCATTAATACTTCCAGCAACAGACGAGATCATGTCCTAGAGAGTTGTTTAATGAAGAACAGGTTAAGCTGCATATTGCTTAAATGACAACTCGAATAACCCTTATCAGTCTCCACAATTTTAATATTCATACATAATGGCTAGTGTAAATAATAAAATATTATGGCCAATAAGAATATTCATTATTTAAATCGAAAAATCATCTGAGGAAAATCTATATCATCCTAATATGAAACACTGAGGGTATAAATCATAGTGTTATTTCATCATTAATCTGCATACACTTTCACCTTCCAGGCTGTGAAGACAAGATCGTTGCAGTTTAACGAATATTCCAATATGTTGTCTAATTTTCCACACAACATCAAAAGGTCACAGTAATGACTGAGATATGCTCCAAAAACAAAATCACAATGGAAGGCAAGAGCGCATTTCAATGTCTCACCCAAAAGTTTGGTGCGGGATCATGAAGTTTAACATCTTACTCTGCCCTACCAGGCTGATGATGACAGACATAAGTCATACAGTGTGCCACAAGGAAACATTTCCCTGACACTATGACCTAACAAAAAATTAAATGGGGTTTAATGTCCTACTTGTCTGCAACAACTTGTGCAACAGGTGAATACAACACCTTGATTTCCGTCCCATCCAAATGAACAGACGCATTTCCTTGCAATTCACTGACTAGAGAGGAAAACAAGTTATGAATAATCCAAAGCAACTTACTAGGCCAAAAAAACGATTCAACCTTGTACCTGCTGTAAACTACTCAACGAGACACCTATTTTAATAGAAATCTTATCATAACCTGATTTATTGTCTATAATCACTCCCACGTCGCATGACTTAAAACTAAATGACCTAATAATAAAACAATATGGCATTTCTGAATGTCAAGCTTTCTTGCTTTGTTCTATCAGGGTTTCCATTCTCACAATGACACCTGAGCTGCTAGGATTTAAATGCTTTAGATCTTTAACCATACAACACAACCAATTTAAAGATGTAGATCAAGAGCTGGTTGTTCATGCTACACGTATATTAGTTCAAAAACAGATGAGAAATTAATATATTGTAAATTTCAGTCAAATTGCTTTATTCTGAGCATAGTTATGAGTGTGTGGAATTTTGACTGACCAGTTTCGATTGTCAAGTGCCATTTCTATGATCAAACCTTAATTATCCATGTTATTATATTAAACTTTTAAATGGTAAAGGTGTTCCAATCCATTCAATATCTGAGCCATCCAGTGGCCTACAGAAGTTGATTATGGGCTTTGTCATGTAAGTAAATAGGCACGTAGCCCTTACATGATGCATTTTTAGTTTTCAAATGTTTTATTTTATTTCAAAAATGTAAGATTCTGTAAGTTATAGTATATTAAACTCCATGTAAAGACTGAACACAGTCGTTTAATTCAATAATTAGAAATGTAGGCAAAACTGAACAAGTGAAAATAAAATGAAATAGAGTTTAACGTCCTACTGTTCTGCAATGACTGGGCTAATGAAGATAGACAACGCTGAATAACTTGGCTAGTTTTAGGCAGATGTAGTCTCTTATTTTTTTTAGAGACATACTTTTTAACAAATTGTGCAACTGCCTCGTACATACACCCCTCAATACTGTTCAATATTGTATACATGCATGCAGGCTGTACTAACCATAGCATATATACATACAATTCCGGTGCACTATTTTACATGTGCAAAATTTTATCCATCATTATAACAATACTTACTTTTACTTTGATACACAATCCAATCCAAGTTCACAAATGACCTAAATAAATTATTTGCTTTAAACGTTTTTTTTATTGATAAACTACTGCTAGCCTTTAAATCAACAAGGCTTCAGCTATAAATAGGCCTACATAACTACCATATGGTACACTTATTCCTTTATATCGAATGTCACAGCCATTGACAACATTTGTCAAAATTTCACAAGAACATATTCCTACACAATTCATTTGTCAAATTTTAAATATCCAACAATTACATATAATAACAGTCTAAATAAATAGTTCTATTGCAGCCCGGTCCTTTAACATATGTTGTCTTCTCACATGGAGAAATTATCATGACTTCCACTATAAGTATGCAAATATTACTAAAACACATCGTACAGATAGCTCAATATCTTTATTATATCCTTAGGCTAAACACTGGGTTAGACATGTCTTATGTCTTTTCCTGTATGCAAATAGGGTTAACCGAGTTTAACTGTAAATATACCTACACATAGACACACATATATATATGTATGTAACTACAAAGTAGGCAAGAACATTGTGTTTACATAATAGTGACAACAGTGGTGGTCTCAATCTATTTATAGTAACAATAAAGAAGTCCTCTGGTAATCTATTAATAGTAACATTTAGGATGTTCCTAGAAACATCTAGAAAATAAAACTATAAAAAAATAAAGTTTAGGTCCAGAAAGTTCACTCAGTAAAAAAAAAAAAAGTTCTAAGTTCCTGCATAAAAAGATCTGAGCGTAAAAATGCTGGCACACAATTGAATTCCTGTCAAGGTACAAATTGATGAGAAATGGACAAATTAAACTTGAAATGTTCATTGACGTTCTATGCAAATTGTGGGTAGAATTACACTGGCCTGAAATACAGCCTAGATTCAATAGCATTAAAAATAATTCAGCCAAAAGCATTAGGTGGCACTAGCGTGTGCCAAAACTATATCATATATTGGGATGCTGACCGTTGACTAATTTTCAATTCACCATTCCACATATTGTATTATCCTAAATTCGAGAGAGACAAAATTGTGTAAAGTCAGGGTGGATAAAAGTTCTTAACACAGAAACAATTAACAGGAAGAACTTCTTCAGACCGATTATCCACAAGTTAGTCATACCAACCTGACCACAAGATGTGATCTACTTTCAATACCAGACTTATCGAGATCAATACTTACTCAACACAATGTTTTTTTTATAGCTGTATGATCTAAGCTACACAGACAGACATCAGACATGAAATAGCAAGACTTAGGGTATTATTTACATCAATATAATCCAACCCGACTATATGATGGTGCTACACTATTTATAGTACAATATATATAGGCTACATATCATTTCACCTACACATACATCTTCACAATATCATGGTATATCAAATACGTATAACACAAGATCACTGGGGGAGGGAAAGGCTTCAAATGTTATGTAGACATTTATTCACATGCCAATCCCATAATCGACTCTCTAGATCATCAGATGTCTTTGATATTGAATGCAATAGAACACATGCAATATAATACACTAATACAGTAATGTTAAATTGGATAATCCAGACTTTGTTTATTATTGTGTCAAACTTCAGTCATAACTTCGCTCAGAATAAAGTAATTTGATTGAAATTTGCAAATTCAAGATTTCACTGAAATTACAACTAGTTACAACATTTATCAGTTCATTCTGCTGACCATAGAGCAACAATCTGATTAAATAACAGATCTTATTCTGTTTCTTTTTTTTATGCTTTTGATGACCTCAACTACATGAAGCTCCCAATTGTACTGGTACGTAGCGTCCTCTGCAATATTATCAGATTAATACATTGCAGTAAAATAATCAATAAATTTACCTACATGTACAGTTGAATAAACATTGTTAAATTGTGCATTATTCTCACCACGACTCCAAATATCATAATATTACCAGATGTGCAAAATACTTTTTTTAAAAGATCGGATGCCATGCAACGAAACATACACCCACACCAACTACATGTACATGTAAGTGTTCCATGTTTTTCATTGTAAGTTAGTGGACAAATACAGCTGGCACCCAGACCTGTTCACTTGATCATGGAATGATGGTTAATGTCTTAATTTTCTGCACTGACAGGGCTAATGAAAGCAGGAATACGCCACACAGTGCGGTATGTCCCAGGCTACAGCAGTGGAATGATCTACTCTTCAATCGCATTCGGACTGGTTTTTATGTGCACACCACTGACAAGTGGGCACCACCCTGGAAAATTCTGGCGGCCAGCAGATCCATTCACTTAATTTGAATTGTTCGTTTGTTAGTGATTTCTCTGTAATGTGCCTTGTCCATATATTTGTTTTTGTGTAAATTATGTGTGGTGCAGTCCCCCTGCACCTACTAACAGAGTGTTAACAATTTACATGGTGTATACACATACTTCCCCTAGGATAGATCAACATCAGTACATGTATGTGTATAAATAAACATGTATAATGTAATCTAAGAGTCATACATTAAACATGTGAAATATTATAGGCTATAAATGTTATTTGACTTTTGCCTATCCAGTATCCAGGAGGGAATTTGACAGTATTAAATGTACAATTAATATTTCAACTGATGCCAATTATTTAATTTAATTTTAACATTTTTTCACCAAAAACCATACATAAAAAACATACCAGTAATATGATTTAGAAACTATATAATATGAATTAGCAACTATATAATAAGGGTGATTTTACACTATAATGTTCACTGCACGGGCAAATAAAGCCAAACAAGTGTCAAGTCAAACAAGCATTAAGCAGTAACTTGATCTCAAATGTTCAGAAATATTGATATGGTGTGAGAGAGAGGGGGTTTAACCCCTCTTGGCACAAACTATGGTTCAATTTTATTATCAATAATTTTATCAGTGGGAGGAAACAGAAGACCTGGAGAAAAGCCACATAATATCATTAATGGAACGTATGGCAATATAGTTGTGACAAATATTCTTGAATCAATATGTTGCAATTTGGTTTTATGGGGTTTTTTTTGTTGCTTCATTAAGTTAACCATCACCCTTAATTATCCATGTCACACATTATCCATACATATAGGTACACAAACATTCTTAAATTGTCTTGGTCCAATTTAGATCCACATCAACATTGTGATATAAAATAGTTTCCATAGAGCTTTTGTAATGAGTTTAATGTATTCAATTACCGGTATATTGAACCAAATTCTGTCAAAATGCAAAGTATTATTTCTACTTCTATCTCCAATACATGTAAAATAGCGTAAATAATAGAACATTATGCAGAAGGCAGAAATGGGCTTGACATTTGACAGTGTATGATTTATATGCATATATTATATAGTATCTACCGGTAAGTTAAGAGTTATGACTAGACTAGATTCTGTCCACCACTCCCATAAACCATATTGCAAACATCAATAACACCCATTTACATTTAAGTTACGCTAATTGTATTAATAATATGAATTTCAGAGACATAAAATCTATTAAACCGTTAACCTTAAGATGCCACTCCAAATGGCATAATTTATCAAAAGAAAATTGATCAATTTACCCAACCTAATTTAATAAAGTTAATAATAATATTGTAATTCGGAAGATATTATCAAATGAATGGCTAACTAGAGACAAAAGCTAGCAATGATGGATTAATCCATGTGCACCAGAGCTCTATTTTACACTCAAAACAGATGATTAAAATGAACCTAGATTCTGAGCTTCATCACTCTCAATTCATTATAATCAAAGTTATCATGCCCCAAAGCAGCAACCAATGAGATTGCTTATCTCTACTTACTGTAAACAGAAAATGTTCATCAACAAACTCCATGAAGGCATTCACCTTATGAACGTCTACACCAAGTTTGAACATTTTAACTCAGTATTGTGTTCCAAAGTTTCGGCCAATCAAATTGCTTATCACTCTGCTTACCCTGAGCAGAAAATGTTCATTATCGAACTTAGTCAAGGTATTGATATAAGGAAACTATACACCAAGTTCAATCACCCTCACTTAAAGTAAAACTAAAGTTATCGTGTCCCAAAGCACCAATCAATCAAATTGCTTATCTCAGCATTCCCTTAACCGAAAATGCTCATCTTCGAACTCCATCAAGGTATAAACCTAATAAACACCTACACCAAGTTATTGTGTCCCAAAGGATATGTTGGACAGACAGACGGACGAACCCATTTTAATAGTCCCCCACTTTCTTCCAAAGGCGGGGGGACAAAAAGATTAAAACTTGTGCTAAAAAGCTGACAGTAGTTAAAAAGAAATAGATAATAATAAACAGAATATGCTGAAGACTTCAGTCAAATTGCTTGAACACCCTGGACCAAGATATTAGTGATTCAATTTTAGCTAACCTTGATCGTCATTACTACCATTGGTGTAATAATTAACAGTCTCCATTATCCATTTTTAAATTTTAAGGTTACATCAGTCATTACAAACCACATTCAATTAAACTAAATATTGCAGGCTAACAATGACATCTAGAGTAGATTATGGTATTGATAAGTTAATTAATGTCTACTGTCTGAACCGTCTGGAATTTTAAACTAATTTCTTCGATTGTGAACAAATTATTGAATAATTGTTACCAAACACTTGCTTATGTGTTTGAAATCGCCTCCTGTTAAATAAAATTCATTGTACAATTAAATATCCCAAAGTTCTCTTTTGAAAAATGAATGTTTTTGCTCTCAAACTAATTAATTCATCATAATTTTGCTTCAAATTGTTCTCTAAACATTGTAATTGCCAAGTATACCCTGCTATAAAATTCTATCAAAAGAGGCCATGTTTGCATGAGGGGATTACCCCTCTCCATACCTACAGCAACAGCGGTAGGAGACAGGGGAAAATTCATTACATACATGTACCCAAGACAATGTTGTCTGTAATCGCTGACTATTTACTACAAATATCGAATCCTAATTAAATTCTCGGATTATCCACTACCCACGTCTTTTTCCGTGATTTTTATCCCAGAAAGTGTTGTACGTCTAACTCTTCATAAATTTTACCAACATGTACACAAAGCGCTCAAGTTCGTGTGCAGCCTTCGACGTCACGTCTGCAGGTATTCTTAATCGTAGGGCCGACTATTAAAGGGACCCCTTACAATTGGGTGCTGTGTAAGCTCCATGAATGTTTTTCAGGGAATCCAATAATTTTCTAGTAAGACTGGAAATCTCTACTTAGTACTTTCCATATATACCAAAATTGTCATACTTTTATAGGCAATAACCCCCTATAAATACTTATCTGGGAACTCAACTTAAGTTCATCAGGAAATATTAAAGATATTCAAGGGTGAGATTCAAGTCCTGTAAAATAAATGAAAATTGTTCTCTTCTGTACCCATGTTCAAAAGAAATAATCCCACCCAGTTCTCTAACCAATTAATTAATACAAGATGGAAACAAAATAACAGACTAAGGGCTATGTTTGTAAACACCCAAACTTACTACTGGGTCCACGAGGAATAGCTTATTCATACAGTACGGTGCACAAAATTTGAATTGACGTAAAAGAGCAGACCTTGTACGAAAAGATCATCCTGATAAGTGACACAATTAGCTTTCATTTTTGTATCTCTCGATGTCCAAGATTATAAGAAGTTAAATTTTACAAGAGAACATATTCTATTCGTTGGGATATTTAGGTGTACAATGAATTGCAACGGGATATAATTTTAAACACACTGGTAAGTTCATAATAACCAAAGTAAAATAGTTTTTTTCATGATCGAAGAAATCCGCTTAATCATAGTTAATGGTCCAGACATAGTAATTAACAATTTAGAAAACATTTCATTTCAGGCCTAAAGAAAGACCTGCAATAGGCATATTTAATGCATGTTTAAAGTCTGTTATTTATGACAATGATGACCTGATCAGTATGAATGCCTCATGACTGCCTGGCTCACTAGTATATTACATGTAGTATGTACATATGACTGTAAATAGGTCAACATCTGATAACTCACTTAATATTCCATATGGTTCAATATTTCATATTGAAGCTTACCTTTTTTAGGGGCCTGGATTTGGACTGGTTGTGCTGCTTTAGTCCAGGGGTTGGTTTTTGGAGGTGGTGCTTCTACGTATAATTTATTGTCGAACTTTTTCACTGTCGATTTCTCTTCTTTAGCGTTTTTATCAACTTTATCTTTTGGTTTGGATTTGTCCGTGTCTGTACCATTTGTTTTAGCATTAGCATTCGGATGCCTATTTTTCTCGTAACTTTTAACATTTTCAACAGTTTTCTCTTTTTCTGTTGGAGCACTTGTCACCAAAGAGTCTGGCTGGGTAGCTGGGCTTGGGGATGAACTCACTGCTGTGGCCATAGTTATGTGTATATAAAAGGTACGACCAGATATGTTTATGTAAATGGGACAGTGTCCAGTTTTTATTATCTATACCCAAAGCAAAGAAATAATTTGACTTAATACATATAACTGTTTTCAAACATAAGGGTAAGATAATACTTACACACAACAATGGCCAGCAATTTGAAAGTAAACAATTCACAGAAAAGCACAAAAATTGTCGAAATTGGTTAGTTTCCCTTTCAAAAGTTTATAATAAAAACAGTAATTACAAGTTATATTCTTGGTTAGCGAACGTTTGTACAATAGTTTGTATCGAAAATAAATGACGACTAACGAAAATAAATGGAAATTGAACTGTAAATTTTCGACACTGAAATGAAAATATGGACTTCAGTTCAGCTGTGCAATGTATGTTTGTGTCGAACGTAAACGCAGTAGCCACGTTGGAACAGTTTTTTCCAAGTTGTTCAACTTTTCTACAAATTTAACAGTTTACAACTGTTTGTAGCAGCACAAATACATTTTTGTAAAGTAACTGACCGTGTTTTCGGGAGTAACATTATCGTTTAACAGTAGAAAAATGACGACAAATCAAGGCAACTGGACAAAAACCCCAAAGCACATGTCGCCATCAGTACAAGAGGGAAGTACGCATGTGTTGTGACACGGAAGTTATGCTTGACCCCCATTAAGCACGTGATATGTCGATCTACACGAGATTCTGGGTTTGTTGCAGATAAGAATAACAAACGCTGTGGTTTATTTATAATAAAACGAAGTCATGTTTACCAATAATATTCATGTTCGGAGTATGAATTGATTTGTAATTCTGACAATCACATTGGATTCTTATTCTATATCATTATTTCTTATCGAAAATCACAATTACAAGCGCTTATTATTCGAATTCCGAAATGAAAAAGTAATGTGAAAAGATACACGAAATAAACGCCCCTTGCTACTCAGATAACATTACTCGTGATGTCTATACATGAGTTATTTTCTCTCGTAAATTTGATAGTTTTGTACAACTAGAGATAAAAAAAAAATATCACCACGTATGGCAAATTATAAATTGAACTGAAAAAAACCCCAGCTTATTAAATTGATGGATATTTATTCTGACGACTTCATTCAAAATCTGAAAGTATTTTAGGGGTCTAACGCAAGGTCAATTGCACGAATCATATTATTCTGTCGGCTATTATGCAAGCTATGATTGGTTTTCTAAACTTTTCTTCCAATTTACAAATAAGCAAATATCAACCTATATATATTGAAAAATACATGGGCTACATAACTACGCGGACCTATATCTTAATTGTTAATTGAAGTCTTATTTTAAAAAGCACGCGGTCCATGTTCAAGTACATTTCAATGAAACTTTAGTTAAAGATTTAGTCTTGTCTGCGGATTCTCGTTATGAAGCCAAAAGATTGAAATGATCAATTTCTTCATAATGAGTAAGTGTTAGATAAAGAACTGACCGTCCTTGTTATAATAATTCAAAATTGAATAATGCAAGATGAGTATATTGGAAATTTCATTCAGATTACTTTATTCTGAGTTAAGTTATCATTGTAGTTTTGACAAGATGAGTGTATTGAAGTGATTGTGGTTTATCGTAAGCACGGTAGGGCCTACTAGTATTCGAGACTGTGCCTCGCTTCCCCATTTTTGAATTAAATCCTTAAATGGCTGAACTTTTCTAATCTATTTAAACTCTCAAGTATCCGATGACATTGTCAGGTCATGTATCTAGTGATAATCTTAAATAACCTTTATGACTATAGTCTAAAGAAAGACCAACAATGGGCAAATTTAGCTTGAATAATGTACCGTAATTTCGATTAATGCGTTATTGCATGGACCTTATAATACATATTATAATACATATTATAAGGTCCATGGTTATTGTAAATGTTATGTCAGGAGAAATTGACGTCCTAGACCATATCACATTTTTCTAGACCGATCCGTTACCTTCTAGTAAAGGTATGAGGAGTAATATTTAACGGAAAGAGACATTCTATTAGAATAACCCACCATACTTCTCATGACTACTGATCCATTACCTTCTGGAAAACTCTTCATTTTTCTGGCAAATTTAGACCCAGAAGTTGACAGTATTAAATACACCCATCATCCAAGAAGCAACGCAGGCTCAGTGAGTACCGCTCTGACTCACTAACCAGAAGGTTCAGGTTCGGTCTCGGTGTCTGCCGAGAAAGTTCACCAGGATTTTCCAGTATGGTTTCCCTGGCAATGGTCAGCACCTGTCGTTGGGTTGACGCAAGAAAGCGATTCAGCCCATGTAGGCCTACCCCTCAAAGAACTCATGGTAGTCTCGGTCACCCAGACCCCCCTAGTCTTCAACGCACGGAGGGTCTGGGTCGGTTCTCAATTATTGACGAAAATTACTGGATAATCTACCACATAAAAAACCAAACTCCCGGTTACGCATGGGCAATGGAACCCTTTGGCTAAAGTCTCGGTAAGTGATAGATATTATGAAGCCGGGCCGATTTTGATAGATTCTATAAGGCGAGGATAAAATATATCCCACAATTCACTTGGCACATCTATTATTAGAAACAAAATAGAGACGATACAACAGCATGAATCGTTATTAAGGAGATTGTGTGAAGCCATACGTTTGATTCATGACGAGAGAAAATTACCATTTCAATTAAAAACTTTAAAACAAAATTTTAGAGAGTGTCATTGTTGACAAGCGAGATGTTTTGATAGATTCAGCACGTGGTAACTTAAAAGACTGGATAATCCAGACAGTGACCGACTTTCTGTCAAATTTTGAGGACCCATCCAGACTAATATTCGTAGAATATTTGTTTGGATGATAAGAGACTAAACTCATGGCAGATTAATTCTATGTCCCGATCGGTATATAAAATTAAACCATTAAACCCCATTTTATTCATTACCACCGTGAAAGAGTATTTCATGTTAAGTGTCGTGCTCCTGTGGAGTTAAACCCCTAATAGGTGTTTGGGAATATGGAGATAAAGCTTGAAAAGCTACATTATGAATTTATGTAAGAGCTAAACCTATTGCGCTTCTATATCTTTTATCTCACAATGTTATATAAACTATTATTTAAACATTTATTAACATGACAAGTTCGAAATCAACTGGGGGGTTGGGATGGCCTAGTGATCTAGAGTGCCGCGCTTCGAACTCTAGCGGGTCGGTCACCTCTGGCTTGCGGCTGTGGTTTCGAGCCCTGGTGTGAGCGTATGTGGCATGGAGATAGGGGCGCCTTCTCAACGTCGTGTGTTTCCACCGGGCACTCCGGTTTCCTCCCACTGCTAAAGACCCCTACGCGCAAGCGAATTATTGAAATAAAATTAAACCATATGTTAGTCCCGAAATTACCTAGTTTGTGTTGAGTGGACGTTGAACCCCATTTGTCTCTCTCTCTCTCAAAATCAACTTTCTGGACAATAGAGGAGCAGGGCTTCGTGTCGAATGAAATTGAAAAGAAATGGGGTTTAACGTCCTACTGTTCTGCTCCTAAACTGGATTAATGAAGACGGGCATACCGTCTGCTATGAGGGAAATTTTGCCCAGGCAGCGCCGCTACGGCCTACTCTTGTATCGAATTCAAACTGTCAAGGGATGTTTTACTTGCAGGCCGATGTGTACACGGGACCTGGGTTTTCCGTCCCATCCGAACGACTAGACAGCTGTCTCTGTGAGACCCTGCGTCCTGCATCACTAAAAAGGGGAACCACGCCGGAAAATCTGGATGAACTTTTTCGGCCAATGCAGGGATGGAACACTCGACCTCCAGGCTATAGCTAAGTGTCGAATAACAAGTATCGTTGTTACGATAATAAACAATTAATGCCAAAACTCCAAACAGTGATAACTTCGCTCAGAATAAAGTAATAAGATTATCTAACAGTGTTTAACAAAAGATGGAACAAACAATAAAGTATTATCTCGGCGAATGGTAAATACTAGCGTAAAAGTTTAAATTCCGTATGGGTATCATGGTGGATACAGACCACTTAAGCAAAAATAGGTAGTTCGTGTTTCGAAAAGTGTAAACATACAAAACACGGGCCCGTAGCCAGCTCATATTTTTTTTGGTGGGGGGGGGGGGCTACTGAATTTTTTTGAGGGGCTGAGGATTTGGCAAGCTAAGAACAGTCCCAAGAAATCGTTATTGTTGGCGAAATATTGGAGGGGGGGGGGCGAGCTACGGGTCCGACAAAACATCATAATAGACAAAAACCGGGCAAAAATTATGGGGCGTAAAACGGGTCGAGTTTATGAAGACAACAATGGACAGGGCAGACTAACACCATCAGTCATAAACTTTTGTACATTGTTCACAATGTGCGTTCAAGGATGTCGCAGGCTACGGTAATCTACTCTAGTCTTATCAAGTAAAACTGTCAACATTTTGCTAAAATGACATTGGCTCATTGGCTGTGTAACTGGAAAGCCACCAAAATGTCGTCAATTGGACCCACCGCACCCTAAGGCGACTGTTTAAACCATATCGAAAATTACCAGGATATGGGATGGCCAAAAATATTTGATGACCGTCAAGCGGAGAGAGGCAAAACATTTTGGAACTTTTTCCTCTCCAACGAACCAATCCTATACCCTCCCCATCCCACCCCACCATATCATTACCGACAATCACATAAACATGGCGACCTTTTCGCTAACATATTTTAAGAATTATTTTGTTAGTTTGGGTTCAGATTAGTACGTGCGCCATATAGCTGAAATTTTGAGACAGAATAAATACACCATTCATCTATATTTTGGCGCTTAAATTTCAAACGTATAGTACCTGGACTTTAATTTTGTGACTGTTGAAATCAGGATAGTCCCTTTAAACATACATTATATGCTAGAACTAAATCTGCCTATTGTAGGTCTTTCTTTTGATCTGAAATGTTATCTTGATTATTTATTATACATTACTTAACTTATCAAAACCATAATCAACCCTCGATGTCAACGCTAGCCTGTGATTTTTACTGGATTCGGATCCGATTTGCTGCTCAACTTTCATTCATGATTTAATCATGAAATGGATAATCGAAACTGAAATTGTCAGCAAATTGCTGTAACATTATCTAGATTTTAACTATTATAGTGAGAACCGCCAACTCGTTATCTAATCTCCCATAACGCATCTTTAAATAATGTTTCTATGAAACATGTAAATTTGAGTTTATTGTTGGTTGGAGTGATGTAACTTATGACATTGAATGATTTATTTGAGTCAAGATATCTACTAAAAACAAAATTGATACCGCCAACCAAACACCATGTACGTCCGTCATTGTAATGTTATATTTAAGACATATGGAAACAGTAGGTCACCCGTCATTGTAAATGCACGAGTACCCTACACAAATTAATAATAGTATATTTATAACAATCGTTTCACTGCCAATAGTGCATAATAAAGGCGGTAATTTTTACCTGAAACAAAATTAGGTCTGTATTGTTTGTCAAGATATAGCCTTAGATACGAAGGGAGCATTGATCTGATTATAATATATTAAAGATATATATTATATACATGGATAAAGTGTGTTATTAATGTGGACCTGTTACATGATAATAACACCCTTAGTTTTATATCAATAATCCATCGGTTGTAAGTCTATTATTAGGTGTTATTGCTTCAGTGAACAGCTTATCCACACAAAACACTTGTTCCCTAAAGCCTGATTCAAATCAAAATTTATATTTTGTTGGTATCTTTTGGGGAGTCATGAATTCCCATGGGGCTCGTCTCCTCACCCCACTCCCTTAATGTATGCGATATGACAGATCTGTAATGGCTTACAACATACGTGATTTATTTATGCTTGGTCTGTCCGGATTAACCTTGAGGTGGAAGGGGGGGGGGGGGCTGGGACAAGTCAAATGGGAGGGTTGGGGGCTGAATAGTTTCTAATCTTGTGCGAGGCACGCGGGATAGATTCGATTTGGACCATTTCGAAGTGTGCACACCATGTTGTAATATCTCACAGAGCAAAAAAACATATCGAATAAAATTTATCGTCAAACAATCGAATTAAAACTATATTTTCGTTTCTTTTTCACCATTATTATTTACAATACAAATGAAATAAAATGGGGTTTAACGTCCCACTGTTCTCCTCCGAAATAAGCTAATGAAGACGGGCATACACCACGCAGTGTGCTATTAGGGAAATTTTTGCCGAATTCCAACTGTCAAGAGATCTTTTGCTTGCATGCCAATGTGCACACGGGACCTCGGTTCTTAGTCCCATCCGAACGACGAGCCAGCATCTTACCCACTTAGCCACCGTGACCCCCTATTTACAATACAATAAGACATAACAAAATATTTAATAGAACCGATAACAGTAAAAATCTAGACGATTCTTGCCGAACGCTCTTTTGGGTTCTTATCGGTGATTAGTAGGAAACTCACATCTAATTTAATCAATCAGACCTTTTCATTTTCAATCACCGAAAAATGGTCAGTTATAAAATCAATAACCAACAGTAGATTTACACTGTACATAAGTGTGTCCAGTGTGACCCATTTTGTCTGCGTAATCTCGTCTATATTGTGACCCGACTACACGACTAATTAAAGAGATTATCGGGGGATTAACTCCAACCGGATTAGAAATTATGAGATTAATTTTCTGTTTTCAGAGAAAATCCTGTTCGACCTGAACAGCGTAATACGAGTTTATTTGATTGTGTCAGTCGATTTGCAACCACCCCGTTCATTATATCGTCATTGTTGAATGTCTTGAACTGTTAATTTTATGCAAAAAGTCCACGTTACTTGAAGTTTCTTGTTTTTTGTTTAGTTGCAGTGTGCCACTGTATGGTTTGTACTTTTCGGGTTGAAGTTGATCTACAAACGCCCAGTTCAGTACAGCGTCTTCACGATTGCTTTATAGAAGCCAGTGTTATTGGTAACTGTTTTCTCTTTCCTTGCAGTGTACCATTTGTGTTCCAATTTCATCTTTCTAACACGGACTTGTGATAAATTTCATGGAGATAATGAACTGGACATTATTAGTATACAAGAATAGCTTGTAGAATTTACAACAAAATCAAGCAATTCCGAACAAGAAAGGGATTAACTTCTGGGCTGCTGACACTAAATAGTGACTAACCTAGAATAAATGAACATTCACATGATTTGAAAACATATTTTCAGACTGGGCGCCAACTGTGACATAATCAAAGTAATTTGAATGTTTTGTGAAAGACTTCAAGAGGTGGAAAACTGGAAAATTTGATCGGATTGAAGTTCATCGAAACATTTGGCTTATTGTTTTGAAATTTGCTGAAATTATGAATTAAATCGAAAAAACGCACTCTTAATTCCAAGGACCGGTCGGATTAAACTGTTTTGGAAAGGCATTGGAATAACTGTTTAGTTCATTTGATCCACGATAAGACGTAAAGATGGTTTTCAAGATGGCGGGAAAGGAGAAAATTGGGGGGATAGATCTGCTACGTCTGGCTGCGGGGAAAATAATCCAGGATATTTCTATGGAGAAACTAAAGGAAACCGATCTTTGTAGTCAAACTGACAAATTGTATCGGCTCACTCAACACCTCATGAGAGAACGCTCCATTTTTCTTCCCAAATATGGTATCTTTGCCCAATTGGAAGAGCGGTTAGAACCGGTTGTTGATCACGCCGGAAGGACACTCAAACCAGCAGATACACAAAAACTTTTTAAAGAAAGTAAACTATCAAATCTCTTGAAGAAAAGAAAAACTTCGCTGAAAGGCAGAGAGCGGCACAAATCGGGTTGCTCGACTTCTGCTGATGAGGGGCTTGAAGATGTCTTCCAGGATGAAAATGCTCGGAGAAATTCCCTGTTGGTACGTGCTCGGGCTTCCGCCCTTGTTCACGCAGCGCTGTGGGATAAAAAACATTCTAATGCAGAACCCGTCCCAACTAACGGATTAAAGAAACTAACTAATGTAGTTGTGAAACGTAAAAGGAATAGCACTTTACCACACGTTGCTAATGGACTCGATAAAATTGCTATCCTTAGAAAAAATGTGAATACTATTGAAAATAAATTCAAAGCCTTAACACATAAGGCTGCAACAAAACTGGACACTAACGCCAAAGTTCAATTAAATTTGCCTGATATTGATGATTATCGTCCATCAAGATTCCAGGTACCTGGGGAGGTAAGCACGTTTTTCTTAAAGATGCATTATGTAAGACTTAGATAAAATTGAACAAAATGTTAGTCCAAAAATGACCTAGACAAACCCTATTTACCCACCCCCATCTCTCAATTATTAAAGTATTTCATACTTTAAAACAACCAAAGTTTTATATAGGGCTACATTTTAGTTAATATAAGGCGAACAATTTTGAGTAAATTCTTATCTGAAGTCTAAGAATATTTGTGAACACACGGTGCTGTTTTAAAACGCCCGTGTCGTAAGGTTTATTAGCTCGCAGACCAGACCCAAGAAACGGTATGAAAATTTTGTATCTGCCGGGCCAAATGACTCTACGGGCAGCCTGTGACCTTCAGTGGTGCCCAACACACGCAAGTGACGCATAAGTCTTACGCACGGATTTACTAAAACATTTCCGCTGGTTGCCCGTTGTAGCACGGACGACGGACTGCGAGCCAGGCTTTAACGTACGTTAGCCTTTCTCTAAATGGTCCAATTTTAATTAAAAGTGTCGAGAAGGTCATCAACATATTCCACTCGATTTCAATAGTTAGCGTGTGTTTCATATGTCGATTTTTTGTGGTTGTAGGCGTCACTGATGTTTCGACGTTACGCTAAGATAATTATTATCATACACCTGTGGCTGCGAATGTTGCTAAAGTGAGTATATTTTTTTTACCAATATTAACCCCAGTAAAGTTCTATTCTAGACACCTGACTCATTTCTCAATCCTATCGGGTTTATTTTAATTTTAGTTTAAAAACAATATGTTTAAATCTATTCATATTACAGGGACGGATCCAGGAAATTTTGCAGGAGGGGTTTGCCAGGTTCCTGTTATGGAAATCTGCCATCATCGTCTCTAAATTACATAGGCATACATACAAATTTAGCGTTTTAAAAGGAGAAATCATTTTTATAATGATGTAGGATCACATTCTGATTTTATTTCATTGATGTAAGGCATTAATTAATTTTTTTTATGTAGCTGAGCAGGGTGGGGTTTGGACCCCCCCCCCTGGAACCGCCCCTGTATTAAAACCCAACTCGTGAATAGGACTTCATGGCCAGAATGAGATTTTGTTGTGGTGGCATAATGTCGTGGATTCGAATGTAAAATGTGTCAGAGGATACTATTTTTATGGCACAAAGGGCACAAAACCCTATATGTTCCTTCATTACTCCGAGCGTTCTGGACCAAAAGCATTCAAAATATGTTCGGACAGTAATAGGTACTATTTTCGGTGAATTTTCATCAAGAAATGAGACGCAACATTGTACAAAGCGTTGAGCTACCTTGTAGTCTATTGTAAGTTTTGATTGTATTTTCTTTTCAGTAATGATAAATGTAACTGGGAGAAAGAATTAAAATCGTTTGTGGATATTGCTGTGGGCATAGAAGAAAATCAACAACCAGAATTGATGCAGAAAGCTGGATTGTCTTTTGACAAATCTTACTTTAAAACAAATAAACAGGTAGGCGTGGTTCGAACATCTTCCAGACACATATCCTGGATTTCTTATATACCGCGAAACATTAAGAAAGGTCTTGCTGGATTATTCGAGTCAAATTATAGATTTTCAAATATCGCCTAACAACGAAATCCATGTCAATCAGAGCTGTCAGTATGTAGGGAAGGGGCGTGGCGGATAGGGATGGAATCCTCTCCTAATATCCTAATGGCACAAAAGACGTGAGGAATCATACATACGCGTGTCTTGTAATTTCTCGATTGATTTATCTCATCTCACAGAATGATAAATGGTTTCATTCTCTGTTATTTGTGCAAGAAAAGAGGGAAAACATTGCCCGAAAAATGGAAGGTTCATCGCACCCCCCCCCCCCCCAGCTGCCAACCCCACTCCCCATACGCCTATGAAATAATGCCGGGTTAGGTGAAAATTCAGGTGACAAATATCCCCCTCCCAGCTGTCAACCCTACTTCCCGAACCCTTATGAAATAATGCAGGGTTAGGTGAAAATTGGAGTGACAATGAAAATTTTCTTGCAATAGCCTCAGTCTCAGCCCCCCCCCCTTCCATCCACATATATACACACACATCAATTGGCCCACACGCGTATAGGTAGGTTATATTTGAAATAGAGTAAACTGCTATATTTGTGTTTTATTGTTGTTATGTTTTAGATATCATTAAGCAGTGAAGTGAGAAAAACTTTAACAACACGGGCGTCAGCTAGAACACCCGAAATGCTAAAACAAGTTCTGTTGGGTTTACAGAGTTTACAATCACTTGGGGAATACCCAATACAAACACAGGAAAAACTCTGTCAGGTTGCCTGGTATCAAAAGTAAGTATGGGTTCGTTTTGAGGTAATATGGTCACCAAAGTTTTTCGCTTTACATTGCGGTGTTGAATTATGCCCTTGCAACAACGCCCTTGGTAACAGCTAGGTCACAGTCAACGTATTCAGCCTATTAATATATTAATTATGTTGGACTAGATCGAGACTAAACACCTTTCCAAGCATCTTCGATAGAAGGCTTCGATAGAAGGCTTGATCTCACCTTAATTATGTTATACATCTTATCAAGCCCTTCACGTAATATCCCGCATATTTCACCATTAAATTCGATTGGGCACAAGCGAGTATCAAGACTCACGCTTGTAACTACAAAATGTCTACATGTTACAATCGAGTTGCAAAGTTCAAGGATCGATCAAAGTCAAGGTTGCTGGAAATCATGGCTGATGAATAAAGGGTTTCCTTCTGCTTCAATTGCTTTTTATGGTTTTCCGTGAGTTTCTCAAAAAAAAACCTTTCAACGGCTGCAAACTTGTCTTTTCTATGGAGGCCACCATGTTTGTTTATAGTGTGTTATGTGCCACGACCTCTGATTGGACAATGCTAATTAGTCACGTGTAAACACAACGAGCGCAAAAGTTCGGGCATTGCCGAGTATTGAAGCAACGGTTAGATGTTGTAAAACTCGCGGACGTTGCTTAAGGAACATGCCTTCCAAGTAGCCTGACTAGATACCACGGTTAGCTAATGGTAGTAAACGAAAGAGGCAAATGTGCCCATCACCACCTTGTCTTGCACCAGTAGATTTCTGGAATAATGAATAGGACCACCTGCATCAAACAGTGAACTTAACCATCCCGATATTAACAGTTTCCGAAATAAACGTCCGTCTACGCATTAAATACAGAGGAATGGTGTATTTACCTTGTCTCAAAATATACAGTGCATGTACTTGATAACGGAAGGTAAATTTCACATACACGTCACATTGGTTTTATCCAGACGCAGGTCTCCATTTTCAGATAAAGACTACAATGAGTTAATTGCTCGGTGCCGACATAGGCGATTGACACAAAATTAAGCAATTTCATTCTCCAATATAATCGATATTGGGCCTTTAAACTATCATGAAAAATGTAAATGCTGTTAAAAAAAACTGCGATACGCTGTGAACTACGAATAGGAAACCCAATTCTATATTAATCCAATGTATGACAAGTCCCCCAGTTCCAAATACATGTACTTAGCTGTTCACTACTATACTTCACGTGGCAACAACGAATATATATAACAGATAAGGAAGGATTGTTTACATTTATTGTTTGATAACTATACTCTTTCAGTCGATAATGTTATTTTATTTATAATATAATAAAAAAAAATCATCACGCCTTTAGTTATATAAATAACTTTGGCAACCTCGAGGGAAAATAACTTTATGGGGAAAGTATAGCTTAGCCTATATTTAGTGTTATTTTATTATTACAGAGTACCATCTAGAAAGGCTATTGTTCGTCAAGGCCATCCGTCAGAATGTTTTTATTTTGTATTAGGTGGAACAGGTAAGTATAATTTAAATCATTTTGTAAAATTTGAAGAGAGAGAGAAAGGGGGGATAGAAACAATCCCTATTGACTCAATGATAGACAATAAGATTTCATGCGCACTAGTTAAACCACCCGACCACTTAACCCATAGAAGATATAAACATAATAATATCTTTAATGTTGTATAATATTTATATAATTTCAATGTATTTTGGTGTATAATTTATTTAGCATTTGTAAAGAAAATCGTAGAGGATCCCGATACTGGCGAACCTATTTCAACTACAGTAGCTAAACTCACAAAAGGCCAAAGTTTTGGGGTAGGTGTTATTATGTTATTGTAAAAAAAGAGCTTACAGGCAATTTTTAACAAAAGTCAGCGTGTTTTCCTTTCTCTCCCCATTACTTTGAAACGATACTGGGTCGATAACATGGAACCTCAAACCTCAATATTCACCCAAAGCTCCGAAATGGCATCAGGTATCTCAAAACTATAATAGATAGGAAACAAATAACTACATCGCATGGCTATTAAACTAGAGAATATCCGACTTTCTCCTGAAGTTGAAAATAAATTGTTGTATTTGTTTTAAAATGTAGGAAGTTGGTTTAATATTTAACAATAACAGAACAGCAACAGTTGAATCGGCGAGCGAGATGGAGATGCTGGTGGTTGGTAAAGCTGATTTCTATCAGATATTTATGAACACAGACGATCCGGAACAAGAATCCAGTCATATTATCTATCTTAGGTAAATATATCATTCGAAATAATGCGACTACTTGGTTGGTTGCGATATCTCTTTGAGGCTAAAGAACACGGACATATGCCATTCAAAGTGCTGTGTGGAAAGTTTTCTCGGACATTGTATCTAATTCCAACTGACTGTCAAGGGGTATATTATACATACAGCTGTCGTTATCAGACCCTCCGTCCTCCACCACTGACAAATGAAACTACGCCGGAATATGACGAAGAGCGTACTCGAGACCTCCAGGCTAGTGAGCCACCACGGCCCACAAAGAGACCAGGGACAGGTCGTTCTAAAGTTTGCCATTTATAGAGTTTTGGTATTTTCACACATTACACTCATATAGACATCGATGACATATTAGGCTGAATTAAAAATCTTATCTACAGTCAGATCAAGCGTCATTCACAAACCCGTCCGACGGCAACCGTTCAATCCACGAATTATGGTTAATATGCGTATTACCTTGTCCGAACCGGTTAGTCTCCAAATCATCGTCAGCCTACTGCTTATTTTGACCCCAAATAACATGACAACTGACTGAATGTGGAATCGACGTCGTGTCTGGCAATGACGTTAAAATCTGCAGACGTTAATTGGTCCGATCGCAATGTGATATTCCCCTGGTTGTTATAGAGACATAAATCTGTATTTTCTGAGATAAAAAAAAGGCAGGTGCCGTAACGATCGAGTTGGCCACGATGCAACAAACATAACTTCAGACGGTATACTTGACTCTGCAACCAAAATAAGGCTCGCTTTATACTGAGAAATACCAATATTTATATACAGATCCAGTTCATAGTGTATTCTGTATTACATACTGCTAGTTCTGCTCTGGTCGTTGCCCACAGACTGAAGCTTAGGGGCTCAAAATCTAGGAGAAATCCGAGCAAGGTGTATAATATTTTTGAAACTGTCATAATGTTGTCTTGGACATCCTCCGCTACCATCATCGATTTTGATCAGCTTCCTCTAGTTGTGATAGCGAGTGATCGAGTAGCTTAGCTAGGGTCTCACTTCATCTAACTCCAGCACTGGCTTTTAAATGCTATTTTCTTGTTTTATTCGCGTTTTTGTTCTTATGGTATGCTTATTGGTCTGCCACCCGTGTTGTTCTGTTCGGGTTAACCTCAGTTGTGTTTTTTCATGTTGTTTCATGACCCATAAATAAATGATTGACTACCATGCTATTTCAGACAGCAGCCATTGTTAAAATACTGGCCAATAGATGTACTAAAAAAAGAACCAGGTTCTTGTTTACTTCATTATTTCAAGTAAGTTTATCACATCATCTTCGCAATCAGGGCATCCACTATGTGCACAGATACAACATCACGGCATCTACTAAGTGCACAGACACTATTACCCATGCGCAAGCACTAAGCTGTGTAGAAACATTTTTCCCTCTAAGCTGTACGCACACACGTTTTTCAACGAGCACATACAGGAAATTGATGACTTGATGGACGATGCTGTTATCTTTTTATTTGTCACTATACATCATATGAAAACAAGAAGTCAACCCATTGGTGTTTTGGGGGATTTGGTGGTCTGAAATCGAGTCAAATGGCGTGGTTTCGTTTCAAAATCTGTCCAACCGCACGGGTTTTCTCCATGCCACCCGGTTTCCTCCCACTGTTAAAGACAGCCATGCGCAGGCGAATTATATGTTATTCCCGAAATGACCTAGTTTGTGTCGATTGGAGCTAAACTCCATTTCTCCCCTCACTCTCTCATAGGTGAACAAAGTAGTTCAATGTATAGAATAGAATATAAATTCTTACGGAATATCTGGTTTCGTAAATGATCCCGTGTTTTATACACACGCGATTATTGCAAGTAGAAATCAAATAAAATGGTGTTTAATGTCCTACTGTTCTGATTCGACTGCGCTAATGAAAACGGGCATACACCATACAACGATCCTATGGCCTACCCCTCCATCGCATTCCAACTGCAAATAGATCTTTTACGTGCACGCCAATCTGTACATGGTACCTCGGGTTTCATTCATTTCTTTCTCGGCCAGCACCGGGATCAAACACGGGACCTCCAGGTTAGCGATCCAGCATCTCATTCACCGAGTTGTTAGTAATGAGAGAAATTTGTTGACATGTTATTATCAGGGGGTCTGGAGGCTTCTTGCAGTTCTCCAATTCATTTTGTGAAAAAATATCGTTTAGAATAAAATGGGAACATTGTTCGTAAAACACAAAGAATTTCAAACATCGAGGGACTTGGTAGTCTCGTCTTCAATCTCATCATCTGACGAATGCGATTTCTGTTACAGAAGAGGAACGCTGGTTTGTGAGAATGGAAAACAGAGTGATTGGATTTATTTTATCAAATCGGTAAGATACTCAGAAAAATTTATACATGTGGATTAAATGATTGAAACTTGTCAAAACTGATATATTTAAGAAATTGTGGGACTCTTTGTCTGGAGTTCTACTTTGCTATTTTTTTAGGGAACGTGTGAAGCTATACAAAGTTTGAAAGCAGCCCAACCACGTCCTATGAAATCGATGAAATCTGGGTTTCTGTTTTCGGAATTTGGTGTTGGACGATCAGGTATGTTTAATCACTTTTTTATATATAAAATCTTGTACGTGCACCCATGTTGAATAATAATCGTCAATTGTGAATTTTTACAATTATAGACTATAGTAAAACGTTGAATCTAATATTCTGCTAAATTTTATTTCATAGAATTGTATATAACGATACGGAACACTTATAGGTGGCGCTGGTTTCTTGTTCATGACTACAGATGATGCCAGATGATAAGAATATTTCTATATCTTTGTAAACTACTGAACGGAATTGATACCCGATCAGGGTATATAGGCCAGTTTGATTTCCTCTGGTCGTGTGGTGAATATCATGCTGGCATATATTGTGCAAGGTTGATCTCGGTGTCGTTTACTTGTTACACATAATCAATGGAAAATATATTTTAGCAGAGCATTTGATTTTGGCAGCGATGCCTTTCCATACTACTGCCCTGCTCCAACGGGGCTAATGAAGACGGTATGTGTTATGGGGGGAACGTTGTCCGGATAGCGGTGCTATGGCTTACTCTTATATGAATCCCAAATGCCAAGTGATCTTTAACGTGCACGCAATGTGTACACGGGACCTCAGTTTTCGTACAATCCGAACGACTAAACAGCTGTCCCTGTCAGGCGTCTCTTTCCTGCATCACTAACAAGGGAAAACCACGCCGTAAAATCCCGCTGAATTTTCTCGGCCAACACCAGGAGCGAACCAGACTAGTGAGCGAGCGTCTAGCTCACTCAGCCATGATCCTTTGTTGACATTGAGTAAATCTATGCACTGTACTTTCAGCTCCGAGAATTGATTCTGGTATAAAGAGGAAGTCTAGCAGAGGTGATGTCGATGATGAAGTTTTTCATGAAATGAACTCTTATTACACAGATCTTAGAGAGGTCAGGTTAACATCTGCTGTTACACAAACCGCCTATTTACATTTCGATTCGATTTGGTTTTTTTCCAGAGGAATTTCTAACGACTAACAAATGATCTGTGTTTTAGATCAAAACTATAAGACATGTCATTGAGTCAAGTGGCGTGATTACGACCCCACACTTGTACGTGACAGGGAGTAGGTCACCAGTCCAACTTCATATGGTTTTTCTTCAGGTCCTCCGGTTTCCTACAACTTAGAGTGAACATTAAATCCCATTTCTGACGACTACGTTGTTGTTGTTTATCACAGATTTAACGTCCACCAATACAATACATATGATATTATAGACAGGTTGATTTAATTAAATTATTTACACTTAGAGCGTTGAAAAATGGGTAAAAACACAAAAATAAAAAACGTCCTTGTTAAGTCGCCTTAAAATCCTTGTAAATCAAAAAGTCACCGTAAAACACACTCATCAAATGGCTGTCGTGAGAAGAGAGAGAGTGGGTCATCTTCTCTTCTTTGTCATAATAAAAGCAATATCTATTTATATCCTATCATTGATTTACGCCTCGTCAATTTCTTGTCATCTTTATAATCCTTATCTTGATTTACATACCTATTGTTTTAAGTCAGATTAGTTAAGGGTCAGATTAGTTAAAGCCCAGCTGTACGTGTTTTGACGAGCATGGTTCGTATAGGGTTTGGTGGCTCAGCCGCAAAAAATCGGGTGAGAACCAAAAGTCTCTACGGCAAGCCTGGACCCTGTTTCACGAAATTTTAACTTAAGATAAAATCCAATTTTAGTAGATACTTCAATTTTGATTGGCTAAGCACTAAAATCAATCTAATATTATCCAATCACTAAAATTGGGATCTTGTCTTAGTTAAAATTTCGTGAAATAGGCCCCTGATCTATAACGGTGCCGAACATATAGAGAGCAGATTTTAGTTTAGACCAATAAGGATACTATTACAGTATTCCAATCTCGAAAACACTAATGACCTGACAAGTGTTACTGGTGGATTTTAGATGAAAGTTACAGATTTTGCACAGATTGAGTTCCTATTGTTAGACTGGAGTCTAAAAATACGCCAACCTTATCTTGAGTTATTATTTCAGAGTCAGTAATAATTAATGTTGATGAATCAGGTTTCTGTAGATTATGTTTTGTGCCCACGATCATTACTTCCGTTTTATCGTCATTTAATTAAAGTATATTATTTGAGGTCATCCCGGTTTTAATTTGCTGTGTATATTTTTCTGTTTTGAGAAAGAAATCTGTTTTACCATCTTATGGAAAATTATCTATGATTTGCATGTCATCAAAATACGAATGGTGCGAATGATTGTGACTTTTAATTATATACTATTCAAAAAAAGTAGGGGATATTTGATTTTGGAGGAATAATACTAAAATATGCAAATGACTACGAAAAAAGTCACTATAGAACCTAACAGAAGAAACATTTCCAGTTACAGGTGACGCCCAAACGCACCAATAGCTACCGCATGGAATGCAGGTGATGCTTGGGATCATCATGGGGATCCAATCCAAGATTTGCACGACTCTGACTTTGAATGTTACAGTCATTGTGGCATTGAATTCCAGGGTGGAAACATCAGTTTAATTGTTTTAGTGACCAGAAAACAAATTTTGATATGCGTCGGCTTACCCAAAATGAAAGGTTACGTGCCCTTGGCATGCTACAGATCGGCACAACACAGGCGGTTGTGGCGCGGACGATGAATGTTTCTCAGTCTGTCATAAGCAGGCTATGGTCCAGATACCGTGATACACAATCTGTACAGGACAGACCACGCTCAGGTCGACAACTCAAGCCCAGGATCGATTTATCCGTACCTTGGCCTTGAGAAATCGTGTCATCACAGCAAATCAGATCAGTGCTCGTCTGGTGTGAGAGTGAGTGGCCAGACGATTCGGAATCGACTGTATATAGGGGTCACCTTCGCGCCCGACGTCCTCGCGTGATCCCTTGTTTGAGAGATCATCACATTCAGGCAAGACGTCGTTGGTGTAGGGATCGTCAACACTGGGATAATCGACGCTGGAGCAATGTGATGTTTTCAGATGAGTCAAGGTTCACTGTTGATATTTTGGACAGACGAAGGAGGGTGTGGCGTCGTCGAAACGAGCGCTTCCAAGACGTTAACGTCATCAGACATGATCGATTTGGGGGTGGTTCTGTTATGGTGTGGGGAGGCATCACTGTTGCTGGAAGAACGGCTTTACATGTTGTTGCAGGGCGTGTTACAGGCCAGTACTACCGGGACAACATCTTGGCAGTCCATGTTGTGCCGTTCGCACGACGTCATGGCCGCCGTTTCATCTTCCAGGATGACAACGCAAGATGTCACAGGGCCAGGATCGTTACAGGTTACCTCCAACAACAGAACATCACCACATTACATTGGGCAGCACTAAGTCCCGACCTCGACCCCATCGAGCATGTCTGGGACATGCTTGGACAGAGGTTACGTCAACGTCAACAACGTCATGCCAATGTCCAAGAACTTGCTGCTGCGTTGCAACAGGAATGGGACAATCTGGACCAAAATGACCTTAGACGTCTCATTAGGAGTATGCCACGTCGGATCAATACTTGTTTGGCAAACAGAGGAGGATTTACCCGTTACTGACTTTGTTGTGATGCTGTGGTAACTTTGCTGTTTGACCCCGGGTATCATTTTACCCTTATAATGGTCAGTCTGTGCCCTACTTAGTCTAACGATCAATTGGAATAAATCTATGAATGGGAACTTCATTTCATTTTGTCATTTGTTTCTTCGTCAGTTTCATTAGGTGACTTTAATAACACTTAAAAAAGCTACTTGGCTGGTGTAGAGCACAAAGAGAATGGGACCGGGTGCCAATCCCTGAGGCACACCACAGTTATAGGGACTTTTTGTCTGATAGTTCATAAACCAGTTTATGGACGAATCTAAATGTTGTCGACAGATCCAGAATTACTGGCGGGGCAATATTACCACTATCAACTACGCAAACCGTTAACCACTCTGAGCAACTCAGTTTCGTTACTATTATTTTGACGATAGGCAGATTGATATTGATCAAATAATGAATTTGTAGTCAAATTTTCTTTTCACCTTACACCTATAGAGCCTTCTCTAGTACCTTGGATAGAAAAGGAAGATTGGACACAGGGTGGAAATTCTTGAGCACATTCTGACCCAGATTATCTTATGTAAGAAGTGGAAGAAATAATAGGTTTCAAATTTTAAAAATTTAGCTCATAATCAACTTTTGATTATTTTTTTCAGAAACTACATAAAACAAACAAAAATGTCGGCTTGCATTTACCCGAGATCAACCAGAAACCCGGTGTGCAAATCATGATTACGTCACCAAGAACAGAGGAAGACGAGGCAGAAGAAACAACATCAATCCGACTTCCTGCAGCTCAACCACGCCGTGAAACATGTTCTGCTAGCTTGTCCAGAAGTGCTCTAGGATCATCAAAATATAACAGATTATCGGAGGGGCACTGTGTAAGATATTTAACCATTTTATCAAAATCCTAAAAGGGCTAGTGTGTCAGAACACGAATACAAGAAATCGGGTTGAACATCCTGCTGCACCAACGGGTATATGCCATACATAGTACTATGAGGACATCTGTGACCAGACATCATCGGCGTTTCTTTCTACTACCTATTCCAAATGTCCATGATTTCTTTACGTTCTCGCTAACGTATTCCCTTCCGAATGATGAATAACAACGTAGGTTGGCAGAAAGACCGTTGGTCTTCGATATCAATAGTGTGGAAATGAAATGAGGTTTAACGTTCTACTGTCTGCTCCGACAGAGCTAATGAAGAAAGGCCATTAGTGTGGACGCAGATGTTAAACATCAAACTTCATGAAACTTGAATATTGAATTGATTTTCTGATCGTAGTAAATGTTTTAATTTGTTTTATATTCACTGACAAATATAGGTTTTACCTCCACCCGCAGCACTTAAGAAAAGTGTCCGCCCAAAATCAACTCCAGGTGCCGATAAGCCAACGTCACAACTAGATTCGAGAATATTTGTTAAAGTTGAACTGTTACAAGCTAAAGACGTGTTTGTAAGTATAAGTTTAGATGAACAGGGGGATAACTCCTGTAAAACTGAACCTTGCGTTTGAAGAATGAAATTAACAACGAATTGAAAAGGAGTTTAACGTTTTCTGACCTTTTGAGACTGACATATGGTTATTTTCAACAGTTACGTGCACTCGTGCACAGTTATGGTTGATCGTTACAACGTATTCTATTACATATAATGTATTCCATGTGTACATGTCCCGAATTCAATCTGTTTCACAGAGATAATGCTAAAGCCTTCTATTAACTCTGTACACAATTACTTACCTTTAAGTTCACGTACACAAACGCGTCGATAGCGTGTACATTGTTGTAACACAAACTGCTCCAAGCAAAATTATTGACTTTTACTCAATTTACACGCACTATTTTATGTACCCATTTGAACTAAATAAGAATTACATGTATTTGTTTCCCAGTATACTTCCGGCATATTTATTTTCATTATTAATAATTTAAAAAACATGTTTTAGAATTTAATTTGCAGAAGAAAAAGGGTTGATATTGAGAGCTAATAACTCGCCCGACTTTCAGTGATAGTTGTGGCCAGTTTGCCTCGGTTTTTCGAATGGACAACACTTTACTACGCCAATGGATCTTATTATAAGGTCCATGCTACGCCTTAGTCGAGAGTGACTCGAGAGTGCCTATTTTCTACTGCTGACTGGAAGTTTAAACTTATTATACATTTGTTACTTTCAGGGTGTGAACACGCTAAAGTTTGTAGAACATGAATATTCTAATGTACCATCAGTTTCCTTGGTAAATATAATCTGCATTGTTTTTTATTGTTCTATGAAACAGATCTATATTTCCTTTCATATTTGTGTACTTTCGATGACCTCTACAATATGAAGAACTGACCAGGTATGGCGTGAGGTCACAGCAGGGGTCATGCGAGCGACTTTTCGGATATGCAACTTTTCTATCACTGCGAATATATCTAAATACAGTTCTGCGCACCACACGATAAGAACTCGGCACAACAGATCGTTGATTGGCTAATCCCATACACATTATCCAGAACTTGGGTTATTTAATCATGTTATCTGAAACTGTGATTACCTTGACTCGAATCTAGGGAGTAGCCCAGTTGACAAACCATTATTGGGTAAGCCTGCAGTAGCCTACTAGTTCCCCATGGCCCATCCAGTAGACCTAAAATATAGTCCAGGAAGGGCCACACACTTTTGTCTTTAAACATCAATAGGCTTACTATTAGCCTACTATACCGCAAGGGAAGACAACTCCGATTGGAAGAACGGGGTTAAGCCTACTTATTTGTATCGGATGACACCCTTTTGCTAATCATCTTTCGAGGGCTTGAACAAAAAGTAAGCGTACATAATATGAACCGTTTACTATCCTATAGATTACGTTTATTTACAGGTAAGTAAAGGAGCTGAGATTGTGATGCTATCAAAAAGACTATTCTTAAAATACGCAGACGACAGGGTAAAGAAAAATGTGACGGACAGTATTCGATATTATCCAAGGGAAGCAACTCTCCAGGAAAATCTTCAAATAAAAGTGGACTGGGAGAAATACCGACGGTCTGTGATAGACGATACTTTAAAAATGTGTAAAGAATTAAAATCGGTGTCAGGATTGGTCTAGCCAAAAAAAACGCATCTTTATAAACACATAATTGAAATCAAATTTGCCCCCCCCCCTTTGTTTTAATAGTTACCTCCCCATGCATTGCTGTATTACCATAACAGACAGTGATCGGGAGAGCTGTATCAAAATTCCCAAAAACACTACCACTTAGGCTACAATAACTACACTTTGGTGTGTAATGTGCAAAATGGGGTGGGTGGATGAGGTGCGGGGTAGCGCTGTTATAAAGATTTATTTTAGGAATTGTAAGTTTTCTAAAAAAAAGTAGCCTATGTGGGCGCAAGGACCTATCGTTCCCGTGGAATTCAGTAGCTAGGAATGATTTGATTGTCTGCATCTGCCGTTTAGGTTTCGGGTATTTTTGAAGTATGGATGAAGTCAGTGCATTTGTAAATGAGATATATATCTTGATAATCTAGTTAAGAGAAAAAGCCTGACCACTTTAACGAGGTCACATTACCACCAACTTCAAAAATTACTTGTTACTTTAGAAGTCCAACGCGCAATTTACCGTCATAGGAATTATATGCAAACTAAAATATTGTGAAAGGTGAATCTCTGATGGGGATATCTGTCCAACTATGTTTCAATTCCGCTCTGTCTTCGCAATGATGTACGATATTAAAATTTCATTGATCCATATATATGCTGCTTCGATATACAGTAAGTCCGCTGCCAAATTGCTGTCCGCAAAAATTTATTGTTATAGGCCAGTTTTAAATCCGATTGAATCCAAGTCGGTACATTATCCAGCTTTAACATTTTCGTTTGGTTTTCTTAATTAAATACCGGTATAATTAATCTGAGTAAATATAAGTGTTACTTTAATTAGACGGCCATGGGCTGAAAGTTGCTAATATTGTAAAGCTGTAAACTAAGTCTTGCTGTCTTGCCATCTCCAAACTTCTTGTGATCGTTTAAGAAAATAACACTGGGGATGGGGCTACTGGAAATGATATTTGTCGTTTTTTTTTAAATTAGGAAGTCACATAACCCATTGCTCAGTCTTGTCATCTCAAAAATATTGTTAAAATTAGGTGCCAAATACCTCGTTGTTCATGACCAGTCAGCCTGTGATCGTTTAAGAACAATAACAGTGGAAATGGAGCTTCTGTAAATTGAAACAGTCGTATTGTTAAAATTAGGATGGCAAATAACTGCGTTGTTTGTAAACTTGTGTTTGTTTTATGTTACCTTTATTGAATGTTTGTTTGATGTGATGTTTTTGTTTGACATTAAAAAGTTCGGTTTATTTTTTAAAGTGGTCATTATTTGTTTTCTAATTTTAATCCCAGCGGACACGAGGTTGTTGATTTTAGGCTTTAAAACACACAACAAAACGTTTCAAGCCAAACATACTCCGTATGTGCGTGTCAAATAATTTCGGAGCATAAAAAAATAAATTTGTCGTTGTAAGCCAATTATTTGTCAGGGACATCGACCTTGTTTAACTTGATATGTAAAGTTCTGATCCAAGCTGTGAAAACAATGCTCGATCTGCATTGCACACGTCTCCATAGCTGATATATATATATACACTATATTCCGTTTTTCCATGATTCTTTCAACAAAACGGCAGATCCTTGGTTCGGTCGTGATTTTCCGCTGCCCAGGAAAATTCCCCCAAAGCGCACCTTTTATAGCATATATAATGTCCGCCTCCATTAGCCCAGTTGAACGTTAAACCAGAGATGGACTGGGAAGGGGTCTGATTAGGTTAACTTTGCATCATTTTTGATGAATTGGTAAGATGGTTATCTGTTAAATGGTTAGATCCTTAAATGGCATTTAGAAGGAGATTTATAATAGTGAAAATAACACAACTTTATGGATTAACTACTTCTTGGTTTATTACATGCAACGTTTCAATAGGGAGAGGAGTTTTCCATGGGCAAAGCCTGTTCCCCAATCACATTCAGTCAATAAAAATATACTTTATAAAAAAAACAAACCCAAAAAACACGTGTTAATACATTTACAGGTATCTTTCTCATACCAATACAGAAAGTGGTGTTATTTCTCGCGCCAAGCCAAGGGTCCACAATACGTTATATATATATATATACACTGTTAGAAATAAATGTTAATTTACCGTAAGAATATGGTAAAATATTTACGTAGTTGTATGTTATTTTACATATGTATTTTTTATCACAGCAAAATAGGAGTGATAGTACGAATACACGTAAAAACACCCACATTATACAGGTAATTTTACCCCAAAATAGGTCATTTTACACACGTAACGTCAAAATACAGTAATGTACAGTGTATTCCGATGGTATTAAGATGTGATAGTACAAATACACGTAAAATTTCCCACATTATACAGGTGATTTTACCCTGAAATAGGTCATTTTACACACGTAACGCCAAAATACAGTAATGTACAGTGTATTCCAACTGTATTAAGATGTATCGTAGCCCAAATTGGTTGTCGTAAAAATGACTAAAAAGTTGATATCAAACAAACGTTTTTTTTTAGTAGTAATGAAATCAGTATTGGGATATTTTTGTTAACATTTCTCAACATACAGTGATCGTTGAAGTCCACAACCAAATAGTAGATCTTGCACCGCAAGTGTCGGTATATTTTACAACATATACTACTTTTACCAAGTCTGATGTATTTTTACCATGTCTGATAATTCCCAGCAAAAGTTGCCCGAATCCTGCATGTAAAATTACCAAAATTTAGTATTTTTAACGAAAGTGTAAACTAACAGTGTGATGTACTTTTACAAGAAATGTAAATTAACATTGTGGTGTATTTTTACGAAAGAAATGTAAATTAACATTGTGATGTATTTTTACAAGAAATGTAAATTAACATATATGTAATTCTACAGTAAAATGTTAAATAACTAACGGTGTTATTTTACGTAAGATTTAGGGGCATCTTTTGCAGCCCGTAGTTTTAGGGTAAAAAAACCAGAATATTTCTAACAGTGTAGGGCCTACCCAATATTTTTAATACTGATGGGTGTCAAACATGCGGCCCGTGGGTCAGATCCGGCCCGCCAAGGGTAACAAATGTCATTAAATTATTGACGTGTCGATTAATTTAGAAACTAGCGGTGGAAATCATTTTTCTTTTTTAAAACTCTGTCTTTTGTATTGTATAACATGAGGTCTCAGCTGGCTAATTAATTAATTGGTCCATTTCAAAGTATTGTATTGCATCATACTATGTAACGATTCTAGTCAAATAAATCAATCAAATTTTCTTTATCTTGATATTTTCGTATATCTCTGGTCAACTTTTAGTTCATGTGGCCCCTGAATCGAAATGAGTTTTACCCCTGTGCTAGATGAATAATCAAGGGACGTAACCACGGTTTGGCGGGAACCATAGATTGCCTCCCTTTATCTACTTGGATTAAAAGGGTGATTCATTCTGCCCGGGGCTTTGTCAACTCGGATTAGTCAGTTCAAATTAATGATGTAATATGAAACTGAATGCCGTCTGCCAGACAATGGTATCGATGTTTCTAACATGTATTCGTCATAATTAGAAACAGAAATGACATGGGGTGCTAACTGTTTAAACGCAGACTTTCATATTTTTTTGTCAAAATAAAAAAAAAACTGTATATAATATTAATATCTCCCGCCGGCAACTGGAATTTTTATCTGGCAAGAATGTGTGATTAAAAAAAACCATTGTCATACTTTTCTGCACCAACCGTGCGCATGAATAGCTACTTTTATTATCATAATTACTTATGTCGCGATGTCTTTCACTTTGGAAATATACTGCCCCGAATGTGCTAAAGAAGACGGGCATATGTCATACAGTGCTGTGTATGGGAGAAATTTTGTACTACGACCTACTCTTATATCGAATTAAGACTGTCAAGGATTATTTTACGCGCACGCAAATGTTCACGCAGGACCTTAGTTCTTCGACCCATCCGAACGACTACATATTATACGTGGTTCCTTGTCAATATTGAATTAATGCAAAATAAATAGTGAGCTAAAAAGAAAACTACAACAAAACGTACACTGCACAAAGTGAGCGACGGTATAGTGAATCGACAAAAGTTAATGGTGTGCTACTATTTCGGTAGCTCTATTATTAATTATTACGTCACTTCCTCAAGATGTTTTAATAAATATTTTTTTGTAGTGATGATTAATACCTTAAAGTGGTGATATGTGTTAAAATTTAGTAATTCGGATACTTATCAAAAAGTTCGTGCATTGCAACGAAGTATGTGTTGCCGACATTAAATCACAATATTCCATTTCATTCCAAGATCAATTTGATAAAAATGTTATTAACACAAATGTTAACTAACTTTGTTATTTCGAAAGCAGATCAGGAATTTTACCAGTGACGTCCAGTGAGCGGGGGAGGGGCGGGGCAGAGGGGCCGATGGCTCCGGACATTCATGTCGTTGGGAAACCAATCAAACATCGGTACACCACTGCAGTTTACCAGATCGTAAGGAAATCTCTTTTTGGAATAACAGTATTTACATCAAGTTATGACCATTTTAAAGTAAACGTTCGCATTATATTGATTCCACACCGCCGTCTTCGAGTGGCTCAGACAAATAATAACCATGTACGAGTCCATTCTTCTTCTTTTTTAAAAAAAACGTTATTTATACTGGACTGTGTTTAATACCACATTAAACAATTCTACATTAAACTAATACATGTTTTTAAATTGTGAAGTATGTGAAGGATCAGGCGTGTGCCTGTAATATTTATTCAGGGGGAATTATTCAAGCGCTAAAGAACGTCTTTCTTTGGGCCTTAAAATGTTACATAAATTATCAATTAGACATTTATTAACACAAAAAAATCATAATCAATCATGGATGCCATCGGATGGCTTAGATTTTAAGTAGATTAGAACGGTTCAGTAATTTAATGGTTTAATTAAAAAATGTCGTGGTGAGGCTTAAGCCTAGAATGACCAGCAATAATAAACAACCAATGCACACATTGATAATTTCATCCAGAATAAAGCTATTTGAATAAAATTTTCAATATTCATTTTTCATTGTGTGTTTTTAACTTGTAGCAAGAACGGTCAGTTATTTATCTAAATCTTACATAATGCATTTTTAAGAAACTTCTCACAATCCCCCCGCCCCCCGTAGCATATTACATGGCGTATGCCCTTCGCCCTGGGTCCTTTCGGCGCAGAAAATTTGGACGTTAAATCCTATTTTTCTCCATGATGAACGCAGTGATGTCGCTTTAAAGTTGTCAACCGAACTTTATCAGTGACGTCATCATAATGAAAACTGTGCGATGACTGACGTTGAGTGGCTGTTAGTTCAAACTTCTTGAGTTGAAATTAGAACAACGCTCCTAGATAGAACCTTGTTACACACAGATTACAATTTATCGTGTAATACTATATTACAAAGTATAATTATAATATCAGCTGGTTGAAGAAATTATAAATACCTCTGGATAATAATGTAAATATAAATAATTTATTATGTGTTAAAAAGAAAGAGAGGGGAAAACCGGTTTTGGGAACAACATAGGGTTTTAAATTTATTTCAATAATTCGCTTGCGCGTAGGGGTCTTTAGCAGTAGGAGGAAAGCGGAGGATCCGCAGAAAACCCACGTGGTTGAACAGGCGACCCTACTCCTTGTCACGTACAACCGGGTATTTGATGGGGTTGGGGCATTTAAGTTGCATAATGAGGTATGGCATTATTGAGTCGAGTGGTGTGGTTTCGATTCGCCGCTTTACGTCACAAGATAGGGTCGCCTGTTCAACTTCGTGGGTTTTCTCCGAAAGCCCCCCCCCCCCCCCCGCATAAACTAGCTTCCATATTTTACTTACGATCGGTACATATTCTTTAAGTGGTTTTCAGATTGTTTAACTAATCGTCTTTCAAAATACCCCGTTCATTGTATAATGCGTTCGGATCTTCCATGACTATAGGTGTCTACCGTTGTTTTAGTTACGACATTTGGCAAATTAAATTAAATTCTATCTTGTTAAAGATAATTTCCTATTCATTAATACAAAAACCTTATTATCTTTTTTAAAAAGTTAATATTTTAATGAAAATCTAAAACATGCTCATTGCTGTAAAAACAATCTGGGGAAAAAAATTCAGAATATTCAAACATTATCTGAAGTTTATTTTCATGATTCAGCAGACACGTGCATCAATGAGTTCTGTCGCGTGCACTTTATTCTTGTTAGTGAAATTTGATATTTCGTCATCAGCGGACAAAGAAGACTCATTAATTATTTAAACTTTAATCAAATCTCGGTTCTTTGTTCCCCAAGAAAAAGATCATTTTATTGTCCTTTAGCCCGGAGTTTTAAAGTGATGATGCAACGGTTTTCGTGTGTGACGTGACGCCATCTTTGAGACTGACAATAATCCTTAACAGAGCGTATAATTAAATTGAAAGAAAAGGCTGATGCACTGAGGTCAGCCATTCTCTAATTAGGCCATCTTGTCACTGACATACCCATTCCGTTATACGGCTATTCATTCTCAACCACTTCCCTCTAGATACAGGGAGGTTCATTTTGCACACGCAGCTTGCAAAACTACAAGGATTTCGCTCATTCCGGCATGTTATCCCTTTGTCAGTGAGGGTGGACGCACGGCCGGGATGGGACGAAAACAATAGGTTCCTTGTGTCTCTCATAGAGGACACTGCATGGTGCAATTCTTCATTAACCAGTTTGGTGCCGAAAAGTATAAAGACGTTAAACCCCATTTCATTCATTCATTTGCTAGTACAACATGATGTCAAACTAATCTTGATGCACCACATAGCAAAGTCCTAAAAAATAACAACGTAACGAAATATACCACATTAAAACATAAAAACACATAAATTAAAAAAAACCCACACAAACAAAATAGTGAGCGAAAAGGATGACAAAACCGCAACATAACAAAAATCGACGTAGATAGAAGGAAATAGATAATTAAAGATTTATTCCTCATATATGAACGTATTTTAAAGAATAGTGACCATCCCAAGAAAGTTATTTGGCGTCTTAAAGGTGTGCAGACGTCATGAACTTGATAACGTTGTGGTCAACATTCTATAAAAAGTCAACGATAAAAAACAAATTTAACAGTCCGGATATCTTAATTATTAATCAAAAGTTTCCTTTTCAAAAAATGTTTTTGGTTGCATATCCTCGACGTGATGAAAAGTGCATTTACAAAATCATATAATTACATGTACCGTATGCTCAAATTTTGAATGGCGGTCGAGTGCATTAGACCCTCGACTACAATGAATTGAACTTGAATCCCGGAGAAATTTTGTGATTAATCAAGTACTGTTCCACATTGTCAGGTTTGGCATCTGTGGGGGTTGGCACGTAGAGAGATACCCAGTCTTTCGAACGAGACGAAAATCCGATATCTAATCGTGTACTCGTTGACATGCATGATTGTAAAAGATCCCTTGACATTATAGAATTTGCTAAAGAATAGTCGGACATTCAGCTGTCCGGATCGGACATGTCGCTGTCCTGATGCGACACACCGCTATCCCCAGGCTGTCCCGATTCGTCACACCTCTGTGCGAATCGGACCGCTGTCCTAGCCATGTGTTACGTAGTGTGTTAAACTCCATTCCTTTCTTTTGTCATATTTATGTTATTTTCATATTTTATAAATTGTTTCAGCAACCGTTTATTTCACCATTTATTTCATCAATTTACTTGCAAGTAATCCGTTAGGTTATCTATCTTGTGCATGTTGTGTAGAGTGGTTGGTATAAATCGTGTGTATGTTATTGATGTTGTATACATGGGTTGATATCTCTCTTGTGTGTAGTTATGTTGTGTAGAGTTGTTGTTGTTCTTGGTGTTAAACGTCCGCTTCCACCGAAGGTGATATCGCAGACAAGTCTTATTTTTGATTTTCATTATCTTAGCGCACGCGCAGGGGTCTTTGATGTGGGAGGAAACCGGAGTGCCCGGAGGAAACCCAAGAGGTTGAGAAGGAGCCCCTATCTCCATGCCACATACGCTCACACCAGGGCTCGAAACCACAGCCGCAAGCCAGAGGTGACCGGCCAGCTAGAGGTGTAGAGTGGTTCGTCGTGTGTATATCATTGATGTTGCGTAGATGGGTTGGTATCTCTCTTGTGTGTATTGATGTTTGTATATTGATGGTTGGTATCCATCCTATGTGTATTGATGTTGTATATTGATGGTATATATCTTGTGTATGTTGATGTATATTGGTGATTTTGCGCATATATCGGAAATTATTTTGATTAACATGTAATTTCAATACTTAACACATTTTTATTTTACACATATTTAATATGACCAAAACGTCGATAGTAAAAAGGTCGATAGTCGAAACGTCGGTCTACTGATATGATATGCATTCAAAAATCTTTGAAATCATCTTAATGATTTATGTAGGCAACAGCTGACTGTGGGTTTTCCCCTGGAATTTTCAGGTTTCTATTTCTAACAATTTATATGAATTCATGACAAAGCAGACCGGGTTACATCCGGTAAGTTTAGTTCAACGTATTACATCACATAGTGAAATACCAAAGAGAGGTAGTTAAATCTTCTCACAGTTAGATCTGGTTAGTCCAAAATGCAATTTATACACCCAATCTGTCCGCTCCCGTTTACACCAATCAGAAGAAATTATTTCGAACTGAATAAAAGTTACATTTACCGTTTAAGACCAAACTAATCACACTGTAAATATTTTCACTGTGTAATTGTCTGCGATATCACTTCGTTGGAAGCAGACGTTAAAAGAACTTTCATTACAAAGGCATAAAAGTTGTGGCCAATATAAGTTTTCTATTGATTTAACACCTTCATCTTTATGTATCTCAGACTACTAAAGTAATAATAATTATACTGCTTATATCACGCAAGCCACACCATTACATGTTTTGACTATATAAGTGTATATGAGTGATCTGGTTAAAACAATATTTTACGACGTCAATATATACAATGGTTTTGAAAAAAAAAAAATGCCGAGGCTTATATAAATTCTTCTTCGTGTACTTTATATTCAGTATACATTTCAATTCAAATATTAACATATACAAACTTCACATATCAGGTTATAATGTTTGAGATGAAACAATGCTATTTAAAAACGAGTATACGAAAGTCATTGAAAAATCATTTCCGATACTGGTCTATCCTAGAAAAGATATCGTGATAAGATCTTGTAACAGACGCCAGGCGTCTGTACTTTATAATATCTTTATCTATATCTCTATTAAATAGATTTCAAATATCACCACATTATTTTTAAGTCTCTGCGTGAGATTTTAGCGATATGGGAATCCCTTATAAACTAGAATATTCTGACAGGAAAACCATTTCAAAAATCGCTAAATTCCATTCAGTATTTCTAAAGATATAATGAATTGAAGATCCCGTCTGTTTATAGTCAGATGACGTCACGATAACATCGCTAAATTTCTGTTTCTTCTAATCTAATTGATGAGCCTGACAAATTTCATATATTCCGACAAATGCTAATCACCAACAGTTACTTTAATGTTGATTTCTCCTGTCATAGTAACAGTATGATTAACTACGCATAATATATACACATAATGATAGATATTCATGAAATACCTTTGCGGGGTTTCTATCTTATTATAGGGCTTACTGTAAGTAGGTGCGTGATGAGAGTTAGGTTAACATTGTGTAAATATTTATTTACCAGAAACTGAATAATCCATATACAACGACGTATTTGTGGGTAGGGTGGGGGCGTTGGGAAATCCCCTCTAACTTTTTTATGTTTTTTTTTAACGGTACACGCCTAATAACCGACTTAATTAAGACGGATCATATCCAGACCAGTATTTTCATTATAATATTGATATATCGTGGCTCTTTGTGAATTGGCGAAATATAGCCCGGTTTGTGTTGAGGGTGAAATGACTCTTAATTAAGCAGGGTGGTAAATATTTTGGCTGTGACATATACATTTATTATATTTACTATGTATAATACATAGATGGATTGGTCGTACCGGAAAAGGGGGAGTGGTTAACTACCGTTCCGCTTGAGTTGAAGTGTATATGTTACACTAAAGTACAGGTAGCAATTAAAGGGACCATACGCTGACGCTATACTAGAATAACGGAATGAAATGAAATGAAATGAAATTTAACGCCCTACTTTTCTGCACCGACTGGAATATGGCCTATTTTTATTTCAAATTCCAACTGTCAGCGCTCTTTAACGTGCATGTCAATGTGTACATAGGACCTCAATTTTAGTCACATCCAACCAAATATTCGTTGTCCATTGTCATGCCCCCAGTCCTACACTACTGACAAAGGGGGAGCTCGCCGAAAAATTCCAATGAACGCAGGGATCGAACACGGGACCTCCAGGTTAGTAACCAATTTGGCAGTTGGAATTCGATATAAGAGTAGGCCGTAGCGAAGCTGTCCTGGCAAAATTTCCCTCATACCGCATGTCCGTCTTCCATTAGCCCAGGTTAGGTGCAGAAGAGTAGGACGTTAAACCTCATTTCATTTCTTTTATATTCGCTGAACCACCGTGGCTCCCAAAAGCAGGATGAGGTTATATTGGTAGATGCCTGTCAGGGACTTTTTACATTCACACCAATTTGTACACGGAGACCTCCTTTTTAGGTGATGCGAAAACTAGTTCCTCACTTTGAGCTGGTTGAGGTTGTTCTAAATATTGGACGGGATCAATCTGATTAAAATACAGATCTATATTTCGTTTCGTTTTTTTATACTTTCGATGGCCTACTCTACAGGACGACCTGACCAGTCATAGGGGAAGGTCGCGTCGGGTGTTATACGAGCCGTTTTTGGCGTTATGGCGTCAGACATCGATTAATGAAATAGCAATGACGTTTTTGGTGGTTTACCCAAAGTTCCGTGCACTTCACGCCAAAGACTGATGTATCATTGGCTAATCCCTCACATCAGGGTAGTAAAGACTAGTAAAACGAAATTTTAAACTATAAATAGGGTCTGTGTTTTAATCAGGTTGTGATGGGGTTAGGGTAATGTCGCTACGGATGTAATAATATAATGCGCTGAGCCAAATAGCTATTCACGTAGCACTTAAAAGGATCCCACTGTATTGTTTATTAGTATGCTTATAGTCACGTGTATATTCTAATTGTACTATTGTACACGTCATGAATTTACCAATATATGATAAAACATAATACACACCATCAATATACATCAGTTATATACAATACACATCATTAGATATACACTAGTTATACACACCATTACATGTACATCAGTCATATACACTACACATCTTTAATATACACTAGTTATATACAATACACACAATCAATATACATCAGTTCTATACAATACACACCGTCAATATACATTTACATCAGATATATACAATACACACCGGCAATATACACTAATACACCAGTTCTATACAATACACACCATTAGATGTACATCAGTAATATACAATATACGCCACCAATATACACCAGTACATACAATACACACCATTGGATACAATACACACCATCAATATACAGCAGTTATATGTAATACAAATCACCAATATACAGCAGTTATATACAATACACACCATCAATATCAATATACACCAATTATATACAATACACATCATCAATATACGCCAGTTATCTACAATATACAGCACCAATATATACCAGTTATATACAATACACATCATTTATATAAAATACACACCATCAATATACAGAAGTTATATACAATACATACAATCAATATGCACCAGTTATATACAATATACATCATTAGATATACACAACTTATATATTATACACATTAGATATATACGCCATCAATTTACACCAATTATATACATATACTCCATTAATATACCATTATTTATGTGATTTTCAAAGATAAATTATAAGTGTTACCGGGTGTTCCAGCAGAGGCCTAATATACGATAAATATAATGAAATGTGGTTTAACGTCCTACTGTTCTTCGGGGAGTGTGCGACTGAACCCGGGCAGCAGCACTACGACCTACTCTTACTTCTAATTTCAACTGTCAATGTTTCTTTTATGTGCACGCCAATGTATACATGATACGGGATACCATGGTTTTACGCCCCACCCAAATGACTATACGTTGTCCCTTGTAAGGTTCTCTAACCAGTGGGGGGGGGGCTTGACGCCAGAAAATCCCAATGAACTTTCACGGCCAACATCGGGACTGAACACGAGACTTCCAGTATAGATAGCCTACGCTTTAATCATTTATCCACCGCAGCTCCCCATATACGATAACTGTTTATCCTCGCAGTATTGTCCAATTAACATCTTTAGATGATTTTGTAATAAAGGTACGAGGTCGGTAAACTATGAATCTCATAACGGTCATCGGGTAATATTACGACAACTACCCAGATAATGATTAGATTACTATAGGTATTAATTAACACGACAGGTGTAACAACGATTTGGCCAGGTAACAGGCAGCTTGGCCTATACCTGACAGGAAACATAACAGCCAAAATTGCCAGAAGCATTACAATTATCGCCATTAGAAAGGGACACGATCTTTCTGATATGGGTCAATTGAATTGAAATGTATGGGGGTTTAACGTCCTATATTTCTGCCCTTTCGGGATTGTGGAGACGGTGGATATGGGTGAACAATCAAATACGTCGAATTAATTAAATTTTATATGTTCGCTTGTTTAAAGAGATGTGTATCAAACTAATTGAATTCTTTCGATGACATTTTAGAGAGAGTTTTATGCCTTCGTCGGGTAATATTATATAGCAACCACTACAAATGCGTAAATTACATAAAATGTAAAAATGATATGGGTTTAACTCCCTGCGTTAAACGTATGCTATGGGGGAGATTGTGCACGGTTAGCGGCGCCAGGCTCTACTCTTATTTTGATATCCGACCGTCAGCGGATCTTTGACGTATTTCAATGGTTTACACTGCAAGTTAAACTATGAATCTCATAACGGTCATCGGGTAATATAAATTCACTTGTTGATAAACCAGGTAATAAACAGCTCTAAGAACGACTGACAAGGGGAACCACGCCGGAAAATTTCGATGAAACTTTCTCGAGCAACGCGGGGGTCGAACACGGAACCTCGAGGTTAGCGAGCCAACGTCCTACCCATCGAGACACTGTGGCTCCCCATCTGTATACATATAAGCGGACACAAAAACGAACTCTTACATAGTTTTAAGTTAGAATTCGAAAAAAGTAACTGAAAATGCCGCTGGTCGGGAAAAATTGAACACTTAACCACAGAAATAAATGAAATCAACTGAATGTTTTGTTCAAAGTGACCTTTTAATCGACTATATTTAAGCCATCTGATTTGTCATTGTCTTGCAGAATGCTTGTTTTCAGTGGTTATGTGAAAGGTCATTGGAACACCATATTCCTGAAGCAATGGCGCGAGAATTCCTGAAGCAATGGCGCGAGAAATCCCTCTCTTACCATTGCTGGATAGAAGTCATATTCTTGAAATTGGGCGGGGCGTGTCTCTTTATAACGTCCAATCAAATCCCTCCTCTCTTCTCGCATTCGGCATAATTTTCAAAATGGCCGACGAAGAAAACATGTTGGCACTGGATAATCGAGCATAATAAATTTCGCGGGTTATGACGTAAACAAGTCGCGATTGTCACTAGATACATTGCGGTAACATATTTTGAGGTCTGGTTAACCCCGATATTGTTTGTTACAATGTAGGCCATTGGTTGGTAATGGCACTACTGACCAATAATAATTTAGCACAACAATGTTCACTCAAGATAGCAGTGTGAAGTGGATTAGTTCTAATCAAACGAAACACTGCGCAGGAGTATGTTGGAACACGAACTTCTTAAAGATGTTGAAAGCATAAAAATCGAAAAACGAAACGAACGAACGACCTAATTCAGTTTACACTACTTTCTGATGTATCTGTGTGTTCAGATACACACATACATACAAATCACATTCACATTCTACCAACATCAAAATGTAATCTTAACCCTTTGCTAATTGATATAACACACAAAATCAACATAATTCAACACTTTGAATTGACCTATATATATGCTGTATATTATCACATTCAAAATAACTGCTGATTTAGGGAAATGGAATGGGCTTTAACGTTTCGTCTGTCATCACCAACCGGGGCCAAAAAAAACCTATTTTGATAGGGAAAAATGCTTTGATAAGAGTGTTCAAGAGAGAAAACTATTGTGATTATTGTGATGAATAAGAAAAACTATTGTGATAATTGTGATCAAGGGGAAATAGTTGTGATAATTGACGGAGTAGACTAAAACTGGGGTATCGTATGAGGTTGTGTATTTGCAGATTTAATGTCTGATACATTTTACCTGTTAAGCTGATTTTATTAAGATTATTTACATATATAATGGTAGTAATAAAATGGCTAAAACATATAAAAAAGTTCTTGTATGCCCGTCTTCATTTTAACCCTTTATATTTTGATTGGTAAATTTCAGAGTGTCGATCCGGTGTGGTTTCCCTTTGTTAGTTATGCAGGACGGAGGGCCTGGCAAGGACAGCAGTCTATGTCGTTCGGATGGGACAAAAATCGAGGTCCCGTGTACAAATTGGCGTGCTCGTAAAATATCCCTTGACAACTGGAATTCGATATAAGAGTAGGACTGTAACGCCGCTGCTCGTGCAAAATTTTCCTCATGGCACACCTTATGTCTTACGCACCTCGCCTGTCTTTATTAGCCCATGTTAGGAGCTAAACAGTAGGACGTTAAACCCCATTCCATTTCAGAGTATAGAACACAGCAGCACATCTTATTCTACACGTAGCTCTCGTGGTCACTATCATATTGTTCTTACAGACTTACAAAAGAAAGATGGATTATGTAAGATGTTTACAATTTAGCTTCAAGGTTTATATAAATTATTATTCAGACATTTATTCACATGACAAGCCTATATTTAACTCTCTAGATCATCGGATGGCGCAGATGTAAACGGATCAAAATACGATCGCCATTTAATGGTTTGATTTAAATATGGAGAAGCTGAGTCTCGAATAACCATAGTAACACTAATAAACAATCTGTCGAAACTTCAACCAGTGATAACAGCGCTCAGAATAAAGTAAAATTGAATGAAGTTTTGTATGTATTAATTTTGAACTTTCTATTTTGGAAATATTGTAGCAAGAACAACCAGTCATACAAAATTTAAATTGGTTACCTGTCTTTGAATTTTAAAGATACAATCAATTTAATTCCAGTTTAATTTTTTGCACTTTTAGAAACACGTGTATATACAACTGTCGGTACAGTAGTGGGGCCTGTGGGGGCAACATCCGGTTTGGACTTGAGGTGTGAGGGAATACCCGATAATTGTATAAAATCAAAAGCTCGGACTCAGAGACATTTCGGTATATAATACAGGATGCCAAAAACGGCGGCAACGCTTCGTACGTTTGTTCGACGTTACTTCGATAAATTTTTAATACAGGAGAGTTTGGGGCGAACCCTGGAACTCCGCCTCCCCCGACCCTCCCCTACTTTTTATGAAGCATACATTTATAAAGACATGTACTCTGTTCATTATGAATTATAATTTTTGATGTGATATCCTTCTTTTGTTGTGATATCCTTGTTGTGATATCCTTCTGGTGGAATATTCGTTTTTTGCTTTGTGATATCATTCTTTTCTTATCATACCCTTCTTTTGGTAGAATATCCTTCTTTAGTTGTGATATCCTTCTCTTGGTGTAATATTCTTCTTTTTGGCGGGATATTCTTTTTTTGGCGGAATACTCTGTTTTTGTAGAATATTTTATTCTTTTGGTGGGATATTCTGTTATATTCCATCATTTTTTTATATTATTATTTTAATTCTTGATTTTATCTAATGTCTTCCGAGTTTTTATTTTATATAGTGTAACATTTTAAACCACCCATGCAGTGGCGGATCCAGGATTTTCTTGAGGGGGGTGACAACCCCATGTTTTGTCTCGCCGACCGCGGTTTACGGAGCTAATTTCTGCCGCTAGTAACATAGATGCTGATTGTGTGTCTGATAAGATGCGTACCGTGTGCTATATAATAGTGACTTTTGGCAAGTTGCATTTTCCCTATCCGTATCACGTATCCGTATCGTATACGTGACACGTTGCGTCAAAGTAGTTTTAGAGTTTTGGCAGATTCTTGCGTCACGTACGTATGCGTCACTGAGCTGAGCTTAGTTCTGTGCAGCAAGGCGACAGTTATCGACCTAGATCACCATCAGTACTAGTCAAGTGCCTTGCCTGTCTATTGACTTGCGTGAAGTCAATAGACAGTCACTGAGCTATTAAAGAAAATAATGTCGCATCTTATTACAAAAAAATCTTTGACTTTGACTCGACAGCATTTTTTGGTTTCACTTATTTATCATATACACCCCTTTACCAAAGAATCACATCATTTACAGATTTGCAAGGTCATATATCTACCTAAATCTAGCGCGTAGATCAACTAGCGTGCAGACAGACAGACAAGAAAAGTATGAAAATCTCAAGAAAAGCCCATCAAAAATAATGATTAAATTCCAGTCTTTATATTATGATAAAATTCAAATCAAATGTACACCTCCGTGCTCTAAGATGCATACATAGATTCATAAAAAAAACGCTATGATACAATATTTCAGCGTCTAAAAAGACGACAATGTTATACGGACCTTCTCCATATGAAAGCTGTTCAATACGGACTGCCGTATACGTGTGCCTTATCACGTATGAGAAATACACACACATTGATGACGTCACACACAAAATCCATACGGATACGCGATACGCACTAGGAATTTACGCTTGCCAAAAGTCTCTAACATATATACGACCATGCGTGCATGTCCCGGTGGAAGCTTGTAGGACCCGGGATTCCTATACACCGGTGTGTGTGTGGGGGGGGGGGACTAGTCACCCTAGTCACTCCCCTGGATCCGCCCCTGCCATGAACTCAAAAGAGAAAAGGAGGGGAGGAGGTCGTTACAGTTTTTTGGTTATCATAATTAGCCCGGTTATAGGCCAAAAAGTACGTTAAACTCCAAATAAGTTCTATTGGTCTAGACATTCAAATTTAAAAATCATATTAATTTTTTATTATGTTCGATCTAGTTCAAATGAACCGGGTAGTTTTTTTTTTCGAGAACATACATATCAAGATCACGCGGATCAGAGTGTTAAAGTCAAATTCAGTTTAATACAATAATGACACCCTGAAGTTTAAACTATCAGTAATAATATGAAATACTTTATTTCTGTGAAAATATTTTAACCATAATGCCATAAAAATCTTGCATTCTTTTTCAAGAACCCTACCCGTCTAATTAATCCCAGCGTAACAAGTCGTTAAGACGACTTTACAAATAAAATGAGTGGTGGGAAAATCTGAGGTCCATCCGTTATCACGAAATAAAATGAAATGAGGTTCTGCTCCGAAGGTTATAGGGTTGCTAGAAACTCCTATTTCGGCCACTCTGGTGATATCTAAAAGTCGATTTTGTATTTTATATGGACGATTTTTTACAGGGACTGGAGATCCCCGTCTGTGGTGACGCCCCATAGCCTCCACATAGGTGGTATCAAAGTGTGGGCGCCGGCCGATTGATCCGTGCCTTAAGAACATCACTGTGTGATCATCATAACCACGTGTATTATTTTATTATTGAGAGGTTCTCAAAGTTTTTGAGGGGCGCCTTGTTTTTCTGGGGGTGTAATGTACCCCCTGCACTCCCGCAAGATACGGCCCTGAACCAATATGCAATGTAAACTTTAAATAAATATAAGCACATGTGAGTGGTTATTGAGCATGCGCAAGCTAGCGCGAACCTGATAAAAAAGAGAGAGAGGGAAATGGGGTTTAACGTCAACTCGACACAAACTAGGTCATTTTGGGACTAACATATGGTTTAATTTTATTTCAATAATGCGTTTGTGCGTAGGGGTCTTTAGCAGAGGGAGGAAACCCACGAGGTTGAGAAGGCGCCCCAATCTCCATGCCACATACGCTCACACCAGGGATCGAAACCACAGCCGCAAGCCAGAGGTGACCGGCCAGCCAGAGGTCGAAGCGCGGCACTCTAGACCACTAGGCCATCTCCCTACCCCCCTTGATAAAAAGAGAGAAAGGAGTGGGGTTTAACGTCCACTCGACACAAACTAGGTCATTTCGGTTTTAATTTATTTCAATAATTCGCTTGCGCGTTAGGAGTCTTTAGCAGTGGGAGGAAAGGTGCCCGGAGGAAACCCACGAGATTGAAAAGGTGTCCCTATCTCCGTGCCACATACGCTCACACCAGGGATCGAAACCACAGCCGCAAGCCAGAGGTGACCGGCCAGCTAGAGGTCGAAGCGCGAACCTGATGAAATAGAAAATAGAATATGCAGGAAAATGTTACGACCCCCCAATAAAATAAAAGTAATTGTCTTAAAATACTGGAAGTATTGCAGATCTCGTGGCAGTGTATCTATTCCCATCAGTGCCGGGCTGGTGGGCCTTCGCGCCAAAGTGGCGTCACGATCTCGGCTGAGGCTGGGGAGCGTCCGAGCGGGGGCGGGGGTATCCCCCTCATGAACATTTTGAAAATTGACAACCACAAACCCATTTTCCAAGCATTTCAGACCAAAGCTTCCAATCTTCCCCTTTTTTCTTTCTCTTTTTTCTTCTTTCTTTTTTCTTTCTCTTTTTTTCTTTTTTGACAGGTGGGCCCAGTCCGGCACTTACTCCCATTTGTCATGAGAAGAACAATCGGGCTTGGAAGCCACTTCTCACTTTTTTGTGTGTGAAAGGGCGGGGTGGCGGGGCTAGCACATAAGTTTGCCTAGTTGTTCGGAAAGGACGAATAAAGAGGTTCGTTTGTGTAGGCGTACATATTGCGCCATGTGCACGTAATATAACCATTGGCAGGTGCAATTTGAAGAAGAGTATATAGGCAGACACGTCGCTATCCAGTCAAAATCCCAGGCCCCTCGCCTTGTGCATCAAAATTTCTTAGTCTCAAAGCGACCAAAGTATTCTGTTTACAGACGTTAAACCCCATTCCATTTGCACCTGCGTTGGTAATGTGTAAAGGACTAAAGTGCGTAGTTACTAGTTTGTTATAATGCAACACTTGCGATGCAATAGTTTACGAATTAATTATCTCGAGTATGCAGCATGCTAACCTCGTATCCAATAACCGTTTTCAATATATAATGCTTCTCATATTTCTATAAAGGGATGTGAGTCGTTATTTTTGGAGGTCTCTGAGACAATAGCTAGCAAAGGAACAGAGCAAGTGATGACGTACTATAGTCCAGTCCTGGAATTTCTGTGGATTTTAGTCGCTCTAAAATCTTGAATAATTAAAGTGCACGCTTTTGGCATGTGCATATTAGGTTACTGTCGGACAGTTTATAGGCTATTCCGTTATACCAGACTGATCTGTGGCACTATGGTATTTTACTCGTTAATTCTTTGGATATTTTTTTTTTGTTTCTTTTTTTTGTTTGACAGCAGATTTGTTGTTGAAAGTCGACAGATGGGGATGAGTCATGCATTCAATGATGCATGCTAGCTTCTTATTCAAGATCCAGTCATAGAGAAACATCCACTCCCCCTTTTCACCGTGGGTTCAACCTTTTATATTTATAAATAAACTGACAAAGATATTATGGCTATTTTTTGGAAAGGAAATTCATAAACGTAGCTCTTTTTCATTTTGCAGAATATGAAATGTAGATTCAACTGCAGTGCTTGGAAACCTTTAGAATAAATGCCCTCGGTCGTTTAGACAATTTATTGAAAAGGCATTTAGTTCAGTTAACGGCCGCTAGAGGGCGACACGGAGCTAATTATGTAGGTGAATCAGGGTTGAAGCTTCAATCTTTTGTCATAATGGCGGGCTACTAAGGCGCACATGTCTTGCTGAAATTATTATCAAGTTCCACATCCAAAAGTAAGTTAACTTATCCATTTCTTTAAGTAGATTTTGAGTAGAGAAAAGAACTGGGACATTAAGAAAGCTAATCGTGACTTGATATGGTTAGAATACGTCGATGTTTTGAGTTGAAATAATTTTTTTTTGTCTCGACTCGGGGTGAGCCATGGCGAGAATATTTTTCCCTCGAGACAATGGAGAATTGAACAAAACGTGTTAAAACTATAAATTAATGTGTACATAAGTCTTCAAATTTGTGGTTTGTTTAGGGTTTGATCTTCTCGAATTTTTCCAACCTTGATTTTTCCTGGCAAATAATGATTAGTGGATGATTAATACTTTGTTTTTATTGTTGTGTATTCGGAAGCCGTATATTTTCTGGGTGTTTGGGTGTCTAGGCATGTTATCACACACGGCAACATTGTTGTACATTGTTGACATTTGCTTATGTCGCTATTAGAATACCCCCAGTGAACGTTCGCAATGTTTAAATTTGTTTAAATTTAGCAGATAAATCGTAGATGTGCCATGGAAACTTGGTGTGAATCACTGCGACCGACAAACAATGGATCTGCTCTTATTTCTTAAAATAGATTCGACTCTCGGCTGTCGTCAGTTGAAACCAAACAATGGTAGGCTCGCTGTTTTTACATGATCAGGGTTTCTGTAAAGTTCACACTCTTAAGTCAAAGGTGCAAATTGGTTGAGCATTGTGTTTGTGTGATGTCGATAAAGGCATTGAACTTTGAGTGAATGTTTATTTTATAAAAGGAGGGATTTAGGTCATTGACTAAAGCAAATACACTTATTGCATAACTATCATTTTTAGTGACTTTGTTAGGATTGTGATTTTTTCTCTCTCCAAGATTTCACATATCATTGACATTAAATTGTTATTGAACTATGATACCAGGTCAGTTATTCCTTTGTTTGGATTTCTAATGTCAATATTTTGTTTTGGGATTCTCAAATTTTTCTAATACATGTATGTATGTCCTTAGCCTTGCCCAAATAGCTGGATAATATAGTTTTTTTACATTGACAATATTTATTTAGTCTTATAATCCGTCATCAATCAATTCTTACATTTCTTCTGTTGTGAACTTAGGCCAATTATTTTAACATTCACAGAAATATATTGAAATGTGGTCACATGGTGTCATCCACTTTGCCTGTCCATAATTAATCTGTTCATCGTTCCAGGCGCGGATCCAGAGGGCGGGTCCCAGCCTGGTCAGGCTTGAAAAATTTTTATGCGATTTTATTGGCGATTTTTAGACCTGTAATTTTGGAATTTACCTTCCGGAAATACGTCAGAATGCACCAAATTGAATCTAATTTACCAAATCTTTCTGGGGGAGGCTAATGTTATCATCCGATTGATTTGAAGTGTAGCCTACAATGTTTATGTACTTGAGATAAAGATGCCTGTTGATTGGAGAATATTTCTGATAGATACTAAGAGTTGGGGATTTTAATCACTTTGGAAAATCTTGTGGTGCTAAAAGTTATGATTGTATTGAAATATGAAATTTATACAGTGTTTATTTGACAAAGAATTCCATTAAATGTCTGATTTATGCTATGTTTGTATTATGTTCAAGACACGATTTATGTTTTTATTATGTTCAAGACACAACTTTGTTTATCAACAATTTCTGATGTAATTACATTCAGATTGATTGAACACGTCCTGTTTTCACTTTGAAAAATCTTGCGGACATCCCACATTGTTAAAGTTATCATTTTTATTGACTTAATTTATACAAATTATTGTTTGTTCATGAGATGAAGCCTATTTATTTTGGACTATTTCTTTTAATTACCTTCACCTATATAATATACTACACATTGCTTTTAAAAGACCGTGAGTCTCCAGTAGCTTGCAGACTGGAAACAACGTTTAAAGATGCACCTGACAAAATGTCAGGTACCGTACTAATGAAATAGTATGTCATTTTCATCTTACTGTTTGACATGTATTAATAATATCCGCAAAAAAGACAAATCAGTGCCAGACAAAATGACATTCACCAGAGGTTTTGTACCTGAACCTGTGTCTGACATTGTCGGTGACAGATGCCTTATTTCCAGGCTTGGTAGCTTGAAAAACTGGAGTTATTGGATTACAACGGTACACCTTTGATTATTTCTGATAATTACTTGGTCAATTTTTGGTGTCTTTGTAACTACCAACAAAAGGATAACAATGAGATAGTATTTATAGAAGATTCAATTGACTTGGGTGCTGTAGGCCTTTGTTTTGTTGACCTGTCTTAACCCTGTCAGAGCAGGAAAGTAGAACGTTGATTCCCATATCATGTCAGTTTCCTTTGTTTTCTTGTCTGATGTATGTGGTTGCAAACTTGCAATTGGTAATGAATTTAACGATAGGTCTACATTTATGTCACACATAGTTGGAACAGGCCTTTGTCTATGACTTCCTCAGACTGTTAGTTTCACAAACAGTATTAGTTGACTTTATTAAGCTCTGGGGATAATCCTAGATAAATTAATTCCTTATGTAATGTTAATCGTCATTCATGTCTAACAACCTGGTAATTATTTTCATTAATTTGTTGAGATTATTTCACCACTACCAGTACATTAAATGAGGATTAAAATCACCAGAGTTTATTATTAAAGATAGTATTAGATATCATATCTCATTGAACTGTCATTAAAAACTGTCAATCACTTCATGATTAATAAATCATGTTAGTGTACATCCAGGTTAATTAAATGTTGATCAACTTTATGTAAGATTTAGATAAAGAGCTGACAGTTCTCACTCTTCTACATGTAATAGTTTAAAAACAGATCAAAAAAGGAATATATTGCAATATCAGTAAAATTACTTCACTCTGATCAAAGTTATGACAGTTTGAAGCATAACGTACATGTAGCCTTGATTTTCATTGCTACCACTGTACCGATAATAAACAGTCTCAATTTTTAAATGAAATTATTTAATGGCGACTGTGTTTCAATCTGTTCAAAATCACTATCATCCAATTGTCTAGAGAGTTGGTTATGAGCTTGTCATGTCTAATTAATAATTTAGATAACATTTTAGCAGAAAAGACAAATATATTTTGCTTTTTTAAGAATATATCTTTAGCTCCTTAACGTAAAGCACCAATATGCATGCATTGGTACCCAAAATTTCATGTACCAATATATCCAGAGTGACATTTCTTTTGTCAAATTAATACCCAAATTATTGTAATACACATAAATAAATTAGCAGTAGAAAATTGCAATTATCCAAAGTTTAATGTTCAGTAATTGTTTTTTATATGTTCCACATTGTCACCACCTTGTCTCGTCAGTTTGTCCTTCACAATTGCTTGTGGATGCTCTAGTCTAGAGGTTGAAGTTAATATCCAATATATATTCGCGAGATGAATTGTGTTTTCAACAATTTTCGATTTAGTAGTAATACATATACCTGCGAGTTCAAATATGCCTTTTTATACGCCCACATTGAAATGTGGTCGTATATTGTCGTCGCCCCCGTCCGTCCGTCGGTCCGTCGGTCCGTCCGTCCGTCGGTCCGGCGTCCACAATTGCTTGTGGACGCTCTACAGGCTAAAGTTAATATTCGATTGACTTTAAATTTATTCACAGTGTTTAAGGTCATGAGACGAAGAAGCCTATTGATTTTCAGCGATTTCCGATAATTAGTGCCAGAGTTATGGCCCTTGATCACCTCAAAATATCTTGTGGACGCTCTAGAGGCCAAAGTTAATATCCGATTGACTTTAAATTTATACACAGTGTTTAAGGTCAGAAGACGAAGACGCCTATTGATTTTCAGCGATTTCCGATAATTAGTGCCAGAGTTATGGCCCTTGATCACCTCAAAAATTCTTGTGGACGCTCTAGAGGCCAAAGTTAATATCCGGTTGACATTAGATTTATACACAGTGTTTAAGGTCATGAGACGAAGAAGCCTATCGATTTTCGGCGATTTCCGATAATTAATGCCAGAGTTATTGCCCTTGATCTCTTTAAAAAATCATGTGGACGCTCTAAAGGTCAAAGTTAATATCCGATTGACTTTAAATTTATACACAGTGTTTAAGGTCATAAGACGAAGAAGCCTATTGATTTTCAGCGATTTCCGATAATTAGTGCCAGAGTTATGGCCCTTGATCACTTCAAAAAATCTTGTGGACGCTCTAAGAGGTCAAAGTTAATATCCGATTGACTTCAAATTCATACACAGTGTTTAAGGTCATAAAACAAAGACGCCTATTGATTTTCAGCGATTTCCGTTAATTAGTGCCAGAGTTATGGCCCTTGATCACCTCAAAAAATCTTGTGGACGCTCTGGAGGCCAAAGATAATATCCGATTGACTTTAGATTTACACACAGTGTTTAAGTTCATGAGACGAAGAATCCTATTGATTTTCTGCGATTTCAAATAATTACTGCCAGAGTTATCTCCCTTGATAACCTCAAAAATTGTTGTGACGCTATAGAGGCCAAAGTTACCATCCGATTGACTTCAGATTGATACATTTATTCACAGTGTTTAAGGTCATGAGACGAAGAAGCCTATTGATTTTCAGCGATTTCCGATAATTAGTGCCAGAGTTATGGCCCTTGATCACCTCAAAATATCTTGTGGACGCTCTAGAGGCCAAAGTTAATATCCGATTGACTTTAGATTTATACACAGTGTTTAAGGTCATGAGACGAAGAAGCCTATTCATTTTCAGCGATTTCCGGTAATTAGTGCCAGAGTTATGGCCCTTGAACACTTAAAAAAATCTTGTGGACGCTCTAGAGGCCAAAGTTAATATCCGATTGACTTTAAATTTATACACAGTGTTTAAGGTCAGAAGACGAAGACGCCTATTGATTTTCAGCAATTTCCGATAATTAGTGCCAGAGTTATGGCCCTTGATCACTTCAAAAAATCTTGTGAACGCCCTAAAAGCCAAAGTTAATATCCGGTTGACATTAGATTTATACACAGTGTTTAAGGTCATGAGACGAAGAAGCCTATCGATTTTCGGCGATTTCCGATAATTAATGCCAGAGTTATTGCCCTTGATCTCTTTAAAAAATCATGTGGACGCTCTAAAGGTCAAAGTTAATATCCGATTGACTTTAAATTTATACACAGTGTTTAAGGTCATAAGACGAAGAAGCCTATTGATTTTCAGCGATTTCCGATAATTAGTGCCAGAGTTATGGCCCTTGATCACTTCAAAAAATCTTGTGGACGCTCTAAGAGGCCAAAGTTAATATCCGATTGACTTCAAATTTATACACAGTGTTTAAGGTCATAAAACAAAGACGCCTATTGATTTTCAGCGATTTCCGTTAATTAGTGCCAGAGTTATGGCCCTTGATCACCTCAAAAAATCTTGTGGACGCTCTGGAGGCCAAAGATAATATCCGATTGACTTTAGATTTACACACAGTGTTTAAGGTCATGAGACGAAGAATCCTATTGATTTTCTGCGATTTCAAATAATTACTGCCAGAGTTATCTCCCTTGATAACCTCAAAAATTGTTGTGACGCTATAGAGGCCAAAGTTACCATCCGATTGACTTCAGATTGATACATAGAGTTTAAGGTGTTGAAACGAACAAGTATTTTGATTTTCAATGAATTTAGATAACTGAACAGCTAAATCCATGATATTAAATGTTTCATGTATATACTAATTGTTAGCGTGGGGTAAAACTTTATAAAAAGCAATCAAATTCTAATGATTTTCTAATAATTACATAATGAGTTGTTACTCTTAATCAGTTTTTAGTGTATTACAAATGTTTCATTACCGAAAAAAGTAAAAATATGCGACAACCCTTGTTGACTGCCCGGACGATTTAGCTGCTGTGGGCGTATGTTTCGTTGCCTGGCAACCTATCTTTTGATGACTATTTCAGCTTTAAAGACCATATTTGCAGCTTTTTACTCCCTAGTATTGTGGCTTCACTAAAGAAATGCCTAGAAATTGAATACAGATCATGATGATTCATGTTATTCATCTCCCAGTATTGTTGTGTTTACATGATAGATGCATGATTGCACAGTTGACAGACAAAATAAATGTGTATTTTTCATTGTCACAGTAATTGGTGAAATGACATGACAAAATACCAAATTGGTTGAAATCTGCAAGAATTGTAATTTATACATTCACTAAAATAACTGGCTTGGATATTGTTTGGCAATGTATTTTACATGTATATACATGTATATAACCCACCACATACATGTATTTAGAAATTAAGGACCAACAAGACCAGGCCTTCATGCAGTACATCTCAAACAAAAATAATCTCTGCTAAAAGTCGAAAACAGGACTGTAGGTGATTGAATGACTAATTGCATGCTTGCTGTGTAAATATAACCCATTGTTGTACATTAAAAATGATAAAGCTTTCATAAACTAAAATCATGTGTTTATAAATGTTATTGAAATGCACCATTGACTATAATAATAATAGAATGCTGCATGACTTGACATTCTATTAACAAGCACCTGCTTCATGTTAATGACATGTATTAATTATATGATATTATTCTCTGCCTTTCATTTCAAATTTCAATTTTTTTTTAGTTCTCTTCCAACACATGTACATGTACCAGTAGTTGTTTACTTAACTGTCGTTGAAGTTAGTGCTCTTGCAATAATTTATGTCTTCTATGAACTATTTCCCACTTTTAATTTATTAAATAACAGCGAAGGCATGGAAAATGTATTGATTTAAGGAATACTACTTTCCAGAAATGCAGTACAAAATATCAAAATTGATCATTTAAGATAACGGCATTGAGTCAAAGATATGCACTAACATTTCAACACCAAACTTATTAAGACCTCGCATTCTTGTTCCATGTTTAAAATAACCTAGAGGGTGTATAACAGTCCAACAATTTGTTGTATAATAATGGAGATACAGCTATTTACAGTGTGAGCGCTAGCCGCTCGCCACTTAGCCAATGGTGATTTTTCAGCATCTGTGGCGATAATTTTTGATAAAAAGTCGCCACTTTGGCGAAAGGGCCATGTGGTCCTGTTGGTGCCTTGTTTCTCCACCGTGCGCTTGCCTTTTAACCACAAAATGATTACTAATACTAATGGGCACAGTACGATACCGCCCGTCTACGTGCTTAAGTCTATTTGCTAAAATAATGTTAGACTTAGACGAAAGCACGTAGACGGGCGGTATCGTACTGTGCCCATTAGTATTAGTAATCATTTTTTTCATTGGCTGAAATTATCATATTTTTCATGTCCAATCATATCTCGTGTACTGAATTACGCACGATTTACAGTATGGCTATATCTGTCTCATTCCCCGATACTTTTCGCTTCAGCAACTAATCCATCACTCCTAGTTATTCACGTCACACATTATCTATATGTACACAATTCTTAAATTGTTTTGGTCCTGATATTAAATAGTTTTATTTCTTCGACATAGGTATGACAAGAAATTCTCCCGAATTCCGAATCTGCTTTGGCTGTCAGTTCAGCGAACCGAATCTGCTTCAATGGCTGTCAGTGTCAGTTCAGCAAAGAAGATTCATGACTCGAATTCACGTGGATTCCTCCACGTAAAACAGGTTTTCAAATCAAATTCTTATTTAAAATAAAGACGTTGAGAAATGTGTTGATTTCAGATTCTAACTAAAATATTCGTAATTGAATATCAAAACACGACTTTGATTCGCACCTATTTACCTACGTGTTTGTGTTACGTACGACTGTGGAGGACATGTCACGCCCCCCTGGAATTTCATTCTCACATTCCGACTATTACGCTAAACATTCTGTTTAAAAAATACTCTAGTGCCCAATTTATTTAATTTTATTAAATTTTCCACTAGGCGTACATAGACTTTATTTTTTGGATTTTTTTTTTGAATGTTGAAATACAAAGAGTTTTGCGCCTTTCAATTCGAGCTACAAGTACAATATTTATGGTGTTGCCTGTCAATAGAATTCCGTCACATTAATGTGACAGGATAGCCGTCTAATTATGTATGTAGATACTAGAACAACTGAAAATAAATGTAGGCCTGTATATATATGTTGCTAAAAAATTCACTGTGAATTCACTCCATCAAGGTATTTTATAATTTTAAATCTTAAACAAGAATCCACTCTTTAAAATGTGCATATAGAGTACTCAACATCTTTAAATAATACAGGTATTTTATAATAGCAATCAAACCTGAGGGATCCATTCACTTGATACATGTATGATATGTAGTTTATTTCTAGTAATGTCTGTGTAGTTTTGTCTTGTCCACGGGTTTGTCCTATTGGTTTTGTGTTTGTGCGTAATGTGGTTAATCAAAGTGGAAAATATTTAAACATACCCTGTACATCATGCAAGAGCAAAATCTGCCTATTGTAAGTCTTTCTTTAGGCCTGAAATGTTATAAAAACTACTAATTAGACATTAATTAACTTATTTGTTGGATTATAGTCCGATTTGATGCAAAACTTTCCTTTCCTTCATGATTAAATGGATAATCGAGACTCTTAGTTTTTATACGCCCACATTTTCATGTGGACGTATATTGTCGTAGCCCCTGTCCGTCCGTCCGTCCGTCCGGACGTCTGTCCGTCCACAATTGTTTGTGAACAGTCTACAGGTCACAATTTTTATCCGATTTCAATGAAACTTAAAATATAGGTTTATCACCCTAAGATCTCGGTTCCTTTCGATATTGGCATGTATCGGACGGTAACTTAATGGGTTATGGCCCCTGATTGTACGAAAAATCACGTTTTTTAGCTTGTGAACAGTGTAGAGGTCACAATTTTGAACCGATTTGGATGAAACTTGAAATGCATGTTTATAAACCAAAGATCTTGGTTCCTTTCGATATCTGCGCCAATTGGATCATAACTTCCTGAATTATGGCCCCTGATTGTCCGAAAAATCGCCCTTTTTAGCTTGTGGTCCCTCTGGAGGTCAAAATTGTTATCCGATTCAAAAAACCGTTTGATTATATCACCGTTCCATGGTTATGAAGGTTGAATTCGAATTTCGTGAAAATCGGACCAAAATTGACGGACAAAATGGCCGCCATTTGTACGCGAATATTGTGAAAATATGTTTTATCAAGGTTGTGAACAGTGTAGAGGTCACAATTTTGAACCGATTTGGATGAAACTTGAAATGCATGTTTATAACCCAAAGATCTTGGTTCCTTTCGATATTTGCGCCAATCGGATCGTAACTTCCTGAATTATGGCCCCTGATTGTCCGAAAAATCGCCCTTTTTAGCTTGTGGTCTCTCTGGAGGTCAAAATTGTTATCCGATTTAAAAAAACGTTTGATTATATCACCGTTCCATGGTTATGAAGGTCGAATTTGAATTTCGTGAAAATCGGACCAAAATTGACTGACAAAATGGCCGCCATTTGTACGCGAATAGTGTGAAAATATGTTATATCAAGGTTGTGGACCTTATAGAGGTCACAATTTTGAACCGATTTGGATGAAACGTGACATGTATGTTTATAACCGAAAGATCTTGGTTCCTTTTGATATTTGCGCCCATCAGATCGTAACTTCCTGAATTATGGCCCCTGATCGTCCGAAAAATTGCCCTTTTTAGCTTGTGGTCCCTCTGGAGGTCAAAATTGTTATCCGATTTAAAAAAACGTTTGATTATATCACCGTTACATGGTTATGAAGGTTGATTTCGAATTTCGTGAAAATCGGACCAAAATTGACGGACAAAATGGCCGCCGTTTGTACGCGAATAGTGTGAAAATATGTTATATCAAGGTTGTGGACCTTATACAGGTCACAATTTTGAACCAATTTTGATGAAACTTGACATGTATGTTTATAACCCAAAGATCTTGGTTCCTTTCGATATTTGCACCCATCGGATCGTAACTTCCTGAATTATGGCCCCTGATTGTCCAAAAAAATCGCCCTTTTTAGCTTGTGGTCCCTCTGGAGGTCAAAATTGTTATCAGATTTAAAAAAACGTTTGATTATATCACCATTTCATGGTTATGAAGGTTGAGCATAAATTTTGTGAAAATCAGACCATAATTGACGGACAAAATGGCCACCGTTTGTACGCGAATAGTGTGAAAATATCTTATAATATAAAGGTTGTGGACCTTATAGAGGTCACAATTTTGAACCGATTTTGATGAAACTTGACATGTATATTTATAACCCAAAGATCTTGGTTCCTTTTGATATTTGCGCCCATTGGATCATAACTTCCTGAATTATGTCCCCGGATTGTCCGAAAAATCGCTTTTGTTCGCTTTTGGTGCCTCTGGAGGTCAAAATTATTATCCGATTTAAAAAAACGTTTAACTATATCGTGAAAATCGGACTAGAATTGACGGACAAAATGGCCGCCATTTGTACACGAATAGTGTGAAAATATGTTATATCAAGGTTGTGGGACCCTATAGAGGTCACAATTTTGAATCGATTTTGATGAAACTTGACATGTATGTTTATAACCCAAAGATCTTGGTTCCTTTCGATATTTGCGCCCATCGGGTCATTACTCCTGAATTATGTCCCCTGATTGTACGAAAAATCACCCTTTTTAGCTTGTTGTGCCTCTGGAGGTCACAATTATTATCTGATTTAAAATAAAAACGTTTGATTATAAAAACCAAACAAATTCTAATGATTTTCTGATAATTCCGTAATATGCAACAACTCTTGTTGACTGCCCGGACGATTTGGCTGCTGTGTGGGCGTATGTTTCGTTGCCTGGCAACCTATTTTCTTACCAACTTTAGTAATGATCGAGGCTAAGTGGAACTTTCATATACGTACATGTAGGGATCACTTAGACTGAATTTTTCAGCAAATTGCCTTGACATTAATTACATTATCTAACTTACATTTTAACTATTATAGTGAGAACTGCCAACTCGTTATCTAATCTCCCATAATGTATCTTTAATTGGGCCACTCATTTATATTCACACTGTATATATAGAATTGTTTGTTTAAATGTAAAATTGTAAACAAAACCTGTTATGATACATGTGTTTTATCAAATATACCGTACATATGAGATGGATTTAGAACAAAAAAAAAATGTTGATAATTTATTTTTAGAAAATTTCTTTTGCTGATTGTAATTATAGAATGGGATAGAGTATTAAAGCTTTGAGGACCAGATAGTGTGGTTTGTTTTAAAAGAAAAAAACCCAGTTGACGATATTTAATTATAGACAAGTCACACACTACTTGATGATGTACAGGTTATTTTTAGAGCTTATTTTTTAGTGTTTATACGTTATAATCATAGAAAGAAAATGAACCATGAGTGAGTAAATTTTAAAGTCTAAATTTTGTCTCTTAGTCTTATTTTCACATTTCACGTCTGTACCGCACTTGTAGTCACAGTCTTGTATATTTCTTTCTGGTCACCTGCTTAACCTCGTTAATTTTCTCTGGGACTTTTGGTTTCCTCTAATTGTCAAGACCCCAATGCTCAGTCCCAGTTGTGTTTTTGGATCACTAAATTCTACATGAAAATTGTGTTGGATTAAATAGAAAAATAGCCTTAGATCCGATGGTGGAAAAGCATCAGACGCCAAAGCCGATAAGAATCTGTGTTACTAAAGAAACTAGACTTCTGCCATTCAATTGTGAAATGCATTGACGAAATAAATACATTGCATAATTCATTGCTCGGTGAATATAGGGTTATCCTTGTCTTCATTAGTGCACAACAGTCGGATGTTATAAACTATTTCATTTCATAGGGTTATCCATTAAAACAATCTTTACAGTCTGCATTCTTTGATTAAAAGATACAATTTTCAATATATTGAAATGTACCGTTTAATACATGTATAACATTAGTCATGTTTAATTATCATTGAGATGGGTGGTTAGACATTGGTTCTAGATGAATGAACACTAGAGTATACTCCCTCCCTAGATTGTAATAATAAAGGTAGATTTTCCCACACAACACTCCCTATGAGAGGGTGAATGATGAAGTTACATAATATACAAGACAGTCAGTAACTGGGTTTTTTTTTGGTATTGCATTGAATCTAGTTTGTGGAGATTGAATATTTTTATTTTTGAGAACTTACACTAGTTTACTTCAAGTTCTAAGGGCGGACTTGGGCCAAAAAGCTATTTGGGCAAAATTTTCTTTTTCATGTTGCACACTTAACTTTAGAAATTAAATTTACCATGATTTTAGTATGGTATGAAAAATATTGTTGTGTTATGTTGATAGTGATACCATATTTTATTACTTAGTACATGTACCAAATAATCAAAGAATCCTATATTATTTTCTACATCCCATATACTGAATTGATACACTCACTACCATTTCACTCACTGTGTAATACTGTCTAATGATGATTCATGCACCACTCTGTTCAAACTAGTGATGACTCCATTTACACCAAACCAAGTCTGAAGACAGAGTGTTCTCCGTAAGAGATTTTCAGTGTATATGGGATAATATTTGACTAGGTGATTTGAAATTTGGATCATTGGCTTGTTGAAGCTCACTTTACATATGAATTAGAACCGAGGAAAAGGTCAGTGTGTTACATGAAACCAGCATTCAGGTAGATGAAGATACTGTTCAATAATATCTGCAACCATATGAATAATATAAGTTACCAAAAATAAATCACAAAACAAAACGAACAAATCTTTGAAAATGAATTTGAGGAATCTTAAAGGTATCTTTTAAATGATTAATATCATGTTTTGTCTCCAAAATTTGTGATGTATCATTTTTGCTTTGATATCTTTTACTGGGTTCTAATTATCTCCCCTGCTGGTTTTGTGCACTTCGTTGACCTTAGTGTTTTATAGTGTAGGGGTTTTTGTTAGTTTAACTTGAATTACCTGTTAAACCAAGTAGTAATTACCTGGTCACGGTTCAATGAATTTTTAATGCAGTTAATTTTTATGGTATTTTTAATAGTAACTCCTTGTGCATAGTTAAACAGGCTCAGGTGTTCACACTTGTTAAAGAGACAATAGTGCATAGAATTTCTTAGCAAAAAAAAAATAACCGTTGGATGTTGCTACAATATATTATTGAATGGAGTTATTGTGATTCACCTTACAATGATTCGCATATTGAATTGTGAGATGCTGAAACGATTTTTCACAATTTGTTTTTATCTTATTTTTAGTTATCCATGTCACACATTATCCATAGGTACTGAACACTCTTAAATTGCTTTCGTCCGGATTTTGATCTAAAAATATCAATTATTCATTTATCCTGTACCTGTTGTTTTCTGGGTAAATATGGACCTGGTTATGAATCGTATCGAAGAAACTGAATCACAATATATATATATCGTGACTGCAGTGGTGTAATACCCAGCATTAGTGATTTGATTATATACATGTAGTGACATCCACGTGTGCTTATTGCTCAACTGTTAAATTGATGTGTGTTAAACTGTTCTAGTAGGATGTAGGGATGTGTTCTATCAGATAGTGTTGACATAAGACATGTTCAATTTGGGTACTGTTGATGAAAACCATTATTACATGATACACCCTTACCATGAAATTTGCAAGTTATGCAAATCTTCATTTTGAATCTGTCTAATGAACAGTGAGCACCCTTGAATAATACCTGCTGCTCAGTGTGTTAGGCGAGTCTGACATTTCCTCTTTGATATATAAAGATGACATCGTGCACATATTTATATCTTTGATGTGAAATAGTGCTTTTGCCCAGTGGCACATACATGTAGTTCATGTTATAATTTCAACTGAATCGATAGCTATATATGCTTACAGATACATGTAGGGGAGAGATGTATTGGCCCCAATAAATGTACTCTTATATTTACCCGTATTTCTACCTTTTTCGAACACAAGTTGTCTGATAAAAGATACATTATGTAAGAGCTAAACCTAACTACTACAGATCTTTTTTCTAGTATCAAATGTTATATAAATTATATCAGGCGCGGATCCCCCCCTGCTCAGGCTTGAAAATTTTTTTTATGCAATTTTATTGGCGATTTAGACCTGTTATTTTGGAATTTACCTTCTGGAAATACGTCAGAATGAACCAAATTGAATCTAATTTACCAAATTATCGGTTGAGCGCAATTAGTTAAGCAATTATCAAACCTAGACCCCCCCCTGCAAAAAATCCTGGATCCGCACCTGTATATATCATTTACTCGCATGACAAGACTATAATCAACTCTCTCTGGAGCTTCGATGGATGAGATTTAAATGGATTTGAACACATGCGAGATTTAAATAATTTTTTTGAAAGTCTGGGTTGTCAAGTACTGTTATTATGATGATAAAAGATCTAGGCTACATTTTCAAACAGCCATTAAACCGCGCCCAGAATAAAGTATTGTGGCTGAAATTTTAACTTTTATAGCACGAACTCTGGCTATTTTTCTAAATCTTACATTACACATCTTTAATTGAACACATACTACCCCATTTGTACAGAAAGTTTCAAATTCATGTGATTTACTATAATACAATTAAACCATAATTTAAAAAAGTACATTCTGTAATTTGAGACAAGACATTGATATATATCAAAGGGAATTCAAACTATTCTGACACCCAAGGAATAGAAGGTTGTGACATCAATATGTTAGTTGTTGCTATGTCACAAGGCTGACAAAAACCTTCATGATTTTAATAAGTACGTTCTCAACTATTTGATAGGCTGATAAAAAATTATAGTACATGTACATACATGTATGTATATGGTTAAAATTGCTGGAGGGTTGCATGTTAACATATATTAATTTCTAAGTAATCAATTGTTTGACCCATTTAATATTGAGACCCTTGAGGTGATGTGATTCTATTTTTACCACATAATTTAAATTATTCAATTGACATGAACAGCTTCTGTCATGGTGCACCTGTAACTGGCAAAATGTCAACTCAAGTTGTAGAACGAGTGCACTGTACACCTGCTTATGTAAAACATGTAACATACATTTGGTCACAAGGCTTACATTAACATATGATATGGCCAGTTGGGGGGTTGGGATGGCCTAGTGGTCTAGAGTGCCGTGCTTTGACCTCTAGCTGGCCAGTCACCTCTGGCTTGCGGCTGTGGTTTCGAGGCCTGATGTGAGCGTATGTGGCATGTAGATATGGGCGCCTTCTCAACCTCGTGGGTTTTCTCCGGGCACTCTGGTTTCCTCCCACTGCTAAGGACCCCTACGCGCAAGCAAATTATTGAAATAAAATGAAACTAGTCTCAAAGTAACCTAGTTTGTGTCGGGTGGAAGTTAAACCCCGTTTCTCTCTCTATATATATGGCCATTTCTCCATTAACTCTTTAATTCATTATCATTCTCATCACTTTGACTCGCTCTGTTAACCTTCTTCCTGAAAATCATGAAGGTTTCGTCAAAATCTGGCAGAAATGGTAAAATAAAGTCCTTTTACTTAGTGAGGAGTTTGTTTTTTTTTTACTGTATATTTATTTGCTTAGGTAATTTAACAGGTTTTTATCGATGTATTTTCAATGGGGATTGACAAATATTTGAAGAATGTTTAATATCTCAAAACTATTATAGTACCCTCCTTGAAACATCAAAATAGACGAAAATGTATCTTGAAGCACATATTTGAAATGTAAAAATAATAAAGTCACATTCAATTCTACATAGATTGTTTCATTATTATTTAGTTGGTTGTGAATCAGTCATGTTAGAATCTGTTAGAGTTATCCTTTCTTGAGTAAAATTGCCCTGAATATTTTTATTATTGGCGGTGCAAACTCTTGTCAATTTGTTTGCGAATGATGCGGTCAATACATAAATCTTTTAGAATCTAAAATTTTATCTTCAAATACATCTCTTATATCTTTGATATTTTGTGGTCATTCACATCTATAGACAGAATAATATGAATAATTTATATTAGATTCTATAGTCAGGTTGACAAGTTTTAACTGGAGTAATACAGGTTTTCACATTAAGTCTTTCTTGTAGGACTAATGTGTTCAGACAGTAGACTGTTTAGTTTGGCTACAAGCCAATCTATATCTCAGGTAGAGAGGTCGAGGTCGTTACTAATATGACCTAGACCTTGTGTATAAGCAGCATGTTGAAGAAGGGAATAGATTGATTATAAGCTGTCAATCATGGTGTTTACATTCCTACCTGCTAGTTAAACAAACTACAGTACTTTATTATGGATGGTCAGTCTGTTTACAATAATCTAAACTCTCAGTCATATTGATTTATTCATACATGTAGGCCTATGTCGGATAAACTATAATACATACTTATGGAAGAACAAATACTAATTTATTTGATAAGGCTCTGAAGAGTCTTCTCAAGGTTTTCAAGCAGGTTCAGTTACATATGTGTAGGGCAATTATATATAGACAGCAAAACAGAAACCAATCAGGATAACAAGATTCAAAATTGTTTTGATGGGTTGAAAAGGGGTCTAATCGATGCTATTAAAGATCCACTAATTTAGCTTGTAGCGTCCTACAGCACCAACAGGGCTAATAAAGAAAGCCAGTTTGTGCAGTGGAACAGTATGATGGCATTTCATGATAAACCTTCATACATGTACATGCACATGTTCTTACATGTGACATGTACATTCTCTAGCCATAACATGTGGCTACATATCATTGCTGATATGAATTTGTAGAACAAAAGAAAATCTGTTTAATTGTGTAATTGTTGAACAGTGTCTCAAAATTGTAAAATGTTGCTGGCCATTTTTATATCGTATTTCTATGTGTAATTGTAAAAATGCAGTTAGAGTTATGAGGAAAGCTTGTTACATATTTCTCTACTAAAATGACATAATCTGATAAGTGTCAGGAGCCCTGTTCGTTGAGACTTACACACGTAGATTGAAATATTTTATACTAAAATTTCATTGGCTGAGCACAAAAAACATAGGACAAATTTTAATTCTTAGCTAATGAAAATCCTGCATTCTTAAAATATTTGAGTTTAAATTTTGGTAAAGGCTCATGATGATCAACCACACACAACAATTAATTTGAAACCAACAAGACAAACACAAACATTGTAAGTCATAGAGAAAAATCACAGAGTGAATGGTTTGTGTAATACCATAACAAAATATATTTGATTTGATTAAAATACATGTTATAAAGAGGGGTTGGGTGGTTGAGTTGTCTAATATATGTCAAGTGGCATGATTTCGATCCCAAGCTTGAAAGTGACAAGGACTAGGGTTTTCCATTTCCATCACACTACTAAAGAGCCATATACAAAAGTGAATTTTAAAGACAATTTGTGCCATATGTTAGTCCCAGAATGACATATTTTGTGTTAAGTGGACATTAAACCCACACATCTCTCCCTCTCGCCTCTCTCTCATTGTATATGTGCATGTACGTACATGTACATCATAGTGTAAAGAGAAAGCCTGCAGCAATGTCTTTATTTATAAATGTTTTCATCGCCAGATAAAAATCTAAGCAAAGCATTCCAAGATTTCAATACTTTCACCAGATGTGTAGTCTTTAAATTCATTTATATCTTGAAACTTTCCAACAACAGTTTTATTTTACCTTGTAACGTGTTAAATTTCATGAGGGGGTAATTTACAACTTCCAACATGTGCATGGTATTTGCATCATGCAGTGAACAGCTGCGTGAGAGATCTTCACATAGATAGGTCGGACAGTTCGAGGAGAAATATAGTTTCATTATTTCACTCACGATGTCGGGAAGAAAGTGCAATGACTACTATTAGAGTTGTGATTTATGGAACACAAAGAAATTAGGACCCCTCTAATTCAGGTCAAAATAAATGTTAAATTGGGTTTATATGATTTGTAATGAATTCGTAATGAATCCAGTCTGGTTTAAATTCATTTATACCCAGATGTCTTGAGAAAAAAGTGACTTTACATTCAGGCCAGACAAAGAAACTTAAACATAAGAACCAACACTTTCTTGATTTATGTTTGAAAAAATGGATGATTTGGATGAATTGATATGCTATTTCATTTAGTAATGAGACAAGCTACATCGGTTTACATTTTCAATTTGGTTTATTTATTTTAAGAATCTGTGTTTATGAATATTTGAATATTGTATGACATTCAGATGGCTACATGTATCTGTTTGCTAGTTAAAAAAACACTGGTATTTTTAAGCCAGGGGGAGTAAGGAAGTATTGTGTTCACATAAAACCAGTTTAATTGTTATCGATCATCGGTTATAGTTAATTACATGTATTTGATACCGGACAAAGCAATGAAATGCGCATGCCCTTATTTAGACAAAGCCAGAAAAAAGAGTCACTTGAAGAACTGCAGTATGCTAGCTTTTAAGCAACCCCGACTAATTGGCGGACAGAAATGCTTTCACTGAGTTAACATTGGGAAATATTTTGTAGGAAAAAAAAGAACAGACCCCGGGTTCAGTAAAAATTCTCAGGCTTAATAAAAATCCCCTAAAAATGGAACTACGATTAGAATATATGTAATTATGAGGGGTTTAGGTTCTTGGTGACTGCATGGTTTGTAGATTTGGTGTAAGCAAGGATTGGGATTTCAGTCAAGGTTTATATGCATGTTTGTAAGACAAAATAATATTGACCTGTGAATTTAAAGTCCACGAATTTTGTCATTTAATTTATAAAATGTGGACATTGAACCCAAGATTACAGCGTGTTGGTAGTTGTTATGGTTACCAAGTGTACATGTTATTTATCTTTGAAGTATTTTAGGAGTGTTTTTATTGATGACCCCCTACCAGGTCTCGACAAACAGGGGTTTAAGATAATAGTGATCTATACTGTGAGACTAGTGAACTGTTTAATAGGGGTAGATGTACTGCTTTTCACTCCAATAAAAGGATTCCTCATCTCTATAAATCTCTTACCTCAGAAAATCCACTCAGTTCTCACTGATATTTTGCACACAGAAAAGAATAGCTCTTAAGCAATTTGGTGAAAACATGTATGCATTAACAGTTGACAAGAATTTCTTTATTGAAAAGCAGTTAAAGGAGCTAACTTGCAAACATTTTGGACCTAGAAATTGACAGAAGTGGGTCGTAATGCATAAAATACTGTAATATGAATGTATGTAAACTGATTTACATTCAATGGTTTCTGTTTTTACTCTAATTTCAAATCGGTTATGTTCAGTGAAATATCAGAAGCCCATCTTTTTCCGGTAAGATCACAGCATCAATGTTGATTTAAATTGACAAATAATTTGTGTTTTCAATGTTATAGATTTTTGATGATATTGAGTTAGAGACTTAGCTACTTTAATTTTGATACAGTTTAAACAATATATATTCATCTACATTGATATACATACATATTTACATCATGGGCCTAAGGCTTGAAAGTGTTATGCATTCCATGAGTTGGCAGACAAGACAATGCCTTTACATGTATTTGGTACATGTAGTTGTCACATCAAATGCAGAATTTACTATTTACATTAGGTTGTTAACTGAATGCTATTCTATATTTAGTAACAATTGAAATGTACAAACATACATTATTTAGACTATTATGGTACATTTAAGAAATTATGAACATTTCCTTTATCCATTTAATACTGTGTATCATTAAATTAATAGTACAAAAGATACATTATGTCAGGTTTAAATAAAGAGCTGGCAATTTTTTCTATTTACATGTAGTTCCAAAAAATAATGAAAAACGAATATTTAAAATTTCAGTCAAATTGAATATTATGTTACAGGCTTGAATAATTAAGTACAGGGACCACTTTACTGCTGTCAAAACAAAACCTATAAGACAAACCAGCAGACAAGACCAGCTACACTACTACTAGAAATATAAATGACAAAAATCAAATCAAGTGAATGAATCCAGAGCCTTGAAAAATTATTTGTATTCTGATATTGGCATGAGCGCTATTATTAAATTGTGTAATTTATTAAGGAGGAGGATGGGAACATTTTCCATTCATGAATAAAGGTTCATTTGTTTTAAGCTCATTGGTTTATTGAAGAAAGCTCAGTGTGTCAATTTCATTGATTGGTTCAGTTGAAATGACTCACAAAGTTTTACTCAGTCACCCAGTTTCTGATTGGATTTCTGTTAACTTGGTCTACTCAGATACAATAGCTTTTGTCATTGGTTGTATTTTGACAGGTTTACTCAGATGTAACCTCTCTTCTTTATATAGGTTTGATCTGAGTTCAGATTGATGTTTTCTTGTTGTGGATAGATAGATTTTTATTTAGAAGTTTTCCTGGTTGTCAAGCATTCTGTTGGTGCTTTTGGAATTAAATTATCCCTTCTCTCCAGTGAGACAATTCACTTGTAAATATTTTTTATTCATTTGATGTTTATTCTATTGATTTTATAATAACAAACAGTCGACAATTCTGAACAGTCTCTTTATCTCCGACTGTTGTACATGAATTTAGTTTTGATATTTCCCTGTACAGGTAGGTGCCTGTCAAAAGACGTCCCTTACTATCAGCAGGATTTGATCTATATATTATTGCCATTTTGCCATGACAATAGATCAGCATACCTTTGACTATGTGGAAGTATCGTAGAAAGTCTTATCCCTACCCTGTACAACTCTGAAGCTCGTGATCACCATGTCACTCATACCGTTGCTCAATGTTATACTTTGCATTTTAAGCTAAAATTTCCAAGAAAAGCTCTTGTGATTTTTTTTGTTTTTGACATTTTGTTTAATAAGATCAACTTTAATGAACAAGCCCCCTGTGAAATCTGATGCTGCTCTGTAAATAATTAAAAAGACCATATTACATGGATGCATGCTGTTCTTATAATATACTCCAGGTATTAAGTATATTATTTTTTGCTTATATCATATTTTCTTCTATTTTCAGGTGCAATTTATAGAAGTGGTATCCAATAAGAATTCAATATGGCATCTCCCACTCCTTCGCAGAGTGACACCTTGACGACAGCATCCAACTCGTCAGATAGTGAGATGGAGTCAACCAGTATGAATACACGATGTAACCTATGTACCGAAACGTTTACGATACCGAAAGTCTTAAGCTGTTTTCACACGTTCTGCCAGCCATGTTTAGAGAAATCTCAAGAATGCACAGATAAAATAACGTGTCCAGATTGTCAACATGACACCATATTAGGTGCCGACGGATTAATGGGCCTGAAGCCAGATTACGCAGTGAGCAACATATTGGAGTCGAATGCTTTAGAAAGTAGTGCCTTAAACTGTACAGGTTGTAAAAGTAAAGAAACAAACGCTGTAGCTCGGTGTTTTGATTGCGCCAATTTTCTCTGTGCTAATTGTGTTATGGCTCATCAGTTTATGCACTGTTTTGAAGGGCATCGTGTCCTAAGTTTGGGCGACCTTCAAATGAACAAAGATGAACCTAAAGCTGACAAACAGGTCAACTGTCCCCGTCATCGTAACGATGTTCTGAAATTTTTCTGTAAAACCTGTTCACAGCCCATCTGCAAGGAATGCACAGTCTTCGAACACGGACGAGGCCATGAATGTCAATTTTTAATGGATGTTGCCCATCGACAGGTTGACACAATGCGCCACCTGGAGTCAGACGCCAGATCAAAGATCAACGAGTTACGATTATCTGCTAAAGGTATCGAGCACATCTCTTCCACGTTACAATCACAGTATACTAAAGCGCAAGATGACATCAACGACACATATAACTTCTACCGGGCCATGCTCGAGGAGAGAAAGCAAGAAGCCTTGAAAGAACTGGACCAAGCCTTCAACACCAAACAAGTTGCCATTAGCACTCTTGCTCAGAAAATCACGGAATCCGTTGAAAAGCTCTACTTAGGCAGCGAATTTGTGGATAGGTTGATCAAACATGCTTCAATGACTGAAGCTCTTTTATTGAAGAACTTTATTGAACAACGTTTTCAGAACATGTTCAATTATTTACCAGATCTGAATAAAGAGAATTATTTTGAACTCGAATTCGTCTCCAACTTCCAAGCCATCCAGACAGGCGTCAGGAACACGTTTGGTTACATTCGTCAAGGCAATGAAATCACCAATGGACCAAAGCCCCAACCTATCGCCCGCCCTAACGGCTATGTTTCTACTTCCAATTTAACCAACGGTCATATTTTTGACCCATCTTGCCTGGCCAAAGATTTTGGAACCTCCAGTCTGATATTTCCCCCCAACGACACAAACCAATACGAGAAGTGGTCAAGCGGACTGGATATTTTACAAAACGGAATTGATGTGTTTTCACCACCACCAGATCCAATGGGTGACTTGACGTCCAAGTTAATAAGCTCTAGTCTCTACCCACCAAAATCACAAATCAGGCGTCAAAAGATGATCTATCATTGTCGATTTGGAGAATTTGGAGTCCTGGAGGGTCAGTTTACAGAGCCTAGTGGCGTTGCAGTAAATGCTCAAAATGACATAATCGTTGCAGACACAAATAATCACAGAATTCAGATCTTTGACAAAGAAGGAAGATTTAAATTTCAATTCGGTGAATGCGGCAAAAGGGATGGACAGTTACTCTATCCGAACCGAGTATCCGTGGTAAAGGCATCCGGCGATATAATCGTCACAGAGAGAAGCCCGACACACCAAATACAGATTTACAACCAGTATGGTCAGTTCGTCCGTAAATTTGGCGCCAATGTTTTACAACATCCACGTGGGGTAACCGTTGACAACAAGGGTAGAATCATCATCGTGGAATGTAAGGTTATGAGGGTAATAATCTTCGACCAGTATGGCAATGTCCTCAATAAATTTGGCTGCTCAAAACACCTCCAGTTTCCCAACAGTGTTGTAGTCAATGACAAGGAAGAAATATTTATCAGCGACAACCGAGCCCATTGTGTGAAAGTCTTCAATTATCAAGGCCTCTATCTACGACAGATCGGAGGAGAGGGTATTACTAATTATCCAATTGGAGTTGGCATCAACAGTGCCGGAGAAGTTTTAGTAGCAGATAATCACAACAACTTCAATCTGACCAACTTTACACAGGATGGCCAGTTAATTAATGCCCTTGAGAGTAAAGTCAAGCATGCTCAGTGCTTTGATGTGGCTTTGATGGACGACGGATCAGTGGTACTCGCAAGTAAAGATTACAAACTCTACATCTACAAGTATATGTAAAATACTGAAATAATTCCGCCAGTCGAAGATAAATGGCTAAGCTCCAAAATGCAAATATAATATTTCAGATTTCTATTAAGTTAAGGTTATCAAGTGTTGAGCTTCTATCATAATAAACTAGTTGCTTAGATTATCCAATTTTATTTTACAATAACCATGTTATATTATTTAATTATTGTTAACCAATGGAAAGCCTCCTATTTACTAGTCATTCTGTAGACAAGAGTTGTCTCCCCCATGAATGGAGTTAACTCCCTTTTACTTAATGGTCACAATGGTTACTGAGAACGTTAACATACGTAGTTAGTTACCATTACTATATATTGATTGGTCAGTATTAGGTGATCAGCACTTGTTATGGTAACCGTAGATACCAAAATCGAAATACACATTTCGGTTTAATTCACAAAACCCCATCAAAATCATCAATTTCTGTAACTATTTATGTCACTTATGGTTGAGTTTTCTTATATATATATATAATTGTATGTGGTCTCTTTTTTCCTCCTGTTTAATTTTTGTGATATGGCCGTATTAATGTGGCTTCAAGCATAACGTCTTTCTGTTGAATTATCCCCCCTACCCCTTTTAGTTAACATAGTAATCTCTTTATTTATCTTTTAGTTTTGTTAATCATGTCTACATGCCATTCATTCAGTAATGACTATTCAGACTGGTGAAGCAAGACTAAATTATCATTTTGCATGAATTATAATTATTATTAAAACATTGTTATGATTTTTAATTAATTATTTATTAATTAATGATTAATCCTTTCCGGTCAGGTGTATTGTTGTAAAATTATTTTATTGATTCTTGTCAACATTGTAAATTTATTTTGCTTCAAGTGTTTTTTCTAGACTTGATTCATCCATATATACATGTACTTTGTACTTATAAATTTATTTTCATTTTGTAAAACAAACAAAAAAAAGAACTGCATGTATTCAATTAATAACTTCATTAATACTAAATCATTCAAAATCAAATTTCAGTTCCATAATTTTCAAAATTTGAGATGAATAAAATGTTCAAACACGATCAGAACGAAAATCTGAAACCGATTGCCTATGGATCAATCAACCCACCGTAACTTATGCTCTTTTGTTAAATATCATATTATTATTATTATTATTTTTATATTCTGGGATGGATAAGTTGGAGAGGAGTACCTACCTCAGTGAGTTGCAATATAGTCGAACGATTTTCATTTTATTCTCTACGCTTGTTGTCTCCACCAATTGGCTCCTGTAATTGATATCCAGTAATAGATATGAAACAAAATTAATTTACGATCTAGCTCGAAGTAATTTACGATCAAGCTCAAAGTGATTTGCTAATTTATAAACAATATGGTCGCAACTCGCAAGCGTGGACAATAAATGATGGATCCCTTAATTGTATTTAAGATAGATAATTATGTGTGTTTTTTGTTGAATTTTGGTTAAATCCTAACTATTTTCCAGTCCTATTAAATTTGGTTGAGAAATGAATTTCAACTACATTTTCAAAGGAATTTTTTTTGATATTATAATAGTCTATTAGGTTTGATGTAAATAGCTGTGTTTTTTTTCTCTTTATTTGTACATGATTTGGATACTAACAGATTGTTGACAAAATGATTTTCATACAGTGAATGTACATCTACGTTAAGAAAAACAAGAGTTTAATTTAGTGCTAAAAGGGAGATATGATAGTAATAGCGTGGACCCAGTCTGTATCTCGTTACTTCAGAACCACAGAGACGTGTTTTTTTTATACATGTATAATATATATTTCATATCCAAATAGTTGAATTTGAAAATTTTGATAAAAAAAACTTGAATTCACGTTTTTTTTATATCATGAGATGTTGATATTGTGGAGTAATAGCTCCACCTGTTGTGTGTTTGTCAGCCATGTTTAAAAGGTCGTCGTGACGAGCGTACGAACGAAACGTTATTGTTTTCTAAAGGGGAACAACTGTATCAGTATTTACTCATTTCATAAATAGTCTAGATTATTGAGTCACTAGTAGTCATTTCCATCCGAGATACTGCTGGTATTTTTTTTTCTTGTTTTATAAACAAATTTGTTATTGGACGTTTTCTCAGCCATTGAGTGCAATTATCCAATCAGAATGCTTCTATTTAAATGTTAAATGTCTCGTTGATTATTTAGTCGTAGAAAAAGGTTGTCAAAATATAGAGAAGCATTTATTATTGTTGAAAACATACAGATAAAAAAAAATTAAAAAAAAAAAATCTGTGTCGAGTGAAAAATATATGCATGTAGTACTAGTTAAATGTTGGTAGCTTTGATCAAATTACAAGATGTTATTAGAGCTGCATTTGTAAGCGTTATTGTTATTCAATAATTACTTTAATACTAAATAGATAATACATATCAGTTTGTTTTTAAATATAAAATCTTTATAAATATTTATATATCACTCTTTGCCTTCAATGTCTTGTTCTAATCTAAATGTATATAGATTATTAAAACATGGGTAGGAAACCGAGCAATAGACATGTTGATATAAACCTTTGTTACTTTAAAAAACACAATATACTCATTTAAATACGTAAACCTAGATTCAAAATAATACTTAAAATATCTGGAGGATTAAAATGCCATTCTTCAGTTTGTACTTTATACCCCGAGTTCGTGAAACACAAGCTTTTCAATTATCTGAAGATTTCAAATAATTTAATGCTATACATTTTACAGGTAACCCTTAATTAGAATTAGGATATTTTATGGTTTTACTTATTTTGAATCAAATTTGATAATAACATGATCAAGAATATTCAAATCATTATAGTCTAATAAACTGCATTTAAATTTAAGAAATATTTTGAGGTCCTTATCTGATACCACATACCTTTCATGAAAATACAAAAACTTGCTCATTTATTTGTTACAAGAGAATTTATCAAAGCTTATTAAATCTACTATAATATTCTGAAATTTAGTTGATATTGAATAGAATTTTTATCTTGTTATTTATGAAGAACTGAAGGTTGTGCTCTATAGTTAAATGTTACAAAAAATAAAATCAAGTGGCAGTTCAGTCTTCCGTAGTTACGCTTTTCTCCCACACCTAGCGATGTTGTCGTTGTCTGTACCTGTGTACCATCGTTCGTTGTAAACGTACGGTAAATATATTTGCACTTTGTTAAAAAGAAAAAATTGTAGATATAATATACTTGTTGGATGTTTTCTTTCTGCAAAAATTTCCAGAATTTGTATTTTTGAAATGTATTCTATTGACATGCTAACCCTTAACTGACGAAAAAAAATTATTAAAAAAAGAAGATTAAACAGCATCGGTGCTTTTTTATACGTGTTGTCATAGTAAACGGAAATATATTTTTGTCTCCCTATGAGCAAGTTATGCAAATCATAATATTAAGATAAAAATATGCATTATCTTCACGTTTTCTCAATGATATAGTTTGTACGTGCAGTTACGATTGTTAAATTTGTTTTTTTTTTTTTTTCTTTTTTTGTTTTTCATATTTTTTCATACCAAGAATCTTTATATGAACAGCCTTGCTTTAAATCTTGTTGTGACCAAATCTTCATGAAAATTAGTAATCTGAGTATTTTTTTGTTTAAATGGTTTCAAAATTGGATGGAGATGTGATTTTTTTAATATGAGAAATCCGCTTAAAAGATGGTTTACATGGGGTTTAATCGAGAACTAATTTTCATGAAGATTTATAGTATTGTTATAAACCATTTTATAGACTATTTTTGCATGTTTGCTATTAATCACAACATTTCATACAAAAAAAATTAACAAAAATAAGATTTTCATCAAAAAAATATTTTTTTTTAGAATTATCATTGACAAAATGGTGCTTTATCTCTTAAACTAAAGAAATGGAACTGATGTGTTTCTCTGTGAGTGTTAATCTGCATGCATGTGTCGTGTTTGAAGAAATATAACCCACAACTTCGCAAATGCTTCCCTTTTTCTATGACGAGGATTCAGAATAACGTTGGGATTTCGTGACATCTTGACGGCATAAAAGTGTGACGCTACAACGAAAAATATTTTTCATAAATGCAAACTAACTTAATATTCATTAAAAACAAATCTTCACAAATTTTGTAACTTTTTTTTGTTTATTTTTTTTTATACAATGTGTTGAAGTTACTGGAACAGTTCTTGCCGAACACCTGCAATTTGTAAAAAAAAAGATTTTTTTGCCAAAATAGTTAATATTTTTAATATGTTAACCCAACTTTGATGTACCATTATTATATAATAATTGCTTCCAAATAATTTTTCTTTTGTCTGATATCTTTTCATTAATCAGTCTTTTGTTATTTTCATTAAAGGTCTTTGTTAATTACTTAATATATTTAAATCCTAATAATCTTGTTGACATTGTATTTTGCTTAAAAAATTTAAACATAAATTAATATCATTTTAAATGCCATGTTGTTAATAAACATTATATCACATTCCGAAGAGCACAAATAGAGAATTAAGCTAATTTATTTGTTTAGTACTTGGGACATATAATTATGACTTAAAATACATTTTAATAATAATATCAACATTATTATCACTGCCGAAAACTTATCAAATTATCTGGTTATTATGCAACCGGTTATGTTTTGAATATGAAAAGTGCATGGCTTATGAGTTTTGGAAATACTTTTAATACCCTTTTAAGATTAAACGTTACAATCCGTTTTAAAACTTTGGAAGAATTATCAACATTTGATGTCAACTTTAGAAATCATTTTTAACTTACACCTCTAAAATTGAATCTTTGAGCTACAGAAATTCCTTATTACCAAAAATAATAACAAGAAATATTTAATAAATACTGATTTTCAAAATCTTCTATATCCAATAGCTATTGCGTCCATGACAATGAATACTTAATAAGATACATATCATATCCATAACAAAACGCCATCAATCTTAAAATCAAATTCAGTAGAAAATTTAGGGAATTTTCTTTTGTTGAAAAAATTGTATTATTTCTTTGTTATTTTTTTTGTTTTATAAAATAATTTTTAAAAAAATAAATGTCAAAATCTAAAGCAATAAGACTAATTATTTGTTTCAAAGTCAAGCATCTTGAAAAAAAAAAACAAAAAGGATTTATTAACCAATTAACGGCCTTAAAGCATTATGAATATTCATATATTTTAATTATGCAAATGAATTCCTAGCTATATGTCATTAACATAGTATTCACCTTTTTCACAATTCGTACATCATTAAACTGTCGTCATATAACCAATTAACTTTGAAACAGTTTTCCTTGCATTGCGGAATGAATTTGTGTTGGTTGCCTTGGATCTAAGCTTATGTTCAGTGTTTTAGATTTTTGTCCCAAGAAAACTTGAGAGAAAAGCTTATTGGCAATGTATTATCAAATATGGTAGTTTATATGTCAGCATTCAACGTTTCCTGTCCGATTAAGAATGTCCGAAAATTGTTTCATTGCTTAATTAGGTTAGTTGTTAATATTATTAAAAAGTTGATTTTGTGTTTTATTTTTGAAGTGCCAAGCCTGGTACGATTTAAGCCCACCATGGAAGAGATAACAAAGCTTTAGATATTAAGATATTAACAAAGATATATTAATATTATTGTACCGTGTATTGTTTGTAACTCCTCTGATATACCAACTGTACAACTAAGGTTTATAAATTGAATGTAGAACTGTACACCTAACTTGTAAATTGAAAGTAGACTAAAACAAAACTTTACAATTCGCTTAATGTTGGACAAGTAATGTCTAAAAGAGATAAATTGGGATTTGGGGAGATTAATTTATTGGATAAAACTTTTCAGAAAAACAATCAGCATTTGGTTTTGCAAGTAAACTGAATATGATAAAATGACTTTTTATGTTTTAAAAAAAAGAAAGAAAAGAATTTATTGACATAGAGATTTTGAATTGGCGGATTAAAGACTTTATTTTTTCAGAAAAAAAAATGAGAATTTTGAGAATTTTTGAACAATTTGTTTTGTAAAATCTTTTGCAGAGAATTATTATGAATGTTATAAGTGTCTGGTTTATGCTGCAATGTTATCGGGGCCTTTTCTTTTTTATACGAAATAGAAGAAAATCAAAAAATTACCAAACCTGCCAAATAATATTGTTTTCCGTGTGTATTGCTTCGATTATTATTATTACTATATGGAATATTATTATATTATTACTATTATTATTAGATGTTCATTATTACGATGTGTGTAGTTAAATGGCTGTATGTTCTCATTGTTATTATTCTTCAATTTTCTAACATCTATCAATCGACCATGTTTTGCTCCTGCGTACGTCCGTGCCGTTATTTTTAGCTTCATTCCAGACATGTTTTTTAGGTGCGATGATTGAAATTGACGGAAGGTGTTGCGCGCACCATGTTGCACTCGCAGCTTTTTGTGTTGTGTGATTAAATCGGATGAACTTACGAGTGCACATGAATTGAATGTTGTCATTGTGTAAAATCTTTTATATTTAAAATGAATGAAACTGTATTTTTCATGTACATGGTAAACGTAATCTGAATGTGGTTATTATTTTTATTTTCTTTGCATTAAAAAAAAAAGCAGACAATTACAAATTATTTTCTGACTAAATGCTTGCCTGATATTGAAAATAGAAATTGATCATATTGGTCGATCCTTGTCGGGTGATGACAAGAACAATAAAATGGTGGAAAGAGTGTAGGCATACATGTTGAATAAATTATGCAATTTTTTTTACATTTGTCTGTGCTCATAGAAATTTTAATAGACGTTTTGAGGTGAAATTTCGATAGATACTGGTTGTTAAAACTTCCTGAATATTTTTATTATTATATTTTGACACATAAATCAGATCTGATATGTAATAGATTAATTGTTGTACAAGAATGCATAAAGGGGAGTAACTCTAGTAGTCAACAGCCAGTGGTAGCTTATTATATTTTGTGCGTGTTCTCTCATACGATGTTATATTGTGTTAAATTCTGAAAAATGTTAAGTTTTAAAGTGTACCTTAGTTTTGCCTATTCTAGTTATGTTGTTTATATAGATTAGTTGATTTTATTATGTATATATGTTATTATCCAGTCATTCATTTCCTTTGGGGTTTTTTTTCAAATAAAATACAAAATACTTCTATTCCTTATCTTATATTTCATTATTAATATGATCTTAATGGGTGAAAATGTCTATATTATACTTATTATTATTAATATTATTATTATTATTATAATCCTGAGTTTAATTTATCTGATGCAGTATTGTGATGTTATTATTACTATCATGTAGTCATATGACATGGGACAACCAATCAGATTAATCAAACAGAAACAGGTGCCCTTCAGTCATAGAGGGTTATCAGTAACGGGTTTATTGGGATGAATGATAATGATGTAATTCAGAATCTTGAACAGATCAGAATACTTGAGGTTTGATCAAAACTTTAAAAAGTCTAGCCACAGGAAGGAAATAATTTGAATAAAATAAATACTCTGTGATGTCCCATGATCATCATGATCTCATGTCCCTGCATGCTTCAACTCCACTTTCAATTTATTTTTGAAAAATTATGAATTTTAGTGTAATGACTTCGGATTTTTCTACCAACATAAACCACTCTGTTGAATTAAAACTTGAATCGTGAATTATACTGTGAATATTTGCCACTAAATTCCTTCTTAGAAATACACATGCTCAAATAATAAGTTTGAAGATTGAATCTTATAGTGCAATAAATTGATCAGGGTATAAAAAACAAAATTTTATAATGTAATCAAAAAAGTCTCGTTCAGAAAGTGGAGTTGGATCCAGGGCCCACTAAATCCATTCAGTGTTTTAAGTTTAGCTGTCACATGACTTTTAGGTTTCTAGTGGAGTGGCGATAAATTTTAAAATTAAAAACGAAAAATAAAGACAACGTGGGGAAAAAAACAAGGGTGAATAATTAATGAAATGTTATGTGAACTTTATAATTAGATCTGAAAATATCTTAATCTTATTCCTTGTTTACGTTGTAATTTGATTTTTTGGGGGTTCGACTTTTTTTTTTTTTCAAAACCTTCATTTTTGTTTTTTGTTGTTTTTAAAACCATTCATCATCACACCTTGCAATTCAGTTTAAGAAAAAAAACACCAAGGCACTTGTCGAAAAAAAAAATGCTGGATATTCAGTGAAAAAAGAAAAAAAATGTTGAATTGTAAAATATGTTTATTTTAGTAGACTATTTGAAATGTTCAATCCCAGCTTGAAATTAATTTATGTCTTGAAAAACTTCACTATAACTAGAATCATTACCTCATGTCATGATAAAATACTAAACCACCAGCAGTCAGGTTAATCCTGTCTACCAGTGTGCCTTGATACTATAAATAATCATGAGTAATATATTATAGAAATAATGGTATTACTATATTGGCTGTAAGTAAAATGAATTGTTGCTAGGTAATTATTTTATTTATTTTCATCATGGAATCTCTATTTATCATCCTAACATTTTTATCTTGCCATTCTTTTTCTCTTATGATGAAATTATCTCCTAGAAATGAAGTTCTTTCATTTTGGCCAGTCAAACAATTGAAACTTCCATGTTCGAAAAGGAAATATCAGTGGCTTGACTGATTCTCTTAATAAATATTCGAAAAAGGGGTACAGTACAGCATGGTTACGTAAACAAACCACATGTTGAATTTAGATCGTATCAGAAAATATTAAATGCCTTAAATATTTAAAAAAAATAACAAACTAAAAATTGATCAGGTTTTTTTAAAAAGAGTATCAGGGATTTTATACGAGCCAGTAAAAAAAATTAAAAATGTGATCAAAAAGACCTGACTACCAGAGACTTCATTTCTATCATCCAGGCCATTCCACTAGTAGATGTTTTGTTAATTTATTTATTAAACATACTCTGCATAATAATCTATTATTATTATTATTATTGTATCATACTCTCACGGCTTATGTTAAAACAAGGGTTTTATCAGAACCCTATTTGTCAGTTTTAGTTCAGTTATTATAATAGGTGTGTTTGATTGATGGGATCAGAATCTACATCAGTCTACATAAAGGAGTACGGGTGGAATTGGTACAAGACTTCAATTATCCTGTAAGTGGAGATCATCCCCTGCTCAGTAGATATTGTGTTGACTGATATCTCAAATCTGGAATACCCAGTAGCCTAAAGCAGGTTCATGTATTTTAGATATTGAAATTGGAAACAATATCCATTGTTTCTAGTCTCAATATCTTAAATCAACCATTGCTTTGGATTGTAGATCCATGGATTTGACAAATGCTGATTTGATTTTCCTTCAATTAAGCACACCTTTGATTAACTAAGTCATTATTATTATTATTATTAATGAAATAGCTACCCCCTCGTATTTCCATACTGTTATTTTGGACCAGTCTGTTTTAGTTTCAATTGTATCGAAACATTCCAAATTAGGCATCAAATTGTTAGGTTACCAGGTTATCTAAAGTAGTTGCCATGGAGAAATATAAATTTTTAAAAATTTATACATGTTAGTACGCAATTTCTAGTGTTTTACTAGAAATATCACTCCCCTTTTATTGTTGAAATTTGAATTAATTATTATTCCCTTAAATGATGAAATAAATTACGAATTGATTGCACGCATCGGAAAACTAGCGATGATAAAAAAAACAAAACAGGACAAACACAACTAAGAATTGTGGGATTGTTGTCTCTCAGTGTGTTGGTTGTTGTGGTGATGTATGAACGCTTTGCCAACATTATCGCACATTTTAAAGTTTGTTCAATTTAATTAATTTAGTTTATTTAGTGTTATTGATCAATTCTTTTTGACTGCTGTCTTTTAATGTCGGCTGCCTGGCAGGCCATTTATTTGGTTACTACTATTACTACTACTATTATTATTATTATTATTAGAATTATTATTATTATTATTATACGTTTCAATGTGTAGGATAGATTGATATTATTATATTTGTTGCAAATTTTTTGATATGGTTTGTTTTCCAGTTAATGCTGAAATATATTTACCAAAATTATAATTTATTTCGTGTGTATATCAAGAGTGCTTTAAGTATGTGCATTTAGACTTCGGAATACACAAGCAAACATATAAATGAGCTTTAAATTTGTTATACAACTATATACAAATGTTTGTCGAATTCTGAGAGTGAATTTTGTTTTTTTTTTTATACTGAATTCAGATTTAGGGAACTAAATTATAATTTTGGTCTATCATGTTGATTAACCCTTTAAATTGCGAGTATTGATTTCCCACCCCCACTTCCTTTATTTTATCATTGGGAAAACAAGTAACAGCTTAGCTGTTGATTAAGTCTTATCCTTAAAAGCTAAAATCTCTTCAACTTGATTGAAAATATAAACCGATATTCAGTTGACCAAGGGGTTTGAAATCTGCATTAAACGAAGTTAATGACTTGTCACATTTTTCACCCATTTTAAAGGGTTAATCAACACATTTTGTTTGCTTATGTTTGATTGGTCAATTTGAAATGACTTGATCTCTGTGAGCCAATCATTGGACAGGAGTAGGTCTTCATATTTATATAGCATCATCGGTATTTTGTGTCCAATGAAGAATTAAGGATAATTTTTACCCTAATACACCAGGATTTTTGTTATTATGAGTGTAACTGAATGGTATTCAATAAAGTATTTTGTTTGCTTATGTTTTTTGTTTCCGAGTTAATTTATTTCACTGAGTGATTGATCATAGGGTGTTCCAGTCTTTTATCAAATTCCAAAATTTATTTATTTCACTGAACTAGAGTGTTATTTCGAGTGCAAATCGAGGATTATTTGTGGACGATTTTCCAGGTTCAGAGACTAATTGCAAGTGAGCACTTGTCAGAACATAAGAGACCTGCTACCACCAGAGAAATGCAACTGGCTATCATTTAGTTTCTGACCAGTGGTCTAGGCTTCAAGTGTACACCTTGGCTTTTCTTATTCAATCCTAAAGACTAAATGCTGACTAACATGATTCAATTTGGGGGTATTTTATCATGGGGGAACCCAGTGAAAACCAAGGGCTATGGACGACACTATTCTTCGTAGTAAAAGCATGCTCCAGACTATGACTCAATGACGGCCATAGTCCCCGCCCCCATTTACTTGTAGGCCTCCACATATCTTACTCACTGACCCACCGTGGCTCCCAACATTAGATGATGGTGAATTTGCAAGCATAATTTTTTCCAACATGTCAATGATAAAGATAAATAATGTAAGTGCTGATTTGTGGTCGTATAAAGCCGTCGTCAACAAGTTCTTGCGAATAATTTCTTCTGGAGTTAAGGCCCTTATTTCCCTTTGTTGCACCTTTTGAAAGAACGCTCAAATGACAAAAGTTATCATCCGTTCTGTATAAAATTTGTATGTATCATTTAAATTAGTGAAACAAAGAAGCCTCTTGAATTTCAGAAAATTGCTGTTAATTACACCTGTTAATGACCCCTGTTTCACTTTGTCGACCAACAAGAAATTACCTGCCATTTATAAATATATCTGCTCATCACCATTAACACAAAGTGAACTCACAAAGAACGGATTGAACACTCATTAAAAAAGATTTCATATTTATGTATATAAATTTACATATGTTGTATATAAAGACTGATAGAATTTAATGATTATGAATGATTTCAAATCCCTTGCAAACTACAATATAATTAAACCTAAATCTCTAAAAGGAATTTCAGTTCAAAAATGGTTCAGTTTTGACAAACAATTGATGAATTGAAAATTGTACTTGAAAACCCCTATGATCGGTGGTCTTAAGTTGAAATGTGTTGTTCTTTTATATCAAAACATAATAAAATGATGCACAACAATTCACTAGAGTAATACAAACAGATGCACCACAATCCATTAACAATGTGACAGATTGTTTAAATTGTAGTTTTTAATCAAAATTAATTATTGCCTGAAATATCACAGTTTCAAAAACAGAGTGATTAGCTCGTTTTTCATAACAAAATTACATTTTGTCACTTATCTTAAAGAGACAATATCACTCATCAAGCAAATAACTAATTTTGAATAATATAATTCGAAACAATCAAACACATCGCAAATTATTAAAACACAAACATTTGTTCTTGAAATGAGATGAAATGGAGTTTAATGTTCTACTTTTCTGCACTGACTGGGCTAGTGAAAACATTCATTTGTTCTTAAAAACCAATAAAAGATTTGTACTAGTTGTAAATTAAAAGTTAATACTGGTAGGCCACAGGCACTTGAAGGGATTAAAATAAAACTTTATTTTAATCCTTTCAAGTGCCTATGTGGTAGGCCTATATTTCAGCAATTACTTGGCAGATTTGTTTCAAATTTTACATCTAATCATATTTAACCATCATTGATATCACTGTGTAAACAAACTCATGTTCAATCAAAACAAAGCATGTCAGATCATAACTAATTACTGGTATACATCTCTGCCTATTGCAGGTCTTTCTTTTGGCCTGAAATGTTATATAAATAATTAATTAAGAGCATAATCAACTCTTGGTACCATCGAACGACAGTAATATCAGTAGATGTAAATAGTGATTACTGTAAAAAAAAAATGGATAATTGAGACTTTGTTTATTATCGTAACGACCGTAGTAATAACAATTAAGGCTAGGCTATAATTGTATAATTGTTCGCCAATATTTAGGTTCTACAGTGTAGTAATTTTCAGTATATTCTCTTTTCAACATCTATTCTTTTACTATTACAGCGAGAACTATTGGCTTTTTATCTAATCTTATCTAATGCCGCTTTAAGATATTATAATTCTTTATATAGATTATATAATTGTTTAGAGAAATTATGTAGTGGGAATCCCATCACATTAAAGTAGTCTCCCTTGATGCCTGTAACAAGTGTTCCACCTATAGCCTGTATTCCATAACCTCCTGCTTTATCCCTGAAATATAAACACATTAATAGTTACTACAGGGGGACCACATCATACATAAAACAATTACAGAAATGAAATGGGGTTTAATGTCCTACTGTTCTGCTCCGACTGGGCTAATGAAGATTGGCATTGACTACGAGGCTAATTTTGCCTTGACAGCAGCACTATGGCTTACTCTTATTTTGAATTCCAACTGCTAATGGATCTTTTACATGCACGCCAATTTGTACACGAGACCTCAGTTTTTCATCCCATCAGAATGACTAGGCAGCTGTCTTTGTCAGGCCCTCCATCCTGTACCACTGACATTGAGGAACTAAGCTGAAAAATCCTGATGATCTTTCTTGGCCAACACAGATAGCAAACCTGTGTCCTCTAGGCTAACAACTAAGCGTCTTACTACCTTAGCCAGTGTGATTCCAATGGAACAGGAAGTCTGGTGATAATAAATGTTTTGGACTGATTGTATAACTAAAATAGACCGGGATAATAAATGTTTTTAAATCAAATACTTACATTGGTTCCCCAGTCTCTATGTAACTACTGATAATCTCCTCTGACATGTCTGTCATAATGACGTCAGTGGCCTCATGAAATATATTTACCCTAAAACCATCACAAACACAGCCAGATTTTATAACTAAAAAGAAAATATAAAAAAGTGAAGAGAAAAGGAGTAAAGTGTTTATAGTTAAAGGAGCTAAATTGCTATTCTTTGCCACCTAGAAATCAAGAGAGAGAGAGAGAAATGGGGTTTAACGGCCACTCTACACAAACTAGGTCATTTCGGGACTAACATATTGGTTTTAATTTTATTTCAATAATTCGCTTGCACGTAGAGTGTCTTTAGCGGTGGGAGGAAATCGGAGTACCCAGAGAAAACCCACGAGGTTGGACAGACGACCCTACTCCTTGCCACATACAACCGGGGATTTGAAACCACACCAGTTGACTCAATGGCAGGCCGTATGATACAGCGCGCATGCTAGCTATTTGGCCATCCAACCCCCCACCTAGAAATGGATTAGCAATATGAATGTTTATAAACTGATTTACATTCAATCTTTTCTATTTTTACTGTAGTTTCTAATCAGCTATGTTTGGTAAAATATGCAAATAATCCAAATTGAATTGCAGTCTTTGACGCCTGGTTATTCCAGTTTACACTGGTAGTATTCTCCTGTAACGTCTGAAAGCATTCTGGCATGGGATACATGTGCAAATTTCAATTTTGTTTGAAATATTGGAAATCAGAAGCCCAAGATAACAACATCAATGTTGATTTAAATTGCCTCCTTTAACAGACTACTAATTTCGTGGTATATTTTTTTGTGCATAACTGTCTACACATTCTTACGGAATGATAAAAACTTCTATTTTCTGAAAATCTAGGATTAATAAAATACATAAATAAGTGTCCACCGGGAAAGATTTCTGGGAAATTCATTTATTGAATGATATAGCAGTTTCTGTACTTTCAGACGAAAGCCTTAATTTCTAGATAAGTTATTAGACTATCCTAATTCCTAAGCATGCAGGTTTCGCCTTATGAGTTTTGTGGCAAAACAATGGAAACTTACTATTTGAGGTTAAAGGTGAAACAAGAACAACACCTGTGTGTACAGTATGACTTCTTCCACTAAATCTATCAAAAAAAAACAAAAATGTATATTATATAGATATATACATGGTAATTATAAGCAGTGTGCTAGCAGTCCAGGCCTGGAGCTATTACATTTCCAATGTAAGTAATTACATTACCATTACTTTTTTAAAGTAACAATTACAATTACTTTCTCATTTTTAGCAACGTAATTCATTACTTATTACATTGAAAGTAATCAATTTTTAGCGATGTAATTGATTACCATTACCTATTACATTGAAAGTAATTAATTACCATTACCCATTACTTTATGACCATATAAACAAACCCTTTTTTTTATATAAACGTTAAAAATTCTTTTTTAAATATTCCAATATTTTGATATACTTAATAGTTAGAAATATTGATAAGTGCCATAAAATATAATGAAAAGTTATTAAAATGTAATTAACCATTACATGATTTTTGGAATGTAATTTATTACGTTTTCATTACTCATTGAAATTATCTATTACTTATTACATTACCATTACTTAAAAAGAATAATGATTACATTCCATTACCCATTACCATTACCCCAGCCATAAGCATCATGCAGGGTCTTATCAACACACAAGACAAGTTCTCTTCTTTTTCTTGTCTTATTGTGAACAGTTTGTTTGTCACAAGAATCAATCGTTCGTGACCATAACTTGTAACTGCATACCAACAGGTCTTTATAGGCAGAGTCAAACTTGTTACTACCAATTCATACACAAGTCCCTGTTTCTTTTTATTAATTTTTGATCAAAATCTCACCCTCTTAACATTCTTTTGGCATCCTCTTTATCTTTCGGCTTTTCATAAATATTTTTATCCATGGCTACCACTGTATCAGCACCAACAATAAGATCGGGTACCCTCTTCAAAATAAAATATAGAAAAAAAATTTCTTTATAGAATATTTTCTAGATCGACAATACATACTGCCCACTTATTTTTTTGACAGAAGGTCTATACCTTTACAGGGGTAAGCTAACTGGATATCTACTATATGACTAGTATGATTGGCCGACGGATTTTTAAGTACTAGTATAGATTTCTTTTTCAATCATATTATGATGTATCAATATTGATGCTTTAAAAAGATACCTACCTCATCATTTTTTAAACATTTTGCAACTTCCAAAGTTTTTAATCGAGCTGTTTCTTTCACATATTCACTTGGATGTGAAAACTGAGATTTGTCTAAATTCTCCTCAAAGGTTGATGGTATCACTTCAAATTTTAATCCCTAGATTGAAGAAATTTAATAAATACAAAAACTTACTTATACTGGTACCCAATTACATGTATATATAATTCAATAAATTTAGTGAAAAATACAAATTTTATGGATAATCCTACAAATTCTAACAAAGTGTATAAATAGTTTAATACCAGCAATAAAAAAGTTACATTCACACACTGGTGACATTGAAATTATTCAAATGGCTCAAGCCATAATGATCATATGATGGCAATAATGTAATTCATAATCATAATGACAACTTTACTTACAATGTTTCCTAAAATTTGTTTCCTTCTCGGGGATCCTGAAGCCAAAACAATTCTTTGTGCATTCAGCACGTGTAAAATTGGTTGCAACATTTTAAATGTTGGAATCTCATTCAACTTCACTGTTGTATTTGTTGCACAACGACCCCACGTGTTTAAATCAAATCAAAACATTGACATCACATGACAGGTGCTATTTCCGTTACCGTTGCAAGCACCGTTAGATCACGTGACCATCACACAAAATCCAACTTTTTAGTAGACTGAGTGTATTTGAATACTTTGATATTATTGAGAGATTATAGCTCAGTCATTTAAACGGAGTGACCATCAAGTATTGTCTGCAAAGAGAAGCATGTGGATTATATAGCAGATTCTGCGTTTATCCATGTTCGACATTTAACGAGATTTCGCGAGATTTATGGATAACGGTGACTTTCACTTTCCAAGATGGTTGGCGTTTGAAGGTCTTCAAGTAATTTCTCGCAAGAATAAACAATTATATTGGGAGCAAGGTCGGTGAAAACGGCACAATTAGGCAAAAGTACCAGATTTATCATATTTCGTTGCGTTAATGCAATATCCACAAAAATCATGCGTTTTCATGTGGTGTATTTTTTTCTTGGAGCCGACATGTCAATTGCCTGATATCTCACGTAGCTACGAGATAAGCGACCTCTTTCGAGTTCGGTTCAGCAGCTTGTAATCGGGCTAAAATATCCATGATTGATGATTTTGACAGGTCTCAGCTGGTTACCCTGAAGCGCATTAAATTAAGCTTTTATTTTGTTAGGCTACGATTCCTACCTGATACCTAAATTTGTATTTTCCCATCTAACAAAATACAATTCTATAATATTTGTGATAGTTAGGCCTATATCATGGTTTTTCTATCCTTATTCCAAATTATTTGATAATATCTTTTAGGTACATTTACCAGTGAGTGATGAGTCGATTTGATCAACTTTACAGACGCCTGTTGCTCTCTAAATTTTTCACCAAAGGATGGGGAAAACCGGAAAATTTAAAAAGGTATAAGAAACTGGATGTATTGAATCTCAATTATCATTTTGTTTCTTGAAACAGCGATATAAGCTTATAGATTTTGAGTTGCAAGATAGATAAAACACAAAATTTTCAGGCAATACAGTTACTAAATTTAACAGAAGTTAAAGTAGCTAAGTCTCTAACTCAATATCATCCAAAATCTTCGACAATGAAAACACAAATGAATTTGTCAATTTAATTTAACATTGATGTTGTGATCTTATCGGGAAAAGATGGGCTTATGATATCCAATATTTAAGACAAAATAAAAGAATTATCATTGGTACACGAATCGTGTACCATAATCCGTTTCAGGCCAATTTTTAACAAGGGACTTGGAGAACGAGGCTAGACGGTGACGCATGGAGAGCATACGCAATAATGTAGACCGGAATAACCAGACGCTAGAGATTGGCATGCTATTGAGATTTCAGGCGTATTTCGCTGAACATAACTGATTTGAAATTAGAGTAAAGACGGAAATGAATGGATGTAAATCAGTTCATATACATTCATATAAGATTAATTTATGCGTTGCGACCCATTTGGGTAAATTTCTAGGTTCCAAATATTAGCGATTTAGCTCCTTTAACAAGTACATTTCAAGAATGATTTTCATGTTGTCTGTAGGCTTATGTTATTTAATGTGACCAATTACTACAATGCAAATTGAAAAAAAAAACCAATTGCAGTATAGTTTGTCACAACATGCAAAATATTTTTAATATTTTTTCCATGAATTAATGAATAGTTACAATACAAGATTATTATCACCAATACATAAAAAAACCCAAAGTACCGGGTATTTAATGAATGCAGGTGATTCAAATTCATCCGGATAAATGCCTGGGGGTTTTGACTGTATAACTGTAGGATCTATAAGCCACAGCAAGGCTAGTTACATTAAATATCATTCATATACCCTCAATTCTACTCTTACACCTGTTTTATCATAGATTGAAAATCATCATCCGGCTGATCCAGGTTAAAATTGAATATGAGTTTTTACATTTCAATTTTCAGGATATTTGAGTTTCGTAAAACCATTTCTAATCGTGAAACATGTAAGCACCTGGTAGAGAAAGACTATCCAGTTCATATAGAAAAAGATGTAACTTACAGTGATTGTCGTATTATGGAAGGATATTTAATATCTCCATTTTGTCGTTATTTACCTGGTATTGCACCTGTAGAAGTAGAAAAGGCCAGGTGAGAAGTTTTTTATAACCAGATTTTTTTCTATTATCATCGTTTTGGTGCCAGTGTTGAGTAGCTCTTGTGAAATACAACAATCTTTTAAAATCTCATTATATTTGTATAAACTTTTGTATTACATGTATGTCTTCTTGCACCCCATAGTACATGTACATATATTGTAGCTACCAGTAACTAAAATCCAACAAGGCAATGACACAAAACACAAACATTGTAAGAAAATTATCAAGCTCTTCAAATTTTGAATTGATTAGCCAAAATGTGAATCTGTCGCAAAAATTTGCTACTCATTGGTTTTAGACTAAATTGAACCCTGTCATGACTGTGAGACTTTTGTTATCAGATCAGCTTGACTCAGACTTTTATTGTAATTGTTAAACTTTAGTCATGACTGAAGGATGTTCGTTATCAAACAAGCCTGACTTATAGATTTGTATTGTAAGTATTAGTCAAACAAAATAGTGGACTAATAATGGTCTTTATTGTGAATTATATTATAGTTTTCAGGTTAGGCTGAATTGTGAATTATATTATTTACACTTATTTGTGATTTATTATATAAAAGTGTTCAGGTTAGACTGTATTGTGGTTTATATTATAGTTTTCAGGTTAGACTGTATTGTGGTTTATATTATAGTTTTCATGTTAAACTGTATTGTGCATTATATTATAGTTTTCAGGTTATCTTACCACGAGAGTGGAAACATCCAAGATTAAAACCTGTTTGTTTGCATCTTGCTGGCACAGGTGATCATGTAAGTATCTTTATTAATGATCTAATGGTTTAGGTTATATGGTGGCCATAAGGTGTGGCATTGAGTCACGTGGTGTTGTTTTGTTTTTCAGCATGTACTTGGCAGGGAGTAGGTTTGACGGTCCATCCAAATGGGTTTTCTCCGAGGTTCATGGGACTCATGTGACTATTTTTGTTAACAAAACCCTGAAGAACTAAGAATTAATTTTGTTTTAGCTTAGTAAAGCACATAATATTTTTTTTTTTAGTTTTTTTGGAGAAGACGAGCCTTGATGGCTCGACCACTGTTAAAAGAAGCTGGAATAGCTTCCATAATACTGGAAAATCCTTACTGTATCCTTTTTTTTTACCAAATATCTTTGATTCATATGTTTCTTGACAGTACCAAGAAATGGGAAAAACGACATTACTGAACATCACATGGCTTATCAGGTGAACAACTGGGAATATGAGCATGGTTTCAATTCTGATCAAACAGTTTTATTAGTTATACCTACCTTTGTCAAGATGGAACAGATTTTATGGAATTTAACCACTTCTGGACTTGTTATATTACAGATTGAACTTTTACAATATTGTAGTTTTCAAGGAATTCCTGTATTGTTCAAAAAAGATTCAGTCAGCTGTATTCTGTTAGGCTGAACATCTTCTATACCCCTAGTCAAATACCCTAATAATACTTTATAGGGTTAGTGCTAGGGACTATGTTGATGTATAACATGTTTATTCTTCCTTTATAAAAGTCGCAGATGGAAGCAGAAAACCTAAGAGTCAAACGTAAGTGTTTTATAGATGCTGTTCCCTATCCAGATTCAGAATTTTATTCTGTTTCTGTCCTAAAAATGGTTTGTATCCAAATCCAGCAACACAAATATGATTTGTGTTTGTGTGGATTCTCCTGATTCAAAATGTTGGTCATCCACAAGTCAGTCTAGTTTTAAACATGGCAATTTAACAATGAAATAAATGAATTCCCTTTTTTTCTGCTCCATGCAGGCTAATGAAAATAGACATATACCATGCAGTGTGCTATGAAGGCAATTTTGCCTGGGCAGCAGAGACACTATAACCTACTCTTTTTTCGAATTCAACCTGTCAAGGACTGGTTTACGTGCATGCCAATGTGTACACATACCTCCGTTCTGCACCACTGACTAGGGTGTAATCATGCTGAAAGTCCTAAGGAACTTTCTCTGCCAACAACAGGATTGGTATTACAGACTTAATTCTTTGAATAACTGTCAGCCTTGAGACCAAATAGACTTCTATTTACACATTATATGCATTAGTTTTATGCTCAATTTTCTTTTTTACATTTCAGGCGATCTAGTCTACATAATGTTAGTGATTTGTTTGTGATGGGCGGGGCATTAGTTCTAGAATCATTGGCTTTATTTAATTGGTGTGAAAGGCAGGGATGGGGCCCCCTCGGATTAACAGGAGTCTCGATGGGAGGCCATGTAAGTTTTACTAGTTCATATTTCACTCTCGTAATAGTCATCTGTCTTAAGTCTGCGTACCAGATGTTCTGACACAGTAACTATACTCTGTCTCATACATGACATTCATCATCACTTCCAGTAAAATGGTGTGATGGTGGAAACCTGGAATTAGGAAGCGTAAATCTTAAGCTTCTGTATAAAGATATTTTCTAATGTGACTGTTGATGATATACTGTACAGTTGTGGTATGTTGTGTGATTATATCAGAGGACGTCCAGAATGTTCTCTGTCTAGATTGTTCTCCATCATGAAATCAATAGAGTGAGAGAGAAATGGAGATTCGCTAACACTCGACACAAACTAGGTCATTTTGGGACTAACATGGTTCAATTTTATTTCAATAATTCCCTTGCCCGTAGGGATTGTTAGCAGCACGATGAAATCGTAGGACCTGGAGAAAACTCATGAGCTTAGACAGACGACCCCAACGCCACTTGACAGATCTTATGATGCAACATGCACACGTTAACCATTGCCTAGATTTTTCAGCTAATACACACCTCAGACCTGACTCATTTTTGCTGAAGTTGACGATAAGAAATGGCGTCAATGTATTTCAGTCCTTTTAATATTAGATATTTTGATTGAGTGTAGTAATATTTATTGCAGATGGCATCGTTAGCAGCAACTAACTGGGATAAACCAGTCAGTTTAGTACCATGTTTGTCATGGAGTACAGCATCTTGTGCCTTTACTCAGGTTTGTATATAATCTATTGTCCTACAAAATGATTGAAAACAAATTATTTTGAATAAAAAGCAGATAATCATTTGAGGAATTTTGATTTCTTTGCAAGTAGAACATTGGTAAAATTGGAGCTCCATAATGAATGGTAGGACGTTAAAGCCTATTTCATTTCATTTCCATAATGACTGCCCCATTAAAGAATTCCATGATAATGTAAATAGAATATGCTGAAAATATCAGTGAAATTGCTCCACTCTGAACCAAGATATAAGATTTTGAATTTATGTAGGCTAGCCTCTATCAACATTACTGAAGTCGGTACAATAAAAAACAAAGTCTTGATTATCCATTTTTACATTTGATTTTTTTTCAAAAAATGTATTCTAATCCGCTGGTGATGGCATCGGGAGTTGATTATGGTTCATATAAGTTAATTGATGTCTAATTGATAATTTAGCTAATATTCAAGGTCAAAAGCAAGACCTACAATAGGCAGATTTAGCTTTTGAATAATGTATGTTTTATATGAATTGAAAACATTCCAACTGTTGGCATACTCTGCAAACAATTTAAACAAGTCAGTGTCGCCTGTAAAATGTTGGTTTCCAATTGATTATAGACTAGGACAAAATATGTGCAACAATTTATCAGTACAAATTCTGATACAACTTGTATCATTGTTTGAGAATCTTGTTCACCATCTTAGCTTTGTGGTCTAAGGGGAGATAATATGACCGTAGGGACCATTGCACAGAGTTACTTCCCTTTAATTATGGTGTATTTGTTTATAGGGTGTATTGAGTGGAGCTATACCATGGGAAGTGTTACAAACACAGTATTTTGAAGATAGTGTTTATGAAGAGGAGATCAGAAACTTGATATATTCACCAGAAGCTGTAAGATTTTTAACATTTAACCCTTTGAAGCTCATAAAAGATGGAAATTTGTGGCATATTATTTGATTGTTAACTCTTTAGCTCTTAGACTGTTTGAAAGCACCTGTAACTAGTATTGCTGAAACTGTCCAAGTCGTGTGATAAGCTTGTATACAGTCCTATATGTACACTGAGAGCTGTTCACAGCTCTTAGACTGTTTGAAAGCACCTGTAACTAGTATTGCTGAAACTCTCCAAGTCGTGTGATAAGCTTGTATACAGTCCTATATGTACACTGAGAGCTGTTCACATATCTTGAACAGTTTGAAGCTATCTAAGGAACACTAGTTGGGGATGTCCAGGGATATTCCGATTTGAGATATCTCATGTTCCGCAGTATTTGACAGCATGGTTTCCCACTTGTCAGTGGTTCATCAGTCCAGTTTCATTTCTGTAATTTCATACAAATTTTCCGGTGGGTTCCCCCTTGTCAGTGATGCAAGACGGCAGGCATGACAAGGATAGTTGTCTAATCTTTCGGATGGAACAAAAAACTGAGGTCCCATGTGCACATTGGCGTGCACATAAAAGATCCCTTGACAGTTGGAATTCGATTTAAGAGTAGGCTGTAGTGCCACTGTCTCGGCAAAATTTCCCTCATAGTATGGTGTATGTCTGTCTTCTTTAGCCCAGTTCGGAGCAGAAAAGTAGGACGTTAAACCCCATTTCATTTTTCATTTCTGTGAGTGGTAAAAACTGAAATTTAAACATTCGTCTTATTTGGTTTCCTTTTGTATTCAGTTTGACCTTAAACTATGCTGTATCATCTTTTGGCGAACTCTTTTTGAAACTAGCAATTTAATTGAAAATGTTTATATTTTGTAGCTGTACAAAGGAGCCTATCCCTACGGACAACAGTTTGTGAAAGATTATCCAGCCAGTATGCATAATTTAGATCAAGTCCTAGAACATTATCGTCAAAGGGGACAAGAAATCATACTGAATGGTAGTGCAAATGCTAATGGTAGCGCAAGTGCTAATGGTAGTCATAGTTACGAATCGGCTCAAGGTCAAAGCTCGACACCAACCAAGATAGCAATTGATACTGAAAAAATATCAAATGTGACTAAAAATGAACAAACCAAAGTGAAATTATCCGATCCGCAGACATTACAATATGCAACATCAAAATCACGATTATCAGTACCAAACTGGGCAGCAAACGGCCTTAAATTGTCCCGAAAAAAAATATCCAAAAAATCATTGACTCAGGAATCTGTTGAGTTTATGCGAGGCGTAATGGATGAGTGTACCCATTTGGGTAACTTCTCGATTCCTGTGGATCCTAGTTTGATTATTATTGTAGCAGCAAAACAAGATGCCTATATTCCACGTAATGGTGTACTTAGTTTAGATAAACTTTGGCCGGGTGCAGAAATAAGATATATAGATTCAGGACATGTGGCAGCCTTCTTGTTAAATATGGATGTGTTTAGGTGAGTACCTACAGTGCCATATTGGGTATCAGGAATCTAATGTTTAAACAAACCTCGAAATAATGGTTTCAGTTGCACCAAATAAAATACATGACAATGGATCAGGCACTAATGAGAAATGAAATAAAATGGGGTTTAATGTCCTACAGTTCTGCTCCAACAAGGCTAATGAAGACGTCATATGCCATACAGTGTGTTGTGAGGGTAATTTTGCCTGGACAGCAGTGGTATCGAATGCCAAGGGATCATTTGCGTGCATGCCAATACAGTATGTACACAGGACCTTGTTTTTTTGTACCACTGCACCACTGACAAGTAGAAACCACGCCTGAAAATCCAGATGCACTTCCAATGAAGATCGAACCTGTGCCACCAGGCCAGTGCCTTACTCAGTTTGACACTGTGGCCCCTAAGCACTAATGAACAATAGTACCTGATATATTTAACCATGTGGCTAACGTGTATTAAAGATGCAATAAGTTTTATATAGATAAAGTGCTGGCCGTTTTTGATATAAATTATAATAGTTTAGAAATAGATAATGAGTGAAGTTATAAGCGTTGGAAGTTGTAGATTCGTAGCAATGGTAATGGACAAATGAACAAAGTCTTGATTATCCCGTTTGAAATTAAATTTTTAAATCGCTTGTGTATTCTAATCCATTTAAATATCTGCCATCTGATGGTCAAGAAAGTTGGGCATGTTAATAAATGTCTAAATAATAGGTTTTATAACATTTAAAGCCAACCTAAAGACCAGCAATAAGTAGATTTAGTTCTAACATAATGCATCTTTAATATTACACAGGATTCCTTCTTCTGCTATAGACCATTTGGCTCAAGCAAATTATTAAAAGAAAATATTATATGTTAGTTCAAAAATGATGGTACGGTAGTTGTGTTGTCTGAACACAAATATTATCTTTATAATTATGCCGACATTTACTTTGTGTCATTAAGAAAATATCCTGGAAAAATGTATAATTCGTGATAACATAACAGGTCAGCTAACTTACGAGAATATCTAACTGAGAATTAATATGTTTTTGTGTTTTTTCAGAAAAGCAATCATCGATTCATTTGACCGTCAAACGAAGAAATATTACAGTTGACAGAAGTTGAAGACAGCGTGTGTGTGTTAAGAGATTAATGGTTGTTTTTATATATTACATACATAAAGCCAGTAGTATTCATTTTAAACTTATTTAATGAGCCAGCATCTTTAGCAACTATTTGAGATAATAGATTCAAATTGATTGGGCAAATCATTGATTTTAATTACATGTATAAATGCTTGAATATACAGTGAAGTTATTAAAATGCAGTTTATGAATTGATTGTGACTTTAAACTATTACTATTCTTTAATACCGGCAGTGATTTGACATTGTTGATGATATATTTTAAGGCTTCATTTACATTTTAAGTTCTAGCCAGGTCCCTATGCGACATCATTATGGATTGCTCAGATGACTTAGCTACTGTGGACATATGTTCTGTTGCGTGGGAAACGGTGGTTATTATCTACATTAGATGTAATATTTAATGTATACTAATATATTTATTGTTTAATGTCTGCATATTTTGTGTCTTGTCCACAGGTTTGTCTTATCGTGTAGTATGGTCCTCAGGTACTTACTAATAGACCTATACACACCTTAAAGCAGCCATTGACTAGATTTTGTTTTGCTGTATAAATGAATGAAGTATTATTATGAATAATTGGTTATTTTTAAAACATGGCATAAAAGGGGCAATAAGATAATTTATATATTTCCCAAAGGATGATTTTATAAAAGTATTCTATTTGTTATGTTTGTCGATTTGTTAATAAAAAAGAATGATATATCTTCAATTTGGTTGTATGGCTTTTTCTTTTCAATGACTGACCATCTTATTCCGACCCATATATCTACTTGCACTTGTATGCCAGAATTTCAAGTAACCTTTTGTGACAAAAAACTTGAATACAGAACCAAAATTGATAAGATTGGTTCTGTTAGTTTATTGAAGCTAATACCTTATAGGGTCAATACTTATACATGGTAAAAACAATGCAGTGAACCTGCATATTATCAAGTTCTGCGCCCAAACATTTATCAAGCCCATACGCCTATGAAACTATCAGAACTTTACCAACGGTTGAATTTCTTACCATCTCAAAACTTGAATTAGAACCAGTGCTCTCTAAGCTCTGTAACTTGAAAGAAAATATTAATAAAAAGCCAAAGTCCAACCAAACCATATCACAGTTCAATATGAACCAATTGAATGATTTGATTCCATTTTTTAAATGTTTTAGATTGGTGTGCACTGTAATAAAATATGGCTGACTTTGTTGAATATTGTATTTATTTTAGATCACATTAGTCTGAAATTTTGTACTGGTTCTAATTTTTCCTCAATCAGTTGATTTTCTATAGCCAAACAGACAAGCAACACGTTTTATTGTAGGAATAGTGTTTTAAAACGTAATTCTTAAAATACATACATTTATGGAATAAATGACAAAAATATTATTGCCAGTCAATATGATTGATATGAGATTTTACATAATAAAAAAAAATAGGTTGCCAGGCAACGAAACATATGCCCACACAGCAGCCAAATCGTCCGGGCAGTCAACAAGAGTTGTCGCATATTAAGGAATTATCAGAAAATCATAAGAATTTGTTTGGTTTTTATAATCAAACGTTTTTTTTTTAAATCAGATAATAATTGTGACCTCCAGAGGCACCACAAGCTAAAAAGGATGATTTTTCGTACAATCAGGGGACATAATTCAGGAAGTAATGACCCGATGGGCGCAAATATCGAAAGGAACCAAGATCTTTAGGTTATAAACATACCTGTCAAGTTTCATCAAAATCGATTCAAAATTGTGACCTCTATAGGGTCCACAACCTTGATATAACATATTTTCACACTATTCGTGTACAAACGGCGGCCATTTTTTCCGTCAATTTTGGTCCGATTTTCACAAAATTAATACTCAACCTTCATAACCATGGAATGGTGATATAATCAAACGTTTTTTTAAATCGGATAACAATTTTGACCTCCAGAGGGACCACAAGCTAAAAAGGGCGAATTTTTGGACAATCAGGGGCCATCATTCAGGAAGTTACGATCCGATGGTCGCAAATATCGAAAGGAACCGAGATCTTTGCGTTATAACCATACATGTCAAGTTTCATCAAAATTGTGACCTCTATAAGGTCCACAACCTTGATATAACATATTTTCACACTATTCGCGTACAAACGATGGCCATTTTGTCCGTCATAACCATGGAACGGTGATATAATCAAACGTTTTTTTAAATCGGATAACAATTTTGACCTCCAGAGGGACCACAAGCTAAAAAGGGCAATTTTTCGGACAATCAGGGGCCATAATTCAGGAAGTTACGATCCGATTGGTGCAAATATCGAAAGGAACCAAGATCTTTGGGTTATAAACATGCATTTCAAGTTTCATCCAAATCGGTTCAAAATTGTGACCTCTACACTGTTCACAAGCTAAAAAACGTGATTTTTCGTACAATCAGGGGCCATAACCTATGAAGTTACAGTCCGATACATGCCAATATCGAAAGGAACCGAGATCTTAGGGTGATAAACCTATGTTTTAAGTTTCATTGAAATCGGATAAAAATTGTGACCTGTAGACTGTTCACAAACAATTGTGGACGGACGGACGGGGACGACAACAATATACGTCCACATGAAAATGTGGGCGTATAAAAATATTTTTATCAGTTAATAAAAACAAAACTTTTATGGAGAATATAAACAATTTTCTAAATCCAGTAATTAATTGTATTCCAGAAAAGATTTTTCTTTTATTTGATGTTGGCAATTACTGTGTTTTTATTACACATTTATCACTGGAATTGAATATCATTACAAACTAAATATAATAGTTTATAATTAAATATAATTGATTATAACAACTATTTGTCGTAACCTGAAGTGGACGTTTATCTCAATTTCCAGTGGTACTTTATCCTATTAGTTTCGTTGATTTTATCGCAAAGCATAATAATAAATATGTATGACAATAATATGCAAATAATATATAATGAAAATTTAATGTATAATTTTGAAGGTAAAATAAGTTTGCAAGTCCTGATTTATGCATACTTAAATACAACAAAACATATAATGTAAACATATATATTATATAAATAACACTACAACATTACTAATATAGTGTATTAATTTCAACACACTTTTCTTAATATGTTAAATATTATCCATTTGTAGCAGCGTTACTGAAAAATGTGACCCGTTTCTTGTAGCATTGTAAGTAAATACAACATATTTCTAGCAACATTACAAGTAAGTGCCAAATACTGTTAGTATCATTACAAGCAAATATATGCCACTTGATGTGACATTATTATTAAGTGCAACCTATTGCTAGCAGCATTACAAATTACCATATTGTAACTTCATGTGGCATTACTAGTAAGTGCAACCTACTGCTAGTAGTATTACAAGTAGCCATATACCACTTCATCTGGCATTTTTAGTAAGTGCAACCTACTGCTAGTAGCATTACCAGTAAATGTTATGTGGCATTACACTTAAGTGAAACCTACTGCTAGCAGCATATGCCAAGTAAATAGGTGCAACATATTGCTAGTAGTATAACAAGCAAATATATGCCATCTCCTGTTGCAGTACTAGTGAATGCAACCTACTGCTAGCAGCATTACTGGTAAACATCCATTTTAGTAGCATTGTATTATAGTCTAGACTGACCCCAGGTTAATACAAATACTACTTATTTGGACATCCACAATGATTGTCACCTTAATCGTGTCACTTATTTATGTGACCTGCTAATCCAAGCCAGTGTCAGTAATAGAAAATTAACCAATTGGGTATTTTAGATCAAATCCCACCACAAAAAAATAAAATAAAACAAATTGAAGTATTAATAAGATCTATGTAAGTATTGTGTACAGTTTTAGTAAAACATGAACAATGAGAGAACACCAAAATATCACAGTTAATTAACATTAAAAATAATCTTTGATACACCTGTATTTAGTTGCATTCCTCTGACAAGGTTTAAGTGTCAAGGATAAGGATTAGACTACTCTACCACACATTTGTACATGGAGTCTCTAAAAGCTAGATGTAGCTTACAGTCTTCGTGTTATAGAAAGGGGGGCATGAATCACTTTATGGAAGATTGCTCATAGATTGCATACTAATAGGATTATTATGGTAGGAATATCAGTGATTTGATTGCAACATCTAAGTAGCATTTAAAGATATATTCCTTCAAGCAGAATTGAATCAGGTTAAATGCATATAATTAGGTCACTACATGCATATAATTAGGTCAATACGTGTCGGTAATTAGGTTAATAATGCATATAATTAGGTCAATACAAGAATATAATTAGTTCAATACACTATGATTAGGTCAATAAGTCAGTAGGCCTATATGTGTATATTTAGGTCAATACAAGTATAAGAATATAAAATTAAGTGGGTTATTTTTCAATATAATATGACATACCATATTACGAAATAGCTCATAAGATAAATTTTCCGTAGTAGTTGGAATAGCATATATTTACAGTAGATGGATATTGTACAAATATATCAAAATGACTTAGTATGTTTTTGATCACAGTTGATTGATATTTTAACTAATAGTAATAGTTAATAAACTGCTGCCATGTTCATATAATTACTGGGTTACTGGCTTTGTAAGTTTCAGGTTTAAATTACGAAGACCATGCAGATAATTGCAAGTCAATATTGAATATATATAAGTATTGTATTAAACCTTGCATGGAACAATTATTGGGTCTGGTAGGAGAATTGAATATATTCAAGACTGGACTACACCTTATTGGGTCTAGTATTGTACTGAACTTTGCAGAGAATTGGGTCTAGTACTATACTAAACCATGCAGAGAATTGGGTCTAGTACTATACTAAACCATGTAGAGAATCGGGTTTAGTATTGTACTAAACCTTTAGTAATAGACTAAACCTTGCAGATAATTGGGTCTAGTACTATACTAAACCTTGTAGAGAATTGGGTCTAGTACTATACTAAACCATGTAGAGAATTGGGTCTAGTACTATACTAAACCTTGCAGAGAATTGGGTCTAGCTTTATACTAAACCTTGTAGAGAACTGGGTCTAGTAAACCTTGTAGAGAACAATTATTAGGTCTACTCGGAACATTGAGTATTGTACTAAACCTTATTGTAGTTAATAATCAGATCTATATTGTAATTTAACAATTACTAAATTTAATTAATGATAAAACAATGAAATTCAATAATAACATCTCTCACTTTTGTATTTTAAATCTCTGACCGTCCCAGAATTCTTTTATTGCTAATCATATAGAACAGACAATAGCCTACTATTATCAATCTAATATAAATATGATAATTTTAATTTCTATGACTATGTATGCAATGTGAGGTGAGAGAAGCTCGTCAGGACAGATGCATTTCTGACTATTCTTTGATTCTGACCTGTGGGAGCTGGGGAGGTCTTTTGGTAAACCGTTCACTTTTCAGTCAATGTACAAACATTAGAGAATGAGACCATATATTAGAGAAATATAATTGTAAAATGAAAAGGCTTGCAGTTTACTTCAGAATACTATAAAACTCATATTAGTTAATGATTGATTCATTCTCAAAATTTGGGTGACAAAAATTTTTTTTCTGGCAAATACCCTCAGCTCTTTTTGTGTACATGCCAATGTGTACATGTTTGGAAATCAGTTATTAATCACTTCTATGAGAACAGGAAACGAGAAAGTGTACCTATAAAAATCACAACTTACATTGTACATTAACAACATAAACTAAATTATGGTATTATTTTTCTAATATTAAAACAAAATAACAATAAATATAAAAATCAACAGTGATGCAGAAGCTTTCAGAAAATATTTCTACATTTACATATCAGCATTTATATCACAATTTAGCATTTTCCATTATGAATAAAGTGAGCAGTGGCATGCAGAGAGAGCGATAGAGAGAGAGAGTATTCAATTAAGTCTTATTGAAATTGTTGCTGTTAAAGGAGCTGAATCGCTAACATTTGGGACCTAGAAATTGACAGAAGTGGGTCGCAACGCATATAATACTGTTATATGAATGTATATAAACTGATTTACATTCAATGGTTTCTGTTTTTACTCTAATTTCAAATCAGTTATGTTCTGTGAAATAAGCCAACAGTCTAAATCGAATGCAAATTTCTAGTTTCTGGTTATTCCAGTCTACATACGCTGTTTGATGGAGTACAATGTGTCTAGCCTCGTTCCCCAAGTATCTTGCTAGAACTGGGGCTGAAACGCATTGTGGTACACGATTCGTGTACCAATGGTAAAATGTTTATTTTGACTTAAATATTGGATATCAGAAGCCCATCTTTTCCTGTAAGATCACAGCATCAATGTTGATTTAAATTGACAAATAATGTGTGTTTTCAAAGTTGTAGATTTTGGATGATATTGAGTTAAAGATTTAGCTGCTTTAACTTTTTTGTATCAGCTGCCCAACTTAATTTGAATTAAATGTTAATTTCATCTTTTTTAGCACATGACTTTTCACTATACTCAATATTTGGGGCTTGGGGACAAACGATCAATGAGATGGTCCCAGGTATTACCAAATCTCTGCACACCACTGAAAGGGAGGGTTTTATGAACATAGGACAGTGTGAATCTCCCAAAGGTTATCTGATCTTTTTTCAGAAAAGAAAACAAAAGAAGATGGTTCAGTAAGGGTGTGTGAATTTTATGAGGGGGCGGATCATAAAAGGTGATGAATGATTGACTGATCAATGCTCATGATGGAATAACATAAGTGAGTCAAATATTCCTTTTGACTAAATCTAGGACATTAAAGGGCCAAGGTATAACTTGTGCTTACAAGAGATTTTGTTTTTGTTTAGTTTGAACAATATTTCTAGCAATGGAATAATTAGCTGCTGCTTTGATACCATGTTTTAAACATCTCTCTTTTGCCATAACCATATTTTCTACCTAAAATACACATATTATATTATATTAAAGCCAAGAAAGTCAAAACATAATTATTTCTATTTCTATTACTTAATAGGATGTCAAATCACTACTATACCATTATAGTAAAAATTGGAAAGAATTTCAACTTGCCGAAGGTACATGGAATTTGTATCATTTCTTTTCCCTGAATAACTAAGTATACACAATGAAAGAGAGAGAGAGAGTGGAGAGTGGAAGTGGAGAAAACCTTCAAGTTCAGATAGACGACCCTGCTCCTTGTCACTTGTAAGAGAGGAATCAAAACCAAGCCACTTGACTCAATCACACACTTTATGATGCAATGCACATGCATTAACCATTAGGTAATACTCCCCCCCCCCAACCTTCCGTTTCTTAGACCACCTGAGATAAGTGAATAGCATTCCGGAGTATAGGGTCATTTACTAGTTCATTTACTAGAAGTCTGGCGAGTTGCAGTTTGAGTCCTGCTGTACAATTCCAAACTTAAAGACTGGATGATTTAATAAATATGACTACTATACCTGATGAGAATCTGCCATGACAACTCCCATGTTCATCAGTTTATTTCGTGTTTTCTTCATATCCTCCATCATTACGCCTTTACTAGCATCTTCTATAAATGTTGTACGGAAACCATGTTGTGTTGCATGTGTTGCCGTAAAACCTGAAAACATCATAGAACATAATCTCAATTCTTAAAGATTTATTATGTAAAATTTGGATATAATCTGACAGTTCTTGCTATAATAGTAACAAAATAGATAATAAAAAGGGAATTGAGCTCATTCTGAGCAGAGTAGTCTGCATTGTCATGGTTACCATTGTTACAATAAGACTTGATTATCCATTTTTTAATTAAATTTTTAACTGGCAATTGTCTAATTCCACTGAAGATCAAAACTATCCAATGATCTTGAGAGCTGATTATACGCTTGGCATGTGAGTAAATCTCTAATTAATCATATCTATAATTTGAAGCCGAATGAAAGATCTGCATTAGTCAAATTAAAGTCATACTAAAACTTTGGATTCACTTAACTAAACATTTACATTTTGACAAAAGAAGTGAAGTGTAATGTACTACCATACTTTTCAACACCAATTTGTCTAGGGGGTCACGGTGGCTAAGTGGATAAGGCGCTGGTTCGCTAGCCTGGAGGCCGTGTGTTCGATCCCTGCATTGGCCGAGAAAGTTCATCTCGATTTTCCGGCGTGATTTCCCCTTGTCAGTGATGCAGAAGGAGGGCCTGACAAGGACAGCTGCCTAGCTGTTTGGATGGGACAAAAAACCGAGGTCCCGTGTACTTATTTGAGTGCACGTAAATGATACCTTGGCGGTTGGAATTCGATATAAGAGTAGGCCGTAGTGCTGCTGCCCGGGCAAAAATTCCCTCATAGCACACGGTATGGCGTATGCCCGTCTTCCATTAGCCCAGGTTAGGTGCAAAAGAGTAGGACATTAAACCCCATTTCATTTCATTTCCAATTTGTCTAATGAAATGCCTACATCATACAGTGTGCTGTGAGGGTAATTTTGATCCTACAGCAGCACTATGGCCTACTCTTATTTTGATTTTCAACTGTTTGAGGATCTTTAATGAGCTGCCAATGGAATCTACAAGATCTCAAATTTGTTTTCCTCATCCATATAACTAGACTCATTTCTGTAATAGGCCTTTCCGGGATGGAAATTCTGATCTCCTACTTAGTGTCATATTGTGGTATCTTGTATATTATTGTAGTCTGAAACCTGATGTTTAAGTAGGCATAAGTTATCTCCCTTATGTTGTAGTTCTTCTGCCTCTTGAGTAATAAAGACAGAGATTGGAATTCTAACATGGAGAATGGTTGTTTTTCACTTTCAACCATAAGTTTGTGAGAGCCAAGGATCCAAATATTTCTCTCAGCACCACTATGGTTCAACCTTTGCTGATTTGCACCTGGTATATGTATGGTGCACTTCTATGGTAATTTGTTCATCTTGTTCATGGGACATCATTTTTTGTTCCCCTTTTTGTTTTGAACGACTTGCCACACCACATCACTATTCAGTCGAAGATATGATAAATATCTCAAATATCTGACGAGAGTGACAATTAATGCCAACCTGACTTGAACAATCTTGTTAAGCTCTTCTAGACTCACACTTTAGAGAAGAAACACCAACGAAACAGTAGAGCACCAACGAATCGCAGAGCCATCACAGACATTGAAAGAATTTTGAGAACTATAATTTAATAATTCTAAAACAGAACTAGTTAGTGATTTATTCACTATGTGTAATTGTAATAATAATGCTGATAATAATAAAAAGATCAACGACAAAATCAAAACAGTTTTGTTGTAAATTTGTCTGATACACGCTGCTTAATGAAATGAAATAAGCCAACTGTCAAAAATCCTTTTCTTTAGCCCCATTCATATCCGGACAGGAAACTCTGGCTTAGTTTTTACTTGGGGAGGCGTAATGTATATTGGCATGAAGGTCAGGCTTTAAGTCGGCTCATTCCAATATGGGTGTGGGCTTGTGGGGGCAGTTAAATCATTGTTCATGAGAATCTAGTCTACCATGCCTACAGATAATTGTCCATCAATGTTCAGAACGTCTGATTCGAACTTTTTTTCTCATGGAATTTACTCCTCCCTGAAGCAAATATACGCTGAACATGCATGACACCATGTATACGCATATAGCATGTCCTTATACCGTATATATGTGTATTATAATTCGTTGTAAACCGCTAACCATATCCCCGTTGTTCGAACACAAGTATTCACAGTGTATACCGAATTATGTATACCGTATACCCCTATGTAATAGCAGTCTAAAGTAACACTATGCAGATATTAGACACAACAGGCCAAAACCAGTCACACTACACTTCAATTTTAAAGGACATCATGTAGAAATGTTATGATTAAAATTATACAGTTTTTCAAGACTGGTCCAGATAATGGCAAAAAAATTATGTCATCCGAAAAGCCAATGAAATCAAATGGATTCACAAGAACATTTGCACCAGATGGCATTAACATCTGACAAGTGTAAACCTAGCTTGAACAATGTTGTTAGGTTCTTCTAAACCCAGCCTAATCAGTCAAATGTCAATAAACTGAAATTCAATTTTTATACTCACCAACACAGATATCATATGCCAGGCCACAAATATAAACATCAGTTACATGATGCTTGACTAAAATATTAACCAACTCTGTTTGTGATAGTTTACCATTATCCCAGAATGCTGAGTAACTATCTATGTCAGGGTTCGTTCCTTTATTTACCATAATACCTTTATTTACAACCTGTTAAAATACACAGTCATGTTAAAATACACTCCTGTTGAAATACACAGTCATGTTAAAAAACACTCCTGTTAAAATACATAGTTATGTTAAAATACACATCCATGCATTCATGTTTTTGTTGAATTATCATCAATAAATGAAGCAAGTCTGTTATTGTGGAAATCCTCAGTGCCTGTAACGCTGGCTCACTAACAAGCCGGTCCATAGGTGGGTGGGTGGGTGGATGGGGGGGGCATGGTTTCTCCTAGCTAGTGTTGCAGGACAGCAGGTCTGACAAGGATAGCTTCTAATCATTCAGATGTGATGAAAAACAAGATCTCATGTACACATTGGCGTACATGTAGTAAAAGAACCCTTGACAGTTGGAATTCGATATAAGAGTAGGCTTTCAAAATCTTTTGCTTGTTTTTACTTTAGACTATGGTACCTAAGTACTACATTATACTATAACAACCTTCAGATCTGGATGGAGTTTTGAGCCTTCAGTATTTTGAACACAATGTCTGGGCCATAAAACTTGTTCAGTTTTTGGTGGACCCAAAAATTCTACTGCATCCATTACATCTACTTCTGATTTCTGTAACAAAAAAAAATATGAATAGACCTACTCTTTTTGTGAAACAGATTTATTATAAAGAAAAACATTATCTTGAAAAAGCCAGAAAGTGACAGAACTCATGATGATGTCGTTTGGTTTGATAGCATGGTGAGCACTGAGAACTATGCTGATTCATGCAAGACTGACGCCAAGGCAGTAGTGCTGAGACTCATTTTTTGTATTTTCTTTCGTTTTATATACTGTATTTTATATATTATCCAGTTTCAATTTACTTGTAACACGGACAGGAGATTTTCCTTTGTTCTTTTCGTTCAATAAGCAGATTGTTTTACCTCTACTAAACTCACTGGGGCGTAACTGTGCAATAACTAGACATTTTCAGTGTTATTGCACACGTTTGCTGGTTTACGATAGTTATAGTAGAAATCATATAGAGAAGTGGGGTGGGTTTTTCGTGCAATAACAACAATCATGTTGAGCAGGTGTCAGTCATACAAGTCAGTCATAGCACGCTTCATTCGTTACCCGTTTTAACACCTCGACCTAAGGTGTCTGTGTTTAACCTGTTAACTCATAGCCGTGCTATATATATAACTTATCTGACAATTTTTTCTGGTCATGTTCTTAGTTGTGTACTGTCAACAGCCAATGAATAGGCAACTGTTCCAATGACACCATGACTGTTTATAAATGCCCAGCAATATTGTGCGTAACAGAGTTAACATCAGCCTTCTGAACATCAACCTTGTTTACTGAACATCAACCTTGTTTACTGAACATCAACCTTACTGAATATATCCCGTCTTCATCAGAGCAGAAAAGTAAGATGTTCAACTCCATTTCATTTAATATTTTATAGAAAATCAGAATCATAAATTATGAAATGACATATAGATTTGTGTTGTGATTAACACCAATTGATCATATCCTTGTCTAAAAGCATACTTCTGCTCGATTCAAAATCTCTAAATGGTTGGTTTTTACAAATTCTGAAATTTAAAGTCATATCAGGTGGTCTAGATCAAGTAAGTATGTCCTGCCACATGCATAACACCTATCACTACTTACATGTACATGTATGGTGAAACATGGTGATATTTTTTACTTGGAATTCAGAAGTGGACACTACTGGGGGATTTGTCGTCCAATGATGAATATATTTATAGTACCTCTTTATTTAAAGGTGTGAAAGGACGTAAGGATCTGTTATCATAAAATGATATGTGGTTCTCTGGATGCCAATCTAACGAATATATCACTACATCAAAAGGCACGGTGTCTAGTAAGTTGTTAATAGGGGAAATAACTGAGGCACCATCTTGTTGAGCAGGACAACATTTTAACGCCAGACTTCCCGTAATAAAATCATTCTGTACATCAACTACGATAAGAGCTGTCACTGGTTTTAATACCTGTAAGTAAAATTCAAACAAAATCAATTATCATCATCTACTTATGATAAAGGGTTAATACATTTTGGAAAGAAATAAATGAAATGAGGTTTAATTAATGAATGTCCTATTATTGTGATCTGACTGGGCTACTGAACACGGGTATATGCACGTCATGCAGTGGTCTATTTCATACATGGGATCTCGGTTTTTCATCAGTGATACAAGATCATCTAATGGTATAATATAGACCAAATTTGTACTGTGCAAAAAGTACCATCTTTACCTTATGGTTATAATGTTCATTAAGAAATTAAAGCCAAGCAATGGTTTAATGAGAATTATTGATTTGTCCACTGGAATTTGTTTTGTTTTTTTTGTGTGTCAAAAATTAAATCTGAATAACAAATGATATGAACCTGTTTTAACCAATATCTCCAAACATCAGTAAATTCTCTGAGATTTATCTTTTCATCCTATAAACAAACATAAACAATATTACATTTTTCATTTACTCCTTCTAATCATAAATACAGCATTCCATTACCAGGCAACAAATGTAAGCCACCAGTAGCAGTTTAATTGGTGGCTTTTAAGTTTTCAGGGGCAACAACTATGCATAAAACTGTTGGCAAATAATGAGCAGAACAATTGCATTAAGTTTGAAAAAAAAAAACCTCAAAGAGCGGTAACTATATGAGAAAAAAACACATTTTGTGAATATAAATTTAGACAGGGTTCCTCCTAAGGACAAGCCAAACAATCTTAGCAATATTTAAAAATTTAAACATCTCTGATACATAGAGTGTTGACAAGGTTTCAATGACAGGGGAAGTAACTATAAACAAAAATTGGGAAAGGGTTTCTCTAGACATGATCTTACTCACACACTGTGGTACAATCAAGTAAATGTAGTAAAAACACTTGGCTAACTAGGGCATACAATTTATATTTGATCACACTCATTGCGGTGGCCGGTGGTACATCATGATTTTATGTTGTTCATGGCTATTAAAAATGAAAAAGAAATTAACAAACCTTATCTGTATCAAATATCTTTAATAAAGCCTCCACTAATTTTAGGGATATCTCCTCGGATTTGGTGGTATTATGACCATTTTTAAAAACATCTTTAATTAAAGCAAAGAACTCTTCAGAGTCCAAAAATCCATCACTAAAAATAAAAAACAAACTACATGTAATATTATAATCCTTCATTGTAATATAGTTTTAATCTAATCTGAAATCTAAAATTCAAACCTTGCTTTAATTGTCCTCAGACATTTTCTTAGTTTATTGGGGCCCCAGGCAATTATTACTTTGAATTTAGTACATTGTTATTCATGAAAGGTTTTTAAATATTATAATTATAACTGTTTATATAATATATTACTGTTATTTTTCTATCTTGGAGTTGATACAAAAAAACATTTATATTAATGTGTGTTGTGTATATCATATAATTCTGTATATTGTTGTTATCTATGTGCCATATTATTACTATATGGGGTATCATAAATAATAACTTTACCTGAGAAGGATAAAGGATTAGGGTGCAGAATTGTACACTATTGAATGGGGGTGGGGGGGTACAAATACAGTAGAAGGATACAATCGTGTACAGTAGACTTGAAACAATTATATTTTCTGTGAAAACACTGATTTCAATTAAAGTGCACATAAAGTGGTTTTGAAAATTTTTCTATGTGAGCAGTCCATGGTTATTTTATCCACTTTACGGCAAATTCACATCAATCCGACTAAAATTAATTCAGCTATCTTCACTCAAAGTCGTAAAAATAGACCTCCCGTAAAAACGACTAATTATTGAAAACACTCTTAATCCCCTCAGATGCCAGTGACGTCACAGTGACCGAATGCATATTCGGAATGTTTATTCCTTAATTACCTGTATACACCCGGCGTGTGTATTCATTAACGCCTGACTGATTCCTTAATCCCCCTAATTAAATAAAACAATTGACTACGGAATAATTTGTTTTATAATCCATTTTAATTCAAGATCCAATTTAGAATTTGTTTCATAATGTACGGCCGTTCTGTTTTTTCACGGCAGCGATTTTAATACACTCTACCATCGTGTGCAGTCGAAACGATTCGAGATACATTTTCGTCAGAAGAGTATTGTGGTACTAATTTAGAATTTGTTTCATTATTTACGGTCGTTCTGTTTTCTCACAGCAGCGATTTTAATACAATCTACCATCGCGTGTAGTACAAACGATTCGGGATACATTTTCGTTAGAAGAGTATTGTGGTTCTAATTTAGAATTTGTTTCATAATGTACGGTCGTTCTATTTTTTCACGACAGCGATTTTAATACAATCTACCATCGCGTTCAGTCCAAACGTTAGAAGAGTATTGTGGTTCTAATTTAGAATTTGTTTCATAATGTACGGTCGTTCTATTTTCTCGTATTGTGGTTCGAATTTCCCCGAGTAAAAGAGTACAGGAGTAAAAAGATGTGGTCACGCAAAATATATCATAAACGTCAAACATGATTGAAACGAGATTTGTAAATGACGAGAAGGGTCACCTAACTATCTATGTGTATCGCAAGTGTAGTGTCGTTTATAGCTGTCATTAATCAATCAGACTAAAGTTGCACAGAGACTGGGTCATAAATTAATTCTTAAAAGAATGTTGATTAGGTAATCATCTTTTTTTACCCCGGCCAGATCAATTAACTTTGCTCACCGATGTTTTTGTAATAAAGTAGCCTCGTATTATTTGTTGATTGGTGTTTAAACATCTAAATATAAATCATTCGATGGATATAAGTTTGTGATAAGATAAGGTTATATTGTCTAGCATCATTTAACTTTTTAAAGAATAAAGGTATTTTACAATTAAATTAGTGTATTTGATATTCATTATTACAAAAACATCGGTGAGCATAGCTAATTGATCTGTCGGCGTAAAAAAAAATGATAACTACGCTTCTAAATTAGAACCACAATACTCTTCTGACGAAATGTATCTCGAATCGTTTTGACTTCGCACGATGGTAGAGTGTATTAAAATCGCTGCCGTAAGAAAACAGAACGACCGTAGATAATGAAACAAATTCTATATTAGAACCACAATACTCTTCTGACGAGAATGTATCTCGAATCGTGTCGACTGCACACGATGGTAGAGTGTATTAAAATCGCTGCCGTGTGAAAACAGAACGACCGTGCATTATGAAACAAATTTTAAATGGACCTTGAATTAAAATGAATTACAAAACATATTATCCCGTAGTCAATTGTTTTATTTAATTAGGGGGATTAAGGAATCAGTCAGGCGTTAATGAATACACACGCGGGGTGTATATAGGTAATTAAGGAATAAACATTCCGAATATGTATTCGGTCACTGTGACGTCACTGGCGTCTGAGGGGATCAAGAGTGTTTTCGATAACTGGCAAAGTCGTTTTTACGGGATACGACTTTGAGTGAAGATAGCTAAATTAATTTTAGTCGGATTGATGTGAATTTGCCGTAAAGTGGATAAAATAACCATGGACTATCAATCTAGAAAAAAATTTGAGGCCATTTGATGTGCTCTTTAACAATTCAAATGTGTTTGATGTGTATTACAATGTGCTTTTCAATGAGGGAGTAATGCGGGACAGCCATCTATTCATTGAACTTGGTAAAATAAATATGAGGTTATTGCTGGGCCTGGGTCATTGATTATATAACTTCAATAGCTGGTTTACCCTATAAGGTACTATTGTCAAAGCAGTTGAATATAAGTGTACTGTTCTATAATGTCGTCAATAATGCCCTGTGGCTTTCAGCTATATATACAATTATACATGTAGACCAACAGTGTTTGTATAGTATTTTATATTCAGATCATTCAAATCCCTGCCCTACTTTGACTTTAGGTAAACAAAGAAAAAAAACCTGATAGATCATGATGAATATGACTATTTTCTCCTGAGGGGACAACAGAAATGAGTTAACTTGATATATTTCAATCTTGGATTTTTGTGATTATAACAAATAAAATAAGATTATAACAAATAAAATAAGAAGACATTATTTTCCACATAATTTTAGCCTTGTTTTATTATGACAAAATGAAATGAAATGGGGTTTAGCGTCCTACTGTTCTGCTCCTAGTCCTAAACTGGGCTAATGAAGCCGGCATACGCCATAAAGTGTGCTATGAGTGAAATTTGGCCTAGGCAGCGGCGCTACAGCCAACTGGTCTATCAAATTCCAACTAAATGTTTGTGTACACAGGACCTCAGTTTTTCATCCCATCAGAATGACTAGACAGCTATCCTTGTCAGGCCTTCTGTCCTGCATCACTGACAAGGGGAAACCACGCCGAAAAATCTAGATGAACTTTCTCGGCCAATGCAAGGATCGCACATCCGACCTCCAGGCTAGCGAGCCAGCGTCTTAGCCACTGTGATCCCCTGTTTTATTATGACACTGACTACTGTAATTAATAATGACCATTAAGGGGATGGGTGGTCGTATGGTCTTATGTGTGCACTATAGATCATAAGGTCTGTTATTGAGTCAAGTGGCATGCTTTCGACTCAATATACTACTAACGTCATGTAGGAAACTCATTAAATAATATATAAGGCCTAATAAGGTACATTTACTGTACATGTAGGCTTTAACTGTAAACTGTAAAGCATTGGACACACTAGCCAAAGGATTCGTCCGAATCGTTCCGCTTAATCCATCGGCGTCAAAATTCGCCTAGTGTGTCCACTGTCATTCGGCAAAATTTCTATTCGGCCGAATGATTTTCCCGAATCAAACAGGTTTGATGTATCCAGCCGAATATTTAATCGGCCGAATTATATTCGCCTGGTGTGTCCGCTTCGCCGAAGCATTTGGCCGAATGTAGAATTCATTAGCCAATCAAGAAGTCACGTGATTGTTTGAAGACATTGACGACGGCAGCGGCTAAATACCACGCTTCAAAATACCACGCTCGCCTTACTGCTTCTATACACACAAAACGTGGTACGCTTTTTCGGTACCACTTTCTATTTAATTATAGGGATTTTACATTATATAAAGCTAATTTTGCAAATTATGTTGATCATTTAATCAATTTTGATGTTTTTATTGGTGATATTTACACTTAATCTTAAAATAAATTACAATACAGATAGCCGATCGGTCGGTTATTGCATCGAGCTGTACCTAGACTATACGGTTTATAATACGGTGTAACCGTTATTATATCCTATTCAAAAAGACCCTACGTGGTATATTGGAATATTATGTATGCGACTATGCATAGATATGAAACAAAACCCGGAAGGTAAAAACTAACGTGGTATAATCCTGTATATGGGCGATAAGAAAGGGCGATAAGTTGACAGTAAAAAAAGTGGTATTCTGGGGCCGAGATAACCGTACCACGTTCGCCTTGCTAGTGCTATACAAACGGAACGTGGTACGCGACTTCGGTACCACGTCCTTTTTATTTATAAGGATTTTACATTATTTGTAGTAAATTTTTCAAATTATGTTGATTATTTAATCCATTTTGATGTTTTTATAGGCCATATCTACACTTTAGATTAAAATTAATTACAATACAGATAACCGAACGGTAATAATACTGTGTAAATTTAAAAAGACCCAACGTGGTATATTGGAAATGAAATGAAATGGTTTTTAACGTCCTACTGTTCTGCTCCGACCGGGCTAATGAAAACGGGCATATCAGTACCTCGCTCGACTTTCTCCATCTACAAAAACGAAGCGTGGTACGCGACTTTGGCTTATTTTTCAAATTAGATTATATATTTAATCCACTCTTGCTGGATCTATACAACCGAAACATGGTACCCGACTTCGGTAAAAAAGAATCGTGGTAAAATAGAATCCAAGACTGAGACAACCGTACCACGCTCGCCTTACTGGTTCTATACAAACGGAACGTTGTACGCGACTTTGGTTAAAAAAACGTGGTATAATAGAATCCGAGACAGAGATAACCGTATAACGCTTATTCTACTGGTTCTGCATAAACGGAACGTTGTAAGCGACTTCGGTAAAAAAAGGTGGTATACTAGAATCAGTGACTGGTATAACCATGGCACGCTCGCCTTATACTGGTTATACACAAACGGAACGTGGTGCGCGATACAAAAAACGTGGTATAATAGAATCCGGGCCTGAGATAACCGTAATTAAAGACTGGGATAACCACACCCGGCTTACTACTTTTATACAACTGAAACGTGGTAAACTCGCTCTACTTCTCCTATACAATTGAAACGTGGTACGCGGCTTTGGTACCACGTCCTTTTTAATAATAGGGATTTTACATATTTCGATGCAGATTTTGCAAATTGTGTTGATTATTTGATCCATTTTGGTGTTTTATAGGCCACTTCGGTACAAAAAACGTGGTATACTAGAATCAGAGACTGAGATAACCGTAGCACGCTCGCCGTATACCGGTTCTATATGCAAATGGAACGTGGTACGCGACTTCGGTACAAAAAACGTGGTATAATAGAATCCGAGACAGAGAGAACCATACCACGCTCGCCTGGTAGGCTCTATACAAACGAAACGTGGTACGCGACTTCGGTACAAAAACGTGGTAAACTAGAACCCGGGAGAAAGATAACGATAACTAGAAGCCGATACTGAGATAACCGTACCACGCCCGGCTTACTACTTCTATACAACTGAAACGTGTTATGCTCACCTTACTTCTCATATACAATTGAAACGTGGTACTAGGCTTTGGTACCACGTCTTTTTTTTTAATTATAGAGATTTTACATTATTCAAAGCAGATTTTGCAAATTGTGTTGATTATTTAATCCATTTTCATGTTTTATACTATAGGCCATATTTACACTTTATGACCACAGAGATTCTAATAAATGTACTGAGACAAACGTAACAGTACCACGCTCGTCTTACCGATTCTATACAAACAGAACGATGTACACGACTTCGGTACAAAAAACGTGGTATAACAGAATCCGAGACGGAGATAACCGTACCACGTTTGCCTGACACCCTCTATACAAGCGAAACGTGGTACGTGACGTGGTAAAGTAGAACCCGCGACCAAGATAACGGTAACTAGAAACCGATACTGAGATAACCGTACCATGCCCGGCTTATTACTTCTATACAACTGAAACGTGTTATGCTCGCCTTACTTCTCATATACAATTGAAACGTGGTACTCGGCTTTGGTACCACGTCTTTTTTTTAATTATAGAGATTTTACATTATTCGAAGCAGATTTTGCAAATTGTGTTGATTATTTAATCCATTTTGATGTTTTAAATATAGGCCATATTTACACTTTATGATTAAATAAATTATCGTGTAACATAATGCGTGTCAGCGCCATTTGTAACAAGGGACTCGAAGAACGAGGCTAGACTTATTCCACAAGTCATGTTAAACGGTGACCGCATATTCTTATCTGGAGAGCATGTGCAATAAACGTAATCGACGTAGACTGATATAACCAGACGCTAGAGTAGCACGGTTATCCCCGTCTCTGATTCTATTATACCACTGGATTAAATAATCAACATAATTTGAGAAATACGACAAATTCGCGTACCAAGTTTCGTTTGTATAAAAGTAATAAAGCCAGCGTGGTACGATTATCTCAGTTTAGGAATCCATTATACCACGTTTTTTGTACCGAAGTCGCGTACCACATTCCGTTTGTATAGAAACAGTAGGATGAGCGTTGTACGGTAATCTCAATCTATTATACCACGTTTTTGAACCGAAATCGCGTACCACGTTTCGTTTTTACATAACCAGTTAGACGAGCATGGTACTATTATCCCAGTCTCGGATTCTATTATACAACTTTTTTAACCGAAGTTGCGTACCACGTTCCAGTTGTATAGAACCAGTACGATTATCTCAGTCTCAGATTCTATTATACCACTTTTTTTAACCGAAGTCGCGTACCACGTTCCGTTGTAAAGAACAAGTAAGGCGAGCGTGGTACGATTATCTCAGTCTCAGATTCTATTATACCACGGATTTTTTAATCGAAGTCGCGTACCACGTCCCGTTTGTATGGTACTATTATCCCAGTCTCGGATTCTATTATACCACTTTTTTAACCGAAGTTGCGTACCACGTTCCAGTTGTATAGAACCAGTACGATTATCTCAGTCTCAGATTCTATTACACCACTTTTTTTTAACCGAAGTCGCGTACCACGTTCCGTTGTATAGAACAAGTAAAGCGAGCGTGGTACGATTATCTCAGTCTCAGATTCTATTATACCACGGATTTTTTAACCGAAGTCGCGTACCACGTCCCGTTTGCATAGAACCAGTAAGGCGAGCGTGGTATTATAAAAAACGTGGTATAATAGAATCTGAGACTGAGATAATCGTACTGGTTCTATACAAACGGAACATGGTGCGCAACTTCGGTTCTAAAAACGTGGTATATAGCTAGAACGAGGGACTGAGATAATTGTACCACGCTCGCCTTACTGGTTATATACAACCGGAACGTGGTACGGGACTTCAGTTCAAAAATTGTGGTATAATAGAATCCGAGACTGAGATAATCGTACCACGCTCGCCTTACTGGTTCTATACAAACAAGACGTGGTACGCGACTTCGGTTAAAATAAAAACCGTGGTATAATAGAATCTGACACTGAGATAATCGTACCACGCTGGCCTTACTGGTTCTTTCCAACAGAACGTGGTACGCGACTTCGGTTAAAAAAAGTGGTATAATAGAATCAGAGACTGAGATATTCGTACCACGCTCGCCTTACTGGTTCTATACAAACGGAACGTGGTACGCGGCTTCGGTTCAAAAACGTGGTATAATAGAATCTGAAACTGAGATAATCGTACTGGTTCTATACAAATGGAACATGGTGCGCTATTTCTGTTCAAAAAACGTGGTATAAGAATCCGAGACTGAGATAATCGTACCACGCTCGCCTTACTGGTTCTATACAAACGGAACGTGGTACGCAACTTCGGTTCAAAAAACGTGGTATAATAGAATCCGAGACTGAGATAGTCGTACCACGCTCGCCTTATTGGTTCTATACAAACGGAACGTGGTACACGGCTTCGGTTCAAAAATTGTGGTATTATAGAATCCGAGACTGAGATAATCGTACCACGCTCGCCTTACTGGTTCTATGCAAACGGGACGTGGTACGCGACTTCGGTTAAAAAAAGTGGTATAATAGAATCTGAGACTGAGATAATCGTACTGGTTCTATACAACTGGAACGTGGTACGCAACTTCGGTTAAAAAAGTTGTATAATAGAATCCGAGACTGGGATAATAGTACCATGCTCGTCTAACTGGTTATGTAAAAACGAAACGTGGTACGCGATTTCGGTTCAAAAACGTGGTATAATAGATTCAGATTACCGTACAACGCTCATCCTACTGGTTCTATACAAACGGAATGTGGTACGCGACTTCGGTACAAAAAACGTGGTATAATGGATTCCTAAACTGAGATAATCGTACCACGCTGGCTTTATTACTTTTATACAAACGAAACGTGGTACGCGAATTTGTCGTATTTCTCAAATTATGTTGATTATTTAATCCAGTGGTATAATAGAATCATAGACGGGGATAACCATGCTACTCTCGCCCTATACTGGTTCTATACAAATGGAACAAATCCCTTTAATTAAAGAAGCTCGATCGCTAATATCTGGGACCTCGACATTAACACAAATGGGTCGCAACGCATATATTAATATAATATGAATGAAAATAAACTGATTTATTTTCAATCGTTTCTGTTTTTACAGTAATTTCTAATCAGTTAGGTTCGGCGAAATCGAATGGCAATCTCTAGCGTCTGGTTATATCAGTCTACGTCGATTACGTTTATTGCACATGCTCTCCAGATAAGAATATGCGGTCACCGTTTAACATGACTTGTGGAATAAGTCTAGCCTCGTTCTTCGAGTCCCTTGTTACAAATGGCGCTGACACGCATTATGTTACACGATAATTTATTTAATCATAAAGTGTAAATATGGCCTATAGTTAAAACATCAAAATGGATTAAATAATCAACACAATTTGCAAAATCTGCTTCGAATAATGTAAAATCTCTATAATTAAAAAAAGACGTGGTACCAAAGCCGAGTACCACGTTTCAATTGTATATGAGAAGTAAGGCGAGCATAACACGTTTCAGTTGTATAGAAGTAATAAGCCGGGCGTGGTACGGTTATCTCAGTATCGGTTTCTAGTTACCGTTATCTTGGTCGCGGGTTCTAGTTTACCACGTCACGTACCACGTTTCGCTTGTATAGAGTCTGTCAGGCAAGCGTGGTACGGTTATCTCCGTCTCGGATTCTGTTATACCACGTTTTTTGTACCGAAGTCGTGTACATCGTTCCGTTTGTATAGAATCGGTAAGACGAGCGTGGTACTGTTACGTTTGTCTCAGTACATTTATTAGAATCTCTGTGGTCATAAAGTGTAAATATGGCCTATAGTATAAAACATGAAAATGGATTAAATAATCAACACAATTTGCAAAATCTGCTTTGAATAATGTAAAATCTCTATAATTAAAAAAAAGACGTGGTACCAAAGCCTAGTACCACGTTTCAATTGTATATGAGAAGTAAGGTGAGCATAACACGTTTCAGTTGTATAGAAGTAGTAAGCCGGGCGTGGTACGGTTATCTCAGTATCGGCTTCTAGTTATCGTTATCTTGCTCCCGGGTTCTAGTTTACCAAGTTTTTGTACCGAAGTCGCGTACCACGTTTCGTTTGTATAGAGCCTGCCAGGCGAGCGTGGTACGAATATCTCAGTCTCTGATTCTATTATACCACTTTTTTTTAACCGAAGTCGCGTACCACGTTGTGTTGGAAAGAACCAGTAAGGCCAGCGTGGTACGATTATCTCAGTCTCAGATTCTATTATGCCACGGGTTTTTTTTAACCGAAGTCGCGTACCACGTCCTGTTTGTATAGAACCAGTAAGGCGAGCGTGGTACGATTATCTCGGTCTCGGATTCTATTATACCACAATTTTTGAACTGAAGTCCCGTACCACGTTCCGGTTGTATATAACCAGTAAGGCGAGTGTGGTACAATTATCTCAGTCCCTCGTTCTAGCTATATACCACGTTTTTAGAACCGAAGTTGCGCACCATGTTCCGTTTGTATAGAACCAGTACGATTATCTCAGTCTCAGATTCTATTATACCACGCTTTTTTTAACCGAAGTCGCGTACCACGTCCCGTTTGTATAGAACAAGTAAGGCGGGCGTCGTACAATTATGTCAGTCTCGGATTATATTATACAACGTTTTTTAACCGAAGTCGCCCACCATGTTCCGTTTGTATAGAACCAGTGCGATTATCTCAGTCTCGGATTCTATTATACCACCTTTTTGAACCGAAGCCGTGTACCACGTTCCGTTTGTATAGAACCAATAAGGCGAGCGTGGTATATACCACCCTTTCTATATACCACCCTTTCGAACCGAAGCCGTGTACCACGTTCAGTTTGTATAGAACCAATAAGGCGAGCGTGGTACGATTATCTCAGTCTCGGATTCTATTATACCATGTTTTTTTGAATCGAAGTTGCGTACCACGTTCCATTTGTATAGAACCAGTAAGGCGAGCGTGGTAAGATTATCTCAGTCTCGATTCTATTATACCACTTTTTTTTTAACCGAAGTCGCATACCACGTCCCGTTTGTATAGAACCATTAAGGCGAGCGTGGTACGATTATCTCAGTCTCGGATTCTATTATACCACGTTTTTGAACCGAAGCCGCGTACCACGTACCGTTTGTATAGAACCAGTAAGACGAGCGTGGTACGAATATCTCACTCTCGGATTCTATTTTACCACAATTTTTGAACTGAAGACCTGTACCACGTTTCGGTTGTATATAACCAGTAAGGCGAGCGGGGTACGATTATCTCAATCTCTCGTTCTAGACCACGTTTTTTGAACCGAAGTCGCGCACCATGTCCGTTTGTATAGAACCAGTACGATTGTCTCAGTCTCAGATTCTATTATACCACGTTTTTGGACCGAAGTCACGTACCACGTTCTGTTTGTATAGAACCAGTAAGGCGAGCGTGGTACGATTATCTCAGTCTCGGATTCTATTATACCACGTTTTTTGAACCGAAGTCGCGTACCACGATCCGGTTGTATAGAACCTGTAAGGCGAGTGTGGTACGATTATCTCAGTCTCTGATTCTATTATACCACGTTTTTGAACCGAAGCTGCGTACCACGTTCCGTTTGTATAGAACCAGTAAGGCGAGCGTGGTACGATTATCTCAGTCTCTGATTATATTATACCACTTTTTTTTTAACCGAAGTCGCGTACCACGTTCCGTTGTATAGAACCAGTAAGGCGAGCGCGGTACGATCATCTCAGTCTGAGATTCTATTATACCACGGGTATTTTTTAACCGAAGTCGCGTACCACGTCCCGTTTGTATAGAACCAGTAAGGCGAGCGTGGTACGATTATCTCAGTCTCGGATTCTATTATACCACAATTTTTGAACTGAATTCCCGTACCACGTTCCGGTTGCATATAACCAGTAAGGCGAGCGTGTTACAATTATCTCAGTCTCTCGTTCTAGCTATTATACCACGTTTTTTGAACCGAAGTTGCGCACCATGTTCCGTTTGTATAGAACCAGTGCGATTATCTCAGTCTGAGATTCTATTATACCACGGTTTTTTTTAACCGAAGTCGCGTACCACGTCCCGTTTGTATAGAACCAGTAAGGCGAGCGTGGTACGATTATCTCAGTCTCGGATTCTATTATACCACAATTTTTGAACTGAATTCCCTTACCACGTTCCGGTTGCATATAACCAGTAAGGCGAGCGTGTTACAATTATCTCAGTCTCTCGTTCTAGCTATTATACCACGTTTTTTGAACCGAAGTTGCGCACCATGTTCCGTTTGTATAGAACCAGTGCGATTATCTCAGTCTCAGATTCTATTATACCACGTTTTTTGAACCGAAGTCGCGTACCACGTCCCGTTTGTATAGAACCAGTAAAGCGAGCATCGTACGATTATGTCAGTCTCGGATTATATTATACCACCTTTTTTAACCGAAGTCGCGCACCATGTTCCGTTTGTATAGAACCAGTACGATTATCTCAGTCTCGGATTCTACTATACCACATTTTTGAACCGAAGTCGCGTACCACGTCCCGTTTGTATAGAACCAGTAAGGCGAGCGTGGTACGACTATCTCAGTCTCGGATTCTATTATACCACGTTTTTTGAACCGAAGTTGCGTACCACGTTCCGTTTGTATAGAACCAGTAAGGCGAGCGTGGTACGATTATCTCAGTTTCAGATTCTATTATACCACGTTTTTTGAACATAAATAGCGCACCATGTTCCGTTTGTATAGAACCAGTACGATTATCTCAGTCTCAGATTCTATTATACCACGTTTTTGAACCGAAGCCGCTTACCACGTTCCGTTTGTATAGAACCAGTAAGGCGAGCGTGGTACGAATATCTCAGTCTCTGATTCTATTATACCACTTTTTTTTAACCGAAGTCGCGTACCACGTTCTGTTGTATAGAACCAGTAAGGCCAGCGTGGTACAATTATCTCAGTCTTTCGTTCTAGCTATTATACCACGTTTTTAGAACCGAAGTTGCCCACCATGTTCCGTTTGTATAGAACCAGTACGATTATCTCAGTCTCAGATTCTATTATACCACTTTTTTTTAACCGAAGTCGCGTACCACGTTCTGTTGTATAGAACCAGTAAGGCCAGCGTGGTACGATTATCTCAGTCTCAGATTCTATTATACCACGTTTTTTTTAACCGAAGTCGCGTACCACTTCCCGTTTGTTTAGAACCAGTAAGGCGAACGTGGTACGATTATCTCAGTCTCGGATTCTATTATACCACAATTTTTGAACTGAAGTCCCGTACCACGTTCCGGTTGTATATAACCAGTAAGGCGAGCGTGGTACAATTATCTCAGTCTTTCGTTCTAGCTATTATACCACGTTTTTAGAACCGAAGTTGCCCACCATGTTCCGTTTGTATAGAACCAGTACGATTATCTCAGTCTCAGATTCTATTATACCACGTTTTTGAACCGAAGCCGCGTACCACGTTCCGTTTGTATAGAACCAGTAAGGCGAGCGTGGTACGATTATCTCAGTGTCGGATTCTATTTTACCACAATTTTTAAACTGAAGACCCGTACCACGTTCCGGTTGTATATAACCAGTAAGGCGAGCGTGGTACGATTGTCTCAGTCTCGGATTATATTATACCACGTTTTTGGACCGAAGTCACGAACCACATTCCATTTGTATAGAACCAGTAAGGCGGGCGTGGTACGATTATCTCAGTCTCGGATTCTATGATACCACGTTTTTTGAACCGAAGTCGCGTACCACGTTCCGGTTGTATAGAACCTGTAAGTCGAGTGTGGTACGATTATCTCAGTCTCTGATTCTATTATACCACGTTTTTTGAACCGAAGTCGCGTACCACGTTTTGTTTGCATAGAACCAGTAAGGCGATCGTGGTACGATTATCTCAGTCTCTGATTCTATTATACCACAATTTTTGAACCGAAGTCGCGCACCATATTACGGTTGTATAGAACGAGTAAGGCGAGCGTGGTACGATTATCTCAGTCTCTGATTCTATTATACCACGTTTTTTTGAACCGAAGTCGCGTACCACGTTCCGGATGTATATAACCAGTAATGCCAGCGTGGTACGATTATCTCAGTCTCTGATTCTATTACATGTATACCACGTTTTTTGAACCGAAGTCGCGTACCACGTCCCGTTTGCATAGAACCAGTAAGGCGAGCGTGCTACGATTATCTCAGTATCTGATACTATTATACCACGTTTTTTGAACCGAAGTCTCGTACCACGTTCCGTTTGTATAGAACCAGTAAGGCGAGCGTGGTATGATTATTCTATTATACCACGTTTTTGAACCGAAGTCGCGTACCACGTTCCGTTTATATTGAACCAGTAAGGCGGGGGTGGTACGATTATCTCAGTCTCTGATTGTATTATACCACATTTTTTGAACCGAAGTCGCGTACCACGTTCCGTTTGTATAGAACCAGTAAGGCGAGCGTGTTAAGATTATCTCAGTCTATGATTCTATTATACCACGTTATTTTAAAACCGAAGTCGCGTACGTATACCACGTTTCGTTTGTATCGAACCAGTAAGGCGAGAGTGGTACGATTATCTCAGTCTCTGATTCTATTATACCTTGTTTTTGTACCGAAATCGCGTAACACGTTGTTACCCCTGTCTCAGTCGCGTGGTACGATTATCTCAGTCTCGGATTCTATAGTATTATACCACGTTTTTGAACCGATGTTGTGTACCGCCTTCCGTTTGTAAAGAACCAATAAGGCGAGCGTGGTGCGATTATCTCAGTCTCGGATTCTATTATAAATTATTTTTTGTACCGAAGTCGCGTACCACGTCCCGTTTATATAGAACCAGTAAGGCCAGCGTAGTACGGTTATCCCAGTTTCGTTTGTATAGACCCTGTAAGACGAGCGTGGTATGATTATTCTATTATACCACGTTTTTGAACCGAAGTCGCGTACCACGTTCCGTTTATATAGAACCAGTAAGGCGAGCGTGGTACGACTATCTCAGTCTCGGATTCTATTATACCACGTTTTTTGAACCGAAGTTGCGTACCACGTTCCGTTTGTATAGAACCAGTAAGGCGAGCGTGGTACGATTATCTAAGTTTCGGATTCTATTATACCACGTTTTCTGTACCGAAGTCGCGCACCACGTTCCGTTTGTAAAGAACACGTAAGAAGAGCGTGGTACGATTATCTCAGTCTCGGATTCTATTATACCACGTTTTTTGAACCGAAGTCACGTACCACGTTCCGGTTGTACATAACCAGTAAGGCGAGCGTGGTACGATTATCTCAGTCTCTGATTCTATTATACCACGTTTTTTGAACCGAAGTCGCGCACCATGTTCCGTTTGTATAGAACCAGTACGATTATTTCAGTCTCAGATTCTATTATACCGCGTTTTTGTACCGAAGTCGCGTACCACGTTGTTATCTCAGTCGCGTGGTACGATTATCCCAGTCTCTTATCCTATTATACCACATTTTTGAACCGAAGTCGCGTACCACGTTCCGGTTGTATACGACCAGTATGGCGAGCGTGGTACGATTATCTCAGTCTCTGATTCTATTATACCACGTTTTTTTTTAACCGAAGTCGCATACCACGTTCCGGTTGTATAGAACCAGTAAGGCGAGCGAGGTACGATTATCTTAGTCTCTGATTCTATTATACCACGTTTTTTGAACCGAAGTCGCGTACCACGTCCCATTTGTATAGAACCAGTAAGGCGGGCTTGGTACGATTATCTCAGTCTCGGATTCTATTATATGACGTCCCGTTTGTCTAGAACCAGTAAGGCGGGTGTGGTACGATTATCTCGGTTTCGGATTCTATTATACCACGTTTTTGAACCGAAGTCGCGCACCATGTTCCGTTTGTATAGAACCAAAACAATTATCTCAGTCTCAGATTCTATTATACCACGTTTTTGAACCGAAGTCGCGTACCACGTTCCGTTTGTATAGAACCAGTAAGTCTGGCGTGGTGTTGTTATATCAGTCTCGGATTCGATTATACCACGTGTTTTGTACCGAAGTCGAGTACCACGTTTGTATAAAAGAAGCGTGGTACTATTATCTCATCCTCGGGTTCTATTGTACTTCTATTTTTTTACTTATGAACATATTGTTCTTTCGCATAATCCTCACATTTTATTATACCACGTTTTTACCTGCCAGATTTTGTTTCATATCTACCCAATATACAACGTTGGCTCTTTTTAAATAGGGTATATAATAATAAATTTTACACAATATTATTAACCGTATATGCTCATTAACCGATCTATCGGCTATTTGTAATGTAATTTATTCTAAGATAGACGCCATAAATATGCCTATAAAAACATGAAAATGGAATATATAATCAACACAATTTGCAAAATTTGCTTCAAATAATGTAAATCCCAATAATTAAAAAGGACGTGGTACCAAAGTCGCGTACCACGTTTCAATTGCATAGAAGCAGTAAAGCGAGGGTGTTGGGGTTATCTCCGCCTCGGATTCTATTATATCAAGACTTTTTTTTACACAATATTGTTAACCGTATGGTCATTAACGGACCGAACAGCTACCTGTATTGTAATTTATTTTAACATAAAGTGTAAACAACAAAATGGATTAAATAATCAACATTATTTGAAAAATAAGCTTTATATAATGTAAAATAAGTCAAAGTCGCGTACCACGTTTCGTTTGTATAGAAACAGTAAATGAACTTGGCACTGTTATCTCAGCCTCGGATTCTATTGTACCACGTTCTTTTTACTTATCAACTCACGGTTCTTTCGTGTTATTCTCATTTTTTATTATACCACGTTTTTAACTGCCACGTTCTATTTCATATCTACGCATTAGTGCAATATACCACGTAGGGCCTTTTTAAATAGGTAACAATAACTTGTACACCGTCTATAAATGGCGATTATTTTAACCGACTGCTTGAATTGTATTATATTAAACATTAAGTGTAAATATGATCTATAAATAGTATAAAACATCGAAATTGATTAAATAATTAATGTAATTTGAAAAATTAGCTTTTAAAAAGGTAAAATCACCTTAATTAAAAAGAACGTGGTACCGAAATCCCGTACCACGTTACATTTGTATAGAAGCAATAGGGACGAGCGTGGTATTTTGGAGCGTGGTATTTAGCCACTGCCATTGACGACGACATGTTTTAATCATGTGATGTGAAAGGTGACGCAATCGACTGGTTAATCGGGCGAAACAATCGGCTAATGTGTTCACTGCTTTAGGGACTAAAAATAGATCAATTAAACTGATAATAATAGTATATAGTGATAAAACATAAAAAGACCATTCGGAAATCCCTCCAATTTAGGCTATATTCAATTGATTTATTGCTAATTTACACACTATACACTACCGCACGGGAAATTTATCCGACTCAAATTGTCAATATGTTTTGACAATGACCATTTCTGTAGGATAAATGAACAATAAGGATATGAATTGGATGGAGAGTCGATCGGAAGCATATACACTTACTTATTTTGGTCATAAACCTGAAACACTTCTTGAATTGTATTCATATCATCTTTAAAATTACTCTTCAGATAATTTTCTATCGGATTCATTTCTTCTTCAAACGATCCAAACTATTTTTATACACACATGTGACTCTAAGTAGTGGAGCACAAGTGTAACCAAATTCAGACACCAGCTGACGGGTCTTTTGCCTTCTGTCAAAGTCTATCTAAAAATAGTAAGCAGTTTGTTGACATCAATACGGAAGTTTACGAAGTCAGCTGACAGTAGTAGATTCGATTATCCACATTTTCCGAATATCGTGTACCGGAAGTAAGGAAATCATGTGATGTACAAAAATTATCACATGATATTTGTTTATCGCGAGAAAGCTTTGGCCGGTTGAAGAAATTCTCGTGGTTTTTTTTAGTGAGGAACTAGGTTACTGAAAACTGACGAGTTCAGTTCATAGTAATTTGAGTAAATAGGTATGCTTTTTTGTTTTCTTTTAATAACATGGTCAAAGCCAGTTCCTTTTTTACTAAAGGAAGTGTCTGTAGGTCAAAAGCATCCCTTTTGAAAAGACCCCAGAAGAGTTGGCTTCAGTTTTTTATAACGTTGTGATTATCATTACTGCACTGACAGTGAATCATGGACGAAAGGTTGTCATGTTCATGCAATGCAGTTAGATTGAGGGCATTTACCCTTGCAAACACGTTTTCTTATTCAGCGCCAACAGATTGGCATCTTAAACATTGTTGACGGCAAGTTGACGCTACAGCACTGCGCCAAATGGATTTTATAATACACTACTAGTACTGTACATAACTCACTTACAGGGCATTTGTAAGACTAGATAGAGCTGACAGTTCTCACACTATAATAATAGTTAAAATATTGATAATTACTGTTGTTGTTACGATAGTAAACAAAGTCGACTCGATTATCCATTTTTACTGTTATTTCATTCACAATAAAACATATTCAAATCTAAATATCCCAGGCCAATGATGGCATCAAGAGTTGATTATTGTCTTGATAAGTCAATTAATGTCTAATTAATAATTTAGATAACATTTAAGGCCTGAAAAAAGACCTGCAATTGGCAGATTTAGCTCTTGCATAATATGCAAATTTAAAAGACCTATAAAACATCTGTGTTTTTGCAAAACAATCTCCTGGGATGGAATGGATTCAATCGGATTAAAAGGATGACATTCATTAATAGACATGGTGCCAGATTTGATTAAATTGCCATAGTCAAGATGACCATAGAGTGGTCGTAATGACCATAAAAAATCAAAATGATTGATTAAATATTTGTTATTTTCAGTGCACAAATCCATTGATACAATGTAGACCTATATACTGAGCAGAATTGAATCATTTGTGGACATACATTTTACTAGTAAGTGCAGGAGGATCGCACTACACACAAAACAAAAATCTACAAGATAAACCTTCGGACAAGAAAAATTCGTCTCCTTTTAACATCTGATCGTTTTTATACGCCCACAGTTATGACCCTTGATCACTTTGAAAAATCTTGTGAACGCTCTAGAGGCTATAGTTAATATCCGATTGACTTTAAATTTATACACAGTGTTTAAGGTCAGGAGACGAAGAAGCCTATTGATTTTCGGTGCCCTGTAATAATTACTGCCAGAGTTATGACCCTTGATCACTTTGAAAAATCTTGTGAACGCTTTAGAGGCTAAAGTTAAAATCCGATTGACTTTAAATTTATACACAGTGTTTAAGGTCGTGAGACGAAGAAGCCTATTGATTTTCAGCGATATCCGATAATTACTACCAGAGTTATGACCCTTGATCACTTTGAAAAATCTTGTGAACGCTCTAGAGGCTATAGTTAATATCCGATTGACTTTAAATTTATACACAGTGTTTAAGGTCAGGAGACGAAGAAGCCTATTGATTTTCAGCAATATCCGATAATTCCTGCCCGAGTTATGACCCTTGATCACTTTGAAAAATCTTGTGAACGCTCTAGAGGCTAAAGTTAATATCCGATTGAATTTAAATTTATACACGGTGTTTAAAGTCATGATACAAAGAATCCTATTGATTTTCAGCAATATCCGATAATTACTGCCAGAGTTATGACCCTTGATCACTTTGAAAAATCTAAAGTTAATATCCGATTGACTTTAAATTTATACACACTATTTACGGTCATGATACAAAATAGTCTATTTATTTTCAGCGATATCCGATAATTACTGCCAGAGTTATGACCCTTGATCACTTTGAAAAACCCTGTGAATGCTCTAAAGGCTAAAGTTAATATCCGATTGACTTTAAATTTGTACACAGTGTTTAGGGTCATGATACGAAGAATCCTATTTGATTTTCAGTGATATCTGATAATTTCTGGCAGTTGATCACTTTGAAATATCTTGTGGACAAAGGCCTTGAGACAAACCATCAAAACTATTCTAATCTTTTCTGATAATTATTTAATGGGCTATTACTCGTAATAAGATTATCATGTGTTGTAAATGTTCTCCTTACTGATAAAAGAAACAATATGCGACAACCCTTGTTGACTGCCCGGACGACTTAGCTGTTGTGGGCGTATGTTTCGTTGCCTGGCAACCTATCTTTCTTCAAGCTGGTGATTTTTATTACACAGTGTAATTTTATTGTTATTGATTGTGTTTACCACAAACAGATGTTGTCAGATGTTTTTCTTTATTAGTAATAAACACATGACTCAAGAGAGAGAGAGAGAAATGGGGTTTAACGTCCACTCAACACAAACTAGGTCATTTCGGGACTAACATGTGGTTTGATTTTATTTCAATAATCGCTTGCGCGTAGGGGTCTTTAGCAGTGGGAGGAAACCGGAGTGCCCGGAGGAAACCCACGAGGTTGAGAAGGCGCCCCAATCTCCATGCCACATACGCTCACACTAGGGCTCGAAACCACAGCCGCAAGCCAGAGGTGACCGGCCCGCTAGAGTTCGAAGCGCGGCACTCTAGACCACTAGGCCATCCCAACCCCCCCACATGACTCAAACATAGTTGGTTATTGCTCTTACTTTCTAGCTCAAACCTGACTACAGAATGGATGGAATTATATTCATATTAGATTTTGTATAAATTTTGAGGTGAATCTATTAACAAGATAGAGGCTTTTGATATGAAAAGCCTATTGATTATTATTACGGAATTCTTTTGTTTAATTTTTCAGATTTGAGTTATAAAATGTGGACGATTTTAACAATAATCAGCCTGCTACAGGTATTAACAGTGCAATCTCTGGATAATGGTCTAGCACGGACTCCACCTATGGGATGGTTGTCATGGGAACGATTTAGATGTAATATAGATTGCAAAAATGACCCTGACAATTGCATCAGGTAAAAAAAATATGAAAACGTCAACTGCAGATCATAAAAATGACTGTGATTGCAGCGTTAATTCTTTTCATAAAGAAAATTTATCTAATTGGTTGAATTGTACAAAAATGGAGGTCAGATTTAATATGCACGCAATTGAAAATTGGAATTTGAAGAAAATTCGCTCAAAAATGTTGTTTTCTTGCATTGAGAATGTAGCCATTCCATATTACTCTCAATATGAACAAAATATTATTTCACTTTTCTGCTCTAATGGGGCGAATGAAGTCAGACATACATACAAAGTAGTATTTTGTACTGTGAGAGATTTTTGCTTCTTACAGCGGTGCTACTGTCTTCTCTTATATCGATTTCTAACTGTCGGGATCTTTAAAGTGATAACCAGCTCAATAGAGGTTTGTAGCAAAATTCCCAATTTACACGAACTGTAAGTCTTACAGAGTCTTTCTGACAAGTCAAATCATCTAGTTGTTTAGATGGGATGAAAAAATGAGCTCCATCCATGTGCATGTTTCCATCATAGTAAAGTGCATGGCGTATTACTGTCTCATTAGCCTGTTTGGTGCGGAACAGTAGGGTGTTAAACCCATTTCATTTGATTTGTTTTATGTCATACGTAACACATTACTGTTTTATTTTAGTGAGAATCTTTATATGAAGATGGCTGATTTGATGGTGTCAGAAGGCTTTAAAGATGCTGGCTATCAGTTTGTTAATATAGATGATTGTTGGATGGCTAAAGAACGAGACAGTAAAGGACGTCTACAAGCTGATCCAGACAGATTTCCACATGGTATTAAAGCTCTGGCTGATTATGTAAGTTATATTATATTACCATTGAGCTAATGAAGATGGCTATACACCATACGGTGTGCTATCAGATAACTTTTGCCAGGACAGCGGCACTACAGTCTACTCTTATATTGAATTCCAACTGTCAAGGTTTCTTTTACAGGCATGCCGATGTGTACACTGTACACTGGTATTTATACTTTCCGAACTACTAGACACTGTCCTTGTCAGACCTTCCGTCCTGCACCACTGACAGGAGAACTTTCTCCACCAACACTGGGAGCGAATTTAGTACCTCCAGGATAGCGATCCAGCATTTAACTTACTTATCCGACAAATGTCTTAATTCATTTAAATGCTGATGATTGACTCAACAAAGCTCAGTACTAATTTGATGCTCATCGAAACTGCTAATATGACATAAATGATTTGAGGCCTGAAAGCATCGATTTATGGTAAATTGTTAAAATATTATAATTTTTCAAAACCAACTGCCACTGTCAATTTCGAAATCATCCAGCTTTTTATCCAACTTTCAGTATTTTTCATTTTTTCAATAGATTCACAGTAAAGGCTTGAAGTTAGGTATATATGAAGATTTTGGCACCGAGACATGTGGTGGATATCCTGGTAGTGAATATTACATGCAGTCAGATGCCAATAGTTTCGCTGAATGGGATGTAGACATGTTGAAGTTTGATGGATGTAATTCAGACCCTAAAGATATGGACACAGGTGATGAACTGCCTTATTTTACCAGTCCCATCAAATTTCAGTCTTTTTTACTAGTCCCATCAAAATTTCAGTCTTATTTTACCAGTTCCATCAAATTTCAAATTCTTATTTTACCAGTCCCATCTAATTTCAAAGCCTTATTGTAACAGTCCCATTAAATTCAAAAGTCTTGGTTAAATTCATCATAGCATACACGCATGGCAAATGATTTGACTGTAATTAATTTCAAAAGTTTTACTTAAGTTTTAAAGGGACTTTTTTTGCACCAATTTTAGGAATAATACAATAGGATTATATTTGTAATTGTTTGGGGTCCGTCAGCCAATTAAATGGCAAATTAAGATGCTAGATAGTTTGAGACATCTTTTCGTATTTGATGTCAAATGTCTGGCATGGTATAATCAATTAAACCTAGACGTGGTTAATAATTTGACAGGGTTATTATTTTGTGATACTAATTAGAAGTATTACACAGTCAGGTTATGGGTATTTAAAGATCGGTATATAACGGGTAAAGGCCATGTCAATGGTTATGCACAGACAGTAGCTTTTTGATCAAATTCTAATTGCTTAGGCGAGGGGTTATGTCTTTGCACTAAATTTTTCATCTCAAGTGAGAATCAAACTTTCAATTCCTAAATGATATTCTCATCCCACAATGGGATTCGAAATCAGTATATTCTCTTTGACCTTGCTGCCCCTTGTAGACAGGTACACTATTGTATGACTATCTACCATACATTAATGCAGTTACACATTAAAACAGAGCTCCACAACTAAATTTACAATGACTACAAGTTTTTTTCATCAAGGCCAGGATGACAAAGATGCTGGTAGGTTACATCTTTGTCTGTCAACTTTATTTATGTATATGTATTTTTTTCTCCACTTTTATTATCAGGCTACCCAGTGATGTCTCAGTTTTTAAATCTTACTGGCCATAAAATGGTCTTTTCATGTGAATGGCCTCTTTATCAAGTTGTAACTAAACAGAAGGTTTGAGGCTGATAGATATTCTTTTTTGATTTTTTAATTAAATTGACTGGCATTTGGGATTGGAATTGGATACATGCATACATAGGCATAGAAATCCGACAACTTGAAACAAGCTGTCACTATAAACAAGCTGTCTTAGCAGCACTATAAACATGCTGTCTTGGTAACACTATCAACAGGCTGTCTTAGAAACACTATATTATACAAGCTGTCTTGTCTCAAATTGAGACATACCTTACTAGAAGAAGTGTGACCACTGAAAATAGCAATATTTGATGAATTGTGACTTTATTCAGTTCATTGTTTGTTAAACTAAATTTTATTCCTGATATGCCTTGTTCCATTTAATGTTACTAGGCTACCCAGTGATGTCTAAATACTTAAATCTAACGGACCGTAAAATAATATTTTCATGTGAATGGCCAGTATATCAAGTTATAAACAAAATAAAGGTCAGAGTTGTTTTCATATTAGTTGAAATATTCTGGTGATGGAAAAGAATTGCTACCCAATCTTTCCAGTTTTATTTTTTTTGATTGTACTTTTGTATTTCTACAATTGATTTTAGAGACTTTATATTGAGTTTTGATTTTGAAAGTATGAAAACATATGAAAATATTTGAACAAATGAAAATATTTGAACAAATGAAAATATTTGAACAAATGAAAATATTTGAACATATGAAAATATTTGAACAAATGAAAATATTTGAACAAATGAAAATATGAAAATATTTGAACAAATGAAAATATGAAAATATTTGAACAAATGAAAATATTTGAACAAATGAAAATATTTGAACAAATGAAAATATTTGAACAAATGAAAATACAATGAAAATATTTGAACAAATGAAAGATTTCAGTCTACCAGTAATGAAGTAACTAAAATCTTATGAGCCAGTTGGACAATTGATATCTCATTTGAAAAAAAAAAAAGCATACCAGAGATTTTCGACTGCATGTCACTCATCCCATATAATGCCCATGTATGTTCTGATCTATTCCTTACCCAAACCTAGTTATATATATTGTATAATAAAGTGTTCAGATGGTCTGACAAAATACAATCACTACTGTACAGGCTTACAGGTTAATACCAAACATTTCAAATTTAAGAGATCAAAAAGTATTTTTCTGTTTTGAATTTCAAGAATTAATTTTAAAAATTTTAAAGGGAAAATGTGGAGTTTTTTTTCACAGTTATGAATGTATTACCAAACTATCTGAACATCTTTTTGGTCATCTCCCTGTTACACTGGCATGTTTAGTTTTTGCTTTTAGAAATTTCAGGTGCTGAAGCTCTTGTGGATGACTTGAATTTGTTTTATTTCGGCTATTTTTTGCCAGTCACTTTCAGTTCTTGATACATTTGTGTGAATTATTAGAGTTAATTTTCTACTATTTGTTAGGTTATCCTATCATGGGTCAGTTTTTAAATCAAACAGGGAGACCTATTGTATATGAATGTAGTTGGCCTTCTGCTCAGTGGGTCATTGCTCACATTAAGGTTTGTTTATAAAACATACTTATATATAACCTACAAGTCAATTAAGAAATATACTAAAACTGTGCCTTCAAAGAATAAATGAAACGTAAGATTAATTTACATGTCTAAATTTATGAACAGTTTAAATTAAATATATTTTTATCAAGAGAATGATACTGATATCTGATTGTTTATTTAAAATTCTCTAATCATTTAGAAATGTCAGTCAAATTTGTTGACAAATTTGTTGAAAGTCAATATCAGTGATCTAAATAGTAAGTTCAGTTTGTTATTTTGATTTCAGTCCTGTCAGTAATCTGAAATAAAAGCCTATTCAGTAATATCAATCAAAGACAAGAAATCACAGTAATCTCAATGAATGTCTTGTTAATAATAACAACAATGTTCAGTCAGTAATCTCATTTAATGTTTATATCAAGAATCTTAGATAAGTAAAAGCTCAGTCTGTAAATTCAGTAAAATTTCAGTAAATAAATTCAGTGATAATTGTTCAGTCAGTAAATTCAGTGATAATTGTTCAGTCAGTAAATTCAGTGATAAGAGCTCAGTCAGTAATTTCAGTAAACGTTCAATCATCAAATTCAGTAATAAAGGATGTAATTTCAGTAAACTTTAAGTAAGCAATATAAGTAAAGGTCCAGCCAGAAAATCTCAGTAATACAAACTCAGAAATCTAAAATAAGTCAAATTGGCAACCTTAATGATCAAATTGGCAACCTTAATATAAGCCCAATCAGTAATCTCAAGAACAGTTCAGTCAGTAATTTCAAAGCCCAGTCAGTAATCTCAATATAGTTTCGGTCAGTAATCTCAATATAGTTTCGGTCAGTAAACTGATTGAAAAGTACAGTCAGTAGTCTGAAAGTTCAATCTGCCATCTAATGTAAAACTCATTTAGATATTTTAATAAAATCTAACCAATTAATCCAAGAAAAGCCTTATTTACAGCTTCATTAATAACTTGAGTGAGAGATTTGCCAGTGATTTCATTTAAAAAATGTCCAATTAGTCCAATCAAAGCAAGGTTCAGATTAGAGTGGCAGTTCAGTAAGTTAATTTAGTACAATTCTTCTTAGTAATCCCAGGTGCGGATCCAGGAATTTTTGCAGGAGGGGGTTTGCCAGGTTTCTGTTACGGAAATCTGCCATCATCGTCTCTAAATTACATAGGCATACATACAAATTGAGCTTTTTAAACAGAGAAATCATTTTATACTGATGTAGGATCACTTTGTGATGTAATTTCATTGATGCAAGGCATTATTTTTTTTATGTAGCTGAGCAGGGGGGGGGGGTTTGGACCCCCCAAACCCCCCCTCTGGATCCGCACCCCTGAATCCCTAGTAAGCTTGTTAACCCGCTGTGGCTATTGGTGTATTTTCTTTGCTTTAACCATTAATTTTTTTAAAAAATTACCCTTTCATTTAACCCTTCATAATAAAAAGCCTTTGACATTTTTTTTTATTATTGAAACCAGGGAGATGACCATGATAATAATTTTTTTTTTTTTTAAAAATATTTGATTTAAATTAATTTATACATAAAATATTTCAGAATGTAGACTGACTGAATGTGTTATATAGGGAGGATAGAAACACAGGATGTACATGGAATGGTTTTAAATATGAAAATAAAAAATGGACCATTCCTCATGTCTGAAAACTGAAACCTTCTGGCTAATTAGGACTCACTGAAACAAACTGGACTGAATAACAAAACCATGAAGTAATAGAAAAAGCAAAAAACTTCACAAAGTAACGTAATAAACGCGGAAACGTGGCATACAATGTTAATGATATTGTTTGTGCGTCAATGATAATCATATTTCCAAAAGAAAATTTCGATTTTACATTTGAAACGCCAACAAACAATCAGATATCAGAAATTTCCTATCAAATTATATAGTTAGATTTAAACTATGGAATGCATTTTTGGCATATTATTACAGCTCATTAATTATTAAAATCAATTAAAGAATCTTATTGAAGAGCCGAATGCCTTCCATACTTCCATATTAAATTCTTACTTCCAGCCCAATTATAAAGCAGTAAGAGAACATTGTAATGTTTGGAGAGTAGCTAGGGACGTCCAGGACGATTGGGTTAATGTTCAACATATAATCGATGTTTACGGAACAGATGATTCAGGGTTCACAAACTTCACAGGGCCAGGAGGTTTCAGTGATCCAGATATGGTAGGTCAAAGGTCACGACATAGCATTGAAAGATCAACATTTTTCAGAACCTTTTAGCGTTAAGATCTGGCTGTTTTAGAATAAGTTGGATGGTGTGAAATATCTTCAGTATTCTTCTCTAACATTTAGTTCATTTAATCTGGTTATTTTTACTTCTCCCAAGACGAGATGGTCTTACTTCCCATCTATATAAGAACATATGTTCTGGAAGTTGTTGGAGGTCTTCCATTAACTTAGAAGATCGTCTGAAATTGGAGAAGTTAAAAGCCAAGTTCAATTGATCATTTCTTGGCTAGGACTGTTCTGCCAATTCCAGTCTTCCACTTAATACTTCTGGAAAAATCATCTGTTATTTAGGTAACCGTCTGACTTAATCTACCTCGGTTTTTATTTGGTTCTGATCAAAATTTATAATCATTTACAAATGATAACAAATGTACATCCATGTAGAGTCTTTCCATATCCCCCCTATCGACAGCATTCATGGGAGTTAATTGAAACCCAGTTGACCACTTCAAATTGAATTATTTAGCCAAATTACGCCGCCATTCGCAATGCATGTAATTTATGGCGTAACTATGGAGATGTACAAGATGGATGGGATAGCATTGTCAGTATTATAGATTTTTATGGTAAAGATGAGGGAAATTTTAGCGGATTTGCTGGACCTGGAGGTTGGAATGATCCAGATATGGTAAGATTGGTTGTTTTAGGGTGATGTGGAATTGGCCTCTATCCTATCTAGAAAACGTCTATTCTCATCCTAAATTTTATGAAAAGGAGAGATTTAAAAACTTATAAACTTTTGATTCATGGAGGTTCACTTTTATCTCTTGGGCATACAATTAACAATAAGTTTTGCTTCTGCTTGGGATTTTGAAACAAGATCTGGGCCCAAGGCTCGACTCATTTTTTTCGGGGGGACAATGCTCTCCGAAAAAAGCCTAAGGTTCCACCAATTCATGTACGACTTGTTCAGACTATCATTAATTGGTTTTATTCCAAGTTACCAACTTGACCTTTAACACAGTTCTTTTGAATCTGGAACAGATTTCCATGATCAATGTCGAATCAGTCGTTCGATAAATGAGTAAAATAGTCACAATCTTAATATTTAAATAGTTTTAAAAGATTAAGCTGGTTTAAAGGATGTGAGATCAAGTAAACTGAAATGCAATGAAATTAATAGGGTTTAACATCTCACATTTCTGCAACAACCAGGATAATGAACATTGGGATAAATCAATTTGACCAGCCAGTACTCTTCATAAAATCCCAACTGCCAAGGGTTCATATATGTGTACGCCAAGGTTTATACGGGATCTCAATTTTTCGGCCCATCCGAATAACTAGATGCCGTTCATTGACAACTATTATATATGTATTTTTATATTTCAGTTAGTTGTTGGGGATTTTGGATTAAGTTATAATCAGCAGAAGACCCAGATGGCGCTGTGGTCCTTGTGGTCAGCTCCATTATTTATGTCAACAGATTTACGTACTATAGACAGCGCATCTAAAGCTTTATTACAACATCCCGGTTTAATAGCCATTAATCAGGATCCTCTAGGAGCACAAGCTGTTAGACTTTATCAGGTAATATAGCACCAATAGATACATTCATAGATCCAGGATTAAAATTCCGCGATGAGCATATGGAAAGGGCGTTTTGTTTTCAAATAAGAATGATTCAGTGAGATATCGAGCTTTTGTTATACAGGGGAAAAGCTCTAAACTGGAGTTTTGATATGATGCTTTATCGGGTTAAAAATACGATATAGAGTGATAAGTAAAAGATCAAAAGTCAAACAATTTCCATTTTTCAACTCTTCTCTACCGATTTTCTGCTATCACAATCAAATGCATTACTTGAAACATCCACACCCCAAAAAGAAAATCTCAACCACACCCGAAAATGGAAAAAAAAATTGTTAGATACATTTTCTGTGGAAGTTTAGCCCCAACCTCCTAAAAAGTCAATCAGTATTTATTAAACTTTCTTTCTATTTCAGATAAGTAGCCTTGGAGTATGGTTAAAACCATTAGCTAAAACAGGAAGTTACGCCATAGGTATTGTCAACCGTGATGATCAGGGTATGCCGAGAACAGCAAAGTTACAACTAAAACAACTAGGATTACCAGGACCAAGTTATAATATATCGGATGTATTTGAAAATAAACCATTAGGAGTTTATACATCTAACGATATGTTTAGCGTTTCTATTGATCCAACTAGTATATTTGTTGGTTTAGCTATTCCTTCATCTTAAAATCTAGTCTTCATTAATCTGCCTTCATTATAAATCTTTAATCTGCCTTCAATCATACTAATGGCTCAGAGAGTGTTCTCTCTTGTATTTGTCATATAGCCTCGATCCTCATTACTAAAGTCGGTACGATAAAAAAAACCGCATAGTCTTGATTATCATTTTCATAATTAAATCATGAATTAAAATACCGCAGTCCAGCGTTGACATCGCTGGTCTGGATAAGTTTAATTAATGCCAAAGTAATAATATAGAAAACATTACAGGCCTAAAGAAAGACCTGCAATAGGCAAATTTAGCTCTTGCATAATGTATGTTTAATTAATAAATTCAAACAATAAGTAATTTATAAGTTAGCCCTTAAATCATACCAATTGTAGAATATGCAGATACGTTATAGAGGATCAAATAAAGAGTTGATAGTTTATTTTCTAATAGTTAATAACTATATAACGTAAAGGGGATATCCTGATAATTTCAGTCAAATTGATCCACTATGAACCGAGACTGGGATTGAATTTTTGACCTAGCCTTGTTAAAAAAAAGCATAGTTTCGATTATCCATTTTTTGATTTAATCATCAATGAGCATTTACCAGCAAATCGGATTCTAGTCACTAAGCCTACGTAAAAAGCCCATTTTCATACAAGTTTTCCCCGTTTACATGGAAACGGTCTCATTACATTAGCATTAGATAGAATTTGTACCGAGGAAAACACGTATATATGGAAAACGGGCCTTACAGTGAACCTAATTCTATATGTAGTAGGTTTAACTTCTTTAAATAATTTTTATCAATTCCACCGAGAATTTAAAACATCTGTAGTGATATATATTATCAGATCAGTTCAATAATGACTCTTGCACATTTAAACATTCCATGAAGTTGATAATAAATATTTATTTTTATCTTTGTTTTTATAATTGTGATATTTGTATTAATTATGTGATTATAAATGTAATGCACCTGATACTTGTAGTAATAATATGTATAAATTGTTCAGGTAGACTGAATTCGCAAGAAAGTGATCGCAGCGAATCGGTCCTTATGCATAAGTCATATCTGATATGTTTTTAACCGTCTAAGGTCATTTATGTAATGATGTATCACCCATATTTTGTTTTTTGCATTTGCACTTACTCCTGATTATTGTGTAATAATTATAATCACTATAATAATTATAATTAACGATTATAATTATTACAATACTTTATATCCTGAAATTTCGGATAGTAAAAAAAAAATGTATAGATGTTCACTACTTAATTTGATCTGGAAGGGTTTTAATACATTTTCTGTCAAGTTTTAGTGATTATCACCTTGACATCTTTGGGTTATAAAGATTAAGATCATTTGAATGATAGAAAAATGTTATAGACCACCGAATGACATGGATTTAATTACTGGTCTTATTCCTTATACCGATACCACGAGCTATATGATTGTAGAAATCCGTTCAGCTGTATATATTTGTCATGTGCCTTATTAATTGTGTATAATAAATAATGTGATACATGGTTTTCAAAAAACATGAATAAATATTCTTTAAATGCATTGGTGGTGCGATAGTCTAATGAAATTACCCCATAGTTATAAAAACTTTTGCTGACTTTATACAAGCCCGTGAAAGCCGTAACAAATAAAAATGTCATTGTATCAAATTTCAAAAATTTCTATTTATTAATTCCAGAGTGATGGCCCTTGTTTATTTTGCAGGAACATCGTTGCAACAAGAGTTACATTGATATGCGTAAAATATATATGCACAGTACATAACAATAAAATGAAGCAGCCCATCGGTTAGCAAATATTTTAAATTAATTACTGTTAGGATTATTGCCCTTGTTCACTTTGTAGGATCTTGTGAACGCTCTGAACACAAGTTATCGATCCGACAATCTGCATGGAAATTACATGCATTGTTCTCATTGGTACCCCTTTATCCATGCTTGATTATAGATTCATTTATTACGTCATATAATCTTGTTAAAATATCCCATTTGAAAGTATCTTAGGCTCACCTATCAAACTCCTTTAAAACCACTTGAACCTGAGCGACGGCCAATCAGACGGCAATTTGTTTTTGATTGGCGTCGATTAAACTTGTCGAAACCACAAAAATGTGCAAAAATCTTAAATTGATAATATGTATTAACAATCCAAGCAGGATAGCACAAGTGCGGGCAGTTGCTGCTATAGAAATGCCGACCACGGTTCATTGTCGGTCTAGATGAATATTATCACCAAAGTCCCAGTCCGAAATCCGTACCCAAATGGGTGAAAAGGCCTAAAACCAAAATGGCCACCGGTTTTGGCCTGTAAATTGGTATCAAAATATACGTTTTCGGGGTAACTGGATCCATTACCATACACATTTTTGTAATAAAAGTTACTGTTGAGTCAATATCGGAAGTTATTCAAGGTGGCGGTCAGTTTTGGCGGGAAAATTCGAATTTTGTATAAGGGTTACGTTTTGTGTCATAATATACGTTTTGGAGGTAGCTAAATCCATTTTCTGGATATTTTACTGATTAAGTGATTCCCTGTGTCAATATAGAAGAAAGCCCAAACTTATTAGAGATTTAGATTTCTGATTGGGAATCGGAGAATAATGGTACTCCGACCATAGACCTAATAGAATGACATTCATCCAGTATTAACTAAATTTCATTTGGAGTGTCTCCCAGCTCGCTTCTGCCGCGGCGTAGGGGTATGTCGACTGGAGCCACTCCCAGATCACTGCGGAAGCTGGTCGGGCATTTTTAAGCATGTGGCATATTTATTTCACAAAACGATTTAAATGTTGAGACACAAATGGATATAGTATTGCCAGTTTGTCAGATATGCAGTGAACCATTTGATAATGAACTGCCTACCGTTATTACTCAATATTGTAATGTTATTGAAGTGGGGAAGCCTGTATCAAGGCCCTGGTGGTCTGTGGTGCTAAAATTCAATTATGCGGATTGTTGTCTTTTGCGTGGTCTGTAGGCTAGACTAGCAGACGGTCCATTAGAAAAAATTTAATCGGTGGCCGCAGTTAAAATAGTAAACAGTAGAACTCGAAACACCTATTATTTGATCTGTTTCAAATAAGTATCATATTCAAATGGGAACAACTCTTAAATTGAAACTTCATACATCTGTAATATCGAAGCGATGGCTTGTCATGTCTTTCACACAATCTAAATTCGAACATGCCCTGAGAAACATTTTTCTTTTCACGGGCCGAAGCAGATCTTCTAAACCAACGATAATTCCCCTATAAACAGTCCTACCTTGTTAAAAGAATAATCCTATTTATCCTATAATTCATTATTGCCAGTTGAGAAATTGGCAAAAGTTTGGTAACAGCTATTCCATGGAAAAACAAGGGAGGTAATCGTGTTATTATTCCCTGTGTCCCTGATTTTTATGCCAGAGAAATAATGCCCATGATCGTATAATAGTGAGTTTTGGGCAAAAGACATAGAAATAACTATGTTTTTACTTTCGTAGAAAATATGAAATTCCCCCTTTAAAAGACCGTGTTGTCAAATTGGGGTTGTGGACGACATAATATTCTTGCTACCATTTCCTGTCGACAGTTCTTGAGTCGTAAAATGTATATAACAGGATTGATGACACTGTTGATTATAAACAACGTTACTGCGGTAGTGAAGGCAGCTTTGTCGTTTGTTTCAACGGTGAAGTCACCAGAAACCAAATGTTCACAGTAGGTTAGATAAACGGCAGCTGGACAATAGGAAACCCCGAACATACCAACAATAATTCCCACGGTCACTATCATGCGCAATTCAGCTTTTATCTGGAAAGACCTTCTCTCGTCAATTACTGGAGTATTTCCAACTATTGTGGTGGAAATTTGCCGGATATGACGTCTTATAACTTTTACAATGTACGCATACATTATAACGTTGAATAAAAATGCAACCAAAATGAACGAACCGTGGAAAACATGGCCATTTGAGTTAGCAGTACCATTTGAGTTGGCAGTAACTATTAATTGACAAACAGGTCCATCAAAGCCATTTTGATTTCCAGAAACTATAAATTGACAAATAGGCTCACCAAAGCCACCGGGGAAGCACGAAAACGTTAACAAGCCGGACAAACTCCACAAGCAGATGCTGAATACCGTTAACTTTTTCCAAGTTATTTTCTTGTATAAGTTCATGGGTAAAATTATGCTAAGAAACCGTTCAATGGTAATCATTAGATTTGATAAAATGGTCGCAAATACAAGAGTAATGCCAGCAAATAAACGAGATTGACAAAGAACATCCTCACTGATAGAATGGATATGCAGCAGTCGAACTGACAAAACATGCATTCCAAGAATCATACCCGACGCCAGGAGCGAAAAGAACACAACCTTCTGTCTTTTTGGAAACGAACTACTCAGATAAATGGACACTAATGATAGACTGTTTAACAAAAAAATCAGTATGCCCAAAACTCCATTGACAATAATTTGAGTTCTCGTGTTGGATTCTTCCATGTCTACCACTGTGTACTGTGGTTTGTGTTCAGTAGAAAACAACAGTCATCTGAAATCAAGGGGTTTCTGTTCTTTTTTCTTCTAGAATCGGGTATATGTCGTTAAACTTCACACCCTTTTTCGTGAGATATTTCATCTACATCCAACAGGAGCTATCCTTCTATCTAACCGGGTCCACGCTATTGTCATCCAGTTTTATCTGCCCATTACCCAGACGTGTTGACTAGTCGTAAAATCATAAAGTTTTCTATCAATTGAAAAATCAACACACTAAACTACGTCCCTTCCTAAAATAAAACGAAATTCGCAACATATAATTCCGTTTTTTATTCTGCTATAACATTAAAAGACAAAAGCGCAACTTTCTAATCATAATGCCATAGTTCAGGAAATACGCGCGGATATTCTGTCTGGTACTTTTATTTGATCTTTTGATGACCCTAGTTATTCTTCACATGACGATTTCACTTCCGTATTTGACAACCATGTCTCTTCCACAATTGGCTGATGTATTTGACAGCCAAGTCTAATTTTTCATTGGCTTGGTTGTTAAAGACACATTCCCACGGAAGTTCTGTATAGTGTAGTTATTTCCAATGACAGTATGGATTATTTGGTATCGGCCTATATGGAAAATAGAGATACTCATTCTTAATAGAGAAATTTTGGGCGCCCACAAAACTGTAAGGGTGTCTCGGAAGGTTCATTTATACCTAACGCCACCCCGACCTCAACCTCGTCAACAGAAGCGGCGACCGCATTTGATTGCTTAAATGCTATTTTAATGAAGTCGGTCGATTTTTGTGTGCGCGGAAAACCGCAGAGATTATCTCCAGAGCGAATTTTTGGGAACAGTTCGCGCGAACGGTTTTTATTAGCCTATCTATTTTATTGGATCTATTTACCTGCTGATGTAAACAGGGCTAGCACCAACCCTAACCCTACTCCAAGTCCTAGCCCTAAGCCATACCACAAGCCTTAACTTGGGGAAATCTGCAGTTTGCCTTAGTAAATAGATCTAGTAAGCCAATCAGAGTGCGAGGTCAAAAGTCATGGTGACTCTAGTCTCCGCCATGCATTTATTTATTCCCGGGTTTAACGACCTCTTCCCACTAGTGTGATATCGCAGACAAATATTTCCCAAGAAACTTGCCAGAGGAAGCCACAAAAAAGGCTTGGTCAGCTTTTGAGTAAGACATAATGTTAACGTTAGCCTGCGATATTTACAGGATTTGAATCCGATTTAATCCCCCCCCCCCCCAAAAAAAGTGGATAATCGAGACTATATTGTTTGTTTTTTTTATCGTACTGACATTAGTAATGATGATCGAGGCTAGGCCTAAAATTCAAAAGTCAATATCTCGGTTAACAGTAATGCAATATTCTATTTACATTATTTATTTTTTAACCATTATAGTGATAACTGCCAACTCTTTATCTAATCTCCCATAATGTATCTTTAAGCAAGTTAGACTAAATAATAACCAATCGTTAATTACACCTATTAATTATGTACAACAATAATTTCAGGGTTTGGCTATACCGAACAAACATGTCACTCAAATGAATCTGACAGCACCGGTGATTTTGGTCAACGTTGGCGTTTAAATATATTATTTAATCGCATCGATAAAATTAAAGAAGTAGGACTAATGAAGTCAGATTGATGCTAAAGATAACCCTAATTTGACTTCCTTATTTATTTCAATGTATTTATTGACGGTGCGATATCTATATTGATTTTTCAAAAACAAACTTTATGTGAACTCAGATTGTTGGGCGATAACACCCATTAACTGTAAATAAACAATGTGGAGCATACCCGTTATTTATTCACTTGACATTTTGTAATTAAACAATAAAATATCGTAAATAATATGAAAAGAAAAATATTTCTTGAATATTAATGCTAAATATCACCCAGAAAAAAAAGCAAAACACGATATGCTCGTTTTTTTCTGAAGACAGTATTTTTGACGTTTTTTTTTTAATTTCTGGGACCGTTTTATTTCGAAAACCCGAAATATCTTAACATGTAATTAAGAAAACAAAATTCAAACTTTCAACGCTAGAAAATCCCCTTGCTTGAATTCATTCAGATTTACAATAGGCCAGTCAATTTGGTTCGCGGCAAATAAAGGTTGCTGGGGTTTGTTACATAGATCGATGGCTTTTTAATTCGATATTTGTAAATATTGAACGGAATTGATCAATTTTCGGACTGATTTTCCATTGAGATATCCAACTTGTGCAATAACGTCGTTGTATAAGGATTTCTCATACCGCTCACATTAGGCCTCGGACACTTTAGGAGCCGAAGCTGAACACTATAAATGTCAGGGACATCTTATGTAAGAGATAAATTGATAATAAATATATGCCTGTACAACAACATTTTGTTATCTATGTGAACAAATGTTCAATCTCCCTTCTGAAGCTTTAAGCGGCGTTTACACGATACAACCAATCCACACAACCGTCGGATGCAACATATCGGAAGGATGTTTACACGATACAATGGTTCTATTCATTGTATGACAAATTGACGTGAAATGCATACTGCATGCAGTGATCCATCGACGTCATATTTCGAGCCGAGCTTGCTGTAACCAGACAGCTTCGTTCCAACTTGCCAGGCGCGGCACGTACGGGCTGATATGTAAAGTGTGTGTAGTCGGTTGGATGTGACCGAGGACCCGAGTAAAAATTTCTAGTGCAGTAAAAGACCTAGGCAAAGTCCCACGCTTCGTATTGCACAAGTTGTTAGGTTTGATTAGACAAGTTGCTAAACCCCATTCCATTCCAAATAGTTTACATGTTCTAGAAGACACAGTACAGAAATATACAAGTACATGTCTTGAAACTAGAACGAATATTTCTGTAACTCTATATTCAAGTCTATTTCTGTATTTGTATATCAAAGTCTATTTCTGTAAGTGTATATTCGAGTTTATTTCTGTAATTGTATATTCGAGTTTATTTCTGTAATTGTATATTACAGTTTATTTCTGTAATTGTATATTAAACATAGTAATACCAGTAGGATTAACAATAATTTTATAATTAACGTTAGATGAAGCGTTATTATACACAACAGACATTGTAAAGGCATCGTATATAGTATATAGAGACCCAGATACAAGTCCTAGGTCACTTCCGGTTACAGGAACGATAGCTGGTTTACCCTGCGTATCTTTATTAATGAAGGCTGTCGCCATATTGCCCACGGGGGTCAGAGGTCGATTCCATAATTCAACTGAACCCATCTGAAATATTGCAAAATATGAAAAAACAATAGATTTAAACAACAAAAGGGTGAGTCATTCGTGACAAGAAGAGACTGCAGGGCTAATGAAGACACGCAAACGCCATGCAATGTGATATTCGCGATACAGTGTGCTATAACCCATGCTGCGCGCTTCCCCAAATAGCGACGTTTCCATCTATTGTTTATCGAAGTCCAATTGCCAAAGGGCACGTCAACGTGTACACGGGGCCTCGGATTTCGATCCGACCGACCGACTAGGATATTTTTCCTGTTCTACGAATACGGGAAAACATAGCTTTAAAAACCCGAGGAACTTTCGCGGTCAACACACGGAACACATCCGGGAGCTCCTGATCAGTGAGTCTGAGATACCTTGGCTCTAGTGGTATACAGGGCACCTGCGTTTTTCGTCCATCCGAAAACGAGATGGTTTCCTTTGAGAGTGGCATGCTGTTTCTTACTTGTTGTATTATCCCCCTAGCATCTCTGGATTGTTACTTACCCGCTGCATCTCTGGGCTGTTACTTACTTGTGCTTTCTGACTCCCATTATACCCCTAAAAATCTTTGCATTATTACTGACATGTTGCGTTCTGATTTCCATTATACCCCTTATGATCTCTGGGTTGTTACTGACCTGTTGCGTTTTAACTCCCATTAAACCCACAGTATCTCTAAGTTGTTACTGACCTGTTGTGTTCTAACTCCCATTATACCTCTAGGATCTTGATTTATAGCGATAATATTTTTATTTTGTAATAAAGCCTTTGATTCTGGTCGGATGTTTCTCAGATCAACAGACATCATCAGTGGAGACGCCATCATGGCCCACATCCCGAATTGAACCCGTTCCTGATCTTGACTTAATCCAAAATCACCAACAATTAACTGGTCGGGATTGTTCCATCCACCAGGCCCGGCGAAACTACTGAAATTACCAACATCATCTCCCATGTGGTCAATGATCTCTATTATACTATCCCACGAGTCTTGGACATCTTTCCAGTTCCTCCAGTAGTTGCAGGCATCTCGTATACCGGTGTAGTTAGGCTTAAATCATATTGAGATTCATATCTTAGGTAAATTGCATGGCGCATACATTATGGTCAATATTTTTTAAATAATTGGCAAGTTACATGATATTTATAACTAACAGTATCAACAGATAGACCAGGAATCTGCTTTTTAAGTGAACTATCGATTTCTGGATAGGAACCCGTTCTATTAGACACTCCAAAGGACTAAACATATTCTCCCAGATCCATTCACTTGATTTGATATCTGTTGTTGATTTCTTGCAATGTCTGTGCAGTTTGTCCTGTCCGCAGGTTTGTCTTATCGGTTTTATTTTGCATTTCTCCTTACGATCGACGTTGGAATTCTGATTAGGGACATTCCAGATATGAGTCCAGTCCTTTAACGTCACAACCCCACCCTCTCGCAGAAATATTTTGGTATAAATCTGTAAAGTACATACCATGATGCCTTCCGTAGTCTGATAATCTGGCCATTCACAAGTAAATACCATTGGTCGACCTGTTTGATTTAAATAAAAACTCATAGCAGGGTAGCCTGAAACAATCAAATTATATTTATTGAAAGACAAGGGTGAGCACCGTTACGAACCAGGGACCATCTTGTAACTCTCAATACAACCAGAAATGGTTATGACAGTGAACATTATTCAGTACCTATACTTACCACGATCGAAATCTTCTTGTTGCGAATTACATCCATCAAATTTAAGTAAATCCACTTCCCACGAAGCGAATGTCTGGGCATCCAGCTGAAGGTAGAATTCTGATCCTGGATAACCTTCACACGTCAAATGTCCAAAATCTTCATAAATACCCAGTTTTAACCCTTTACTGTGAACCTACAAATCATTGTTGTAAACAGTGAATAAATTTTAAGGGTGCATTCGACTCTGGGAGCCTCGGTGGCTCGATCCAGGTATTGTTCGAAAGAGGTCCCTTGTATTTTACCAGCATTGTTTCTCGCTTGTCAGTGGGTACAGGAACGAGAGTATGTGGTGAAGAACCAAGGCCCTGTGTACACATTGACGTGCATGTAAAGGAGCTCTTGACAGTTGGAATTCGAATTAGGAGTCATATTCCTGAAGCAATGGCCCGAGAAATCCCGCTCTGGTCATTGCTGAACTTTTGAGGGAGTGTGTCTATTCTTCCCGTTCAATCAAATCAATCACTTGAGTACAGCAACATGACAGTTCTACGTTTAATCTTGGTTTCCCTAAAACTTTTGACAGTGATTTAAGGTATTAAAAACGGTGAAAGTATTTCCGTTTTCAACCAGTATTGTTTACATTTTATTCGATTTGATTGTCTCGCTTGTCACGCAATTTGTTTTACTGCAATATTCCGCCTGCACTGGTTATGTATCTGGTTCAATTTGGCGCTTTGTTTTAAGAGTATTGCGTTTGTAACGCAGTTGGCGATTGGTTGTTAATTGGACTATTGACCAATCATAATTTAGAGCAAGAATTTTCACTCTTTACAGCAGTGAGTAGTGAGATTAGCTCTAATCAAACGGAACACTGTGAGGAGTATGATTAGGAGTAGGCACAACACTGTTGTACTTTACGAAGTACCCCGAAATCACACTGTATCTGTATGGCGTGCGCCATTCTTCATTAGCCCAGAAAATTTCATTTTACATTCGACTCTAAAGCAATGGTTTAAATACAAAATCGCCACATGAACAGCGAACTACTGAAACAAAATACTTATCTCCGTCATTCTACATGGTTTTTATTATTATGTTGTCGTTTGAGAATCAACCGTCATAACAAATACGGGAATACACAGCTCGTGTACTCATGGCTAATTGTGTATTAAATATTGGATGTTAAGATCCCGTATTTACACGACAAGATAACAACATCAATATTGAAATGGACCAATATTGAATCTAATTTGTGCTTTTAAGTACAAACATTGTGAAAAATATTTGCAAGAATTGGCTGAATTTAAATTATATAATTCCTAGCTGAGACAGTCATGATTTATTCTAATAACTTACATAATCTGCTAGACCCTTTATTCCACTCGGGAATCGTTGTGGATCAGCCACCAGACTTCCATTAGCAGCTCTAGACATAGACTGCCAGCAGTCATCCGAACAAACATACTCGTAGCCAGCATCTTTATATCCTTCTGATATCATCAGATCAGCCATTTGCTTTATTAACTTCTCGCTGCATTAAAAAAAAATACAAGCTCTATTAATATTTTCACGTATTAAGTCTGTTCTCCCATGGGCCTTATAATTTTATAAGGTCCGTGGTTACCCTATCATAATTAGAGATGTACATGTATGTGTGAATCCTTATCTTTATGGAAATTACATATATTAAAGGCTCAGCAATTTTTAAAACGATATGAAATGAAATAAATTCGATTTAACTTCCCATTGACATACAGTGTTATAGGAGGGAAATTTTGTCCGGACAGCGGTACTACGGCCTGCTCTTATTTCGAATCTCACTGGCGAGGGAAATAACACTGAAAATCTGAGAAGCTTTCATTTCATGGCCAACACTGAAAGCGAACTCGAGTCCTCCTGGTTTGTAAACCATAACCAACGTCTTACCCAAAAAAGCAGCCGCGTTGAAATACAAAATACATCTCTTGGTACCGATAGTAGTTCCATAGATATACCAACAGCAGAAAGGGGAACATAGCATACCCACATCCATTCTACTTTTGCCAGAGAAAAACTATTTTATTAGTTTAAAAACCGGAGGGAAGAGAATCTACGAACCCAGAGTTATCTTGAACTGTAAACAAAGTAGAACGCGGAGGCCTTAGGGATTTACTAATCCCGGTTTTAGCATTTGAGAGGTGCGAGAATTGGATGAAAAGTAGACAATAACACCGCTGTTCGGTCAACATTCGCTCCAGCTTAACTTCATGCATAAACCTCTAGTCAGGTCAATATAAGGAAAATACCCCTTCAATCCTCAAATAATTACAACAAAAGGTTTGTCAACGGATTTTAGTAGGGTGTAGTGTACTTTATAACAAACTAAAAGTTTCAAGATGATGTCAAAGATGGCCACCGAAACGTCTTAATGATCATAACTATGTAACTATCTACTCAAATTTGATGATCTTGGAGTCTATTAGAATTTCATCAATAACACCTTTTGATGATGTTTAAAAATGTTTTATGCATTTCAATATTACCTGATACAATTATCTGGGTCATTTACACAATCAACATTACAACGGAAGCGTTCCCATGACAACCAACCCATAGGTGGAGTCAAGGCCAAACCATTATCCAAAGCAGTTGTTATGGAAACAGTTGCTATGAGCACCGTAATTATTAACGAATCCTAGAATATTTAATATATATTATTGTGAATATGAATTAGATAGCTTCAAATAGATAAAAAAAAATGCAGAAAAGTGGGAAAAATGTCCCTGGCCTCTCGCATTCTGGGTTGTTCTGGGTTGAGTTCAACTTGATATAAAAAGCTGGTTGACCGAGAGATTCTATTTTAGATTTGAAAATTCGAGGGTCTTTCTCCAAGCTCCCATTCAGTCCACAATCGGTGATCCCACTTTAACTTTTGGTTGTGGCCTCCCTTTCCACCACCGTAGACATATGTATCACACCACCATCAAACGTGAAGTAATTCGCCTGGTTTTGGCTTCTGCTACATGAAGATCTGACCAGATGCAGTGGGTGGTTTTTGGCACTATTACGTCCGATATTTGATTAACCAATCAGCGTTAATGTTTCTAGTAGGATACCTATAGTTCCATGAACCGCACGCCAAGAACTCCTTACAACAGATCGTTTCATTGGCTAATCCCTCACATCAACCAGAAAGTGGGTTATATAACAACTCTTCCAGATCCTAATGAAGTAAAGGCATGTAAAAAACGAAACGAAATAGGATCTATAATTTAATTAGATTGGCTCCAATATCGAATTTCAACTGCTAAGGGATTTTTTACGAGTACGCGTACGAGTACACGGGATCTCGGTTTTTCGCGCAATCCGAACTACTAGACAGTCTCTCCGGTCTGCGTCACTGACAAGATGGAACTACACAGGACATTCCAGATGAACTTTCTCACTAAAAACACCGGGATCGATCCCGCGACCTCCAGACTAGCAAGCCGGCGTCTTGCTCCCCGAGCCAGCGTGGATCCCTGACGGCACGAAAGTCTGGGATCCTGTAATTAGTCTATCCGTTGGCGTACACGTGAAAGAACCCTTAACAGATGGAATCGGATGGGTAGGCTGATAATGTTGTTCTCTGAGCAGATACTTCCCCACCCCCACAGCACACTGCATTGCGTTCACCCAGTTGGTTCAGACACCAAATTTTTAAAGGTAAAACTAACTTCATTTCTAGGACAGCTGATAACACTTCTCTTATACTCTGAAAGTTCACTTTGCTGACCATTTATATTATATGGTATTTGCAGTATACTTTTACAAAAATAGGTACTCACCATCATTGTCATGCCTTTAGTCTCACTAAACCTCTAGAGGTAATATCAAGTAAATTATCGTCTGTGCAACTAAAACTATCAAGACACGTGTATCAACTAATCTTCTCTGATAAAATATAATGTGAGATAAGTTGTCCAACCTTGAGGTTTGTTGGATTGTAGCAACGTAAAAAAACAACCTTATCAATGTGAAACGAACTTAGTTGGTAGATCTGTGACTTGGACTTGTGAAACTAACTTAAAGATGGACGTCTTCTTGTTAGATCTGTGGTGAGCTTCTACATGTTGAATCTGTGAAACTTGTGAAACTAACTTAATAACAGTGGACTTTTACTTGTTAGATCCGTGAAAGTTGTGAAACTAACTTAAAGGTGGACTTTACTTGGTAGGTCTGTGAAACTTTTGAAACTAACTTAAAGGTGGACTTTTACGTATATTAGTAGATCTGTGAAATTAACTGAATTTGGTAGATCTACAATTCTCCCAGTTTGCCTGAAGTATAAGGCAAAGTCTTCCCTCTCCCACAGAATCTGGATGATGTACAAGACCAAAAGTTCCATTGAATGACCGAGATATTCTTATTTAGATTTGAAAATACGAAGATGAGCCTCCAATCGGGACGAAATCTTCTGAATTGATACAACTGACTGGTTCATAACTTGATCGACTTTTTACTATAGTTTTCTCATATAGCTTTTATTAGACACTGTTTGTCTTTAAAATCCATTTTTTTACGAAGTAGTTTTCCCTTGACAGCGGTGCAAAACGAGGGGGGGGGGCTAACACGGACAATTATCGTTCGGTGGGACAAAAAACCGAGGTCTCGTGTATACATTGGCATGCAGTTGGAATTCGATAAAAGAGTAGGCCATATAGTGCCGCTGCCCGAGCAAAATTTCCCTCATAGAATAACGTATGGCATATGCCCGTCTTCATTAGCCAAGTCGAAACAGAACAGTACCCCATCCCCATTGACTTGTACCGGACACCCCAGAAGGTTAGTCCGACCCTGGATGTGTATTTAATTTGTCCTTTTAGATATAAAATATCTTTATTTTCTAAAACATGTGAGTTTCTACATTATTATATCACTAAAGTTTGCTCCATTATAATAATTATAGCACTATATGGATCAGGAAACGAGCATGATGTCACTGCCGCCATCTTACAATGAAAGCGCAATTGTCAAAAGAACATTTTTTTTTTCAAAGACTGTCGCCCAGACGAAGAAAAACGCCAAGCTGAGTAGCTCTGATCCAAAATAAAGTGTGTATTCATTCGGTAGGAACAACCACTGTTATTATACCAATCGACCAAAAGTTATTTTCCGCTATACTTATATTTCTATTTACTATATAACGAGCCTAATGCCTAACACAACAACATTCCATCCAATACACAAGAAAAACAATTGTATTATTTCAATAAACTATCTACTTGTCTTTCTGAATGAAACACACCCTTAAGCACAATGTTTTATTTTCATCAGAGGGGTGTTTGTATTCAACCAGAACAATAGTTTATTCCACCAGACACTGGTTTTAGATTTTATTCCACCAGCACAATTGTTTTACGTCATTCCACCAACAAATGTTTATTTCCAGAGGAACAATTATTTTTATCCCATCCTAAAATGCTTTACTCCATAAGCATAACTACTACCAAGTTAATGTTTATATTCACACCAGAACAATGTTTTTGTTCCTTCAGAACAACGTCCAATTTCCACCAGAACAATGTTCTATCAATCAGAGCCACGCCTTTACTTCACCATAGCAACGTATACATGTATATTTAATCAGTGAACTGTTCTAATTACACCAGAAGAACGTTTTTATTCCACCAATGCAGTGTTCTTTATTCCACCAGAAACACTTTTATATTCAACTACTACACAGTTGTAACTCCATCAGAGCAACGTTCGTATTCATTGAGAATATTGCATGTACATGTACTCCAAATACTTTTAAGTTAATCAGTCACACTCTCAAATATTTTTGTTCAACTCGGACAAAAACGCATTTTTGGAAAATAATAAGTTAACATGTTTAAAATTAGAACGAAACTATATGTCTTAATGTTTTGCTCTGAAATAAAGCTATAAATATTCTGCCAGGGTTTACAAGTTAAATTCTTCAGAATTTCTTTTTAGAAAATTGTCCATAGCAAGGGTGTTGCTCTATCTTCTACCTCGGATTCGAGGCTGACAGGAACATTTTAATATACTGTTAATCTTATAAAGAACACCATTGGTTGCCATCTTTTCACCAGGTCGTTCTACTCTGTATTTTTTATTAATATAAATAGAACCGGATCTTTCCTGTGTAAACTCGATACTGTCTCCTTGTCTGGATGATATACCGTAAACAGATCGGGGATCAAAGGCACACTTCATCACCATTCTATTGATAATATGACGTTCTATAAACTGAAATGCAAGTAAAAGGGATTATTTTTGATTAAATCAATTGTTATTAAAGATGCATAATGTAAGAGGAAAATCGTCCTACTGCTGGTCTTTCTTGAATTGCAAATTATTGATTAGGCATTTATTCACATCTTACTTACCTTTTTAAGACGTTCTGGTGACAAGTTTAAAAAGGCGTTTTTCTCCCATCTACCCAATGTTTTGAAGGCTCTGTCGGTAGGTGCTATCATTGTATACTGTCCATACGGTTGAGTTAATAGTTCACTTAATCCAGCTTTCTCTATAGCCATACGTAATGTACTAAAACATGAACAATACCACGTATAGAAGATAACAGGTAAAATGAGGTTTGGCGTCTTATCAATATGAGACTTACGTCATTTTGAGACTACCCTGTGATAATTTTCATTGTCATGGTTACGTGTGCTATTTGTGGGGAGATAATTTGCCCGAACAATCCATATTTCCCTTGTCAAAGGGTCTTTTAATTGTTAATGTTTAGACGAAGGACCCCGGTTTATCGTCCAATCTGAACAAATAGGTACACTTTTTATTGTCACACTTGCAGACCGGGCTTTTAAAATCCTTTTTTTTTTCTCGGCTCATGTCTGATTTAAGTCGAGGACATTCTAGATAATAGTCCCGTTCCCTCACCACTCAACTCCCCCACTCAACCTGAGTTAACTCGAGAACATTCTAGCTAATAGTCAAGTCCTCTCGCCGCTCGACTACCTACACCCTGACCTGAGTTAACTCGAGAACATTCCAGTTCTCTCACCTCTGGACTACCTGCACCCAATATGAACACTGCTGGATGAATTTTTAAAGAGTCGGCGGAAATGAGCCGTGCAAGTAAATCACACTAAATGCCGTATGTAAGTCTTCTTTAGCTCGGGTGGTGCAGAAAAGTATGCCAATAACCAACAACAAATAAATAGCTCCTACCTCAGCTGTCTGTCACCTATAATTAAATCCATAATACTAGCTTCCGGTGGTACAAGTACTTTATCTATAGTATGAATGACGCCATTTTTACACTCATTGTCAGATTTCTCTAAGGTAGCGCCACCTACCACAACACGTCCCTGTTAATAAAATCAAAAATAAACAGCTTTGTGAAAGGCTTAGAAATTAAGGCCGTTCAGAATTTGGAGGACTGTTATTGGTAATTTGTTACCACTTAAATCATTATGGACGGAGATCGCATAGTGTGCAGTTGTTGGGAAAACATCCCAGATGGTCATCGTACATTACGATTTGGACACACTGCTGACGCTAAATTGTATACTGGATTCCTGATCCCCATCAAGACGATGACACATTTGTTCAAAACATGATCAATCATAAGTAAGTTGATGATCATGGACAAATGTATGAGGTCATCAACAAATCTGGATATCATTATGATGTTTTGACCAAATGCGTGATGTGGCCTACAGAAGGTTTGCTGATACCTGTGGTCAACTCCTTGATTGTACGACCCCAAGACAAAGGAAGGCATTTTAAATATGTCAAAACAGATGAAATAAATCTTATAGGGCATCATATGCATTGTACAACAAAGATAACATCTATATTTTCGAATCTAAAACCATTCCTATATTTCACTGTTTGATTTAAAGCTCCGTCGAATGGGTGTCTGGGGCCGTCGCCCACTTTGTCCCACCTCACCCTCTCTGTATGCGTGATCGTTTGACAGTACAGACTACGGCATTGGTGTTAGAATGAGTGGTCGTCTAAACAGGCTTTAGACAGTAGAGTATACAGTATTAATGCTTGTAACTTACATTTCTAAACACGTTAACTGATAATTTAGCTGATATTGTTGCTGGTGCATTTTTAGTTCCTGTATCTAGTGATTTATTCCCTATCAACTGATCTGTCTTTATTTTACCCTTTATTTTATGATATTCTAATAACTTAGCCATTTGTAAAGGTTGACTAGATAAAGCTGCTCTATAACCACTCGGCAACCCTATAAATAAAAAAATAGAAATTAAATCGAGTTTAACTATGTCTTACTTTTCTGCACGAACTGGGATAATGCAATAAGTGCAATAAGTGAAATTCCACCCTTAACAGGGCTTCCAGCAACAACCTTTCTCTCCGTTAAAGTTAACGATCCGTTTACTCAATGTTAACGGATCGTTAAAAGTTAACAGAGTTTTGAGCAACCGGCCCCTGGTCAATAAACAGTGGAGATATTACTCAGAAAATACTCTAGAAAGCACCATTTACGGTGAAAAGAACCCCTACTATATTGAAGTAAGAAGGGAAAAGGGAAAAGTCTGACATCGTTTATAGCAGGTCTAGGTAACTTTGAGATTAATCTGGACTAAAGAGCATTATTGTCATCAGTAGGTGGACTAAAGGGCATTATCAATATATATACACATTAATAATGTCATTTTTTAACGTTTTCGTATGAACTTACTTCTAAGAGCTTTATCAGAGGGAGCGAACATAGTAAATTCTTCATCACCAGTCAGTGTAGCTGTTAATCCAGCTCGTTCTGTCATCTCCATTAACGTGTTTAACTCCAGATCTTTAGCTAATTCAGCCACATTCTTCACTAAAAAAACAGTTTGAAATAAAGTTTGATTGCATATTGTCGTTACATTATAATGACAGAAAACATGTCTGTTGTCAACTGCGTGAGGAAGTAAAAATATGGAGGTCTTGCACTGATGGCCGTTATTCGGATTGAGCTGTAAGATGTATTTACAAGTCGGGGTATATTATCCGCATCATTCATTGACTGAATGGATGAAATGGTGTTTTATGTTCTACTTTTCTGCTCCATTGGGGTTAATAAACACAACCACACAAAAAATCTTGCCAGGACAGCGATTTAATTCCAACAGTCAAGGTTTTTTTACGTGCACACTCAGGTGTACACGGGACATTGTTTTCAGACCCTCTGTCCTGCACCCCGTCTGAAAATCCCCAGGAACTGCCTCAGCTAAAGCCAGGACCCCCAGTTTAACGAGCCAGTGCCTTATTCACAAAGCAAATGGAGTCCATGTCTAGGCCTACCTGAATCAGGAACCATAACTGTATCAATACCATGTATAACGCCGTTTTTACCCACAATGTCTTCCACTACGAGTTTCGCCTTATCGATATATTTCCCGTATCTCTTGCATCTAAACAATATACGGGATCCATCTAGAGCCTTTAAACCAAGGGCGATAATCACTGAATCACTACAATATACACCCTTTACTACGTGGTGATCGACAACCTCTATAAAATAAAACAACAAATATATTGACATGAGAAATTGATATATCATTATTACCATATCTGTTTAACGTACATTTTCAAAAGACGTTAAAATCTACCCTTGAAATGTTAAAAGGGACATCTATAGTTTGAACGGCACATTATTTTTTATGTTAAAAATAAACGATGTACAAAAAAAAAACTGAAATGTTTGATTATGTCACAATTCTGTCACATTTGTTTTCGGGATTGGCAGAACTGTGGCAGGACTCAATTCCGTGTCACTCTACAGCCTTTCCCTCAATTCGGAACATCCATGACTTACGGTGTCCTATGTGGAATCAGATAGAATATTAGTGTGTTCCACTAATTTCGGTTTTGTTTGTATCTGTCAGGTTACTAATGACTGTTTTGTAACGTTTCACAAGGCACCCGTATTTGTTTGTAGATCTCCATACAAACATTTTTTGTGTCACAATTCTTCAATCCATTTTATTTATATATTTAATGCTTACTTTTCGCGGTCTCCTCGTCTGTTAAAATTCTATCCAAAAGATCATTTGGAAGTTTAGCGAATGCGTTGTTGGTTGGTGCGAACACAGTAAGATGAGCCTTGGCAGATCTGAGTGTATTCACCATTTTAGCAGCCAATATGGCCAGTTGAAACTGAGAAAACTGATCATCGGAATAGATCTTCTCAGCAACAGATTTCTGCATGTCTTTCGGATCAAGAACCTGTCAAAAACATGGAATATATAAGGTTATGTAAACAGCCATTATATTGTTTACCCCACTTTCCTTTTTGGTACATTGTCAGACACAACTTTAGGATTTGCCAGACACAACTTCCTTTAGGCTTTGTCTGTCACAAGTTTAGACTTTGTCCGGCACGATCTCTCTGGTGGTGTTAGTTTGTCTGCAACCGATGAATGTGTGAAATAGCTATATTTAACGTCAACTTCCACCAAGTAATATCATCAGTTTGCCTTTTGTATGTGCTTTTAGTAGATCGAAATAAGAGTAGGCTGTAGCATCGGTATGTGGGTAAAGTTTATGTTATAGTATCATAGGCTACCATCATACAAGGGCGGGAAAGTAAGACGTTATAACCCATTTCACACCGACGCTCATTTTTGGGAAGGGGTAGGAGTCTTCATTCGTTGGGAATGTCCTATAACGGAGGGCTGTCAGGGAAAATGAAACAGGGAGGTATGATATTAAAAATCCTTTCATTTTGTTAAAAAAATATTGTTGGGAATGTCCTATAATAACGGTACACCGACAGAGACACTGAAACATAGTTTTTATATTTGTTTATAATATACACAACTTACCTTGTCTATGATGTGTACGATTCCATTGGTCGCCATTTCATTAGGTTTAGTTATCCTGGCACAGTTGGCTGTGGCTACCTATATATATATATAACACAAATTACAACCAAATTATTTATCATCCAAATTATGTATCATGCAGTATCGAAAACCCCAGGTTCCGTGAACACACTGGTGTGCACGTAAAAGAATCCTGCAAAGTGGAAGTTTGGTAAAACGCCACTATCCTGGCAAAAATTCCCTCATATTAAATATAACATATGCACGTCTTTATTATCCCAGTTGATGCGGGAAAGGAGGGCTTTAAAACCCCATTTATTTTCTGTGTGGTGCCTGACCAACCTCGTGGGTTTTCTCCGGGTATTCCGGTTTCCTACCACTGCTAAAAAACCCTACGCACAAGCGAATTATTGAAATAAAAATTCAACCATGTGTCGGTCCCGAAATGACCTAGTTTGTGTCGAGTGGACGTTAAACCCCATCTCTCTCTCTCTCTCTCTCTCTCTCTCTCTCTCTCGCGCGCGCGCGCGCCTGAATGTAAATCAATTTCTTAACTGTTTCAAAATAGTGTACAGTAGTCTCCTACAAAAGAGCCATTTTTGAAACATTTGGTCTTATTAAATTCAGTAATTGTTTTCCATGAAAGCTTTGTGTTCAATTTAATGTGACCAATTACTAAAATGTCACTTAAACAGTTTATATGAAGATGCAGTATTGTATGTTATCAAAGACTTTCGTAAAGGCCTGTTGGGCGATTAATGACATCAGCACGAAAGTAAAATCTGATCTATGAAATAACTAGCGACCCAACGGAAATAGTGTCATGGACGACGTGGGTATGGCTAACCTTTCCAGAACACTCAGTACTACCATTCGTATTTACCGGCAGTTTACGTGGTGTTATTGTACTTTTGTATATGAATATTTTCAGTTGCAGTCTGTTTTATTGAAATATTGACTGCCTTTTTTTGTTACTACTCACGAACGAAGTTTTACTTATGACAAGAACAAACTGAGAGCAATTCGTCTAAACCCGGGCCTGACTTGAGGACCACACCACAGACGAAAGTAAAACCCAAAAGACAAACGCACAGGGAGAAAAATAAAAGGAATGACTGCAATACCACTTTTCATATACTACTCACCCCATACGAGTATTTATTAATACGTATTTTATTATCTTCAAACAGTGTCATGTAATCAGTATTCTTCCTGAAGCTGGAGAAGTTCAGACGACCAGGTGCCACGTGATAGAAAACATTCGGTGTGCCTTCGTCAGACCTCGACAAAAGATCCTGTCTGTTAAAATATAACTCTAATCGTAACATTAAACCTCAAATAAACTGATCAGTAAAAAGGGTAGATATATGCCTTCGAACTCAAACAAACTGTTCAGTAAAAAAGGGTAGATAGATGCCTTCAAATTTCAGATTGGTTCGTATAATTCTGAATGGGGCAAAAAATAGCAGACTTTTTACATTTTAGTTTTGATCTGAATGAAGGGAATTTTGCCATATTGAGGACAATGTTATAAATGGGAGAATATCGTAACTATAAACGAGCGAATTTACCTTTCCTCATCTGACAATTGTTGAATAGCATCCTGGGAAGGAGCAAATATGGTATAGGCTCCTTGGTTGGCTAGTTGGTGTTCTACTCCAGACTGACCAATGACATTAGTAAAACCATCTAACTCTAATCCATTTACGGTATCAACTAGGTTAACTAATGGTTTAACTGAAAAAGATCAGATTAAAAATCGTCAAATTCATGGAGGTATCATTCTTTATTTCGGGCGGGGGTGGGGATCTAGTAGTTTAACGCCTGTCCACCTCGTGGGTATTTCTGGATCCTCCGATTCCTCCCACCGCTAAAATAAATTTGAACTCGAAATGACCTACTTTGTGTCGAGTGGACGTTAAACCCCATTTCTATCAGTCTCTTGATTCTGAGAAATCAACGTGACTCGGTGAGTATGACGTCGGATCATTTTAAGACGCCATTTGCGATTCCAGTGTTACCCGTTATAATCCCTTTGTTTATGCGGGCCTAACGACGAGGCAAGTAAAACATCGTCTAGTCGTTCGGGTGGGACTAAAAGACGACGTTACCGGTTTTTACGAGCAACATTCCCATCACTGCACACTGCAAACGTATATCCGTCGTCAACTCATAGCCGCTTTAAAAGTAGAACGTTAAACCCTATTTCAATTCATCTGATGTCAAAGCAGTGTGTGGGGGGGGGGGTAGCATTCGGACCAGTGAATACGTCCTGTGGTGGCTCGGAAGTAAGCAGTTGGCTCGTCAACCTTAAGATCTTGTGTTCAATCCTGATGTTGAGCAACAAAGTTTCATCGGAAATTGCCAGCGTGCCCCCCCCCCCCCCGTTCATGGTGCAGGACACGGGACCTTGCAAAGGACAACATATAGTCATTCGGATGGGACAAAAACCGAGATCGCTGTACACAAAGGAGTGGACGTAAAAGATCCATTGACAGTTGGAATTCTAAACGGCGGAGCCTATAGCCAAGGCGAACATTACTTCATCGACCTAATGGTAAAATGGAGACTGACTTACTTCCGGTACAACCTTGTGTTCTCGGTACCTTTTTAAAACCAGAACAACATTCAAATTCTGTTCTCCTGGGAAAAAAACAAATCCAATAGTTTTACAATCTGCGTTAAAATGTCAAATAGATTAAAATCAGAAGTCAGTTCGTGTTTATTTTTTTATAATATATATGTAGTATAGTCTATTGCTGATTGCATACAAAAAATAACACATGGGATATTGCATAAATGAAACAAGACTGTCAAATTCACTGAAAATTCGTTTGTTTTGAATATTTATTTGAAATTTTTTACAGTAATAATGTTTTACATAAGACAGGAAATAATACTAATCAGGGATATTGCATTAAAAAACAAACTAAACAACTGATACTGTCAAATTGTCTGAAATTCGTTGGTTTGATATTATATTTCAAACTTGTTATGGTAATTTTATCACAATACATGTTCTTCTTCTATTATTTTTTTTTATAAAAGCACATAGTGTGCTCTTTGTAAGAAGTTTTATTTTTTTTTGTATGGCAATAGAGCGAAACTGTGTAATATAATTTCTATGGATACCCTCACGTGATTGACACAATAATTTGTAACAGGTGTCGTGTTTTTTGCTGTTACATTATTTACGTCAAAATAACATACGTTGGTATCCCTTCGTTCGTTCGTAAGATTTTACACGGTCCCCTTTGTTAGAGGTGCAGGACGGAGAGCTCGGATGGGACGAAAGAAACGAGGCCACGTGCACACGTTGGAATTCAATTGCAGTCCATCTGGATACAATTTGCCTCATATCGCACGGGTGTAGACGCCCGGCTCCATTAGCCCTGTCGTTATTCATTCAGTTGTTCGTGATATCGCAGAAACAGTTAGCTATCACCAGAAACAGTTAGTTATCACCAGAAACAGTTAGCTATCACGAGAAACAGTTAGCTACCACCAGAAACAGTCAAACAGTTAGCTATTACCAGAAACGGTTAGTTATCAGGTGCTTTTTTTTTATAGGAAGTGCATATCCTGGCTTGTGTATCATGCTTGTTACTTCTGTACAGCAAATCTAAAAAAAATTGTATACATGCCCGCGAAGAATTTTTTATCATTTCAAGTTTAAAGGGTCAATCCCGATAACTTTTTGGGGAATAAAACTGCTTAATTTTGTGTTAAAATCCTTTAAAATCCATAACCTAAGGCCCACCTACTAACACGATATTTGTGTTACGCTTGTAAATAACTTAAACCTGACAGTCTTCATCTGGAAATGGAGACCGTTGTATTATACAGTATCTGGATAAAACCAGACTTTTTTCTATAAAAATAATATGTAGGTAAAATTTACCTTTTGTTATCAAGTACAGTGCATGGGTCATTCACTGTATAGACCTCTCAAGAAACGTTAATCGATTATCAGGTCACCCAATGAAAAAATTGACCCGAAATCTTAAAAGGCTTACGTGTCCGGATAAGCATTGTTGACGTACACGTCCAAACGACTCAATATTTTGAGCTGAAATTTTGAGACAAGGTAAATACACCATGCCACTATATTTTGGTCCATAAATTTCATAAATACTCGGACTTTAATTTTTGAGACTCTATTCTTATCGGGATTGTCCCTTTAACGTGGAATACATACATACGTTATGATTTCATACAGACGCGGTCGTCGCACGGCTGATTCCCGGGCCAATTATCAATTCACTTTATCTGATATTTATTGTTTGAAGTGTCTGAGTGTGGTTGAGTGTGGTGGGATGATCTTGCATTAATTATTAATAGATTCTTGTTCACCTAATCCTTAAGCTGTGTGTCGAATTGTTCGTTATAAATCATCCAATGTATCTACAATTTAATACTTTACGCGCCTCGTGTGTATCAGACAGGCACATTCTGATAAATTATTTTATAATAGAATTAGATCTCCATGTAGACTTGAACACGTGTTGTTTGTCTGATGTGTGACTATATTTATAATCATCAGATTATTGGCCGTCTGTTTCTTTTATTCGCGCCATAGAACACGTTATAGCTATCACTGTATCAATGGCTCCAGTAGAGACAAATTATTAGATTTAAAAAAAACAGTTATTGACCGTCTATTTCTTTTATTTCTAACACTGCATCTATTTCTAAAACACTTATTGGATTGTTTCGCAACTAACTGAGAGTTATGCTCTCTTTGTTCAACTGACTGGAAACCACGCTTGGTCAATACCACATGCTGGTCACTGAATTTAATTACAGCTGGTTTGTCCAGTGAGTCCTACCATGGACCTTATAATAAGGTCCATGGTCCTACCCACCCTGTGCGTGCGGGTGGAGAAACGTTCGACGTTCTTCGATTAAAACCTAAGGTTCTGCCAAATCCAATGCTATCGACATTATATTCGGCTTGCTTGTTTGTTGGACAACTGCGCATGGATTCATATGGCGTCATGAATCTAAGATGACTGTGATGATGTCATGCTCGATGACTTGTCCACATTTTACGTCTGTTTTTCTCATAAAAATACAGTGACCTTCATGATGACCTTTATTGACCCTGTCAACTAGTTAAGTCTATCAGTAGTGTCAGTGTTATAATATTATAATAATGTCTGTTGTATAATTTGTGTCACTCAACATCGCTACATCCGTTACAACTTCTAAATTGCTCGCATTTATCTTGAGAAGTTGCATTATTAGGTTACGTTTTGCGCTCTTGTAGTGGAGTTGGATAATCCCAATATTTGATTGAATAACTCAGTTTGCGATAAAAGCATGAAACTTGGCACGTAGGTGCCACGCGATCTGCACATGCGAAATCGCTTGGAAGGCATCGAAACATGACCCCACAAGTGTTGCTATGACGTTATTAATGGGTGATTCCGACCATTTCGCTAGAACTCTATAATTTCTGGAAGTTTCGAATTAGTTTTATTTATCATTTGATCACAGTATTCTTACGTGATACTTTTAATGTTGTTAATAGAATAAATACTTACGTTGGTCGTTCACATATAGTTCTAAGATGCCTGTTTATACACTGTGAAAAAAATCTGTCTTTTGTACCAGGAACAGTCTGTATAATACACATATTTGGCCTGAAATAACACATATATCGGGTCTGAATAACACATAATATAATATATTTTTTTAAAAAAACGTATATTGGTCTGAAATAACACACAGACATCGTATATTATCCACAATTATCAGCATTAATGGATCACTGAATAGTGGTTACAGATAAGGTTTTCCAAGGTTTGATCTCAGTCAATAAATTTCAGATACTGATCGTAGGACACATAGGGGAAGTCACAGCGCTCTCGGCAATCCTCGACAGATTCCGGAACCTACATCTAATCTCGGCTGTATGACGAATTTTGCCATATTGGAAATACTTTAATGGTCCCGGATGAAACATGGTTGCGCCCATGGTGTCTTGTTTGTTTGTAATAGCGTCAAAGTTTCCTGTTAAAGTAAACCGGTAGCCGCATCGCAAATGTATGGGCATAGGTACATATCATTTACTGTCATACAGCCGAGACTAGATGTAGGTTCCGCAATCTGTCGAGGATTGCCGAGTGGCCACAGCGTAGTGGATCGAGAGGAAGTGCAAGGTGGATCTCGGTCCACAAATTACATAGCTGTGTTTCGAGAGGAAACCAGGTGGAATTTCGTCCACAGATCGTAAGGCGCGTTGGGAAATTTAAAGCTGTTATACTTGTGGATATTGAGAGCAAGCTTAGTATGTGCCGTTTGGTGTGGGTCTCGGGGCTGCGGGTGGTTGCCTGATATTGTTTTAATTTCAAACCATTTGTAAACATGTGCCAATTACATTATAAGTGGTATTAACTTCCCACTCGGATTTAAAAGAATCAAACCTTTGAAGGGAATGAAATGGATGCACTATAAAATAAACTTATCTAAAACTGTTTATATGCAGATTTATTAGCACTTATGAAGTAATAACATGCATAAAGTGAGTATAAATTTTAATATAAACCAATGATTTTCTATATTACAATTTTAATGGATTTAAAGGTTTATAACGCACTAGTTAATTTGATATTTACACTGCGGTACTCGAGCTTACGTTCAAATAAAACGACTGCGAGGGCGACCGTGGTCGTCCGCGTGTGTATTTTGATGAATCATCTTCTTTTAAAGAGCATCTTCGAACTCCATTGTTAGGCGATAGCGTATAGAGATGAGGTGGGGTTTAACGTCCTACTGTTTTGCTCTGAACTGGGCTAATGAAGACGGGTATACGCCATATGTGTGCTATGAGGGAAGTTTTGCCCGGGCAGTGGCCCTACGGCCTACTCTTATATCGAATATCAACTGCCAAGAGATCTTTTACATGCACGCTAATGTGTACAACGGACCTCGGTTTTTCGTCCCTTCCCAACGACTAGACAGCTGTTGTCAGGCCCCCTTCCTGCATCACTGACATGGCTAACCCACGCCGGAAAGTCGGGATGAACTTTCTCGGCAAATGCGGATCGAGCCAGCGTTTTATCCACTTAGGCACCGTGATCCCCCGATTGCGAATAGCCAACGATTAATGCGACAAGAAATCTGCCCTGTTCAACACCGATTTTAAAATGTATTTATTTTTTAGTACGACGTTTTCAGAAATATTCCCAAACACACATATTTTTACTACGCTCAACAAGAACACCTTCTAGAGATAGCAAAATATAGAATTATATCTTTAGGCGTTTTTCACACATATCGCCAACAATATGGAACTCTAAACCTCTAAATCTTAAAGCTTCGTGAAGATTGGAAACGGTCAAATCCAAACTGAAAGCTGGTGATCTAATTAAAAAAAAACCCAACAATATACTATATAAATTACCCTTTAGCATATCGGCGGAGATGAGCCGGAAGTGCTCCTTCTAGGGAATGTTGGTATATATAGATGATAAATATAAACAAGATGGCCGACTTCATTATTTACAGGAAGCACGATATCACAGACTGAAAAATAAAAACAACAGTAGAATGGGAATGAGCACACATCAGATAAGTTGTGGTTGGTTGGTAAAGGATACATCGAAGAGATGCCCGTTCTTCAGTCGTTAAAGATGACTGGATAACCATGAGCTAAAAAAATGGACTAATGAAGATCCTCAGTTGGGATTTTCGACCATCAGGACTCATATTGGCAATGATAGATGGCGTGAGAGAGCAGATTAAACTAACGAGTCCGATTTCTTGCACAGATTTTTCAAAATAATCGTTTTAGCGTTATTGATTTATCTAGGTTAAATACAGACTTTCAAAAAACAAAATACAATCAACAGAATAACCAAATTGATCAATTCTAGTTTCAGCTATGACAATCCCAGTTTTACATTGGTTTCTATCAATTTCACACCGCCATCTTAATGTGTCTTAGGTGACTAAAGTAATAACAATTTTGTTATCTTTTTCGTACAAAGTGATTGGTCTTTCGTCCTGATGCTTTTTTAATACCCCTGTGAGCTGTATTGTTTAATGACAGTATTTACATTAAATAATTCATTTCTTGACGTTTGCATGAATTATCAGGCGTGCTGTGTCTTTAAACTAAATAATTTAAAGTGGTTACTTCTCAGGATTGATTTGCACATGTTAACCAACTATTTAGATCTTGGACGGCTGTTTTAATTAATTTGCCAGAGTTGTTCCATTGATCTATTTTGGATACTGGAGGTTTTCCAGGTGAGTAGTATACTGATGTAAGTGTTTACCTATATCTAGTGGTTTGTAGTTATGGTGTACGATTTGTTTATAATGGTAACTTGTTAATTACAGGTAAATGTATTAACAGGTGGGCTTGTTACCGTAACCGGTATATATTACCAAACTGGTCTAAGAGTCGCGGTAGCTTAGTGAGTGAGAAGATGATGGCAATGGCCGAGAAAGTTCGTCGATATTTCCGGCTTGGTTTCTATGTCAATGGTGTCGGACCGGGGATCTGGCAAGGGACAACATATATATATAGTCGGTCTGATTGTACGGAAAGCCGAGGTCTCGTGTACACAATGGCATGGCAGCATGCACGTAAAAGATTCCTGTCTATGTAGTTGGAATTCTACATAAGAGTAGACTGTAGCGCCGCCACCCTTATAGACCACACTCTCTCTTTCTCTCTCTCTCGGGGGTGGGGGCGTGGGGTTGGGGATGGATGGCCGAATGGTTAGCGTGCGCGCGCTGTATAATACGGCCTGCCATTGAGTCAACTGGCGTGATTTCCAATGCCCGGTTGTACGTGGCAATGAGTAGGGTCGCCTGTCCAACCACGTGGGTTTTCTCCGGGTACTCCGCTTTCCTCCCACCGCTAAAGACCCCAACACGCAAGCGAATTATTGATATAAAAATAAACCATATGTTAGTCCCAAATGACCTACTTTGTGTCGACTGGACGTTAAACACATCTCTCTCTCTCTCTCTCTCTCTCCCTCTCTCTCTCGCATCCCTATCAAATGTTGTCACATACACGTGTGGACATGGCTTGAAATATGGCGACAATCTAAGCTAGTAGCCTAACACACAGTGATTACGGTGATATCTGCTCCGTGTTCAATTTGTTATATAGTCGTGAGAAATGTTGTATAAATAAATGTTTGTAAAGTTTAAATCCAGTCTGGGTTAAAGAATAAATAAAAAGAAACTTTTAAATAGATAACCGCTGACCTCAACAGTTTGTGTACCAGACAGATTTTTTTTAAAAATGAAGATATGTTTAAGGTCGTTCATACCACTTTATCTATTGGTCTAAAGATCTTAACTAGCGACGGCTTCTTATAGCATATTAATATTATATTTTTCTTTTCATATTTTCTTGGTTAAAGATGCATTATGTAAGAGCCTATAATCAACCTTCTAGACCATAGGATGGCCTAGGTATTAAAGGATCAGAAAACATGCGCTATATTTATGATAATCGAGAATTGTTTATTAACGTAGCAATGGTACTAGACATTCAAGACTATTTACGCTATATCTTGTTAAAACTTTAAACACTCATAATTTCACTCAAATTTACGCAATTTGACTGAAGCGGTCGCTCTTAATCTAAATCTTACAAAATGTATATTTGAAGTATTCAAAGCGTAGAAAAACGTGTATGTGCATGCCCACGGTATACATGTCATTTTACGATGAGTTACGATAAGGGAGATATCTTCACGGCTTGCATAGTTAAATGAAACGATATTGGATTTGGGAAATCGACATCACGGGCATGTAAAAACACCTATCATTACCTATGGCTATAAAGAGACATTTACACCGCCTTCAAACATTGGCTGAAACCATTAAGATCTGAATTCCCAAGTCAGGCGCGGGTCCAGGATTTTTTGCAGGGGGGGGGGGTCTAGGTTTGATAATTGCTTAACTAATTGCGCCGAAGGCGCTCAACCAATTAACGGGGGGTAAATTAGATTTAATTTGGTGCATTCTGGCGTATTTCCGGAAGGTAAATTCCAAAATTACAGGTCTAAAAATCGCCAATAAAATCTCATAGATTTAAGTTTCAAATTTTCAAGTCTGAACGGGGGGGGGGGGGGGGCGGACCCTGCAAGTGAAATAGTAGTTACAGCAGTCCCGTTGCCACCGCCAAGACAAAAAAAGTAAGAAACAAAAACATCTCCGGCCCCCACTAAAAAAAAAAACAGACGGGGCCGGCAATGAAGGTGTCGTTAAAGTGGTACCCTCACTCACCTTACTAAGTCCTAAGATACCCCGCTGCTTCAATTTAAGACCCAACTCCACTAGATGCGCGTTAGATCATAATGTCTGTAGCCCCAACCTTGTGCGTTTTCTAACGTTTCCTCCAACTAAAGACCCCTACACGCAAGCGCATCATTGGAATAAAATTGAACCATCTGTTAATCCTAAAATGACAAAGTTTGTGTCAAGCGGACGTTAATGCCCATTTCTCTCCCACTCCAATTCGCACTGCACCATGAGCATATACGTGATACACCTGTAGTCAGTATAAAACTGAGTTTGCGTTGGGTTTTTTAGTTGAAACTATCAATGGTTAAATGTAAATATAGTATGGTCTGATTACAGCTATAGAATAAATCTGATAAACCTTGAAATGTTTGTATTTATCTATCTTTAACTGTATTAAAGACGCTCGTACAGTCTTGTTAACGGATGGTGTGTAGTTTAAGGGTGTCTGCTAGTATTATGTAAATAAATGCAATATTAAGGGTTTAATTTGAGAAGTATAAGTTATTATTTGCGAAGCACTTAAAGGCGTTAGATTAATTGAATGGGATGCAATGCACGACAAAAGCATGGGGATGTTTTCATGTTTAATTTTACCATGTCAGGGCTCTATTTCCCTAATAGAACAGGTATTTATTATAGGCCGTGATGTGAAATTTCTAGCAAGCTTGCTTCTGTTGCTCCATCCCGACGATTTTCAGGCGGAAAACAAACTACATAATCTAATTCTTCTAGTATTACTTTGTATTTCCACACAACTTTTCTTTTATCAATTCTTTGACGTTTGACAGAAAACGTCAAAATAAAAATGGGCTTACTTATCAATGTGCGATGGTATTTGAATTTCGCGGTGATTTGGTTTTAATAGATCACGTGACAAAGCTCACCAATCAGACGCACACGACGAAAGGTCAACGGGTCGTGTAGAGTGAAAGTCACCGGTTTGTTTACGTTTTGATAGTAAACAAGCGGAAGAATAACTAGAACTGTATACTCCGTGTAGATTTTGTTTAAAACACCGATGTAAAACCGTTTACTGTGAGAAACTGGGAAAAATCTAGGGTATGTGCTAACCAGTGTATCAAATTAGATGGAAATATTGATATGTTGGACAAAGAATTGCAGGAATGTGCAGACAAAACTCTCTCTCATTCTAACAATACAGACTTCTCACATACATTACCAACGTAAAAAAAACCCAACAACTGTGTATGAATAAAGAACTATGTTTAGAGCAGCTAATATTTTACCAGCGAAATAAGAAAAAGAATAATAGGTCTGGTTAATTTGTTAAGGGGATCATTATCTTAACATTTTCCAATTTTATTGCAAATGCAAGTTGATGAAGATATTCTCCTATTCCTAAATGTATGACAACTCAGACCAAGACAAAAGACCACTATGGAAATGACTGTGTCACCATTGAGGTGAAATACCATGTGCATTACTTTAAAGTTGCCTTACTGTATCTGCAGAAATTTATGCCCTTCTTGTTAAACTCAACTGTAACAAATGACAGGGTTAGGTTGACTATAGAGACCAAGAACCAAACAATATTTTCTCTGTGGATGCAAATCAGGCTGCATTAGCTACAGATAGTTGTATTTGTTACAAGTGAAAGATTTCTAGTATGGATTTGTGAAAATTGTTTGAATATGAAAGTGACAGTCAAATGATATTGATGAAATTACATGATTTTTTATGAATAGTCCTACACCTGTATGTATTTTTGTAAGCGGTTTGGACATTGGTGTGCATGTAAAAAGACCCCTTGGCAGTTGGAATTCGATATAAGAGTAGGCCATAGTGCTGTGCCCAGGCAAAATTTCCCTCATAATAAACTGTATAGCGCACGCCCGTCTTCCTTAACCCAGTACATGTATATAGGAGCTACAGATAGATGTATTTTTTAGAAGTGAAAGTTTTCTAGTATGGATTTGTGAAAATTGTTCAAATATGAAAGTGACAGCCAAATCAAATTGATGAAATTGTGATTTTTATGAGTAGGCCTCAACCTGTATACATATGTATTTTTGTATTTTAAACATGTTTTACTTAAATGTACTGTACATGTCGATAAATGTTCATATCATATTTAGCTATTTTAAGTTGACATATATGTTTTTATTTTCCTTTCAATTCAGACGTGGTTTCTCCTTGTCAGTGGTGCAGGCAGAGGGGCTGACAAGGTACAAGGACTGCTGTCTAGTCGTTCAAATGTGACGAAAAACCGAATTCCTGTGTAACATTGGTGTGCACGTAAAAAGGTCCCTAGGCAGTTGGAATTCGATATAAGAGTAGGCCATAGTGCTGTGCCCAGGCAAAATTTTCCTCGTAGTACACTGTATAGCGTACATGTACATGTATAACAGCAGAACAGTAGGACGGCGTTTAACTCCATTTCATTTCTTATTCATATTACTGGAACCATTTTATTTAGTTAACTGTTTGTTTTTCTCTTATATGTACTTTTCTTTACTGGCATATATCTTTTAATTTTGTACAGTGTATACGGACACAAGACCTGATCTGTGTGTAAATACATGTAGTCTGTGCGGTTTAGCCCCCCCCCCCCAAAAGAAAATTGATGATTTCTTAGGAGTATTCTTAGCCGGCCACATCCTCAGCCCCTCCAAAAAATTCTATACCCCCCCCCCAATTTTATGAGCTGGCGACGGGCCCGATTCTGTGGATATAAAAATCTGAAAAGCAGATTAGAAACCATTCTCCAGTATTAATACACTATATAAATGATGTTATTATTATTATATACATTTTTCATTAAAGATACATTATATAAGATTTAGATAAAGAACTAGCCATTCTTGCTATAATAGTTCAAAAGTAGATAATGTAAAATGAATAATTTGAATGAATAAATTTCATTCAAATTACTCTATTGTAAGCAAAGATATTAGCCTTTAAAGGTTTGGCAGTCATGTTCAACAATTTCAACCACTGTACTGTTTGATCAAAGCTAAGTCACGGTCCTCCATATTTGATTAAATCAAAGTATCGCTGAATCATTTTAATCTATTTAATATCGGAGAAATCTCATGCCATCGAGTGTTGTTGTGGAATACTGTATGAGGAAGTATATAAAATTGCATTCATTTCTTATTTTTTAGTACTGTATTTCTTTCTATAAAATAAATGTATACTTATTTGACATCTCTTATAATATGTCTTTATTGTTTTTTTTTTTAAAAAAACAAGTATAATTGCATGTTCAGGGTTGTTAGGTGAATCATTATTAATATTCTGTTGTATCAGTGGGCTCATGTAGATAGTATTATTTTTTTTGTTTTTTTCTCAACATTATATATAATTATTATACCGAACCAGTATTTCAATCATGCCAAAAACGTTTTCATCTGTATACTATATTTATATTTCTTTTGCATATTGTTTTATTGAAATAAAATGGAAAAAATACTTTTTCCAGGAAATATCACATTCATTGATACAATTTCGCTTTTGACCATATTTTTTCCGCAAATCACGGGCCAGCCGTGTTCACGGTGTCAGCACAACATTTATCTGATGTTATTGTCCCGTAATTCAGGCATATTTGCAGAAAAATTCTCTCATACAAATGTAAACAAGCCAACGTGTTCCGTCTCGTAAAAGGTATTCCCTGGTCTATTTATGGCTATTGACCCCTGACCTAATGACGTTGATTGCTTTTATGGTTTCTGATTGGCTTAGAATATGATTTCTTCACCACATTATGGCTACACTTGACAAATATAGTCCGAGGCGTAATTCGAGTGTTGGTCTGATTGTACAAAACATCGCATTAGAAATGTGTACTACAGTGACGACTTACTTGTTTACTTGTGCAGCAAAGCGTCAGATTTTCGCCTGGAATTTGCTGGGACAAAATGAAACGATTTTCGTGGCTAAATCACAGCCTATTAGTCAGAATTTTGTACAAACTTGGACCAATAACATAGTTTCATTTCTATTATACATAATTATATATTCCTTATTTTAGTAAATGTGGCATTCCGCACAACTAACACTAACGATGGTATATGTGTCAATGATTCCAGATGTGTTCATTTCATTGGCAAACATAAATTATTAAACAGCTACACAATTATTAACCAGTTATACAATTCGTAAAATGTGTTCGTAAACAGTTATACAATAAATAAAAACAGTTATACGAAAAGATTAGTGTGTCGTTTTATACAATTAGTAAACAGTTATATAATGAGTAAACAGCTACACGATTGGTAAACAGTTATACTCTTAGTAAACAGTAAACAGCTGAACTGTTAGTAAACAGTAATTCAATTAGTAAACAGTTATACAATTTTCGTAAACAGTTATACAATTTTCGTAAACAGTTATACAATTTTCGTAAACAGTTATACAATTTTCGTAAACAGTTATACAATTAGTAAACAGTAATGCAATGATAAACGATTATACAATGGTAATCAGTTAAACAATTGGTAAACGGTTACACAATTAGTAAACAGTTACACAATTAATAAACAATTAAACAATTACCAAGTTACACAATTATTACGTCGAGTAATTACCCTATGCCATCGGTATAACGCTTGTCATTCCATTAACCAATCAGGTTTTAAGTGGATACAACTTAAGCGTATACTTTTATATTTCCACACGCTTAAAAGAACTCTTATTTGAAATTGAATAAATAGTCGAGTGAAGCCCGTCCGGACGGACGTCTCCATCTTGACCTTATCGCACATATAGCCATATAAAATAACTAACCGTGTTAGTCTCAAAAAGGCATAAGTAGTGTGTTGCAATGTCAACAATAACCACATTTCTCACATTTCCTTTGTCGTATAGAGATGATAAGTTTTATATTGACCACCTGTTATGTTTAAAATTAATGACTGCTTTTGTAACTTTATACACTTCATAAAACTAAACACACGATCGCATCCTTCTGAAGTTGTATTACGTCTTTTCTTTTAAATCATTCGTTGTTTTCTTGTTCATTTTGAATGAAGCCTGTATCATTGGATATTTCTTGTGTAGTTTGTCTTGTCCCCCAGTTTGTCTCATTGATTTTGGCTGTGTGTAGTGCGGTCCTCGTGAATTTATATTATACAACTATTGAAACTATATATTTGTTTGTATAACCACCCACATTCATACCCTATTGCATACTCCTGCGCAGTGTTTCGTTTGATTAGAACTAATCCACTTCACACTGCTATCTTGAGTTAACATTGTTGTGCTAAATTATAATTGGTCAGTAGTGCCATTACCAACCAATGACCTACATTGTAACAAACAATATCGGGGTTAACCAGACCTCAAAATATGTTACCGCAATGTATCTAGTGACAATCGCGACTTGTTTACGTCATAACCCGCGAAATTTATTATGCTCGATTATCCAGTGCCAACATGTTTTCTTCGTCGGCCATTTTGAAAATTATGCCGAATGCGAGAAGAGAGGAGGGATTTGATTGGACGTTAAAAAGAGACACGCCCCGCCCAATTTCAAGAATATGACTTCTATCCAGCAATGGTAAGAGAGGGATTTCTCGCGCCATTGCTTCAGGAATATGACCCTATTGTAACTATTGTAAGATCACCCTGCAAATACAGTAGAATATATAAATATATGTATATTAAAGGTTACTGATACCACAAATATGCGATAGGCTATAAGGTTTTATTTCTGGTTTGGTTGTTTCTACGCCTCAGAAAGATAAGCCAGTGTGCCGAAAACAAGGTGTAAATGTCACTACATATACGCAATTGTTCGACTTTTAAATTTAAAAAATTGGTTGAGCGGCGTTTTAATGTTTAATCTTGTTTTTCCCACCAAATGTAGAAAATCTGGCACTTACATATATATATTTATCCTATATTTATCATCTACGCAGAATACAAGAATATAAACAAAACGATAAATGTTTCAAACGGACTTAATAAAACACCATGACAAAGTTCTCAGAAACGGCCGTGGGTTTCCGATTATGGTATAAATCACGAATCCGAAAATACCCAACTGCTTCTTTATTTTCAGGAGAAATTGTTGTCGTAATTGTGATAGCGAATCTACCTGGTTTGCCGTGATAATGGCTGGCAAAATTTCATTTCTTTTATGTTCAGCTTAAAGAAGAACATATTCTCACTTATTTATTCACAGATTGATGAAATCGAAACCGTGCTAATGCTGATATTGTTTCTTGTTTTAAATCAAAGTTTTCCTTGTTGTTAGAGTAAATTAAAATGGCTGCTATCAATGGTTGATTTATCCGTCAGGCATGTACCTGAGTCGGGAGGGTCGTATTATTGTACCCTTTTCAGGAAAGTCGTATTATTATAGAACCGGCTTGAGGAGAGTAAAATATCACAAAGAATCGAAAACATATGCATGCAGTTGATGAGTAATGCATTGTACATTTCTAACATGTTTCTATAACTGCATTTGTCTTACAAAAACAAAGAAACATTTTTGCACTGTGTCATCAATAACTTTTGGTCCATTAAATCCAGCCGGATGAACAAACTGTTACAAACTACGCATTTTATACACATTTATCCATACAAGCATGGTTAAAACAATTTTCTGCGAATGTGTTTTGTATCAAATTAGAATGTTTTTACGCAAATAATGATAGGATATGTAACCGTTCAACATTGCGATATATTCACGGGGTCGAATAATATCATTTGTCAATATTACGCATTACACACATTTGTTGCTAATAAACGTTCTCCACCCCTTCTCCCATAGAACTTTTGAGTAATAAATTAAAACTTTAATGTACTACATATTTCAAGGTCATTCAAACCATGCCCCAGTGCATGACCGCCTTTCTTTACATGGAAATAATAGTGCAGAGAAAACAGCACTCGTTTCAGAGATGGTTCACACCGAAACCCACCCATAATTTATTAAACCAGGCATGCCGTAGTATTTAAATTTGACCAGCATTAACAGGAACTACTTTCAATCGTTTTATACTTTCACAAACATTCCCAACGGCTTAAACATGGCAGCCATATTTTACACTTCTGTTCTCTGTTAATTGGAGGGTTGGAGATAATGTTAAACTGAGTTTAACATCCGCTTCCAATGATATAGTAGAGACTGTAGGATATTATTATTGTCTGTGTGTTTATAGTCACGTGTTCTATTATGACAGGTAACAATCAGTGATGATACAGGTATCACGTGATTACAAACTTATATACGTAGATATCTGTTTATTTATACTGTAAATGATCTCATATTTATAGTGCCAGTAGTTCCTCTCTTCACATCTCCAAAGATAATATGCAAAGGTAGTAAAAACACCACTCCGGTAGCAGCAGTACAATCAAAATGGTGGAAACAAAACCGCCACCTTTTTAGTACCATACCCAAAGAGTGGTAGCAAAAGCAAGTTGTAGATTCACCAAAGGCTGATAGCGATAACTCTTGTAGTAACAGAATCAATGAGCGATAGCAATCATTCTTGTCGTAGCAGACCCACTAGATGTTAACAACCACTGTTGTAGTACAAGAGCCAAGATGGTGATAGCAACCACTCTTGCAGTACCAGAACCAAATGGTGGTAAGATCAGTTGTTGTAATCCAGAACCGCAGGGTGATAGCTTCACCAAGAAGTGCTAGCAAAACCAAAGGGAGATAAGCACCCCTCTTCCACTAGCATAACCAAAGAAGGAGGCAAGAGCCAGTCCTAGTCCTGTAGGTCAAGAACCAAGAGAGTGATGGTGATCACTCTTGTAGTATCAAATCCAAAGGGTGGTTATCAGGGACGGACTGGTCGAAATGCCTCTGAGTCTGACCCCTTTATTGGTTCCCATGTGTTTTCTAAGGTACTCTTTTTTTTTAGAAAAAATAAAGGTTGGAATTGGCAGTAAAAATATGCAGTCCTAGCCTGGGTGTGACGTTTATTTGTTACTGCAAGGGTGGATGGTATATGTACCACCAAGTATGGACTTAAAAGTCTGCAAGTATGGTAGGCTTAGAGCGAAATAGGAAATTCTTAGTGATGCAACGTATAAATTACCATAATTAAGTTCTAATAGAGAAGAGGTAGTGAACCAATTCTGATAGTAATTAAATTTATTTAATACAAGTCATGTAGTTATATAGCTCCACTGTAAGCCTAGACAATAAAATAACCCCTATAAAATATGACAGTTACTGCTGCACTCTTTAAATACATATTAATTTGTGGACGATCGGACTTTTTGTGTCTTTATATAAAATATCAAATGACTACAAAACTTGCGAGTGAGTGTTATTTGGTGTTCCTGAAAAAGCAAGAACGACAAATGTTAAATTTCAAAAACTAATGTTTAAGGTTAAGGAAATATAAAGTACGTAGATAAATCACTAGAGAAATTTAAACCCGCTGATCGTAATTTTACGGATCTTTTTAACTCCTGCAAATTACAATATTAATTGTTGAAGTTGAATATCTTATAGCAGTATCAGTCTGTTCGGTATTTTATTTTATTTTGTTTTTTAGTAAAATGTTAAATAATCCTTTGAGTATAAGGAGGTTGGGTGGCCGAATGGTTAACACGTGCGCGCCGTATCATAAAGTCTGTCATTGGATCAACTGGCGTCGTTTATATAATATATTTCTTCGTTGAGTACACTTAAACCTCGATTAAGCCATATAATTTCAAATAAATATTGTTTGAAAAAATGGCAATAAGAGACATAAAGCATAAAATTAACTCAGTGACCTTTGTAAACAAAGCTTACCTGGGTTATTTAGACTGTAATAGATAATGATATATTTGACACTATAATCAGTAAATGTTTATTTTGACGCACAAACTGAATATTTCTAGTAAACATAAGATAATAATATTAATAATACAGTCTTTCATTATAAATTAATGTCTAAATTTCATAAGTAGGCCTATTCCAATTTCCACTCTTGAATCGAAATTTTCACGGAACTCTGATTTTACAACGCGTGGTCACGTGGTCAGTTTTCAAGAAAATCGGACACTTTCAGAGGTTCCATATAGTTAACATAATAATATTCTAGTTGTAAACTATGTTCAACTGGTGTGGTTTCGAATCCCCGGTTGTACGTGGCAAGGAGTAGGGTCGCCTGTCCAACTTCGTGGGTTTCCTCCGGGTACTCCGGTTTCCTCCCACTGCTAAAGACCCCTACGCAAAGACCCCTAGCGAATTATTCAAATAAGATTAAACCATATGTTAGTCCCTAAATGACCTAGTTTGTGTCGAGTGGACGTTAAACCCCATTTCTCTCTCTGTAAATTATGTAATTCTTGGCTAAATATGGATAATTTTGATTTTTTGCTAAATTAAGACGGTTTGGAAATGTTCGACCACTTGATGGATATGCACCTAATCTGTACATTGCGTTGTTTAGTTGGTACTAATCTGCGATTTGTCGAAATGCAATTGAGCTGCAGAGTAGTCTGTACTTGGGTTTACGGAGGGGTATCAAAATGATCTCACAGTTTTGTTTCCGCAGCAAACATATCTCATGAACGTTTCAAGATATCTGTACCAAACTTTGGACACACTCGAACCTATTATAGCAGGTATTACACTGTTTGTTAATTAGCATTTAATAATTTTTGTGTTATTGTGGAAACAAATTTGATTTGATCTTTGGTAAACCAAGACACGAAATGCGTGATGAATAACAGTACATATCAATGGAATGATACAATCCACCTGCACGTAGGCCTGCAATTAAAATATGCAGTTTATCCTTCAGTAAAGTACTGTTTACATTTTCTCCATTTGGTCCAAATACAATTTGCTGATACAACTGAATAGCCATGTACGTGATGTGTATATAAAATTGTTTATATTATAAGCTCAGTGTTAAAATATGGTAGACAGGGTCTGAGATTACGATCTTTTATAATAGATTATACAACATATTAATAGGACAACAAGCCGGAATAAAATTCTCTTATAACGAATTTGAAATCAAATGGGATTTAATGTCTACTGTTCTTCTCCGATTGGTCTAATGAAGACGGGCATAGGGCACGTGCTTGTTGGCGGAATTGTGGGTTAGGGATAGAGTTAGCGCTATCCCTGTTTACATCTCATGACCTTTGACCAAATCTGTAGTTCGCCTTAATATTTAGACCTAACCCAAAACAAATCGAACAAATTATGCAAGATCTGTACAATATGTTTTTTTTTAACAATACCCCTGGTGGTGAAAGGCTGCGAACTTAGCGTGTGATGTGATGTTTGCTGATGATGCCTGGCCTATGATCCTTAGAGGAACGACTGCGATCTTTCGGAGCGACGCAATCCACCTGTATTTGAAATCAGAAATTGCTGACATGCAATAAAGGCGTGACCGACCGTGACCGCCCCCTCCCCCTCCGTCCTTGTACCACCACTGTTCAGATTGGAAATCACGAGACACTTTCTCCGGAATGGAACCTGGGATCCAAATAGAAATCAAATATAACTTTTCAGTTTGATTAAATTACCTCTGAATTTATTGCTGTTTTTGTTGTACATTTAGATCACGTGATCTTACTGACTTATTAAAAAAAAATACTGACTAAAACTGTTATCCTAATTATTCAACCCTACAATAAAATACATGGCCATTTCACGGTTTACGGTTTCTGTTGATTTCAATCCAAGAGTATTGTTCGTGAATCAGGTAACGCCCACTTCAGGGGATTATGTAACCTACAACTCGTTTTTCTCTGAAGATTTAAATTAGGATTTTAATAACACAATGAGTCACGATTTTCGCATGTCATGTAAACATGATAGGCTTTCTGTCGAGTTTTCCCTTTAATTGATACACTTTACCCCCAAACCACCACATTAAACACCTCTACAAATTTAACAATCTTCAATTCGAAGTTCTGTAGCCTTTCCTCAAACGCAATCGCCATAATATGTGCTGCACCATTGTGTGAAGTGTTCACAGATGCATTCTGTTCTGTGGGAACTTAAACTGCCAATTGCACATATTGCAGAGTGTGATATAAATTATCAATTAGACAATTATTGACATGACAACCCCATAATCAACTCTCTAGAAAATATGATGGTTGTTGTTTTCAACGGATTGAACACGATTTCCCTATCATAATTTAATTAATATGCGTAATCGACACTTTGTTTAAAATTAGATAATCGAGACTTTATTCATAACTGCGCTCAAATTGGAGTAATTTGACCAACACTATTGCTTTTTCATTATCTAGTTTTAAAATGTCAGGTCTGTATCCAAATCTTACTTAATGTATCTTTAACATTAATATGGTGTAGTTGATACGCACAACACCGTGTAATTTTTTAAAAAAAAAAACACTTTTAAGAAATTTAAAAGTTTATGAAATACTCGTAAATCCCGTCTTTCATTCAAACTCGCTAATTTTACTTACAACTGAACAGCACAGCATGACAACATTTGCCTTCAAATATCCATACGTTTTTGTAGTTAATAAAATTTTTTAAAGAGCATCTCCGAGCTGTTACATGGGAATAGAAACGGGGTTTTTCAAAAGTTGTTTTCTTTTTCCTTGTCATATCTACTTCACTCCGTCGTTGAATCCAACAAGATGGCTGTCTACATTTCTACGGAATATATAAATGAACGGTTGACAAGGACGCTGATTAACAGATATAATGCCTGATAAAAGGGAGATGGGTGACACAGGCCTAATCCGATTCTTCTAAAGTATACTTTGAAAAAGGTGCTGATCACAATGTTGTCCAAATTTATCTCCTCGATTCTTGTCCGTCTGACAAAGTACCGCAAGATAAATTTTCCAACGGGTGGTTGTATATTTAGGTTCGTGTGCTATTTGTTTAGGCAATTAAATTCGAAAATACTTTGTGAAAGAGATTTAAACAGTCGAAAATCGACAATTTTACTGTGAATAATGTTTTAATTCATTGTGTTGAATCATAAACGCGTGTCGATGAAAAGAGGTCCATTATGGCGAGATAAAGAAATGCATTGAATGAAACAGGATTTAAAATACAAATTTCACTCCAGAGGGCGAGATGAGGTTTAACGTCTATTCGATTTATACTGGGTAATTTCACTTTCATTTCAATGACTCATTTGTGCAAGGGGTCTTTAACATTTGAAAGAAACCACAAGGTTGGAAAGGTCATCCTACTCCTTGTCACGCACAAGCGAGGAATCATAACCACACAACGCGCTTTATATCGAATACCAACTGCAAAATGATCTTTTACGTGCACGCCAATGTATATATGGGGCCTTGGTTTTGTCAGACTCGTACAAAATGACAAAGCCTGCACATGCCAATGTCAAACGCTTTATTTTCATTCTTGCTGGCATTCCAGGATAACCATAACCACTTGAAAGATCCGAAAGCATGTCCACAACGTAATGCTTTTTTTTCCGAAAATAACAGAAGCTCTATTTTCAGGTTTTAAAAATCATCATAAGGCTCTAACTTAATGATGTGGTAAATAATCCTTCACACTAATTGAATGTAGAAGCTACCCCTTACACCCCCCTCCCCGTTCCCTCTTCGCCCCTCTTCGCATCATAACCCACATACTTTCAACGAAGCAGGATAACAGCCAAGTGCATTTGTCGTAACAGTCAAAAGTCAGTCGAAAATTTCAAATGTTTGCCGAACTAAATTTCTAGGTGTTTGGTATCTAGGTTTATGTTGGATTGCAGTTCGATTTGCTGCAAAATTTTCCTTCATGATTTAATGATTAAATGGATAATCGAGACTACTAGTTTTGTCTTACCGACTTTAGTAATGATGATCGAGGCTAAACGGAACTTTCATTCACTTAGTTCTCGGTTCATAGTGGATCAATTTGACGGAAATTTTCAGCAAATTGTCTTTACATTAGCTAGTTTTTAACTATTATAGTGAGATCTACCAACTCTTTATCTAATCTCCCATAATATATCTTTAACTTTAAGAAACGGAGTCTTTTTATCGAAGCCTGTGGATGATATTGAGTTAAGGCTCAATATAATCCACAGACTTCAACATTGAAAACACAAATTATTTGTCAATTGAAATCAACATTGGTGTTGTGTTATTACCGGGAAAAGCTGGGCTTCTAATATCCAATATTTAAGACGAAATAAACATTTTACCATTGCTACACGAATCGTGTACAAGAAGAGGTTTCAGTGCTATTTATAACGAGAAACTCATAGAAAGAGGCTAAACATATCAAACGGTCATTTTCATGTCATATTCTTATCTGGAGAGCATGCGCAATAAAAACTATCGATGTAGAATGGAATAACCTGACGCATGCGCAATAAATACTACCAGTGTCTGGAACATAACTGATTTGAAATTAGAGTAAAAACGGAAACAAGCGAATGTAAATCAGTTAATGTACATTCATATTACATTACTAGGTCTCAAATATTATCGGTTTAATTCCTTTAAAGTGATTCAATGCAATCAATCAATTGGTAACCTGCGTCTTGGAAAAGTATAATCCATAGTATGTGACGCCAGCATACTTACGATAATAGTTTATGTCAATTTGGGGATCGGGGTCAGGATACTCGACTTGAAGCACAGAGTGACTCGTAAAGAAATAAGGCGGGGGTGTGGGTTGACGAGTGGTCATGTCAAGAATAACCACGAGATATTACAAGCCCGGTTACCTCGTGTTAGGAGATCTGAGAAGGAAAGTGTTTTAGTCGTTCGATGGAATCAAACCAGTAAGTCAACCAGTGTAAACATGAAAGTACACGTTAAAGAACCATTGACAGTTGCAGTTCTATGAATACACCCTATGCCAAGAATAATTGTACACGAGTATGCTAGATTTGACGGGGCGTTAAATTATATTCCTATCCTATTCTATATTATTGGCCTAACTTTTTTCATTTAAAGAAACTAGAAAGCCACTCTAACTAAATATCCTGCGGTCGCCACTGTAAAAACCTATGAATGAGCTGCCCTTGTACACAAATTAAACTCAAAGAAGTTCAAACACGTGTCAAATTAAATGTATTATTGATATCCCTTGTAACGACAATTACGCGCGTGTATTGTATGTTGTCATGTATCTGAATACCTAATGCGGCGGACACGACATTTCTTTTTACGGGGAGGCCGACGAGTCCTCCTCCAAGAATATGTGGAAAAATTGGTACTTCAGTGATGACTTGTGGCGCATATCAACCCCACCAGCTCCATCACGCCAACCAACAAAAACATAAATTAATGTGCACGTTTTATAGAAAAGGAATAATAAGAGAACTATCTATACTATGGTCCCGCCATCTCAATAACTACACAATGATAATCCACCCTTCATTTTTACGAATCTATTTACATTACAATCATATTTACACATTAAATGCATTCTCTGCTATCTATATAGTCAATGATTTAAATAAAACTCTCAGACGTAGTTAGTCTAATCTGGATATAGTCGACAGGTATGAGATTTAACACAATATTTCAGCCAGTATGAGACTAGTGGGATGAAATTGGCCTTAATCTGTCCTATTTTTCTGCTAATGTAAATGCGCACACGGCATGCAATATGGTACGAGGAAACTCTGACCAACACGACGTCTAGAAACTATTCTTGCTAGGCCCTCGTCATACGCCAGCCCTGAAAATCTCGAGGAACTTTCTCGGCTAACACCACCTGGTTAGTGAGCCAGCGCCTTAGTCACTGGGCCACATTAAACCCCAAAGACATAGTAAGAGTCTATTCCACAGAATCTTGTATTTGTGTCTCAAAGGGTCTGTTCGGCCAAGGTAGAGATTCGAACACGGACATTTTAAGCGGGCCTTTCAGTATCCTAAATTTGTCTTCTAGAATATGAATGTACAAAATCTTCTTACCTTGAAAATGTTGATAAAAGAACCTACATAAAACAAATACGGTATTTCCACGTGTTTCTTTACATTTGGCGTTGTTTAAAATGTCGTTTGTTACTGATTATCACTGTCAACTTATCAATCATTGCACGTCCGCACGTGTCCCGCCCAAACCAATATAACGCATGGACACTAATTATGGTATCACAAGTAAAACGTGTGCTTGTAAATATAGAGGTAGTCTAACACAATACGATATTCAGTAGATGAATATATCGAGTTCTATAAGCGATGATAACTCGGCCAGTGATAGTGTGAATATAATGCGTTATTTACTTGTTTCCCTGTCTAAGGGTGCGGTCCATCACTTGGACTAGTCTATTCGCTCAATTGCTATTATTTATAGGGTACTGAATATTATTTATTTGCCAGGTTTGATATATATGCATATTCGGATGGTGATGCTAGGTGTCAGTCTGAAACAGATGCATCACGATGACATTAAGCATAATTGATTAAGGTGAATGCCAGTTCGAGACAACCGAATAAATGTAGCATGAAACATTACTGAAAATCTTCCCAAATAATAACATCGAGAAAAAAGCTACTCTTTTAACTAAATCTGTAAATTTTATAGATACAGGGACCGAAATAAACGGCGGTTCTATCCATACGAACACTAAAACGACGGTTCATGTTTATTCAATTAGAGACTATTTATCCGTAACAACTTTCCAACTAGGTATCATATAAAGCATGGTGTGTCACAGGGTTCAGTGCTTGGAGTTATTGTATTCCCAATGAACAACAATGTCGCAAAGACGTATGAAATGAACAGATTGTCTTGCTTGGAACAAATATATTATTAGTACATATACAATAAATAGAAATGCATGGTATGACACAGGTTTCTGTACTTGGGCCTGTGTTATTCATAATACACACAAAAGACATGCGCAAACAGTATTACCACACTGAATGTTTTATATGAGTACTGACAGGTCAAGTCGATGTTTTATTTCGTCTAGACTTTTCTAACAATGTATTACATTAATAGGCGTGATTTAAGTACGGTGGGCTCAGTCACTTCCGACATCCTACATGATCGATACAATATGCCGGATTATACATGGCGGAATACTCAACTGTCTTAATACCGGAAGTATTGTTGTACCTCAAATACCGGAAGTATTATTTCAATACACCATCGAAATCCAGAACTTAAAATATGGTAACCATTCTGTACATTCAACATTTTATTACATAAAATTATTACATTTTCACTTCGTGCTGTTTCTTATTTCTTATATCACGATATTCATATGCATCAAGAGTGGCAGGTTAATTGCTGAAGTAATTGAAGTAAAAAGTGGTACCGACCTTACTAGCCATTTTGTAATCAAGTACAGAAGATATGATTGGAGTGACAAATAAGACATGTTTCAGCCAATGAAAATTAATGACTCAGGATCACAGTACGATATTGCCTGCCTATTATAATATGATTTCTTATAATTTTTCTAGCGGTTTTTACCAAGGGTCTTTTTTTTTTTGCTTTCAAACAGTACGTTGTGTTGTATGGTGCTGCACTAATTGTATTATACAAGGACAGTGCACAGCTAGTTACCGCAAGTCACCATATAAGATGGCGACAGCGCAGAGTATTATGGGTAATTCCTGCTGACACAGAACCAACTATTAAAAACTTAACTGCTAATTTGTTCTGTGTAGGTCGTTATATATAATTCTCGGAAAGCGCCATTTACTAATCTGACTAAATGATTTTTAAACCAATTCCATACGATGGATCTGAGCGGTGGGTCAAGATATATTTGAAACTCAATTTTATTGCGAAGACCTATATAGTTTGTGGACTTTAAAGCCCATTTCCATCTCTTTGATATTGTATCCATGTTCCATTCCATTACTTTCGATTCACAATTAGTTTTTCAATTCGTTTACACGGGTCGAAATCTCGATTTCATGAAGATTGTATAAGACGTTACTGTTTTTTGAATTTTTATGTTATAAGTGCACATCCTGTGCGCTGTTTTAAATGAGATATGTAAATATACCATTTGTTTATTGCCAGAGTATAAAGGTTATGTTTATTGGCGGTGAAAGATAAAAGGAAGATGAAAGGGGCCGCCAGGGAGAGTGCAATAGGTATATAGTGTATATGTTAGAACAGCTATAGCTTATTGTCGATTTACTTGGCATTAAACACAATAAGACTGTGAAATAACTAAAACAATGCACCAGTGGCTCCCGTTACCATCAGAATATGTTTTGATTTGTACAAGAATGTCTTTTATTCTCCAAATAAACGTGTAATAAGGATACATAAACCTCGACGTTTCCTGTCTTCTTCTATCAATAAATATGTGTGCCAATGACCAAGAAAACAATACCTTTACCTTATTGTACGTGTAGAACTCGTTGTGGGAGTGGGTGGGGTGTGATTCGTGGTTTTCTTGTGACGGTCATCGTTAACAATAATTATTCAAAAAACAAAATTTCCTGATAGTACTCTTAGAGCCGGTAGTGTAGAACTCTTTGTGTGGATTGGTGGGGTGGGGCGTGGTGGGGGTGCAAATGATAAAATACTTTCCTGTGACGGTCACAATTAACAATAATATTTAAATATCCAAATTTCTTTAATTAGGTGGTTTTTGTCGTTCAGTATTTCCATACGAAATGATTTCGTAAGAAAGGAAACAGAAAATGAATACTGTTATTTTTGTCTCATGTCTATTGGGTGTGTACGATATGCCGATATTATCCATGTATTTTGAATTGTATATGAAATCATTTTACTTTTGGACATGGTGTGTATATACATATCTATAACTAGGCTTCGTAAATATGAACTTTTCCCCATGACTTGTGGTTTCTATGGTCATTTTGGACACTGAACACGAATCCGTCGGAATTTTTGACCTAGGATGACCTTTGACCATGGAAAATTCAATTTTTTAAAAATGGTGGCTAAATTTCACGTTTTTGGTCAAATATATCATAAACATACCGTCAAATACCTCTATATATAGGTTTTAGGATGACCTAAGATTTCTTTTGACACTGGAAAATTCAATTTTATATAAAATGGCGGCCAAATTTCATGTTTTTGGTCAAATATACTGTCTATTACCTCCGAATATAGGGTTAAGAGGCAGATAATCACAAAAAAACCATTTCACAACAGTTGAAAAGTATCTACGCTCTTAAATTGTCAAAAGCTACGAAAAATCACGAGAAGAGCGTCATTTTGCAGCCAAATTTGACAATAATTTTTAATTCTAAACTTTCCAGAGGTAGGAAAGCCAGAAAAAACAACATTTAAGAACAGTTGTGAAGCTTCTGAACATTCAAACTATATCAAAAACTACGAAAATTCATGCGAAAAAATGTCATTTTTCAGTTTATAGAGTTCCGTAATTCTACCAAGTTGAATTTCGTGGTCTTTCACACGTCACTGTTGTCTAATACCAGGTGCAATTGTAACCCCTCAGCCCTCGAGTAGTCAATTTCCTGTCGTAATTCCTTTTCATATAGAATGTCAAGAAGTGATTAGAGGTAATCCTACTACACACTGCTATTATGAGTGGATATTGTTGTTTTAAATTTTGATTGGTCAGTAGTCCGTCTACCAACCAATCACTGTTTAAAACGAGTGCCAATATTGGACCAAATATGTTTACATAACGTTACGTCATGGCTCACGATTTTATTATGCCTAACTAACCCGTGCATAGCAGAATACTGCAGTAAAACTAATTGCGTGACAAACGAGGCTATCAAGTCGAATGAAATGTAAACAATACTGTTTGGAAACGAACATACTTTCACCGTTTTAATACCTTAAATCACTGTCCAAAGTTTGAGGGAAGACCCAGATGAAACGAAGGATTGTCATGTTGCTGTACTTAAGTGATAGCTTTCATTGAACGGAAAGAATAGACACACGCCCGCATAAGTTCAAGAAACAGACGCTATTCCAGTAATGGCCAGAGAGGGATTTCTCGGGCCATTGCTTCAGGAATATGGTATGTTTGTGGTCCAACGTGCTCTTTGCACTGATCAATCGTTTGAAATAATCGTGTGTTGAATTACGTCTCTTTTTTTTGCTAGGTCAATTTCAGAGTAACCATAATGTCCATCTCCAGTTTTCCTGCTGCCACTGGAGCATCCGACTTATGGGCCCACTTCCACCTCTCTTGTCGCTCCTCTTCACTCAAGGACTCGATAGCCGAATCTACTAAAAGACCATTCGCAGAGAAGCAACAGAGGTGGAAATGGGTCTGGCCCATAAGTCGGACGCTACAGTGTCAGCAAGAAAAAATGGAGAAGAACATTGTGGTTACAGGAAATCAACAACAGACATAAGCGACGTGTGACAGAGCGTGAAACAGCTCGTTTTCAAATGAAGAAATTCAACTTGGTAAAATTACGGAACTCTATAAAGAACGCTTTATGGTCAGAAACTGACATAAATTTTGACATTGGTTTACTTCTGAGAGGTGTATTTGGTGATATAAACTGAACTTTTGGGTGAAAATTTGTTAACAATGTCAACCGTTTCAATCTGGAAAGTACTGAATTAAAAATAATTGTCAACTTTTGCTACAAAATGACGCTCTTCTCGTGATTTTTCGTAGTTGTTGACAATTTGAAAGCTTAGATACTTCTCAGCTGTTCTGAAATATTGTTTTTTGTGATTTCCTGCCTCTTAAGCCTATATGTGGAGGAATTAGACAGTATATTTGGCCAAAAACATGAAATTTGGCAGCCATTTTGAATAAAATTGAATTCTCCAGTGTCAAAAGTCATCCTAGGTCAAAAATTCCGACGGATTCTGTTCTGAAATGTTGTTTTTCGTTCTTTCCTACCCCTAAAACCAATATATAGAGGTATTTAAGATATATTTGATTAAAAACGTGAAATTTGCCCGCCATTTTGAAAAAAATGAATTATCCAGGGTCAAAGGTCATCCTACATGCATGTCAAAAATTCCGACGGATTCGTGTTCAGTGTCCTAAATGCCCATAGAAACCTTAAGTCATTATTGGATAACTGCAATTACGCTATTAGTTACCCAACCCTACTATAACACAACTTCCCTTTTTCGTATCATTTACATGTGGACGTATATTGTCGTCGTCCCTGTCCGTCCGTTCACATTTTGTTGTTTGTGGACACTAGAGGCCACAACCTTTATCAGATTTTCTTTCGATATTGGCGTCTATTTTTTTAGCCTGTGTACCTTCTAGAGAGGTCACAATTTTTATCCAATTTTGTTCATACCTCAAAGATTTGTTTTCCTTTCAATATTGAAGCACGATGTCGGACCGTATCTTATTGGGTTATGGTCCCTTATGGTACGAAAATCGCCTTTTTACATTGCTCTCTGTCCTTCGCTTGCAAATGGTGGAGGTATCTGGCATGACAACCGCTTTTTTGCAATACTTAGGGTACTATTGACAAAAAAGACCCTCCCTTGTCGGTGCTTGCCTGTAATCTGTAATTTATGCAAACTTGACAGAGGGCCTGACAAGGACAGCTGTCTAGTCGTTCGAGTGGCACGAAAACCCGAGGTCCCGTGTACACATAGGTGTGGACGTAAAAGATCCTTTGACGGCTGGAATTCGATAGTAGGCCGTATTACCGCTATCCGGGCAATATTTCCCTCATAGCTCACTGTAGGGGGTATGAAGGTCTCAGGGGCGGATCCAGGAATTTTTGCAGGAGGGGGTTTGCCAGGTTTCTGTTACGGAAATCTGCCATCATCGTCTCTAAATTACATAGGCATACATACAAATTGAGCTTTTTAAAGCTCCAATAGCATTTTTTAAAGTTATATTTTTAAAATGTATTAAAATAAAGCCCAAAAATAGATTGAACCTATAAACAGTCCTACCTTGTTAAAGAATAATCCTATTAATCCTATAATTCAGTACTGCCAGTTGATAAATTGGCAAAAATATCATTTTCAACTTCAAATTCAAACGTTTGAAGATGGCCGTCCATGGAGGGGAATGGGAATACAAGGGAGGTAATTGAGTAACTATTTCCTCAATCACCCTGTGTCACCCTTTATAATGCCCAAAAAATTTTGCCCAGGACCGTATAAAAGTGAGTTGACAACCTTTTGAGCAAAAGACATAGAAATAATTATGTTTTGACTTTCTTAGAAAATGTGAAATTGGAACTTTAAACAGAAAAATCATTTTTATACTGATGTAGGATCACTTGGTGATGTAATTTCATTGATGCAAGGCATTATTTTTTTTTTTATGTAGCTGAGCAGGGGGGGGGGGGGTTGAACCCCCCAAATCCCCCCTCTGGATCCGCGCCTGCGTCTTCATTAGCCCCGTTTAGGAGCAGAACAGTAGAACGTTAAATCCTTTTTCATTTCATTTCAGTAATCCTAACCAGGTAGCTCCCATTTTACCTATGTGTCCTAAACGTCTGTCATCAGAAACATATACTTCTCGTGGTGTTTGGTTTGCTTATTCCACTCTTCATCGGAGCTACAGTTGCTCCGTGAGTAAGGCTTCCAATCGGCCCGGGTTCAATTCCGGTATTGTCCTAGAAGGTTCCACGGCAATTGTCAGTCAGTGTGGTTTGAGTACGCTACGAGGGAAAGGGACGTTTCTATTAGTCTTCATCGAATTCGTGTAATGGATTCTTTACATGCATTACCTAACACTTTAAACATATATACACCCCATTAGAGATATTGCAAGAATTCGTGATTTGAGCAGTTTACATAGTTTACGATAATATGATTTGGGAGAAGTTTACAAAGTTTATGATAATATGATTTTTGCCTCCTGGTTATTTTAAACGCCCACCAACGGTCATAACCTTCCATCAACGCACCTTCCAAGTATTTATCTACCCCTTTCATGTCGAGGGGGCTCTAGATTAGGATATATCATAAAATAAAAGATAATATTATTGAGAATTTTATTTATACACATTGTTTTTATGGACAGCTTGTAATAATATGGCAGGTCAACCGAGGGGCAACGTTCTGTAGAATTAAAGTTAAAGGTATTCTTAAAGGTATGCTAAAATATTCTTTTCGTTTCGGTAAAATACATAGAGAAGTTTGAAAATACACATTCCAGAAGTTTTTCGAAGCAAAGACGATAAATCGGTCATCTTAAAAGCATGGGGTGATCTTCCAAAATCTCTTTCAAAAATGTTTTGGAACTGCTGTGCTTAGAAACGCTCATGTGTAATGAAACGCTATATAAATCGAACAATAATAATAATTCTCGGCAGTAATCATCTATGACGTATGCTTTATCCAGTTCCTAATATTTTGGTTGAAACGTGTCTATGCAGTATACACGGGTAGACCACGGTTTTATGTCTTAGGAACACTACTCTTGTCAAGTGATAACCCGAATGTCGTCTGTTTCTCGACTATGCTGGGATTAGAATGGAATTGAACCATTGTAAGACTGATTTTAGAGATTAACTTTTCCCAAATAAGTGGTTTGTAAAGGGTATTAAGATCAGGGGCCCGAGGAAGTGGGATAATGACACCTCTTAAACAACCGATAAAAATGAGAATAATAGCGGACTCCGCAACCACAAATCAAAAATACTGAACCAATCAAGTCAATGACATCATACCAGGTCTTTAAAGTATGTGATGTGATATTTAGCGAAGATGCCTAGCCTAAGATCCTTAGAGGAACGACTTCGATCTTTAGGCGCCACGCAACCCACCCGCACTTGAAATCAGAAATTGCTGACATGCATTAAAGTTGATTCACATGGCCTGTGATGCTAGAACAATATGCGATTTATTTATTGTAGAGGAGGGCGGCGTCCTTTATATCACAGCTCGTTTCTGACATTAACTGATCTCTCTGGGTCGATCTGACTCCTGTTGGTGTAGGGAGAGATAGAATGTCTGGTGTCGGCTACTACTTCTTCTACACTGTTAAAAAGTCAGAAACATGAAAACTACACTTCCCGATGCGGTATACAAAAGTATATTGCTTAATTTGCTTTGTTCTGTCAGATGTTCTATATAGAGTAAATATTATATGTCTCTTGCAAAATACGCCCGTTATTACCATCGGGTGACAGTTCGGACCTGCATTTAAAAGCTTTGGCTACTTGGTAGATAGATAACACGCCTCTTCCTTCGTCCGCTGTGTCTCGAGATGACGTTAGGGGCAATCTGATTAAAACACAGATTCTATTTCGTTTCGTTTTTTCGTTTTACTTGTCTTCGCAACTCTAGGATCTGTATGAGTTGCTATATATCCCGCGTTCTAGTTAATGCAAGGAATTACACCATGAAACGATCCGTTACGGCGAGTTCTAAGGGTGCTCTGCAAGGAACTGTGGGTAAACCCCTACAAACGTCAACGCTAATTTATCATCAATGCCTGACGTCCTTGCGTCAAAAGCTACTCGCACGACTCGTGACGCGGCCAGGCCCTACAACTGGTCAGATCTTCATGTAGTGTAGGTGTAGGCCATCGAAAGTATAAAGAAACGAAACGAATTATAGATCTGTATTTTAACCAGATTGCATTTGTGGTTATATACGACTAAGCAATTCAGAGCTCGGATTAAAATTTACCAACACCCATCTACAATCTGTACGTTGAAGATTAGGAGGTTCTCGGTGACCGGGACTATCTACAATCAAGCATCATCCAAGGAACCAATCACAGTTAAAACCAAACACAGTAGATTTATCGCAATATTTTAGCGACGAATTCGTATCTACTAAGCAACCAGTATGTCAGACAGACTCAGTGATTGGGGGTTGGGGGTGTCAAGGGCCTTATTGATGGTAAATTACCTGTTGTATTTTTAGCGTGAATAGAGTATGTTTTGGCAAAAAGTGGGGAAAAGGGGTCTAGCGCAGTAAATTAACTGTTGTATTTTTAGTGTGAATAGAGGATGTTTTGGCTAATGGTGGTTGTGATCTCTGTCGATTACTATAAAAATAAATATAAAGTCGACAAGTATTGTGTTAAATATCAGCCTATTTATACCCCGTGTAAATAAACGTCGTTATCTACATGTCTATATTCACGCTCATCGTCGCGGTTTTTACTTGATATGAAGAACCAATATACAGCACTCATTATTAAATAGATTCCCCTGGATACCTGGGTACCGCATGCCCGATACTTGTAGACTGGTAGTTTCAATATTCAAATCTTATCTCTCAAATACCCTTTAACTTTCTTCAAAACAGTCTTGATTCGGCTAATTTTAGGTTACTCCAGGGTGGGATCTAAAATAAAACTATTAAGATTAAACTTTAGAGTTCCTTGTCCTTAACGATTATCTAACTTTAGACGCCGAATTCGAAGGACTTCCCATCTTCGCTATATAGTTGAATAATCCTTACGTAATAAATATCATGGTTTATGATTTTAATGTAATAAGTTTAGAATTATGGTTTAAACTGCAACCCCTAATAACCAAGAGATGTCTGACTGCTTTCTGTGAAAAAAAGAATTCTAAAGCATCCTGTAACCTTAAATAGTTGAGAATTTGCTATCGATGTATAAATTTCAGAAACAGAAGCAAAATCAGGGTGGATAAGCCAATATTTCATCTGGTTTTTACTAAAAGAAAGACAGATTGAAGATAAAGATGGCATCCTCGCCGTGATAGAATCAGATTTGAATGTACAGAAATAAAGTGTACAGTTTGAATTACACATGAAAAACAATTTTATATAACTTATGGAAATGTTCTTCAACGGAGTGGGAGAATAATAGCAAATATATATCAAACATCTGTCGTTAAAGAAGGGCGATTGTTCCTGTTCCGGTGAGATTTTTGTGATCTTAAGACAAAACAAAGTGCAGCAGGAACAAATCGCCCATCCATAGCCGCTCCCTCCCGCCCAAAACTTTCTACATCTGCGCTTAAAGATGCATTATGTAAGAGCTATATATAAATGTTATGCATGAATTAAATAGACATTTATTCACATGACACGTCTAAAATCAACTTAAGCACGATCGCCATTTAACAATTTAATTCAGAAATGTATAGTCTACACTTTGTTTATGGTCGTTACAATGGTACTTGACATTCGAGGCTACTTATACTATTTCTTCGTTCAAAATAAAGTAATTTGAAATTTTCAATATATTCATTTTTCATTATCTATTTTCCAACTATAAAAGCAAGAACGTCCAGTCCTTTATGTAAATCTTACATAATATAACTTTCATTATCTATTTATTGATATAAAAGTTGAAAATAAACACATAAACATCATTTGAAATAAGCTAGATGAAAGATGGATCATATTACCATAGTGTCGAAAAAATAGTGAATAAAATTGATAATTTCTTGGATTGCAGACTGTACATTATGATATAACCATTCTAACAATTTAATTCAGGAAGTTAAAACTTATACATTATAATAAGAAAGGGCAATAACTACGACAATTATTTTATTTCTACGTGTATTTTTCTAAAATGGTGTATAAATGGTTAATAACTTTACTCTTCCATTTGGTTTGAAAGCAACATAAATTCTGTCGAAAACCCAAGATGAGGGCAACACACTAACATTTTTTGGCTATAAAATCACACGAAATTGTCCCCTTTGATAAATTTTTAAAGCCAACAATGCCCTGAAACCACTTAAAATTAAATTTGAGAAGTTGAATCACCTTAAAAACAGTTATTTGTACATTATTAACTTTTCATTTTCCTTTTTCTTAAATTTCAAAACAAGTCATTAAATAAGAAATAAATGAACATACAATGAATGGTTACCTGCACAATACGTTGATTCACATTTGTTTTACTTTTTTTTTTTTTTTCAAAGGAGATAACCTCAAATCTAACTTATCTACCCTGGTGGTCCGCTCATGAAAAAGATTCTTTATTATTTTTTAGGGGGATTGGAGGGAGTGTGCAAAAAAGGCGTATCACAACCAGCGTTAAATGCATATGTAATATTATTTATATAAATGAAAAGAAAAATAAATACAGACTTGAAAAATACGAAAATTACAATTGCTTCTCTCGCATAAGAAGAGACACGAAGTTAATACCTAAAATCAACGGTTTTAGTCGAAAACTATATGTATACCCCGATATTTATTCTGATACAATTTCATGTTTTATTTCATCTTTTTGTGTATGAAAGATGTAAAATAGACATGGAAGATAGAATACTCACTTTTGAATATGGCGGCCATTTAGGACAGATATCTATTCTTATAGTAGATAGTACTATGTGTGTAGAATGACATAATAAAAAGGTGGAGGAATATTTTAGCATGACCGGAAATAATTTTATTTTATCAGTAATTACCCAAATCCTCTTAAAGATATCATCATAGTGCAAGTCATTTCCTTTAAACTCTGCAGTATAATAATTCGCGTTAATGTCAAGTGGAATAATTATTTTCTATACAGACAACTCCCTTAAAAAGGCTGGCTTCCCTAATCTAATGTAATATTTCATTAAGAAAGGGCGTTTATCTTTTATAAATTAAATTTTTAAAATTTTATTTTAAAGCCTGGTTTCCAAAAGATGTCACCCTAACCCTAACCCTGTTGCCCCTTAAGGAAAGGAAATGCGTGCGATTTAAAGCGGATTTATCATAATGGTCTAATATTCAATAAAACCGAAAATCAAACCGATGATTGGAAATACAAAGGCGCATCTAACGTTTGAAAAGTTATGTACAGTAGTGTCCGCTGCAAAGCTCGGAAGCCATTACAGGTCACTACGGCCCAATCCCATCCACCCCTGGACAGACGCCCAGAAGCCCGGCGAATGTTGTGTTTTTGGAGATCATGACTTTCGTCTAACGACAGTGAAATAATGCCCAAGCGGTGGCATCTTCGATAGACGGATTGATCTAGCTTTAACCCCGTAAAAGTCATTATGTTGTAAAACTCGTGGTCGTTGTTTCAGGAACGTGAGTCAGTGGTGTTCCTTCCATGTACCGGTGTAAGTAATATTAAATCCTAAATATTGCTCAGACAGAATGTTCATAAAACTATGAGCAAACTTCCTTTTTTTCGCCTCTTTCAGTCTTATCGACATCAGGTAGTGACCAGGGGTGGGGTGGGGTGGTGGTCACACTGTAAAGAAACCCTGCCTAGAAGTGAATTATGCAGACAGTATTGGAAAGTGTTGACCCAGAATTTAGTTTATAATATAAGTACTATTTTGAGCAAAGCGTACGTGACTATGAGCAGGGTAACCTGTCTAACTTGGTGGGTTTCTCCGAGTCCTTCCACTGCTAAAAACGCCTACGCCCTAGGCATCATTGCAATAAAATTGTACATGGAAATATCACTCCCGAATGACTTAGCTGGTGTTGATTGGGCGTCAAAAATTTCGATTCTCTGCTTGTACGTGACAAGGATTATGGTCACCTATCTAATTTCGTTGTTTTTTTTATGGATTCAATAAAATTGAACCAAATGTTTCTCTCTCTCTGAGTCTCTCCTCAGACAAATAGTAAAGTTATGATACAATCAACTTGTATAGAGATAAAGATAGCTAGTCACTATAGATATAAAGATGTGTAGAATGTATATAAACCATGTGTATAACACGTGCTGAGATGTGAAACATATCAATATTTACAATATCTATGTATAAAATAATAAACTATGCTGCTTTACTGATAGTGCTACATCTATTGAAAAGCATCGTTCCGTGAAAGAAACTAGAAGTTTAGGCAGAAAATCTAATGTAGTGGCGGGGGGGGGGGTCTAATTTTAGTTGGATATACACGTTGTCGAACAACAGCAAATTATGAATTTATACAGAAATTGATCATGCGCATAGAAATTAAATTAAATGACTTAATGTTCTGCATACCGACTGGGCATCAGTGTGTTACGAGGGAAATTTTGCACAGACAGCGGCGCTACGACGTAATCTTATTTTAAATTCCAACTGTCAAGCGTTCTTTTACTTGCAGGCCAGTGTGCCTACACGGGACCTCGGTTTCGCCACCGAGTGGTACGGGTCCTCTGTCCTGTACCACTAACAAGAGGAAATCACGCCGGTAAATCCCAAACCACTTTCTCGGCTAACACCGAGAATGAACCCGAGACCTCCTGGCTTGCCAGCTAGCGTTTTTATCAACCGTGACTCCTTTAAAGTTTCTATAGCATATTTTTAAGTTATATTTTTAAAATGTATTAAAATAAAGCCCTAAAATAGATTGTACCTATATACAGTCCTACCTTGTTAAAGAATAATCCTATAATTCACTATTGTCAGTTGAGAAATTGGCAAAAATATCATTTTCAACTTCAAATTCAAACGTTTGAAGATGGCCGTCCATGGAGAGGAATGGGAAAACAAGGGAGGTAATTGTGTTACTATTTCCTCAATCAGCCTGTGTCAGCCATTTTAATGCCTGTGAAATTTTGCCCATGATCGTATAATAGTGAGTTGACAACCTTTTGAGCAAAAGACATAGAAATAATTATGTTTTGACTTTCTTAGAAAATATGAAATTGGAACTTTAACACGTATAACTCACACAGTTTGATTCTATTCGGTTTTCATTAAAACAACATATCACTGGTGTTTAGTTTCTTCGCAGCCGTTATTAAAATTGAAAATGTTCAAAAAGGAATATATGATACATTAATGAAAGTTTTCCTTAAGAAAAATGTGAGAAAAACAGTCACAATTTCGACCTTTTAACACATTTAACAAGTTATACACTGTGCGTAATTCAAATCCAACTGGCATCAAACCAATATGGCTTTTGATATAAAACACTTCTGGTAAAGAAAACCCATTAAAAGTGAAACCAGGCAATGTTTTAAAGACCCAGTTTTTAAAAGGATAGTTAAGCCGCGGTGGCTCGGCGGGTAAGACGTTGACTCGCTAAAGCCTAGCACACAATCCAGGATATGTGTTTTGACAAGCACGGATTGGGGGGAAGGGGAGTAGTTCGCCGACAGCCACAAGACATCCGGCGAAAATGTTGTATGGGCAGGACCAACAGTCTCTGCGGCCCGTCGGTGATCTTCCACGGTGTCGAATACAAGCAAGCGACGCGTTTGTCTCACGCATGGGTTTATTAGAATTTCCCCATTGATTGACCGTACATGTTTATAGTAACCCATACGTGAGCTAGGTGTAACCTGGATGGAAACTCCCTGTTCGAGCCCCATATTAAGTTAATAGGTATTCTCCAGCGTGGTTCCGCCTTTTCAGCGGCGCTGGACAGAGGGCCTAACAAGGGACAGTGTTTGCGTGGGACGTAAAAGCGATGCCCCGTGTATACATTGGCGTGCACGTAAAAGATCCCTTGGCAATTAGAATTTGATGTAAGAGTAGGTCGTAGCGACGTTGTACGAACAAAATTCCCCTCATAGCACACTGTATGGTGTGTGTCCGCATTCATTAGCTCAGCCGGAGCAAAACAGGGGACGTTAAACCCCATCTTATTTCATATTGTGTGTAGACAACCAGAACTATAGATAATAACGATTAGGCGTAGAGATAAACGTAAAAGCATTTTGACCTGTCCAATCTTGTGAAGTGATTTCAGTCTGTTTTCGCTCTTTTCACGTCTTCCGATGAGTGGATTGATCATTTTCAAAGACACAGTATGTCTGCACCTTCATGATGTAATCTGAGTTTTTAGTGTGGCTAGCTGCACTTCCTTTCTGAATTCACATGTCTGATGGCGTCATTAAAACACAGTATCTTGGAAATATGGCAAAGACTCTCGGCAATTACAGTTATGTAAGAGTAGAGGAATTTCGTGAAATTCTGTATTATACAGAAAAAATACGGTGCCAGGATCTTTTCGATTTTGTTGAAGATATTTAAAAGTTATTTTATTAACATCATGGTCAATGAAGGGAATCTAATTGAGTAATATGAGAAAATTGGAAACTGTTTTGATTTGCAATAATTACATTGAGATTAGATTTCCTAGTATCATAACTTATATACATAGTCATTTCTCATTTCTATATTAGCGGTATCTAAGAATATGGTTTCTAACGAAATGTATCCGAGCTGTAAGGAGTTTGTCGAAGATTGTTAGTATACATTAACCTCGGGGCAATGCGCCACCAGAAGTGTTATCTGTCCTGTTAGTTAAAGAACTATATGCGTGGTATTGAATATCTTGCAAACTACAATATTATGACAGTTCATCATCTAACAGGAAGAGGCCTATCAACCCAAAGATGATTCTATTCCGTTCAGAATTTACAAAGACATAACGAATTGACAAATCCTTCGATCTATTCTTCTCCCAAAATATTTTGTAACAAAAACGCCACCATCTTTAGGTGTAGTGAAACAAATTGATGGGTATGTTTTAAATCCGACTGAATTCAAGTTTGGAGATTATCTAGCATTTTTTTTATATTTTGTTTTCTCAATTAAGTGTGAAATAATCAATTGGCGTGAATTAAGATGAAATTGGGTTCAACGTTCTACTGCTTTGCTCTCACACTGGGCTGATGAAGGTGCAGTCTGTTTCAAAGAGGACTATAAAAGTCTTCTAATAACTCTGTAAAAGATGACTGCCTTCAACACGTGACGTCACATAACGCCACGTCAATCGTTGGCTAAATGACGCGTGCTTTGTTTACATAACACGTTACTGAATCGGACAGAATGCCGCCTTTCACTCATAATTTTAATACCCATTTACACTAAATGGGAAATAATTTTTAGGCCTACCTACAAATACGGATGTGGATTGAGCCGTGAGAATTTTGATAATTTCCTGAAATGCAAATCACGCATCGCTACTTTCAGCAGGAAAATATCAATGTCTCTTTGTTTCACTTTTACGAATTAAAAAATAAATCCCCAACAACTCTTCATTGTTTAGGTCATAAAAAATGTCTACCGGTATATCAAAACTTAGATTCAAATTTAAACCATTCGCCTGCTTCCACTCTTTAATTAAATCTTTCGTGTAGAAGCGACACCAGTGTCTCACTCCTTTTTGTTCTTATATAAAAACGCAGAAAGACACGAATGCCTTATTTTTCGGTTCTAACGTAAATTATCCGTAGATAGCTTGAAAGAAATTCAAGATTTATCGAAAACATTTCAGGGTATTTTACTTAATTAACATTTATGTACTGGGCAAAGTTTATCAAAACTACTTCCAGATTTCTCGTAACCGTGAAAATAAACAGAGAAAGACAAGACGTTCGTTGAAATAATTAGAAACGGTGGTTAGACACACTATAAACATTGTGGTCTATTCTTGTCTAACGGATTTATTGGGTTTATCGTACAGGGGAAGGTAATATAAAGTCATATAAACTGAACAAAATAATATGTAGGCTACAGGGCCTCGGGTTTTCGGCCCATCCGAAGACTAGACAGCTGCCCTCGTCAGGTCCTCCGTCTTGCACCTCTGACGGGGGGGGGGGCATCGGAAAATCCCAAGGCATTTTCTCGGCCAACGCAGGGATCAAACTGCACTGGACCGGGCTAATGGAGACACGCAATCGCCATACAGTGTCCGGGGTCTTTACTTACACGCCAATGTGTACACTAGACATCAGTTTCATGTCCCATCCGAACCGTTCCATTCGTATAACTTTTAATGAAATTCAGAGTTGTATACTGATGATTTAGGCAAAGCTCTTGGATCTGTCGCTGAAACCTTGTAAGTTATAAAGTTTATGCTATATTTTTTTAACCTTGCTGTGACTATTCATCAACGAGTCATAAGGGAGGACATTCCTATCTAAACTGAAGATATTTGCACTAATTTTTTTTTTATTTATGTAAGGCAAAATGCCTTACAGATAGGAACACGGCTAGGCACTTCTTCTTTCACACCGACAGTTGCTAGTCATATCATCAATTATTTGCTAATCATGTATTGTAAGACGCTAGACTTTTTCAAGGAGGAACTTTTTTATTACAAAGTTTAATTTTAATATATCTATGAATTCATTCTTTATTTTAAATGATTATATAACAGTTCTATTTAATTTTCATTTTTAAAATCCTGTGATTCATATATGACCACTATTATGTTTGGCGCAATAAATCCCGGTTGGCGCTCATGCGCCGTAAAACTCTTATTTCAGTTCATTTCCTTTACGCTGGGACATTCACTTCGTGGGTCTTTTGCCTTAATCAAATTACTTCTGTACTCGTGACCTATTGTGATAACTTTTAAAAACCATCCTGAGATGAAATAACAGGGCCACCGTAGTTGCCTATAAAATGTCGTGTTACATAATAAGTTAACGCCCAGTTTACAACGGTCATGATGTTTAATAAAATCATTTACAAATGTAGAGGATATCTTTTAATCACAGATGTAGTTGGGTCAATTATTCTCTAGAATACGTTGACGAGGTCACATATTCAAAGGATGAAATAATAGCAAAAACGGCTATTTATTACAATTATTAGACTTTGGAAGAATTGTTTGAGTTGCCATACATTAACATTTAATTATGCAAATAAACTTTAAATGGTATGTATAATAAAGGAAGATTGGTAGACCATTATAATAACAGACTTCAATATCCCGACACGTAGGCCAAATTTTTATTAAATCCAATTTTCTCATCATCGAAGACCTATGATATAATTTGAAAACACACATCTTATAGGTTAGTTTGAAGATGCCAGTAGTGTTGAAAAGCTGTTTTTAGAAGATGGATGTTATGCAATTAAATCGTTTGTTACCACCCCGTTTGTTTCTACCTTCCTATCTTGAAAACTTTGTATAAACAATCATTTTTTTTGTAACATTTTTATACCCCTTTCCACCGACAAGCATCCTTTTATCACAAGCCATCCATCTACATTTTACATTCAAACACACGGCTATAAATATATATATATATTCGTGAAACGGGTTTTTAGATAAAAAAAATCGGTAATATTTATTTTACTCTTGGTGGTTGTTTGGTACTGGTTGTAGTCATAACGGAACAAATACGATGTGTTATGCGAGAAATTCTGATACTGGGATATGTTAGGTGCACGCCAATATGTACACGGTATCTCGTTTTTAATCCTACAGAACGACATAACGGAACAGAAATCTGCTACATTATACAAGGCAGCTTCCGATACTTATAGGTCAAGTCCCAGAATCGGGATTTTACAGCTCTATATTAATTTCTTGAAAATTACAATATTGTGTAAGTTGGATCTCTTAAAGCAACATCACTCCAAAAAGGTGCAATTCCGCTTCGTACTTGCATTACTAAAGATATAATCGGCTGATCGTATAAACAAGCCAGCATATCTTATAATCTCCACTAAAATTTGTATTTAATTCCATTGCATCCAGTCATTTTATGAAAAAAAGGGGGTCAACCCCCAACAAATTGCAAGAAAAGGTTTTTTGATGGTTTTGTTAACACTGGGTGTACTGAATCACATCCTAAAAGTTTACCAAAATTGGAGTACCGGAAAGTTCCAAATTTTGAGGGCAAAGATCGGGATTTAAGCCACTTTCCTTTAACAGAAACACGTGAAACTGATACCATGCATTAGCTTGTCGCGGTCAAACTTTTGCATGGCGTGGTTTTCATAGATGCCCGGTGCTCTCTTGACCCATTTCGGGAATTTCATTTCCTGAGAAACATGCTGACAAGAATCCAAATTTATAAAGGGGCATAACTCTGCATTGTTTTATCATGAAATAGCAATTGTAGTCTCAAATTAATATATTTGGGACCATTATTTCATTTGAAGATATGACCAGTTTTGTTAAGTGGTTCCTTATACCTTTTACGGGATACCCCAAAACATTTTGACGCTGACCCAAATTTACGTAAATTCGTAACTTTGCATTTCTTCGTCACTTACTGGCATATTTGGATGTACGTACATGTTCTGAGGTCCCTACCCCCCAATAACCTAATGTCATGAAAGCTAAGTGAAACAAGACACACACAAAAAGATGCGTAAGAAATTTGTTCTTCAAAGAATGAAGAGGTATTTCGTCCCTATATGATTTCTAAGACGCACGAAGGTGTTTTTTCATTAATTGGGCAACTTTGGCTAACAAAAAAGCACCAATCTCAGTTTGGTCGGCTATAGAACGTTATTGTTTGAATAACATTTACTGTTATATATTCAAATGACCTTAACGTAACGTCAGTAACGGATCTTGAAGCTGTGAATAGGGCGGTTCCAAATCTAGGGCATCATCCATAATCCCAACGCACAATGAGCATAGATCCCACCCCACATAAGGGTGTTTTTCATTAACTGGTTAACTTTTGCTAAAGTAAGCACCAATCTCAGTTTGCTTGGCTGTAGAACTTTACTGTTTGAATCACATTTACTGGTATACCTTCAAAGGACCTTAACGTAACGCCAGTAGCAGATCTAGAAGCTGTGAATAGTGTGGGGGCGGTTCCAAGTCTACGGTGCTATCCATAATCCAACCGCGCAATGAGCATAGAGAACCACCTCTTCAAAGAGCATAGATCGTATTGCCTATAATATAATAGTTGTTTGTGGTTCGTTATTTTGTCAGAAAGTAGTTTTATGCTAGTTGTCATAAAGTTCTTGTCATATAATTGGTAATAATTTTTGTGAACCTCGGGAGCAATGGCTATACCATCGAGTAATCCGAAAGGGGGAAAATTTGAGTCAACATCATGGCTTTTGAGAACATTGTTGTGGGTAAATTCTTGTGATCGAGAAGATTGGAAATGCCAGTCAATGGGGCATAACCTTGGGATATGTCTGTCAATTCCGTCTGTTTAGTGTTGACAGAACAACAGTACAGTCTGTCGCCCCACCGGTACTACTTACAGGGCGGTTCACTGTAACCGTGAATATGGTAGTGCTCAGATAGTATAAGACAACAGAGGAGTGGAATAAAATCAGATTAATTATTTCTGAAAATTTTCGTCAATTCCCTGGAATTTGGGTTCATTAACCCTGTTTACATTGCAAATCTTAAGCGTGCCAGGTACCGTTCTTGGTACGGCACGGTTAATTTTTTTGTAGTGTAAACGGGTCAAACACAAGCGTGCCGTACTGAGGACCGTGTCAATCTGGCCCACTGAAGTGAGGTGGTCTCGGAACCGTGCCAAGAACGGCTCGCTTTAAATTTTCGTAGTGTAAACCCTAACGGATTACTGTACATGAGAAAATGGGGTTTAACCTCCACTCGACACAAACTAGGTCATTTCGGGACTAACACATGGTTTATTTTTATTTCAATAATTCGCTTGCGCGTAGGGGTCTTTAGCAGTGGGAGGGAACCGGGGTGCCCGGAGGAAACACACGACGTTGAGAAGGCGCCCCTATCTCCAAGCCACATACGCTCACACCAGGGATCAAAACCACAGCCGCAAGCCAGAGGTGACCGGCCAGCTAGAGGTCGAAGCGCAGCACTCTAGACCACTAGGCCATCCCAACCCCAAATTTCTTGAAATTTATCGCGGCCTTGTACCGTGCCCAGTACGGCACCCTTATCGCGTCCAAGTGTAAACGGGGCTATAGAGGGGTTGAACAATGATGACATTATGGAATCGAGCGCCTTAGGTGCGAAAAAATTCAAGATATGGACAAATAATAGCAGTCTTTTAAATTTTTTCGGATTGGGTCCAAGAAGGCTCTATCTAAAAGGGTGCTTACTTGGTTTCATGACCCCCATTTTCCTTCAGATGTTTTGTTTACATTTGTTAGGCAGATATCTGCCATTTGGGATTTTAACAGATTTTACTGCTTTAAGGGACCAGTGAAGTCCACTTCATATATCTTCAAATGAAAGAATGACCCCATAAATATCAATTTACATGTTCATATTACACTTAGAGGGTTTTAAACAGGACATTTGGGATTTTCTTGTACATAGATTTGACAAATGTCGACTTGATCTCGCCTTAACTACATACATCTTATCAAGCTCTTCACGCAATACCCAATCAAACTTGGTGTCGAAATATGTGGGGCAACAAGCCCAGCTTGGGAGCCTATCGGATTCCTTCGTTAAAAATATCGGAGAATTATCGGAACACATTCATAGCAAAGAGACTTGGCACTGTCGGTTTTCGTGCCAATAAACACATCTTTAGTTCCTAAAACTGCTTCAATTCCGTGAGTTTCTCAATTGAAAAAAACTTTCAACGGCTGTAAACTTGTCTGTTTCTTTTTCTACGGAAGCCGTCATGTTTGTTTACAGTGTGTTATGTGACACAACCTCTGATTGGACAATGCTAATCAGTCACGTGTAAACAACGGGCGTAAAAGTTCGGGAATTGCCGAGTACGGTTAGATGTTTGTAAAGGAACATGGTTAACCCTAGGCTACTTGCAATATCTTCAAATGAAAGAATGATAATATGTTAATACATTTTTGGGGTCTTAAAAAAACAGCCGTTTAGATTTTTTGTGTACATTGTTTAGGCAAATGTCAGTGGAGAGAGAGAGAGAGAGAGAAATGGGGTTTAACGTCCACTCAACACAAACTAGGTCATTTCGGGACTAACATATGGTTTAATTTTATTTCAATAATTCGCTTGCGCGTAGGGGTCTTTAGCAGTGGGAGGAAACCGGAGTGCCCGGAGGAAAGCCACGAGGTTGAGAAGGCGCCCCCATCTCCATGCCACATACGCTCACACCAGGGCCCGAAACCACAGCCACAAGCCAGAGGTGACCGGCCAGCTAGAGGTCGAAGCGCGGCACTCTAGACCACTAGGCCATCCCAACCCCCCCAAAATGTCAGTGGATTTTACCACTTTATAATAAGGGACCAGTGAACACCACAGGATATTTCTTTAAATGACCCAAGAAACATTCATTTACATGTTCATATTACAATTACAGGATTTACTTCTACACTGATTTGACGACTGTTGGCCATCATGGATTTTACTTATTTTACCGCCGTAAGGGACCAGTGAGCACTACTGGCAATATCTTTAAATGAAAAGATAACCCCCAAAGCATTAATTTATATGTTCATAAAACATTATAGGGTCTTAAACCCAAGAGTTTAGGGTTTTCTTGGAACATTAATAAGGGAAATGTTGGCCATCTTGTTTCTTTGGTAAACTTGTACACCTAAATAAACGCATAGATGCCTAAAAACCTTTTCTTGCAATTTGTTGGGGGTAAAATCATAAATTGACTGGACTAAGATATCCACCGCTGATTCTGTGTTCTTATCTAAATTTTAGCTTGGATATGGCTGTGGAAATTTGATTTTCCAAAAATTCCAAAACACGAAGTGTGACACTTATCTTTGGCAAGATAAAGGTTGCCAGGTTTACCAAAATATTCAATATTGTAAACAATATCCCTGCCCTGTTTACAGTCGCATATGTTCGGAATGATACGTGACATTGACAGTATGTTAGAACATTGCATCAGTGAAAGCATGTAAGATGCAATTTTGATTTCATGTGCCGAAATTTATTTGTATTTTATGTAGCAGTCTTTTGCCAGTACCTGCCATATATCCTTTTTTCCTCAGATAAGGTTTATTTGACTACAGTGCCACATAAGATTATTATACATGACAGCAGAGAATGTTGGCCAATTACACCAGCAAATAGTATTTGTTATTTCCCTTCACACAGTTCAAGGCCCCAGTTGTGTAGTATCAAGAAATAAATGAAAAAGAAAAACTCAAAACAAATGAAATAGTGTGTACTTTTTTTCTTTTTTTTTTTTAACTTCCCTCAACAATAGGTACAACAGTTGTCTTTTCAGAAACATAAATACCGTCCAAAAATTTACGGATATCTTTTTCTTTAACTGCTGTGGACTGTTGGATGAGAGCAGCTGAAAGTAAAAATATTGAGGTTAAATAAAATACAAGATGATGTCAAAGGTTATTTCTTACATAAAGTATCAGTTGACGGGCAACAAAATACACAATCACAGCAGCTAAGTTTTCCAAGCAGCTATTAAAGTAGGGTGACCCACTCCAAATATCTTGACAATTACACCACAATACTAATATATTTACCAAGCCTTAATTAAAATCAGTTTCGCACATTTACACTAAACAAGCCAACAGTGAGGCTGATGTCCCCCGCCGAAATCCCAAAATAAATAGATGACACATATTAATTAATCGCACATTTATTTTTTTCAAACGTATCGACCAATCAAACTGAACACAAAGTGTCATCCAAAAATTGCTTATCTCTGCCTACTGTAAGAAGAAAATGCTCATCTTCAAACTCCATCAAGGCATTGACCTAATAAGCATACACACCAATTTTGAACATTTTAACTCAATTCGAAGGAGAGTTATTGTGTTCCAAAGTCTCGGCAAATCAAATTGCTTATCGCTCTGCTTACCTTGAGCAGAAAACGCTCATTATCAATCATAGTCAAGGTATTACTGTAATGAAACTATACACCAAGTTTCATCACTCTCACTTAATTATAACTAAAGTTATCGTGTCTCAAAGCATCAACCAATCAAATTGCTTATCTCTGCCTACCCTAAGTGGAAAATGCTCATCTTCGAACTCCATCAAGGCATTGACCTAATAAGCATATACACCAAGTTTGAACATTTTAACTAAATTAGAAGGAGAGTTATTGTGTTCCAAAGTCTCGACCAATCAAGTTGCAGAAAATGCTCATTATCGAACTTAGTCAAGGTATCACTATAATGAAACTATACACCAAGTTTCATCACTCTCACTTAATTAGAACTAAAGTTATTGTGTCCCAAAGCATCAACCAATCAAATTGCTTATCTCTGCTTACCCTAAGCGGAAAATGCTCATCTTCGAACTCCATCAAGGCATTGACCTAATAAGCATATACACCAAGTTTGAACATTTTAACTCAATTAGAAGGAGAGTTATTGTGTTCCAAATTATCGACCAATCAAATTGCGTATAGCTCTGCTTACCCTGAGCAGAAAATGCTCATTATCGAACTTAGTCAAGGTATTACTATAATGAAACTATACACCAAGTTTCATCAATCTCACTTATTTAGAACTAAAGTTATCGTGTCCCAAAGCATCAACCAATCAAATTGCTTATCTCTGTTTACCCTAAGCGGAAAATGCTCATCTTCGAACTCCATCAAGGCATTGACCTAATAAACACATACACCAAGTTTGAACATTCTAGCTCAATTAGGAAGAGAGTTATTGTGTCCCAAAAAGTGTGACGGACAGACAGACGGACAGACAGACAGCCAGACGGACGAACCCATTTTAATAGTCCCCCAACTTTCTTCGAAAGGCGGGGGACAATAAATGGTCATGTTGAACTTAATAAACTATGACCATTTAACCGTCTAAAAATAATATACTGAAACATGGTTCTGTGTGTCGTCCAGAACATCGTTTCAACACCTTAAACTCTGTGTTTCAATCTGAAGTCAATCGGATGATAAGTTTGGCATCTGTAGCGTCACAAGGTTTTTTGAAGTGATCAAGGGAGATAACTCTAGAAGTAATTATTTGAAATCACTGAAAATCAGTAGGCTTCTTCGTCTCATGACCTTAAACAGTGTGTGTAAATTTAAAGTCAATCAGATATTAACTTTGGCCTCTAGAGCGTCCACAGGATTTTTTGATGTGATCAAGAGCCACAACTCTGGCAATAATTAGCCTATCAGAGATCGCTGAAAATCAATAGGCTTCTTCGTCTCATGACCTTAAACACTGTGTATAAATTTAAAGTCAATCGGATATCAACTTTGGTCTCCAGAGCATCCACAAGATTTTTTGAAGTGATCCAGGGCCATAACTCTGGCACTAATTATCGGAAATCGCTGAAAATCAATAGGCTTCTTCGTCTTATGACCTTAAACACTGTATGAATTTAAAGTCAATCGGATATTAACTATGGCCTCTAGAGCGTCCACAGGATTTTTTGATGTGATCAAGAGCCACAACTCTGGCAATAATTAGCCTATCAGAGATCGCTGAAAATCAATAGGCTTCTTCGTCTCATGACCTTAAACACTGTGTATAAATTTAAAGTCAATCGGATATCAACTTTGGTCTCCAGAGCATCCACAAGATTTTTTGAAGTGATCCAGGGCCATAACTCTCGCACTAATTATCGGAAATCGCTGAAAATCAATAGGCTTCTTCGTCTTATGACCTTAAACACTGTGTATGAATTTAAAGTCAATCGGATATTAACTTTGGCCTCTAGATCGTTCACAAGATTTTTTTGAAGTGATCAAGGGCCATAACTCTGGCACTAAATCAATACGCATCTTCGTCTTATGACCTTAAACACTGTGTATAAATTTAAAGTCAATCGGATATTAAGTTTGGCTTTTAGAGCGTCCACAAGATTTTTTGAAGTGATCAAGGGCCATAACTCTGGCACTAATTATCGGAAATCGCTGAAAATCAATAGGCTTCTTCGTCTTATGACCTTAAACACTGTGTATAAATTTAAAGTCAATCGGATATCAACTTTGGTCTCTAAATCCACAAGATTTTTTGAAGTGATCAAGGGCCAGAACTCTGGTAGTTATTATTGGAAATCTCTGAAAAACAATAGGCTTCTTCGTCTCATGACCTTAAACACTGTGTATAAATTTAAAGTCAATCGGATATTAACTTTAGCCTCTAGAGCATCCACAAGCAATTGTGGACGCCGGACGGACGGACGGGGGGCGACGACAATATACGACCACATTCCAATGTGGGCGTATAAAAAGGACTTCATAAATTTGCATGTAGAATAAAATTTCTCAGACAAATGCCTCATAAACATCAGATTCACCAAATCTAAATACATCCTGAATAATAACTACCCAGAATGCACTAGTTCACGAATATGACTCGTCATGTATGATGTCATCATTGAAATCATTTAAATAAATTACTATCTCATATTTTGAGTATTGGAGAGACATGGGATGTAACACAAACTTTGTCATTTTTTAGTAGTTTGATTATTTACGATACCACAGTGGCCCATTTATTGTTTTACCATCGGCTTGAATAAACATCAATTGGCTAAAGACCATCAAATACAGTCCCATGATGAACACTAACACAGACTTACATTCAATAGTCGGACTCGACAATTTTCCACTAATTTTACGTGAATCTTTGTCGATTCTCAGCGCAAGTTCGTTCGAGAATACTTGCGCAAATTAGATTCTGAGATTAGCGTGAATTTCTAGCCCTGTTTTCGGATACAATTTTAACCAATAATTCACTTGTTTTTCATGAGTTTCAACAGTGAGGACTAACACATGGTTCAATTATATTTCAATAATTCGCTTGCGCGTAGGTGTCTTTAGGAAACCTGGAGGCCTGGAGAAAACCCACAAGGTTGAACTCTTTAGCAGTTGGCGTTATTAAAATTTCTCGATATTAAAGTTAAAATCGGCTGGATAAGAAATAGCAAGATATCTTGTCAGTCATAGCTAGGGTTGTGACGATACAGAGTTGGTTTGTATCACGATACAAAAGGGAAAATATCGTGATACAAGTTTGTATCGCGATACAATATCTTTACCAAATTAAGATATAAAAAACCCATTAAATAATAGTTGTCAACCTTTTAATTTAAGATAACATTATTAATATTATAAATCTAATAACAGAATGATTTTAACAGATGAGTGACGTCATTATGGGTATTTTCCCTTCAGAATTGCTAGTACCAATTTTAAAACTAAAAGCTGCACGTTATTGTCGTCTTAGAGTTATTAAACTCGTAATAATTTGAATGATATATAATATGTCAAATATTTATAATCTTGATGATACCACAAAAAATGTAGGCCATACTTATTAGTCGAAATTTAGCAAATTTCAGTCATCAAAACAGATAAATCTCACTTTCTTCTGTTGTAATTGTCATAATAATCACAAAAATGTTATCTATCTATCTATCCACCGGAAACTACGGTACGGAAATCCAACGAAGTGAGCCGTAGCAATAAAAAATTCCCAGTCAAATGACGTCAGAGCTGAGATTAATATTAAACTATTACTATAATTGAACTCGCTAATAATTAATGAGGTTTAAAGCACGGACCGGGCACTACTTTGTTTTACGACTTAAATTGTAGGAGAATATCCGTTAGACTGTGTTGTTCAATTTACGACTGGCTAAATTATCTAGACAGACTAGACCGCGTGGCTGACATCATCACTCAGCTGATATTTATTTTTGATTACGCAGGTATATAACGGCGATATAATTGACCATACTGACATTGGTAAATTTATTACTACCTGTGTTTTAATTATTATTTCTTTGCCGCCGATGTCGTTGTGTCTTTTGATCATCATTTGTTGTATCACGGTATACCGATATTTCAATATTTTGACGATACAAATACCGTCAAATTTTTATATCGCGGTATATCTACATACCGGTTATCGTCACAACCCTAGTCATAGCTACCAGAAGGATTAAATAAATTTGAATATGGAAAATTTTTTCTCAGACAAATGCCTCATAAACATCAGATTCCCCAAATCTAGATACATCCTGAATAATAACTACCCAGAATGCACTAGCTGACGAATATGACTCGTCATGTATGATGTCATCATTGAAATAATTAAACTATGTCTACAACGTCAACATTAAAATATGTATTATGTACATGTAAAATGTAAGTGTCTAATGCAGGTATTCTTTTCCAGCATCAAATGTTATATAAATTTTATGGACACATTCAGTCACATGTAAAGCCCCATAATCACCCCTATAGGCAGTTGGATATTGAATGGATTAAAACGATTTGCCATTTAATGATTTAAACGATAAAATGGAAAGTAATGACTTTGTAATCGTAGCAAATGGTACTGGACAATCAAGAATATATTGTCACAACATTATCATAACTTTGCTCTGCATAAAGTAATTGATTGAACTTTTCAATATATTCATTTCTAATTATCTCTTTTTGAATTATTAATTATTCAACCTGAATTAAAATAACATTTATCAAATTCAATTACATAGACTTTCTAATAAGCCTTAATTTCAATATTCAACAATATTTGTATGTAGGCCTACAAGTATTTGTTCACACATTGAATTTAAAGTAAGTAGTTTATAGTGTCAAGTAGAGCGTTCACAAGAAAATGTGGACGACAGTCGCGACCGCAATATACCTCCACATTTCCATGTGGGCGTATAAAAAAGGATAATTTTCTTTCAAATATTTCTCAATAATTGATAATGAAAACTATGGTAATGACAATACACGTGGACAAGAAAATTGACAGTTAACTCATTGACCCCTAGAGCTAATTATGTTAATTAATGCTTAATCTCCTAAGCCAATTAACCAGACTATGGCTTCTATCCCTAGTGTTAATTAAAAGATTATCCACTAATCTCACCTATTGCAGATATCCCAAAACAAAACAAAAACTATTACTCCAATCAAAAAATATTTATATTACCAAATGTAGAATTAAAAACAAGCTTTACAAGGGTGTTTTTTTGAAACAAAAATACCAAATAATAACAAAGTTATTCCTTATCATAAAAAGAACTATGAATGTAAAATAACATTACCGGGTACGTTTAATTTAATAATTATGAAGTATGAAGTTACACTTTACTGATCCATGCATCACACAGTAAGCACAATTGATTAATTTAGTCCATAACCAGTTTTTAGGATTGGCACTGTAAATAATGTTGGCAATCACAAATTTCGTCAACCGTTATGTTCCTGCATTTTTTTTTTTCGAACCCCATTGAATTTCTCAATGTGATATCTATTGCCCATTGGTTTCGTCAAGCAAGTTTGGTCAAAAAGATAAACTAAAAAAAAATTAAATTTGTTTTTCTCGCGTTCTAATATGTATTATGGGCCTAGCCATCTCCTAAAAATGATGGGCATCTAACGGAATTCAGTGCATCATTCCAAATAAAATCCTTGTTGAAAGTTGAATCTCGAAGATTGGCCGCCATTTTGGTTCGCTTCGTCACTAGCTATTTCGGAGCCTTCGTGTTCCTCACTCGAATTGTCAGTCAATTCGCTGTCCAGGATATTATTATTGCTAATTTCTGCGTCTAATATATCTTCCAGTAAAAATCCTTCGGAGTCTGAGTCGGAATCACTGTCCATACCGACGAAATTATTAACAATCTAGGCGTACAAAACTGACATTCATTTAACAAAATGGCGACCCCTGAAAATATTTTTCCTTTAGAGTTCGCGACCTTATGACCCCTAAAACCTGTGTTGTGACGTATAGTTTACGACTTCAATCAAGTTCAATCATTAGTTAAAACTATATATTTATTGGCTAATTACGTCTGGAAAGCGAATCGACGTTTTTTAAAAACTTTATTGATCAATCAAACGTACATATGAAAGAGACCGACAGCAGTCGTTGCCGGGAAAGTTTTTTTGTGAGTTTACGACCTTATAACACCTAACACCTTGTTGTGACCTAGACATTTTATGATACCAATCATTAGTTGAAGCCATTGTTTTAGGGAATTACAACTTTTGGAATGTCAAGCGTTTTTTTTTTATAACTTTATTGGTCAATTAAACAGTACATCAAAGCGGTCGACCGTCCAAAATGGCGACCGATATGAACAGAATATTCTCGTGAGCTCACGACCTTATAACCCCTGAAGTTTTGTTGTGACGTATGCATTTTTTATGATCATTCGTTAGTTAAAACTATATTTGATTAGATTAACTACTTTTAGTTAGTCAATTGGCTTTAATTTAACAATTTATGGTTCCAGGAAACAATGTAAAAAATAGACCGCGAATTTAAGTCTCTCGGGGATGTCACTAATAATCAGTGGACCGTATATTCAAGCTATCGGTATAGGAGAGGGGTTTAATTGGCCCGTATATTCAAGCTATCGGACCCGATGAGTTAAAGTTGATATATACAATAAGAATTTCTCAGACAAATGCCTCATAAACATCAGATTCACCAAATCTAGATACATCCTGAATAATAACTACCCAGAATGCACTAGTTAATGAATATGACTCGTCATGTATGATGTCATCATTGAAACTACTTTAAGTACTGCATAAATCCACAACACAAACTGCTTTTCTTGGAATAAAATTGAACTACCTCAAAATGACGAGCTGCATTGAGCCATACAGTAATTCAAATATCTAACAGAGTGTATATGAAATCTAAGGCAGTCATTGGCAGAAATATGGAAGTCGTCCACATCAAAAAGAATGATAATCTTGAAAATGACTTTGCATTTAATCTTGAAAATGTCTTTGCATTTATTTTAAATCGTTTATTCTATTGACATTTTTATTTGATAAATAAATACTTTTTTTTGTGGCAGGTGGGGTTATACAAAGTGCCCTTCACGACCCAAGTATTTCTAAAATGAAACAACTATGAGGGTTTTGCAATGCAAGTTATGTTTTATAGATGTACCTGATCGTGAGACCATCTCGATATCATTGCCTTGAAGAATATATTCATCTTTCTGTGCAGTAGATGAACTAATTGTAACTCCATCCATCATGTTAATAGCTCTAGTGTATTTCTCTCCCAAAAAGTTACGTACTTCTACCCGATGTCCCTCATCCATTATAACAACATTGATGGGGAAATGAGCATACACAGCTCGCATCTTGTATAAAAATCCCTGAAATATGACAATAAAAGGTGTCAATTGACATACTTACATGTAGTAGGAAAGGAGAGTCCAGTACAGTAGTCATTTTCTACTACATTTACATTCAATTGCAGAGGAGAATTTTCACTGTGTAACAAACTTTGCCAATTATTCAAAGATGAACATTGTGACACCTAGTCACAAAAACAAGCCAAGACGCAACACAAGTCAAGGGAGAATCTGATTAGAAAAATCCCAACAATGCCAGGAATCTAACCCAAGATATTCTGGTTTGGAGTCCAACATTCTAACAGTTTGATCACCATTGTCCCAATGATTACTTATAACAAGGACATTTTCCTGCTGGAACTCTATATACACGTGAAGGGTTTTTCTTATGCTTCATCATTATTATTTATCTATCGACGTATTATTATCAGAATTTCTCAGACAAATGCCTCATAAACATCAGATTCACCAAATCTAGATACATCCTGAATAATAACTACCCAGAATGCACTAGTTAACGAATATGACTCGTCATGTATGATGTCATCACTGAAATCTGTTAAAAAATTCTTTTAAAGAGAAATACAGTTAAACAACCACAGAACCATATTAGATAATTTGGGACAAACCTATGGTACATTTTTAAATTCAATAATTTGATTGCATGTTTGCATATCAATACCCGCAGCAGCCTAAAAGTCTGGACGAAACCCACATGGTTAAGCAGGTTCAACTCTTTGAATTCCTCCTGGAGAAAAACTTAATATGTAATCAAAGTAACGCTACTGACCAAACAAGAACGCACCAATTTATTTTATTTTTCTTAAAAACTAAACTCACATCTTTCTACATAAAAATTTGTTAAATCATTCACTACTTACATGGGTCACACCTTTGATCATGTTTGATACATGGGAGCAGATAGTTCTTACTGTAGCCAATTCTTTAGTTGTTCCAAAAAATTTCTCTACAGTCATGTGACGATGATCCTTCATGTATATATTAACACCAGCATGACGGAAATGTTTTACTAGCATTCCTCTTGGGCCCTTAACAGTTACTCGACGTGATTTTACACCGATGGACACTGTAAAAGAATAAAGAAAATTATTCAATGTACAAAGTTTTAGACACCATTAGTGAGACATATGGAGTTCAACATCCACAAATTAACTTATTTTAGGGTCGAATATGGTCCAATTTGATTTCAATAATTTGCTTTAGCAATTGGAGGAAACCGAAGGAACTAGAGAATAGGCAGAACAACTCTACAAGTTTGGTATCAAAACCACTATTCGACTCAAGGCCAGATTTTACATCTAAAGCGCAGGATTACGACAACTCAGAGACGTGTCAATTGAAGTCCAAACTGCCATTCTTCTCATCTACCATTTTTAGTAAATTTAAATCTATTTAAAATGACTTAACTTACCTCCCTTGGGAATTGTCACAGTTTGAGAAGAACTGACAATCTTCATTTTGCCTGAAATAGTTTAACGAATATTGGTCAAGATTAAGGAGAATTTAATAATTTCTCATGGTTTACTTATTAGAGAACAATATTTAGTTGTAATTATCCCTCATACACTATTTATTTAGATATACATAATGTAACAAGATAGAAAAATCTGTACCAGACAAAATGACAGGATTTACTGAAGGAATAATGTCAAAGCCTAAATTTGTGACGTATTTCCATGCTTGATAGTGCCAATAATAGCTTTAGCTAATCCCGACTTTACTTGTTGCAAACTAGGTGTATATATGACTGAGGAAATAGTCTTCTTAGTCTTAGTGAAGACAACAAAAAGCAAGCAATAATCAACAAAGGTTGGTAGGGTACCGCCACAAAAGGAGAGTTTAATGTCCACGACACAAACGAAGACAGAAGTCATTTTGGAACCATGCTCACAAGATCCTTAATTGAGCTCTTTTATTGCTAGTTAAAAAGTAATTATTGCTGGTTGAACATTGAATTTTGAAGGAAGGTCACAATTGCAGTGACTTTAAAGTCCTTTTTTAAACATGCATTATGCAAAAGCTAAATCTGCCTATTGCAGGTCTGTCTTGTGGCCTGAAATGTTTTCTAAAGTAGTCAGGGCTTGCCACGAGCAAATTGATGGCGAGTAGATGACTACTCGTGCAAATCTACATTTGCATGATTACATGTATTTTCTCACGCAGAATAATGTGCGTGAGTAGTCATTTAAATTTCATGTGCCTAATGGCACTCTTGGCAGTATTATTGACTAATCCCGGATGCCGTTTCTTAGATGAAGATAGCAAACGGTATCAGAAGAGTTACTATAGAAATGACAACAACATTCTACATCCGCTCCAGTCTTGACTATCCAGACATGGCAAAGGACTTCTGCTTGAAATACGGCCTTTCAGTACACGTCTCAAAGTATTTTTTAGTATAACAGGTGACACTCCAAAGACGCGAGGCCACGCCGCGTTCACAATGCTTATAGTGCATCAATATGAAGGCGTACAAATTGCTTACAGCTTTTTTAAAATTACGATATTCCATTATTTCTGATTAAATTATTTTCTATATATATGTGCGCAAGTACTTAATCGGCCAAAATATGCGAGCGTCGCATGCGCGCGAGTAATTACTTGCGTCTCGTGGCAAGCCCAGAGTATTCAGACATTAATTAACTGTCTGATCCAGGCCTTAATCAACTCTCGATGGCATCAGATTTCTCCGATATTAAATAGATTGAAACAGTTCAGCAATACTTTGATTTAATCAAATATGGAGAAAACGAGACTTCGCTTTGATCAACCAGTACCGTGGTTGAAATTACTGCACACGTCTGTCAAACCTTCAAAGGCTAATATCTTAGCTTGCAGTAATTTGAATGAAATTTTCAAATTATTCATATTATCTACTTACTACTTTCTAACTATTTTAATAGTAAAGGCAAGAATAGCTTGTTCTTTATCCAATTCCTACTACATATAATGTATCTTTAAATAGTTATCTAAATATATCAGAAATGTATTAAGGGAATCAAAATAAAAGCTTGGTACTTTCGCCTTAATAATCCATCACTGACCCTGTCAACATTTGTACTTGTCTTGTAGCAAGTTAACCATGTCGTCGCGGACACCAATATGTAAACAGCCCGTTGTACTATGAACAAGCGAAATATTTCAACGTAAATCTACCTCTTTTATCAACACATTCAAATCTATTAAATAAAAGATAATAAATCTTCTAATTCATAAGAGAAAAGCGTGTGGGGGCCATAAAGTTCCAGTAATCAAAATTGAGTTTGGTTGTACTACGAAGCAAAATAAGCTTGAAAAGTAACGTCTAACATCGATTGGGAAAAGGTGGAACGGTTGAAAACAAAGATTAATGATTGCTTTATTTAAATAGTGTATAAAATGTACAGATGATTTAGAAATTCAGACGATTTTACTGGATATAACATTCTATTTTATTAAATGCTCACACCTGCTGGAAGGCTAGACCGGAAAAGGAAGTACAAATGTTGTTTTAGTGCGCATGTGTAGATTAGTGCCAGCGTGAAGGTTTTCGTAAACAGACGAATTTTTATATACGACTTTTAGTAAAATAGGTAATATTGAATGAATACTGAGGTTTTTGGTCCACCAAATTTCTCTCAGACGATACCACTATGCCCAAACATGCGTGCATATCATTGTTATGTCGTTCATTTATGGATTTTGTGTAGAAATGTCTGTTGACTTTTGTTTTTGTTTTTTTTTTGGATGGGATTGAGATATCATCTGATCATCATATTCATGATGATGATGGATGATGATCATGATCATGCCCCTTGATTATTGAATGGACACACACTATGACACAGAGCAAGCAGATGAATATATAATTCCCACACCCGACTGATAAAAAACATATTCTATTTCATAAATTTTTCGACAACAATTAAAGAGGATTATTGTCTAAAATGTCTTTATGTTATGTCAGTGTTTTAATTAGTAAACAAATTGGTTGTTCAATCATAATCAAGCCGCTGGAGATGCACATTCAATCAAAGTTTTTCAAACTAACACATTTTGTTTATTAATATGGTTTAAAATCCCAGACTGAGACAGATTTAAAGATCTGTGGTCTAATGTAATCAATGACATCAGTTTATTACTTACCTCTGTCAGTAGACCGAAATATCTAACTAACATGACTTAATTGACTCAGTGTCAGACATTATTCACACATATTGTATTTTACTGTTAATCCAATATCTTTTTGATTTGTTGGTCTTTCAGAAATTCGTCAAGAAAGATGGCACAGTTTGGAGAAAATGATGGATTTTACAGTGCTAGTTATGATCAGCAAATTCCTGGATATGAAATGGGACAAACTAACTTTGGACAAGAACAGTAAGAAACTCTGTATTTTGTTTATAGCATATTTCTTTAACACAGCATAGGCCTACTTAACATGTTAATTTATCGAGCGATCAGTTTCATATTAGACATTCATTCTCATTTTTAAGGCAAAACCTATCACAAAAGAATATCTTGTATCTCCAGATGCTTCAGTGCCTTATGAGTTTTGCTGATCTTTCCTAACACTTTACACACAGATTTCCTTACAAATGGTTCCACAGAAAGAATGTTAGATCTGTAAGGATACACGAGCAGTATTGATGAAGAGTCAGTTACATTATTCATCTAATATGAACTGCCCTACTGGTCATTAAATGTTAATTTACAACTCGTGAGGATGCTAAGTATGTTATGTCCTATGTTCTGCTTTGACTTGGCTAATGAAGACATTCATCAAATTCCAATTGTCAAGTATCTTTGTGTACACAGGAATTCAAATATTTTTATGTGCTTATCATGCCTCCTACCCACTTTATATAACAATTTTAATTTGTTTTTCAATTTTTTCTAAACCACTTGATGTAGGAACAGTAATTAATTGGGTTATTAAGAACTGACTTGTTTACAGAATATATATCAGAGATTTGCAGCTTTGGTGTTTTTGCCTCGTGTTGAAAAACAAAATTTTACTCAAATCAACACTAAATTAGTTATTTATAATGTTCTTCAACATCTGTTTATACGCTGATTAAATTACTCATTATGTCCATCATTATCAAAAATTTAGAGTTTCTGTTGAGTCAGAAGTAAAGATGTATCTATTTACATCATTACATTATTTTTTGCTCATTCATTGTGTAGAGTGCATCTGGGCACTTTTTCTGGGTGAAAGTTGACCTATATCTGTATCTCAATAATAATAATAAAATGATTATTTTTAGGTGAAAGAGCTAGAGAGAGAAATGGGGTTTAACCTCCACTCGACACAAACTATGTCATTTTGGGACTAACATATGGTTCAATTTTATTTCAATGATTCACTTGCACGTAAGAGTCTTTAGCTGTGGGAGGAAACTGGAGGACCAGGAGAAAACCCACGAGGTTAAACAGGCGACACTACTCCTTGTCACATACAACCAGGGATTAGAAACCACACCAGTTGACTCAATGACAGGCTTTATGATACAGCACGCACGTGCTAAGCATTTGGCCCTCCACCCACCCACCCCTTTAGGTGAAAGATGTGCACACAATGTTGGTACATCTCAATGATAAAATAATATTTTGTCTATTTTCAGACAATTTGGTCAGTTTGATTATAATCAAGGCTATCCACCAAGTGGCAATGCTCAATATAGTGGATCCATCTTTACACCACAAGCAGCACCAGTCTACACTGCTCCACCTGGCGGACCAGAAGATTACGAAAATGAACCACCTCTGATGGAAGGTACAGATAATATGTTCTTTTTTAGGTTAACTATTCTGTCGTCATTAGTCTGGTCATTAGTCAGTGCAGCAAAGTAGGATGTTGTACATCCCATTCAATTTCAGGGTAACGATTGTCAAAATATCTTTGTTTATTTTTTAGTTTTTTCGTTTTATGTTCCTTATTTGATATTCTATTTGGCTGAATTTTACTGAACAAAAGTTTTTCATCACTGAAGTCACATGCATAAGTGGCTGAGCGAGTAAGGCACTGGCTCACTAATCAGGAAATCCAGGTTTCGTTCCTGACCATGGCCACGAGTGTTCCTCAGGCTTTTCCCTTTTACAATTCTTTATTAGGGAGCTAAAAATATTTTGTTATTGCATAAAAGCTTCTAGCATTTTAATGTCTTTTTTACTATACAATGTTAGAGTAGAAGCTGTACTGAAATTTGGCTCGCTAATGGCGTGGAATGGTAACCTCTACTGAATTGACAAATAAATTGATGGGAATAACACATGACACAGTTATGTTATATGGAATACAAGTTACATGTACTCGAAAGATTTATTTCGGTGGCATTTCGACAAGGGTTCTCTCGTCTTTATCAAGCCAGTGTCTAGGTTTTATATTTTATGATCGTGGTGTTAGGGATATACCTGCAGGTTTTTTACTTAAACTTATTAAAGGTATAAAAAAAAAAGACGAAAAGGACATGGTGAAGAAGAGCAAGTTCAGCTTAGAGCCAAAGTTACGTAGTCACCTACTCTTGTAGATGTTCAATGCTACTATTCAATATATGAAATGAAAATGAAATGAAATGGGGTTTAACTTCCTACTTTCTGATCCTCACCTGGTTTAATGAAGATAGGCATTTGCTATCAGGGAAATTTTGCCCTGGCAGCGCCGCTATGGCCTACTCTTATATCAAATTCAAGCTGCCAAGGGATCTTTTACGTGCACGCCAATGTGTACGCGGGACAGCTGTCCTTGTCAGGCCCTTCGGCCAGCATCACTGACAAGGGAAACCACGCCGGAAAATCTGGATGAACTTTCTCAGCCAATGCAGGGATGGCGAACACCCAACCTCCTGGCTAGCGAGCCAGTGTCTTACCCATTTAGCAACATGATCCCCTATTTATTCAATATAATACTGTTTGTGTTTGAAAACTTTTCCGAGGTATCACTAAAATACAGTGAAAATCTACAAGTTCACTGGAAAGCAACAAAAAACAAATGTGAAGTTATCACTGTGTACAGTTTGAGTTGAGTTAAAAATATAGGTATTTCCAGGTACCAGGTGGTTCTGCGAGTCAGCTAAAGCTTGTTTCTAATGCCACCTGAAAATTGGATTTTGGCATTTCTATGAAAGTGTATTACAGAGCTTCAGATAGTTGTTTGAGACTAGAATAAAGGATTCTAAGAGCTTTCCAAAATTATATTTAAGGGGGCATTATGAAAGACTAGATAAAGATCTGGTAGTTCTCACTAGTATAATAGTTAAAAAGTAGATAATGTAAAGGTAATATGATGAAATTTTCAGTGAATTTGTTCCACTCTGAACAGAGATATTATCTTTTGAATTAAAGACCTTACCCCAATCATTACTGAAGTCGCAGCAATAAAATTAGTCTCGATGAACGATTTTTGATTATATGGGCAAATTGGAATCAAATAAGACACATATGATGGCATCGAGAGTTGCGTTATGTCTTTCCATATTATTTGTTAATAAATGTCTAATCAATAGTTTATGTAACATTTCAGACCCAACAAAAGACATGCAAAAGGTAGATTTAGTGTTGCATAATGTATGTTTACTTATTCTGTTTTTCATTTCAGAACTAGGAATTAATTTTGATCATATTCTTCAAAAGGTAGGTCAGATTTATTTCAAGTAATTTCTTGTATCTTGAACCTATTTGCACATTTAAAAACTCATTTACAATACACTATACAATGTAAGATAACTGCCTATCAGTATACAGACAAAAGAGATAATGCATGAATACATCACCGAGAACAGTTAGAATCATAGCTCCATAGAAAAAACCCAAAGCAAACAATTTTATGCTTTTCTTCTGCCTAGATAAATTGATTTATCACATCAGTAAACAGAAAATAAAACTATTCAGAGTGCAATTTTTCGGAAGTGATAAATGAGAGTCATCTCCCTTTGATCTTCTAATCCGATGAAAACCCAGTAATTCCCTCCATTAAGCTGTTAAATTACTTTCTTGTTGTATAACATTTTTATGAACATTGTTTAATTTCTTAATCTGTACAACCACTATTTGTTTATTCTAAATCTGGCTAATACTATAGTCTACAGTTTATACGCAGTGCCATCATTTTTAGAAATATTCCCTAATTTATATTTGTTTACTTCATATTCTGTCTGGAATCATAAATATGCATCAAACCTCACAGAAAATATGAATTCCAAAACTCTTTTTTGATTCAAGAACAAAATTTGCGTTTTATGTTTGTTCGTCATTAACAAGAATGACAGATGGTGCAAGCTTATACATCATTTTACCATGAAAATGGAGTTACCCCCCTTGATCTAGGATTGAGAGTTCTTTCTTCATATAAATTGATCAACTTCTTATTTATATGTTGATATTAATACAGATCAGTTACCTTTTCCTTATCAAGCAATGAAATATGAAAGGTCTCGACAAAATATCCTAGTATCCAGTGTGTAAGGTCATGTAAATAACATAACCTACAAGTTCTTGTAAAGAGGCAGTCACACATTTTACAGGACACTGTAAATAAGTTCACTAAGTGCTATAATCTTCCCTGTCCCTCCCTCCATTCCAGTTCCCTCCCATCTGTATAAAGAACCCATTAGCGCAAGCAAATTATCAAAATAAATTTAAACTATCTGTTTGTCCCAAAATGGATTTAGTGGTCGTTAGACTCCATTTCTATGGTCTGAATTTCTACACTGTTTTCATTTAGTCCATGGGTTAGGCCAGGACCGGTATTAATGATACAGGACCTGTTTCTCAAATTCAGGATGTTTTTGTCTAGTTCGTTCACATTTGGAGGTCCTATGTTCGATCTGGGTATCTCCAGGAATGTTCATCTGGACTTTTTCATGTGGTTGTGTTGCAGGACCAGAGGGTTTTAGCAAGCAATATTGCTTAATCATTTAGATAGATGGGAGCAAACAAACTGGGTTGCTTGCATGATGTAAGATTAGGTTGTTTGGACAAAGATGTTAAACCCCATATCATTTCATTTTGTTCACATTCTCATCACAGCTTCAGACAAAACAATCAACTGCATCATCACATCAATAACTAACACTGGTGTTTTAAGTTATTATATCCATGTTTTTATTTCATTGAATAAACAAATAAACAAACAAACAATCGAATATTAACAAACATTCTACACAAGTAAAAAAAACAAACAACAAATTCACATGACACAAACATGTAGAGTTAGATCTAAAAATAAATAATTATAATACAAAATATGTTTAATAATTATAAACAAAACAAAGACATTATGTAGCTTTTTAAATACAGCTTGATTTTTTTTACATATATTTCAAAATATAACAATATCATTATAGTGTTATAAATTACAAGTTAAGTTATGCTGTAATAATTTTATGGTTAAGCCAGGTTTACACATTCAGGCCTGTATATAATTATTTTAGATGTACCTGAAAGATTGTTATGCGGCTTGCCCTTATAAACGGCAAGTCTGTGGCACACATAATGACATTGTTGGTGACAGGTTCCTCATTTTCAATTTGTCCACAGTGCAGCAAGTCTGCGGATTGAGTTTTATTTTGATATTTGCAACGATTTAGTTGCCAAGTCTGACAGTCAAACTCAGTTCGTTATTAGAACTCTTAATATGCATTGCATGTCAAGACGGACCAACTTTCCACATGTCTGACAAATAGTTGGACTGTGTAAACCCTGCTTAAGATTACAGCATTTAATTTGACGATTTTGTCACATCAAATGTAAATTGATACATTTACTTCTCGATGCTGTTGGTCGTGAACAAAAACTGTTGCATTTGATATGCAGCTTCGTATTTTGATGACGATATGGTTATGTCAATTGTCAATTTATACATCATTGTGTCTCGATAATTAAAATCTCATTAAAAATATATGACTAATATTGAATGTAAAATTTACAAAATTATAATAATGTATATTGTTTTAAATATGTGGTTCATTTTGTCGTAAGTTGAATATCGTTGATTGAAGATTCAGGACTAGAAAATTATTTCTTGATTGATATACATGTACTTCACTTTCCTTTCAGTTTGATTACAATTCAATTTAACAGGACATGTCATAGCAAGCACATATCATATTTTGTCCTCAAATTTTATTTATAAAGCAATGTACACAAAAATACTACTTTCTTTGCTAAACTGTGTTTAAAAGGTAAGTATCCACCCCAAAATTAACTTTTTGGTGGATCAATTTTAATGTCAAGTTGTCAGGACTAGTGTTTATAAATTGAGAGTATTGTGACGTAAACTGGTTGTGAATCTCGCAAATCTGACAATTTGAACTTTAATGCACATGTACAAAGTAGGTAGTATTTGAAATCACAACCATGTCATTAATTAATACAATGGTAAGAGAATTATTGTTAAAGATTTACAAAAAAAATTGTTACGGAAAGAAATAACGTGTTAATAAATATAATAGCTTCCATACTGGTAACAAATGTCATTATTGATAGATAGTTCCAGGAACCGCAATCTGGGAATATTACACCATATCAAAAATCAAAGTCTGTCTATTGATGTGCAGTTGTCGAAGGGACAAGCATGCCATGTTTCATGTCAATTGGAATTGAATTGGCAGAACTGTAGACTTTTTCGAAGAATGTGGCTTTCCCCCCCGAGAATAACAACAAGCTGATATATATCTGTTAATTAATCTAGGGGCAGAGTGTGTCCAATGCAAAAACGTTAGCCCATGTAACATAGATTGGTAAAAGATAATATTATATACATGTACAGTATACACTGTATATAGATTAGAAAGCACAGAGACATTTATAATATTTTTGGATGAAAATAAAAAGTAAAGTTTGTCTTTTTTTTAGTACTTCTTTGTGTAATACTTTGGTCCACTATTCACAAAAGTTTTAACAATACTTTAATAGTGTAACACAGTGAAATGAAATAAGTCATTATCAAGGGAGGTAATCCTTTATGGCAAGGGAGTCAACTCTGATGATGCTTTTACATATGTACCTATACAGGAGTACCTGGAGGTAAGTCTTTAAATGAGCCCGGAGATCCAATACTTGAGTTATGAGACCGCTGCGGAGATGTAGGCGTGCTTGGTACACTGCCTGCTTTATTTCGTAGAGAACTTGGTGTTGGGAACAGATCCAAAGAATTCACAGAACTTCCCGCTGATCTTTGAGAGGCGGATGAGCCTAAAGTGTCACTATTCACTGATCGTGGGGCCTTTGATAAATTAGAAGCGATTATCTGAGGACGCCCATTTTTAATTGAGTCACTGTTTTGCATTGCTGGCCTTTTATTATAATTAGCACCATAGTTTTGACCTGCAGGCATACCGAACTGCCGCATGGGCTGCGAATATGTTGGTCCCATTATTTCACTATTGGCCACTCCAGGTGGTCGATACATATAGTTAGATTTCACAATTAAATCACTGTTAGCAACATGAGGTCGCACTGAATAGTTCACTCCTCCTATCTCACTCGTCGTCCCACGTGGACGATGTGTGTGGAATGATCTTGGGGGTTTACGTGGACCCATGGGCCCTAAATGACCAACCGAAGCACTTTTTTTATTGTTTAGATTTTTACCATCAGGTGCAGGACTACAGGGAAACTTATACACATCCTGATAATCACTATAGTCTAGATAATCTGGTCTACTGTAGTCTCTGATGTCACTATAGTCTGGGTCGTCATGATAATTATTACTTAAGTTGTTGTCATGATCTGGGTATATATTATTTGAGCGGACGCTTCCTGGTGTACGAGGACTGTAACTTTGGGCGATGTAATAATTGGTTCGATGTGGTACGTTGACACTAGCTACAGAATACGCTCGAGTGTCATAGATGGGTTCATCTGATTCATACAGCGATGGAGAATAGTAGTCCAGAAGGGGAGTGGTTGATTCAGTGTGTGACCCTGGTGGGGGAGGTGGGTTGCGAATTGCCGAGTAGATCTGACTTATATCATCGGGTTCTGTCAACTCACTGCTAAATGAGATATAAGTGTTCCCATTCGCTTGTGTCGGAGCATAGATATGTGAGAATGAGTTATCTGAATGAACGGAGTCTCTATCTTCCGGTCTGAATTTGGTCATGGTTTCATCATTTGAACTCTCTTCACCTTCCAGTCTCTCATGTGATTTATCTTTATTTGTGGTTTCCAGCTCGTGATGTTTCAACTGAAGTCGAATTTCATCCCGCTTCTGTTCTTGACGTTTTCGTATTCTAAGGACAGAGCGAATAACCAGACACACTACAATTATTAGAACAATGAAGGCGGCTATGGTTGACATGGCGATGATGATTTTCTTGTTATTATGACTGGTAAGTGGGGAGGTGGCCAACTCTTTTGGAGAGGTTGTCTTGGGAACTTCAAAAGCCACATCAAATGTAATGTAATCTGTTCCTCGAATGTTCTCGGCAAGACATCGATACTCTGCCTCATCTTCTTTTTGAAAGTCGTAGATGTTGAGCACGCTTTGTTTCACAGAATTTCCTGATTCAACAATTCTGTATTTGTCTATTCGGAAATCTTTAGTGATTTGTTCATTATTTTTAAACCATATGACAGAACTTTCCGTGATAGAGAAATATTTACAGTACAAAGCTGTGGAATCGCCAGGTTTCAGAATCACCCGAGAACCGCTAGTATACATCTCTATGGGACAAGCAAATTCTTCCAAGGGGACACGACTTAGTGGTTTCTTCTGTATTAAAGAGGGTCCAGCACATTGCGTTTCTAATCCAGGAAAGTTCCATTGGAGTCCGTGAAGTAATGTTCCATTGTTTAACCACTTCTTAAGCCACTGAAGATGACAGTCACAGAACCAAGGATTGTTATACAAGCGAATTGTTTTTAACCTGTAGCCAAATTCACCCACAGCTTCGTATGTTAAACTTTGAAGGGCATTGTCCTGTAGTTCTAATGTCTCCAACAGATCCAAACCAGAGAAAGCGTACGGAGAAATCACATTGATATGATTGCCAGCAAGATTCAGATCCCGAAGAAATGGTAGTCCTTGAAAAGCATTCTTGTCTAATCCATTTAGGCGATTGGCACTCATTGACAGACTGTTTAAGTTTGGGACATCTGCCAATGCTTTAGTCGGTACAGAACTAAAGTGATTCCGAGACAAATCCAAAACTTTTAAACGATGAAGATTGTTCAATGCCGAAGGTTGGATAGACTTCAGTTGATTTCCTCTCAGAAAAAGTTTTTCTATGTTGACATATTTATCGAACGAGTTAGGACGAAGTTGTGATATGTTGTTGTCACTGAGATCAAGGGTTCGTATGTCATGATGTAAATCCCATGGGATATAATCAAACCCGCGGTTTGAACAGTTCGCAATTGCATGACCACTGTTGTAGATATTCTCACAACGACCTTGACCATGGGTTAACGTTATTGTTGATAGAATTAATACTGCTATTATCCAAAATCGCTTACTGGACATTTTGACACAATACATTCTCGCAATTTCACTTTACAAATTCACTACCTCAAATATCCACATTTGATTAAGAAAATAAATCGATATCACATGATGTAAGGACTTATTTCATTGGTTAAACTTCACCTCTTCAACAATAAATCTGAAATAGACAAATAGTATATATTAGAAATAATTCACGATAACAAAGTAACAGACGATAAACATTTCCCAAATGAATCCAATCGAGACATTAATGTATATAATTACACACAACACAAGTCTATAGAATACAATTACTGTTGATTACTGACCAACATTTCAACTAGGTTCACTAATCTTGATTAAAAAATAATTACATAACATCACAAAGACAAAGTTCCAAAATAACAAACAGCAAAACAATTGTTCAATCAACTAGCTGATAAGTGTAGTACAACATCACAAGTGACTTTGTCCTTGATGCAACCACTGTACATGTTGGTGTATTCGACCACATAAATTAGAATTTTTGTTTCCGAGAACAACTATTAATAACTGCCAAAACAAAAAGTACTTGGTTGCTTTACTCAGAAACGTTTAGCTCCAAATTTTAACTTTGAAATATTACGATAATCAATGGTTCAGTAGATCCGAGTGATTATATATCATCAAGACCTTAGAGAACTGAAGTATCACTAGTTGTTTAAAGTCTGCTTACACAAAACTCATATCACAGACAAGACCTACAACTTCTTCCTATATCATACTTAAACTTCTTATATCACAAAAATAAGCTTAACACATAATGTATACTTTTGATGTCATTCTTGATTTGTCATGACCAGGTGGTGACAGTGCAATGTGTAATGTTATGCAAATAAGATTGTTTATTTATGAACTGTTTAAATTATGTGCAATGCATATTGATATTGTGTTTTATCTGTTTATGATGAATCAATAAAAATTTTAAATCTTGACTCTTATACAATGTATAAATGTAAAGTAGACCTGTATATCACACCTTGAATCTTGTACTGTGTTTACCTGTAGACTTGTATATCACACCAAGACTCTTATACAATGTATATAAACCTATATAGGTAGTAGACTTGTATATACCACACCTTTATATCTAACAGATATATGTATATAACACTTTACATATATGTACCTATTGATTTATCATTATTACCTTCTGTCTGTGTATATAGGGAAGACCTACACTGTTGTTAAAAACATAATACTTAATCAATCTAGCTTTTCAACTACTAGTATATAATTTTTGCGTGCATTTAAATACCAGTAAGAGGTCAATCCAGTGTGGTATTTTTAAACCGTTGATAAATAAACACTATATACCACCAGATAACTGAGAATATACACAAAAAAATTACATATTCATAAAAAAAAACTTGACAACATTGATCCGAGTTGTGTCTGAACATAGAAACTACAAACAATGACTAATACATTTGACATACAGGTTTTTCAGGTCCAAGATATTGATCATTATATAAACAAAAGCAAGTATTAAACCATAATCAAGCCAGAATAATTTGTCGTCATAAATCAGCTTTAGATCATACTAATTGTTGAATACGTACATGTAACTAGGATTTATAGAAATATAACAGTTTTGGCTCCTGTACATTGATTTTCTTTAACAAACCTCATTGTTAATCTCTTGAGAACGTCACTTACTGTATAAACAATTATTATTTTGGTTGCCAACAAATTTAAGAATTTGATTTTTCAAACGCTAATGTTTGTCAAATATTCAAGTTTCTAGGATTCACAAAGTTTGTTTATATAACCCAATATGGTTTACGGTAATTCCATTTATAACATTGCGACTTTCAGGAACATCCAATATATGAACTGTTTCAGTTTTCAAACATTTAATATGTGTGAGTTGATAATCACAATCCAGCATGTTTTAACTCTATAAATAACAATATCACGGCTTTCAGGTACATCTAATTTATGAACCATTATTTTTTTACTCCATTAGTAACACTACAGTATTGCAACTCTCAGGTAGGCTACATCCAAAACACAAACATTTTAACTTGTTAAATATATATACGATCCACACACCATCGGTTAAAAGATATGAATTATTGAAACCTTAAGAGAGAAATACCTGTTGAATACTGATCAAGAATGATAAAGGTGACCCCTTTGATGGTGACAAGTTTTATGTAGATATAAATGCAGTAGGTATTAAGTGTATAAGGGTATATAATGTTATATAGGTGACCACATATGTAATATATCATACTATGACAGGTGTTTTCAGGCTATATAGATAGATTATAGGTAGATATACCTTAGGCAACACCTGTGTATATCGTATACATAGATAAAAGATACAACATTCTATTATGACACACAGTATACAGGCTGACATACAATTACAGAGTCCAAACATTTGACCAAAATAATTTCTGTGTTATTTCTAAACGATTCTGTGACTCTTTAAGATACAGTATGTTAATTGTTTGTAGAAAATAAATAGCTTTGAGATGCAAATATAGCATTCTATAACACACTGCACATGCTATAACCAGCATATGATTATGATTACAGAGTCCAAATATTAGACCAAAATCATTTATGTGTCTCACTAATAAATGATCCTGTGACTCTTTTAAGCATATTGGAAAAAAAATAGTTTTAAAATATCTATGAAAGGTCCTAAAACCATCTTGGATATTGATACAGGGGATACATAAATTGCCTGATATCAGTATGACTTCAAGTATGTCAAATAGCTTTTAAAATTGTAATTGCAAAATACATTATTTACCTCAATGAATTATAATGAATATCTTGTTGATATTTTCACAATTAAATTACATATTGTTCTATATTAGATCTGGTGTGCGCTTGTGCCATAGACGGGTCATCCCTGGTCTTTAAAATATTTGTAAGGCGTAAAACGTAGTCTTCCAAAACTATGTCCATTAAAAAAAATTTTTTGGTTGGTTAATTTGATAAAAAAAAATTTGAAAAAAAATGATAAGTTTATGGCCCTTTTTAGGCTCTAAATTGTTTTTAACTACGCATTTTAAGATTGTAATATGATAGGTTATATATATATAATACCTATAGTGTATTTATATTTATCAATAATCACTGAACCTAGACTTATTAACATAAACCAATTCATCGGAATTTTTGAAATTACTGATACGTAATATTATTTGAATATGCCCCAACCTACCTTTTGTATAAACTCTATATAAATCCATTGCCTTAAATGAGTCTTTACTTACATGTACTTACAAGTTTAAAGGGAGAATAATTTAGGACTGAGTTTATGGTTTGTCAGTGAAATGGGAGGAAATACGCTGTGTAGTGAGTGTGCTGTTAGGGAAATTGTGCCCAAACTATGACACTAGAGTCTACACCTATTTTAAATCTCAACTTTAAGGCACTTTTATGTATACGCCAATGTCCAAAGATAAGTAAACCCAAGTCAAATCGTAAATTCTCCTGTGAAGTCATCTGTATTAATTTAAGCCCTTTTTAACAACTTTAAATTTACACATACATGTAAACATCATAATTTAATCTTTATGTATTTTCCATTAATACTGTGCCCTGCATCTTTAAAAAAAGATGTCTACCATATATTTTGTAAAGCTATGTATTGAGATATTTACCTATCTTTACACATCTTAGATGTCTGTATCTTTATATTCACCTGTATAACTTGACAGAGCTAGACACATTAAATGGACATTGCTGACTTTCCTTTCAATGCAAAAAGAATTAATTTTATTTAACTCAGTGCATGTCAAATAAACCTTTATTTAAAGTTAGATTTGAGGTTTAATTGTATCTGAGGCCTACCTGAGGCTATCTATAATCGGTGAAGCCAGACGCATTAAAAAAAACACTAGCTTGCTTCAATCATTTTATATCTTTTCGTCTATATAGCTCAATTTCTGTTATTTTAATATAATACTAATTGTACTAACACACTTTACTATCTAACATTATTACCAATATTTTATCCAGTGTCATTTGAACAAAACTACATGTAGTACCACTATGATTTCACTATGCAAGATTTTATAAATTTTAAACTCTTACAAAAAGCTAATTTCTTGATTGTAATAATTAAAGAAACTAACAATAGTTATAGTCGAGGATTGCTTTCTTATACTTATACTATCCAATACAAGTTCCTGTTTTTTTAACATGTTTCTTCTATCAGAAGCTGACTTTTTGATTACATTATCCACTATAAACTAGCAAACATAACAAGATCTATATAATATTAGACACCATCCTTTCACTCAAAAACAGACAACTACTTAATATAGTTTTCTTACTGAAGTGCTATTAAACCCTGCCCCTCGAAAGACAAACACCTAGTTATAATATTATATAGTTTTTGTTAAAACTCTGCCTCGCAAAAAAAACAAAAACAAAAAAGACACCTATAGTAATATAGTTTCCTTATGGAGATCATGCTATTAAACTTATCCCTCTCAAAAAACAGACAGTCATAAATTTGCCATATTTTTGTTTCTGGTGAACTGTTCAGTTTGATAGTGAAAGATAAAGAATGATTAATCCGATAAGGTGAGGGATAATCTCTCATTATTTATGCAAACAAAAGGATGTTTTTGAGGCAAAATAAATCATTTTTTTGAATTTGGTGAGATCACACCAAAAGTAATATTTATAATACTATGGAAATATTAGAGTTGAGATTATGGTCTGTCCAATCATAAAGGTTCTGTATGCCTTTCAGCATTACATACAGGCTGTTATGATGATATTCCAACCTTCAGTGAATACCCACATACCTGTATAATTACACATACAGGTGTAAAAATTATAGTAACAACCAACTACAGCTAGCCTAATAAATGCTAAACTACTTCATATTTTATGTAATATACCTGAAGGACTGTTAGAAACATCAGAGACGACAAACTGTTTCTCATTAATTGTCTCAACCCGGATGTTAAAATATTATCCAGAAGATGAAAAGAAATTTTGTCTATTTAGAAAATTTAAACCTCTTCTACTATCACAGAAATAACACAGTTCTATCAGAAGGAGCTATCATGATAGACTAATGAAGATTCTCACCATATTGTACACATGGTTGTATGATACTGTTCTTTAATCTAAAAGTAATTATGCCAAGAAAATCAATAGATAGTCCATGTGGACAGTGGTCACATCTGACGTGGCTATTTTCATCTTCTCTTGATAGATCATCGATAGAATGTGATATTGTTTTGAATATTTGGAAATTTTGAAACACAAATTGGAAATGGGATTAAAAAACAAAAGAAATTACCAACATCACTCATGTCCACTTTATTCCTTGACCTCCATTGTAACTATGGATCGTGGGAATATTTTTCTAGTTTCCATGGAAACTGAACTAGTAGAAAGTGTGATCAATAAGTGGCCCTGATAAACCAGACTATTGTGTTGACAGTAGAAACAATAACAAGACGTTGAAGGTATTGTTCAGTTTTACCAAACTGTCAATACCACTTGACCGGTCTATACTATACAAATAATACATGGAACAACAAACTATAGTAAATGACATGAACTTTTACATGGAAACTCAAGTCACGCATTCTGTCAGGCAGTGTCATTGAAGTGTCCATGATTGTTTAAATTTCCTCATTCACATACCAATACCCTATTATGTTAGCCCTAGAAATGATAACCAGACCCTCTTCATGCTGACTCTTTACACAGAGTCATGGTAATGATCGAATGCTGCGAAAATCACCTTCGCAAGTGATTGAGATTTACAGCTGCTGTAATTACACAAAAAGTTTTGTTTCTTTGTTGTTTATCCGAATTTGGTAATAATGCTTAGAATATATAATAGAAAAAAATTGAAACTTGTGTACGAAATGCACACCTCATTTTTTTCAAATTTCCCAAAATTCTGAAACTTGTGCATTTGTAACAGCACATCTCAAAAACTTTGAAAATGTCAAAAATATTGCAACTTGTGTAACTACACAACTTTGAAAATGTCAAAAATATTGAAACTTTAAAATTGTTTAAAATGTCACAAATTCAGAAACTTATTTATCTGTAGCTGAACACCTCTCAAGAAATATCTAAAATAAAATTGTTGGGAAAAATCAATAACATTCACACATACTAACTCTTATTATATTCACATACCTTACAATTGACTTTATTTCTAAACATTTGAGAATTGACTTATAGACATGAACTGTACTCTTGAAGAGACTGTATCAGAATAAACAAATTGCCTAATGGTTATTGAGAAATTGTTTTAAAACCTTTGGAAACCATTTGGTATGAAGCCATGTTTGGATTACCTAATATTTAACTACAAAATAAACAACACTATTATTAACCAATTAAACATCCTTAATCACATCCTTAACTCTAAAAAAACTAACTCGATTGATCTGTTAATTACTTTAAATAAACATGGCCTTTAGCTGTTTATTCATTTTGAAAATCTATAGTTGATTGAGTAAGCCGAAGCCATTTAAATTTACGTGTATATATTTATTCAACATCAGCCCAATAAAAAGAAGCCATCAGTTACAAGAATTTTGATTATTTGGATTTTAAGAAATTGTTTGATCTTTTCGCTTGATAAATATTTTAAGAATTGAATAGTAGTTGAAATTGAAATATAACTTGTGTCATTAACTGATTTTTGGTTTTAGAAAACACAATTAATAATGCCTTGTCTTCATTGAATTGATGATTTAGAATTTAATTTAAGTTAATTATTACTAACAGTTTTTTCCTTGTGATCATGTAATTAATAACTTTGGTGAATTTAAATTTGAGTAAATACAATTTGTAAAGAAATATTTTGTCTTGATTGATTCCAGTTTGTGGAAAAAAGTGTAGCGTTTAATTTAGACCAACAAACTATTTTTGTTGCACTTTTATTAAAAGCTATGATTATTATTAGCGATGTCCAATATTGATATAAGAACGGAACATAAAACAGGATATTACAAATATTGATTAATATGGTTTTCTATTATCACTTTATTTATTCTGCACGTCCATTGTTAAAATCTTTATTCAGCCGTTGATAAATAAAATATAAGTTTTAGTAAAACGGAAATCGATTACCATGCATTTTCTATTGATAAAAGGAAACACCCCTTAAAACCATTGCATATATATAAGATGCGAAGAATTCGGTGGCAGTTTTATTATTCAAATGTATTTACATAGAAAAACCTTCTCTTAAACTTAAACATGCATTATACAAGGTGTAAATCTACCTATTGCAGGTGTTTCTTTGGGCCTGAAATGTTATCTATTAATTTGACATTTATTAACATGAAAAGACCATATTCAACTCTCAATGTCATTTCATCTGTCCGATTTTCGTTGGTTTTGGAAATTTTTTGTGTGTATTTGAGTTCACCTTGATCCACACATACAAATTGTTCTGTGTTTAGTTGGTACTTGTACAGGTACAAAGTCTAAAATTCAAGTCCAAATTATCACATGTGATATTTGATACTCTCGGATAATCTTAACTTAATCTTTATCAAAATCACTAACAGTATATTACTGTACATAAAGCAGGATATGCCTACTTTTTCTACAACACCTGATACCACTTTTCATTTTAGGAGTTCACATAGCAAACTATGCTGTACATTGTCTTCGGGTTATAACAGGTACTTGCATACGAACTATGATATATAAATAAAGGTACTACTAGTAGTAGACACTATAGCAGGTACCTTGGTCATGATATACAAACTATAGGTATAGCCAGTAATATGATATAAAGATCAATCTAAGTATAAGTATTAATGGTATGTTATCAATGTTAACATACATTCCTATACTCTTTATAATAGTCTTATATAGATAAAGAGATAAGTCAGGTACTCAACATGTACCCTAACATATACATCTATTATACCTATATTTATATATTAGGGTTTTACTATAATACCTATTTTGGGGTCCACTTACTGCACTTAAATATTGTGAGACCCTTGTGTATTATACCTAAAGACTTTAGTTGGTATTCATGTCTGATACGGAAATCTCAATACATAGCAAACCATAGTATAATGATCCCCCAGTCTATCCAGGGTTGACTTCTATCAGACTCAAATGGAGAATTAGCAGAAAGGATGTGTGTTCCCGATCCAATAATGACTAAAAAATACAAAGACATCTTGTTGTTGTGAAAATGTCAATTATTAAAATGACATCAAAATATATATTTATATATACTATACATGATAAATAAAAACATACATGAATTGTCAAATGATAACAAACTAACTAAAACTATCTACTAATTGCTTGACCAAATAATCTGCTAAAAAAATCATGATTATTTCTCAGTAAATAGCAGGCACGTGATTGTAAATATATAAATTGTAAAAGTTATTACCTAATGGTTTTATTTAAGCATGACGTCTGATTTAGTTTGTATGGGTTCTGAACAATAATTAGAGATTCTATAATGTGTTTAAATAATTGCCGAGACAAATTCATCAACTTACATTACGAAGCCAGCATGTGATATGTATTATAGTTGAAATGGTTTCAAAGTACAGAATTTAGAATTCATTTCTTTAAAACCACTGATCCCTGTCGTAGATGCTTGAATCCATCTATAGCGAACTACTGTATTGTGAATCATGAATATGAGTTAATAATTGAGCCAATTCTGTTTTTATGAAGTTGGAATAAATTGAAAATTTCAAAACATTTAGAATTTTGTGCAGTTGATATAAACAAAGCAGTGCGCCTTTAAGTTATGTCTTTTAAATGGACGCTTTTTAATCTGATTGAATAGAAGCCAGTAGATATTTTGAGTTTGATTTCTTAATTTATTATAATCAATTTGAAATAATCAATTTAAGTACATCCAGCATAGATTAAGCTGTGAAAAAACAGCTGTGGTTCGAACATATACAGATGACAATTAATGGCTTTGACTTCCATTACATGCACTCTTGACATTCATATATTTATAGTTAAAATTATTTCAAACTGGAGAATTTACAACTTATTTCATTAAATAATTGTGTTTTTCAATAGGCACATTCAATTTTGAGTAAATTTTTAGCATAGATTATAAACTATGGGTTGTTGAAATAATTGTTTTAAATAGTTGAATTCGTTACCTTATGAGATAGGTTTAAGCTCTGATTTATATGACATAGTTTCTACATACATTAATTTGAAGTATGGCTCTAAGATAGTGGAAAATTTTGTACTTTTGTTTGTGTCGCTTAATGTCCACTTCCCAGAAGGTGATGTCAAAGACAAATTAGAAAATTAACAACTCATTTAATGCCTTTAAAAAGTAAAAATTCATTACATTGATTAAGATAAAATAGTTTCTACATTATCAGTTTGAAGTATTGGTTATGATCCTCTCCTCTAGTGGAGAATTTACAACTCGTGTCTTAAAAAATTGAATTTCATTACCTTGATTTGAGCTGTTATTTAGATGAAATAGTTTCTACATATAGTTATGATCCTGTAGAAGAAATCTGTATCAGATTATCAACCATCTATGTTATACAGTTAGTTGTTTTTAGTAGGTGGTATATTGAGGTTATCACAGGGGTCAGTTTAATCAGGTAGCCAGTAGCTACAAGCTAGTTAAGTGACCAGGTTAATTAGGGCTAGCTTGTGGTCATATATTTAATCATATAATCAGTTGGTTATCAGGTAAAATGGCTTTTACTGTAATTAGATAGTCTCTCAACTACCTTGGTTAATGTCTTAATGTCCTTTTCTCGTTTTTATTGTACAAGTTAATTGTATAAAGAACCTTGAATTGATTGGGAGATGAAGGTTCGAGCAGTGTGGCCAGTAAAGTAATTAACTTATTAAATATGTAGCAGAGAACACTATCTAAAATTTTATTTTGAAAATTATACCCTGCTTTCATTTCTAGTATCATATAGATCATTAAATTTGACTTTTGAAACCGTTTGACTAAACAAATTACACCCTTCTTTAATGCATAGTCTCCTAAAGTTTTGAAAAATTTTTGTTCATTCAGATTTTTTTTTATCGTTTGACTATACTTATATTCGCCATCAATGAAAAAAAATCAAATTAAACGTTCTAGAACAAGCCCATGGACCCCAGTAAGCATCATCGAGTTGCGGTCATGATCGGTTGACAACTTAACCCTGCTAGCGCTAAAATTTAATTTTACTCATCAACGAAAAAATCAAATTGAAAGTTCTAGAACAAGCCCATTGCTTCCAGTAAGGTCACGATCAGTTGACAACAGAAAGTGAGTGCCAACTAAACTCTGCTAGCATCTCAGGGTAATCAATGAAAATATCAATTTAAAAAATTTGACTCCATATATAACAACCTTGTGGCTTCCAGCAAGTTTGTCAATTTGTAATCATGAATGGATGGTTGTTGTCACACACAAACTGTTCCCAAGAACCTAAGGGAATGTGAGCTGTGGCTAGATCCTGTATGGTGCCAGAACCTCAGGCTAGGTAGCTATCTCTGTCTGTCATTCAGTTTATTTGGAAAACAGAACTTTAATCAATCAGAAAAATTCAACTGGATGTGCACTTTTTTTATATAAAAATGTAATCCAACACACCTGTTCTGTAACGATAAGTGATCCATTTTACTGGCATATGTATAAACTTAATTAGTTTTACTTACATACTATGGTATTAAAGGAAGAAATAAATCATCATGTCGAAACGAGGAAATGAAACGGACAGACATACAGGTGGTTTAAAGTTTATATCCTATGACCCTTGACCTCATGTAATGATATGAAGTCTACAGGTAGAGTTACTTATCAAGTTTTTATCTCGTTGTCCTAGTTACACACAAATTTTAAAAAGATAGACTTGAAATCTTTATCTATAAGTCTTGTAAGAGTCAGTTTATTTAATCGTATAATACCCATCCTGTATTATTTACATCCAGTCACTCACTCCACGATAATAAAATACCGTCCTTAGATGAACTCGTTCCATGATGTCACACAGGTTGATTAATTGATTCTAAGCTAACAGGTTTACCTAAAATATGTCCCCAACACCTTATCTCGTCATTTAGTGTTCATACTACAGACATAGGCGTCACTTACATTAGGTCATGTCAGTATAAAGAGGGCTCTTTAAATATTGATATTCAAATAATCTAAAAACATTTGTAAATTTCAATCCATATGCTTAAATACAATAAAAGATTAACCTGATTCCAGTCCATAATGCAGCCGTTAAATGCTGAATAAGTAGAATACAAATAGTTACCTATATGACCTTCCTAAATAAATTGTTGCCTATGTGACTATCCTAAATTACTGACTACTCTTTATTTCGATTTATGTTGCTAGTGAATATGATAAACTGTAATTTGGCACAATATTACTGACTAGCGAGTGGTTTGCCTATTGTGGTGAATAAGTAATTAAATGAAATTTTATATTCTAAACTCTCCTATTAGAAAAATACCATTGTTAAAAGTTATTAAAATAATATGATATTCATCATATGACATATAAAAGGTGATTATTTATGACATTATAAAATTAGATGTTATCAAGGATAAAAATAAACCATTAAATCAGCTGAATAAATAAAACTAGTCGTTTATTGTCCACATAAGAAATACTGCAAGTCATTTTATTGTCTACGTAATATAACTGGTACAGTCTCAAATAATATCAACATCTGCCCAATCGTTGATTTTCTGATATCTAAATTAACACCAGTAGAAACTGAAACTGGTTTGTATATATATGGTAAGAAATTACAAAAAATGATCACAGCCATGGTCAGTCTTTGCGTGAGATATAAACGGTATCATTAATCAAAGATCTTACTGTTTCAGATGCTACTCTGCATGTGAGATATTAGAGGTCCTATTAATGAATCACAGCTGTATTAAGTGAAACAGGAACTGGTCATATTATTGCATCCAGGCATAACATAATTTTCAGGTGTTGAAATGGTCTATGAACACCGTCTATGATGTATTATAATCGTGTTTAAATGATTTTGACCTAAAACCGGATCTTATTACCTGTTTTTATCAGATATTAAATCAAAATTTGAATACAAGTTTTTTTATTTTAGATGTGTACATTATTTAAACTGTAGGAAGGACAGCTGTTGGTTCTTTTCTTTATCATCATCCCCTTCTTCATCTTTTATATTTCTTAACCAGGCTTATTTTATTATGATCAGGTTTTATACACACCTACATTATGTTTCATTTTAAAGAGAAGCTTTTACTATCCGTAGGTAAAATTTAAAAATAATTTTATATATCTTTCTTAGAATAAATATAACTTGAAGATGACCCAGTATATGTGTATAGTAGACCAAAAAACACATTTCTCTCTCTATTTCTCTTTGAATATTATAGATACTCAACCTTTATGAAAATAATCATACACTATTTTTATACATAAATGACCTTTATATTTTAAAAGTTTATTTTTAATCCAGACAACCACAAAGTCTTTTTTTTTCTTTCTTTCTTTCTGGGTATATTTACAATGATTCAGAAGACATATATATACAAAATTTTACACTGAAGCATTGGTTGTTAAACTTTCTAATTCTCACGTTATCTGGACTTTTTTTCCCAGTCCAATTAAAAAAAGTCAAAACAATGATTCAGAAAGTAAATTCATTCTGGCATTGTTAATTATTTCCCCTGTTAACAAAAATGATCAAATTATCTGTGCTCGATTAATTTCTAATTTAATTGCGCTCCATTTTACCACAAGGTTAACTCAGTTGAATATTATTACTTCTGACTGAACAGTTCAACGCTTTAAATGCTCATCTATTTCAAAATAATTCAAGCGAAAAAGAGACGAAGAATCCGCATTCTTCTTCACCTAGAGTACTTGATTATAAATACACTGAAGAATGGCGTCTTCTTCACCTAGAGTACTTGATTATAAATACAATGTATGTTTATGGAAATGGGTTTAGGATTTTATCATTTTGATTTAAAGGAATGATCATTTGGTTTCTTAAAGATCTATGATGTTGTATTGTTATATGATTGATTTTGACAAGTGTACAAGGATTTTAAAAAGAGGGTCAGGGTTCACAATGAAATGTGCAATAGACATATTCAAAGTTGGCATAGAAGATGATCAAGATTTCTATCATTGAATGTGATTCACTATAAGTCTTGTGTTCATATTGGTGAGGGGGTTTGGTGGCAGAATGATCTAATAATTGCACTTTAGATCATAAGGTTTGTCATTGAATCAAGTGGTTTGGTTTTGAATCCAAACTTTTAGCTAATCTTGTGAGTTTTCAATGAGTTGGAGTCCTCCAGTTTTCCTCCACTACTAAAGACCCTTGCGTGCAAGCAATTTTTTAAATAAAATGATACCTAATGTTACTCTCAAGTTTGTGGTGAATGGACGTTAATTCCCATTTCTCGCTCTCACATTGCTATTACTTGGATCATATTACCCGAACCAGATAGCTTTGGATCAAGTTTGTGTTCACACTGACCGGATTAGACTGTGTGTAAACAGACAAAATGGATTAGTAATATGTCCCATGAAATTGTCTGCGAGAACATATTGTCAACCTTTTATAGTTAGCAATTTTTCGTGAGAAGTAACACGTTCCCAGAATTTGACAATGTATTTGTTGAGTTACCACTGAGTTTACATTGAATTTCTACTCAAAACTTGAGATCAAGATACTACCTTTGTCCAAAGTATCAGTGTTCCCACACACAATGAAGGTGGGTATCTCAATGCATCTTGTAAGTTTGAAATAAGAGTTTTCGCTATCAATAAATCAAGAAGATTGCCACTTTAAGTGTGAAAATTAGGTGCATAATATTTTAAAAGCCATCTAGAATCTGGTTTAAAAAAGCGTGCAGTATGTTTGTAGTAATGTTATTTAGGGGAAGATATCAGATATCGCCATTTTACTCTACACATCTAACATCTGTCTAATAATATAACGTAAACTCCATTCACATCTGTTCTCTCACTGATTCATCATACTGCACATCTGACACACATTTTTTTCTGTCTGGTACCACTTCTAATTCAATTTGGAAAGAACACATAATTAACAAGATATATTTTGGAGAGTTTTTTTTGTCTCTATAACACCATTGGTGTAAAACAAAAACAGTGTTTTTGGTCCAGCGTCTTCTATCCTTCTGCTTTCTTGACAGAATAACTTTTTTTAAATTTCTTATTTTAAAAGCAGTAGACAAAACTAGACAGAGGAATCTGCCTCAATCAGACTGCCCTCTTTGCCTTACCCTAGCAAATTAGACGTGTTACTAAAGGAACTTGATTTAATGAAATCTAATGCCACTTCCTTTTTCAGTTACAGCAATGAAACATATTCATTATGGCAAAGTATTCCTGTAGCATTCCTGGCATTTCCATTTCAGATGTTACGACATCTTTAATGAAAGAATAACTTTATTTTCTGATCTTAGATATATGTAAGAGACTTTGTCTGTGTCGCTTTAAATTTCAGAAATAAGATCAGATGTCCATATTACATGGTAGCAGACCTGGTAGCCTAGAGAACTGATCTGTTTCAATGTTTTTTTGCTTATCATGATTAGACTGGCGTTATATTTCACAAAGACAACACACAGAAGCTGCAACTTGTCTTATGTTTTTACCATGAATAAATTTACATAAAATAAACCCTGTTCTATATCAAATATAACCTTTGTTTCGCACCAAATCAACTGTATATAATACTAGACAAACACAAGGGTTGAATATGATATGGTTTTAACTAAATGCAGCATCTTAAATATATCATTTTTGATCATATTTAAGTTGTCCTCATAAGCCTAGTCAAAGTAGAACAGTAGGGCATTAAACCCGATTTCATTTACACTTTGTGACTTTCTTAATATATAAACGCCTATAGTAAATTGCACTAAGTTAAAACTAGAATACCATTTGTTTAAGGAAGTCAATATACCAAAATAAAAAGGTCCTGGGACCAAACATTACAAGTTGGAAAACACAGAGTGCTTAACTATATGTTTATAAAAGACCAATACATCTGGTAGCTTTCACTTCTGAAAAACAAGTCAAACACTCATGCTTCATTTAATTAGTCACAAATAATAATGTATATGTAGGAGAACATATTCAGTGCAAATCATTGAGTTATCGAGCAGAATTATTGTATAATTCTTCAATACATTGTATCATATATTGATAAACTTTAAATGCAATGCACTTTATGATCAAAGATAATGTCAATAGGTGTGACACTGCGTTTATTTACTGTACAATGATAGCAAAGGAGATTTTAATAAGCATACCTACATTTTTAAATCCTACCCAAAGTCACCCTGAGAAACGTCCCATTATAATGAATAATGGGGTAAATTTGTCACTCCTTAAAATTAGGTGTTTACATGAATGAAAATAGAATAAATAAAACTGTATGACACATGATCTGTAAATTTTATTGTTTCTTATTTTAAATTTGAAGAGATAATTGTTGTCTTCAGTCAATAAATTTAAGTTGCTTGTTCAAGTGGTCTCTTATGAAATAGCCTAAATAGATTACAAACTTAGATCAGTGGTTCAGTGGCATAAATATGCTATCTCTACCCCTTACAACCCAACACCCCCCAAACCACCACCACCACACCCCAATATATGGTGATCATTGGAAACAGATATTCAGGTTTGCACTCTTAGATATTCCACAGGAAACCTTTTGAACATTTGATTTCCTTTGTGATACATTGTATGGCATATGCCTGTCGTCATTAGCCCATTGGGAGCAGAACAATAGGATATTATACCCCATTTCATTTCATTTCTTTTGAACATTAGAAGAGTCAAACATTCCAATCTACAACACCGGTAGATTGTATCCGACAGTATGCAGTTTGTACAGTAGTTTAGAAACTCTTTATATGAACTGTAAGCTTATAAACAGGAACAGTGCATCATCCTACGTAGTGCGGCTTCTAATTTTGAAACTCTTTAGTCAGTTTGGCATGAATGAATTATATATGAACTGTAAACTTATTATATAGACAGGAAGAAAGGTCATGTGTGTATATCATTTGTGAGTCTTCAATCTACCATTTAAGACATTAATTTGGCTGGCAGGATTTGCCTTTGGGAACAGTAAAATGATTGAACTTATTATCGCGTATGATTTCAGGGGGAATGATTATTATTTTCATTGCTTTCTTTTAGTCTATCGCATTATCTGTCTTCCCTACAGACTGCAGTACAGACGGATTGACAATTTATTTGCTAATTTTAGTCCAGATGACCCGCCTTGGGTTATGGATGTACAAATGTCCTTCTTAATTACAGTCTTATTGCACAAATTCTCTGGATGGTCGTATATCAGAGCGACTAGCAAGATATTTAAATATTGTCCACTCGTATTATAGCTGTAATTTTCTGCTGACTGTGTCGTGTGCCATTCGGTGTGTTTTTTCATGAAGTCTCGCAGGAAAATCAATAAAGTATCATTATGAGAGACACAGAAATTCCTGTACATTGAAGCATGACACAGAAACCATGACAATGCCAACAACTTGACGGCTCCTCAAATTAAATATTTATACACTGTACTTTTATCAAAATGTTTGGATCATTTAAAAACAAAAAATAGATTAGAATTTAAATTTGACAAAGGAAATCATAGAGATAATGTGTCAACCATTTGAAATGAGTGTGCCTTGAAGCATAACCTGTTTGCCTGTGTCCGATCTAAAAGCCTTATTTATATGATAAATCGTAATTATCAATTAGAAAACAAAACTGGATTTAGATTTTGAAATTTGACAATGGGAGTATTTAAGATCAAGTGACAACTGTTTAAATTGATTGAGTCCATCCATGTTAAAAAAATTCCTCTGCTTTGAAGCCTAACCATTGTATCAGAATGTTGATTGCTTATCACATAAAATAAAATTTAAATCAACATCAAATCTGTATCAGTTACCTTTTTGTGACCTCCGCCATTATCAAATTAAATCCATTTACTTTGTTAATCCTATAGAGCAGAGAAAACGACAATAGATTTACACATAATCCCCTCACTCAATGCGATGGCCGATGAGGTCAACACAACCTCTCAGGTCTAACTCTAGTAGCAGCACTGAACCAGGGGTTTGATCATACTGCTTCTAAAACCAAGATGGCCGACTACAACCCGTCTGCTTGTCAACAGCTGTAGTCAATAAATCATTCATGGGTAGTCTCCCAGGAGGAATGACTGACTTGTAGTTGCACAATATATTACTGATTGATTGGTCATTTCTCTGGACACAGAATTACTCACTGACAAATTACTGGGGAGGGATTTTTTCAGGGAACATCCGATTGAGAAATTAAATAGTTTTAAAGTGACCAAATGATCCATCACAATACGGAGCTTGAAAGGTGGATAAAACATAGCAAACAAACACTGAACAACCACATTAGAGAAAACAAAAACAAACAATAATGTAAAAAGGCTTTGAAGGTATGAAGTGAAATAGCCATAAAACTGGTTTAGAGTATGTAGGCTGATTGTATGATATAGTTAAGTTATAGCCCAAATATTGATCTTTTTATGTGAAGTAAAAATGGTGTCTTTAGAAATAATTACTATAGATGAATGTAAATAACAATGTTACAAGCTGAAATGTGAATATGTTGAATACTATTCAAATAAATTATTCATTGGAACTTAATTATAAACTGAAAAATAGTATAATATGTCTCATAAAGAAGTGTTCGAGAGAAAGATGGAGTATCTTTTCCTTTCAATACAAACTGTCATTTTGGGATTAATTTGGGATTAAAATGTGGTAAGACAATGAGAGGAAACCGTAGAAAATTCGGAAAATGAAAGTGGTATCGAGTGGTATTATTAACATACACTATTATCTATGATGCATATGTAGACCAGTTAGTCACATAAGCAAAATAGTGGATACACATTAGTAGAATCGACCCGTGTACTGCCATATAGTTAATGTAATTAAAAGTTTAATACTTTAAAACCACACTTTGTTAAAACATAAATGATGTAGCCAACTTTTTCTTACAATTTAAAAAGATTTCTCCAAGGTCAAAATACCCAAATAATTTATATAGTTTTATAAAGTCCTTTGTTCTATATGCCTCTTACCTCTCCAAATCTTTTTCCTAGATCAACAGCTGACATCACAAAATATTCCCCCAAAAAGACAACCTGCAAAAATGAAATCACATTTATTTCCAGAGAAATCATTTGTTTCGTGCAGTGAGTAATTGCTTAGTGATAAGTCACAATAAAATAGTGCAGAACACAGAATCCAAAACCACATCTTGAAATGAAATAATCAATCCCTTTAAATTCTGATAAGCAAGGAGATTGAAATATATTGTTTATAACACCCTCCTTTAAAGGTTTACAATGACACTAATTATACATAGTTGATCTCATGAGTTAAAAATAAACCGTATTCCAATTTAAATGAGATTTCGTACTTATAGTAGTTTTTAAGTTCCTTATTTATAACACTCCCTTAAATGTTTACAATAGGTTAGATTTAGTATATATTAGTCTAAGTACAAATTACATAGCTGATTACAGCTTTGGGTAGAAATTACATAGTTGATCTCATGGGCTAAAAATAAACACCTTTCCCATTTAGATGATATTCGGTTGTACTTTTTTAAAAGTTCCTTATTGATTTTGATTCTCTTAAAGGAAAAAAAAAAGGATTAATCAAAATGATAATTATTTATTAATGACAATGTCATTGTTAGGTTAAGAAGCCCCGACATTTCTTGCACTGTTATAAATGAATGAATTGGTGGCTTATTAAAAAAGAACAATAGCTTAGATTGGCATTAAAACAATGTTTTAATTTCATTTATATAATGTGTGCAGCAAATAAAAATGACATATTTCCAAAGATGTTAAATAATTTGGTATTAATGGTGTCAAGTTTCACTAATTACTATATGATATGTAGGACTTAGGTAAGTTAAAATAGAAATTTCTAAAAATAACCATTGAAAGCATATATTTATTATGAGCCTTATAAGGTCCAAGCTTATATCATACTATATAATGTTTATACCAATAATTAATCTCCATAATCTTTAGGTTTTGAGTAAGTATATATAGAAACTTAAAAGAAATAACTTTTGAAAACATTTGATGTAGACAGTCTTCTCAAAACTTTATTTACTGCAAATATTTCTATAGACATTGTCTAGTCATAAATGAAACAATGATATAATAACTGTATTTACTGCAAATATTTCCACAACATCATGTGATTTTATATTTAAATGTCTATTATGAATCATATAATATTTACCATAAAATATGTCCTGTAGTTTAAAATGAAACCAGATTATAATAGTGGTAATATCCTTCTGTAATTCACAGTAAATATAAAGTTTCCGTCAATCAGTTAAATTCGTCTGAATTGTGCAAATCCAATTTTACTGAACACTTTATAAACAGCTATTCCAAATAATCCACAGATTTTACTCAGAGGTCTATATCAGTGTAAATGAAGCCATCATAAAGTTTTTGTCTGTGACAGGAAAGCGTGGTCTGTATTCCAATGACAAAAAAAAAGGAAAAATAAATAGCGAGTCGATGTAGACAAACACTCACAGCAACTGGAGAGCATGAATGATATGGAGGAGATATTTTCTAAGTACACATTGTTAACCCTTTAAACTAGATCAACACAGACCATTGGTCTAATACTAAATCGTGTAAAACCCAAAGGGTTATAGGTTATTGTCCAATCTAAACAGCTCTACTAATGTTAGTTTCGGTTGATTGGTTCCAAACATCTTAAATAATCACAAGAATTTTGGCTATTCATGCTTCGATTGCTTCATTTATCCCCTTTAAACGCCCTTCAGACAAATGGTCAGTTTGCCCCTACATAATCCCCTGCTCTCTATATCTATATGCCCCAGTGGTTTAATTATCCATCATTTGACATGAAACATTTTTTAATTTAGAATATTTTAGTATCATTGATACATCAATCAACTGAGTGGGATTCAAAATAGAAATAAGTCTGTATGATTGATAGCTCATGGAGAAATATTTGATTTATAAGAAATCTTTTTATTAAAAAGAAAATTTATGTAGAGGATGAATAAACCATCTTATTGCAGATATGATAAGATTTTTAAAAAAAATGATTATTTGTATTCAGTAAGTCTTAGGGAGAAAAATGGGGTTTAACGTCCACTCTACACAACATAGGGTACAATTTTATGGATACACATGTACAATTACTGAGTTAAAAGTAGCTAAGTCTTTAACTCAGTATCATCCAAAGTCTTTGACATTGAAAACACAAATTATTTGTCAATATAAATCAACATAGATACTGTCATCTTACTGGGAACATTTTACCATCGATTCAAGAATATGTGCCATAATGCATTTCAGTCTCATTTGTAACAAGGGACTCGAACAACGAGGCTAGACATGACACCATAAATATTATGCAGACTGGAATAACCAGACACTAGAGATTGCCATTCAATTTAGACCTCTGGCGTATTTCGCCGAACATAATTGATCTGAAATAACAGTAAACATTTAAACTATTGAATGTAAATCAGTTTATATACATTCATATAAGATTATTTTATGCGTTGCGACCCATTTGTGTCAATTTCTAGGTCCCAAATATTAGCGATTAAGCTCCCTTAATATTAAGCGATGTTTCGACAAGGGTACTCTCGTCTTTATCAAGCAAATGATAAAGACGAGAGTATCCTCGACAAAATGTTGCTTAATATTTACCTCAGTAATTGTTGATCCTTAGAATTGTACTTTGTGTTAACATGTTCATTTACTAAATACCAATTAAAGAAGACAGGCCACACAAACTATATGATTTCTGGAGTAAGTCTATGGCCTGTTAGATGTAGATTTCAATTTTCAGTCTGATGTAAGATTATTATGTACTTCAGACAATATTTTTAAACCTAGAAAGTGTAGTGGTCACGCAGACTAAAGCCAAAAACAGCTTAACTACTCTGACATCCTCTATTAGGGGTTCTAGTACTAGTACCCTACTTGAAACTGTAAATCTCTACAAAAACAAATGACATGGGCATGCCCTAAGTCAGCTGACACCTCGTGTGTTAGGCCGATCCATTCAGATGGCCAAGACGAGCTTTTGAAAGACAGGTATTGAGCTGGGTGTTCTAAACTGGTTTATTTGTCTCACTTTTGCATGAAAAACTGTTTTTAAATCCACTTCATTTTAATGTTGGAATAGCTTATAAAACTTATACTACCATCATGTAAGTTTTCTTCTAAGAAAACAAAACAAAACACTGAGCAGAACTGTGTTCACATTGGGATTAATTTGTTTGGGCAAAAAAAGTAAGATCTTAATGTGACGGTTCAGGTAGCAGATCAAAGTGATCTCAATGATTTACTAAATGTTAAAGAAAGTGCTGTGCCTGGAGAGATGTTTCTGACATGATACTTCAACACTGACATATTAGGTTCCTTCTGAAATCTAGTGACATTTTTTTCAGTTCCACCAGACAGACTAAATCATTTCAATTGATTTCGTTTGCTTGCACAAATTTTTAATCATGTCAGCGTGATCGCTAAAGCAAATGTTGTTCCATTACTTCTGATACCTGTAATAGCAATTTAAATGTAGTTTAGTTGTATTATGATAAAGATTAGAGCAAATTGGTGTAAGTTTTATCAGGTAGTCATATCTCAACCACCATATCAGTCCCAGATCTTCATTTGGGACAGTTTGTTATTTAAAGTGGTATTATCATCTTCTATATTCACCATAAAACTCCAAGCAGTGGTCCACTGAAAGCATTTTTCACAAGTATTTGCTGAATGCTTTAAAAATTACTATCAAAATTTCAAACATTCGTAACTTTGTTTAATTTGAAAAATAATTTCAACATATTAATTTTTCATGATCTATTTTTTAAACTATTTTAGGATGAATGGCCACGTCTTGATCTAACTCTTATATACTTAATGCATCTTTAACAGTGAAATTCTTGTCAGGAAATACATGTATAATTTTAATGATTAGGTGTGTCCCAAGCTGTGTTAATTTTTAACTTGTGATATGTGTTTTTGAAAGAAAAAGTCTTGAGAAATAAAAAGACTTTTCTTCTAGAAAAGGCGAGACCAGTTATATTGCACTTAGACTTATGGCAGATTTTTCTACTTTTATACTGCATTTAGAATATTGTAAACAATAGGTGCATTAGACTTTATCAGAAAGGTAGAAAGGAATGGATGTATTATTTTTTGCTGGTACTGTAATAATAAATATGATATTTAAATCAAAATGGTTTTATGTTTATATATGTATCTTGAAACTACTGACATACTGTGAGTACCACAACACTTAAGTTTTTTAAAGAAAATTTTCCCTGATTTCTTCCCAATACTAATTATAAAGAGCCCTCTGCATATCGAATTGGTGCAGTTAAGATATAGATAGCTTCCCAAAAAACCTAGTAATGTCGACATCACTTCAAACCCCATCAATTTTGCTTGACTTTTACTTTAGGTGAAAATAGGATTAAGATCAATTCAATTGAAAAGTCACAGCTAATCCTTTGTCTCAAATAATTGATAGGATTGGTGTGAATTAAGAATAATATGTTTGACTTTCAGCAGTTTCAAAGGTGGTACTCCATTAAAAAGTGGACAATAAGCTGTGAACAAAGATTACAATTAGTGATAAAACCCTTTAATACCTTAATCCATTGGATTAGGGATTAATTTTCGGAATTTTCTGTTGCCAAGATCCTTTAATGACTTTATTAAATAAAGGAATTAAATATTAAAAGAGATTTTTAAAGACAGATAGTCTGCGAGTTTCTTAATTCAAAGCTCTTATTCTTAAGATGTTGATGTCTTTTTCAGGGTTTAACTTTAATTTTGAACTTAGTCCAATCTCCTTCCACTCTATCTGTTAATTAATCAATTACTTAGTTAATAAATAAAAGCTAGGATGGATGTCACTTTAATGAGGAAGTGTAACCACACAGCTAATAGATTCAAGTAACTGATTAAATTTTGGGCATTTAGTTTAGAAAAAAGAAAGATAGATTAACAGATATCGAACTTGTCATGGAAGTGTCAGTTTTGACAGATTAGTCTATGAATTCTATTACCTTGGTTCCTGATATTGTCTTGCGAGTCAAATGTAGGGTTAGGATGTTATTGATATAATTCCCCAATTGTACATTTTTTTTTTTTATTTCTTTATGATATTATATATAAATATAGATCAGCTTTTGTAAATTTAATAATTCATATTAAAAGATATATATTGTTTTGGCTGTCATGAAAAATGAAATGACATGGCGTTTTACGTTCTACATTTTTTTTACAGCATTCTGACTACTTAGAACTGGTGCATGTCATGCAGTATGCTCAGAGGGAAATTTTGCCCTGGCAGTAGCACTACAGTCTATTGTTACCAGGGTTCTTTTACCTGCTCGCTGTAGTGTTCACACTATCTCTTTTTCTGTCACTTGCTAGGTTATCAGTTTTGCAGCACTGACAATGGTGGGTTGGGGGGCTTTGAAACCACACCCAAAAACTCAGAGGAACCTTCTATATAGGCCAACACTGGGATTGAACCAAAGATCTCTTGATTTAGTGAGTCACCACGTCTTCCTGACAAAAAATAACCAAATCCAAACTATGCGGATAAATATATTTGTTATCAAACTCTACTATATACTGATTTCAAAATCTTTAAAGTAATGTGAAATTAATGCACTTGTTGATTAAAAACTGGTTTATTTTTGATTTAATACATGTAAGTATCCACTGGACAGAAACTAGGTAATTTTGGAACTAACATTTTATTTCAATATTTCTCTTGCATAAAGAGTTTTTAGCAGTGTCAGAAAACAGGAGGACCCAGAGAAAACCCCTGAGGTTAGACAGGCGACCTTATTCCTTATCGGGTACAAGGAGGGATTCAAAACTACGCCTTAATGTGCATGCCTTGCACCATTTGGACAACCTACACACAACAAGGTTACATAAGTAAAAATATACATTTACTTAAAAACTCCCACTTTAAGCAAATAAGTAAATTAACTAATGTCAAGCATGAAAGTGTGAATGTAATATTTATCATTTTTATACAGATAAAACAAAATGGTTCTGTGGGTTTTTGTCTCAGATTTCACCAGTAAATCTTTTATGAGCTGCGGTGTGAAATCCTGTTTTTACGCTGATTAGTATGAACACAGAAAGTGCAGGAGATGTACGTCGGCAGAAATAACCTTATAGATAAGATTTCATTCTGACAGAATTACTTCATACCACCAGATGTTGATAGGTTTATTTCTTTACGTTTTATAGTAGAAGTCTGTTGCCTGGAAAAAATCTACAGGAACTTGAAATTAACTTTATCAATAACGTCTTATTGGTTTATGTGTCTGGAACATGAGATCCCTGATTTTTTTTCTTTTATTTCGAGTTCTAATGAATTCTAAACCTTAAATGGAAATCTTGTGTCAATAGGAAATGAAATGAAATAAAATGGGGTTTAATGCCTTAATGAAGTCAGTCTTATGCCATGCTGTTTGCAAAAACAGTGGCACTATTTTAAGGAATTGGTTTATACGTCCACATTGAAATGTTGACTGCTTGGACGGTTTAGCTGCTGTGGGCGTATGTTTCATTGCCTGGCAACCTATCTTCAATTGTATGCGTAACTTGATAATTGTGACAATTAATTACTTACTACTAAAATTTTGGCTAGTATATATACACTGCATTGAAATATGAGATAAAGTTTTCAAGAGTATTTCACCCAGGATTAGGGACATAGAGATATAAATATTAGGTTAAATTAATCAAAAGTGGTTTTGTTGAAAAAACATTTTGGCCCAAAAATATCTACAATGCCAGTTAGATGCTTATATTTTTATGGTTAAAACCGCCGGCGTTTTCCAGAATATTGTTGTGTTTAGATTTACTTTAAGACATGCCAGCTAAAATAGCCTGGCCCCAAGTTAACATTCTCAGACTTAAGTTAAGAATTACTCAAAAATTTCGCCTTTATGTAATTGAAACTAAAATATATAGCGCTACATGAAATTTTTTGTTGTTTTAATCTATCAAATATATCAGTAAGAAACTATGTGCAATGTTTTATGGATATTTCTCATAAACAGTGATTGAAAGTTGAGTAAATTCTTTAGTCTGAGAATGCTTTGTGAACTTGATTGCCATTTTTTCCATTCGTGTCCAATGCTAATTGTCATAAGTACATCTAGGAGTCTGCCCTCCCCCCTCAAGCTATGGCAATCTTGGGTAGATTTTTCAGATAATTTAAGAAAATGTCCACAATTAGCCATTGAAAACCCTTAATTAGTTGAAAATATTTATTAAAAACTAAAAATGAAAAAAAATAATCTTCAATGGTTTTAACTAAAGAAGAAAATATTACTAGATCACTTTCATCACTTGTATTTTCTCATTCCAAACTAATCGCTATACTGATTGAAAAAACATACAAAAAACAATCGCTTATTTGTCTGCACAGTGTGGTTTATTGTTTGAAAAAACAGTAAAAATAATGGCTCCTGGGTACTGGTTCTCAGTTTCTGTTTTGCGGTATAGACTATTTATATCTATAGGAAGTATGTACCTTATGGTGTACCTACTTATATACTTTACCTACCCTGGATGTATAAATAAAATAAGAAGCTACCGGTATGCATTTGAATTTCTCTCTTTTACGAATGTCTTTTGGCCCCCAGATCCATTCACTTGATTTGATATTTTCCGCAGGTTAATCTTATAGGTTTTTTGTTTTTCGTGTAGTGCGGTCCTCCTGCACTTACTATTATAAGTCTCTAAATTGTTTATGGTTCTACCAAGTAGCTTCAGATTCTGAAGTTCTAATCTAAACCATTACTCCAGTTGGTTGTATATTGGAACTTATGGTATCATGCATGCTGCAGGGTATGATTATTGAAATATACAACGTTTCAGCCACAGAAGTTTTTAAACCTTATCCTAACCCAAATCTGTTAGCTTCTAGTTCTATAAGCATTTATTGACAACTACGGCTGAAACCTCTATCGATTATTCACACCGTTTATCATTTGAGGAGTTCACATAGCTGACAGATTTTTGTTTTACCCAATTTACTGTTGTATTTTAATCACTTGGATCATGAAATAATCATTGAGTCAAGTGTCTGTATTTTGATCCCACATCTCGAACCCGTCTTCCATTAGCCCAAGTTAGGTGCAGAAGAGTAGGACGTTAAACTCCATTTCATTTTCACGTATCGAAGTGACAAGGAGTAGGGTCTCGTGTCCAACCTTGATATTTTTCTCTGGGTCTACCATTTACCCCTAACTACTATAGACTTCAACGTACAAATGAATTATTGAAAGAAAAAAGAACTATATATTAGTCCCAAAACGATCTACTTTATCTTTCCATTCCCCAAAGATTTGATATAAATAACTTCTATTCCCATGATTTGATCTACGTGGCAAGTAAGGTATGTTTTAACTTGTTATATCAGGGTGCAGAATAAAACAGTATATCCTCCTGCTGCTACTGCCAGGACACATCTCAGTTATATACTAAACCATATAATTCTGCATCTGTATAAACAATGTACACTTACATACTTGATTGTAAGTGACCCAAAGAGCTATAGCCTGCACTGGCTTAACTCTTTTACTAGATGTGAGCACCTCTATACTTAAATATAAAGCACCATCCACTAAAAAATATGTGAATATTTCTATATCCTTCTGATGATCACCTGACTATAATGATGCGTGACCGTTTCTAGATCTGATTTCCAGGAAACAAATCAACCTGTACAAAATCTTTATCTCACTTGAAAGATAACACCTGAAAAATGATCATAATGATGATGAATAACCTTTTCTAGATCTGCCGTAACAAATTCTAAAGAAAAATGAATACAAATTTTGTGGTTTTTAGGAACTAAACTGCTCAATAGAATGTGCCAGCAAGAACATTCAGGATTTTTAAAGCTCAGTTCCCATTTATCAGGGGTTGAGTCTGAGCAGTCAGATAATATGAAGAACTGAGGTCCACAAAAATACAGCATTTAAATCTTACACATATACAACTCTATGAAATTGAATATTATGCAATCGTAATTGAATGTCAAATTTTCCAATTTTGTGTATGATAACCTTGTTTTGTTAGACATATTTTTGAAGATTTCTCTTTAATTGAATTGATTTCTGTAATCAATCTAAATTATATATTTTTTTAGAACTTCCTGTCATATATAATCTCATTGTTTTAGAATAATTTTCTCCAACAGTTCTTGAAAACAATTCTAATTTTCATTCAATAAATTTGCTTGTTATAATTATGTCCTAGTTTCTTACATCCTAAATTAATTTTCTGTAACTCTGTTTTGAATTATTTTGTTGTGTTTTTGTGGTCACATTTTGTTTGATTGTCCAATCTTAGAAAAAACCCCAAGAAAGTTTATGTCATGAGGAAATCACAGCCATTGTAAATAGTTTCCTTGTTGAACTTGTTTTTGAAACAGAGTGTAATTACATTTAAACCTCTGACATGAATCAACAATTTGAAATAATTGAACGACAGATAATGATGAATACAGTTGAAATTTATTTCGCATTATCAAGATTATTACAATGGATGTTTAAATGATGTGCTGCCATTTCTTTTTTAATCAAAGATAAAATCAGTTGAATTCATTGAGCAATGGTTCAAAGGATAGTTTCAAATAAATCGAGACAAATGTTCAGGGATATTTAGATCCGTGGTTATTCTCTTTGAAACAACAATTGAAGATTCAGTCCAACAAACTATAGTTGTCTCTGGATTCTCGAGTTCCCGTCATCATTTGCTTGCTTAAGAGCTGACTTGTTATACGAGTAAATTGCATGTAATGCTATAGGTTAGTCCAAATATCAGCAGACATCTAAATATAAGAGTAGAATTGACACTATGAAGTGAGTTGTGTTGATTCTAGAGTACCCACTCTCCACTCCCAAACTCTTTAAATACAAAATACTATATGTAATATGATAATCAAATTAAGGCAGACTAGAGAAAATAATTTGTAGACGTAATAAATCTTGGGGAATATAAATTTTATACCTTAATTAGTACCCAAAAGAAAAATAGTATCTACATGTTGGTGTGTACGCCTGTCATATGACATTGTGAATTTACTGGTAAAAAATGGAGAATATTCTTGGAATTGACAGTATGAAACCCAATCCTCAAATTTGTTCAAGTATTTTTTTGATTTAAATTGTGAATGTTATATTTACCAATTCTTTAAGATGATTTATCTAAGATAGAGATAAAGAGATGGCAAGTAGATTATAAATATAAAAAGACCATAATCATCTCTCAATGCCATCGGTTGGCTCCAATTTTTAGTACATTCGAACGATTCTGCCATTTAATGATTTAATTTTAAAATGAGGATGGGATGCTAAGCCTACATAACCAGCAACATGGTTGTGATAATCAATCAATGCACGCACCTTATTGAAAATACAAACATTGATAACTTTGATCAGAATAAAGTTATTTGAATGACATTTTCAAGATATTCATTTTGCATTATCATACTATAGCAGTTCTTTATCTAAATCTTAATTACATAATGTGTTTTTACCTAAAAGTAAATTTTCTAACCAGTAAGATTGATTACATCTTAATCATGAATGTTTGTAGTTTTATTCCATTCTTTGATTAAATCGAGAATTTGAAAAACAGATAAAAGGAATGGAACAGTTAAACTGTAGTTAAAAAAACCCCACCATAGCTGAGGCAATCTATTGTTTAATTTGTGAAGGACTATCCGTTTATCTGTTATCATTTTTTGTTGACAATAAATGCGTTGGAATAATCTAAAATATGAATAGAGCATTTATTAAATTCTCTGCGTTTTTCTAGAGAATTTATTCCCGTATAATATGGATGGACTGATAATAGCCGACAATCACAATGTATCTGCTGTATGATATGAAAAAATCCCACAGAATAACATCAGTCGATTCCTGCTAATGTCTCTAAAGTAATATCAAGTCTCATTTAATAGCAGCACGTTTGTAATGGATACTCCGGCTAACTTTGATCAACAAATACAAATCTATTGATCTACAAAACCAGATAAAACACCCATGTCCGACATTCCAGCAATAAACAGCGATTTTCATCCTCATCAAGGGAATTTTATGATGAAAAAAATAAATTAACAATATTGCGTGTACGTCAGTTTTATTCACCATATGAATGGAAATTTGCCAGTTATTTTTTGCCGAGTTTATTGTGAATTTGATTTGTGAGTATCTTAAGAATTCCATTGTGGCTAGTAAGAAGAGGTGTCTTTTTTTATGTTTTGGCAAATAATTGGTCCAGAAGATTATTACATTATTAAGTGTGTTTCGCGACTTGACAATGGTTCGATAACTTTATAATGTCATTATACAGTCGAACATCCATTACCCATGAGGAATTTTTAATTAGAAACATTTGGAGCCCTGCAAATCTTTTTCAGGATGAAATCACAAAAGAACCTTTGATGGTGCTGAGATATTTGTTTTCTACAAATCCTGTTTGGTTGGAAGCCCCTGTAACTTATTGGCTTGACTTTAATGTACTCTTTTTAACATATTCATGTGTCAATAGACGAATTCCTGATTACCTCAATGCATTAATTCAGCAGCATGTTACTTAAAGACACCAGCGTTCAAACATCTTAATCAGATGGAATTCACTGTCATTTGAACTTAGCTTTATGACCAATTTTACTTTGTCAAAATTAAAAACCTGCTTATTATTAACTCATCTTTCAAAATTCATTGCAAAAACTTATAGCCCAAAAATTTAAGTGTGTAGTATACTATACAAATACATGGATGATAGCACAATAATCATTAAAGTCACTCATCCCGGTGGTGGATTTTTGTAGGATACAAGATATTAACAGTTGATAATCTCCTGGCTTTACATTGTTTGCTGAAAGTTCAGGTTATTATATCTTTGTAGGAAGCCGGTTTTCATTAGCCCAGTCGATGCAAAACAGATGGATGTTAAAGACCCCATTTATCTTTGTGATTATTGAATGGATTTGAATAAGTTTGGGACTGATATTCCTTTTAAAGATTCAATTTTCACAAAATTCTAGTTTTGCAGAGGATTGAAATGAAAGTCACTTGTTTGAAGAATGAAATAGGAAAGGTGGACCTTGCCATGACAGTGTCTAGTCATTTGGCTGGGACAAAAAACGAGGCCCCTGTGTGATTTTGAAAGTAACCATAACAGAATTCAAAATAAAACCAGAATGTAGTGCTGTTATCCGGACAAAATATCCATCATAGCTCACTGTGGGCATATGCCCATCTTCATTAACCCAATTGGTGCAGAAAAGAAGGGCATTATAGCCCCATCGGAATAGAAAATAGAATTTTACATAAACTTACCGAACAAAAAAAATCCTTACAGATGAACAGAGTAGGTAGTAAGAAATTTTGAAGGTGTATATATATAAAAAACGAGAATCCTTGAATATGTTTACATGTTTAAGTGTAAATATAACCTGCTTTCTGTAACACTAACATACATAACACATGTTCACATCACAAAGAAAAGTTTCAAATTTCTACAGACAAAAATATCGAAAAATCTCTTACATCATAGGCTACAGTGGCTCTGACTTTACAAAATGGTTCTTGACACTAAATATCTATCTACCATTTGGAAGAAAAGTTTCAATTTTCTGCTGACAAAAATAAATGGCCCTATACTAATAGTTAGTACCTTGCATCATCAGAAGTTCGTATTAGATGTAACGTGTCTGCAAATGGTGATATAATCACAAAAAATCTATCTGGCAGGAAGAAATCCCATTTCTTCTAAGACAGTGTATAGATTTTAAATTTTAAAGCATTTTGCATCATCGTTTAGATTAGGCTGCTAGCTAGATAATGGTAGATTTAGCTTTTCATGTGAATTTCATTTTAAACCAATTACATTTGCTCTTTTAGGAATATTGGCTGGCAAGTTACACTAGATTTAACTCTGATTACCCTATATTACTTGCATCACAAAATTTAGGGTACTGGTATTAAGCTATGAAAAAAAATTCCTTTGTTACGTACATTATGCAAGAGCTAAATATGCCTATTGCAGGTGGGTATTTACGCCTGAAATTTTACCTAGATTATTAGATAGACATTAACTTATCCAGACAATAATGTCCTCTCTATGTCAACTTTAGCCTGATATATCCTGGATTAGGATCCGATTTGCTGCTCAACTTTCATGCATGATTTAATCATGAAATAGATAACCAAGACTATGTTTTTTATCATTCTAACTTGAGTACTGATGATCAAGGCTAACTAGAAAACTCAATCACTAAAATCTTGGCTCAGATTTGATCAATTTGACTGAAACTTCAGCAAATTCCCTTTACATTATCTAGCTTTTAACTATTGTAGTGAGAACTGTCAGCTCTTTAACCATAAAGTTTCTTTAATAAAAGTGTGGTACCAAGAATTTATTCATAAATACAATATTTTGATATGGTCCCACTTAATTTTCTCCCAAAAATCTAACAATTTAAAATTGACAATTTTCAAGAATTTGCAACCTAAATTTGTGATGTGGTTCTACTAATGTTTTCCAGAAAATCTACACAATATTGTACAATATTACTGGTGATATAAGCTTTATAGCTCGAGTAATTTAATGTTTTATTCATTGGTTATTTGTATAAACTAATATGATGTAGGGTTAAGATTACTGTATCAACTGTTAATAGATCTATTTAATATATTTATAGTATTGGCTGTCTACTATAATATCAGTTACTCTATTTCTTATCTAAAATATCTTATCTTCTAAAACATCTCCATCCAGTTATACCAAACATTGATTTACTTATTACCTCTTAATACATTACAGCAAGGGTTTCCATTACAAGATTTCTTACAGCTTTACATTGGTTCCATTACAAGATTCTTGCAGCTTAACAACAGTAGTTTCATGACGTTAGGTATTCAACGGTATTGGTTCCATTTCAAGATTTCTATATACTGGTAGAATACATAAAGCAATTAAGGTCTCGGGTATAATCTTGGTGTTGGCACAAACAGTTCCTATGGTCCTGTGCTCATCTTGCATGGATTGTTAAATCCCTTATATTTTTTCAGTCATAAACGAATTATACCACTATTCAAGGAAAACATGAAGACCCAGTCGGCAGTCATCAACATCTGTTTCCCTGGTATAGTAAATTTGTTTCCAGGGAAACACAAAATTATTACATCTGAAAAATGTCTAAGAAGATTGATGCGTCTACAAAGTTTCATAAAGATATCTTTAACAGTTTATGAGATATGCTTAAGAAATTGATTGTCAAAATTATTTCAGAATTGTCAAAATTGTTTCAGAATTGTCAAAAGTTGTTTCAGAATTGTCAAAAAGTGTTTCAGAATTGTCAAAATTGAAAAATATGGACAAAAACAATGCTGTTTCTTTCACAGATAACACTTGAAAGAAGACATTACAGTGTTAGATCTGTTATCTTAAGAAAACTATTTATCAGGAACTCTAATTGGTGCCAAATTATGGTAATTATCAATTCATTAGCCCGTAATAATTACTTTATCAGGTGATAAATCTCTATTTATAGAGAAAACAATAGGTCTATAAATTATCTACTGATGAATCAAGAAACACTTGAACTCCTCTTGTAATACTATAATACTTTAAATCTTGTAATTCTCATCATCTTCAGCAGGTGTTAATATATGTCTTAATGTTCTAGTCTATATTAGTAATAACAACCAGGCCAGTGTTTGATTAAAGCCCTTTCAGTCATTAACACAATAACATCAAACTTGTAACACTATCTATTTGATATCATTAACACCCCTACGATATTGGGTAGTGTTTAGTTTGATTACATGGTGTGGGAACCAGCTATATTTTTCAAAATACTCTTGGGGTGATGACAGTGGGATATTGAGGCCTGATTAAATCGGTATCTAAATGGTTTGTCCCCAATTCGTGGTTCAATTTAGTGTAGCCTACCAGGTCATTGAGGTTCCCCACCTAGGCAAATGGTTGTGTAGAGTAATCATTAATCTCCTTTTCCATCATTAAAAAAAGGGTTCTGCAACAGCTATATTTGAGAAGTTATTCAAATTTACTTTAATTAATGTTCCCGATCCTGATTTTTCTTTCTTCGGACACTATGTATTTTGTCATGGCTTATTCTAATCGATTATTTGACATTTAATTCTAAAAATAGATCTAAAATATCATTGCTAGATTATCTCCCGACTTGGATCGAAATGGATTAAAAAAAAATATGTAAACAGATTTTAACCAACAATTGTCTGGACATTTTGTAAATGCTGAATTGAATTTAACAATTTTTAGACTTTCACATTATTGTAATTTGCAATAAATTCAAAGTCTCCCAAATAAATATCAGCAAAAAGGGCATTTTTTTTCATGTCCATGACCATTCAGATCACTGGCCAGAGTTGGAGATCAATTCTCTTTATTTGCTATCTTGAATGACTTATTTATGAAAAGAAATCAGAATTTATTCCTGCAGGTATATTTTTGAAACAAATATCCTGAAAATAATTATATTCTATTGTTTCTGATCATCTGAAATGACAGACAGGACTAATAACTACCTTAACCGGAGACAGGTTGCCTCTTAGCTTGATATCAGGTTTATAAACCACTGACTGTTATTACATGGAACTGACCATTACTTAGAACTGACCGGTAGTCTCTATATTGATCTTCAATTTGTCTGGGCTTGACCACTTAAACACATGGTCATCATCTGGAGACACTGACCTTTCCAGTGACCCATCAGGTTAAAGGTTGGGGAATAAAACAAATGCCCTATTGTTTATTTACAAACTACCAGATGTGTTAAGGAAACAATGGAGTTCAATACAAGTTTAACATCTTCCATAGAAACCCAACAGTCCCACTTTCTGTCAAAATTTGAGGTTATTGTTTCAAAATTTGATATAGGTTTTAAGTGTTTAGTGGTAAATTGACGTCTAATGGAAGTGTCACAGAACAAAAGAACATTATGTCTATAAAATATCAAATTTAAAGTGAATTATTCTTTTTGATAGAAGTCTTGTTATTTTTTATGTCATTAAGATGTATTTAAGAACTGAAACTATTTTTTTTTTATCAAATTACCTGGTAAGAAAAAGTGTTCATTAATTGACAGCGAGAAATGAAAGGAGAAATTTAAAAGTTAAATTGAATACTATTTTCCTCATTAAAAAGTCTTTTTTGAAAGAAACTACGACACGAATGAATTACTTGTGTTCTAAAATATATTTTTTATCAGGGTAACTGAAATATGTTGACGTTGTGGTGGTTCAGTGAGTAAGGTACTGGAGCTCTTGGGTTCGAATCTGGTATCGGCTAAGAAAGTTGATCAAGATTTTCTAGCTGGGTTTTGCTTTGTTATTGATGTCTGTCAAGGAACAGTGTGTAGTAATTCGAATGGTACAAAAAAGTAGAGGTCCAATGTTCAGGTTGTAGTGTGAATGGGTAGACACTGTGCAGGCAAAATGTCACTTATAGCACTCTGCATGGCATGTGTCCATCTGCAATGTGTTTTAGTTTTAAATATGTCATGTAAATACAACCAATGTGTCTGATCAAATTAAATCTGTTCCAGTTTGAATGTGTTTTTAGAACGAGTTTGTTTTATTCAATATTCTCCCCAAGTATTGGTATAACTGTTGTTTCCTTATAATGATGGCAATAAATATCATCGTTATTTTTGCAAAATTTTAGTGCAAGGTCTAATGTTTTAAAGTTTTCCCATTTGATCTGTAACTAAGAGGAGTTTATCTGAGATACAAGAATACTGTATAAATGAATTTAAACAGTTTGTGATTGTGTAGTGTTCTTGATAATTTAATAATGTAAAATCTCTTGTAGTGGATCCGATTTATCACAGACATGAGTCACAACACATTTATTGACAGTGACATAAGAAACATTTGAATTACTTCCATTTGTAAAAGTCACCATATAATTACATATAGTAGTAGCAGTGTCTTTTGATTTTATTAGTGTATGGATAAAGCTTTGCATTGTGTCTATCTGATAGAAAACATTTACCAAGTTAAACTGTTCACAAATATGGTATATCAAGGTTGTGGACCCTCTAGACGTCACAGTTTTTACCTGATTTTGATGAAACTTGAAATGCACGTTTGTAACCCAAAGATCTGATTTAGCTTGTGGACCCGCTAAAAGTCACAATTTGTATTCACTTTTAACATTTGTTTATATAAATCACTGTTAGACATAATTGAAGTTTGAGTTCAAATTTTGTAAAAAATCTGACCTAATCTGTGGGACGAAATGGCCATTCCTTGTGCACAAACAGTGTACAAGTATGAAATACCAAGGTTGTAAACCCTCTAGAAGTCACAATGTTTATCCCAAATATTTCGGACCATAACTACTTCCTGGATTATATCCCGTGATTGTACGAAAAATCACATTTTTTTAAAAAAAAACTTTTCTCTATCCATCTCTTGCAAAATGTGGGTGTATCTTGCCTGACAACTGCTGTTTTTTTTTCAATAATTCACTTGTGGGCAGCAGTCTTAAATTTAGCAGGTGAATGAATTCAAAAGTTACTCAATTTGTGTTTCAAAAAGATCTATATATTACTGTTAATACATCCTTGCTACCATAAGTCCTTATATATTACAGGCCATAGGCCAATTTCAGAATCAAGAATTCCTTTGATGAGGTCACTAAGTTGAAATTCTTGTGAACAAAAATAGGGGATATGATGGAATTTATTGGTTACTTGTAGTAATTATTACTGAAAATTGATCTCAGTTAACACCAGATAGCTTATGTTATTTCTGAAACAAGGTATTGTTTTTAGTGGACATTTAGGTGTCGACTACCCCTCCTTCTTTTCATCACATCCCAATGAAATATGCTTATTATTAAGAGTTTGGAAACCACGACCCCTTCACTACCTCCTTGCCAAAAGCCATGTTTTATGTAGATTTTCTTTCATCTGAAGCCTGCAAACCTATTTTGAAAACATATTAATGAAATATGTACGATGAAAGGAATGGATGATAATTTAGATCAAAAACATATTTTATTTAGCCTTTTAATGTAGAATTGTTAGGAATGAAATGAAGGACATATTGAAGTAAAATAAATGAATTTGACTGTGTTTATACTGTATTATTGGAACGGGGGACTTGTTAGAGTTGAATATTTTCATTATAGATTATTTCTGTTCATGTAGGAAATGTTTGAATTACCGAGGAACATGTGCTACTTATTGCTTACATTGTTGACATTCTTCCCATCTGAATCAATCTGGTCTACAGATCTATAGCAGTTATCGCCCAGACTCAAACCACTGACACATTCCATTATTGTCCAGCAGACCATTTTATTAACACAAGGAATTGAATTCTTTATTTACTTTTAAAAGAATATATATGTTAAAATCTGGTATATTAAGTGTAACAGGGTCCTGCATGAGACAGACCATTTTATTAAAGAAGATTGAATTCTTTATTACTTGCCCTGACTTACTTGGTTAATGAAGTTGGGCATACGCCATGGTGAGTGTTCAGCCTTCTCTTATATAGAATTTAAACTGTCAATGCTTTTACCTGCACACCAATATGTACATTGGACCGTGGGTTTTACATCCCATCCCAACAACTATCGATGGTCCCTTGCCAGGCTCTCTGTACTACACCAGAGACAAAAGGGAACATGCTGGAAAATCCAGATGAACATAGGACCACCAGATTAGTGAGACAAAATGTTACTCACCGAGCTACTTTTCAAAAGTCAAGTAATTCTATATCAAGTCAATCCTCTAATGTAGTGAAATATTTAAATACATCCCTTCAAAGGAATATGAGATGGACTCATTAACTATTTTAATTCTTTTGGCTTGTACTAAGCGATATAATTTGAAGACTACACAACTTCTCAATTATTGGGGATTTCCTCATAGCAACCAGTTGTTGTTGGTAATCAATATTTTCATGAAATTTTCATTGAATATAACCAATTTGGAGAGAGAGGGAGAAATTGGGTTTTACTGCCACTCAAAACATTACTGGGCGGTCTGGGGGTACCCCCCCCCCTCGAAATATTTTCCTTTGCGAACACTTTAAATCCATTTTCCGAGCTTCTCAGACAAGAAAATTCACCGACCTAATTTCATCTTTTCAGTAGGAAAACACTGCGAATTTGGCATGACAGACCCACAAGTAGCAGTTTAATATATGATTCTTATGTCATTCTCCAATAAAGTTCACTTATTTAAGCTAAGCAGGATAGCTCAAATATTAATTGGTGATTCTATCATCACGTTGCCCATTTGGCTGACTGCGCATGCTTAGTCGGCTATTTGAGAACCGAGTAATTGATGATATAGCAGCTTAGCCTTGCCATCCCCACCCATTTAATCAAGTGTTTTTCATTTGAAAATAATAAAACAAAACACATAATTATTTTTATCTTGAAGAAGGGCCAGAAAATTAAATCAAAGAACTGTGTGATCGGTTTTATTTGCTTGTCAAACAATTTGGACATGATATTCTGTCCACAGTGAGGCATTAACCAATCAGCTCCAATTACAGTTTCCCGCGATTGGTGAATGCAGCGCATAGCACAATCACTCCTTATAGTCAGAAAAAGGGGTTGGGAATTAGGATGCCGTGAATTAAATAACTTGAATAAACAATGTATTAAGATATAATATGATATTTTGTAAGTTACAGATCAGCTGCCTGAAGGGGGGTGCATACTCCCCTTCTTCACAGGAAGGGGGGTACGTGCACGCACCCCCTGCCCCCACCACTGGCGGGAACCCAGATTGTGTCTTATTATCTATTGACAGTTTTTGATTGTTCAAACTTTTGACACAAAATGCTTTAAAGTATTCTTGATAGTCATTATATGGTAATTTTAAATGCATTATTGGGAAATATAAGAATGTTCACAATTTTTATCTTATTTCTATCAGAATACATGAATACCATTATATGATTTTGATTTAAAAGACATTTTTCCAGCAACTTGCATCAATTCTTTTCCCTCCGTTATTTAAGATTCTGACCCATCAATCATCATTGTTCATATTATAAGACAGTATCTATTTATCTATCTATTTGTGAAAACCATTATAGAATAAGGTTGGGCAATATACTGTTTTATTGGTACATGTATATTGTGATAAAATCATCAATGATTTTATCATATCTGACTTATTTAAAAATATTGAAAAACCAGTAAGTTGTGATAACCAATATTATAGCGATATGATTATTGTGTCCTACTATTGATGATAATATGCTATATGATACGACGACTAACTTGTATGGCATTCTTCTATCAATCTGATTAAAACACAAGTCCTAATTTGTTTTGTTTTTTATAGTTCAAAATTTGGTTTTGCTTGTTTTCATAACACTGTGATCTGTAAGAGTTGTTACATAACAGGCATAGTTGATGTGAGGAATTAACCAATAAAACAGTCTGTTACAGCGAGTTCTTGGCACTCTTTGAACGGAACTGTGGGTAAACCCCTAGAAAAGTCAACACTCATTGATTAATCAATGTCTGACGTCATGGGGTCAAAAGCCGTTCATATGACCCCTGACCTACCAGTACAACTGGTCAGATCTTCCTGTAGTGTAAGACATCCAAGGTATAAAAAAATTCCAAAATTTAGATCTGCATTTTGGCAATTCTATTGATAGAATTAAATTCATCAGCAAAGATAATATTATTAAGTACGAGCTGGTCTAAGAAAAATCTCCATCATGGTGTCTACCAGTTGACAAAGGTTCGCAAAAATAATTTGACATCAAGCGATGAGATGATTTTTGATCGATTATCGTCCAACCCTATTATATAAATTTCACATTTTGGGCTTATCATGTATGTAGACAATTACTAAGATGTTTATAGTTAAAATAGCTAAGTCTCTAACTCTATATTTGTGAGAACACAAATTATTTGTCAATTTAAAGCAACTTTAATGTTGTGATCTTACCGGGAAAAGATGGGTTTCTGATATCCAATATTTAAGACAAAATACCATAATGCATTTCAGTCCCAATAGCCACGAGGAACGAGGCTATACATTTTCCACAAATCATGTCAAACAGTGATGCCATTCTTATCTGAAGAGCATGCGCAATAAATACTATGTAGATTTCAAATACCAGACGATCGAAATTGCCATTCACTTGGGATTTCTTGCGTATTTCGCTGAACATTATTATTTGCGTTGTGACACATTTGTGTCAATTTCTAGGTCCCAAATATTAGCCATTTAGTTCGTTTAATTTTTTTTGTTGAAAATAATTGATCTATAATATACATCTTTGTTATGAATAAACTGTTTTGCTGTAAATATTAAAATAACACGTCACAGCATCCAGGCATCAACATTTTTCTGTAAATATGAGAGTGAGATAATTAAATCCATTATATGTGCAATGCAACAGACGAGACCTATAATATGTAGCAACAGACCCTATAATCTGCAGTGCTTGCATACGATAACTTGTAATGTTCTTTTTTACTGCATTTAAAAGGCAAGAATAGTAAACATATAAAGTAGTCTTATTAAAAAAAACACATGATTAAAACCAATTAGTCCTAACGGAAGTACATCTGAAGTTCTTTGTGATTTTAATCATTTAGATTACCATGTAAAGAATGGTTTTAAATTCTTATTTGGCAGGTATATGTGAGGTAGGGTATGAATAATACTTGTCATAAAGCACATCTGTAAAATGAAGTTGGATTTAACATCCTACTTTTCTGCGCAGACTGGGCTAATGAAGACAGATGCTCATCAGTAAAAGAGATAATGTCTGTGGCAGGTTCATCTTAACATTCAGTTTTAATTTAGGCACAAAGTGCTTTGTAAATGTAGATTGTCTGTACTTCTGCGGGCGGCTCGTAGGCTACTGTCTGTTACCTTACATCACAAACCACCCTTTCTTTTAGATTTCTTCAATAACTGTTCATTTTCGTTGAAACTGTTAAAAGGAATTTTATGTTTTATAAGCAGCATGGCTCTGTCTGTCATTGGTTCTCAATGATTGGAAATCAAACTCCATCTCCGCAAATACAACAAACCTAATCCCAATTCTTCCGAGTTTTGATTCCACGGACATAACAACATTAACGTCTGTCAACCGGAATTAATGGAAAACCAAGACTGAATGATTCTGATAAAATCGACCAACACTCATCACAACGCCTGACTCTAAACAAGGAGAATTAAGATGAAAGAGTTGACAAGCGATTTGTTAGGGTAAACTGTTTCTTGTTAAGGTAATAAAAACTGATTTATGGCACCAACAAAGACACTTCTCTTTCAACTCTTAAACTGTGGTGGTGCATCTTCAAAAACATTTTAACAGTGATAAATTATTATTTCTTTGTAAGGTTAGCTTGATCTTTGCACTAATGTTTTATTTTGGTTCAGAGATCCTGGTGTTCCTGGTGTTGATCACGAAATTTCTTTCAGCCTGGTTTCCGTTTTATCATTGGCCTGGCTTGGAACAGTGGGATAAAAACTTGTGTCCCTTGAACGCTGTTTAAAGATCCCCTTTTAGTTAGAAGTGCAAAAGCCTCAGAATTTGACAACTTGTATGACCTCAGTGACCTGTTTGCCTACTTGGAGACACTCTGTGAGTGTGTGTTTTGGTTCTTGGCAGGGGGGTTGGGATGGCCTAGTGGTCTAGAGTGTCGCACTTCGACCTCTAGATGGCCAGTCACCTCTGGCTTGCGGCTGTGGTTTCGATCCCTGGTGTGAGTGTATGTGGCATGGAGATAGGGGCGCCTTCTCAACCACGTGGGTTTCCTCCGGGCACTCTGGTTTCCTCCCACTGCTAAAGACCCCTACGTGCAAGCGAATTATTGAAATAAAATTGAACCAAAGGTTAGTTCCAAAATGACCTAGTTTGTGTCAAGTGGATGTTAAACCCCATTTCTCTCTCTCTCTCTCTCTCTGGTTCTTGGCAACCAAGGTTTGTTAAGTTCCTATAGTAAATGAAATAAAAATGTTTAATAAAAAATTTTTCCCCAAGATTGGAAGGAATTTGAGATAAACTTTAGTAGTGCATTACATCATTAAAGATGCGTTAACAGTATGTAAGATTTAGATAAAGAGCTGTCAAAAGTTCTCACTATAATGGTTTAAAAATGGATGATGAAAAATAGATATTTTAAAAATTTCAGTCAAATTACTTCTTTCTGTGCAAATTTATGGCTGTTTGGAGAACAAGTGACTCTTGATTGTCTATGCAACCACTGTTATACGATAGTGAAAAAAGCCTTGATTATTCATTCTTTAATTAAATTATTAACTGATGATCTTTTTTTCAATCCATTAAATATCAAGAGCATCTGATAATCTAGAGAGTTAATAATGAACTTGTCATGTTAATGAATTAATGATTTATTATTTGAGACCAAAAGAAAGACCTGCAATAGACAGATTTTGCTCTTACATAATGCATCTTTAATGAAATCTGTGTCTATTGTTTATCTCCATTTCTTTGAGATTATCAGCAATATGATTTACACTTTGATAGAAATACTCTTCAGCATTTAAGATTTATTGCACTTAAATTCATCTCGCTGGTAAAGATAACACTAGAGAAATATTATTACACTTCTAGTGTCAAGTTATGTAACAGAGAATGGCATTGGCTGTCAAGCGTAATTACTCCAATCAAAAGGTAGATAAGAACTGACAAGAGAAGCTGTTGGTTGTATCTTTATATTAGATCTTGGTAACCATAACGACCAGTAGTTCCATGAAGTTGTTTGGAGAAAGTTTAATTAATTTCCAATGAAGTTTGATACAGCTCTAGCAGCTGAATGGTGGTACCGTTAAGTGTTTAAGATAGCGATGTTCCTTTCGTTTAATAGAAAAAACTTGAGATAAAAAAAGACTAACACGCTTGATTATTTTTTTTTTTTGTAGGAGAGATAAGGTAGTTTAGTAGGTTAGAAATGACAAGAATTCTGTTTATAAAGCTTTGAGGGTGGATTATTAACATCAATCAGAATCTTGAAAATAGATGTTTTGAAAGAATAGAATTTTTATGGCTCTTTATATCAATTTCAAGAAGATCTGTGTGTTACCATTAAAAGCTAATTAGTAGTCATTGTTGTTGACTAATTGGATACTCAGCTTTTCCCAGGGCTTAAGATCTGGTATGGGGACGGAAGATCTGCGACCTGGACCAATGACCTTCATTATCGTGGCCTCAAATATTCACTGGGTCATGCTGGTTACTTTGATATCATATATAAGATAAGATAAGATTTTATTGCATCGAAACATCCATTGAGGACAGCATACAATATAAACATGTACATAAAATAAAACAATATAACAATTATAACTCAAGACACACAGTATTGCATACAAACCTCCCTTGAGGACAACATGTGGGGATGGATTGTGACAATGAAGCATGATGGCCAAATATATACACAGACATTTTTGGTTTTATTTAAATTATGTAGATTCTGGAGGTTAGTCATAGCCTTAATGTCCACGACCTCCATCTTGGGTAATATCTATTGTTTCCCACTTTATTTAGGCTAAACTGATTATGCATTCATATCGATTATTTATCAAAACCCAAGATATCCGGGCTTGGTTTCAATCAAATTTTATTCCATTTCTACAACCTTAACTCATCCACATTGTAGGGACTGGTGGTTTAGTGAAGTTTGATCTTGCAATGTAATTGTCCAGTAAAAATTTTGGTCTGTACCAAATCCACTATAGTTTACATGTGCTATAGAAAGCTAGTGAATAATGTTCTGCATGAAACTTGATATATCTTGTTGCATTAGTCATATTGTTCAATCTATCTTTGAGATGTCAGTGATAACCCAAGTTTCATGTATCTTTTTATTTCTCAACAAAGCTCAATTATATTGTACAGTCACTTTGATACAGATACTCAGCTTACATAAATTGGACTCCTTGGATTTGAAACAAGTTTTATGTATTTAAGTGGTATGATGATGTTTATCACATTATGATGACGTCCGTGTAACTTTATAATTTACTTCAATGTGGTGTTTACTGATTCTGTAATTCACTTTGGGGTGGGGGGGGGTGTCTGGTGGTCTAAGATGTGCTTGAAATCGTAAGGTTTGTACTTGGGTCAAGGAGTAGGATCGCCTGTCCAACGTTGTTGGTTTTCTCTGCATCCTTTAGTTTCCTCCCAAAATGCTAAAGACGGTGCTGCGATCTACTCTTTGGCCAGGTCATTGGTGCTACAATCTACTCTTATTTTAAATTGTCAGCTGTCTAATGATGATCTTTTACGTGCTGCAGATGTACAAAACCTTGGTTTTTCTATCCCATTCAAATAACTTTACTATCCCAGGACCACAGTCCTGCGCTGTTGACAGGCTGGAAAATCTTGAGGAACATTTTCAGCTAACATTAGGATCAAATGAGTTTTTGAGACAGCGCTATACTCACTGAGTCACTGTGGTTCCCTTCAAATGGAAATGCTATGGGTTATTTTCTTTGCCTAAAAAGTAGGATTATAATTTGAAAATTGGGTTTAATCTCCATGTGATCGCTTTTCCTGTATAATCCCATCTTCCTGAAGCAACTGTTGTGTGTTTTACAAAGTGAGACCATGCTATAATCCATGCTAGAGGGTGTTGTTTAGCAATAACATATGTTGTAAACTGTATGGTCACCAACAGCCTAATCCATGTCATCTGCTACATTCATTTTAATCCGGTTAGTAGGAGTATGTATTTTTATCCAGTAACGGTTTTGCTTCGGGTAAAATCTTTGCGAGCACGACCATAGTTTTGGAAAGTCAGTTACTCCAAAAGTCTAACAACAGACATTTCAGTGCCAAAAATATGTATAACATGTTCTTAACATAGTCAAATCTAGACAATTAGATAAAGATATACCATCTTGACATTGATGTTCATAGATGGAAGCAAATTATTCTTCAGCATTCTGGGGGATTGGGATAACAAATTGATAATTATAGGGACCACGGTAGACACTTGAATAAAATTTGAATGTAAATGAAGAACTGTACAAAGTGTTGTCCGCTTTAAGGTCATGTGTATGTAACAAATATTTTAGCAAACGTTGTGTTTTTTGTCAATGATAGATCAATAATATCCATCTTACTTTTATATCTGCCATTATTGTCAACTTAGATAACGTAATCACACATAATCTGATTCTAAATCGAAGAGCTAAGACACGCAAAATCTCAAGTCGTTAAAATCGTTATAACAAATATAATGGAACAATAACTGTTGGAAATAATCTCTCCTAAATTCACTGACGGAGTGATGGTCATTTTTATCGCATCGACTTGTCTTGTCGATCAATAAAGTTATTTGATTGGTTGATAGAATTATAGAAAGTGATATCGATGTAGAATAATGTCTGTTTGCTTGGTTTTATTAATGGTTTTATCTATAAGTCTTATCTTATTCATCTTTGCTACATTTTACTTCTTGGATCTTAAAGAATTGATTATTGATGCAAAACAGACATCTAATGGCTGCTTAATAATGAATGATTTCAAATTAATTGTACTATATTTAGATATTTTCGGAAAGTATCAAAATTTGGGAGGTTTTATTTGTATGAGAATAAGGTGTTATTCATGTTCTTCTGTCTCTGTTTGCATTATTTCACCCAAGGTTATTTCACTCAAGGGTTACAAATGTATTGAATACTATTGGTTGGCGTATGGGATTAAAGTGTTGCACAGGGCCCGAGTTCACAAAGCAATCTCAGACTTAAGTTGAGAATTTACTCAAAATTGTTTGCCATAGTTTAATTAAAATAAAGCCCTTTATAAAACTTTTGTATCAAATACATCAAGAACAAACCATGTGCAAAGATTTGTGTTTCTGGATCAAAGTTATGTCTCCTAAACTGTGACTGAAAGTTGAGTAAATTCTCAACTTAAGTCTGAGAATGCTTTGTGAACTCAGGGCCAGGTCTTTCTGTCCCCAATGTTCATCATTCAGTCAATCAAAATTACAATTACAGGATAAAAAAAATCAAAACCGAATTGTAATTTAAGAATCCAAGAACTGTGAAAGAATATGGCCTTATGATTAATGTACCTTGACCCATTGCTTTCAAATGTTTAGTATCTTCTGTTCTTGGTGAAAACTATATAACTATAATAGTGCAACTTGACCGCTTAATGATATCAAATTAATTGTGACTTGATATCAGTGATATTTAACACTGTTAAAATCTAGATTTGAATTATAAATCAAATTAAAAGTTTCTGTGCTTTTTAGCGTTTTTGGGAAAATACCGATTTTAATCCACTTTAAAATATACTCCAATTGATTATTTAACAGATTTAGTTAAAAAAATAATAAAAATATTGATGGTTTAGTAATCTTGCACCTCAGTTGGATTAAGAAGAAGCTCAGCAAACTATTTTAGCAATGATTATGAGAGTTTCCAACTTGTATAGACCCATATCCCGCCTTTTTTGTCTGCAGATTGGATGTGGAAAGTTTTGGTACATCATATCTGTAAATACTGTTCATGAAATTCAACCATTTTTATTCTGATGCTAATTTTTGATGTTCAGTTATCACAATATTTGTTGTTTGCAAGGGATTGATGTTCGTTCAAGGACTTGAAGTAATCTGTGTTTCCAGATTTTACTTCAAAAATTATTGCTATGAATCTAATGGAAAAATAAAATAATATTAAACTTTGTAAATACCTGTTTGATGAGCGTCTACTATTCTACAGAAGTCAATAATGAATTGATATTCGTCAGTAAATAAAATCTTTTATTTTTCTTGACCTTCACCTTTGATGAACATTGTTTACTGGTAGAAGTTCTAGAAGTACTGTTCAATATCACTATTTCAATGATCAGTCATCTAAAATTAATCCATTTAAGAGCGATGACATGTCTTTATATGCTAGAGGCAAGCCACAGAGATGTTCGTGTACAAAAATTATATCGGAAACCCATTCGTTGCCAGAAGCCAACCAATTTCCAAAATTGTTTCCCGTGTTTAATCCACAGAGAGAAAAGTCATTGGTTTCGATGTCTTCACGGTTTCTTCAAACATTAGTCCAACATTTTACTTAAATCACAGATTAAATAGGTTAAAACTATCTTTAAAGTTGTCTTTGAACTGATTATTCAGAAAGAGATATTTTACTGAATGTTTTTCAATTTCATATATTATAAAAGGTAAATCTCACAGGTTTTCAAACAATTTGCTTTTCCAGAACATCATCTATTAATAAACATGAAGTAGACAATATCAACATGAGTTTACCATCACCCTTGTCACTAGTCACAAACCTTTTAAAAATAATTACATTATTGTCCAAGATCTTTTTAAATATAATTATTCTCAAATCTTTTCTAAATTCTGGTGTGAAGTTCCTAAATGCTACTCATGGCAACGGTAGTTTAATGTCTAAATCATTTATAGAATTAAAGAAACATTAATGCATTATCCTGATGTTGTTGAAAAGGATCCGATGTATACCTTGCTCTTAAATGAGGTCAGAATTGTTCCTGTATCTCTAATCCAATGTTTAATGCACACTCAACTCTAATTCAGCTCAGAATCGTTTCACAATTTCTAATTCAATGTCAAATGCATGCCCTATTCTAATTGAGCTCAGAATTTGTTAATGAATTTCTGATCTATTGTTGAATGCCCGAAAAATGTGGGTCGAATGTACCTATCTCTAATATGGTAATTTCAATAGCTTTAATAACATTACTGCAAGCCATCCAATAATAATTCTTACAGAATTCTTCCATTATCAGTTCTCAGTACAAACGTATAAGTTACAGTATATTGTTACTAGAACATGGTAGTGTTAATGTCAGAACAACTTTGATCCTATAATCAATATAATTGATATCAAGGAACTTGTTAATTTAGGTCAAAGCTAGGAGCAATTTGATAAGAAATGGTAATTTATTAAGAACAATATGGTAATCTAATAATATAATGATTTAATCTCAGGGACTATAGGTCCTTAATTACCGTTCAACCTCATCAAAGGGGTTATTCAGATTGTAGAATCTTATATTGTATACAGTTTAATTAATTGATCTAGTGTCTTAATTATATATTGGACAGACCTATTAAGTCATATTTTCAATTAGCTAATAAAGAAGCGAAAAACTGAAAGGTTGGTTGGGTGTCCAAAGGGTTTAATGAGTGCGTGTTATGTTATAAGGTCTGGCATTGAGTCAAGTGGCTTGGTTTTGATTCCATGTTTGAGTGTGACAAGGAGTAGGGTCGCCTGTCCAACCTCGTGGGTTTCTCCATGTTCTCTGGCTTTTATTGAAATAAATTGATCCATATGTTATCCCAATATGACCTAGATTGTGTTGATTGGAAGTTAAACCCCATTACTTCAAATGAAGTAAATGAATCCAAGGGGCTAGCAGTAAGGGTCGACTGCGTTGTACAGTCCTAGACCTGTAATAATACAGGATTCACTCAAAATGAAAAGAAATTGTATAACTGTAAAGATAAGATAAGATTTTATTGTGTCGAAACATCCATTGAGGACAACATGCAATGAACATGTACATAAAATGATAACAATATGACAATTATATCACAAGACACACAGTATTGCATAGGAACCTCCGTTGAGGACAACATACAATATACAAAATATTAAATACAAGAGCAAAAAATTGGACGGATACAAAAATATGGATGGACATAAATTCAGAGCACTAATAAATAGTATAAAACCTGCATACGAAACAAAACATACAAAGTATTAGATCACATAATTCGACAGTAGAAGACCCACATACATGTACAGGGTATGCCGACTGAAATCTCAAGAAACATAGGTAGTCATGAACAGCAGGAAAACAAACTGCATGAAACAAAACACAGACAATACTGAAAATCAAAATCAAATTACCCAGCTGCTATTCTTAAACTGAAATGTCAGGCAACATCACTCTATAATAGATGAGTATTAAACATTACTGCTGTAGTATAACAAATGAATAGAGAATTATGGCTATTTATGAAGAGAGTTGTAGGACCGATAAAAGTTGGTGTTAACAATGCAAATAAAATTTAATGTTGTTTAACATAACATCTTACTGTTCTTCTTTGACTGAGTTAATGAAAACATGCATACACCATACAGTAGGCTATGAAGGAAATTTTAATCGAACAGAGGCACTAATTCCAACTGCCAAGGGATTGTTTATGTGAATGCCAATCCTGATGAACTTTTAGAGCCAACACCCAGATTGAAGATGGGACCTCCAGGTTAGCAGCTCCTCTCTAAATAGTAGATCTTGGTCTTACTAAGATGGAATCCTAGGACACAAATTTGATAAATTATAATTATATAATTATTTTTGAAGATGAAAACCAACTGACGGAAAAAAAAGGTTAAAATTTAAAAACCTGGCAAATATAGTTTGTTTACAGAAACTGTAGTCCTTTTCCTGTCTTATAAACCACATTTAATCATTTCTTGAGATTAAAGCTTTGGGGTTCAGAACCAGTTTTGATTAATTTTTAAATTGAAATATATCTATAGCAGCTGTTATAACAAGTAACTAGTAGGTGTTATATAGTAACATTTTTAAAATGAAAGGCTTGAGGATCCACACAGCTACTCAAGGCCAGCATCATTTTTTATGGGGCTAGTAGAGGTTTCAGAAGTTTATATTGACTCTACAGTGAAGAGATAGTAAGCCACACCGAAGAGGAAGGAGTGCCCAGTAAACAGAGATGGGTGTTTAAAGGGGAGTGCACACTAAAGAGGTGTACACAATGGAAATAGAGGGGCAAAAATGGAAATACAGGGGCACATAATAAAAGCTTTTGGGTAAACAATGGAAATAGAGGGGCACACTGATGGATTAACAATGGAAATAGAGGGGTGAACATTAAAAATAGACAATGAAATAGAAGTGCACACAATAAAAATTGAGGACTCGCATGCGAAAAGAGAGAGGTGCCCTGTAAAACAGCATAATAGAAACTTCTAATAATAACTGAGTACATAAGAATAATGGGGTATGCAAATGTCACCCTCCTTCTAGATCAGCGCTAGCATCAAATAAACTACTGTCATTTACCATTTTACTGTTTCAGTGGAATTATAAAACACATTACAAGCCGTAGGAGATCAGACATAATCTTCTCCGTGTAATCAGACATTTTTTATGTCCTCTACAAGGAGTTCGAATATTCTCACGAAGTTTTTGTGAGAAAGTTATATGTCTTCATTTCGTCACAAACAGTAGAATTTTTAGTTTACCTTTTGTTGTAAATGAGACTAAACGAGACGTATAATAACAGTTAAAAAGCCTCCACATTTGCGTTTCAATTTCCTTTCTTTTGTAAATGCTGTCTGGTTATTTGAGATTTTCTAGGAGATACACAGGATATTTTCTAGTCTTGCCTGCAGGTTTTTAAAGCAGCTGTCAAAGATTTTGAAAACATTTAATACATTGACGTATGTGGCTATAGATAGGCAAATTAAATGTCAGCATTTAAAGAAATCTCATGATTTTTATTTCTAACAGTTTCAGTTTAAAATGTTGAGCCATTATAATGATGAATGGTTTAACCATCATTATAACTCAAATAAACAAAATGTGGTTTAACACCCTACTTTTTAACACCAACTGGGCACAACAGAAAAGTAGGATGTTAATGGTTAAACCTGGTCATATTCCAGTAGACATAGTACCTTGACTTTTCTTCCCATCCAGAAAACTAAACCTTTTTCCTTCATTCCTGCACAACTGACAAGATCAGACCGGGCAGAAAATCACAAGGATCACTCCCTGGACCGCACTTTTAACTCAAATAAGGATTCATCTGCACTTGTGTGACCTTGGAGACATATTCTATCCAGGCGTAAATAAAGCATGTAGCAACTAAATGAAAACTAATGGTCACACAAGATAATTTGACTATTTTAATATTTTGCATAATTTGGTGTTTAATGCCCCAAAACAGCATTCTTTACATTGATTGATTTCGTTATGTAAGTGAAAAATAAATTTACCTAACACCCAAATGAGAGTGGGTTGAATGCCCTCCCCCCCCCCCGAACCTTGAACCCGAACCCGAACCCCATCCTTATTCTCACCCTCACCCTCCTTATCCTTATCCTTAATAACAATAGTTCATTTGAATTTAAGATAGTTAGATATTGCTAACCGCTTTTCAACACAAATGTAAACAGTTTTATTCACTAACATATATATAGAGACCTTTTTATTCGGGATTGTTCCTTTAATAAACAAAACAATGATCCCTTGTGATATTAATAATGTTTAAAATGATGGGTTTTTATTAAAAATAATCTACAGTAGACTATACATCTTATAAAGACAGACAATCACATATTATAACACAGTAGACTAGTAGATAATATCACAATCCATTATTGCCTTAAACTGTATTTATAACATAAACACCAGGAATCAGACCACTTACTTTTATTAACATCTACAACTTAATGCCCTTCAAATTACTTGTGGTTACAGCATTATCTCCATCTCTTTGGAATCTGTTCACTGCTGACTATCTACCAATCTTGAAATCCCCTCTTTTGGAATGTCTACACTGCATTTTCTGTGTCAAATTATCATTTTTTTTAACAAACCCTGTAATAAAAAGCCAATCTGAAATCTAATGTGGGCACATAAATCAGTTTAGAAGGAATTGGTTTGATCCATATCACAGACAAGGCTTTTTTTCTACGCTGGTCTATTATCATTAAGGCAATCTAAATAGGTTGACTTGTAATTGTTGGCTTCAGCAGTTTCAAGTGGAGAGAAAAATTGGGTTTATTGTCCACTCGACACAAACTGGGTCATTCGGGAGAAAACCCACATGGTTGGACAGGCTATCTTACTCATGTCACGTACAAGCGGAGATTCAAAACAACACCACATGACTCAATGACAGACCTTTTGATGCAATACACAAGTGTTAACCATGTGGCCACCCAACACCTTTAGCATGTGCATAATTAATTAGAACAGTTCAGCTTGTTTTGCTTATATATTGTGTGTAACATTGCACTATCTTGGATCAAAAACGTTTGTGTTTTTAAATTAGCTATAAATGGCCGTTTGAACTGTGTATTTTTAACAATTAAGAGAATTATAGGCTCTTGATAATCTTGTCATCTTAATGAAACAGAAGAACAGGATGATTTATTGACTTCATTCATAGGTTAATGAAGAATAAGGCTATAATAGAACCATGATTCAAATTATAATCTTATTAATTTCAGTTCCAGGCAAATTAGGCGTTTTCGATAGCCTGTTTTAAGTGCCGTCACCCTGTTTACAACTGTCACTCGACTGTAATATACAGGGTTTATAACCCTTAATGACAGTGACATGACGTCAATTATTGGACAATTTATGACAGTGAGTCATTAAGTGTGTAAAATTGGGTAGTTTTATGACACTTGGAGATTTGAATTAGTCTGTTTCGAAATTGTGCGAGTTTTTATTGTAACTGATTAAATGGTTGGCCTGTTATTAACAAATAATATAAGAGAATATTTGTAAATATAATGGTACTGTATTAAAAGAATTTTAAGTACACATTTGTGTTTAACATACTGTGACATTAGGTATTAGCTAATATAGGGTCCTATCTAGCAAGATGGAGTCATAAAATACTGTTTTAAGAAGTAGCTTATTTTTTTTTTATCATAAACATATAGTAACAGATAGCTTTATGGATAACCTTCATTTGGTTTATTAATGTTTCAATGAGGGTACTCTCACTGTTATCAAGTAATGATACAATCCAACATATTGCAGAAGTTTATAAGTATATTGATATAAATAAACATAGTAGATAGTAAGTATAGATTGAAATGAGGGTTAACATCCTACTTTTCTACACTATCTAGGCTATGGTAGTGAAGATATTTTTTTGTCCCATTCAAACAACTACACACAATTCCTGCACTACTGATAATAGGAATTAGCAATTTTCTTGGCTAAAAGACTAATATCAAAGCATAAGTACAATTTAGCTCTCCTGAATTTAAGAAAATGTTGAATTACTATTGCAACATAATTAAGAATAGTTTTTTTAAAGGAGCTTTTTTCTAATTTTTGAAATTGTCAGAAGACTTTTGTAAACGTGAATGGCTGCCACAATGCTGTCTCACACATTTGGAAAATATGGGTTCTTTTTCTGCTTAGCCCAGTTGATATGAAACCATAAATTAGTTGTCTTGATTTTAAAATCCTTTATTGAGTCAGATATCATAAAATTAGACGACACTACTGCTATTACTGGTAAATGTATTTCAATTTAGGGGTTTTTTTTTGAATAGCAACCTGCAAAATGGTTGCTATCTACTAAATGTAGATGATCTGATGTCCAAGAATCTTTTTTAAAACTTCAGATTGGCATTAAGCTGTCAGAAATCTTTGGAGGCTGTACATTATGCGAATACAGCTGAGTAGAATTACCTTGAAGATGTGTTTTGAATTTTATTGCATTAAATTATTTGTTTATTTTTGCAATGTCTGATCAAAGTAATTGTTTATTTTTCAGACTATGGCTGTTTTAAATCCGTTAAAATCAGCTGATCATACCATCATGCAAGATACAGATTTAGCTGGTCCTCTCGTCTTCTGTTTAGCATTTGGTGCATCTCTTATGTTGGTGAGTAAATTGTGATTATTAAGGTAATGATGCATCATTTGTATTTTTAGATAAAATGTCCAATTTCCATGCTAATAATATGTACTCAGATTGAATACATTATGTAAGAGATAAATCTGCCTATTGCAGATCTGTCTTGGCTTCAAATGTTATATAAATTTTACCAATTAGACATTTATTAACATGAGAAGCCCATAATCAACTATCTAAACCTAGACCATTGGATGGCCAAGATTTAAACATCAACAAGATTTAAAAACTATACTGTATGAAATGGACAATGAAGGCTAAGTCTTTGTCGTACTATTGCTACGATAACGAACGATCTATGCTTTCAGCAGATAAATTTATTGGCATAAGGTACACCTACTACTAGAATAATTTCTGATCTGGGAACAAAATCAGGATGGATGGAAATCATCCATTATGAATCATAACCCCCGCCCACTGTTCAGCATCACAGGATAAAAATTAATTGAATTTCTCTAATTGTATTATTTCAGTCTGGTAAACTGCACTTTGGTTATATATATGGTATTGGTGTAGTGGGATGTTTAGCTATGTATATGTTGTTAAATCTGATGAGTATGACTGGAGTATCAGTTGGATGTATTACAAGTGTTCTAGGCTACTGTTTATTACCCATGATTGTCTTGTCTTTTTTCTCGGTTATCATGTCTCTACAGTAAGTGTTGACCTACTGTGGTCAGACCATTTACACTTTTTTACTACAGTAATATTAGTCTACTGTTGTCATATCTATACAGTAAGCAGTAGTCTACTGTTGTCATGTCTCTACAGTAAGTATTGGCCTACAGTTAATATTGGCGGTCACATTTATGTGGGCTGAGTATTGATGGTCACATTTACGTGGCCTGAACAATATTGTTAAGAGATGGTTCTTTAGATCTTTACTTCATACGGGGGTTTGGGATGGCCTAGTGGTCTAGAGTGCCGCACTTCGACCTCTAGTTGGACGGTCACCTCTGGCTTGCGGCTGCGGTTTCGATCCCTGGTGTGAGCGTATGTGGCATGGAGATAGGGGCGCCTTCTCAACCTCGTGGGTTTCCTCCGGGCACTCCGGTTTCCTCCCACTGCTAAAGACCCCTATGCGCAAGCGAATTATTGAATGACCTAGTTTGGTGTTGAGCAAATTATTGAAATAAATTAAACCATGTGTTAGTCCCGAAATGACCTAGTTTGGTGTTGAGTGGACGTTAAACCCCATTTCTCTTTACTTCATACATCATGGTCAGAAACTAAAAAGGGGTTCACTAGCTCACTATCCAAGAGGTTATGGGTTCGACCACATTGTTGGCAGAGAAAAGTTTCCTCCCCAGTATAAGTTGCGCAGAAACGAGAGCATGCTGGGGAAAAAATTCTTGTCTTGTACTGATACGAGTTACACAGCAAGATGCAAGGTATATTTTCTGTCTCCAGAACACCTGATACCATTTCCCACACAACTCAAAACTCACCACCCGCTTGACTCACTTGTTTCTGATGTTGGCCACTTTGAAAGTTTATGCAGTTTTTTAATGCTCATGTTTTTGCTAAAATCATCCCAAATTTCATGGTGGCGTTATTTTTATTTTCAGAGGTGTTGTGGGAATGGTGTTTACGATAGCAACTGTTTTATGGTGCAGCATATCAGCGTCTAAATTATTTGTCTCTGCCCTTGCTATGGATAAACAACAATTACTTGTAGCCTACCCTTGTGCTCTGGTTTATGGTGTTTTCGCTCTCTTAACTGTCTTCTGATTGCTGATTGGATAAGGAATATTGGACATGTACTAAATGGAAGGTGGTGATGATTTATCAGATCTCTTTACATAATACACAAAACTCAACTCATATTTTACTCAATACACAAAATTCAACTCACATTTTACAGTAAATTGTCATTACATATATGTCCACATTGTTCTTATTTTGATATTTATAACATTTCGTTTTGGCCAGAGAAATGTATTCACCTCTCACTATCAAGTAATTTGAAAGGAAGGATAGGCAATTCAAAAAGGTAGAATATAACATTAAGTTTTGATCAGAGGAATGTATTCACCACTATCAGTTAATTTGAAAGGATGGAAGTCTTTACAAGTTATGAACAGAATTAATTCTTAAAATCAGGAAATATATATTGCAACAGTGTAGATATTTTCAGCCAGCTTAAAATATGCTATTGTTTGTATTTTAGATATAGATCTGTTTGAAGGGTAATATTTATATTAAACAATGAGTTATATGAAGTAACCTTTTCTCAATTACTACTATTCTTAATCTGGATACAATTTTTACAAGATTTAAAGCATGATTGCTAAATTACTCTTAGACATGTAAAACTAGAGGAAACAAGCCTGTGGTACAATAAGGTGTAAAGTCTGGGGCTTAGCTTTGAGTTTAGGATAATTTTAATGTAAAAATCAACAATATTTTATTATGTGTACATCTCGTCATATTCTGTCTTCAAACATTTTAATAAAATTACATCAAAATATCATTTGTTATTTCTTCAACTCAAGCTTTCCCCTTTGGAAATTGGTTGTGTGAGGGGACACAACTCCCATTTGGTTAATATTTATCTGAATGTATGATAGCAAATGAAATGATATGAAAAGGGAGTTTAACGTCCTACTGTTCTGCTCCTAATGAAGACGGGCATACACCATACAGTGTGCTATGAGAGAAATTTTGCCTGGGCAGCGGCACTACAGCCTACTCTTCCAACTGTCATGCCCATGTGTAGAAGGGAACTCCTTTTTTATCCCATCCAAATGACTAGACCTGCATCACTGGCATGTGGGAAACCACACCCGAATAAACTTTGTCTGCCAATGTAAAGATCGAACACTCGCCCTCCAGACTAATGAGCCAGCATCTTAGCCACTGTGATCCACATTTAGTATATCACATGTTTATCACTGTAGTGCATAGAATAATATGTCCATTTATGTAACAGCAAATCAACAAAATGTGTTCATTGTGCATAAGGGGGGTTGGGATGGCCTAGTGGTCTAGAGTGCCGCGCTTCGACTTCTAGCTGGCCGGTCACCTCTGGCTTGCGGCTGTGGTTTCGAGCCCTGTTGTGAGCGTATGTGGCATGGAGATAGGGGCGCCTTCTCAACCTCGTGGGTTTCCTCCGGGCACTCCGGTTTCCTCCCACTGCTAAAGACCCCTATGCGCAAGCGAATTATTGAAATAAAAATTGAACCATGTTAGTCCCGAAATGACCTAGTTTGTGTTGAGTGGACGTTAAACCCCATTTCTCTCTCTCTCTCATTGTGCATAATTACAAATCTTAACATCAGGTGTCAGATGTCACTTTCAGTGAGTTGATTGTTTGATGATATCCATAAGTTCACCCTAAATGAAGTACGATACAAACCACTTAAGACAGGCCATATGATATGGTGTGGCATGAAGTTCAACATTTCAGTCATTATAAGACTTAGTAGAGAGAGAGAAATGGGGTTTAACGTCCACTCGACACAAACTAGGTCATTTTGGGACTAACATATGGTTTAATTTTATTTCAATAATTTTCTTGCGCGTTGATTCTTTAGCAGTGGGAGGAAAGCGGAGTGCCCGATGGCACCCATATCTCCATGCCACATACACTCACACCAAGGCTCGAACCACAGCTGCAAGCCAGAGGTGACCGGTCAGCTAGAGGTCGAAGCGCGGCACTCTAGATCACTAGGCCATCCCAACCCCCCATAAGACTTGGTAACAGTGGTGTTTTTATTGCTGTTATTACATGTACAAGGTGTGTTGAAGTTTTTGCCTAACTGCGACGTTTCAACCAAATTATTTATCAACTGCAAATGGATCTTGATGTTATTTTGTGATGATTTCCATTTACATACGTGGGTTGGGCGGCCGAATGGTTAATATGTTCACAAGGTCAGTCATTAAGCCAAGTGGTGTGGTTTAGACTGATTCCCTGCTGGAATGTGATGAGGACTAGCGTTGCCTTCCAACCTTTTGTAGGTTTTATACAGGTTGTCCAGTTTTCTACCACTGATAAAGACAACTACACGCAAGAGAATTATTGAAATAAAATTGACTACCTGATAAACACAATTTGACATCTTAGTACATGTATTGTTGAAACAAGCATTGCACTTTGATGTCATAGAAGACTGAATATTTAACAATGTTCAGAATGTGCTCCATAACCATGTTTATCCCTGATAGGAAATTCAAGTTAATTAATGTGGTGTTCGACACAGCATCTGGCACTTTCCAACCTCCTTAAATTAGACCCCCTCTTCTTTTAGTGGAGTTGATTGTTGGTCACAATGAAAGAAATGATGAAAGAAATGTGTTTAATGTCCTACTTTTCTACATGAATCTTGGTTAAGGAAAACAGGCCTACACCATGCAGTGTGCTATCGCAGAGATTTTGCCTGGATATTGGAGACTACCATAACCCAGGAAGCGTTGTCTGCTGCAATGCCCATCTCTATATCATAAAATCTTGTAAACAACAAACAACATTATAAATTCCAACTGTCAAGTTTTTTTTTACGGGCATGCCAACAAGACTTTGGTTTTCTATCACATCCAAAATGACAACTCCTTTCCATGCCCAACTGTCGGTTTGTGCCGCACCACTGTGCTGAAAAATCCTGGGAACATTCTTGATCAACCCAAGGATAGAACCCTAGGCTAGACTTGCTGGTTAGTGAGCCAGCTCCTTAAACACTAAGTCGATAAATTCCGTGCAGCCGAAAAATCCTAATCCTAAAATAAATTTAATAACCCCAATAAACAAATCTAGCAATATTTCTGAATGGCATAAAATTTTCATACTTAAAACAATCTTGATTAACAGATACACTGACAAATCTTTGCCTCCCCATTAAGAATAAAAGTATACATTATGTATTTTGATTGTTTTTGGCAATTTATTGCTTTAATATCTACATGTAACATATAGTTATATCATATATACACAGAAGAGGAGAGATTTTACATAGAAAATACAACAGATAGACAGAAGGGGAGGTAACTAACATATACTAGACAGTAAGGGGAGATAACTAATATATACCTATAATAATTTCTAATTCACATTATTTATAGTAAATTACTATGATTGGTTATGTATACATATATTTCATTTTAACAATTAGTCCATTTTAACAAGTAAGCTTATACAATTATTATTGAATAAATACTTCATTAGCATTTACATGTAACCAGTAATATAGGCATAAAGAATAGAAGACATTTTTTTTGTATTTATGAAATAAGGAATATGTTGGATCTGCAAATAAATTGGTATAGCCTACATACATTAACTGACACTGGAGACCAATACTGAGATTCAAAGAATATTTAATGCCTTATAATTCTGTTTACTGAACACATTGAAGTATATTAGTATACATGAGGTACATGTAAAGATGACTTGAGTAGTTAAATATTATTTTATATTTTTTTTTAGCACCATTGAGATATACAAAAATAAAGGATGACATATTTACAGAAATTAACATAATAAGAACATAAAGTCACAACCACACATGAATTGGGTTTTTTATCAGACAATTATTTGTTTACATTTTTTAATCTACATGATTTACAAACAGAAGTTTATACAAAAGAGAAAAGAATTGTATACGGTTGATAGAACATTAGAACATATAATGATGAAAGAATGTCTGGTTGATATTTACAATAAAACTTTTCATGCACAAATAAAACAATAGCTCTCATCCCTATTCAGGAGATGACCCCTTTCATATATAAATATTTCATAAGTCACATGATCATCACAATCATTGGTTTGGGTGGTCAAGATTGAGATCGCTTTTATCTGAACGACAAGATTAAATTAAAAGCAGAAACACAAACACCAAAGTTAGTCAAAGAAAAAAATATTCTTCGATTAAGATACTATTTTGTCAATTGAAGAAAAAAAATTTCCAACCCATTTCTGACTATGATTATAAATTATAACTACAAAATAAAATAAATTAAAATGAATAAAAAATTGATTTCGATGACCACTAAAAGTTGAAATTAAAAAGAATATAGGAGAAATATGAAGCGTTATACACCAGTCTGCATGAAGTGATTCAATATACCAAGTGGCCTCCTTTTCCCCTGAAAAATAAAAGCAGAAAAATAAACATATGGAATATGGAACAAAAATACAATATCTCATTATGTTCTCTTGGAATTCTAATTTTAAGATTGTTTATCGCCATCGGTGAACTGAAATGTTGTAATTCTAGTGTTCAATTAAACATCAAATCAAAATAGTATTATTGGACTTCAGATCTGTGTCATATGAAACTCATTTACATCTTATTCCTATACATAACTCGTGCCACATCTACAGGCAACATGGCCAATTGGGAACAATGTTTGGTATAAGCAGTTTTCATGACAAAAGTCACAAGGAATGTGTTTCAGTTATTAGCCACAAGGCAAATCTTAGTTCTCATACGAAATGCTTATTTTGCTTACTGAATATTCAAATTCATAAATCAAAGATTTCATTCGATTAAAATGAGCAATGGTTTGACTATTTTGGGGGCATGAATATCAAATCAATATATTGATAAACATTGGTCAGCCGTCTACCATGAACAATAAACAAAACTTTTTAAAAACACAGACATAAGACAATAATTCACAATACTGGTGCATGTATTTTAACAAATATTCTTTATAAATTAAATGGCTGTCAAATAGTAGACAGGTGTGATACAAAGTGTTAAGGTGAATCAAAATCTATAACAACATATAATATGTGCACAGTGTAAACAGTTTAAACTTGATAATATCACTGAGAGAAATGGGATTTAAGAGAGAGAGAGAAATGGGGTTTAACGTCCACTCGACACAAATTAGGTCATTTTTGGACTAACATAGTTTCAATTTTATGTCAATAATTTGCTTGCGCGTAGGGGTCTTTAGCAGTGGGAGGAAACCAGAGTGCCCGGGGGAGAAACCCACGAGGTTGAGAAGGCACTCCTAACTCCATGCCACATATGCTCACACCAGGGATCGAAACCACAGCCGCAAGCCAGATGTGACCGGCCAGCTAGAGGTCAAAGCACGGCACTCTAGACCACTAAGTCATCCCACCTCTCCATGAAATGGGATTTAACGTCCTCTCGATACACACATACTTAATGGTATACATAAGGTACAATTTTATTGGGAGGAAACCAGAGGGCCTGGAGAAAACCCACGAGGTTGTGCAGGCAACCCTACTTTTATTGTCATTTACAAGTTTGGGATCGAAACCATGTCATTTGAAACAGTGACAGATCTTGTGATCTAAAGTGTACACATTAGACCACTTGACCATCCTACAAATATCAAAATATTTTTCAAATTGTAATGTTGAAGTAAATAAAAGTGAATCTGAATCTGTGTGCATCCCCAACACTAAACAGAACAAAACTTAGCAAGTGCTAAAACTCAAAATAAGACAGAAGGCAATTCAACACGATGTGCATGTCCTTTTTATTAAATCCCCAACAGTGAAATAATCACTAAAGTCAAACTGTGAAAACCTGTCAAAACTCAACTGATGTTATAAGGATTAATTATTTATGTTAATTAATCTCACCTAATTATCACAGCTTAACGATGATATTTGTTATACTTTTTCTGTTTTTACAAAAATTAGAAATCAACAGACAAAATAGGACTTGAGTTTATTGTGTGGCCAGAAAATACACTTAACATCAACTATTTAACAAAAAAATTTAACGTTGACTGTCTTAATATTATTGTTCAATACCGGTATACAAATTTTAGCACTAGTAATATTCAATAGGCAAAAATGAAATTCCATTGACATAGAAATCAAAGAAATTTATCATCTACGCTTACATATGGTATCAATTCCTGTAAAGAGGTAGTAAAATTTTGCCCAGACAGCGGCACATACACTTGTTTAATTTCTAACTCTCAACAACTGACTATGCCTCAGATTATTGTGCCACCCAAACAACTGGACACACAAATATCATAAAACAAATGCATATAAATATATTTCTATTTTTTTTAATTCTTGAAGGGATCATCAATAATCGAGCAAAAAGACAGCCATTGTTTAAAATATATAGACAAGTTTTATTGTAAACATCTACCAGTACATTTGGTTCAATATTGTTAATACATGGTACTTTTAAACTCACTCAGGAAATACTTTTCGTGGAGTTCGAAGCTTCAAGAAAAAATTACTAACTTTTTTTACTGGAGTTTTTTTCTCTGAGCTCATTAATGCCTTGAATGTTTTTGAAGAATTTTTAACAGGCGTAAAATTCCCAGCCCTCTTAATCTCTTCAATTTTGCTCCTATGTTTTTTTGTAGGAGTAAAACACCCGGTAAGGTTTATATGATGTTTTTTAGGTGATTTACTATCTGTTATTTTAAGATTCTCCGAAAGCCTTTTCGCTAAATGATCCGTGGCTAAATCATCTAAAAAGGATTTGGGTACAGCTGTAGGTACAGAGGATATTTTTTTGACATTTCCTGTCTCAAAGATTTGAATTAGGCGACTGACCTGTTTGGCTGGCGACTGTTTAGCTTCTGTCTTTTCAGTTTTCACGAATCCAGTCTGTCGCGTTAAACGTTTTGGAAGTCGGGTTTTGGGTGAGAAACCGATGCTGAATGCAATACTGTCTCTAGCACTTTTCTGAAAGAAAAAGATAAAATTATTCTAGTGATAAATATTTGGTCAATTAAATAAACAATCAGCTTGAACTAAAAATATATTGGGGTTTAACAACCTACTTATCTGCATCAACAAGGCTAATAAAAACAGGCATACAACAAAGTGATGGGTGGCTTCTCTTGAAAATAGGCATACGACATACAGTGTTATATGTGGGAAATTACAGTGATGGGTGGCTCCTGTCTAATGGGGATTTGAACCCACGACCTTCATTAGGGAGGGAAACACATGATTTAGGCCACAGTTAGAGACATTGAAGTTCATACAGTGGGAAGGCAAGTATTAAATAGGTCTGATACTTGATTGAATGTTATGGAATTCAATTCTAAACAAGAAATGAATGCATCATGAAATTAACTTTGTGGTGTAGCAGGTGATCTATGTTACGAAGGGTAAAAACATTCTTGGCACTCCCTCAGGGTTAGTCTTTATTTAGGAGTATTTTTAATTTGGTTAGTGATTGCTCACCTTCTTTTCTTTGGGTGAAGCTTTAGGGGTTTTCTTTTTAGGGGTTTTTGTGTCTTTCTTCGTACGTCCACGGGGGGTTCTGGGTGATTTTGATTTATGCTGTGGTGATTTACTGTTAGGTCGAGCTCCGGGTGTCGGAGGTCCAGGTTTATGGTAAATAGTACTTCCATGACGAGCCTAGAAATATACATTGTGCTTAATTCAACGTATTTGACTGATTATTATCTAGATTGTGTTACTATTAAATATAATAATATACCCTTTTATCCAGACTGTTGTTATATTACTGTCAAAGATATACTCTTTTATCCAGCCTGATGTTGTTATACTGTCAAAAATTTACTTATCTACACTTATAAATATTACACTGTCAAAAATACATGTATATTACGGCTTAATCCAGATTTTCATTTTACAACCAAGAACATACTCCATTTTCTTTAAAAACAGACTTTTGTTATTTACGGTTCATGCATTACGTAGATATGTATGGAAAATGGTGGGATTTGGGGAATTGGACCAGAAATAAAACTAGAAGAGGCCATGTTAATCTACTGATCATTATTTGACTTTGTTGAGGGATTTTGGATCACATGCACACTACAACATTGTGAAATTGAACTGGAAATTTGACCCGACATTTTTCCTTGCCAGTCCCTTTGCCTGTGTAACTGTAGCATATATCGTCATTAATTTGAATGAGTAATTCATGCATCTGTCACTAATTTGAATGAGCGTCAGACACTCATAGTCATATAAAATATACTGACCTGTTTACTTGTATCAACCATCGTGTTATCATGCTCAAGTTCCCATTTCTCAGTTTTACGTTTTCTACCAGACATGGAACCACTGTCCGAAGATTGACTTTCACGTAAATTCTCATCATTCATTTCATCCAGTTTTACAGTCTGTGTCTCCACGGGATACGATGACTTCATGTGAGGAAGACATAGCGTATTCCTACGCTGTAGTTCACTCAATCTGTTCCACTCGTAATCGTCAAACGGTTCGTCTTCACATGAAAACAAGTTACCAGTTCCATCTACAAAACAATTAATTTTTCAGATTACAAAACGAAATGGTATGGGGTTTAACCACCCACTTTTCTTCTCCCACAGAACACGTCATGCAGTGTGCAATGAGGAAATTTTAACCAAATAGCATCACTATTTAAACTGTCAAAGGTTCTTTTACGTGCACACAGGACCCCAGTTTATCGTCCCAGTTAAACGACTATACGTTGTCCCTTGCCAGACCTTCCATCCTACACCACTGTCAGTTTCCAGTTTTATGATACCAGTCTAATTTGATTCCCCACTGAAACTTATCTCGACAACATTTCTTGCACAGCCAACTCCCAAAATAATAAGAGAAAAAAGAAGGGCTAAATAATTACCGATACACCTTGCCCAAGGCAACAGTGCTAATTAATAACTGTAGATCTATAAACCTCATTAATCCTTTACCGAATTCTTAAATCAGCTGAATAATTCTAGCCTTTTTACTGTAGACAATGCATACTTTGACCTATTAAAACACTTTTCCCCCTATGATAGTTTTATGACTTTGCTGTGATCTTTTCTTTCTACCATTTACAATGAATTGCCTACAGTTGCAGTTACACATCAATGTAAACATGAAGTTATAAATGTATAAATACTTACGTGGTACAGCTAACATAGACTGTCGTGACGATCTACTATCACTTGATCGACTACGTAAAGTCATGTGACTAGCAAGAGACGTCGTAGATTTACGACTATCTAGTGTACTTGTTGAACTGAAAAATAAATATAAAATGTTTTATGACCTCTGATCATATATTATATAGTTTTTAACATCTGGCCATTTGCAAATTGTTTTACAAAGAAAGAGTATAGTAGTCTTCTCTATGCTAATCCTTATCAAACCGTCACTCCATTAAAAAAACCAATAAAGCTTTGCCGCCAACAAACGATTATGAAATAATAAATATGGCGACCTGAAACTTAAAATAGAAAGTAACGTACGACCAATACTTATGTAAGGATTGTACCAACCTTGCTAATGAAAGTAAACTAAATCTTCGACTCTCTGTATCTGTCAACGCAAACGACGGTTTACTACTGGTTGAACTAATGTTATGTGACTTAATTTTACGAGCAGTGATGTCCATCGTATCTTCTAACGAATCGTTGAGACTGACATCTAAAAACATTAAATAAAGGACTCATTAACTAAATAATTAGTAATTGTAACCAAGGTATGATAACAAGCACCACACCTTTAAAATATTATTCAAGAATTACAACACTTAGAGAAGGTGATGAAGTATGGCGGAATCTTATGATAAACACATATTGAAAGAGAAATAGTATATCACCATATTCTTACGACTGGTTTGACTTTAAATTCCACCAATTACCATCACTAAATAAACAGTCATTTTGTATTTAATGTTAAATCCAGTAAAAAGTGAACCCATGAAGTGAAAATAATTTAATTCTAATCAACCTGTCCATAATATCATATTAAATGTATTGGACGTTAAATCTAACAACATAAAAGTGAACTTAAAATGCAATGAAAACATGACTGCTCCAATAGCTACCAATCAGGGGATATTGGTATCTTGATCTTGATTTGCAATTCGTACACTGAGTCTAAGTTGTAAGTTTACCTGTTAAACTCTCACTACTAAGACCTTCAATCTCCTGTCTAAAAGCTGAAGAATCACCCAGTAAAGCAGTTCCTGCTGAATCTAACTGATGGCGATATTCACGAACTTGCCTATTCGCATGTTCTAACTGAGCTTCTAAACTACAAACTTTCTGACCTGAAAGTAAAAAATCAAAAATAGAAAAATGTAACTATTGCAACGCATTTCTATTCACAAAACTTGTGGACTTTATCTCTGGTTCTTTATCTCTGATTACGTTATAATTCTTAAGAATGATGGTTGTAATACAAAATGTATGCATTTGGATTTTGTTTAAAGCATACATAAATTTGAATTGTTCAATACGATCGGAATGGTGAACACACGGTTATTTCTTTCGCTCTACAGTCCCATGTGCAATACTAGAATTTGAAGGGCGACAGTTTTTTTTGTGTACATCCCCATTTTTTCTCCAATCCAAACAACTAGACATCCTTTCCTTGCTACTCCAGCCAAGTGGCAGCCAGACACTCAAATATCCTAAGATTCTTCACTGTCCATGCCAAGATTCCAGAGAAAGAGAGAAATGGGGTCTTACATTAACTCAACACAAACTAGGTCATTTCATAGTTCAATTTTATTGCAATAATTCACTTGTGCATAGGGGTCTTCAGCAGTGGGAGTAAACTGGAGAAAAACCATGAGGTTGGACGGGCGACCCTACTACTTGTCAGGTACAAGCGGGGATTCAAAACCATGCCACTTGACTAACCTTCTGATTTTACGTTAGACCACTAGACAATACAGTCCCATGGATTTGAACTTATGACATTCTTGCACAGTCACATGGCCCTTTTATACGAGGTCTATGATATATATGTATTAGGTAAATTATTAAACAGGACATACCTAATGTTTTGAATTTAGCCGATTCTTCCATCATTTTCGTTAAATCATGATCAGCTTTTTCTGCTCGTTGTTTATATTTGTCAGCCATTTTTCTCTGTACTTCCAGTGCATTATTTAACGTAGAAAGACTGTCTTTATGGTGATTATAACGTTGTTCTAGATTGGACTGTAAAGTTTTCTCTTCCTGTAAATAAATACAAATTTAATCAATTGAAAATAGTTGAATGATTACGTATTATTACTTGAAACAAACTCATCTAGGGACTGTGGTTTAGCCAAACAATCCGCTATACATTTAAGTCTAGTATTGATCATCATTAGTACCTGAATTTCTGCCTAATGTCCACACCTGGATAAAACCTTTTTAGATGTACCTGACAAAATGTCAGGCAATAATGCAATACTACCTGACATTTTTAACTTAGTGTCGAACATGTACTAATAGTAATAATATCACTAAAAGATAGGCTGGCACTGCCAGGCAGGATACGCCCACATTTTCGTGAGATGGATAGAGAACAAGCAATACCGAAAGTGATTTTTCCTACACCATTAAGTCCTGTATTTTATACTGTATTGGGAGCAGCCATTTAGTTGGTCAGTTCCAGTCTGATATTCATGAAATTCGAAGCCGACAATGATTATGGTGTGACGGTACACAACCTAGAAATGTAACTTTTCATCAAAATCGGATAAGAATTGTGACCTGTAGAGAGTCCACAACCATGATATACCATATTTTTACACTATTCGCGTACAAACGGCGACCATTTCGTCCGGCAATTTAGGTACGATTTTCACGAAATTAGAACTCAACCTTCCTCATCAAAATCGAATTAAAATTGTGACCTCTACAGGGTCCACAACCATGATATACCATTTTTTAAAACAGTATTCGTGTACAAACGGCGGCCATTTTGTCTGTCAATTTTGGTCCGATTTTCCCGAAATTCAAACTCAACCTTCCTTGCGGTGTAACGGTGATATAATCAAACGTTTTTTAAATCGGATAATAATTGTGACCTCCAGAGGGACCACAAGCTAAAGAAAGGGGGATTTTGCGTATAACCAGGGGCCATAATTCAGGAAGTTACGATCCGATATGCGCAAATATCGAAAAGAACCAAGATCTTTGGGTTATAACCATGAATTTCAAGTTTCATCAAAATCGAATTAAAATTATGACCTTTACAGGGTCCACAACCTTGATATACCATATTTTAACAGTATTCACGTACAAACGGCGGCCATTTTGTATGGCAATTTTGGTCCGATTTTCCCGAAATTCGAACTCAACCTTCCTTACGGTGTAACGGTAATATTATCAAACGTTTTTTGAAATCGGATAATAATTGTGACCTCCAGAGGGACCACAACTTAAAAAAAAAGGCGATTTTGCGTATAATCAGGGGCCATAATTCAGGAAGTTACGATCCGATATGCGCAAATATCGAAAGGAACCAAGATCTTTGGGTTATAACCATGAATTTCAAGTTTCATCAAAATCGAATTAAAATTGTGACCTCCACAGGGTCCACAACCTTGATATACCATTTTTTAACAGTATTCGCGTACAAACGGCGGCCATTTTGTATGGCAATTATGGTCCGATTTTCCCGAAATTCGAACTCAACCTTCCTTAGGGTGTACCGGTGATATAATCAAACGTTTTTTTAAATCGGATAATAATTGTGACCTCCAGAGGGACAACAAGCTAAAAAGGGTGATTTTTCGGACAATCAGGGGCCATAATTCAGGAAATTACATTCCGATAGCAGCAAATATCGAAAGGAACCAAGATCTTTGGGTTACAAACATGCATGTCAAGTTTCATCAAAATCGGTTCAAAATTGTGAACTCTATAGGGTCCACAAGCTAAAAACGTGATTTTTCGTACAATCAGGGGCCATAATCCATGAAGTTTTGATCCGATACATGCCAATATCGAAAGCAGCCGAGATCTTTTGGGGATAAACCTATATTTCAAGTTTCGTCAAAATCGGATAAGAATTGTGACCTGTAGAGAGTCCACAAACAAATTGTGGACGGACGTCCGGACGGACAGGGGCGACGACATAATACGTCCACATGAAAATGTGGGCGTATAAAAAGACAAAACAGAGGTTTTGTGCCTGACAAAGCCTGAACCTGTGCCTGACATTTTGTCATTGACAGAGATGCCTTATTTCCAGGCTTGCTAATGTCTAAGGTGGATAAAGCCCAATATCTGTGACAGATGTCGGATTTCCAAGCTTGCAAGATCACAATAATGGAGTAGTACATGTACCTACCTCTTTGTGAGATTTTTGTAGTGATTCTATTTGTTGTTTTTTTATTTCTAGTTGTTGTTGCAGATTACGATTCATGTCACTCGCCTGACTCATCTCTTTATCGTGATTCTTTATCAGTTTCAATTCACGTTCAACATAAACTTGTAATTTTTTCATCGATTCTTTTGAGGAATTTTCAAGCTAAACATATCATAAATATATTAATAAGTCAATAAATATTAGCACATTGCAAATGTCTCTTAATAGTCTTAAAATAAGTCTCTATCATGCAGGACTCAGGACTGATTGCTTATAAATGGTAATAACTTTTAAACATGAGATCACTGGAAATATCATTTGACAGGAGGCTTGAATTAATATTTAACAAACAACTCTTCACTCTTAGCTTACATGTAATAACCCACCAATTTTTTAGCCATGAGAACATCCTATGGACGCTCAATAATTTAAATATCAAACCTGTGTGTTTAGCTTTGTTGATTTTTCGAGTTCTGTTTTGAGTTTTTTCTCATGTTGAGTGAGAGATTGAAGTCGTTGTTCCATGTCTCGACATTTAGACTCAAACTGAACCCGCTGTGTTTCATAATTAACAATCTGTTTACCAAGATCGGAAATCGTACTCTGGGTTAATTCCTTAAAATATGAGATAAAAAAAAAAAAGTATATATAGATATTACCAAAAATATTTATCACACAGTTATATTAGAACTTTGATTCCTATTAATCCTATTATTCAAAAAAAAAAAAAATATTTCACCACCAAAAAATATTGGTTTGCTCTTCTCAAAGCTTTCGAAAGTAAAATAATATGAATCTATTCATCTAGATCCCAAAGAACTAAAGTTAAAATGCATGTATTTTTTCTGTCAGAAATATTACAAAGATTCTAGATTTCAAAACATTAAGCTACAATGTAACGTTCTATTTCCTGATGTAACAACAAGTGAATTTAATCCTTAACCTTTAGTCAATTTGTAACCTCATGTTTTAATGTCCACTTCAACATAGTGATATTTGCAATAATAATGTCATAAAATTTTTTATTGTCCATAAATAATTATTACCTGTTTACATAACAATAGTTACTTGTTTATAAATCAAAACATATCATATTTAATAAGAAGGTCTTTAAAGTTCCAATAGCATTTTTTTAAGTTATATTTTTAAAATTTATTAAAATAAAGCCCCAAAATAGATTGAACCTATAAACAGTCCTACCTTGTTAAAGAATAATCCTATTAATCCTATAATTCACTATTGCCAGTTGAGAAATTGGCAAAAATATCATTTTGAACTTCAAAATCAAACGTTTGAAGATGGCCGTCCATGTAGAAGAATGGGAAAACAAGGAAGGTAATTGAGTAACTATTTCCTCAATCAACCAGTGTCACCCTTTTTAACCCCCCCAAAATTTTGTCCATGATCGTATAATAGTGAGTTGACAACCTTTTGAGCAAAAAACGTAGAAATAATTATATTTTGACTTTCTTAGAAAAAGTGAAATTGGAACTTTAAGGAAATGGAATAATGGTCAAATAACTATGAATAATGTCTCATAACAAGCTATGCACACCGCAAATAGAAATGTCAGTTCCCTATGAGATTTCAAAATAAAATGAAAATATTCTCACCTGTCGATGATGGAAGATGTCTATCTGGGCCGTTAAACTTTGTTTTTCTAATGTTAATGTTCGTATTTCTGCTTCATTCTCATTGGTTAATTGTTGTTTGTCTTCTTCCAATGTTCTAATCATCTGTTGATACGATTCTTCGTTAGTTTTCTTCTCTTCCACAATGGCTGCCAACTGAAAATAAACATTAAAGCTTATACTTGTACCATTCTTTTAAATATAGAATTAGAGAGATATTTCAATAGTAAGGATGTCCCTCTATTGTAATTCACTAATTGGGAAATGTATAAATACAGGAACATTTGCCTACAGATACTACATCATCACAACTATTGAGTAGCAATCAACATATTAGGCCAACCAAATAAATTTAGTTGTTACTTCTTCAAAGTTCAAACTCTTCGTAAACAGCCACTTTAGTCTTGTGAATTATGTTTTGTTTAAATCAAATTTAACACTCTCTGTTCTTTTAAAATTATTTTCTTTTTCCCCGTGAAGAAGATCAATTATTCATTCCAAATGGTGTGGCCTTATAATATTAGTCACTACATGACATGTATAAACAAATGGTAAGGAAAAAATATATTGTTTATATCTGTATGACACATACCTGTTGTTTTAGTTTGGTATTTTCTGATTGATAACTACTCAGCTGGCCATTCATACTCTGTTGATAACTTTCCTAAAATACAAAACAATTTAATTTTATTTTGGCTGAATGATGTTGAATTCACATGTGTAGGCGTATAATATGTATTGTGTTATGGAAATAAAATGGGGATTGACATTTTTCATCTCTGAAGCAACCAGGTTAATGAAAATGAAAATTTGCCATGACAGCCGTGTATTTTAAAGTAAGCGTCACCAAAATATCTGATGAATTTTACGATTTAGTATATTTCCATAATTTGAATGCAAGCAAGGATCTTGAGGTGGGAGCAAGCGGGAGTAACTGAGAGAAACCTCACAAGGTAAGGCAGACAACCCTACATCTTGTCACATACAGTTTGGGGATCAAACCCTGGACATTCAAATTGGTTGCAGACATTATAATCTACAGAACATGAGTGACCACACTGCCATCAAAATGTTATACAAACAACAACCCTACCTTTTGTGTGTTATACTCTGATCGTAAACTATTTAACTCCACTTGTTGTTTATTGATCTGTTCCTCGTAAGCCTGTCGCTCACATCGCGTCTGTTCATAAGATTCTACTTCCTTCTTTTTAATGATTGATCGGAACTCTTCTTTACTGTGAGAAAGATTATTTGCTAGCGTCTTTTTCTCTTCTTCGAGACAGAAACATTGCTCTTTCACCTGAGTTATCTCCCTAGTCAACTCTTCAAGCTGAGAAGTTAATCTCTGTTTATCTTCTTCTAAGGGAGTTAATTCAACGATTTTATTTTTCAAAGACACAAGTTCAGCTTCTTGGGCTTCTAGTTGCTGTTGGTGGCTCTTGGTCAGATTGTCAATTGTTTGTTCTCTTTCTTGGTTCAACGCCATCAAACGGTTTTCATATTCAGTATTTCTTTCTAAAACAGTTGTTTCCATCTGAGCCAGCTTTATTGTGTATCCTTCAATTTCTGCCTTCAATTCTTGATGGGTTGACATTTCATCTTTCAGGCACATTTCTAAATGCGTTAATTTGGACTTGTAATCCTCTTCTAGCTCAGTGATGGATTCCGAGCTGCTTGTTGCCGAATTTCTTAACCGTTGTTCGTAATCTGCTTTCATTCTAGTCATATTGTTTGTGTATTCCACGATTTCTGTCTTCATCTGTTGTTGAGCAGTCAGTTGTTCCTCGAGACAGCTCTTCAAATGACCTAACTTAGATTCATAGTCCTGCTCGATGGATCGAAGTTCAGCATCTTTCTGTACTATTTCTTCCTCGTATTCTGTTCGTCTAGCTGAAGATCGCGCTTTCGATTCTTCAATTTCTGATTTCAGAATGTTGTGCGTTTCGATTTGTTCTCTGAGGCATGATTCAAGATGAGAAAGTTTTGATTTGTAATCCTCTTCAAGTCTGGTCACTGATTCATCTTGTGATTGCTGCAGTTCTATTATCTCTTCGCTTAAAGACGTTGTCTCGTTCTTATACTGTTCCTCCATGTTTGCCATGGCAACCTCATGCTCTTTTTTCATTTTATTTAATTTTTTCACCCACTCGCTCTTCTGTCTGTCCATCTGAGCCTCCAGATCTTCGATTCTGTCTTCTAAGATGGCTCTTTGAGAAAAGAGAACACCTTCATGCTGACAAGACAAATTGGACAATTGCGTCTCCTGGTTTTCTCGTTCAGATGTCATTTCGGTTTCGTACGTTTCTTTTTGTTCCTGTATACCTTTCTCAAACTCCTCTTCCAGACTTACTAACTGAAGTTTCCAGTACTGTTCACTTTCTTCTAGAACTTTCTGGTGTTTCTTCTCCATTTCTTCTTTCGATTTAGCCAGCTTCTGGCATTCCAATTCCAGGTCACGAACTCTAGTGGATGCCGTTTGTTGGGACGATTCATTCGATTGACGTAATTTATCACACAGTGTTTCTAATTCGTGAATCTTGGCAGAAGTTGTTTGCTCCATAACATCGTTTGATTTTGTCAAATTATCACATCTGCTCTGGAGGTCTGCTACCTGATGCAATGCCGTCTGCTTCTGAGTTTCCAGTTCTGCTTCCAGTGTTTGGATTTTAACAGACATGGCATGTTCAGATGATTCACTGGATTCTTGAAATTGGCAACACTTGGCCTCCAATTCCTGAATCTTGATGGACGTAGTTTGTTCATGAAGATCTTTGTTTTTTGATAATTCACAATATTTTGTTTCTAGTTCAGTTTTCTCACGACAAGATATTTGCTTCTGGTTTTCACACTCTGCTTCAAGTTTTTGGATTTTCATGGCTGCGGTCTTTTCCAAATCATTCTGTTTTTGTATTTCTTGTTGAAGCTGTGACTCCATTTCGGAAATTTGTTTGGATGTTTCAGTTAAATTTTTCTGGAGCTCACATATTTTCATAGAAGATTGCTCTTCAATTTGTTTTTGATTTTCTGACTTTGATTCCAAATCGCCGATAACAGACCTTAACCTCTCGCTTTCTGATTCTAGTGAATCAATCTTACGTGCAGTCACATTTTTCTGTTCTTCAAATTGTTTTTGTAAATTACTGTATGTGTCCAACAATTCACTATGCTGCGTCTGCAAACTCTGATAAATGTCTGGTTGAATCCACGTCTGTTTGATATTCTCCAATTCCACATGAACCTTTGTCAAGTTCTCACATTCTGATTCTAACTCACGTAAGTTTTCTAAAGACGACTGCTTCAAGGCAACATTTTCAGATTTCTGGTTTAGGAATTCTTCTTCTAACTCCCGAAGCTTTTCATTGGCCATTACTTCACAGTTCATTAAATACTCCAACTTATCTTTATTCGACGTGCCTTCTTTCTCTAGATCTTCATTAACCGTGGATATTTTATCATATGTTTCTGTCAGTTCTTCGAGCTTGGCTTCCGTCTTTCGTAAAATTTCACCCTGGCTTTGATATTTTTCTTCCAACTGAGCTTTCTCTGTAGAAAGATTAGCACTTTGAGAAAGCAATTCTTGGATTTTTGTTGTCAACGTTTCGTTCAGAGCCAGGTGTTCCGATTCTGTCTGAAACTTTGCGTTCTTCATTCCATCGATTACAACTCCCATTTCTTGGATTTTCATTGCGGTAGAACCTTCAAGCGTTGTCAGCTGTTGTTGTAATTCTTCTGTCTTTTTTTCAAACTTGTCACAATTTTCTTCCAAATTACGATTCTCTTCTGTCAATTTCTGGTGCTCATTTTCCAAACAAGAATATTTATAAGAAGTTGATTCTTCCAACTCTTTCATTTGTTTTTTCTGATTTTCACAGATTGATTCCAAATGTTGTTTTGCATTTATTAATTCACTACATTTATTTTCAAATTCAGTCTGACAAAGTTTGTAATTTTCATTACCTGATTCCAAAATTTGAATTTTTGACGACAACTGTTCCTGAAGAGATAAGTAGTCTTGCTTCTGCTTTTCAAGCTCAGCTTCAACTTCAACTTGCAGCTGCTGTTTTGTTGTGCATTCTAGCTGGAGTTGTTCAATTCTAGCAGAAGACGTTTCTTGAACTTCTTCTAATTTTTGTTTCTGGTTTTCATAATCTGTTTCAAGTTCTTGGATTCGAACAGAAGAAGATGACTGAAGATGCACTAATTCTTGTTGACGATTCTCAAATTCAGCTTCCAACGTTGATTTTATCTCTGATAATTTTTCCACATTTGAATTCAGTTCTTCTATTTTAGCAGACGACGATTGTTCAAGGGATACAAATTGCTCCTTTTGAATTTCTGCTTCTGACTCCAATTGTTGGATTTTGGCAGAAGTTGAGAGTTGCAATGAGATATATTCCTCCTTCTGCATTTCACATTGATTTTCCAATTGTTTGATTTTACAGGAATTTTTTTCAACAAGGTCATTATGTTTCTTCTCTTCTGTCTGTAATAAAGTTTCCATTTGCGAAATCTGTTCAGATTTTGATTGTAAACTACTTTCTAATTGGCCGATTACTTCAGTTGTGGAATGTTGGAGGTTGAGAAGTTCCTGTTTCTGTTTTTGGAATTGAGACTCGGTCTCAGTCAGAGTCTGATTCAGTTCTTGGTTGGATTCTGACCAATTTTTGCATTCCATCTGAAGATCGTGAATCTTGGTGGAAGAAGCTTTCGATAAATGCTGGAACTGTTGTTTGTGATTTTCGCATTCTGTTTCCAGTTTCTTGATTTTCTCTGATGTTGATAATTCCATGGCAACCAACTGCTGACTCAATTCTTCACGTTCTGCTTCTAAAGTCTGAACACTGACAGACGACATTTGCACAAGCGCTGTATATTCTTGTTTTTTATTTTCTAAATGCATCTCTAGTTCTTGTATTTTAGCAGCAGTCGTCTGCTTGAGATGGTTTTGTTTTTCGAGTTCTTCATGAAGCTGATTTTCACAGTTCTTCAACTGTTCTGATTGATGTTTATTGTTTTCATTCAGCTGGTTAATCATGTCTACATTTTCTGTCTGTAATCGAGTCAGCTCAGTTATTTCCCATTGTTTTGTTTCTATGGTAACAAGATGTTTTTCATTTTGTTCCTCTAATTCTGTGTTAGCTTGTTTGAGATCATCACAGAGGCTGATTTTTTCCTGAAGATTTGATTCACACACAGATAGTTTACATTTGTAATCTTCATCAAGTTTTGAGACCATTTCTTTGTGGGATTCGTGAGTTGATTGGATTTCTGCTTTCAGAGATTCTGTATCGGTTTTATACCTCTCCTCCATGTTTGCTATAGTAACTGTGTGCTGTTCGTTTGATTGGTTTAAATTCTTTATTTCGTCTTCATATTTTGATACCCAGGATTTAAGTTGTATTATTTCGTCACTCATTTTTGTAGAGCTTTCATTTAAATTCTTCAGGTTTTCCTGAAAAAATAAATAAAAATATTTTGAAATAATAATTAAAATATTTTTGATTCCAAATATATTTTCAAGGAAAATATATGTAAACCCAAAAATGGGGGTTCTACACTAAAGTCCCACTTTGTCTCATCATCATGGCAGTATTATCATAAAATATGGAACATAGTTGTGATCAGTATAAGAGATTGATATTGGCTATAAATGTTATTCATCTGAACTGTGCAAATGCTCTGCCCTTAAAGTCTTGACAAGAATCACTATTTGGCAATCAATACGAGGATGGGATAAAATACAATCATAGTTTTAGACATTAATGTAATGTAGTTCAACTACACCCAATGTTAGTTACCTCTGTATAGAACAGTTAACTTTAAGTTACTTTCTTTATAGGGCAAATAATCATAAGTTACCTTCTGTAAAGTATAAATAACTGTTTTTTACCCACCTGTAAATGCTCATGCTGTTGAAGAATATTATTATGTTCAATCTTTAACTGTTGATGCACGTTGGGTTGAATCCATGTTTGTTGAATTTTATCAAGTTCATTTTCTACTTCCGATAATTTCTTGTCAGTTATAATAGCCATCGATTCACCGTTACACAAACCTAAAAATAAAATAGATGATTCATTCTTACTTCATTTGAATATCGTGAAATTTAACATAACATCAACCATGCCGTTCATATTTTGTCAATTTGAGATAAGTTTATATTTTATGACCCACGATTTGTCTGGACGGAGAAACAGTAGCTCAGTGAGTATACCAATGGTTCGCTACACAAGAGGTTTCGAGTTTGATTCAGAAAGATCTTCAACATTATCCAGTCTGCTTCCCCTACGGGAACAGAAGAGAAGGCATCTAGTCTCTAAAACTGAGGAGTCCTTGTTGTATACCATGGGCAGTGCATTAAAGTTGGAACAGGAAACAGCAGACTGGATGGTGCAGGTGTAAAATATACTTTTAATAAAACAGAAACATAGGTTTTATTTGTAAACGTACTGATTGTATCCATCAACGGCTCCAAGTAAAGTTTAGATCAGTTTTGAACTCAGTTCTAATATTAAAGAATTTGATTGGCCAACTTACCTTCTCCATTAAAGTCTTCAAGGTCATGTTTAGTTTTTGAGTTCATCTCCTTCAGTTGTTGAAGAGCCTGCAGCACAGCCTCTTTTTCGTCATGTAGTTTCGAATATTCAGCCTCTTTCTGATTCAACTGACTTTCAATGGCTGCTGAAGAAACTTGTAATTTGTGACATTGAGTTCGATATCCCTCAAAACCAGTTTTTAATGAATCCACCATTTTCATCTGCAAATAAAATATATATAAAAATAATGCTTTATTGTCGAAGTAAAAAAATAAAATAAATACGATACAGTTTCCTCCCAGATAAAACATTACAGAGATAAAGAGATGGGGTTCAACATGCATACAAACTAGGTAACTTGTGGACTAAATATGGTATACCTTTTTTTGATTATAAGCTTGCGCATAGCAATGGATAGCAACCAGAGAAAAGCGTCTACCCCCTGTTATGTAAAAGACTGGGATGGAAATCACAAGTCGATGACAGACTTTCTGATCTTAAGTGCATTTGGCCTCCCAAACTCACATTCCATAAAATTTATTTATAACATATGATAATTGAAATTTATAAAAGTGAAATGAAATGAGGTTTAAGGTCCTGCTCTCACTGGGTAAATCAAAATGAGCATATGCCATACAGTGTGATTTTAAGGGATTTTGCCCAGGCAGCACATCTATGGACTACCCTTATATCAAATTCTACCAGCCAAGGAATCTTTTACGTACACACTTATGTTGTACCTTGCCAGTCACTGACAACAAGGAACCCATCCGTGAAATCCTAATGAACTTTCTCGGCCAATCAGGCTCCTGAAAATGGAAGACTAAACTTATGTAATATGTATATTTACCTCTTGTCTGTATTTTTCTAATTCTGCAACTAATTCTTTATTTTCAATTTCTATAACTTCTGATTGTTTCTTTATCATCATCATCTCTTCTAACTTACTCTTAATTCTAGAAAATAAACACAATAAATTAAACAGGGATTTGAACGAACTGTTCATGGAATTCCCATTGCCAAGAATTAATGTGAACACCAATTTGTACACAGGAGCTGGTTTGCTAAACCCATTCGAATGACAAGACACTATTTACTGCCAGGTTATTGAGTCTTTGACCTCCAGGTTAGTCAGTCTGCCATACTCTCCAAGTCAAAATTCAGCCTTATGTAGCCTGGTTTTCGAAGACACAGTGGCTCAGTGAATAAGATGCTGGCTCGATAACCGGGAGGTCCTGTGTTTAATCGCGGCATTGGTTGAGAAGGTTCATCTTGAATTTCCAACGTGTTTCCTCCTTCTCAGTAGTGTAGGACCTAGAGTCTGGCAAGGGACAATCTATAGTCTTTACAATGAAAAAAAAAAACCTGAGGTCCCTTTAAAGCCCCAATAACACTCTTGTTGTAATTGAATAATATGTCTCCATCTTTATTCTGGTCAACAAATTGTATTATTTTACAATATTCAAATAAATTGATGATACAAATTTCATCGTAACACACCTAATTTAAAAAATTGGAAAAATTCAACTACATAATTTGAAAAGGTTAACGTAAATCTTTTCAAATGTGACTTGGATTTTAAAATATTTTCGAACCCTCTGGACAAGTAAAATATGACGTAATGGATAATTTACACAACAGGTTGGACACATAAACATCTGGTACTTAGAATAAGACTATTATATATTTTCTAGAGCTGCCAGTCAGCAAGAGTGTTATTGTCCCTTTAACAAATGGAGATCTCTTGGCAGCTGGAATTTGATAGTAGGCTGTGTACTGTTGGTGATCAGATGGAAGTTAAATATGTTTAATTTCTCTGTGGTATTATTCCAATTATATCAACTTCATGTTGTCACTAACCTGGTTATTTCGTTTTCATATTGTTCATTTTCAGCACGAAGTGTCATTAACTCATCTGTCTCGTCCTTCATCTTACGTAAATATTGTAACTGTTTAGTTAAATCACGAATTTTACATTCTGGAATAAAAAAACAAAATAATATTAGAAAGACAATATACAACTTTAAATTATATGATATTTGATATGTAGTGGAGGCAGTCTTCATCCATACTGGTAAATAATATCATTACAAATACAACATACCATTATCGTCAATGACAACAGATTTCTCCTGAAGATCAAGTTCTAATTCTTGTCTTAAATGGCGTTCAGTACCAATAACTAATTCTAATTTCTTTATTTCTTGTTCTTTTTGTCTCATTATGGCCTGAAAAAAAAAAACAAAAAAATAAAAACCATGCCAAAGGATAACCATGATATCTGAGTTTGTTTGGAAATAAATAAATAGCATAAGCTCACATTTATTGAATATGTCAACTTTTGGCGCAGTGAAGTTTTAAACTGGAGAATTTTTTTTTGTTAATCGTTAACTAAAGAGTATAATATTAATATGATCACTATAATAACAAAACACAGTAATATAAATCTTTTAAAATACAAAATTATGAAATATTTAACTGCTCTATAATCTAAAAAAAACCCCAAAACACCTGAGAAAATAAACCTTATACTATAATACGAAATGGGGATAGTCCAGGGTACTTGAGTGAACATTCTGGAATTGAATTCTCAATACCAACATGATTGAAAAGATGAAAAGGGGTATTTCAGGCTACATCACATGCGTAGACTGAATAAGACAATATCTCAATCAACCAGGTAGCCGAAACGTATTCGCTGTGTATAATTACGTCTCAATCCTACTCACACCAGTAGGTCGGGACTGACAGAACTGTAACAACACTTATTGCAATTCTGTCAATTCGGGATGTTCCGAATTGAGAATCGAGCATCCTCAATGCCATTATGAGTTAAAAATGTGTTTTAGTTACTATAATTATAAGTGAAGCAAGTAACAGCAATGGGTGATGTTAGTTTTGTAGCAGTGATGTGATGAATAATGGATGAACATTGACACTGACTCAATATACAGATGTCTAGATTCACAAGTTTTACAAACAATGGAACAACTTATATTCTACGAAAATAGTGACATAGAATTAAAGAGAATTGAATTTGCTACTGAACACAAACTAATAAGTATTTAGTAGAATAAAAAGAGGGTAAAGTTATGAATAGGACTCTTGAGCAATGGGAGAAGAAAGTTTAAAATAATTAAACCTCTGATTTGTATTGAGTTACAGAATTTAATTAATTTTTGGGTAATTAATTTTGATTTAATTAACTTTTAGATAATTTGCTTTGTGACATAGGTATCTGTCTGCATGTTAGGTTGACAGTTCAAGCTAAAAATGAAACTAAATATTTCTAAACATAGATTTAATCATAAAAATAATGTGATGTCAACACTTTATTTTGACTAAAATCAACAAGGTTTATTTTTTCTTTAATAGCTTTAAGGTTATTCAGTCACACAGATAATGGAAGAAAATTTGCGGTCAAATGATTAAACATATAAAAGCTCATGAAAGAATAGGCATTTGTTGGGAATTTATAAAATTTCAATTTGCAAAACCTGTGAATCTGATGCTGAAACAAGAAAAGTATTTGTTTATTTTCTCTGTTAGTGTCAGTTCTGTGAAATGAACAAATCAACTAGTGAATAATGAGACAATGAATTAGTGGATGAATAAAATGATTGAAGGATGAATAAATCACCTCCACTTTATCCTTTTGTTCTCTCTCTCTAAGCAGGATCTAGATGGAAAAGGAATTAACATAAATAATAAAACTAAGGTAACTAAAATAGATGACAACAATAATACAAAATAAAATAAGATAGATTAAAAGAAATATAAAATGAAAGTTAACTAATAAATATGGTGCAGATATTTACAGTACAATGTATATTCACAAATTTATGACCAACTGAAACTTTCCCAACATTCTGCATACTGTGCAAGTGATATAAGCAAGGCAGTTTCACCGATACATGTATTTGTGTTATGCAAAAGCCTGGAAATTATCTCATTTGACTTCTATTTTTGATAAATTGCGCTTTATTTGTCTTTCATGTGATCCAAAATGACTTGAAACCAAATTTCAATATCTTTGTTCATATCGTAAAACAATGACTTCTGACCTCCAATTCCTTTTGCTGTCACAAATCACATATAAATAATATCCGACTTAGTGCACTGATACATTTTACATTCCATTATATATAAAAATGGATAAATTTATCCATTTTTAGTTATTTCATGATATCAATACAAGTAAGATAACATATAACCTACTTTCTGGGCTAGTTGTGGAGACTGCATAAATTCTGCCAAAGGTGTTGAAGGTGATGAGGTCAAGGTCAACATTCTTAATGGTGATGATATATCTTTAACACCAAGACGAGATAATGGGCTCGCTTGTTTGACGTCTGATACAGATACTGTAAAAAGATTAAATACAGAGAATTAAACAACAAAATGATTTATCTAAATCATAATTAAAACCTGTTATCAATATGTAGAAAACTTTCTGCTCTTAGTGAATTTGTTATTTCTATTTGGCATCAAGCAAAGATGAGATAACCCATGTTGAAACATATATTAATATCAAAGTAACTTAGTTAGAATTAATCTTTGAATGTCAAACGTATTTAAACAATCAGGTGGGCCACCTTTTCTCTGTGATCAATTTACAATTACATCTTTACATTTTAAATCCATTAGAAATTGAGAATACAAATTAGCAAATAAACAAAGAAGGTCCCTTTGTACAATAATGGGAATAAAGAGGAAAGATAACATCACATATCAAATCATATTTTAAATGATAACAATTTTAAACGTACCTTTAAACAGGCATTATGAAGGAGCTAATGATCTACCTATTGCAGGTCTAATTGGGCCTTAGATATTACATAAATTATTAGACATATTTTATCAACATTACATTGACAAGACCATAATCAGCTCTCAATGCCACAAGTTAAATCTATTTCACAATCACATGCACACCTGCAGATTTAACACTTTTATTAACCTAGTCCTAAGCCTTACCCTAACCCATAATTGTCAGCAACAATCAGTTGCCCTAACCCTGGTTATGTCTTGTGACTGTGTGAAAGAAACGATAACTGTGAAAGGAATGATAACTGTGTGTAATAGAAAAGATAACTGTGTGTTACAGTAAAGAAAGATAGTTTTGTGTAATAGGAAAGATAACTGTGTGAAAGCCAAGATAACACTGTGTGACACTAAAAGGAAAGATAACTCTGTGTGAAAGGAAAGATAACTCAGTAACATGTTATGGAACGTTGGTGCAGGACGTACATAAAGAGGAGCTGGAGAAACTACTGTTGGAAGCGAAGAAATGTTCTTCTCCACTTGGTGTGTTCGCTACAGGTGTCGTTGGTAGACTGGTATTGGCCACTAGGCGAAAGAAAAGAGTAGCTTCGTGACGGTTACCTTTTTCTAGTAAGCAGAAGTAAAAAACCAAAATGTCACTTGCACTGCTTTCTGATTTTTTATCCCAGTGTTTCCCAACCATGGGGATCCATGTACACATTAGGGGTTTGAGAAATAGTTGGAGGGTTTTCCACAGGGATATATGGTTACCATACGTAAAAAAGGCAGTCTTAGTAAAATCTAGAATGGTTTTCAATAGTTCATATCAAGAGTCACAATAATAAGAATGCCAATCATCTTGATATTGCCTATGGGTTGTTGTACCGTGTTTTGATCAAAATGGCTAAATATAATTGCAAATGTGGTTGGAGGCTCAGATCTTTAAAATGTCACAGGCGGGGTTCCTCAAGCGGAAAAAGGTTGGGAATCACTGCTTTGTCTTATAACATAGTTGGCTGTTTCCCCAATTGCAACCAATTAAAGATGTCTTGAATAATCTTCATTAATTAATTAAAGACATATGCCTAATCAAGCTATTAGCAAGTTATATACAAAATATCATCTTGTAAATTTGGATGGGAAAACAAGGTGTAGCAAGAAATCAATTGGTGAATGACTGTTTTCAACATATTAATTTCCGTACACATCCAAGTTCATAAAATTATATACAATGGATGTTTATGTCTGATGAAATTCACAATTATCTTACAATGCAAGAACTCTCAGTCTTATACAACAACAGCTCGAACATTAGATAAGCTACAAGGGACATTTTGCCAGGGCAATGGTGCCATCACCTAATGTAGTCTATTTCAGTTTTAATTTTCAAGAAGAGAGTGGATTTGAAAGTCTCAACATGACCTTTTTTAATTTTGAATTTATTTTTTTTTTTAGAGAGAAGAGAAATGGGGTGTTAAGTCCACTTGACACAAAGTAGGTAATTTAGAGACTAACACACATGTATTGTTCATTTTTTTCCCAATAATTCACATGCACATAGGATTCTTTAGCAGTGGGGGAAACCGGAGGACCTGGAGAAAATCCACAAGGTTTGACAGGTGTACCTCGTTGTGTTACCTAAAGGTGGGGAATCAGCTAGAACTATGCCACTTGACTCGATGACAAACCTTACACAATTTGGTAGCACACCCCTCCTTTCTTTTTTTTAGGAAATATTTATAAATTATATACAGTAATTCCATTTTGTACCTACCTGTTGTTCTTGTTAAGATATCAGCAAAATCTCCAGGTAAGATAGAATGAGGATCATTAGGACATACTACACATTCTAATAATTCCTTTACACTCAGTTGTACCGTCACATCAAGATTCATGGCTGGACAGATAAATAAATGGCGATTCTTTTCTTGTACTGATGTACCAAGTACCGCCAATAATACCTACAATAATAGATGGTAAAATGCACGATATATTAATATTAAATGGAGTTTATCACTAGCAGTAAATTTGTCTGCCTCACCTTTCATTTTGAATTTCATGACGTAATAGATGATAACATAGTGTCGAAAGTCATTCCTTTATGTAGTGAACGCATACAGCTTGCTTTCGGATCAATTCACTTGTTTGCAATATCTACATGTATGTCTGCCGGTTTATCTTGTAGCTTTTGTTTTGTGTGTAGAGTAGTCCTCCTGCACTTACTAATAGACGTGCCAATCAAGGCACCATCACAGTATGGACTTTTGGGACTATTGGACATGGCCAAAAATACAAACTGAAAGTTCTATCATTTACGAAAGGTTAAAACATATCACAGAGCTGTAGTAAAGTGTATCCAGTCACTTTCTCAAGAGTTAACCAATAGTAATGTTGATGTAGCCTTGATAATTTGTTCCTCAAAGCTATTAACATTGGTCAAAGCAATTTTGCTTGACACAGACACTTTGGATGGAGATCTAATTTAGATATAAAATATATGAAACAGTATATTATGTAAACTACTTACCTTAGCCAATTCAAATTCAAGATGGACATCTTTTTCTTGTGATGTATAAATCAGATCAAAATCTATTAATTTATTTTCAGAAAATTTTACATGGTAAAAATCTGAAATAAAACATCAAGTTGTTGAAATAAATTTTACAACGAAAGTGTATATAAAATGCAAATGGAATGGGGATTAATGCCTTGACACCATATTTGAAACAGTTTGAAGTATACAGTATTTCTATGGTAACATGTGCAGTTACATGCAAGAGAAGTTCATTTGAACAGTGACGTTATAAATGATTTAGAGAAACATGGAAATTTTGGTCCAGTATGATGCAAGATAATTCTCCATGCAGAGTGGCTTCTCCAACTTCTCTTCATCCAATCTTAATTGTCCCATATTCTTAAAAAACACAGAGTTGTAATGACATAATTATACAGAGTCTTACATGTAGTATACTGCTTACACTGTTACACGCATACAGTTATACAACATTTTCCATATAATCATATATATTGTAGTATACCAAGCCTAATTATTATTTTTTATGATGAAATGTATTATGATGATATGAAAAGGATCATTATCTAGGTGGTGCAAAAGTTTGAATTTTTCAAATACTTTTTACAATGATCATGTTAGAAAAATAATATTCAGCATCCTAAGCTATCAGAACATCTAGTTCAACTTACTTTCTATGTAGTCCTGTACATTTTCCATCCATGTTTTGTCAGATGATATGTTTATTGCAAGTGATTGTTCCCTGGAAATATAAAATTACAAAAGAAAGTGATGACTTTAGATACCAGTACTATAAGTTTACTTGTACAGCACCACTACTTTATTTAAACTTGGTTAAATTTGATGGATATAATACTCCCACAAGATGTCATCAGATAGGCTAGTTACAATTTTTTCTGGGATGAGATGAGTTGTGTAATGTATCAGAATAATTGACAGTGAATCTTTTAAGTGCACTATAAACAGTATAAACGATAATGTCCTATAGTCATGATTCCGTTGCAACAAGTCAAATATTACTTGATAAAGATTTTGGATGTAAGACAAGTGCCATTTTATTTGTTTTTTATTAGTAATGATGAATAAACACTATATTCGATAAACAGTTGGCCTGCTCGCTATCTTCCAGTCTATTTATATATAATTAGTACCATATGCACATTACAGGTTCTTTCATTTCTTTGGTAACTTACGATAATTTGAGCAAATTGGTCAATTGTTTTCCATCTTTTAATTCATGAAGGGAATTTAAATGAGCCTCTTCATCAATAGCATTTACCTGAAAACATATCCACAATTTAATAAGAACCTTAAGATTCATGAAACACACTTGACATTTTGTATACAACCCTACAATGAATTACTAGCCAAGTCTAACTCTAATGCCATCTAGAGAAATAGGGTTTGGCATCTACTTGACATTTTACGTCCCATATGAATATATAGACGCTGTCCTGGAAAGGGCCCTCCATAAATATGTAAATATCTGTGAGGGGTTGTCTTGGACTTTGGGAGAATCTTTAACTTACCCAGTCAATAAGTGCTCTTTTCTTGCCGGGATCCATTTCTTGAGTTTTATTTCATAAATTTACAAATATTCCTGTAAATAAATAATTAATACATGTAGATGTCTCTAAATACATAAATTTATCTTAACTTTTAAAATATTTCTAATTTTAAGTGCTAAAACAAGCACCCCTATGTCTTTTAAAGCACCAATAAATTAAAACAAAGTATAAGCTTACACTAAAGCCATTCTACCAAAGCTCACCAACTAAAGACTCAAAGACTATGCAGATGAGCCTTCTTTATCTTAAAGTTAAAGCGAGTGACTCCAGCCAAAGCCGTTATAAAAATTTTATGGTTCAAATTCCCCACTCAAAGCAGTCTTACCTGACAGACATGTTATTTTTATAAGATATTAGAGACCCGGGAAGGTTTAGATATTTTGAATACCAGTAACACTATGATGATGATGATATGGTCTATTATCATAAACTATTATATTGGATATTCTCCCATTTTTAATTTCAAATTACTTAGCTTAGATTAGAATAGATTAGAATACAATAACAAGAAACCCAGTCTAATTTCTCAAATCTATCATCCAAATAAAAATCATCTGCTGATAACTATTTATTAAAATGCTGACCCATTTCATTGAAATACATCTCGAAAATTAGTTTTAACCCTATGGTATTTTCTATGAACACAGTGAGGTTACTTGACCTGCAATAAATGGCAGTGCCAGATCAGTTGACATTGTGGTGGTAATGTTTGATTCACCACAACACAAAAATAAAGAAATATAAAGTACATTTTAGGTGCAGAAAAACATAAATTTGCAACTGAAAAGTCTATTTTGGGTTTCTAAGCATACAAACCAGGCTCATGTTTCCTTTATTTTGAGTTATTTCGTGTAGATCGGGAAATTTTTCTGACCATATTTTAAATTTACTTCCCACGATGTAATCAAGTACTTTGAATTTTAGCGGGGCATCGTCGAACACTGACGGAAATTCCCGGTATTAGATCGACCAATCAAACGTCAGAATCACTGAATCGGTTCTTTCCGTGAGCATCGGAGCGAGACGACCATTTCCTTTCTTGAAGAAACCTTTGTTTATCATCCGGGTATGTTTAATCGTTGTCCCCGACAACAAACATGGTGGCGCCCATTAATTTGTTGTGATCATGTCGTTTTTACAAGTAATCTGAAATTATTTTAGCAAATGTTTGTTTAAAGAATTAACGGGTTATTTTAACGCGAATCGATTGTTTTGAGAGAGACCAACATGTCTTCAGGAACCAGGTAAAGCATAGATAACCGTTTGATTTTTGAAGTTGATTTTATTTTGTGGATTGTGGGAAATTGAGTTTGCGCCAGTGACCTAAATTATTAAAATTTAAATACTATTCCAAGAACAATCTTCTGAAAGCTATTCATCAAGTTTACTGCCGTTTGTGGTTTAATTCATCGTATTTCTAATTTTATTAAAATAACGAAATCTTTGATAAAAAGTGAGCATAGATAAAAATAGATCTACGGATCGCATCTAAAAATTTAGTTTTTGTTGGCCTTGTGGACCGTAAAGTACCACTACAGTACAGTACTGTTGGTGTTAGACTGTCAGAGAATTGGGTATTTTCATTCTCTTAACACATGAAATACAGAAGGTCTTCAATTTATTAAATTTTTCACTAAAGTTCTAATGTGTCTATTGTATTTTTGGCAATTTAAAGTTGCTAAGTCTCTAAACTCTAGTCTAACTCAATTAAATATCATCCAAAATCTTCAACTTTGAAAATACGAATCATTTGTCAATTTAAATCAACATTGAAAAAATGGCCTGTTCTCTTACTGTAAAGAGATGGGCTTGACACATTGCACCGAATCAAACAGCATCATGTAGACTGGAATAACCAGATGCTAGAAATTTGCATTTGATTGAGACTGCTGCTGGCTTATTTTGTGGAACATTAAACTGATTTGAAATTGCAGTAAAAACAGAAAACCATTGAATGTAAATCAGTTTATATAGGCCTACATTCATTATTCATATTACATTTACAGTCCTATGCGTTTCGACCCACTTCTGTCAATTTCTAGGTCCCAAATGTTAGGGATTAAGCTCGATTAAGAAGTTTTAAACACGGGAAGTGCCAGTATAAATAAGCATTATATAATATTAAAGTTCCAATAGCATATTTTCTAATAAAGTCAAAACATAATTATTTCTATTTCTTTTGCTCAAAATGTTGTCAACTCAATATTATACGATCATGGGCAAAATTTCATGGGTGTTAAAATGGTTGAGACAGGCTTATTGAGGAGATAGTAACTCAATTACCTCCCTTGTTTTCCCATTCCTCTCCATGGACGGCCATCTTCAAACGTTTGAATTTGAAGTTGAAAATGATATTTGTGCCAATTTCTCAACTGGCAATAGTGAATTATAGGATTAATAGGATTATTCTTTAACAAGGTAGGACTGTTTATAGGTACAATCTATTTTAGGGCTTTATTTTAATACATTTTAAAAATAACCTAAAAATATGCTATTGGAGCTTTAATGGACAGGGGCCAGTTGACAAGCAGTTGGGATGAAATTCATATGCAATATATATTATACTGGGCAAATTTTTCATGGGCTTTTGATAATGATAAGGTGACCCATCCCCTTAAAATTTCTGTACAGAAAGTTGGTCTCGACACGATGAATCTGCACGCTTTTCTCAACTGATGATCGCTCACTCTGCAGTAAGAAATTATCGGCTGTGGAGTCAATGATACTATAAATAGCCGTTCCACGTGCACCTCTCTGCACATGTATCAACTATTACAGCCGTAAAAAATCTATTGTTGACGATTTTGAATAGCAGTAAAATTCAGCTTCTTGGTTATTACATCACCTTTAGAAATTATGTTCGTTTTATTTTTTAAATTGCTTTATAATTAACTGTACTGTTAGAAGCTGCATATTTTGGTTTAGTACAAAAAATATCTCTGAATCATGTTCGTAAAGCAAGAACATGATACTAGCAGTAGTTTTATTTTACTTTTACAAGGTTCTTAAGAATATTGTTGAGTTGTCTAATGTGTGTGTTTCCAAATTCAATTTCGTGTTCCAGCTTTCTGTTATGTTTTGTAAAAAAGTAGTCTTCATTATCCCGACCTGTCAATTAGACGTAGAATGATCGGTAGACTGGTTAAGCGAGACTAATTTCAAAACAAGGGCTCGTAACCTATCTTTACTCAAAAGTGTCTGGATGTTATGGACGACACACGGAACCATGTTTCACAGTTTCAGTATATTATTTTTAGACGGTTAAATGGTCATAGCTTATTAAGTTCAACATGACCGTTTATTTAGTGACTATAAATGTGCGAAACCGATTTAAGGCTTGGTATATATATTGGTATTGTGGTGTAATTGTCGAGATATTTGGAGATATTCATTTGGGGTGGGTAACCCTACTTTTGAATTGTCGACGTACGAAATATTTGCAATTTATTGGTGGGACTGAAGCACAAGCTGTAGCTTCTAAAAGGCCTGAGAAACAGACAAAGTAATTTACTAATTGATTCGAAAGAAGAACCATTCTTATCAGAATATTACCACCTGTAGGGATGAAAAACAAACATATTATTGAAGTATCTGATCTTCTGATTCAATTAGTAAACAGTGAAATTCTGTAAAATACTGAATAGATCAAAATAGATTGTGCGGGCAGGTAGACACATTACAACTTTACGATCTACATAGTTGATCGAAAATTATCGTCTTATATTTTAAATAATGTTATGGGACCTAATCTTAATTCTCTATACATTGTTACTATTACTCTATTGGTGATTTTTTTATGACACGTTGGTTTTATGTTTTAACTTTATGTTTTAGTTTGGTTGTTGCTAAGAAGAAATCCTCTCTGCCTGCTAATAGTGCTATTGATTCCAACAATGATAGTCAGCCACCTTTAGATTATTCCTACCTTAAAATCACTAATCTATCAGGTAATTAATCATACATCTATTAAATTCATACTGTAGTTCTGTGGTTAATGTTTCTCTGGCTCCGGTAAAATTATTAATCTATCAAATCTATTTAATCCATAATTCTGTCGTTAATGTTCCTGGTTACCTTGAAAACATTACTATAGCCTACTCTATCGCGGTAAAATGAACAAATCCATACTGTAGTCTCTGTTTATATCACTTTTTATTACCAACACTTGGAGGGTTTATTTCCTGATCTTGGATTGAATCTTAATGTAAACTGTGTTTAGAAAATGTGAAGTCGGGGGGCAGCTTATTTCATTCTCTTAATTGATTATTCAATCCTTTTATTATTATTAGATAAATGTACTAGAGTTTGACTCCTTCCAATAATGAAATTTGTGTGAATGGCTAATAGTCAGAATTTGTGACAGTTATTCAAATGAGCTAAAATCTTTTATGGCTTTAGATACAATTAAGCTTATAGTTATAGACATGCAGTTAAAAGCCAAATGGTACACCATGGTCTGTGTATAATCCAATAATCCTTAGAGAAGCTATAGAGGTGTAAAAAAGATAAATGCAGCTTGTGCTTATAGATTAACTGATAGGTGTCAATCAGGTTACATTATCTAATGTAATTATTTATAGGTTTCATGACATCTCACTAGAACAGTTAATCTACACTAGTATAGCACAGAGATAACCAAAGCGTAACATGCATGATTTGATTGATTAGGTCATTGATTGAAGTCATTTGACAATGCCATTCATGACTGAAGTAACTAAAATAACATGGGACCACAGTTGTTTGTTGTAAGCTTATACATTCGGAAACAGAGAACTAACTACTTTGAGAATAGATCTCTTACCAGAATGGCCATCATTCATTTTGGAATTTAAATGTTAGTCAAAGTCAGTAACTAAATATCAAATTGCTGAACATAGGCCTTCCTTACACACTATATACTAAACTTACACAGTCAATCCACAATTAGCTCCGTTTGAGAACACACACTCTTAAAAGACTTAACTGTCAGTCAAATAGTTAAGTGTCTGTTCTCAAACGGAGCTAATTGTAGATTGACTGCGCAAGTTTAGTATATAAGGAAGGCCTATGTTCATTTAGTAACTCACTTTGCTGGATTTTAATTGTTTATTACCAATATTAGTGTTACGAAGCCCTAAATAGAAGCGAGTATTGCTATAGATTTTCTTTTTGTCAAAGATCAATGCCATTCAATGGACTACATCACTTCTTACAAGCATCACATTGATTGTATTTCAATGTTTTACATTTATGATTTCTTTATATAAGAATTAGGATTATCCAGTTTCACTTATGATTATCAATAACATTTACCTGCATTGCAGACTTGATAATTGAGGTTTTTTAGGTGTCACAGGGATGCATCCGAACGTGAATACTTTTTTTATTTGGCCTAATGTATTTTTTTTTCTATTCTAGATATTTATGATGAAACACCTAGACCAACTGTCCTACAAAAAAAAGCCATAATACCTGTAAAAGAAAATGGCAAGTCTGGTAGTCGATGTTTAAGACTAAATAACAATGCATTAGTGGATATTAAACTTCTGTCTGAAATTTGTACGAATTTGTTTGATAATCCATCCGCACTTGGTTGGCTAGATTTATCGTTTAACGAGTTAGTTGGTATTGATTCGGTGAGTTATTCTCTTTATTCCCTCTTATTTCATTGAATATAGTTAATTGGGCTTTTCCAATTTTTTTGTGCCCATATATGGTATACTTGACCTCCCACTACAACTTGTCAATTCTTCGTGTAGTGTAGGTCATCGAAAAGACCTCAATGCGCAAGCCAATTATTGAAATAAAATCTAACCCTATTTTAATCCCGAAATGTTTTAGTTTGTGTTAAGTGGACCTTAAACCGCATTTTCCTCTCTAATTAAATTTGGTTTGTTGTTTTATTTGTATTTTCTATATTGTAGATATTATGTGAATTCGAAGGATTAGAGATTTTATATCTCCATGGTAACCAAATAAATAATATTGGGGAGGTAGAAAAATTGCAGTCATTAAAGAATTTACGTAAATTAACTCTCCATGGCAATCCGGTTGAAAATGTTAAGGTAAATAATAACACTGTATATTTATATCATGCCAGTTCCATCAACAAATGCATGCTGAAGGTGGTGCCAAGATAATCAAATAGGTCATTTCAGGACAATTTTGTCTCAATAATTGACTTTCACATAGCAGTCTTTCAGCAGTGCAAGGAGGACCTGAAACCCATGAATGTTGAATATAAAGAAGTGCTGTGGTCCATTTTTTCTAAAGCATTTTCTGATTTTTGGCAATAAATAGAAACATCCAAATTCAAGGGCTTGGTATTGCGTCTAGTGTGACTAGAAAAGGGGTACTTGAGTTTTAGTGGAAAGAAGAATTAAGAACAATGGCAGCGATATCTATTTGTAATGTGAGCTAATTATTGATATCAATTTTCAGGGATACAGACATCATGTCTTGGCACTAATGCCATGGTTACAGAATTTTGATTTTAGTGCAGTAACAAAGGCAGACAGAAGGACAGCGGAAACCTGGGGAAAGATGAATAAAACACCCAAGAAAAAGAAGAAAGAAATGTAAAGGGAAAGGAGTAAACTGTGATATGTTTTTGCTTAATTCACTAGATACCCAAATATGTAAAAGACGATTAAGGCCACACAAAAAAATATTCTGGTTTTCAAAGGATTATTTTTAAAAACTTTCTGAAGATCACCGAGATAAATGACTTATGACACACATCACATTTTAAGTTTTGACATACATCTCAGCGTCAGTTGCTTCATGCAGTCTAATTACTAATTCTTGTGATACAGTGATCTTGTAGTTCGAATATGAATGACACTCCTTCCATCACCATCAGTCATTTCTTCTCATTACTACATGTAGTACACTAAAGCAATTAAAAACTTACGCAGCAAGAAGAATCAATGGTTGCCATTTCCTAATGGCGGCAGTTTGTGTTAATCCTGTGCCATTTATGTTTTTAAATAATATCAGGGTTGTGTACTTTATAATTGAGGCTATAGTAACTTTCGATTACTCCCCCCTGGCCTTTATCGTGGGAACATGTGGTAATTAAACAGAAAGGGGCATAGCAGTATCCGATAACCAGAATCTTTTTTTTAATTGGCCTAACTTATTATATTGGTGTGTTAAATATGTAATACTGAGATTGTGTACCTATTTTATTATAACGATTAGCTAGCTTATGCATAAAATGCATGTCTTATTGTGAAATGCTATATTGTATTTCTATGGAAAACACAAGTATATAATATACTATTTCTAGTTTATTACCACCTTTTTAATGATACATTTACATTAAATACTTTTTATCATATAGGTATTTTATCTAAAATGTTAACTGAAATTATAATATGCTTACATGTACATTTATCACTTATATGTGCAATGTTTGAGCTTTTAATTTAATTAAAGTTTGTAATAATTGTAATTGGTTCTTCCTGTTGACAAGCTAGTGCCAAAGTTTTGTTTTAGATATTTCAAGGCATGCACACATTGTGGTGCAGATTATTTGCCACCACAGATAAATAATCCAACATAGTCTGTAGTCCCTGACCAAACATACGGTATATATATCCTCAATTAGGTAACACAATCATGTGTACTTATAAAATGCAGATTGTTAAAGCCCTTTAACAGAGTGTTAAGTTTTTTCTAAACCAATTATGGTATGGTATACTTAAATAAACTTCACCATGCATTCGATGACAAATTCTCATGTATAATAATGCTTGTCATCGGAGAGGCTGACAAGTCAGTGACCAGAATTGGTATTATGTGCTGAATGCTCTGCCAAAATTGTTGCAAATGACATAATCATTCTAATGACAGATTAAGTAGGATTGAAATCTGAAACTACTCTCAACAATTCCATCCACAAAAACTTTTGTCTTACTACTATTTTTTATTCTCTTTAATTATTTAAACAAAAAATCCCATGAAAAACAAACTTTGTTTATTGTAATTGTAAATACCATACTGTTAAGTTATTTAATTTTTTATTTTGACTGTTGATATCCCTTTTACTTTAAGTCATAAAATGCATTTTTTTTAACATCTTTATTTTTAAATTGTAACAGGGGCACCTCACAGGATCATTCTCTTTAATTTTTTCAAGTTGTGAATTATGGAATGTGATCAAACAATTGAGTCTGTATTTGATTATGGTAATACTGAGTTAGATATTATCTTATCAGACCCCAGTATGTATGATATTATCAAGCTGTATGTCAGTAATTGATAATGGTAATACTGAGTTAGATATTAACCCATTAAGCTCAGAATGTATAATATTATCAAGCTATGTGTATGTAATAATTGATAGTGGTAATACTGAGTCAATGAGTTAGATATTAACCTATCAAGTCCCAGAATGTATAATATTATCAAGCTATGTGTCTGTAATTGAGTCAGATACTATCAAGCCCAAAAATGTATAATTATTTATGTAGAAATATTTTTGTTATAATAGAATTGTTAATGTCATGTTAGATGAAAAGAAACCAACCAGCATTGTTTTATGTTTGATAAATTAATATAGAAACAAATATTGAATTCCCACTTCTTATTGAATCTTCAGGAAAATTTGTACACAAAATGAATATAATGTGCACATATTCAATCTCCTCTGGGAAACCTCCAGTAAGCTACATCCAACATTGGAACTACTTTCAAGTTCCCAGATGTTTATCATACAAAGCTTTCAAAGTCTGAAACAAGGACAACTTTGCAAGAGAATTCTACACTCTATTTGAAAGACGCAATTTTGAGAACTTCTTAACTTCTTTCTAAAAGCAGCAGGGTGTACGTACATATCACGTCGGGTGATCCTATCTTGTCTTTTGGTGTTAATGAAGTTTGCCGGTACCCCCCCCCCCACACACACACACACACACTGACCCATTTATTAAGCAACTTTAAAGTTTCTTCCAATCATTTTGTAACTGAAATCTCCCTCTACACCGACCTGATTTCCAACCATCCAATTCATTTATTGAAGCTGCCTTCACAGATAATAATCGAGTCCCAAAAATGTGCACAAAGTAGAGTGACTCCAGACAAACTGTTTTAATTCATATAGTCAATTCAGAACAGATTTTAGTGTATTCAATTTAAAAGAAAAGTAAAATTAGTGATTAGTGTGTTATAATTAGATTTTGGACACTTTATTTTACCAACTAGATGAAATAATAATTTTTGTTTTCACTTGACACGTCTGCCCACCCCCTGGCTCTTACACCTATGCCTATGCACAAAAGTGATTTATTGAAATAAAACAAACCCATATGTTAGTCCTGAAATGACCTAGTTTATGACGTGGACGTTTTACCCCATTTCTTTCTGTCTTTTATTAAAAATCAACTTGAAGAATTACTCTAACTTGCAACTCTGGTCTTGGGATGCTAAACCTCATCTTTCTACTCATGATTAATAAAACACAATAACTTCAAAACATATAATTTTGAAGTTTGAACTCTGCTGATGTAATAAGTCAATACCAATAAGATTTAAACAGTACGATATATTGTATGCACTGGCAACAGCGGACTGAAATTTGAGTAAAACAGGAATTGAACAAAAACCATTGGTATGGTCTCATTATCCTTCTGTCTCTAAGCCATGAATACTCACCAAAATCTGGCAGGGACTATGAATACGAACTTTCTGCTTCAATTCTAGACCAAAAAGTCAACAAAACTGACTTTCCATAGGAGAGAAAGAAAACAAATTTAAGTGACAACTAGTAATTGGTGGTCTGCGTTTAGTTGGCTGACTCTCACGATGGAGTTGTTTCCCTTGACATACGTTTAGAGCTTCGAATCTGGTTACCAGCATTGTATAAAAAAAATTGATTAGCAACCTATTTGCATTTTGTTTTATTGTTAAATCAGTAATCTTTTTAGTCGCCAATCTGTCTTTTTCCTTAGGTTAAAAATAAACCAAAAAACATTTTGTGCATATAATAACGACTATTCTGAGATTGCAAATAGATATGAATTATATGAAGCATCTTATTCTTTATGGAGCACCTTATACCACTTGATATTTTGGAGGAAACTTTACACTATTGCAAATCGTTTTTAATAATACCTTCTTCTTTTTTAAAAGTAGATTTTGTTTGAGGAGGAGTGATGTTGTCGGCAAGTAAAATAGAGATTTTTAATATTGTCCACTTAAATAAACTTCATGTCAGTCACTTATTTTCTTAGAAACTCACTAAAAATTGGGGTTTTATTTTCTTTGTAGAATGCACCATAAGATGATTTATAAAATTATGTATTCACAAAAATGGGGAAAATAATAAATATAACACTTTTGAACTAATTTTAATTTAACTTTTTTTATGGTTATTTTTTATGGTTATTTTTTTTAATTTTTTTTTAAATTCTGAAACTAGATGTATTTTTACAATTATTTGTGGTTGATAATGAATTACATAAATCGTGATTTTTTATAATTAGTAAAACTTTCCCTAAATACTGTTATCTTCTTTTCGTGTCTATCTTGGGTCATGTCAGTCAGTTGATACCCAATCATCCAGTCTCAAGTTTCCCATTTCTCAACTAATGTTAAAACTGCACCGTTATTCGAGACTAGCTGTCATGTCGCTGACACCCCGAGAAAAGTGGGTGGGGCCAAAGGAGTTGCCCGGATGTTGGGTGTGTCACACTTAAAACATGGCCGACGCGGGGGCGAAGGATCTGAAAAGAGGTGCAAGTGGGTTGATTAATGTTGATATATCTCGGAACAAGCGAAGCAGATCGCCACAAGAGTGCAGTATTAACAATAAAAAGATAGGTAAGATTACGTCGAGACGCGATAATGTGGGCGTTAGACGAAGGTAACGGTAAATTTTCTGTACAGGAATGGAAAATAATATTTCGTCTGGTATCAGCTGCAACTGGTTGTTGGCAGTGTTGTATTATGTCTGTGTAGGCCTACTATGTCTGTGTCTGAGAGTGGAATGCATGGCTACTGTATAGGTTCCACGTTTTACATGTATTCTTTCTTCTATGAAAAAATATAAACAAATAAGACGGACGCAAGAGACATTCCGTTACATTTATCAAAGAGAATATAATATATTTTTGTAAAGATCAGCTGATTTTAGTCTTCAGTCAAGTCATTTCTTGACATTACTACTGAATCAGTGTATGTGTCGACCATTTAATAGGCCTACATAAATAAGACCATCACCAACCATAACAAATACTAAATACTAGCCCATTTTTAATGCAAGCCTGTTTCTATTAATAACCAATTTCTAATGAAAATATTAATTTTGATGACAACATTCTGTGTAGGCCTATAAAATTTAAACACTACATAACTTAAAGTGGTTATTGGGGTTTTAATGCTACAAAGCTTATTAAACTGACACCCTTTTTTCTCTCCACCCCTCCCCCACCTTCATTATCTGCTAACACTACTGTATTGATCACTATTCTTGTAATACCGGTATTCTAAACAGAAACCGTGTTATTATGAAATACGACCTAATCACTGGTAATGGTTGTATTCAATTGATAAGTGATTCAAATATAGCTCTAACTTTCACCCTTATAATTAAAGACGCAGCATACCAGAATATAAGTCAAATACTGAGTTTAAAGGAGCTAAATCCCTATATATTAATTGGCAACTAGAATTGGACAGAAATAGGTGTCAACACATTATGAATACATATAAATTGATTTACATTCAATTGTTCCTGCTTTTACTGTAATATCTAATCCGTTATGTTTGTAGAAATACCTCCCGATAGTCTTCACTTATGGGATATGATTAGCCTCGTTTATCCAATCACTTCATTACACATGGTGCTTGAAAGCATTGTTTCACGTCTGTCCCACCTCGTCCTCCGGTTTCCTTCTACTGATAAAGACCCCTGTGTGCTAGTGAATTATTGCAATAAAATTGAACAATATGTTAGTTTGTATCGAGTGAATGTTACACCCTATTTCTCTTTCCCTCACAAAACTGATCACAAAAATATTTAGGCTACAACAATCAATTCTAATTTTAGTTGTTGCCATATATGTAGTTTACATTGCTCTCTACTGATTTCAACAAGCCACCATCTTTAAGTGTCTTAGACAAATTAAACGGCCAATCCCGATAACTTTTTGGGGAATAAAACTACTTAATTTTTTGTTAAAATCCCTTAAAAACCCATTACCTAAGGCCAACCAACTAATCCGTTATTTGTGATACGGTTGTAAATAACTTAAACCTGACAGTTTTCATCTGGAAATGGAGACCGTTGTATTATACAGTATCTGGATAAAACCAGACTTTTTTCTATAAAAAATAATATGTAGGTGAAATTTACCTTTTGTTATCAAGTACAGTACATGGGGCATTCACTGTATAGACCTCTCAAGAAACGGGAATCGATTATCAGGTCACTCGATGAAAAAATTGATACACCATGCCTCTATATTTTGGTCCATAAATTTCATAAATACTCAGACTTTACTTTTTTAGACCCTGTTCTTATCGGGATTGTCCCTTTAACTAATAATAACAATTTTCATCTGGAAATGGAGACCGTTGTATTATACAGTATCTGGATAAAACCAGACTTTTTTCTATAAAAAATAATATGTAGGTGAAATTTACCTTTTGTTATCAAGTACAGTACATGGGGCATTCACTGTATAGACCTCTCAAGAAACGGGAATCGATTATCAGGTCACTCGATGAAAAAATTGATACACCATGCCTCTATATTTTGGTCCATAAATTTCATAAATACTCAGACTTTACTTTTTTAGACCCTGTTCTTATCGGGATTGTCCCTTTAACTAATAATAACAATTCTGTCGATTTTGAAAAAACAGTCCCTGCTACTTGCAGGTTTTTATACTCGGTTGTTGTTAATTAAACAATTTAACTGCAGTCTTTACTTAAAAATAACACATTTTGAAATACATGTAGAACATAATTGAAAATGTATAGTCATTCGGATGGGACAGAAAACCTAAGTATACATATTGATGTGCTGATAAAGAATCTGTGACAGTTAGAATTCAATATAAAAGTAGGCTGTAATGCAACTGTCCGTCGAAATGTTTACTCATAGCACGGTGTATGTCTTCGTTTTCCCCAATCGGAGCAGAACGGTATGATGTTAAATTTCATTCTAATTCATTTATGATACAAGCATAGTATATTTATTAACTTTCGATATATGACTGAGAATGATCTGACTTTGTAGGGTTACAAATCTGATTTGCATATGGGGGTTGCAGCCAAGTAAGATTTTATGATTTACATGAACATTTATCTACTGCTAATTAGATATTGATTGGAATGACAATAATATAATATAACATTAACACATGTAAAGAATTAAAGGGATTAAGCTAATGATTTGATCAGGATTGAATTGATTAAAAAGGTGTGAATGAGACCATATGGTGTTAATTAAAAATAGACACCATTATGTCATAGATGTGGAGTATGTGAAACAGTGGACCCGACTGTTTGAGATGTTATTATTGCCATCACTTTATATTGTATGTTGTTTATGGGAGTTAAAGTCCGCTTCAAATGGGGAGGGGAGGATAGTTAACAAGTGCGCGTTGAATCAGAATGTCATTAAGTCAATTGGTATGGTTTAGATTCCCGTCTTGTATATGACGAGAAGTAGGGTCACCTGTCCAACGTCTTTGGATTTCTCTCCGGTTACCCCAACCCCGAAATGACCTAGTTTGTGTCAAGTGGACATTAAACCCCATTCCACTCTCTCTGTCTCTTTCTCACAGGTTCCAATGAAGTTGTCTGATTTTTATGCATCCACATGGAAATATGGTTCTATGTTGTTGTCCGCAATTTCTTGTGAACACTCCACAGGCTACATATACATTTATCAACCGATGGTTTGGAAATTTATATGCACGGTTTACAATTCGTTAGACGAAGAAGCCTATCTTCATTTCATTAATTTTCTATTTATCACTGTATTATGGCCCTTGTTTCACTTTGTAGAAACTTTTTGAATATTCTAAAGACAAAAGTTATCCAATCTGTATTAAATTGATATAGGTGACTTGTTGTCCCCCACCTTTCGAAGAAAGCAGGGGACTTTGAAAATGGGTTCGCCCATCTGTCTGTCCGTCACACTTTTTGGGACACAATACATGTAGCTCTCTTTCTAATTGGTGTAGGTGTATATTAGGTCAATACCTTGATGGAGTTCGAAGATGAGCATTTTCTGCTTAGGGTAAGCAAAGATAAGCAATTTGATTGGTTGATGTTTTGGGACACAATAACTTTAGTTCTAACTAAGTGAGAGTGATGAAACTTCAAATATTGATTCATTACAATGTATATCATTACCTTGACTAAGTTCGACTGTGCGAATTTTGTGCTTAGGCTAAGGATCGATAAGCAATTTGATTGGTCAAGACTTTGGAATTTAACAACTATGCTTTTAATTGAGGTGGAATGTTTTAATTTGATATGTTGACTGAGTACAATGATTAACATTTCAAGCTCAAGCTAAGCCGAGCTAATCAATTTCATAAATAATTTGGGATTTTGGCAGGGACACTAGCCTTACTGTTGTCTTTTAATGCTCCCTTTACCAAAAAGTAAACATGCGACATCCTTTGTCGATTGCCCAAGTGATGTGACTGCTGTGGTCATATGTTGTCTTGTCTGGCAACCTTCTTTTAGTATACATGTATTCAGCGAATGTGCGCAAGTCTTTCCTGTGAGATGTAACCAGAGTAACCAGATTAAACCCACAATGTTGAGCAGGTTCTCCTATCTACACACCAGGGATCATCGAAACCATGACCACAAGTGAGAAGTGACTGTCCAGGCAGTGATAATATTACTAATAATGCAACACTCTAGACCACTAGGCCATCACAACTCCCTAATTGTATTGGATTAATTGTCTCAAACAACTGGACTACAGAGAAACTTCATTTTTTCAGAAACAAAATTTCAATTTTAAAAGCATTTTGATTTGATAAAATCAGTGACAGGTTTTAGTTTTATGCATGTGACAGAATATGATTATTCATTTATTAACACATGATATCACTTCCCATGCTTAAAGTCAAAGTTTTATACAGTCTCTGACTCTCATGCAAACTTTTTGAAAGATGAATCTCTAATATGAATAACAGTCTAAAAATGGTTCAGCTGAACTTTTGTCGTTCTATGCCTCTCCATATGCAATAAGCCCACTGCCATTTTGTTGTTCTGGAGGTTTTGTTGATAGGCCTTTTTTAAATTCGATTATTATTATCTAGCATTGTCTTTATTAAATATGGTAAATTTGAGTACATATTAGTAGTGTGGATAAAGCCATGAGAAATGTAATATTTTAATGAATAAGGTAGGGATGACCGATGTTGAAATGGGCTCTCTCTCTATCTCTCTGTCTATTGATCAATTAAATACTAGTAACTAGTTAAGCTGTTTGTTAATTAGAAATTTTGCAGATTTGATAATTTTTGTGTTTCCCTGGAAACAAATTATGTGGTATATGTACATGTACTGTATTCTTCTTTTATTTGGAAGGATACTAAATGACTTAATATTCTGAACATAATGTACTGTACATGTATTAAGTCTAATTGTCAAGTTGATATATAAGACACTCCCTTCACATTTGGGGGTGGGTGGCCGAATGGTGAGCGTCTGCACGCTGTATCATACAGCCTGCCATTGGGTCAACTGGTGTGGTTTCGAATCCCCGGTTGTATGTGGCAAGGAGTAGGGTCGCCTGTCCAACCTCGTGGGTTTTCTCCGGTTACTCCTGCTTCCTCCCACTGCTAAAGATCCCGACGTGCAAGCAAATTATTGTATATGTTAGTCCCAAAATGACCTAGTTTGTGTGGTGAACGTTAAAACCCCATTTCGCTCTCTCTCCCATTTCACATTCTAGCAGTAGAGGACATTAAATCCCATTTCATCTAATTTCCCTTCTCATTCTCAGTGCACCCACCACACCTTATTCCCCATTCCTTCATTTTACTGTACATGTATCCACACTTGTATCGTTATCAAATGATTTCTGTGTTTACTCAAATGAAATATTTTATGCACGTAACAGTTAAACATTTTATCTGATTGTGCAAGCGTTTTTAATCACAATTTGTTGTAAAGGGGGAGTGGGATATGATAAGAATTAGATAATCTTTATTACTTAATAATGCTCTCAACAATGAAATGAAGTTTATTGTGTTACTTTTCTGCGTCTAGCAGGCTAATTATTTCCCCTTACAATAACGTCAAGGGATTACATAGCATGATTTTTATTTCATCTTCTAATTTACCATGTGGAACATTTTTAAAGCCATGATGGGTGCATTTTTAAAAATCATATGTTTTAGAATGCAGTGGGCTATGAGGCAAATATTGCAATAAGAACGTGGCTACATTATGATTTTATTTCAATTTCCAACTGTATTTGGATAGACTTTTATTTTCAATCGGGTAAAGACAGATAATATTCATATTGTGTCACTGTATAGTGTATACAGCTTTCCTTTATGAATGAGTCAACTGGCATGGTTTTGAATCCCTGGTTGTACGTGACAAGGAGTAGGGTCGCCTGGCCAACCTCATGGGTTTTCTTGGGGTCCTCTGGTTTCCTTCCACTGCTAAAGACTTCTACGTGCAAGCAAATTATTGAAATAAAATTAAACCATATGTTAGTCCCAAAATGACCTAGTTTGTGGAGTGGACGATAAACCCCATTTCTCTCTCTCTCTCTCTCTCTCTCTCTCTCTCTCTCTCTCTCTCTCTCTTCTTTATGAATACTACCATTACAAGAATTGATTTCTAGAATGAGATCAACAGTTTCCATTAAGACAAGCAATTGCAATCTGCTGATACTTAAGTGAAATATTTTAGAACAATATGTATTTATACAACTTTTAATTTTCATGTTTGTTTGAATTACAGAATTACAGTCAATAATAAAGAGTGAAAACAACAGTCAACACATGTAAGTACAAAAATATACCTAGAGTTATCTTTCCTTGACACAGAGACCACATTCAATCTTGCTCAATCGTTTATACAGTGCAAATGGCTTTTCTAAAGGCGATTTACAATTTTATACTTATTATACTAATACATGGTAACCAATTAAAATTAGTGTAAAAAAATGCAGAGTATTGTGTGAAGGTCTTGATAAGATGTACTGGTAACCAGATTAAGCCCTCGACTGAAGATGGTCTTTAAAATTAAAAACTATGAAAAAAAATGTGGAGTCGTGGTGGCTCAGTCAGTCAGTATGACTCGTTCCAGTTCTTCTTCGAAGAATTCAGTAGGATTTTCCCTTGTCAATGATGCATAACGAAGTACTGACAATTACAGTTATCCAGTCAGTCGTATGAGTTGAAAAAACAAGGTCATGCAGGTAAAAAAATGGTTGATATTCAATATTACAGTAGCAGATGTCCAGGCAACATTTCCATCATAACACACTACATGGTATATATTATATATATATATATATGCCTGTTTTCATTAGCCCAGTCAGCAGGGAAAAGTATGAAGCTTCGTTCGTTCGTTCACTGAGTGTGATATCGTATACAAAGTGTGAAGCTAATCTTCATTTCATGACAAAGAAAGTTGACCAAATGAATAATTGGGTATAATTAGTGTTCATTAGGAGGATTTGATTGACCTTAAATTTTGATTGACGTGAACTGATATACAAAGCCATGTACATGTATGATTATTTATTGTTAAATTATTAATGTTGATCAGACTGTTACTATGGCTACCACCATAACCATTTCCTATTAAATTTTTTCTCCAAGTTCTTAATATGCTACAATCTGTAGACTTGGAATGTGTTGCAGAGATATAAATTATCTATGTCACATTGTTCCAGAGGCAGACTGTATTGTTGTTTTGATGCCCCAATAAGAACTATATATAAGTTCAGTTTTGGAAGTATTAATATAAAATTATTATCCAATGTCTAACAAAATTGTGAAGGAATATTGAAAAGGGGTTGGCCTGGCTTAAATCTAATTATTAAGGTCACCTGCAGATTTTGTCAGGTCACATGATGCAAATCAGGCTAGTGCTAACCGTACACCTAGCCTTATCCCATACCCTAAAGCACTTTCCTTGGCAACAATCACTTGCCCAAACCCTGTTTACATCTTGTGACCACGCGAAATCTGCAGGTGGCCTTAATATTTAAAAATGGCCTCCGTTTGACCAAATGTTTTTTTCACCGAACAAATTGCATAAACCTATTATAGTAGTTACATGTAGGGCTATGTCTGTTTACTTTACATGGAAACAATTTTAACAGTAAGATTAATGTGCTAACATATCTAGCCAGCTAAACATTTATCAGTGTTAATGCTATAGTCTGTATGTATGTGTATGCGCCATTTGCATTTTTGTTAAAATATCAAATATCTTATGGCCTTATATTATGCTCAAAATATGAAATCAGATTTATTATTTAACATTTAAGAAAGAAAAATTAAATATCAATTCAAGATTATCTCCTGGCTTGAATTCAGTCGGATTTAAACTAGTCCCATCAGATTTCTCAATCACCATTAAAAGATAACTCTTGGGAAATTTCAATTTAACATAACTTGTACCGTTTATGTACTTGTATTCTCGAACAGCATAGATTGGTGAAATTTCAATTTAACATAACTTGTATGTACTGGTATTGTAATGGTTCGCTAGGGATTCCTTTCGCTCTAAGTGACGCTTCAAGCCTTTAATGTTACCAGTGGTTGTTATTCTATATTTTCAGATCAACAGAAGAAAACAACCAAATTCAGTCAACAGAGACCAAAGATAAGGTAAATAAATAAATATTATAGACTATCAATCAATTATATTTGCACATGTGATAACAAATGATGTCATTGCAAGATATTGGGGCCTACTTTATTTTGAAGTTGTTGCTGTTTAATTTGATGTCATCTGAAACATAATTGTACCCATTACCGTGCAGTAGTTTTAACTAATTCTGCTTATTACCCAGGTTAAAAGAAACAAATGGTTGTGTGGCCTCTTAGATAATTTGAATTTTTGTCCTTCCAGTTCAAAACAAAAATTAGTTGGTTGCTGCATACATTACAATAGCTCTTGGCTCCATATTTCAAAGTTTTGAAATCGAAAAAGTTGGAAAACACGAGTTATCCCTCTATATAACAGACTGAAGTGACGAGTGATAACAGATACATGGGCGAATGTCTGCTCACTAATAATTCCTTCGAAGACCAAAAGTTTTTGTGTCTTGCTTTCACACATTTGAAAAAAATTCTGTAAAAAATCGAGTTGCGGTATTTAGTTATATATATTGCTCACATTTGCCCAGTGGTGTATTTACTGCATAAAGATAGGGCATGGGTCCTGTGTGCCATTTGATGGGGGAGGGTGTGCTACTGAGAGGTATTGGCAGTAGTCAGACATTTACGTCAGAGAAAGCAAGATAGGTACAATTGTATTTTTTATGCGACTTAATAATTTGTTAGTTAAAAGATTAATGAAATTGACATGTATTTTTGAGTTGATTTTACTGTAAAGTTACCTAAAAAGAATATGTCAGATGTACTGCACATGTATAGTTCTGGGACACAATTCAATTGTTTTCTATCTATAAATATAGGTGCTATTTTCTGCAGACACACAAATTTATGTTGATCTTGAGGATCATGGTTTAATCTTGTTTGTAACTTATCTGCTTGGATTTTCCAAATTTAAATTTACGTTGATCTTAAGGAACATGGTTTAATCTTGTGATTAGGGTTAATATGAGATTAAGATTAGATATATAATATTTTGAACTCTAGACTATCCTACACTATAGGATTATTATATATTATTATGCATAAGGCTAACTTTGATTGTTGAGTTTAAATGAGATTTAAGAATGTCAGAAAAGAGTATTTATAATATTTTATAAGTACTTATAAGGCCACAGCAATTTAAGATATTGCCGTTTATTTCTTAGCGTAAAATTTAAAAAAAAAAGAGTACTTGGCAACTCTTTAAATATGTGTAGTTTTAATTTTATTGTAAGCTTTGAAATTTTAAACAAAATTTATATTTATAGCGATAGAGTTGGGGAAGGGGAGGGGGGGGTTCTATTCATTTATTAACCCCCTGAACAACTGAAAATTGAATTGATTTGGTCTAAGTAGGGTTTTAATATTAAAGTTAAAAGTTGGAGGAGATTTAGATATGTAGGGTATCCACCATGTTCATTCTGAAGACATGAAAAGGGGATTAACGTTTAATTTTTCTATGTCAAGCGGTGTAATAAAGACGAGCAGACATCATGATGTGTATTATGATAGGGGAATTGATCAATTGACCACAACACTGTAGTCTACTCATGCTTTGACATCCAACAAGAGATTTTTAGCATGGTGCCAGTCATCTACATAAGATCGCTTTCTTTTTTGTCCCAATTAAATGTCAGAAAATGTCTGATGAACTTTCTTGGGATCGAACCAGCGACCTCCAGGCCAGCGAGCCAACGTCTTATTCTCTGAGCCACCCTGCTTCCCCTGAAAAGTAAGATACTACAACCCATTTTGTTTCAATTCCCCGAAAAATATAAAATTGAGAAGGAAAAGCAAAAGAAATAAAAAAAAAAAAGACTTGATAAAAATAGCATCATGTGGAGAAACCTGTAGATAGTACTCAGTCTTATTTAAGGTGTGGACTGACCATACCTCACCCAGAAACAAACTCAAGTTTGAAAAAACTTTAATATTGACACGGAAAACAGCGTTATTTACTTGTTGTCTTCACGACCACCAGTTAACGCTGGTTGGAGTCTCGTGTTTATTTGTATTACTTTGTTTTTATTTGTTTTTGTTAGAAAGTTTGGTGGGTGTGGTGTTCGGGTGGTTCATATCAGTAAATGTATTCTTCATTTGCACCTGATGTTAAACGTTGAGGAGGTCGCAAGTTTCTGTCATTTCACTCTTCGGACGTTTCAAGATTTGTTCAGACTTCTTTTTGGGGATTAATTTTCTTCTTTGTTTGGATGCCATGTTCAAAAACTAACAGAAGGATGTGCACAACGTGCTGGATTTCTAATGTTTGTGTGGCAGAAACTTGAGCAGACGTGATATATAAAAGTTAGGCGTGGTAGACCTACTAGTTACCATGACAACTCAAGGTCAGTGCAAGGTAAATACGATGATTGTTAAAACAATGAAGACTTAAACTTGAAGATCTTCACTTCATTTGTTTAAGGATAACAATAGAAAAAAGTTTTGGAGATATTTGAGTGATCTACACTTTTATTTTTGCGAAAGAGAATTAATGTATGATATGATCATTACCCTATGGTTGGAAGGGTCATTGATCTAAATGGCCCATATTTTAGAATTGATTAAGATAGCATTATGCAAGAGCAAAATCTGCTTATTACAGGTCTTTCTTTAGGCCTGAAATGTTATCTACAATGTTAATAATCAATTAGACATTAATTAACATATCCAGACCATAATAAACTCTTGATGTCAAGGCTAGCCTTCGATGTTGGCGGATTAAAATCCTATATGCCGCTTAATGGCTGTTGATAATTAAATCAATCAAGTGGATAATCGAGACTATGTTGATTATATTAATGATTTGAGTAATGATGACCGAGCCTATGTGAATATTTCAAACGCTTTTTTCTTTGCTAATAGTGGATTAATTTGACTAAAATTTTCAGCAAATTACCTTTACACTATCTAGTTTTTAACTATTATAGTGAGAACTGCCATCTTTAAATATTAAAGCGCCTTATACCAGGGAATATGATAAGCGGTATCGCATCGCAGTTTGCTAAACAAAAACGACGTAAGTGCGAATCAAATATTAATTTGATTAGCAGAAAATTTTCAAATTCAAGGGAACCCGCGAATCAAATTTCTTGTCCCAAATCAAACGTGAAAAATATTTAACTTATATGATTTACCGTTTCACTGCGTACGGACATTTTAATCCTCTGCATGTCGGTCACTTATTTAGTAAATAATCAGTAATCTACGGTAATTGTAAGCTAACCTTTTAACAGTCATCCAGTTCACTATCAAATTAGGTACACAATTCCGTAAATATACAAGCTCGATAATTATTCATAAAACAATAATTTGTATCTGTAACCATTTCCCTTTGTAGTAAGAATTGACCGCGTGTTCCCAACTGGTAGGCTATCCTATTTGGCATCAGTGCCATCACACAAATATTTTAATTATTTTCCATTCACTCAACAAAATAATATCCCATTGTCTTTTATCGTACGAAAACTGTATCCATCTGAAGCGTGCACTATTATTAGCTCTTGACACCGGTTTATTTTTTATTTGTATGATAAACTAATTTGCGACAAATTGCACTTGGTTCATTTTGGCGGGAAAAAAGGTCACGTAGACAAATAACAACAACATGGCGACAATGCATGCATTGCACTCGGCAAACTTCGGCAGATCTTCCGAGGTTTGCCGAGTGGCATGCATTGCATACGGGTGCCGAAGGTTCTATGTAATTTTAAATAAAATCTACCGTTTTATAACAAAGTCAAACAATGTTTCGACATCAAAATTGTCTTATCACAGATATTTGGTTTCATTTTCTGTCGTGTAAAGAAAGACGTGTAATTTTGGAGGAATATTTTGCCGGCATGAAATTGAACCAGGTAGCCGAATTCTATCGTATTCGTAACAAATATTTTGTAGAATTAATGTGGATTTAAATTTGAATATTGTATGGGAATTCAATATGAAAAATAGCGAGGTGCATCTATTTGTTTGTATTGAGAACAATATGCTGTATATAAACATAAAACTATTATTAAAGGGAGTTATATATATAATGTCCCCCATTATTACACACATCAATATTACTTGTATACCGGTAGAAATTATGGCCTCTAGAGATCGTTCAATATGATACCATGAAAATTTACTTTTTAGCTATTCAATCAAGAGGAACTTTTTTTTAAAAACATCCTATGACTGCTAATCAATTTTTTTTTCTTACCATATACCCTGCCTTATACATGTAGGTATATGTATAGTGCAGCCTACTATATTTGCTTATTTAAGAACTGCTAATGACATTAATAACACACCAAAATAAAGACAATACTCCTTTAATTAAATATTCATGCATTTCAATGTTTTTATTAAGTAGCATATGTTATTGATTTATAAAGATAAACTACATGCGGTCTTTACATAGAGTTGAACCATCTACAAACTTATAGGAGCCACAGTGACTCAGTGAATAAGACCTTGGTTTGCTAACCTGGAGGCTCTGTGTTTGATCCCAGTGTTTGCCAAGAAAATTCATCAGGATTTTCCGACATGGTTTTCCCTTGTCAGTGGTGCAGGACGATTGACCTGGCAAGGGATAACGTACCTATCAATCATATAGGACGAAACCCTTTATGCATACATTGATGTGTACATAAAAGAAACTCTGGCAGTTCAAATTCGAAATAAAAGTAAGTCATAGTGCTGCTGTTTGTGCAAATTTTATGGCACCCTGTATAGGGTATGCCTGACTTCATTAGCCAAGTCGGAACAGAGAGGTAGGATGTTAAACCCCATTTCATTTCATTTCACAAGCTCATTGAATCTTACAAACCTCCACATCGTTCAAATACAATGCTTGAAAACTCTAATTCTTAAATTAGTTGGCAACTAAAATAACATACATCTGTACAATATGTGATATTATCGAGTGATAAATAATGGACATTATATGAGAATAAAGCAAGAACACAAGCTTAAGATGTTAGAACTTTTAAATTGATAACCATATATTGAACATTTATAACAATAAAAGGCTGATTATTGATGACTGATTATTCTGGCTTGTTAGACTTTAAGATGAAGGAGCAAATTATTCTGGCTTGTCAGGTTAAATAGCGAGAGAAGATAAACCACATTAAAAAATATGGGAGCACAAACACTGAATTCTCTTAATCAATCTGCATATTCAACATTTACTTTGATAAAAGGCTGATCAGTGACCACAGATTATTCAGGCTTGCATTTACTTGCATATATTGCTTCTGACAAGGAGTAGGGTCATCTGTCCAATCTCGTGGGCTTTCTCCAGATCCTTTAGTTTCCTATCGTTGCTAAAGACCTCTACATACAAATGAATTAATGAAATAAAATTGTACCATATGATAGTCCCGAAATGACCAAGATTGTGTCGAGTGGATGTTACCTCTCTCTCTCTCTCTCTCTCTCTCTCTCTCTCTCACTCTTAAATCTCTAATTAAACACTGTGCAGGTTGTGAAGTACATTTATTTAGTTTAATCATTCGACTGAAAGAATAATTGTTAGAAATCTTAACCTGGCGGTCCTGCACTATCAATATATTTGATGGGTGTGGACTTTATTAGGATCATAACAAAAACTGCAGGGTAGAATGATTCATGTAGTATAATTAGGTATAATTGTTACTTGCCTGTATTTAAATCTTGTCAGTAATGCGTCATTTTGAAGTACAAATCTTTTAGTACCCAAGTTTACACATATTTCTAATTCTCTTACCATAGTTAAATTTTTAACAGATCGTTGGGATAATGTTTTTTACTTATCACCAGTTACTTGTTCAGGCCACAACTTTTAAATATTTAGTTCTATGTTATCTTGAATCCTGTTTAAGGTATATCAAACCTGGTACAAATAAAAGAACTTTGTACTTTCTGTGTGGAATTGTCTGGTTCAAGTTATTACTAAATACATGTTTCTCCCTCAACTTTGGAAATCAAATGATAAAAGAGAATAAAAAAATGTTGCGCATAGTTTTATTTTGAAAATGAAATAAATTTTATGCAATTGATGAATTAGCTGTGAAAATCCAATGCCCATAAAAAGGACATACTGGTGACATGTAGGCCCTATGTAGTTTCTATATTTTTTTTTCTTTCATATATAATGTCTTCATTAGTCCAGTAGTAGCAGAACAGTATAGTATGTTAAACCCCATTTCCTGTCTTTCATAAATGAATTACGATATTATAACCATTAGCGCTGATCCAAAAGAACTAAAAATCAAATAGGTTTGGCCTCATTGTCTGTCGTAGCTTTTTATGTTTGGATTTCTTTTCAATAAGCACTCATCATTAATAATATTCATACATTATGATATGATTTGTACTTTATGTCTGCTTGGTTTGTATTTAATCCTTTCATCTTATGACTATTCAGTATGCGGTTTATTGAATGGGCTCACCATTACATTATTTCTATTGGTTCATGCTCAGTCTTCGCGTGTCAGTTTGCATTTTCTTTTTTTGAAACAATTTTTTTGCTGTTGTTATACTTTAGAAAAGATTAAATTGTCGGTGTAAAAAATTTGAATGTTAACACGTAAAGGTTGCGTAAGCTGCTTATATAATATGGAGGTTTTTTCATTCTGTTAAAAGGGTTTAATTTTCATAACCTGTGTAGCGAAAGCGAGCGTAGTAATGAGTTTTGATACTTTGTTGAACCTAATAAAATAGCCTGTCAAACGGTGTACTCGTTTCTGAATGATATCAAATTTGTAACACAGGCAAGCAGTTGCCAAAATGACAGTCACGTTACCCAAATATGAATAATCATTTCATAATGATTCCTGGCACTGCTTACACGCAAGCAAATTATTGAAATAAAATTGAGCTATGTTAGTCCTGAAATGACCTGATTTTTGTCGAGTGGTTGTAAATCCCCATTTCTCTCCCTTACATAATGTGTGCAACTACATGTAACACTTTACTCTGTAGACAAATGTATCAAGGCACAAATATAAGTTGAGAGGGGGAAAATAGGTTGGCATCTTTTGTATACTTAAACAAAGAATCTTTCAAACAGAAGGGAAGGTTGTGTGGCCGAATGTGTTAATGTATGTGCATTAGATTTTCGGACCGTCATCAAGCCAACCTCATGAGTTTTCTCCATCTCTTCCAATCTCCTCCCACTTCTAAATACCTGTAGATGCAAGCCATTATTAAAAAAAGATTGAACAATATGTTATTCCCAAAAAGACCAAGTTTTGTGTTGATTAGATGTTAAACCTCATTTCTCTCTCTCTTTTATACAGAATCAACCAGTTTTATTTACTAAATTAAATCTGAGACAGCTTTTGCTTAAAACTACATTAAATCTAGATTCCTACATCAATCAAAAAATTTATTTGTAAAATCATTAAATTTATGTAAACATTTGTCATTTTGGATTTACATGTATTATTAAACAGATGTATTAATTTAGATTCAAACTTGAATTTGAAATAAATGAAGCCCATTAATCAATGCAATAAGTATAACAACAATATAAAATGGTGTTATTGTAACATTAATGCAACATGTCATGGTCACATTATACAATGTAGCTTGATTTATAATTGGGTGTGTCTATCTGATACCTACATGACCACACCCTCTCTGTTTAATAAATTTGTAATGTATGAGATTAAAGCTGGAGGCAATAGATGTCAGGTTTTGTAAAAGTATGTAATAAAATGTTTGTTAAATTGTTACAGGCAAACTAACTTCTATTTCATTTTAAAGGGTAACCGGCCTAGAAATTTAAAGAAACTTTCCCCGTGTACAAACTGTGTGATTTGATGATATATTAGGACTAAAAACATATTTAAGCTTATTAATCTATCAAAAATTTGCTTTAAATCTCTCTCAAGACTTTGCAGGAAAATACCTTAAGCTATACATAAACTGTTGTTAGAAGCAATGGTTATTACCTAACTTCATTGAGGGAGGGTCCATTTTTCAGAAAGTATTTTTCATTACTTACTGTCCATTTACCATACATATTGTGGCGTAGTAAATTCATGATTATGTTCTGTCAACTTCTTTTTCCGCTGTTTAGTTGCAGACTTTGTACTTTTACAAACCCTCAAAGTTCCCAAAACCACCTAACCATTTGATTAAGAAATAAAAAATGCTCCCTCTATCAAGATAACCCTGACATTTTTGCCCAGTGCTTGCCTTGTATGTGTGTTCAGAGGGGGGTTGGGATGGCCTAGTGCTGCGCTTCAACCTCTAGCTGGACGATCATCTCTGGCTTGCGGCTGTGGTTTCGAGCCCTGGTGTGAGCGTATGTGGCATGAAGATAGAGGCGCCTTCATAACCTCGTGGGTTTCCTCTGGGCACTCCGGTTTCCTCCCACTGCTAAAGACCCCTACGCTCAAGCGAATTATTGAAATAAAATTAAACCATATGTTGGTCCCAAAATGACCTAGTTTGTGTTGAGTGGACGTTAAACTCCATTTCTCTCTCTCTCTGTATGTGTGTTCGGGTATTCCAGTATTTTCCTGGTAAGATTGGGCATCTATATACTTTCCATATAATGTAATTCATACCAAATTTGCCACATTTTTATTGGAAATAACCACCCGATAAAAACCCACAGGACAAAGTATTTTTAAGGGAGGAGTCTGAGAAATATAGCAATATAGCTGCTCTCAGATATTAAAGGCCCACTCTTATTAAGTTTAAATTGATCAAATTGTCCCTTTGTAGGATATCACTCAAACAACAGTTATCATCCATCTTTTGAAACTTTTTGAAACTTTATGCCTGTTTGGTAAGTTGGCTGGGAATTTAATTTTGGCAGAGACATTAACTAGTGAGAATGTTGCACGTTCGCTATCTAGGAGGTTCATCAAGACAGGTTTCTTCCTTGTCAATGGTACTAAACAATGGGCATGTCAAGGGAAACACCCTGTTGCTCAGATTGGATAAAAATTAGGTAATGCATACACAATTCCGTACACATAAAAGAACCCTTTATAGTTTGGATTCAAAGAAGAGTTATGTAGGTGGAACCATTGCTGTTCGGACATGGCATGTACCCATAAACATTAGCCATTAATTGCTTCTTGAATACTATAGTAGCACAAGTTATCATAGACCTACGGTATTTGAATAAAAAAAAAATTTCATTGTTTACATAAGTAAAATAAATTAACTTTTCAACTATTCTGATTGTTACATGTTATTGTCATAGACATTTAAAGGTGAAGTTCTAGATTTTTCTAGAATAAAGATTAAGTGTAGGGTTTAAGACGACACAAATAAAAGTACACAGATTTCTAATTTTAAAGAAAATTTTGTTTTAAAAAATTGTTCTAGTCACTAAAGTTATGGTCTTTTGAGGTCTATATGAGTTTCTAATCATTTCTCAAGGCCATCATTACTTAATTCATGAGTTTTCTTGTGCAGAGTTATATAATAAACTCAATACATTCTAATAGGAGGGGTTGGGTGGCCGAATGGCTTAATGCATGCTCGTTAGATCATAAGGTCTGTCAATGAGTCAAGTGGCGAGGTTTTGATTCCCCAGCTTATATAAGTATTGTCGCCTGGCCAGATCCTCTTATCTGGTTTCCTCCCACTGCTAACGACCCCTACACACAAGTAAATTATTAAAATAAGATTTTAACCATCTGTTGGTCCTGAAATGACATAGTTTGTGTCAAGTGGATGTTCAACACGATTTCTCTCTCGCATTTAGGGGGGTTGGGATGGCCTAGTGGTCTAGAGTGCCGCGCTTCGACCTCTAGCTGGCTGGTCACCTCTGGCTTGCGGCTGTGGTTTCGAGCCCTGGTGTGAGCGTATGTGGCATGGAGATAGGGGCGCCTTCTCAACCTCGTGGGTTTCCTCCGGGCACTCTGGTTTCCTCCCACTGCTAAAGACCCCAACCCGCAAGCGAATTATTGAAATAAAATTAAACCATATGTTAGTCCCGAAATGACCTGGTTTGTGTTGAGTGGACGTTAAACCCCATTTCTCTCTCTCTCTCTCTCGCATTTAAATGTTTGACTGTTGAAATATATTGCTTGTTGTGCTTGTACATGTAAATAGTGCTTACATCTTACATGCAACAGAATGTCTGCCAGAAATTCTTTTAATATATATGCAATAAAAACCGAAAAATTGGGGAAATTCGTACCAACAAATATGTCCCTGACTAAACCTGTATTTTTGCCTAACATTGAGAGTGACAGTTGGCTTTTTTTCCAGCCTCAAATTATTGTATGGCAAATTGTCTGATCAGCTGTGAAGAAAGAAAGTAAAGTGTATCTTTAACTACATGTTGGTTGAGGTGATTTATTTAAAAACAAAGCCACACCCAACCTGTTTAATGTACTTTGTAATTTACCATATTTTACCCAATAAACATATTCAGTAATAAGATCGCTGTCAACCAACAGCTAAATACCATATTTAACCCAATAAACACATTCAGTAGTAAGTTCACTGTCAACCAACAGCTTTACCTTATTTAACCTAATAAACAGATTTAGTGGTAATTTCACTGTCAACCAACAGCTTTATCTTATGATAAACACATTCAGTAGGAAATCACTATCAACTAACAGCTTTACCATGTTTTACCCAATATACACATTCAGTAGTAACTTCACTGTCAAACAACAGCTTTATCTTATTAAACCTAATAAACACATTGGGTAGTAAGTTCACTGTCAACCAACAGCTTTACCATATTTTACTCAATAAACACATTTAGTATTAACTTCACTGCCTACCAAAAGTTTTAGCATATTTAACCTGATAAACACTTTCAGTAGTAAGTTCAATGGAGATGTAAAAGTAGATTAGACACACCCTAAATTATAATCACAATCATAGTTAAATCTTAATAGCATTCAAGGATGATTTGAACTATTTTAAAGGTAAAAGTTTTCCTGTCAACGTTGGTTTTCTGAAAATAAAGATGACGTCTCACCAGAACATAAGTCCATGATATAAATATAAGCCCATTTGAAAATCAATTGATCTACGCGGTCTAGGCCCTCAAAAATTCTTCAGAATTTTCCTAATAAGACTAGGCCAGTTAGTGCCGAAAAGTAGGAAGTTTAACCCAATTTCATTTATGTTCAATACAAATATAATTTCATGCCAAAACATTAAGGTGTCTGCAAAGTCATTGAGTAGGGGTTTTTAATTGGGTAGAGGTGATGTGAGAGGATTAGAGGAAGATATGTATGACTGAGTTATTACACTTACTCTATATAATTACGTGTGTATGAGTCAGCTATATGATATATTATCTTTATAGGGGTTGGTTTTATACGTATGTGCAATATAAAGATAAACCTTATTATCAATTTAAAAAAAAAAAAGAACAGTACCTTATAAGGCAAAATAAAGATACCTGGAAGAAATTCACCTTACAAGTTGTTGACACAACAAGCATTTCTAAATTAGATAGATGAGAAGATATGTGGGTGTCATGCACAAGATAGAATATGCTTACTCATACTCAGTCTCAAAATAACCAAAGTACATGTATTGTGTCGAATGATGCTAAAACAAACGTCCCATTGCCATGCACATGCAGTTGACAATTGAATATGAGAAGTCAGAAACACTGTCCTCGTAAAATGTCCATGATCTACTGATTTTAAATGGCTTAACTTTCTGTCTCCAAACTCAGCATAAAATGAAAAAAAAACCCAAAAAGTAATGTTAAGAAATAGTTAGGAAATAGTTAAATAAAAAGAACATTAGTGGTGAAATATTGATTTTCGAGTGTAATTCATTCTAATCTTACTGGTGAATAACTTTTATTCAACACATTCAGGAGAATCTTTTGTGTTTGCCTTACAACGGACATTATTTAACAGTAGACTACAATTATATTTTCAACAGATTTATATTGTTTGTCATCATTTCATATGAATGCTAAGCCACAGAAAATTTATTTTTTTTACTCACATTTTATTTATTGACACAAACTTTTTAGACCAGCCTCTGTGGACAGTCATTTTGTTTATTGTCTGAATGATTCCACTATGGTTAGGTAATTATATGAGTAACATACTGATTCGCAAACCAGTGACTAAGGTGTTGTCTCACAAACTAGTGATGAAGGCACTGCCTCACAAACCAGGGAGTAAGGCACTGCCTCACAAACCAGGGAGTAAGGCACGATCTCACTAACCAGTGACTAAGGTGCAGTCTCCCAAACCAGGTAGTAAGGTGCTGTCTCACAAACTAGTGATGAAGGCGCTGGATTACAAACCTACAAGTAGGGCCCTGTCTTGCAAACCAGCGAGTAAGGCGCTGGTTTACTGAACAGTTAGTAAGGCACTGGCTCGCAAACCATTCTGTAAGGTGCTGGCTCACAAAACAGTGAGTAATACCCTGTCTCACAAACCAAGAGGTCCTGGTGTTGCCGAACATTTTTTCAGTTGGGATTCTTCATGTGTTAGTGGTGTAGAGCAGAGGGCCTGACAATGTAAAGCACCAGGTCGGTCTGATGGAATGAAGTTTCTTGTTTCACATAAACTCAGTGTGCACAGTAAAGGATGGTATTAAACCCTAACCCTAATTCATTGATTAAAGGGGCATAAGGCAAGATTAGATAAAGAGCTGACAGTTCTCACCATAATAGTTACTCTGTGCCTGGTTATCAGCCAATCAATTACGGTCTAGTTCGATTGTCATTACTGCCCTTGTTACAATAATAAACAAAGTCTTGATTATTCATTGTTACGGTAACCAGATCAACCACAAAATATATTTAAGTCTACTTAATATCAGAGTCATTCGATTGCATCAAATTTGATTGTGGTCAATTAATGTCAAATTAATAACTTATTATATAACATTTAAGACCTACTTATAGACTACACAGATTTAGCTTGTGCATTGACATATTAAATTTGGAGGATGATGATGAATCTGCTTATCTTGGTGAGTCCATTCAGTTAAAGGTTGATTCTCCATACCCATATAAAAGTTATGTTGTTCTGGTTTATTAATTCGATACTGTACGCCTATCAACGTATTTACAGTCTGTATGAGAAGTCACTTTAAATAACCTCGACACATAATGCAAGTTGGTGAAGCAGATCAGGACATATGAACCTGTTAATGTTATAAAATTTTGTTTATACACTGAGTTTAATAGTAATAGCTTTTTTTCTACATTGTAAAAATTATCTACAGTTACTAATGCTATTGGCAAATATGTTGTGTGAAAAAGGAAGAAGCATCGATCTCGTCCTGGGGTTTCCATCCTCTGGGTCGTGATTTTTGGGGGGTTTGTGGCTGACTACACTGAGAAATGCTGTGGTTTTTTTTAGCACAGAAGTGGAAGAGACGTAGGACATGCCACCTCATTTCATTTCATCTTTCCAAGTGCAACCCAACTTTTCAAAATACCTGTAGGTTTCAACCTCATTTCCTTTGATCTGTCTAAGTGCAACTCCACTATTTGAAGTTCACTGGTGTTCAAGATATACTATTTTATGTCATTGAGATAAATCTGTCAATCCAATGAACAACTGCTTCATTCTTAATGTAGGCCTGTGTTTTATTGTATATACCAGTAGTACATGTATGTAATATTAAATACATTTATTTTTTTAATAAGAGTCTTCGTATCCTCAAGAAAAGAACTACATAATACATGGTCAAGAGAGAGAGACCAGCGTTATACTGGTATTGCATGAGGACATTATAATATCAATATATAACCCCATGTCGAGACCTTTAAACAACTTGGGGAATTGGACGCAGGGTTGTTAATCCATTTTGAAATGAACCGGCCACGGGCACCCCTAACGGATAGTCGTCTTTTGAACAACAGACATGTTGGTTTATGCATACTTTATTCACGTCAATAATTGCATAACGTTACAGTATTCCGTATAATATTATAATAATAACTTCTAATAAACAAAGCCTGTGTTGTTATTCCCTACTAGTACTAGTACATTATCAAAGTTTATAGTCAAATTTTGGCAACTTGCATATTGCATAACCTACTTTTGCTTTCGTCCAAACAAACAGAAGTTAGAATTAATTTAGTAAAAAGAAAACTACAAGCAAACACAAATAAGTTCCTTTTTAATTATTTTATACGTAAACAATTGTCAATATATAAAAGTATATTTGTAAGCATGTGTCAATAATAAAACAATGTAGCACAAATTATTTTCCGTGAATAGTCGGGGCTCAGAAATATGCCGTATGGGCGAAAGGTCATGTGGCCAATTATGATTCAGATTAGTTTATTTTTAGTGTTACCGGTACTCGCAAAAAGTAGGATTTAATAACTTGTATGAGACAAAAAATTTTCTGTGAATTTTTATCAAACAAAAGACGTTTGAAAGGAGCTAACTATTCAGATGTAAAATATCTTCTAGTCTTCAACTTTGGGTGACCTATATTGGACGTGGGAGGATCTCCAAATACAATGCCTACGTGCATGCTTGAAGTTCAAGGTCAATGCCACTATTCTTTTATCGTACTTGGCATGAATTAACTCAATGAAGTTGTTTATTTACGAAAAGAGCCGAGAAGGATTGACACTGAAGGTATTCATTGCATTGATTGACTCCTTGATGGGTTAATTAATTGACGAGTAATAATTACCTCTTTGTAATCGGCCAAAAATAGATTGATATATGACACCGTAGTGGCTTGTTGTTCATTGTTTTATCAATCAGCATGATAATTAACTCTTTGTAAATCGGCCGAAAGTAGATTGATATATAATACTATAGTGGCCGATTCGTTGTTTTACAATTCGGCTAGATTAAAGATCAATCGGCTAAAGCTGACAAAAAAACAGCCGATTAAGATCCCTGGTTGGACGGCTGAATGGTTAGCACATGCGTGCTGTATCATTGAGTCAACTGGCGTGGTTTCAAATCCCCGGTTGTACGAGACAAGGAGTAGAGACCCATTTTCAATCAAGTGGGTTTTCTCCTGGTCCCCCGGTTTCCTCCCACTGCTAAAGACCTCTACGCGCAAGGGAATAATTGAAATAAAATTAAACCATATGTTAGGACTTCCAGAAATGACCTAGTTTGTGTAGAGTGGACGTTAAACCCCACTTTCTCTCTTTAAACAACTTCAATACAGACACATTATCACACACATGTATTTCTATAAAATTATCATGTGACCACTACCTTTATCTTAGTAAGATGTTCCATTTAATTGTACTGTTTAAATATTTTATTAATGTTATTGATTAAAATTTATATCAAAATGAAGTTTATTTTTATCATTGTATTTTCAATACATCTTACAAAGAATGTATTTTACAAATTTACTTTGTCAGGCGATTGGAACTAATGTGGGGTTATGGGGATGGGGCAGCTGATTGGTTTTAAACGTGCACGTTAGATCATAAGGTCTGTCATTGTGTCAAGGGGTGTGGTTTTTATTCCCTGCTTGTTTGTACATGACAAGGAGTAGGGTCCAACCTCCTGCTGAAGACCCCTAAGCGCAATCAAATAATTGAAATTGAATTGAAGTATTAATCACAAAATTAGCTAGTTTGTGTCGAGTGGATGTTAAAGTTAAAGCCAATTTTTCTCTCTCCATGCCGTGTTCCATGGTCTAACTATTCCAACATTTTGCACCTGTGGTGTTAGACTGACAAAAATCTGGATTACCAGAAATGCCACAAACCAGTGCTAACTCTCAAGTCTCACCATAACTGCCAGCATACTAAAATTCCTAGTTATGTGGACTTCTCATAGGCAGCAAGATTTTTACATGTGCTATGCCTGTTCCCCAATCCCACTTCCATACCCAGAGGTTTTGAATTCAGTGCAGGACATGTATTAATGATATTGATAATAAGGGCTGAACAAAGACAAAGCTATGCCAGACTGCTGGAATTTATGCCTGATACTCTGAATTTGTGTTCAACAAAGTCTGTATTTGTTCCCAACAAAGTCAGAATTTGTACACCTGTCAAAGTCGGAATTTATGCCTGACAAAGCCAGAGTCTTTGGTAGTCAATGTCTGCAACAGGTTAATTAAATTACAAGCTTCGTTATACCAGACTAGGAAATAACCATTTAGTCACTACTAAACTATAATCCTTGTCATTTCAAAGATTGTGCTGGACAAAAAAAAAGGGAGATCTGTACCAGGCACCATGACTGACACAACCAAGATTGTGCTATGCCTCACAAAGCCGGACAATATCTTTACAGACAGCCAATTTCTAGGTTATACCCAACACTGCTACTGGCTTAACAAAACAGTTATTCAAATCGGACACAAGAAGAATAATTGTCAACCTAGATCGGAAGAAGTTCCGGTATGGAAATTAGGGTAAAATCTTTTTTACTCCAGAGCACAAAAAGTATTTGAATTACAGGAACTGTTTAGCTGAGTAATTTGAGATGGGTGACACAATTTGTTGTTTTTGTGACAGTATAAGTCATCTCCCTTTATTCTCCGTAGTAAGACGATATACATACTCATATTTTTTAATAAAAGATTTTTAAAGATATTATATTCGAATTGTTCAACCTTTAAAACATCGTCTCATTTTCCTCCACTTATTCCGGCTGGCTAAACATAAAAAAATTAAACGCAAAAGAAATAATACTATATGAGAAAGGCCTACGTGATTATGTTTATATGTTGATGCAAGAGAAGTTAAAACCACTGACTAACATTTGTATATATACTTTTTGAAAAAAAAAAAAATTTTAATGGGTTATCTGTTATCTATGCTAGAATGTATTTAAATTAATTACTTATTGGAGGGGGTCTAAGTGGGTAAGAAGCTGGCTCACTAGCCTGGAGGTCAGGTGTTTGATCCCAAGAAACTTGATCCAGATTTTCCAGCGTGATTCCCCTTTGTCAGTGGTGCAGAACAGAGGGGCTGATAAGGACAGCTGTGATTTGGGATGGGACAAAAAACTGAGGTCCTGTGCACACACTGATGTGCACGTAAAAGATTCCATGACAGTTTGAATTCAATGGCGGTGCTCGATTCACAGTCCAGAACGTCCCGAATCGACAGAATTACAATCGAGTGACGCGGAATTCAGTCCTGTCACAGTTCTTCCAGTCCCGACAGCTGAGGTGGAGTGAGTAGAATCGTGACGTATTCCTAGGTAAAAAATATGTTTCAGCAGTCATGATTGGTTGGGATACTTTTTATACAGTCGACGCATGCGCTGTAATCCGAAATTCTCCTTTTCACTCGATTGACACCAGTTTTGGAATTCAATTCCGGAACTGTGAATCGAGTATCGCCAATATATAAGAGTAGGCCTTATAGCACACTGTATAGCATATGCCCATCTTCATTAGCCCAGTTGAAGCAGAACAGTAGGAAGTTAAACTCCATTTGATTACTTATTATTGGACATTTAATTCAGAAATAAAACACCAACATATCAACAGTAGATCATCTCCTGGCATCGATTGAATTGGATTTAAAGATTTTACCCAGAACTTGTTTATATTATATGTATTTCAGATTGGTTATATGTATGCAGATTGGTTATTTAATGATATGTTAAGAAAACTAGACCAAAATGTCAATGGTATATTAACTCCAAGCTTTGATCCAGGACAGGACTTTTGACCATATCACATTTATATCATCCAGAGAGGAATCGGATTGTTGTGAAATGTTTACTGTACATCTGTGTAAATAGTAAATAGTTGATCAAAAAAATTGTTAGGTGATTAAGTTTCATCATTGTATAGCCCATTGAATTTGACAATCAAGTAGATTTCTTCACTTCTGCTTGAATCTAGGTTTGTTTATGTCTGAGAAGACTCCTTTAAAGGGATAAATTGTATGCATAGATATATAACATAAATAGATAAAAATACTTCCAGCCAGGTAAAAAATCAACCACTTTAACTATCATTATTATAATATTCACCACATCATAAGTAGGTGTCTATAGGTGTCTTCAGATGTTATAATGTATAAATAATTATACCTAGTCATACAATACACGCATAGAATAGTACATTTCCATGACAATGGATTATTATTAAACGATCCCAGTTTGATTTCATAAATAAATATAATTTGATAAGAAAAAATGGAAGCAAAGCCCAGTTTAGGCATGGGCCTGAGGAGGCTCCGCGGTTCATGATAAAAAGAAAAAAAAAATCATCTTCAAGATGAGAGTTTCACAAGAATCGATCTAGCGACTCAAGGGCGGAGACTGAGCTATGCCTCAACCTTCTCTCTTCCAATGATTTCACTTGCTATGACAGTACCCTGCTTGTCATTTCCACGCATTGTATGCCATTCGGAGCTGAATAGGTTTTGTATGTGATCAGGTACTATGTAATTATTCTTGTATTACAGACCGTTTAACTGTGTCCTCCAAAGGATATGAATAATCTTTTCGATGCAGTAGGGGCCCCGTGATTTTAGTCGGGGCCCTGCTTCGGTTAAGCTGGGTTTTGAATGGAAGTCTTAGGTTGATAGAAGTATACAGATGCACTATTGGGCAAGGGGAGGGGCAGTTTGTCATGCCCACCTTTACCCAGCCCAATATTTTTGTTTTTGTCGTCAGGGGACTGTTGGAATGGGACCTTCTATTCCTTCATCTGTCCATCACAACTCTACTTCTAATTGATGTAGAGTGCTCAAAATTAATGTCTTGACAGAGATATGGAGTGTGGTGCATTTATTTTGGGTTTCAGACAGTGGACATCAGATTCACCACAGGTATGCCTTGATTAAAGCTGACTTATTTAAAGGAAATAATGCTGCTTTGGGCTAAATCTGCCTATTACAGGTCTTTCTTTATGTCTGAAATCTTATCTAAATTATTAATTTGATCTAGACCATTATCAACTCTTGATGTCAAGGCTAGCCTTCGATATCAACTGGATTAGAATCCTTTATATGCTGCTTAACGCTCATTGATAATTAAATCAAAAACTGGATAATTGAGACTTTGCTTTTTATCGTAATGACTTTAGTAACGATGATCAAGGCTAGGAGGAAATTTCCAAAGCTAATGTCTTGGTTCATAGTGGATCTCTTTGACTGAAATTTTCTGCAAATTTCCTTTACATTATCTAGTTTTCAACTATTAAAGTGAGAACTACCAACTCTTAATCTAATCTCCCATAATGTATTTTTAACTCTAGAATAATTTAATTTAATATCAGTTTAAATTTTAAAACTTTGTTGCCCCTGTCCCCAATGTGCTATTAAGAAATCTTGTTTTTGAATTAAAAAAGATCTATACAGTATGACCTGTTTTTATATAGTACCTCCTGTGTTGTGGTGTACAATAACAGGATGTGTACTTTTTATAAAGATATTAATTGGGTTGGGCAACTCTGGGGATTCCCCAACTACATCATCATTAAATCAGGGGAATGTAGTTGCCCTTGATATTACATGTTTTTCGGAAAAGTTAATAATTATGAGAATGTTATCTTTGTCTTTAAGACAGATGTCAAATTTAACGCCTGTGTCCATGATTCAAAATTCTGACAAAAATTTATTGAATTTATTGCGTAAAAAAGTAGCAAAGTGTGTAATTGCTAGTGTTATGCAAAATGACAAAATGATACTTGTGTGTGGTAAGATTTCATATTGGGTGGCCATACACTTTAGATCATATAGTCTGACGTCTGTCATTGATGTCAGGTTTGTATATTACAAGGTCAGGGTCGTCGTTTTTTCTTGGTCCTTCAGTTTTCTCCTAATAAAGACCCCTGTGCCAGCAAACCATTGGCATCAATATTACCATGTTTGTCCAAAAGACCTAGTTTGTGTTCAGGTGTTGTGCATGATGCAGAAAATATGATCCCACTATTCATGAGTGTATTTGAGGAGTTATAAAAATCTTGTGAGTTATAAAAATCTAGGGGATTGTTTACAGTTTTTATACAACCACATGGAAATGTGGTCGTATATTGCTGTCGCCCCTGGCGGGCCATAATCTCGTAAACAATCTAAAGAAAGACTACATTTATCATCTTTTGTGACAATCTACAGACTACATTTATTACCTGATTGTTTTGAAATTTATTTGTTTCATTTAAATTAATGCAACAAGGAAGCCTATTGAATTTCAGCAATTTTTGTTTATTACTTCCAGAGTTATGACCCATGTTTCACTTTGTTGAACCTTACTAGAACAACAAAAGTTATCATCCTATCTTTATAGAATATATATGCATCATTTTAATTAGTGAAACTAAGAAGGCTATTGAATTTCAGCAATTTCCATTCTAACTGCTAGAGTTATGGCCCTTGTTGATGTTTTGTATGTAATGTATGAATAATAACAACAAACATAAGAATGAAGAAAAAGGTTGTGTTGCATAGGTCATACATGTTTACACACTTAATCCTAATAGAGGTTTTCAAAATTTCTGTTTATTAATATTAACTAAATATTAAGATTTTGGACTACATTAATATATATATTAAAATATTGCAGAGAGTAAAATGAGTGGGGAAGGGGTAAATAAAGATAGTAATGTGGAGAGGAGCGTAGGTAGAGATAGGTGATATAAGTGGGTTCTAACATCCACTCCAATTGTCATCCAATTGATCGGTCACTTGGTAATTTTTGATAATACTTCTTTTCAACAACTTCTTAAGTTGATACAGCCTCATATTTTGTATAGGATTTTATTCTTCCATAACACATTATAGCTGAAAGTATTAGCCCCTGTTGTTCTCAAAAAAGTAGGTCTCCAACTTTATTTGAACTGGTTATGGTGTTAATGACCGTTAGTTGATATGGTTAACGGTAGGGTTTAATGATACACTATAGGTCTACCTACATGATTAACAATTACACAATGACATATATAGACGTTGGTCTGTCAAGAGGTGTTTTATTACATACAAATCACAGTGTCCTTCCACTCATCTCACATAATGTCAGGGATTAAACGAAATGGGATTTAACGTCTTAGTATGCACATGTATCGTCTGAATTTAGGATAGTAATTTGTTCATCTTTTAAGTCCACAATTTCTGATTTGTATTTTAGAACATAGAATCCCACTTCACATTTATATAAATAGTCCACATACCTAACACGCTTTTTAGAACAACATTTATCATGCTTACACATTGTAATTTGTAGAACACCTGATAACGACTTCCCATAATGAAAAGTTCATACAGCTACATATAACTTGCTATTAATTCTCTAGAACATTTTATACCACTTCTTGTTTATGTCATAGGCTTACATGGCTACCTTTTTTAGAAGTGTAGTTGTAAGAGAAAGTTTGATTGGATTTTAAGATGTGCTTTCCCCTTGGCAGCTGGGTAGGACGGTGGGTTGACTCAGATATATAAGACAAAATAATAAATCACATGACGACTAGATAAAATTTGAACATTTTATTAAACTGTGTTATATACAACAGCAGACCTAGAAATTATCAGCTGTCCTTGTATGGAAACTATACAAAGATATAGTAATAAATCCACGGGGATATAATATGCAGTGTTAATTTAAGTCTGATTCTAGAGTGTGGAAACGTTAAACATTTAGTTTATTAAGTTGGTGAGACCTTCACTTTAAGTAGATATACGACCAACGCGTGGCATGTAAATAAATGTATCGAGTATTTTGATGTAAATATGATTATGGAGTGGAATAGGAGTATCTGTACATATTATTATAGTAGCCTGTTGCTCCATGCTAAATTTTGTCTTAAAGGGATTTTTTGGCATGATTCCCCCTTGTCGGGTGTGCAGGACAGAGGACTTAGCAAACCCAAGTACAAATTGATATGCCCAATAGATACATGTACTTTGGCAGTTTGAATTTGATATAAGAGTAGGCTGTGATGCCGCTGTCCTAGCAAACATTTATGGCATAAGCCCATCTTTATTAGCCCAGTCGGCGCTTACAGGCCCCATTTCTAATATACTGTAGGCGTATTGGACCCAATCCTATGGGAGGTTAAGTTGTCACTGTGGTCACAATGTCCATTTATTTTATAGTAGTAGGCGATTCTATGAGGTCCAGTACTACGGAGAGTTTAAGTAGTGTGTTATGATAATTGGCTGTTGGTCATTGTGATCTCTCATTTTACTTTACTGGTTGCTATTGTAAACCTAGAATGCAATCTGCTGACCGAGTCCCACACAGGAATTAAATCTTATGTACCGACTTTGTGACCTGGGCCATGCGTGATGAAACAGTAATCCACTCTTTTTTATTTGGCTTCCAGTAATTACAAAACTTTATCATTTAAACAAGGTATAGTTTGGTGTCATTTGATATCAATACCACATACCACACTTGCCAAGTATTACACAATCTGGTTGGTGGATTATCTGCTACTGAGATATAAATTAAACATATTAATATGACCCAATATACCAGAGAAATTCAAAAGTCAAGGAGCATTTTAACAATGATTCAGTCACTATAGATAAAATTGGATCAAAATACCCATGACCAATACTCACGCCCAGTATCACATTTGATCATTGCACCACAAGAGTTGTTATAAAATGATTCATTTGAATTCCATAAAGTATATCAATATTTGAGACTTTAATAGGGAGGTGAGGATAATGCATCTGTTGCCTTTAAGCGGTGGACACACTAGCCGAATGATTCAGCCGAATCAATCGGCGTCAAAATTCGCCTAGTGTGTCCACTGTTATTCGGCCGAATGATTCGCCCGAATCAAACAAGTTTGATATATTCGGCCGAATATTTAATCGGCCGAATGATATTCGCCTGGTGTGTCCGCTTCGCCGAAGCATTCGGCCGAATGTAGAATTCATTAGCCAATCGTTACTCCGATCAAGAAGTCACGTGATTGTTTGAAGACATTGACGCCGCCATGTTTTGATCATGTGACGTGAAAGGGGACGTAATCGACTGGTGAATCGGGCGAAGCATTCGGCTGGTGTGTCCACCCATTCGGCCGAATAAAATTCGGCGCCGATTGATTCGGCCGAATGATTCGGCTAATGTGTCCACTGCTTTAGTCCTTTGTGTGTCTGCGCTTGTAAATTCTTCCCCTAGGCCTTCCCACACCAGATTTCACTATTAAAACAGTTGCCTTGCGACTAAATTTACCCACAAAAGATTCAATATATTTGTGTCAACCTTTTGTTCATTAATTTCAGTCTACACTTATATATCATAATAAAGCACAGCTGACAGAGAGTAAATTTTCAAATACTGTTATTATTTTAAGTTCAAATAGCAACTACAATAACGCATAACAAATTGATTTCACTTTTTCTATTCTCAACATATGATTTTGAAAATATAATTTTTTTTGAAAATATAATTGAAAAATAATATGTGTATAAAATCCAAAATCAGCAAGTCACCACCTTGGTATGAGAAATTTACCCCCTGGTAGGTGAAGTTTACCCCCGGACAGAAAATATAGTCCGAGTGGCAGTGTACTTTGATTTACAAGTATTTAAAACATTTGTTAGGGGAACACACCACTTTAACTATAATGTATAGATAATACAATATGTTATTATATACCACCAGTAAGCTCATACAATAAGTCAACTCACTATGTATATGTGATAATAACAGAAAACTTTAGGTGAGGTGACCTACATATACAAATTATCTCTTTGACTGCCTGCCAACTTCCTTCATATACTAATAACGACAAGCCACTCCTTTATACCACTCCCACTTATCTTGGCTTGTACAGGCTTGGTTCAAGTCATTCTCTCTCTCATTTTATACAACATTTCAACTCAATAACACACAGATACAGGATACACTTTACAGTACAAGCTGAGTAATTATATACAACATTTAAACTCAAATACAGGTTTTAAAATCAGTTGTTGAATATTAACAGTGAACTAAAGTTGTGATTTTGATGTGTGTGTTTAATAAGTGTGATCTATAGAGGGTTTAGAGGAATTTATTTGTCTTAAGGTTAAGTGACGACATCACAGATTAAATAATACATATTGTTTGAACTGTGAAGACCCTAACCTATATTTGGTGGTCTTGTTGACAGTGACGTTATTAACTGCCGGCGTTGGACTGAGTGACGAGTCCCTGCTATTTATGTGAAAGTCAATTAAGTGACAGATTTGTATTATACATAATTTTTCACAGGATCTGTCTCGGAGTGTCGTCTTGGGACTTATTAAACACTCTATTGATTAAACAACGGTCGAGTTGTTGTATTTGAAAGTGTTACAATCAATGTTTTATTGTGTTATAAATTATTAATAGAAACTCAATGTGTTCCGTAACTTTGCAACCCTGGGATTACTTTCATTATCAACTTTATTGGAAATTAAAGGTACATATTATTTTTTATATTTTTGAATACATCAAATTCAATTCTGTGGTTCATTAAAAAATTCTTTAACAGGATTCAAGAGAGTTCTTAAGGATGTTTTCGTTTTGACAACAAAATTAAATCTACTGTGGTCCCTAGAATTTATAATTATTGATTACCTATGTTATTATTTGTTGATTTAGTCACCAAATTAAAATCTGTGGCCCTTTAAATATTTTAATAGAATATTTATTTCAAAATTATCTTTTACTGAATTCAAGATAGTTGTTATTATTTTTAGTAGTTCGGTGAACAAAATCAACTACCATGGTCCCTTGACTTTATATTTATCTTTAGTTGTTATTACTTGTTTGTTTAGTGATCAAATCCATATCGTCTGTGGCCCCTTAAATATTATATCTGTCTTAAATTAATTAATGACCAAATTAAAATCATCTTTCGGAAGTTAATTATTGTGCACTTTCATTCATACTGTTTGATTTCAACTTGTTTACATAATTCTAAAATGAGTATATTTAAATTGTGCGTCTGCTATAGTCCTTGAAACATTGTAATGAATTGGTCTTTTTTTTTGAAGGACTATGGATTAAGTAATAAATTTGTGTGAAATAAGCTTGAATAGTTTATTTGTTTTAATCTATAAATAACCTTACAGTGGATATCATGGAGTTATTATTTGATTTAAAACAAGAATCAATAAATCTATAGTTAGCTTGTTCTTGTTGTCCTTTTACAAACAACTGGTAAGATCACATAGGTAAAATATATAGATTCAGTTTGACTTTTACAGATTAAATTTTGGCACAATGTTTGTGTCTTTATACACATTACTGACATGTATGCATTTTGGTATTATTTCTGTTGTCTCACATAAGGTTAAAGTCACATTGTAATTTCAGAGAATATTGAATTTTTCACAGTTGGATCCAGGGTAGAATGTATTCATATTGATTTAATTAACATTTAATATTAAGAAAAAATCAAAATATCGACAGTAGTTAATTTCCCGGATTCCGTTCAATACTTTTTACTGAACACTTAGTAAAAGATTAATGTTGCCTTGTTTATCTCATCTGTAGAGGATGCTGCAAATTTTATAAAATTTCAATTCCTCATATCTTTGTAAATACTGATTTCATTAAACCATTTTTGAATGAATTACTTTTAGGGATTCAATTTCTTCCATACATCATATCTTTGTAAATATTGACTGGAATTTAACAATTTTTGAACACTCCATTTAGATATTCAAGTTTTGACAGTGTTAGAAATCACTTAAACAAATGATGATTATAATAGTTTTAAGAGAAAATGTCAATTAAAGATATTCACACCTATGTAATTTATTATAAAATGTTGTCTTTAAGCTGGGATAACTAACTAGACATATAATAAAATGTTTGTCTTTAAGCTGGGGTAACTGGACATATAGAAAATGTTTGTCTTTAAGCTAGGGTAACTGGACATATCAATTAAGATATATTTGTGATAATATTGTGGTATTAGACCTTAAACTTAGTTTAATCTTTAAGAAGACCTTTAACCCCTATATCATTATAATCATTGTTATCTTCATCTTTACGTGATTAAAGAGACAGTACAGTTTCCATTTTAGTACATTTTGATGAAACAAATTCTAACTACAGTCATACCTCACTAATTTGGGACAGCTACTCACCACTTCATTGATTTGGAATTAGTATAGAATTGAACAAAATAATTTAACAATAGATCAGAGTTGACCATAGCCTATGGCATAGGACAGCTTTTGGTAGACATTGGTCATGGATGAGTAGCAGACTAATCAGAAGACCCTTGGCTGGAATATTCCTTGTCCTTAGTGTCGGACCATGTACTGCATACCAGTGGCAATACGTTAAAGGGACCATGTACCGAAGCATGCACCATATACCATTGGTAACACGTTAAAGGGATCCCTGTATCAATTTAAGTTTAAACTGTTGAAATATTTGAAGCTTGACTTGTCGCATATAATATATTTTAGACTTCCGAGGAATATGTAAAGCTATTCTAATGGTAGAAAAATTGAGGTGTGGTGTTTACATTGTACATATTAAATATTTTTTGACAGCTGGAAGGGTGGGTGGAGTAGGTGATTCCGCTACTATTTAGCTACATATATTACATCCGCCTTTCTATGTTTATGTCAATATTTGGATAAACATTTTATTGAAAATACAAATATTAGATATAATTTTATAATTATTACTATTATTAGATATTTCTTTAGTTTCCTACTTTTGGATGGGAGTATCTATTTCTATGATAAGTTTTTATTCAAGTAAATTTTAATGAAATCCTGCATCATGTTACCTCAACTTCATAACAAGTTTTGTCCTGTATAGACTATGGTAGAAAACAATGTTAAGAAACTTTACACAGTAGTCTTAATTATCATTGTTTGTGGACATTTATGACCAGTCCCACCCCGCCACCCCGCCACCCCTACCCCTTTGCCCCGCCAATTCTTTTGAATGCTCTAGAGTCTTAGGGACTAAATTTAATATCCGATCGACTTCAGTTTCATACACAGTTTTTAAGGTCATGAGACAAAATTTCCTATTGATTTTCGATATTCACTGCCAGAGTTACGACAATTCTTTTTGAAAGATCTTATGGATGAAAGTTGTCATCTGATTGGCTTTAGATTTATACACATTGTTCTAACTAATAATATAGATAGATAAAGCCAATATTTATTAAGTTAGTGTTACATTTTGTCAAAGTTTAGTTGCATTAGCCTGGGGTTATAACAAATGCAATTTAGCTCTCAATAATCAAAAACGAAAGTCAGAAATATATGTCTGTTAGAAATAGAAAATAATTTGGTTCTGGCTCAGTTCTAATCTCGAATCTGTCACTAAGAATTTTGAAGCCAATGTATGACAAAGTCAACTAATTACATAGTCTTTACCCAGTGGTTATGTGTGTTGCCATGGAAACAAATTAATATTTTTGGACCTTGGTATACAGTTTTTGGTTTGGAGAATTCAACTTTGTGTAGAGCATGTATATATGTAGTAGCTGTACTGTCTTTTAATTGGAAATTTCTTAGTTGAAAATTTTTTTTGTTTCCATGGAAACAAATTTTAACAGGTTTTATAACAAGAACATGGGGTGTTGATGACCAGGTAGTCTTGTTTCTGTCTGGTGCATGATTATGCTCATGACCATTGCTTCAGAAATACCGCTAATATAGTCAAGGTACATGTATCTGACATACATGACAAAATAAATTAATGTTGTCATGGTGACTGTGTGTTTTAACAGTATTCTCGGATAGTATGTATGAACAGATGTTCTGTATTAGTATTATACATGTTAGATGCGATTTAAAATGATCTTTTCAATGAAAGAAAATTATTCTAGTACTGAAATCAATCGTATAATTGTTGATGAAGAGTAATCAATAGAAGAAGTTCCATTCAATCATTATGAATGTAGAATTTCAATTGTCATAATATAATACCATAAATAATAATCATAATAATGTGATCTTTATAATATACTCTTGAGTGTCAGAAATATTTTCATTGTTATTGCAAAAAAAGTACAGTAAGCACATATTGTCATATTGAATTCAGTTAGACCTTTGTTTACACTAGAGAACTTACAATATTATAAATTATATAGATTGATTCTATTGAAATAAATAACAATAAATGGCGATTAATTTACATGTAGTGCTTACAAAAAAGAAATGAGATCTGACTTTTTTCCAACCCTGATGTGTGATTTCATTTAAACTTAAAAATGATGGACTTTTTTTTAGAATTTGATAATTGTCAAAAAAAACCAAACCATTCTTCCGATAGTATTTATAGATATTGTCATCATGTTATATCTCAGAAAACTCAAGTCTAAAGCAAAGTAGCTTTTATTTGTCGTTCTATAGACCGTGACACAACTAATTGATAAATCTATTAGATACAGATTAGGAATTTATAGATTTCTTCATGTTGTAGTCATGTTGTAAAATATGACATCATTTCAGGAAATTGACAGGATTATAATTTATCGTATTTGGCCTACCTGGATATTTTTATTATTGCTTGCGTGTGTGTAGATCAGGGGTTTTCAACCTTTGTTTGCTAATGCCACACCTTGGAACACTGATGTATGTAAACATGATTTTATTCATAATTTGTTAACTGATTCAAGTGATTTTCTTTAAAAATTTCACATAATTCATACAAAACGGATACTTTTGACGTGATCCTCACTTTCTTGATCTGTTTTCATATGCTTGACTTATTTTTAATTAAGAAATTTTCTATATCCTATTGTAACATTTAATGGGGTATTGAAGGGAATGGCCTTCCATATTTTTTTGTCTTTATTTAACCAGACAAGCCCATTTATTAACATCCTTTTAACATCAGGTGTATGTAAATATTATTGACTTCCCCAGTTACTTGAAAAATTAGAGATATATTTTATATCATGAATTTGTAGCTTGTTTGCAAAACAGTACAGGCTGTTTGGGGGATTCTAAAGTTGAGTGTGTGCTGGGGAGGGGGACATTGATATCAGTATAACTGATTTTAGAAATTTATGTCCCTACCACCTGTCTTTAAAAGTCTTGTATTGGTGTGTCTATCTCTTGATACAATCCGATACATGAAATGTTCTGACTAAATAGACCGCAGTTAACTAAAGGACAGAATTTGGTAGAAGGTGGATGTGGTTCATTGGCTGACCAACCAGAAATTAACGGCTACTGTACTGCTCAGACTGGGCTAATGAAGATGTTCAGGAGCCCCTGAGTTTGATCTCAACGCTGGCTAATAAAGTTCCTCAAGATTTTCCAACCTGTTTACTCCTTTCTGTTGATGCATGCAAGACTAATGGCAGCTGTACAATAAATAAAAGATGTCCAAAATAAACTATATTTTTGCAAACAGTTAAGAAGAGTTTCCAAATCTAGGTTTCAGTATTGATTCACAGGTTTTTAATAAATGTTTATTTTCTGTATAATTTCAGCACGATTTGTCAGTGATGACAGATGACAGTTTGCTTGATGCTAGAAGGCCGGAGCTACACACAGACATGCACTCGGATTCCTCGGGTCTCCATAGTAACCAGAGCAGTCCTCGTTCTCTGTCACCGAACATGGGTGACGGTGTATATGGATGTGAGTTATCTCCCATGTCAGATGTCATTTCCCCTATGAACAAACAATGTAACGAGTCAAAAGTTCCGCTTATAAAACTAAGTTCGATAAAGTCAGCTTTTGCTAAACGAAGTCCGAGTAACGGAGTGGGAACTGTGGGAGAAATGTTCGCAATGAAGAAACGTCTGAAATTGGAGGCTACAGGTACAGATTATCCAGACACAGATATTGTGAAACATGAAGAGATAGAAAGCAACGATAGTTACAACCAAAACAGTGTGACGGGAACAATACACCAGTTATTAGAATCAGGAAGAACGAGAACACCAGTAAAATCTGAGACAAACTCGTCGTCAGACTCAGAGGAAGGATTGGATTCGACACCTTCCGTTTCACCACATTCGAAATCACCAAAGGTATGTACTACCAAGTTTATAATGACCTTGCCCCTTAAGGTTGCTTTTTTTTTATCAACTCCAAAGTTGTACCTGCCATTTTGAACTTTCTGTCAGGCATGTGTAATACATAATACATATAACAAGAGGAAAGTCTTTGACAGAAAAATTGAAAATTGACAAGACACTGGAGCAATCATTTTAGACATTAATGACAGTCAAAAATTTGAAACCTGACATTGTCAGTTACATATACATGCACTGATGGCTTATTTTCCAACATGTTAAATATCTACTTTTTTTTTGTCAGCAATGGAAGATAATGGGTCTCTTCTGGATGAAAAGTACTTTGTGAAATAAACAAATATATTTCAGAGAGCATGCTTAATAATTACATACTGGTGAACCAGTTAAAGGTACCCCACGATAAAAAAACAAACTGTACTGATTTCAAATTACATTGATATAAGTGCTTTTCAACCAATTTTCATCATTTTGAAATTCCAAAGAATAGACTTAAGATTTGATATTCACCCAGTTATATATCAGATTACCAAGGTCAATGCCCTTTATCTGGTAATAGTTCTCTATTTTTATAGATCATCCTCTATTCATCTCTAACTCCTATTTTAGTTGCCTTACACTAAAAAGGATTAAAGATAAGTCCTTCAACACGTGGAGTGAGTGGATACTTATTATAGAAAACGAACGGCTTCCCTTTTCTTAAAGATGAATAAAGGTCATTTAGTGATTTTCTCCTTCAATAAGAAAGAGCTTGTATAACAAGGGGTTAGGTGTTAAGTAGATCGTTATTCTTGTCCTCAGTTACTCCCCTTGTTTGTATAGCCGGGTGGAGCGACCATCCTTCGTAACTCCTGTTTGTTCATCGTTCAACCCCGACAAAAAACCTCGGTACTTAGGTCTTTTACATATTGAAGAACTTAACGCTATTTTGATACAGTAGCTACAGAAGGTAATTGACGCGATTGTACGAGTCGAAATATCGTCCTGAAATCAGATTAAACAAAACACGCCCCATTGTCAATGTTGATCTTATTTCTACAACGGTTGGCGTGGCGATGTGAATTCACCAATAAGAGAAAGTTTAAGTGTCGACTAACAGGGTGGACTTGGCTTTAATGAAAAAATTGAGAGTCGTTCTTTTTATGGTCGAAAAGGCGTTGTATTATGATGTAAATTAATGATGAATACCCAGTCCACAGTGAATTAGTTAACAGGAATTGAAATTGAATTATTTCCTGTCGAGGAATTTTATGAAGTATTGAAATCAAATATTGAGTTTTAAAGGCGAGGCAAGTCTGCACAGAATTTATTTGTCTTGTATCTACAATTTGCGAGTTTGTCAACATCCTACACACTGCAATAATCTACAACCAAATTATAAAATGAAGCAAATTACGATATGTGTACATTTATACCTGAAAAGGGCAGGACGATTATTATCGCAAGGTCAATTGTAATGGTGTCAGAGCATGATGAACTTTGTCTTTGACACTTACCAAAACTTTCTCTGACAGTGAGTTAATATGAAGAGTGGTAGAGAGATTCATTGTTCCTTGCCTCTTTGGTTGGCACCTTAATACATTTGCATTACAACTTTTGTAGTGCAGGAATTCCTTTGACTTTTGTTTTTGTGGAATTTGCTGAATTTTTGTTTTTAGAAGTACAAAATTCCCATTAACTTTTGAATGGCCAATGCACTAAACGCTGACAATGCAGACAATGTCAGTGTTGTAATAATCAAAGTATGTGAACTGCTTAATGACAAGAGATTCAAGGGCTGTTAAGAACACTAGAGTGGGAAGTTTTATATGATGTTCTGAATTTTTAGAACATGCATGTACCCTGACTGATGCACAGAGCAGACGACGAAGCATAATTTAGAATAAATTGACACCCGATCAATCAGAACATCAATGAACACAGAATAAAGTTTGTTTATATTTTATTTACACAAAGTAAATATTGTTTATTTACATTACATTGGATAAACAATCGTTGACCTTTGACCCACTCATTGAGTTTTTGGAGTGCATTTGAGGTGTGACCATGTCGGTGATATGAAATGTTTGATCTGAGTCGACTCCACCTATTCTACTGTAGATAATGTAAATTTACAGTTACCGAGGAGATTTAATTCTCTTATTTCATTGGTTGATTTGACTCATCAAGAAGCCTTCAGTCAATCTTGTTAAAAGATATTATTTAAATAAAATAAAAATCTTTTCGTTTTCGTAGATTGTGTGGTTATAAACATAGGTAGGGTATTTTTTATCTGCGTAAATGGAAGAGCTCACCTGTGCCACTCGAGTCAAGAGTTGGTGAAGCCGCAAATGGATTTTAATTAATAATAATTCATCAAGGATTGGGATCTGTTAAGTTGTTGTAAATTGACCTCAAGGATATGCAAGGATTTATGTGCAATTTAAGGATACATGTATTTATATAACAAAGGATAGGTCACAAAAGTATTAATACTCTGCAAAATACATATTTATTAATACTTTGCTCTGAAAATACACAGTTTTAATACTTTTAATCTGCTCTGGACACGATGCCTCTTAATCATTGTGCCAACTCATGACTATCTTTAGAATCTCTAATAGAAAATACAACCTTGGAAATCTGTGAAGTGTTAAAATTCTGGAATCATTTGGAGTAATCATTTGGAATAATTGAGACCCATGATTGATTTTTATTCCAACCTTTTGAAGTTTGACTTTTGGTGACTAAATAGATCAGGATGATAATGACAGAAGAGAATTCACAAGATTTTCACTGGCTCTACTGGGAACACCATACTAATGTAATTCAATTACATAATTTACTTTTAAACATTCACTTTCCTATTAATCTCTCCTATTAAATTCATTATTTATAGATTTGATTTAGCTTAAATGTTTAAGACATTATGAAAGATATAGAATATTATTATGAAGACTTAGATTGATGCGTTTGGATTGGACGTATAACCTCATTTGTCTTTATCTTTAAAGACATTTTCCTTTGAATTTCCACGGTGTACACAGGATCTCAGTTTTTCATCCCATCCAAACAACTAGACACTGTTGCCTGTCCTGCACCACTGACATAGGAGAACCATGCTGGAAAACCCCTTGTATTCGACCTTTTTGTAAATAAGTCAGTGCCTTACTTGCTCCCTCGATGGTAGGGCCACGAAATATGAGGTTCCTAATTCTAAGTTTATTGGGAACATATCTTTAACACAGGGAGAATATGATGATGCAAACTTATTTATATTATAATGCTAGTCATTTGGATGTGAATCAGGTTAATGTATACAATATTATCTAGGTAATTTGTACCCTATGACTGTAAAATATAGGCTTGGTCCAGGCTCATTTTTTATAACAACAAAAGATCAACTTGTGGTTACATGCGGGTTGTTTGAAGTCAGTCAGTGTAGTTGATACTTCAACAACAGGGGTTTTTTGCCTGTATTTTAAAGGGACTGTTACCGGTACTTTAAATAGGAAACTGGCAAAATATGAAGTACATAAGATGAATTAAAGGTCAGCAAGGTTTAAATATATTTTATGTAATTAAAGAAGTATTGCAAAGGATGCTTAAGTTTAAATTTTCAAGATCATTTCACAGTTCCTGAAATTTAAATAATATAACTAAGTTTGGCCGTTGGTCAATATGCCTTTGTTTGGACAATATCTAATATTCCTTGGCTTAATCATCGCTAAAATGTTATACTGCTCTTATTCGACTGTCACTAGTAATAGTTGTATGTATATTAATTCGAGGGTTGGGAGCGAATGGTTAGCATACATGTGCGCGCTGTACCATAAAGCCTGTCATTGAGTCAACTGGTGTGGTTCCGAATCCCCTGTTGTATGTGACATTAGGGGGGTCACCTGTCCAACCTCTTGGGTTTTCTCTGGGTAATCTGGTTTCCTCCCATTCCTAAAGACCCCTACGTGCTAGCGAATTATTGAAATAGAATTAAAACATATGTTAGTCCCAAAATGACCTATTTGGTGTTGAGTGGATGTTAAACCCCATTTCTCTCTATATATCTATATATATTATTCTAACCTTAGACTGTAGCTTTAAACTCAGTGAGAAGTTTTTATAGTAGGATGATTATTTGAGTATAGAGGAGTGGTTGTACTGTAGTATTTATTGATAGATTGTTTACGTATATACAGTCAGCGTCTTGTTTTTCCTGGTTAAAATCTATATTATATTGTAACAGATTAATCGGTGTAACCATCCCCCATTATTAATTTAACAGGAAAGTAGAAAAACCTGTATGTACAGTTAAACAATAAGTTAAATTGTTGTGTTTGATATGGGATAGTCTGCTCCAGTCATCATCAGTTTCATCATCATTTAAAGATGCTGTAGACTGTAAGTGTCGTGTTTATGTTTATATCTGCAAATCAACATCACAAGAATATAATAAATGAAATGACAAGGTGTTTTATGTCCTACTTTTCTGCACAAGACAGGCCATAACATACACTATTTTGCCCCGACTGGTGTTACAGCCTATATCGATTTCTAACTTTCAGGGGATCATTAACTGGTACCTGGATGCTTTTCTTGCCACGAACTTTCTCCTGCACTACTGACAAGGTGGAAAATCTTGAACTTTCTCAGTCAACAACAAGAATATCAAAGAATAATTAAATCATTGAAGCCTATCTCTGGTTTTACAGAATAGGGTGGGACAATCTTGAAGATGGAAATTGAGACATTTTTGATCATTTCTAAGGTTCTTGATGAATTTCAATGACAAAGTACATATTTACCAAAGGTTTTTCTATATAACTTGAAGACCAATTGAAAAAAGGCATACCAAATTGGAGAGAAATTATTAATAGACATGTATCACATAAACATAAACATTAAAGAAATGAAATGGGGTTTAATGTCATATATTTCTAGGGGTTTGGGTGGCCGAATACGCTTGTCTTTAAGTTCTATCTTTGAATCAAGTGGCATGGTTTTGATTCCTTACTTGTATGTGTGACACAAAGTAGGGCTGTGAGTTGTCCAGTTTCCTACCACTGCTATAGACCCCTTCCAGCCAGAGAATTATTGATTTTGAACCATATGTTCGTCCCAAATTACCTACACTTGTGTCAGGTTGTTGTGAAACCCCATTTTGCAATCTCTACACCAACAGGGCTAATGAAGATGGGCATACAACGTCCTTTGTGGGAAATTTTTTACCAGAACAAGGGAGTATCCACCTACTCTGTTGATTCGCCAATGCCAAGGGTTTTTTTGTGTGCATGCCAATGTGAACACCTGACCTGAGTTTTTCATACCATCAGAAAGACTAGACACTGTTTTTTGCCAGACTTCCTGTCAGTGTCATGCACCACTGACATTGTTAGCAACAAGGAGAAGCCCTGTTGAACCTTCTCAAAGGACTTTTATCCCCTTTGGTGTTAAACCCCATTTCTTTCTCTTTAGAGGATGATTTATTTATAGTAGATATAAGTAGTTTTAGTTTGAAATATTAGATATTTAAGTGTTTTAGTTAGAGAAGAATTCAAATCGTTTTATCTGACTTTCTATAGAAAGGAAATAGTTTTCCATAGACAGGCTTTGTTTTGTGATAAAGTAGGCTTATGTCATGACTAGTCATGAGTATGGTAGACCAACATCTTACTGTCGTCACAAAAATGTACTAAACCGGTTGGGGAAGATTTTTAAAAGGATCATTTATCACTGGCTATTTGACCAATTTTAGATATTTATTTCCTTTAAAGTGGTACTGTCACTTTCGATAAAAAAAATACATGAAACGGAACAAAAGTATGCCACTTGACTATGTGTTGTCAGGGAATGAGATATTTGAATCCTGGTTCCTCATTGACACGATTAGTGTCTGTGAAGCTGACAAGGAAAGTGTGCCTAATAAGTCAGATGATCAAAAAACAAGGTCACCTGTGAACACATTGGTGTGTACGTAAAACAATCCTTGACAATTGAAATTTGATGAATAGTAGGCAGAAACGATGCTGTCCAGGCAAAATTCACTTATCTACATGTACCTAGCATTACAAAGTGACCATCATATTTTTACCCATATCTTAGTCTCAAAATGGATGAAGTTTTGTGTTGATAAACACAATTCCATTCATTTAGTCAATTATAGAGATGTACTCCCTTTAAAAAATAAATTTTAAAAAGAGATTCTTACAAAATAAGTAAAACTTTAAAGTGATTTTATGAGAGCAATTATATAATCAATGTAGATAATGATATATCTATGTCTCTATTATTAACATAGTGGGTATAATTATATGACCGATAACAATCTAATTCTTCCATTGATAAAACTGGAAGAAATCATGTTCACTATACAAAGGTCGATTTAAACAAAAGCAGTATAGTATATAAGCTGGCCTTATTAATTTTTAGAAGCACTCATGTCACAAAGGTTGGAAATATAGTCTGCTCTTATCACAACATTTTAGTCATATTAATAGCCCGTTCATACGCCCATGTTGGAGTGGTTTAAAAACCAAAAACCCTGGGGATTGTTAAACCAGTTTTGCATACATGCCTATATTTAAATGGGTTGACCAGTTTCCTCTTCCCAAACCCTCCACTCCCTTCTAATGTGAGAAACCAGAATTTAAAAAAATAAAGGTGTGGGCGAGGCAGTGCACATAGCAAACTGGCACCTGTAAATCGTTTTCCTGGTGCCCGTCCCTCAATGTGACAAATCAGCTTGATTTCAAGCTTCAAAGGGGTAGGCATAAGTGGGGGGGAGCAACTTATGCTCAGTTTTGTTGAATTTCCAGCTTGTACGTGATGAGGATTAGGGTAGTCTGTCGAACCTCATGGGTTTTCTCCAGGTCCTCCAGTTTCCCGCCACTAATGACTCCTACACGCACTTGAAATAAAATTGATCCATGTGTTAGTCCTAAAATTAACTAGTTTGTGTTGAGTGCGCATGAAATTATAAACTCAATGGCCCTATTTCTCATTTGACTACAGTACTTGGTAAGACTGGTTGTATTCAAACAGTAGATCTATATATTATATATATCTGGTCAGTCAGGGGTCATATAACGGGTCATTATGATCTCCTATGAATAGTTTTATACTTGACCTAAGGTAAATCATCGTTGACCTTTAAACCTGCAGCAGACCTGTAAATAATAGCTGATGTATTATACATGAAACAGGTTGATGTTTTATTGTATGCTACCATAATCAAAGCTTGTCTTATTCCACAATTGTTTTTAGCAATTGCATAAATAAATGGACTAGAAATTCTTTGCTAATCAATACAACCAGAACTAAAGAAATAAAAAGAAATGCGGGTTTAACGTCCTACTGTTCTGCTCCAACTGCTTTAATAAAGACAGGCATATGCCATACAGTGTGCTATTAGGTAAATGTTGCCCGGATAGAGGTGCTACGGCCTACTGTTATATTGAAGAGATTCTTTTTCGTGTACACCACCAGGAGTGAACCCACAACCTTCCAATGTCTTACTCATTTAGCCACTGTGGCTCCCATAACTTAAAAGTAAATCAATTTTATTGTGTGAGCTGCTGACTGCAGGTGTTAGAGTTACATATATGGTTGTGGGGTGGTAGAGTCTTGTCCAGGAGAAACTAGGTATATAATAGCTTTATTTGGAGCATTATCAGATGGTATTTAATTGTCTGCTTGGTTTAAAGTCTCTGAATGAATGTCATTTGAGTAATTTTTTATCCCTTGCATGCTATTATTCTAAACAAAACATCAATCTCAAAATATTTCCTTTCCATTTGGTATTTACAAGTATATGACGAATTGAAAATTTGTCAACAATCAGCATCCACTGCAGTTTTATATCCGAATATACATGTAGTCAACAGAAGCCATCGATACTCTACCTATCATGTACAATGTACAAACATTTTGATGGGCCTCTTTTTAATCCAGGAAATTATCTACCAAATATATTTTATTTTCTTGATTATATTTTAAAAAATCAATTTGTTGAATACATGTACATTTAGGGGGGGGGGGATGGCCTAGCGGTCTAGAGTGCCGCGCTTCGACCTCTAGCTGGCCGGTCACCTCTGGCTTGCGGCTGTGGTTTCAATCCCCAGTGTATGTGGCATGGAGATAGGGGCGGCTTCTCAACCTCGTGGGTCTTCTCCCGGCACTCCGGTTTCCTCCCACTCCTAAAGACCCCTACCCGCAAGCAAATTATTGAAATAAAATGAAACCATATGTTAGTCCCAAAATGACCTAGTTTGTGTCGAGTGGACGTTAAACCCCATTTCTCTCTCTCTCTCACATGTTCATTTAGTGTAGATTAAGCTGTTAAAAATTAGATATAATCCAAAAACTATGTTTAATAATTATCATCTTAATGATTATAATGGTAAATCTGGAAACCTGGTAATAAGTCAACTTTTAGATTTTATATGGCACAATTTCTATCACGCCCGTCCGTCATTCTACGAGGCATTTTACTTTTTATACGCCCACATTTCAGTGTGGTCGTATGTTGTTCTCTTTTATGTGTTATTATTAATATTGTAATGTATGTGTTTTGAAAGGTTACAAATGTCAGGTATATACACTTTGTCTGATAATTTATCCGGTACTTCTAAAATCATCAATTTTAGGTCTGTTGCCTTGGTGTTTTGTTTTGTTCTCCTTCCTCCATTGTTGTATTTTACTCCATATTTGATGAGATCATTATGTCGTTACATTTACTTCGGTGTTTTCACAAACAATATGTTCACATAATATTTTATTTGTATTTTTCCAGCCTGTACAAACAGAACCAGTTGATTTATCTATGAATAAAAGAATTGGATTTATTACCTCCCCTGAACATGAAACACAAGACGGTTTGGACCTTCGAGTTGCCAAGAAAGGTTAGTGTTCATGAATTTATTAAAACATTTAAATTTCAACATAAAGATAAGCTTATGGGACCCTAATTATATCAATCAGTATTGACAGAAATAGTGTTTATTCTTGAATAATCTCTAATTACTGCCAATGTAGAGTGAAAATATGTTATTTTTTGGCCTTTAGAAAGTGCTGGTAGTTACATGTATCTTGCATGTGAATAAAGTACATTTTTTACAACAACCATTTCTACCGATTATGCTGTCTGGACTCTTGATTAGCTCGCAAGTGAAATTGATTGGCTTAGGAATTTAGCACAACCAGTCATTCAATTTACAAACCATAACCATAAAGACAATAAATACAGAAAAAACAACTGCTTCGCTAAACTTTGATGTGAGAGCTCTGAAGCAAATGACATAAGTTAACAAATCATCCTTTCCTATCTTCAGAGCTTAGTTAATCAAACATTAATTAAACTTGGTAAAACAGAAGTTTTATTCATGAAAAAGTTTACAAAGATAATTTTTTTTTGTTTATTTCTAGAAGAAGAAGTTGGTGGTAGTAAAAGAAATGTTGGTCTTTTGTCTTTACGTAGAATAAAAGAAGCTTCTGAGTAAGTCGGCAATATCTTGTTTTTTCATCATTTTTTTTTCATTGAAGATTTATATTATGAAATTTCTTATTATCCAAAAATTAAGGGAAGGATGTTGAATTGTCAGTTAGTCCATCATCTGACCATCATTTCGGCCATGTTTTGTTCACAGAGCATATAAGATATGTTTATAAAACTTTGTACTGCTTAATGTCATTGGGTCAGGTGGTGTGGTTTCGATTCCCCATGTGTATGTGACAAGTAGTACCGTCAACAGTCCAACGTTGTGGGTTTCTTCCCACTGCTACAGACCCCAATGTGCAAGCGAATTATTGAAAGAAAAAGTGAACCATATGTTAGTCCTGAAATGACCAAGTTTGTGCCGATTGGGCATTAAACTCCATTTCTGTCCCTCTCTCTCTTATTGATTAGAAATTTTCCAGGTTAATAATTTCTCAGTTTTCATGTACACAATTTAACTTCATTTTTGGAATGCAAGAATGGCAGATTTTAATGAGTTAGTCTTCTTGTAATTGTAATATGATGTAAAAATAACAAGACTATTTTGTATTTTCAGGCAGTTTAGTCGGTTAGATAATGGTACAAAAACCCCTTTTATTATGCCACCAATCGCAAAAATTGACCCTTATCTTGAGAACCAGAAGAAAAGAAGAGTACATCGATGTGATTTCGATGGATGTAACAAGGTCTACACAAAAAGTTCACATTTAAAAGCACACCGCCGAACGCATACTGGTAAGTACTGGTTTCCCAGGATAGTCTTTCAGAGAGGGTAGAGACTATCTCACGGTGGTCTTCAGGAGAGTGCATTTGCTTGAACAATAGATTTGACACTTTTCATCAGTGTCCCTGTTAATGTATAGGTGGAGCGTTTAATGGGTGTTAAAACTTGATATGAGAATATTTGTAAATGGGATCCACAAGATTATAATTTGGGGAGAATTTTTCCACCTGATTATATGGTACAGAAGTGCTTGGAGAGCCACAGTGACTCAGGGAGTATGCCACTGACTCTCTTAGTCATGGTAGTTGTTCAAAACGAACGGAAAAGTGACTAGTCATTCAGATGTTACCAAAAATATATCTTTTAGCTGCATGTTAAAAATCACCTACAAACTGGAAATAGAAATAAGAGTAGTATTTAGTGCAAATTTTCCCTCATAGCATATACTTCACATTACATGCTTGTTTTCATTAGCCTGGATGATGCCTAATTGATATTAAGACGTTAATCCTCAATAAATTTTATTTTTATTTTATTTCATTAAAAGATCAGTAAAAAGAGTATTATATTTTATATTTGTAGGTGAAAAGCCATATGTATGTACATGGGAAGGATGTACATGGAGATTTGCTCGATCAGATGAATTAACGAGACATTATCGAAAACATACCGGTGATAAACCATTTAAATGTCAGGTGTGTGATCGAGCGTTCTCGCGCTCCGATCATCTATCACTACACATGAAGCGACACTGAAGGTAACTATCTTATTTCTTATGTATATTTACATTTATTTATATGAATGATGTTGTGATTGTCAAGTGGTCAGGGCATTGTGCACTGGACTAGAATACCATGAGTTCGGATCCTGGCATTGGTTTGGGGTGACTTCTGCATGTCTGACAAGAAAAGTGTGCCTATTTGTTCGGACCTGCTGAAAAATCGAGGCGTGCATTACGGATGCAACGATACAAACTAAGACAATTGCGATTAATCATGAATAATTGTGATATCTTGGATTTTCGTGAGATCATTTGTCGTGATAATTCAAATAATCATCCTTGAAGGATTCGTTATCAAGATTATTATCGGCAGCCATTGTTTCTAATGGAAATAAAATAAATTTTATGCATACGCATAACTTGTACAAACATAATTGCCGACTGGATAATCAATGGTCAACAATTAGGCCAGTGGAGTTGAGAACAAAGCTCTGCTCTATATCGCGTGCAGTTGGGTATCTAGAAACTATTTACGAGAGATGTTTTATTATTCTATGGTCATTTTCATGAAATTTCAGACAGAAAAATATGAAATACTTTCCAAATTTTATAGATTTGATTCTCCGAAATCATAATTGCAATTATTTAAATCGTGAAACAGTGATTATTGAGAAAGGAAGTGATTATTTAATCGCCTAGCCCAGTAATCACGATTACTCACAATCCCTTTGGGTATCACTACATCCTTAGTGTGCATGAAACAGAACCTATGTCTGTTCGAATTTAAAGACCAGTAGCGTGGAAACACCACTGTCATACCTCGCATTGCACACATACATGTAGCAATATACACTGTACATCATTATAATTTGTGTAGTGTAGCTCAGTTGGTACTGATGTGACAAAACACACCATTCAATTTCATATTATTTTGACTTGAGAAATTGTTTTCGTATAACTAACTCAGTTTTTTTAAATCGTAGATGTTTTTTCCATTCATCAAATCATTGTTATGTATGTTTATATTTACAGACGTGAAGTAGCCTGATTGTGGTGTCTTTTGTGGAAATTCCTCATACATCCAATGTATGTGCAGATCATGTGTGCATTTTTCACGTTTCCTCTAGGAAATTTCGCCGTGTCAAATGGTTGACCTTGATTTGTGGTGGCCTTGAGCTGTTTGTTATGGTAACGGTTGCCAGGCAGCACTTGGTTGTTGTGAATCAGCAGACTTTCTATTTGTTATCAGTCTGTGTTTTGTTGTCTGTTCAAAAGAAACATCATACAGGGACATAACTCTCATGGTATATATTTAACCAATGATATCGTCTGTAAGAAGCCTGTGTGAACCATCATCATATGAGTTGAAAGCTGTATTTTGATTGACTGATTACGGTATGGATGTTCTTTATATAAAGTGATTGACAATTGGATATGAATGGAGTGATCTTGATCCCTGGAAAATATCATGAAGTGCTGAATTGATTTATGCTGCTGATTTAAGGCTAAGGACTTCCATCTTGTTTCCTAGGCAACGAATAGTGTTGCAGAGTTAGTGCTGCCCTCTGTAAGTATAGAGGAGTAACTCTGTTTACCCAGATTATTTCTGAGTTGTACCTTTGTTATGATTATACAATATTGTTGTAAATATTCTAATACCCAATATACATGTACTACATTATTATTTTTATTTTATTCGTCAAGTCAGTTTTACTTCACCTCATTACCATAGAAACCAAACAACCAAAGAAAATTACTTAATTTCACAAAAACTTGAAATAAATTACATCTTTTGGGAGTATTTTTTTCGTTTTTTTGAACAAAACCATATCATAACCATTTCTACATTATGTGTGATTTTTACAATGCTCAAACAATCATTATTACAAATACAGAATACTTAATTCAATTGGATTTGTGTTGAATTGAAATGAAGAACATTTGGTTTTGTGTTTTTAAAAAATATTGGCCTACTTTCATTTTCGTTCAATTAATTACCACAATTTTGAACAGTATTGCCAAATAATAACCTGACCTTTGACCTATACAGGACGAATGTCATTAATTGTAAGTTTACTGACACAAGAGATGTACATGTCTATGTTTAAAATACAATTTTAATATTTTGTAAAAATAAACAACCCAACCAATTTAAAGATTTTAATCAATTTTTTTTGCCATTGAATTAATCCTAGTCATTTAATATGAATCATGTAAGTTTGTGAAACTATTGATTGATTACTGTTTTGTTTTGTTAAATTTATATTATTATATAATTATGTCAATTAACTAATATTATTGCTTTGTTTAACGAACTTGTTTTTTTTTGTAGAGATTTTTTTATATATCATATTTAAGAAACAATACAAGATGGTACATAAACACTTCCGCTAGTGTTGACTGCTGAACGAATAATTTACATGTTGGGATTTTTGTAATTCAAGTATTTTATTATGAAACTGCTGCTAAATATTTTGATAATTTCATTTACTGATGATTTAACGATGACTTTTGTTTACTGAATTTTCATTTATTGATTACTGATGATTTTCATTACTGATTACTGTTGTTACCTTGGTTACAATTTATAAAAATATAAAGAATCATCTTTTAGAGTAAACTCTGCAAATCCTTTTCCTCCAGTGTGATTAAGTTGTTATTCACTTTTGTTTTGTTTTTTTTCATGATAAAGGATTTGTCAGAAATTATTTCCAGGCATTAATTCACATATTGAGATAAATATTTAGTTTACCGGTATCACATTTATTGATGGACTCTTATTAATTGACAAGGGCTTGGATTTCTCTTTCAAACACTACCAGATTTAGGTTTGAGTGGAAATTTTATTTGCCTGAACAAATTTATATAGATATAATAACCATTGATACACATGTAGTGATAGTTGGTTAGAATTACCCTTGTTTTTGTTTGTCTTTCATCCATTGTAAAATACCAGTTTTCTTATTGTACAAAATAATTATTAATATTAACCAATCATCTTACTGTAAATTATTTACTGCTCATATTTGTGTAATACTCAGAGAATGATGATGTACCCATATTATGTGTATTTATATTTGTTGTGTACCCGAACTACACAAAATAAGCGAATATATTATTGATTTTGCTATTTGTTAAAAAAAAAGAGAGAATCGGAAAAATATATTTAATTTGTAAACTGCAAATGATGATTAGAAATACCTAAGAAAATTTGTTAGTTGTGGGATGTCGTAGAAAGTCAAGTGTAAGCTTACCCTGCTTGAAACATAGCACTCGTCAATACAATCGTGAATACAGATTCTTGTAGAGAATTCTTCTATTGTTGTATATTGAGAATTCTAAAGCTGTGTATCTTCAAAAATTCTAAATCTTTGTATTCAAGAATTCTAAAACTATATGTTTAAGATTAAGAAATTAACAATACCAAAAGTTATTTGCTGTTTTCATTTATAAATATATTTTTCCTCATATTCTCCAATATATGTTTATTATTAAGTTTTGTTGATTTAGATTTTTTGCGATCTTCCAGAGATATGCGTCTTCCAGCACTGTTAAGTTTCAAACGTGAATATTGGATTTGAACTTTGGCTTATCCTAGATGAAATACCTGAAAATTAATTGATAGTTTATTGTGAAAGGTAATTTTGTATGTTATTTTGTTGGTGAAAAAGTTTCTGAGTATATCAGAAATTGTTAGCTAATGTATTGAATCTTCACAATTCATTTAAAAATGGGGTCAGGTGTTGTAAAGAGAATAAACATACCCGGTCTCATGAGCTACATATGTTATAGCCAAATAAAGCCATGGGGCCAGATCGACCCTTTTGTTCCATATTTAAAATGGTTCTGTAACAATTGAAATGATCAATTTTAGATATTTTACTTAATGAAATGATTTTTATATCGGTTATAATATGAGTTTGACAAGAACAAGATAGATGCATGTACGTAGAAAATAACACAATGCTGTCTCCCCTTTTAACTAGGCATGGAATCAACCGAAAACTACTTCTCATTTATCACCCCAGTGGTGTAATTAGCAGTGAAATATTTAAGGATCGTCATTAATGTAGGTGGTTTAGGGCGGTCTAAGAAGCGGTTTTTAAATTAAGCGCCAAAAAGATCACTTTTCTTTAATTTTCTTCGGGGAGCTGGGGTTGTCAATATTGGGGTTAATTCTGTTTTTATCAATTATTTTAAATGTAGACCAAAATTTACACATAAGAAGAATAATACAATTAGTCATTACTAGTTGAAGAAGAAAATAGCTCAGATAGATGTTCCTCCCTGTTTCTCAATACTTAATTAATTGTCTTTCATCTCTTTGAATTTTTAAAAAAAAATTAATTACTAAATAATGGAATAAATTGAATGGCTTTGTTAGGTCTCTAATTGCCAACCTAATTACCCCATTATGTAAGTTTTTCTCATAAGAATCTTTTTAAGGTTGTACAAACTAAGGTAAAAACTTAATGGGTGTGTCGGTGCTAATAAATTTCATTCATAGATAAAAAGATAGCATCTGAATGTGCAGACGCGATTAGGTAACTAATTAACAGTAAGGTCGTAGGGTATGTCTATATGTATGTTATTGGAACCATTGCGTCTGCTGCATAGAACAATCATAATCACCATTTGTTTAAGGCAGACCAATAGGTTGATCGTAGAGAATTTAACAAAACTCTACAGCGACAACAATCTGCAGGTATACTTGTTGAACTAGTCTACCTTGAACGAGTTCAACAAGGCGTGTTTACCTGTTTTATTGAGATGTGTAAATTTGTTGGGGTATTTACGTTTGTGGGTGTGTGTTTGTCCTTTCTCCCTACTGTCCTTAAATGACTCGGGACGCACCCAAACCACACGTTGTAATCAAACTTCAAGTCATGTGATCCATCGCCGTGTAGCACCGCTAAGCAGACATGTGCGACGATTTGTTAGCCTAGAGATTGAAACGTAAACGCCAAGATAGAGTATAAAGAAGTTAACGTGGACATAGAGTCAACAGACAGTCACTGAGAGAAAGCAGCTCCACGTGCCTGTCTGGTTAATTGAGGGTTTATTTACACCAATCGGTGAAGGAGATTTAAAGGAGACACTATGTATATACGAGGCGTTAATTCGTCAGCTTCTGGCCGGCAATCGGTAGTTGAAGTAGAAAGAATACCTGAAGATCAATATTGACATGTACCACGCCCTGATTGTTCAACCTCGGCACAGGTGAGAGGCTTTAATTGGTAAAATACCTCAAACGGATTATCTGTCCAGATTTAGTCCAAAGAAAAATCTCTTTGAAATCTTTCTTATATTGATGATGATAAGTTAATATTTACAATGTATAAAAAGAAATTTAAAAATTGATGTAGACGAGACTGAACTATTTTAGTATTTTCACTCCTTCACTAGAAAATATTAATAGAATTTTATTTATTTTATGTCAACATTAAAGATTTTTTTTTTTTTTTAAAAATAGAGATTATGTCAACATGGACGTTTTTTTTATTTAGATAAATATTTACAGGGATGGGTCTCCAGATTAAATTTTGTACGACATTTAATCAAATATTTGACGTATTAATTAAAACAACTTGCCTTTCATTAATTTAGTTTAGACTATGCTATTCGAATCGGATCCAAGTAGGTGGAGCCAATGCTAACAAAATATTCTGCGCAAAAAATGAAATGTTGTTGTGAAAAGCGTTTAATAGGAAAGCGAAATGAAATGGTGTTTAACGTCCTACTTTTCTGCACATAATAATACGATAATGGCAAAGCTAAAATAGACAATAGCTTGAATTGGGATGTTAGACCACATTTCATTTTGATTATTTCGACACTTCAAATTCTGCCATAAATCCATTTAGGCTGTGGGATATATAATATATGTTGCGATTTATAAACTTGGTTTCATTTAACTTGTTACATGTAATTTTTAGAATTAATTTAATAAGTAGTTAGTAATTATTACACATGTATTTGTGTCATTATTTAAAAGAACGGACAGTAAGTCATTTTTATTTAAACTTTTTATTCCAGTAGATTTATTTAATAAGTCAATTAATTGCCATCACAATCTAGTTAAAAACAGATTAAAATGTATTAATGCACTTGTCTTGCCAATGGAATTATCTGTTTCTAATTTGTACAATAAATGTTTTTCAATTTATTAGGGACTGCTGCAAAATGTCCACACTTACATCGAAAGATAGATTCCGATACATCCACCTGTCTGATGGGATAATAAAAATGTTGATATACAGGGTGTGTCAAAAAATTGTTACCCATTCTGAAAAGGTGGGCATGGATTGAGCATGTCATTATTGAACAGTGTTTAGAAATACAGTAGTGATAAATAAGAGACTTAGTATCCAATAAAAACTTAATGCTTCTGTAAAATTTTACTGAAACAAATTATTAAAGTATTCTCATTTGAAAAAGTAGTGAGCAGTCAGAATGGGTAACAATTCTTTGGCCCACCCTGTATTGCCATTCATGATTCAGTAAGAACTGATATTTAATTTATCAATTCTATCTGTGGTGTCATTCAACCCACCCAGCCAGTTTGAACACAAGTGTTGAGATTTTGCAGCAGTCCATTAAGATTATTGCTATAGTACACTAACTTATTGTTTAGGTGTTGCCCACTTAATTTAGCTAAAGTCAGATTTTATATTTAAATATTAAATTTTAGTATCATTATAGAATTTGATCGAAAATAAATATGGTACATAAATATTTTAACAATCATAAAGGTTAGATGTGAGAAACTTTGAAATCGCTAAAGTTTGACAGTAGCTAAAGGTAAAAGCAGTAGAAGGCCTTGAATCGGTGTTACTGTATGTTCTATTCATTGTGTGGTTTTATCAGACCTGAAAGTTACCTGATTAAAAATGAGTTGAGTATAAATACAGCCCCTCTACATCTCTTGTAGTGAATACATTAAGGTCCCTGTATATAAGGAGCCATAATCACACATTATCTGAAGGGCAGAAGGCTGTTTGTTTACAGGTCCCAGACTTGATTGTAAAGCAAAACATTGGTCAAGTTTCGCATAAGTGGCTGTTCAAACGATATTATTGATATTAGTTTTAAGAAGACTTTTTCTACCGAATTTAATGGAAATGGTTTCTTCATTTCCTTATTGTCCATCAACATGTCATTCACTGTAAAAATTCATGTTTATTTTGATTTTATTAGAATAAGCTTTTAATTTTGTTAGGATTTTGTCAGAAATTTTTGATTCTTTAACTGATCTTGATAAACAAGAATTAAATTAGCTGATGATTGATATTGTATATTAGTTGATTCTTTTGAGATATAAAATAGAAAACAATTTGTTGTCATAGATTTAGTTTGTATAAAATTGATTCTGATATTTTTTAAGATAATTACCTATATTTTATGTATAGAGTTTTGTTGACAAACTATTAAATAATTATTTCTTGGCTGATATATATTTTTGGGCTATAAAGTTCTTTATGATTGGGCTATTTTCTGTCAACACCTGAAATTGTATGTTTGCACCCATGTCATTAGTGATTACAGAATCTGTCCACCAATTTTTGGGAACACTGATGTTAACTGTTTGTACTATTTGAGTCATGGAATGATTCTGATGCTAACTGGTGTACTTTATCCAGTGGCATCTACAGAGAGGGTTACTGATGGCTAGGACCAACCTCTTAATAAGAAAGGAAGATACATGTAGAAATAAACTTTTTATTCAAATTCAGTGTAGCAGCCTGTAAATGCATCAAAATTTAATTTTAATTTCATTATTTGATTGAATGTTTCACTGAAATGGAAGCATGAAGCCATTGCCCCTTCTCTCTAATGCCACTGGGTTAGTCCAATAATAATAATGTTGTAAATCTGTAACAAAAATGGCCTAGGCATCAATCACTTTTACTTATGTGTTTATCTATAACTTGTCAAAATATTTTATAGCTGACTTTATTAACAATTTTATTGTTTTATTTCATCCTATGATTCATTTATAATTAAAACCCGGTTATTATCTCTCAAATTATGTTTCCATAGTAACCATGTCTCAATCCCCACGAGATTTGTATATGATGTCATTTCCTGTTTAAAAATTGATGTGTATGATGTCATTTCTCATTTAAAGATTGATATGTATGATGTCATTTCCTGTTTTAAGATTGATATATATATATATATATATATACATACACGTATGATGTCATTTCCTGGTTATAAGTGTCTCTATATTTAACAATAATAACATTGAAAAATAAATTAATATATACATACAAATATTTTTTTCTTTTATTTTATTTTTTGGTCGCTGAATGGTTATAGAATGTAGCCAAATGGTTAACGTGTGCATATGTACATGCAGGGGGTTCAGGGATTGATGGCCGAATGGTTAGCACGTGTGGGTGTATCATAATGTCTGTCACTGAGTCAACTGCCTTTGTTTCGATTCCCCAGTTGTACGTGACAAGGAGTAGGGTCGTCTGTCCAACCTGGTGGGTTTTCTCTGGGTTCTCTGATTTCCTCTCACTGCTTAAGACCCCAGTATTGAAATAAAAGTGAACCCTATGTTAGTCCCAAATTGACATAGTTTGTGTTGAGTAGATGTTGTTTAGCAATCAATCTTTGATTATGACATCAAGTAAGCAACAGGATTGGATAATCATCTCAAAGAAAACCAGTCATTTTCTCGAAATGAGATGATAATCAAACAGAACATAACCTTCTTAAGAAGTATGTCCTTTGAATCTACAGTAGCTTGAATGTGAACAACAAAGCTGAAATGAATTGGCTATTTCACTATGACCTCTATGCTGTAATCAATGACTACACAGGACATATGGCTAGTCACACCTTCACTGTCAAGTGAGCTGTGACAGTGTCTAGTAATTCTCCCACAACAATTCACAATTCCAGATCATTTGATAAAGTATTACATTATCCGCATATTCTTAAATGATTCTGTTTAATCCCTTTCACCACTAAGTTACAAGAAAGCTCAAGCTAAGGCTAAGAAATCTTTAGAGAAAACATCAAAAGCAAAGAAAAACACTGTTTCATCCAGGGTTAGTGGCACTAACACATAATCACAGATAGCATAAACAGCCAGTTTAAAAAATGAATTGAAATGAAGTGGGGTTTAACATACTATACCATTAACTTGACTAAAGAAGACCGGCGCACACTATGCCCACGTTTCTCAACCTTTTCTCACCGTTCACCCCTAAATAAATTCTCAACCCACCCATTTACCCCCAGTTTTGAAGAGGTTACTGACCGCGGAGCCGTTGCTGGCAAAACCGGTCACCTAAGCGCCGTAAGCGCGAAGCCCAGAAACCCCAACACAGATGAAACACTGAGGCTTCTCGACGCCATACGCGCCTGTTATCGACTTGAACCCGAATGATACATACTCCTCTTGGTATTTACGCTTCTTTGGGGGCATGATTTTGAATTAAAATCACATGGAATCAAAAGCACGTATAAAAATTCAAAATGAAACTAAATTGGGGACTCGCCTGGACACCTGCGCCGTTTCCAACTCACACAGCCAAGTAAACTAGCTATCACCATGTCATCCACTGATGAGTGGATCGCGAGATCGAGGCCTGGATCGAGCACGATCATCAATTCAAATTGAAATTGAGAAAAAGTTGACAACTGAAATCTTGATAAGCAAATTCACCTCTCATAGGACTGATGGAGCAACTGCACAATGACCATCTTTGAAGTTACTGGGAGTGCGGTCATGCACCCCCTGGACGCAAGCCATTCCCCCCTTGGGGGTGAATTCACCCCCGGTTGAGAAACGCGGCTCTATGCAGTAGTGTGCTATGAGGGTAATTGTCCCCTTGTCAGGCCATCTGTCACTAACAAGGAGGAACTAATGATAGATTGACAAAGAGAGTTAACAAGAGCCATGTAAAATAAGAAATCGTTTAGATACAAACGAGAGCTGGTGTAAGGATGCCCTTTAACCCTATAGTACTTGGATTGCACCAAACCACTGCTCCCTCTAGCTGTGAATTATATTAAGACTGTTTTACTAATTCTGTGACTTGGGTGTTTGCAATGACCTAACTAGCAGTAGTTTTGACTGGTTTTATAAAGGAGCTAGACAACTCAATATAAATTAACACTGGGGTAAGATAATATTTACATGTGCCAGGTGTTAATGGATTAATTCCATCTCTTATCAAGTAGTTAGGTTGAGTCTGACACAGGTTCACTAAGCGGGAGGTTCCAGACAGGTGTTGGTCAGGAAGGTCCCTCAAGATTTACCAGTGTGGTTTCCCCTTGCAAATGATACAGAATGGAGGCATGGCAAATATACATGTATAGTTGTCTGGATGGGATGAAAAATGGAGGTCTTGTGTATTACATAAAGCAGCATGTTAAAGATCCACTGATAGTCTGAAATTAAAATGTGAGTAGGTTGTGGTGCCGCTGTCAGGGCAAAACATGTACATCTTTTTTTAACCTGCTTCATGCAGAGAAGTACAATAAGCTCCATCTGGGATTTTGTTTTTAAAATATGCAGTCTTAATTTTGACAGGAGTTATAATCTTTAAAACACATCATAAGCTCCACTTCATTTTTATATAAATTTATTCTTTACTTTGGTATTTATTACTTAGTTAGAAAATATAAAATCCATACAAATTAGAGATACATGCATGTTAACAAAACAACTTATTTCACTGAGGTATGATCCATTTAAAGAGAATGATCAGGGGCAGTTTGTTTTCATGCTCTTCATAAAGATTTTCCATCCATATGATTTATATTGACAGTTAATAATTAACAAACAATAAAATCATACATTAACAACAGAAATATTAATGTCCGAAATTAACATATTCTCTCCCAAAAAAATTCTCACAAAGCAGAAAATGGAGAGGAGTGACATAACCAATAGACGAAGATGACTTGACCCCACGAAGACCTTTAAATGTTTAAAATGGAATAACAATTACTGGTTCATTAGTCCAATTACCATTTTTATTTCTTTAACGAGGGTTCTCCCATTTTTAATAAGCAAATAATTCTTATTCCATATAAGTGTGTTACTAAATGTCACTCAGGTGAACTAGACCACTAATACACAGACAAACCTGCGGACACAGACATTACAAGTAATAAACAATAAAAGTACTATAGTATCAAATCAAGGCAATCTACAAACTCAAAACTGGAAAAAGACACACTTCCAAGCTAGACCTATATAGTTCTCCAGAATTAGGCTTATATAATATATTGTTCTCCAACTAGGAGATCTAGAAATAGTAAGAAGTAAATTGGATCTTTAAGACCAGTCTTGAATAAATGATAATTAGTTTCAGTATAAAGATGGAAGACAATAATTATAATGAACACCTGTATCAAAGTATCTTGATAAATATAATATTGATTATTGCCCCTGTATCAACAAACATTAACTGTGTGTTCTTGTATTGCACTATTATTATTGGCTTCAATATATTGAAGCAGTTCAGCTGTTGCAGATGATCTTATATTTTATTCATTTTCTGGTATTGAAATTATTTGGTCTTTAATTGACAAATTTATACATGGTATTGTGTATGTCAATGTGATGCCATGTAGTCAAAGAAACAAACTTACAGAAACAATCTGCTCTTCAATTTGCCCATGAGTTAAACTATTTTAATACTGTGCATATATTGGATATTGTCAATCCCTCGACTATGAAAAATACTGTGAAAGTTACAAGGATGATAACTAGGGCCTACACCATATACGTTTGATATAGTCTTAAATGGTTATGCCACAATTTTCAATGATCAGTTCCAAAAGTTTAAAAAAATAAAGAATTTTGTTCCGTTTCGCATTAACAGAAATTTTAAATATTTCACTTTACAGTTATACATGTAAATTGTGTAGAGCTGGGCGATATTTCGGTATTTCCGTATAAAACCTGTCACGGAACTAAAAACGGTGAAAAATACCGTCTTCAGAAAAATATCGAAAAATCGTTCGAACATACCACGATATATCGCGGTTTTGATTTTTCTGGATGATATGTTGTGAGTTCCGGTAGACTGATTATCATTCAGCGTTGGACGTGTCATGGCGGTCGTGATTCGGGAAAAAATATTTGACGAAAAACAATGGACACTTTTTGACATATTACTTATGTTTTATAGTTTAATTTAGTATCCTTGTATTGTATAATGCATTTTCAAGAAAGTATACTCTTGAATGGGAAAGAACGAGTTTGCAAGGGTAAACAAAGTCCAATCGTACCCATAGCTATAAAAATATGCACGGCCGAAAGAACACAAACCTTTTTATGTTGTTTGGGCTTCCTTCATTCGAAATATTTTTAATTTTAATAAATAAAATATTATAATTAATATTTTGAATATTAAAATTGTAATAAAAAACAACTTTAGTATGTTTTCATGGCTATAGATCTGTGTTTGAACCAGCTTGAATTAATGTTTTGTTAATTTAGTACTGTGTATGCTAAAAATAATATTGACTAGAAATAATAATATTGAGGGGTATTTCCAACTTATATGCATGTTTATTTACATTTAAAAAGTGATCAACTGAAAGTATTGACCTTTTATAAAATATTACGATATAGTGATTATATCGCAATATTTTCAAAAAATATTGTGGTATCTGTTTCTAGGTATATCATCCAGCTCTAAAATAGTTTGGTAAAAATCTGCAATTGCTGCCTGTCTGAAGTGTTCTTCTTAATGGTAGCCAAACCAAGGAATATTTTGCAGGGAGTTCAGGTTAAAGGGAAATAACTCCATTTAATAAGAGCTGCAGTTGATGTCAAACACAATGTATTTGAAATTCTCATACAATGTATTTGACATTTGAAATTCTCATAATAATTATGAGAATTTATAATATCAAGTAATATTGATTGATCAAATTCAAATTTGTATGTTGCCTGCCCAATCTTGTTGGTTTTCTCTGGGTCTTCCAGCTTCCTTCCACTGCTAAAGACCCTAAACCCCCAAGCGAATTATTGTACCATATGACCAATTTGTGTCAAGTGGATGTTAACCAAACCCTGTCTTTCCCTTTTCATTTCAAAATACAAATAATTGTCCAGTTAGCACTAATAATATCAACAATAATTAATCAATAATTACAACCATGTCTTTTAACTGGTTATAAAGCTGCCATTTCTTTTTTGCTGAATGCTCAATACTTGCTATCCATCAACAACATTACATAATCGATATCAATACTTAATCAGCAGGCTACACATTCATTTATATCGTAAACTATCAATTCTTAAATTCTGATTATAAGTTAGAACTTATAATTTGGTCTCCATACTTACTACTAGTCTCTTATCATCCACACAAATATTCTACGAATATTAGTCTGGATGGGTCCTCAAAATTTGACGGAAAATAGTTCATTGTCTGGGTTATCCAGTCTTTTAAGTTACCACGTACTGAATCTATCAAAACAGCTAGCTTGTCAACGATGACACTCTTTAAAATTTTGTTTGTAAAGGTTTCAATTGAAATGGTACTTTTCTCGTCATGAATCAGACGTATGGCTTCTCACAATCTTCTTAATTCTTCATCGTCTCTATTTTGTTTCTAATAATAGATGTGCCAAGTGAATTGTGGGATATATTTCAACCACGCTTTATAGAATCTAGCAAAATCGGCCCAGCTACATAAGATCTAGCACTTACCGAGACTTTTAGCCAAAAGGTTCCATTGCCCATGCGTAACCAAATGTTTGGTTTTTTATGTGGTAGATTATCCAGTAATTTTCGTCAAAAATTGAGAACCGACCCAGACCCTCCGTGCGTTGAAGACTAGGGGGTTCTGGGTGACCGAGACTAATTTACTACAACCTAAAAATAAGACAACCGTGCGGTCGATACAATAACAGACACCAAAGCCAGGCTTTATTTTATCGCACTTTCACTACATGTATATATTATATAATGTAGTGATGGGTCGATTTAGGTATCTGGTCAAAATACTGGCCTTCAATACATTACTCAAATCTCAAATTGTTGGATCTATATGTTCTAATGTACCCTAGCGAGACCCACATTATCTATGCACTGAAACATATATACTCTGTAAAATTATTTCAATTTTGCCAGTCTCTTACTCCAAAAACACACACTGCAAAGATTGCAAATTAACAAATCATTGCATTACTTCTGTAACTTTAATTCTTTCACTGTAGACACTAAGCACTCACTAACAAGGTATCTCAACTTCAAAGAAACAATAAATCACTCTTCAGTTTGTGTTGCTTTTGTAGATTGCTTTCTTTTACTTTTGGTTTTAGGCATAGCATTTGTGGACTTCTTAACCCTGGATGAAACAGTTTTTTTCTTTGTTTTTGATGTTTTCTCTAAAGATTTCTTAGCCTTAGCTTGCGCTTTCTTGTAACCACGTACTAAATCTTCATGTCCAGTTTCTGTCATTCTTTTCTCCCACTCTGTTATTTCTTGGAAATAGCGTTCACGATCCTGTTGTGCTTTCTGATAATAAATGTCTTTCTGGTGCTGAGGTAGGTTTTTCCACTGGGCAGTGGCATTCTTCATATAAAACTCGAAAGGCATCCCACCACGGGTGCCTTTCAAAGACTGCAAGTACAATGCCATTGGTGTTCTCTTTAACTTTGGTTTTCCTAATTTTCTGAGTTCTGCTTTCTTTCTTTTTTTCTGTAAACTCAATTTTTTATCGGTTTTATTCTGTTTGATTTCAAGTTTTTCATCTTCCGTGACACTCGACAGAAATTCTTTCAATTGTTTGCGATATTCTTCCATTCGTTGACGACTTTCCAAAACCAATTGATTCTTCTTCTCGACGTCATACTCTCTCCACATTTGTGCAGCTATTTTGGCTAATGTTGGAGATTTTGCATTGGGGTTCTGTTGTTGAATCCTTTCTCGGTTGTCCATAAAGAACCCAAGGAAGGCACCCACGGGTCTTTTCGGAGGATCGACACTTGCATATTGTTGGCTTAATGTAAAATTTCTGCAACTATTAAACAGAGGGTCATCTCGTTTAGTTGTCCCTGGATGTTTGGACGTAAGACAAGGTGTGATTTTAAAGACTTGTTCGAAGCATTTTCGCGCGAATGCTAAGTTGACGGCCATGTTGTCCCCATCGAGTTTCTCGGTCAACGCGGGATAACTCTATTTAATAAGTCATATTTGTAGGGTTAAGACTACTCTAATTCCATAGTTTTTACTTCAGAGAAACTTCAGAGAAAACCCTCGACAGTCACCAAGTATAACTCAGTCTGGTGCTTTATCCTACAAAAGAGTTTATAAATTAATTTTTTTTACGTCTGCAAATTAAATTTTAGTCGATCATAGTATAATATATACTAGCCATTCGAGACTTACCTTTGGATTACCTCCAATTTCCAACTCGTTCGGCATCTTCAAAATAAAGGAAATATATATTTAACTACATTCTAATTTAGGGGCCTCGAATGTAGATTCTGATTGGAACATCTTGCTATCACTGTATTCTGCTACGAATGTTTTACTATCATTTCTTTAATCGTTAAATTCTTATATCTCGCGAATGTTGAATTCCATTTAAATCTCAGCAATTTGATAATCTAGAGAGTACTGTTGGTTATAATCTAGCTACGAGTACATTGAGATATGCTGATGTGTTTGAAACACAGAGGGTTGAGAGATAAGATTTGTTATCTAGTTATAGACTTGTCATTCTAATACGTGTCTGAACAATAATTTATTCAAGATTTAAAGCAATATAAAAGACATGCCAAAGGTAGATAATGCATCATTAAATAGCTAATTAACAATATAAAATTTATATATTGTACCATCTCCCCATTTCCAACGAACACTCTGGTGCCCCTGATGCCAATAAATGCTTACTTTACCAATATCAGTTCGCTGTTATCACTAACAATCTACATATTGTGGGACGTTACAGGAATTAAATCCCTATTCGTTGACAGCTGTAAATGGACAGGGGGTTTGGGATGGCTTCGACCTCTAGCTGGCCGGTCACCTCTGGCTTGCGGCTGTGGTTTCGAGCCCTGGTGTGAGCGTATGTGGCATGGAGAAAGGGGCGCCTTCTCAACCTCGTGGGTTTCCACCGGGCACTCCGGTTTCCTTCCACTGCTAAAGACCCCTACGCGCAGCCGAATTGTTGAAATAAAATTAAACCATATGTTAGTCCCGAAATGATCTATCGCAACGCATATAATAATGAGATGAAGCGGAGTTTAACGTCCTACTGTTCTGCTCCGAACTGGGTTAATGAAGAAGAGCATACAGTGTGTTATAAGGGAAATGTTGCCCGGACAGTGGCACTACGGCTTATATCGAATTCCATCTGTCAAAGGATCTTTTACGTGCACGCAATGTGTATACGGGACTTCAGTTTCTGGTCCAATCCGAACGACTAGACAGCTGCCATTGTGAGGCCTTCCGTCCTGCATCACTCGGCCAACACAGGGGTCGAACACTCGATCCCGGACTAGCGAGTCAGGGTCTTACCCCATATAATAATGTAATAAGAATGTATATAAACTGATTTACATTCAATCGTTTCTGTTTTTACTGTCATTTCAAATCAGCTATGTTCGTCGAAATACGAGAAGAGTCCAAATTGAATGGGAGTATCTGGCGGCTGGTTAAAGTCTACACCTGTAATATTCACTTATGGGTTATGTTTGGCATAGGTCACCGAGTCTCTTCATTACAAATGACACTTGGAAGCAATTCGCGTGCCAATCTTAAATGTTCATTTTGTCTAAATATTGAATACCAGAACCAAAAGCCAATCTTTTCACGGTACGATAACAACATCAATGTTGATTTAAATTCACCAATTATTATTTCGAAGGTTGTGAGTTAAAAGACCTTAAAGAAAATTTGTTCTATAAATAGTTTCAGAATGAACATATAGAGTTGTTTGTTGTTGACAGATTGTTAATCGAGCATCTGAAAATAGGAAATGTTTTGTAATTACCAGCCAGAATACTGGAACCAACTGGGTCAAATATATAACATTACGTCAACAATCGTGCCAACACTAAAGCAGTTACACACTTTAGTAGGCCTACAACTCTATAATACGGTTTTAGTTCGATTTATGACAGAATAGAGGGGTATCGAACTTCGCTCGGGGCGCAAAGCCTAGGTGACGTGACTCCGAATCCGGAGAAGTTTTAGACCATGGCCACCAGGCCTATGTAACTCTTCGTTGCGCGCTACCCCAATACACCAAATTTCAGTCTTAGACAGCCTTGGTGTAGCCGCCAACCCTCAACAGACAGAAAGTGAGACAAACAGACAGACTAGAGTCACAAATATTAGTACAAAAGATAAAACTGACATTCACGTAAAAGATCCATAGACAGTTGGAATTCAATATTGGAGTGGGTCGTAGTGCCACTATCCGGGCAAAATTTCCCCATAGCACACTGTATAGCGTATGCCCGTCTTCGTTAGCCCAGTCCGTGCAGAGCAGTAGGACGTTAAACCCCATTTCACTTCATGTCATTTCGTAATGTGGTTCTAATCCGTTTATATGTTTCATGCACGCATCAACTAAATAAGCCTTTTATATTTAATAAACGGAAACGAAATAAATACTTCTAAATACTCGCAAGTGGTTTCGACTCAAATCGCCGATTAAGCAGTTACAATATCGGCCAATTAGCTAAATGTCTGTTCTCAAGCGGAGCTAGTTGTTGACAGGCAACCTAATGTTAGTATCCACCGAAGGACTATGAATGGTACTTTAGACTTTAATTACAAAGTGAAATATAAATAACTTGATTTATTACGTCACTCTTTCCTAATTTGTTCTGGCTTGTGCGTCCCAGACATGATGGGCCTGGTGTAAGTGTACACCCATTCATAGAAATTAGTATCACCAAATACTGTTCATTCGTTCGTTCGTTCCAATTGCCCAAAAATCATTTTTCCAAGTCAAGACTGTAAGGAAGCCATTTGATACTGATGATTTTTCCAAGTCAAGAAATATAGTAAGTTCTAAGTTTAGGTTACTCAAGGTGTTGTAGTGAAATAGTGGTCGTTTCAGATGAAAGACGGTCAGAACGATTCTCCAGGAAACTTTATTGTAAGAACATACGTTAGCTGCAGAGAGCACTCTACTATAAGTATATAGACACTTCTTTTCAATCTAACGGTTTCTAGTTCTTCACTGTAAACCCGACATCAATCTCTGAATGCAAGTAAACCGAGTTGGACTATCTTTTACAAGTTTTCCAACAGCTGGCAGCAGCAATCTAGACCAGGATTATGCACAGTGTTTAAGATCGGTGTATCGATAACATTATAAAGGCTGTTCATCATTTAAGGTAAGTTTTTCTCTATTGTCATCGTATATTCAGTATAAGCCTCAATTTCTTCCTTGTTCCTGCTTTACATCATGTACAATTATTTAGCATACAATTTCTATATTTTTGTTTTTATTGCACGGTTCCACATTGATGGACCAAAGATTCATCAGTTCGAATATCGAACGTTAATCACGATCCATAATCTTTAAACTTTCGAATTTTTAAAATATAGACCCCATTGTCTTTCCTGTTATTACATCATGCAATGATTTCGCATGCGAATCTCCATATTTTTGTTTTGATTGCACATTTTCATCTCGATAGACGAGATTCATTGGTTATTATTATTCATCACTATAACGACTCTCGTTCAGATTGTAACGATCCTTTAACAGTGAGAACTACGTATCTTTGGAAATGAAATGGGGTTGAACTCCTACTGTTCTGCTCCCCGAATATTTGACTGCATTGCCAAAATAAGGAACTATTATGTAATATCGAATAAATTCCTTGATAAGTAAGTAAGTAAATTTATTGCATAGAAACGCCCACGGGGAGCAGCATACAAATACAAAATGAAAGAAAAATCACATTAGAATAAACATACATAAACATAGATAAACGTTGCCTGATTCAAGGGCGACGCGTAAAGATGCCTGAATCGAACATAATACCTAATTCAATCTTACAATGTAATTATGAAAGTACCCTTACAACAAAAAGAAAGAAAGTAAACATGACTAGAATATATACGAATACTTGTAGAATATGTTATAGAGCATTCAGAGATATTTAGTGATATATACATATATACATCAGGAAAGGTCCTGTCAGATAACATCTCTTGTATGAGTAATGTCTTTTGTTTTATTGGTAAATGTCAGCGGTTACGTTCTGCAGCCGAATCAAAATTTTAAACTGTGTAATCAAACTCCAGCGATTTTTTAAAAAGAAATTTTAATTTTATTGGCCTTTATGGAATATAGATACTGTATGCTGTCATTGTAAGACTAACATGTTACATGTATCCATGCGCAAGGCAAGAAGGGTAATTTTTGTTCAGTCGGCGCGTCTTCGAATTAAAACTGCGACGAGTTCTTCCAAGGTCAATGATGTATGCGGGTGGAACTCTCGTTTTCGATCCACTGGACACAATTTACTTGTCAGCCTAGCATCGCAGGTAACACCCCTGTCAAGAAAGTTGTTTTGGACTATGCTTGTCCAAACGCAATCCTTAATTACCTCATGGGGTGTAATGTATACCATTCCATGTGAACTCACTAAATGGGAGTCGTTGTTGATAGAGTAATGCCAGTAATCATACTTTACCCCGTGTACCACAACGATCACTACCTGCGTTTGGATAGAGAGAGAAAGAGTGAGAGAGATAAAGAGAGAGAGAGGGGGTATTAACTCCCACCCCTAAAAAAACTATGTCATTTTGGTACGGTACTAAAGAATGGTCTGGACCAGAATTGCACGAACCCAAGATAATCAAGGTTTTATGTTAATATATTTATGATTTATGAGTAAATTATCTGTATTTATATACAACATTATCTAGCAGAATATCTTAATTAAAGTCAGCTATAAACATTTATCAAACATCAAACAGTGAGACGCTTATAAACATAGATTAACATCGCCTACTCACTAGATTTGATAATTAAAAACTAGGTTATGATTCCTTTAACTATTCTTTGCATATAGAGGCAACTTGGAAGAAAGCAACGCTGAATCAAAAATGACTGAAATGTGGTTTTGTGTCAAATTTATCTAGTCGGCACAATGAATACATACAAGTTTTAAAAAAATTTTTTTAAGAATATCATTCAGGAAATGGACAAATGGACAAATATAAAAAAGCAATATTTTTTTAAGAAAGTTACACATAATTATTTCTACATCGTCTATTGTTTAATAAGGTTGTCAAATTACTATAATGCTGTCATGAATCATTCTAGATCTTAAAATAATTATATAACTGGACATAATAGCAAATTACCTTTTACCTTGTTTTCTATACGCTCTATGGAATTAGCAAAGCCTGACGTTGATGTTTCAATCTTCTAGTTTTTGACAGTGACTGCCACTAGTGAATTATATGATTAATAAGATTAATTGTTTACAAGGTAAGATTTGCATAGATTCCGGGTGTTTTAAGTCTTTATGATTTTTAAAAATGCACCCATGTCTTTAAAAATGATATCCACATAATAAATTAGAAGATGAAATAAAAATTATTCAGCGCATTCCCTTGACGTCAATAAGCGGATATAGTTCAAATATATTTTTTAAAAAACTCAGAAACCTAAAGATGGCGGAGTGAGATAAGGTTTCCTTTGCTTACGTATGATCGTAAATGTACTAGCCAAAACCGGGTACAAGTTGAATCCCTATAACGGGTTTGGAAATCACTAAAATATAAAAAAAAAAAGAATATGGCAGTCCATATTGGTCTGAATGTTGAAAAAATGAAATTATGACAGTGAAACATCGTTGTTACATGTGGAGTTAATAAACATATAAGAATAAGAAACCGGGTCATAAAGATGCAGTTCAAGAACTAAAAAACGCCACGTATTTTTATGACTCAAATAGGAACAAAAAATCTGACAAAAGCAGCTGTTATAACAGCAAAAAAAAAACCTTCTTCAAGTCATGTTACAAACAACGATGATGTGTACAGATGTGATATAGGTTACAATAAAAGCTGTTCAGTCAGATTCGTTTCACGTCAACGATAACATTCTAATAGCTAAAACTCTCGCCTTTAGTTTGGTTTACTCAACACAAATTAGGTAATTTTTGGACTAACATCTTGTACAATAACATAATATAAGGAGGAGTTAACCAGAGGACCAGGAGGAAACCCACGAAGTTAGGCACGCTGCATTATACTCACAGGCACATACGGATAAACCCTAAATATCAAAGGAAAATAAGGATATATCTGACAGTCACACCGCTCTCCCCATGCATCCAAGCACAATCTACCAAACCCAACCTCCCCAAGCAACCTCACCGTCTACTAGGAAACAGACCAGCCTCTTTCCGACAATTTGAAAGTGTGGTGGTAACAATAAATGTTAGCAAGTCGTTTGTTTTCTGACCTCTTGTGTCAAAGGTGATAAGTCGGACCATCAACAACTCATGCCAGGTGGTGAAAATATGGTCATTTTCTTAATCGAGACCATTAGGCGTAACTCACTCCAGATTTCAATGTGGCTCGTCAAATCTAGGATAATTCTCGGTCAAACTGACCATTCAGTTGCGTTTTAATAATGGACCAAGACCAGATGTTTGAGACATGAACAATATTTACTATTTTTACAAGTACAATGCTAGACATTGTGAAATGAAATTGGGTTTAACGTCGCACTGTTCTGCACGAACTGCGCTAATGTAGGCGGGGTTTTAATGAAGGACAAATACTAGTTTTTGAGAAAAAAGACAATATACCCTATTTGTTCAAGTGCAATTATAGAAATTGGGAAATGAAATTGGGTTTAACGCCAATTGCTCTGTACCGACACAGAGAGAGAGAGAGAGAGAGAGAGAGAGATTAGGTTTAACGTCCACTCGAAAAATAATGACAGACCTTATCCAACTGTGGCGCATTAACCATTCGGTCACCCAATCCCAACATTGATTTATCTGAAACTTGCTAGATCCAAACAGTTGACACAAATTTGTAGAATTCAGACCACATTTGTTTCTGACAGAAAGTTAGCTACTACTGCGATTGAATGATGTTGCTCGTTATTTTTAGACTTCAATTGACAGGAGACGTCTTCAAGTGACTCGCTTGACATGCCAATCATCGAGGAAACATTTCTACCAAAGATTTGAAATATCATCCCCCAACATATTTTATGAAAAAAGGGACAAAAACCGATCAAATTAGAATATTATAATGAGATAACTTGCTGTCTAGGTAAAATTTCTCACATAGCACACTGCATGACACATGTCTGTATTCATTATCATGTAGGTGCAAGAAGTGGAACGTTAAACCCCAGTTCATTCCTTCTTCAGACTCAAGACAAGTCTAGCACAGACGTTATAGAAACAGAAATGAAATGAAATGAGGTTTAATGTCCTACTCTTATGCACCTAACCTGGGCTAATGGAAGACGGGCATACGCCATACAGTATGCTATGAGGGAAATTTTGCCCGGGCAGCAAGCGCTACGGCCTACTCTTATATCGAATTCCAGTTATAGAAACAGGCAGTCTGGTAGTTCCTGGACGTCGTGAAGATGGAGGTCATCCAGTGGCGTTTTAAGGTTTATCATGGCGGAGGCTATACTATTTTGAGGGCCCTCTTTCGCAGGGGTCCGGGGGGATGTCTTGATTGATGATTTTCATACCAGTACAATGACTGCATTCTCATTCAGTAGTGGATTCGACAGTAACAGTGTAAAGAAAACGATTGACTCGGACTCGGGGGCCCTTTCCCTTGGCCAGTGGGGCCCTTTTGTCAGACGAGGGGCCCTTTTGTCTGCTTTTAGGGCCCTACCTAACTAGGGTACATCATTTCTTTTTTCTCATCGGTTTTAGCATTAATCTCCTGTTTTATTTGTTCAACTTCTTTGATTTTTTTCTCGAGGAGGCTGGCACCTCCAGCGCCTCAACTATAAAACGCCTTTTTGGTCATCCTGACCATTGACTTGATTATCCAGATGTTTGTAATAAAGAATTTAATGGTGGACATATCTAATTACTCTATATGGCATAAATATCATACTGACACTTTAACTACGATATACAGGTAGGTTGTGGTAGTCGAAACGATCAGCCACTTGATCTAGTTCGAATCTCGAGAATAGTGAAATAAAATAGAATGGTGTTTAATGTCCTACTGTTCTGTTCGCTGGAGAAAAAGAAGAACGTTCGCCTCACACGCATCAGATATGCTCCTTTTGGGGTTACTAAGGAAACTAAGCAGACGTTCTGATTGTACGAAAGCATCGAACAACGGTTAACTAATTTTGGTCCTCGCAAAAAATCCCCTGTAGTTGCCATTGGAAAAGGAATTTTTATTGACAATGCCCCCACCCCTTTAATATACCAAATTTGTACGTAACCACACAATTAAAATGGTACCATCCTTACGTTAATCTGAAAAGGAAGCAGTGCCCGGCTAGAGTTACCGGAAGGGGCGGGGGGTCTCGCGATCGCCCCAGCATAGCTGCCTACTCTGTGAAAGAGACCACACAATACAATTCAAATCATTAAATCCCGGTGTTAGCCGAGAAAGTACACCGAAATCTTCCGACGTGGTTTCCCCTTGTCAGTGGTGCAGGACTAAGGGCCTGACAAGGACAGCTCTGCTGTCTAATCGTTCGGACTGGATGAAAAACGGAGGTGCCGTGTACAGATTGGCGTGGAATTCGATATAAGAGTAGCCGTAGCGCAGCTGTCCAGGCAAAATTTCATTAGCCCAGTTGTAGCAGAGCAGTAAGACGTTAAACCCCATTTTAATTCGATATCTTCATATAAAAGGGCATCTTGTATTTTCAAAATAACGTGTTCTAAAAAAAACAGGCAGAAATTATTTGTAAACGTAATAACCGGTGATACGTAAAAATGGTAAGAGAGTTTAACGGGTTCCATGATGTTTAACGACGAATTTCAATCAATTTATGATTATAGAAACTCATAGAAATTGATCGAAAGCGACATTTTAAATTTCAAAATCACGCGTTTATTATTAAACTGAGTTATTTTCAATTAAACTTCTTTTTATAGATTGAAATATATGGAGGAATATTGCTATATAGGTAATTCTAAACTTTATAAAAACCAGCAGGTAAAACGATTAAAGTTTAGACGGTACGGTAGGTAGATTAAGATGGAAATACGTCTGCTTATGTTGAGATTTGGGGTTATAACGGTTTAGATGCACTCAATGTAATGAGAATATTCTGTTGGTGGAGTTACGACTATACACACATATAGGCCAAAAACTTCAGGTAATTTATTCTTGGAAAGCTGATTATGAATAGGTAATTTGAAACTCAGCGGTTAAAAGTCAGGTATATCATAAGACAGGAGTAATTTTTGAGGAGGTTTGTGGCATCAGTCAGAAAATCTGTTTAACAAACGTTTTTAAATTGTTTCTGTATGATATTCGTTGGTTACGCTACTATTACAATCAAGTAGTTTCTGTTTGGAAAGTCATAATGATAGTTTTATGTGAGGCATATTTACAATTTCGAGGAGTTTTTAAAGGATTTTATACTTTTAAGTGAGCGCTATAATCAGATAATTTCTTTTTGGAAAGACAATTAAGATTGGATAGTTTTATATTTGGAGGTAAGGCGATTTATAAAGTGTAAGGTATAGTTATAATTTCGGGGAGTTTTTAAAGGATGTTATTTGTTTCGATCAGCTGCTTTGATTAGATAATTAATTTCTTTTTGAAAGTTAATAAAAGTAGTTTATAAACACCTAGGTCTAGCTGATTAGTAAAGGCCAAGTAAAATGTCCATTCTTCACTGTAATATTCTGGAATTTATTTTGAAAATTTGGATTTGATGTCATTGGCACGATTAAAATTTTATTCTAGCATTCTGGCGACATTGTTGTCTGCGATTGAATATAATATTATACTTGAAGTTCTAGTTAAACATCTTTTCATCTTCCAGTTTCTAAAGCGATGTAGGTAGGTCCATTTTTTTGGAAAGTTGGTTTGTTTTTGTTTTCTTTTTGTAAAAATATAAATGCCATACACTAGTATTATATCGAGCTGGTTATTTTTCAAGCTGTTTTTAATATAGCTTATCAGTAAAAGGATCAAAATGTCGTTGAACCATTCGCCTACTGACAGGTTTATAGGTGCAATCTCGTACATTTGGTAGTATTTTATGCCTTTCAAAATCAGTGATTTAAGGGACAAAATTAAATACGAAAAGTCGGCTAGAAAATAATTCCCTGACAAATTATAAAGTCTTGAATAATTTAATCGTCGGTTATAACATTTATATCAAGATAAACATTTATAAACTGAATATTTATTTTTAAATATTCACATTTCGGATTAATCACCACCGATTCGAAGAATTTGGACAATCTGGAAAGATTGTGGAGGCACGTGTTAACAAGTGATTTTAACAAAGACCATATTTTCACCATGTGGAATAAGTGACTAAAGATGTTGATTGACGGATTGAAAACTGGCCGAGGTTAGATGATGAGCCCCATATGGTCATCATTTATATATTTCATTAGTCGAAGTTTCTGATAAACTTGAAGGAAAGAGGAGATGTCAGTTTTAGATATTAATATCCAATCTTTTTAAAAGATATATACAAGATAGGACCTAGTGATAAACATCCATTTGAACTCAGATAAGGGAGGAGGAAGGAAGTTCTAGCTAACTGAAGCCACCAATCTTTACCCCAGGGGTCAAGCGTCTCGGATATAATTTTCAACATCTAAAAATCGCGCTGAAGTGGATTATTATTTGGACTATAATATTTAATATTTTTATATAGTGCATGAGAGAAGAATACACCCAAGGATTATAAAATGGCCGATACTGATAAACAAGATGGCAAGACAAGTAAGATTAAAATCTAGATATTTATTAATTAAACTTTTTCAGGTTATTTTTAGTCACTGATTGGCACATCCATTGAAGCTTGCCATTCAGAACCAAGTCAAATCCTATTTCAGGTCGACCCCAGACCGTAACCGAACCCGTGACTTCAATAGGCAGTCCTCTTATGACTTACCTGATTCACAATGTCCGTAATTTGTCCTATTCAGTTATTGTCCATATCTTTCAATTTACAGCTGTTATGTGTTGTGGGGTTCTCTTCCTGCAATAATCAGTATCTATAACAGGGTCGGATCTACCATAACACTAAATACGTTTTTAAGCTTCACAGCCCCAAATCCAGGTTTATTGATGGAAACGTTTAGGTCCGCCACTTTTTTTTTTTTTTTACATTTTAAACTATGTTGAAATCAGTTGCTTGCTGAGCTTTTTTGATGGTGTAACAAATGTCTCATATTAACTGCACAATTCACTTTAGATATCTTTGGTGACTATTAGTCACACCGGAGTTAATATTAGTCACATTAGTCACACCGGAGTTAATACTAGGAGCGGATCTACATTGTATAGAAATATTGACGCTGATCTCGTCGATGTTTTATTTCACTATTCTATATGTACAGTATGTATGTATCGTCCAAACCGTAACAAAAAGTCATCCGCAACCACCATCAACATAACCCGAAAACTAAGAATAAGACATTTTTATTCACGCTACTCCCTTTGACATGTAAGATAATCCAGCCAGGAAATTTCAATCAAACTCTGAGATGTGGTGGTTACATTTTTAAACATCATCCTCGGTATCCACAGTGGTCTCATTCCATTGGGGATACCGAGGATGGTTTGCCATCTAATACTGTATTGATGTTTACACGAAAGTGAATGGTAATCTAGGATATGTTTACTCTTTCTAGAACACCCGATACCACTTCTAATTTGAAGAATCTGCATAGCTAATAAATTGCTGTTTTACTTGTATATTTTTATCAGACAATGATATTTCCATAGTTGCGCTTGCAGGAGGTAAAGTAATGTTTGTCTTCTTTTCAAAATTCAATATTCCCGAAGCACTGTGAAGTTTCTGTTATTTGCAAGCAGTATCATTCAGTTTATATAATTTTATTACAAGAACACCCATTGGATAGATAAACAAATGTCTTTGTATGGTTATATCCCGATGTTGGGGGGGGGGGAGGTGACCGAATGGTTAACGCGTGGATCAGAAAGTCTGTCATTGAGTCAAGTGACGTAGTTTCGATGTCCGCTTGTACGTGACAAGGAGTTGGACCGCCTGTCCAACCTTGCGGGTTTTGTCCTTGTCCTCTAGCCCCCCCCCCCCCCTACGCGCACGCGAATATTGGAATGAAATTAAACCATATGTTGGCCCTGAAATGACTCAGTGGACATTAAGCCCCATTTCATCTTACTCATTCTAACAATTAATGTACAAACTATATTCAGTGTAAAATGTATAACTTTTTTTAACAGGCATCTGTCAACTTTGTTCATTTAAAAAATGAAACAAAAATAGAGTAAGATTGAGCAAAAAAAATGTAAGCGTTAGAACTGGAACTAGTTAAAAATATGTCAGTTTATTTAGAGATTTCTACTAATCTGTTATCATCTAAACACTTCACTTCTTTTACACATCACCATAGTAACGAGAATCCATGTTACCCGGGGTCACAGGGTCACCGGATAATTAATGTTTATAACCCAAAGAAACCTAAGATACGAGCTGATTTGATTTGGGAAAAATTCCTGTTCTTGTGGCTAATTTGTAAGATAGTGATTTGAACTAACTAATTAATAGGCATCTTTGAATAATCGTATCCACCTAATAGGTCTGTTGGTTCTAACCCTTCAGTTGATCTCACTTATGTTTCAAAAAATCTAAATTAATATTTCAATTTGTTGTTTTATTAATGACTTTCCACAACCCTTTCCTTTAAAATTAGTAATTATAAAGAGGCAGCAAACAGGGTGGATGGCATGTTTTGAATTAAAGAAAATATCCCATATTTCTTATTTTATGTTTCTGGTTTTGTTTTAAATAATAGTTCACATCCCTGTCATTTAGTTAGTAAACATTTAAAACTGTAACTGTTATCTATTAATACGTGCAATAAAGTTCCTGGAGATTTTCCAGTCTGGCCTCACCTTGTTAGTTCTGCGAAATCGGGAATCTTGCAATGAAAAACCTTTAGTAGTTTGGATGGGACAGAAAACCGAGAACGACCAGATGGAAGTCGATGGATGGCTAGACAGAAACGCCACCGTTCGGACAAAATGTCCACCATAGTACACTGTGTGACGTATGCCGGTTTTGATTAGAACAAGAGCAGAATAGTATGACGTTAAACCCCATTTTATTTTATTCACCTCAATCTAATAGACCATAATAATAGAAAACCTCGAAGACAGAGCTTATTATCTGATTCGATCCTTGTCGGCTGATTTGATCCTTGTCGATTGATTTGATTCTTGCCACGAGCGTTAAAAACATAACTTCTAGTTGATTTGACGTCCAGCTGAGAGAAGATCACTTGAATATGATTAACGCCATACAGACCTACTTGTCTATTAACGTCTTCTGGAGCAGAAAAGTAAGACGTTAAACTCAATTCGTTTACATCAACGGCGCTACTTTTATCCGAAAAAAAAATTAACACTCATCGTTTTTATTTTAATACTACATTCAAAATACCCTTAAAGAGAAGACGATAGCGTTTGGACCAAAAGAAGCACCATGACTCCATCGCTGATTAATACACACAACTCTGATATCTCTTGTATATACAGAGATGTTCCACGTCAAAATACAGCATTGCTCACGAAAATAGAAATTTAAAAAATAATATAACCACCCTATATATTATCTGACTAAGATATGTTTGTTTTAAAAAAAAACGTAAGAATAAAATGTCCACCAAATTTGATAGAAATCATTCAAGCGCCTTAAATTGAAAAAAAAATGTAAACGAATTCGACGTAATAGATTAAGAGTAAGCTGTAGCGCCGTTGTCCAGGAAAATTCCCCTCATGGCATGGAATAACCCGTTTTCATTATCCCGACTGTAGGGTGTTAAACGCCATTTCATTTCTCTCACAATCGCCCTCACCTCTTTAAATGTTAAAATTCCCGTGTTTGATCTTTCCGTATATGATCGGTACAACATCGGCGTGTATAGAACCTTACTCAATCATATCATTTTACATCAAACGTAATCAATCTCTTGTAGGGGAATTCTAGAATATTTCATCAACTTCAAGAATTTGTAAACCCACGCTATTTGACATGCTTAGTTTCCATGGAAACCAGATAGCGACGCTAAGATGGGGAATACGAGGCTCTGGCGGAGGAGAGGAATGTGAACTCCTGGCCCAATTTAAAATGTTGTTTCACGGAGAAGCGACAGAGACCACCAGTATTGAAGAGTTTTGTTCTCTCACAATCTTTACTAATACGGTTTATGCTGATTACCTTCATCTGGCTCATTTAAATCGCACCAACGTTGTTTTGTGGGGAAAAGGGCCGTGGTGGCCCAGTTAGTAACCTGGAAGCTCTTGTTAGATTTATGTGTTTGTCTTCATAAGTCAAATCGGAGCAGACTAGTCGAACGTTAAACCCCATTTCATTTCATTGCAACAGCTTTGGTCGGATGCTTATTGGTGGGGTGCGGTTGGATGGCCGAATGGTTAGCGCGTGCGCGCTGTATCATAAAGCTTGTCATTGAGTTAACTGGCCGGCGTGGTTTGGAATTCCCGCTTGTACGTGAAAAGGAGTAGGGTCGTCTGTCTAACCTCGTGGGTTTTCTCCGGGTCCTCCGGTTTCCTCCCACTGCTAAAGACCCATACGCACAAGCGAATTATTGAAATAAAATTATACCATATTTTAATCCCGAAATGATCTAGCTTGTGTCGAGTGGACGTCGTTAAACCCCATTTGTCTCTCTCCCCGACGCTTATTAGAACGATGTCAACATCTGAACAAAAAATATGCCCCATCCTATCTCTTTTAAAACTCGAAACTGGCATCTATTCACAAACGCGATACCGACGTTACGATTCCTATCTCTGCGTATTTTGGAATAGGATTGGTGCCTATACACAAACGTGATGCTGACCTAACTATTTCTATGTTTATATCACGTTTCCTATTTTGATAAGTTTATACTTTGATTTAATAACATGCAGGTGTAGCTCAAGGTCGTGATTTTCATATACCTAGTGTACAAGATGCTTCTCTTATTCAGGTTTGTGGATTAGGTGTCTCTGTCATGATGATAGTACCATTACGTTACTTTTTGTTTTCATTTCGTTTTTAAGTCCCCTGCCCCCCGCTCCCCCAAAACCCACCAATGACCCAAAAGACAAAAAACTATATTATAAATAGTCTGAAAGTCAGTCTGGACCTTCCCTAATAAGAAGTGATACTGGATTTTTTCCGATGTGGTCTTTGCCCCAGGATCCACCTTAGCTCTCCTCAGCCCTGTCTGTCAGAACTGAGTCCTGTTTTCTGGCGGGGACGAATATGATAGGAAGGTTGACATCGTCCAGCATTCCACCCGAAGAGTGATATTGCGTCCCATAACCCCCATTACATGGAAAAATGTGTCAGTCCATTCTTTTGATCCAAAAGAGCCATACGAATTTTTTGCTTTATGCTGCAGCAGAAACGATTTATTTTATCCAAGAATAAAAGTTTTTTTGGTAATTGATTTCTTAAAAACAATTGCAAACAACTTTTACAATAACATAAAACCAAGTACGAACAATCCAAACCATTAGACAAAATTCGAAGTCCTAAAAAAACGGTTTAGGCAAAATAGTGTAATAACTACTAAAATACTGCGTTCGATTCCTGTGGTCTAGAAGGTAACTGTGAAGAGAAATCCAGGTTAATAAAAACTGCATTGTGAGGATGAAATAATGTTTATTACCAGTTAATTTATTGCAATATACACCAAACTGACATCCCAGGTTTAAAATTAGAAATATAATTTCAATTTCTTAACTGCATGTTTCTATTTCAGTTACACAAACTTATCTTTATAGCTCTGGCGAAAGTAATAAAAAAAAACTTCACAATTTGTAAGAAAACCAACAAAAATACAGACTGCTTGAATTTAGAATCTCTCTATTTTTTTCAGTCTTGTTATTATCAAAATACTGTTTTGAGCTCTTAAAGCACGCGCGAGCATTTGTTGTAGGATCACCTATCTGGAAGCGTTAAGTTTGATGTAAATGCACATACATTTCACATTATCTCGTCAGTTCACTGGGTCGTTAGGTTTAGAAGAATTATAAGACAGAACTAGCGTACATTACACACTTTTTACCAACATATCAGATTTCACTTTGAGCTTGGGTTGGGAATCGAGTAGAGTGGCGTGGAGAGCACAACCCAGGGACTAAAAATTTTCAACAACTCCATTCAACAGTACTAGATTTCAGTAATTTAGTGACGTGGAACAAGAGTTTTTGGTTCATTGAATATCTTTCAAAGTTTCTTGTGTATTTTGGTAGAAACTGTGTTGTGTTTTTGGACGATAGTGATAGGCTTGTAGTCTTAACTTTTGGATATCGGGAGAAGTAATTGAATATTTTAGCTGTTTAGAGCATGAAGGTAAGAACAGTTAAATATCTGTATTTGATATTGGTTAATACGTTCAATGGTACTTATGCGTTACTCTGTGATATGCCCACGTAGATTTTTCTTTTAAATTATAAAGCTATCGCTTTAGTCCCATGCTTCTAATTCCTGTTAATCTGGAGCTTGGATTGTTGGCACCATCATTATCTTTCCCCATTGTTCAGAATAAGGATTTTAAATTCTTCATTTTGTTAAAAGCTCTTGGATGTATACTGACTATAAGATCAAAGAAAAGTTTTTTGGTTTAATGAGCAAAAGCATAAACAGCCTCTCAAACATGCTCTTAATAGTTTTAGCACTAGTTCTTTTAGTTAATACATCAACACTAAATACTCGCGTTTACTAAGTAGAGTCATTAGTCAAATTATACAATGCGCTTAAGTCTTAATATTGTTTGCCCTAGTTTTTGTTTCATAGCTAATATAACAACATCAAGTACCTGTGTTTACTAAGTATAAGCATTAATTATAGTATACCAAGTTGCTTAAAAAAGGTATGATATGTCATAGATCTGTAAGCACGGTTGTATATTAAATAAAATGGAGTTTAACGTCCTACTGGTTATATATTATAGCAAAACCAATGATGATTCACAGCCTATTGAAAGGTGTATTGTAAGAATTAACCCTGCTTGGAACCTAAAAATGGATGTTTAAAATACTTCTGAAGTGTAGTACAGGTGTTCTAGGCATACACAACCTCGTGCACGACCCTCGTTTCTTACGCTTCTGCACCAACCAGGATAATTTATACGGGCATACGCTAAACAGACTACCACGGGTTCCTTGAGATGCCCATTAACGTGTTTTCGTCCCATTCGAACAACTAGACGTTGTTCCTTGCTAGATTCTCCGTTCTGTAACACTGACGACAAACCACGCCGGTGTACACCTGGATCGAACCCGCAACCTGGTCAGTTTTTCAGCGCCTTACTTACTGAACCACTTTGGCTCCCATGATATTACAAATCAGTTCACGTAACCTCATCTTATAGACAACTACTCGTTAAAGTGCTGGCTCGTCGGATTTACTGATTTAGAACAATTCATAAAATTTGATTTTTTGCCCTGGAACGGGGCCATCTCTAAAAGTGCAGAAATGTAAATGTAAGAATGTTTTGTCTCTTATCGCGTCTTGATCTGACGTTTGTATTTTGCAGCTTTGCCAAAAGATGCATTTAATATTGTAGTATTTACATTTATGAAGGTAAAGTTTGACAAGGGAAAATGTTTTTGTGTCACTCAAAAGAACCGTCGAACTTCAGCACTGCACAGAATTTGGGATTGTAGGAGTTTTTATGTATGATGTACTTCCGGTGTGCGTTTGAGCTAAAGTAACCTCACTGAAGACTTTTCATTCTTTATTAGTATCCCGGGCCCTGTTTCTAGAAATCTGAACTAAAGATAAATTTTGATTAGCTAAACACTAAAATCAATATAATATAATCCAATCAAATTACTAAAATTTGGATTTTATCTTTGTTAAAATTTCGTGAATCAGGCCCCTGTCCTTCAGTGGTTTATGAAAAATCACAGAGCTCAGACCATTCGTATTCCACGTCGAATAGACTATTTCTGTTATTTTTAATAGCTCTAACGAAGATGTTGTATTCAGAGATATATGTAGCAGGTGCATGAGTATGTTTGGTCGTCTGTAACAAGCATCGGTCCGATTTTGATCTCTTGAAATGACAGAGTGGTTAGCTGTCAGGACCTGTCATAATTAGAAGATTAAGTAGCGGCTATAATTCCCAGAGTCCTCTAGAACCATTTACGTCATTAACGACGCTACCTATTTGTCCTGATTTATATTTTTGCGATATGCTAAATTAAGATTGCAACTGTATCTTGAAATATTGCATCCATAAGAGAGATAGAGGGAGAAGAAAAAGAAATGGTGTTTAACCTCCACTGGACACTAACTAAGTCTTTTCGGGACTAACATATGGTTCAATTTTGTTTCAATAATAATTTGTTTGCGTTTTGCGCGTAGAGCCCATAGCTGTGGGAGGAGACCAAAAGACCCGAGGAAAACCTAGGAGGTTGGACATGCGAACCTATCCGTGTCACGGAATCGAAACCATACCACATGTCCCTAGTCCATGCTTTTAAAAGCTATAAGTAGTAAATGATTTTGTCGACATGGCCGAATATATGCACCTACACCTTCCAGAACATCCAATGCCCCTTCTCATATGTGAAGAAGATTACTGATCCAAAACTCCAGAAACCGACCAAATTTCTGTGAACTGTATAATACCTTTCATCACATTGTGTTTAAATACATTGATATTTATCTTTACCAATGCTCAACTATTCTGTGACGTATTTATTCTTATCATAAAATATTACAGCCGGCACCTGGGCATGATATAAAGTTTTAACTGAATCAAAGACAACAAACAATCTCAAAAACTTTGATAATCTCTGAGTTTTCAGGAGTCGAAGAGCGAAAGCATTTCCCACACCAAGATAAAACGCATTCATGTAATAATCAAGTCTGAAAACAAGCACTGGTTAAAGTTTCCGTATTCCAAGAGATTCAAAAATGAAGTTAAAAATAGTTGTGTTCTAAACATCCCACGATTTTGGTTCTAATTTCAGGATTTCCAATTCCATTCTTTAGTGTTTGTTTTATACAAAAGTTAATGAAGTATACGGTTGTGTGTATGACATTGTTCTACTACGTTTTGTTTTATCTTCGTTTATTTTTGAAGTTTTCACTTTACACCCATGACTGAATTTTTTGCACATAGCGGGATTTACCGACCAGGTCCAGTTGCAATTAGGTCGTTGGTTGGTTTTGCATTTAACTGTTATTCCAAGTCGTTAATGAGAAAATATATCTCTTTTACTGGATTGAATCGGCCAGTCACGCCAACAAGTGATAGTTTCCGGTGTCAATGGTTGTGGACAATTCCGCCTGAGATATGCTATCTGCTGCCTCGGCCAAAATCTAATCTTTGAGCTGTAATCCAGTCATCCACACAATTTGAACATCACTTTTAGATGCCGGGATTTTGCGACTTTAGGCCAGGACTTTAAGTAGATTAAGTCCAGGTATTTGAGAAGCTCTGATTTTAACCCGGGGCTTTAAAACCATGAATTTAACCCCGGGACTTTGAGACCACATATTTGAGATGCCAGGATTTTAACCCGGGATTTTAAGACCACGTATTTGAGATGCCGGGATTTTAACCCGGGACTTTAAGACCACGTATTTGAGATGCCGGGATTTAACCCGGGACTTTAAGACCACGTATTTGAGATGCCAGGACTTTGATCCGTTACTTAAATACCACATATTTATAAAGATGTCGGAACTTTTACCCGGGATATGAAAACTACGTATTTGAGATACCGGGACTTTAACCTGTACTATGTATATGTATTTTGTTTTATGTGTTGTTTTGTGTGTGTATCTGGTTGGCAGCTGATTTAAACTTGTGTAATTATTATATAAACACACCATCTTCTTACCGCTATGAATAATTTGTTAATGTTCTAATTCTCTACAAGCAACAGATTCTTTGTGCAACAAAAAAGCTCTTCTGTAATAGAGATTTAATAAAATTACATGTTATGTGTAGATCATCTGTCATAACAAGACGAGAGATAACGATACTTGTAAAATCTTCTCTAGAACATTTAACACATTATTGTTAGAAATGAGGTTTATCGTTTTACATTCTATGATATAATCTATTATGAGAGACATTTTGCCCCGACAGCGGCGCGGCACTACCTCAACAAAAACTAGCTCTTTTGGGACAAATATATGGTTCATTTTTGTTTCAATAACTTGCTTTCGTAGGGGAATTTAGCAGTGGGCGGAAGACGGATGACCCGGAGAAAATCCATGAGGTTGGAAAGGCGACCCTACTCCTTGTCAGCTACAAGCGTGGTCTCGATTTCCCGGTTGTACGTGACAAGGAATATGGTCGCCTGTTCAACCTCGTGTGTTTTCTACGATACATATCGTTTCTTTCCACTGCTAAAGACCCCTACGCGCAAGCGAATTATTTAAATGAAATTGAACCATGTGTTAGTCCCTAAATGACCTAATTTGAATTTGTGTCGAGTGGACGTTACCCTCTCCCCTGTCTGTCTGTCTGTCTGTCTGTCTGTCTGTCTGTCTGTCTGTCTGTCTGTCTGTCTGTCTGTCTGTCTGTCTGTCTGTCTCTGTCTGTCTGTCTCTGTCTCTCTCTCCCCCCCCCACGCATTTTAATAGTTCTACATTTTTGTTCACCATCACTTTTTTGAATTATTGAGTCCTCGCCTCTTCAATTGTACAGATAAGGGCGGATTTTTAAATTGTTCTAGGTTTTTTTTGTTGCCTCGCGTATTAAAACAATTTATCTAAATCTTTATTTTATCGAGATGTCTTTTCCCTACATTAATTTTACGTTTAGTCAGCTTTATAATCAAAGATCTGGCACGCGAACAAATCACTCGCACAGATGGAGGCTACTTCTTTTCATCACCAGTTCAACAGTCCGCTATAATTTCTACAATCCGTCTCTACAATGCTGATGAAAAGTGCGATAATACACAGACAAGATAAATATGCTGCTCACCAGATCCTGGTGTGAACAGAACACAAAAACAACAGGAACATGTTTAAACAAATGCTAGCAAGGCCAATTTAGTATGTTCCATGTGGATTGGTAAGAGAACTTCTTTATTTTTAGAAGTTATGGTATTTATTTGACAAGATATAAAATTATTCATAGAAGAAGAAATGTGGGTTAAAACTGCAGACGTTCAAAGGAGCTGATCTTCATTTAACGTCCCACTGTTTTGCTCCGAACTGGGCTATAGAAGACGGGTATACGCAATACAGTGTGCTACGAGGGAAATCTTTTCCGGGCGTCCGTTGGTGGAGTTCATAATATGGAGTGACGTCCATTTTAAAGTAAACAGATTAAATGGCGTTTGGTCTAATCCATTCGATATCTCAGCCATCCGATGTTCTAGAGAGTTGATTATTGGGTTGGCATGTAAATAAATGTATAAATAATACATGTAATTATACACAAAAATTAAAGTCAGAAAAAGAGTCATGATTTAGTTCTTATAAAAATGAAATGTGGTTTAAGGCCCTACTGTTCTTCTTCGGTCGGGCTAATAAAGACGGGCATATGCAATGTGCTACGAAGGAAATTTTGCTCGGACATTTCCAATTGCCAGTGGTACTATTACATGCACGTGCACGCCAATGTGTACACGGGACATCGATTTTCGTCACATCCGGCCGACCATACGCTGACAAGGGGGGAACCACGCCGGAAAATCCAATTGAACTTTATCGGTTAACGCGAGGATCCGACCCACAAAATTCTGAGAAACAAACATTTTCTTTTAAACAGTTTATTGAGAAAGAACATGGGACTGTTGAGATAATCCAGAACAAATCTGTAAAAGTTCAATATCACATAAAGATTTTTATTCGAAAAGCGTGGTACATTTGACAAGTAATCGATACCTTTTTGAATTAGATCTAATACCACGACACGAGAAGGTCAAAATGAGTCTACCGTGATTACTTAATCTGAAAGTTAAAAGATTTTTGTTGGTGGTAAAACGAAATTTATGATATACGGTGTCGTTCAGGCTGGGGTGGGGGGTATCGGTGGGACTTGGGTTGTGTTGTTCCTGGGGGCTAACGCAATATGCCAGGTAAGGGAATCTCTTATACTTTTCCACTAAAGACGTTTTTAAATGAAATGGGGTTTAACCTCCTGACTGTACCGACTGGGCTAATGAAGACGCGCAGGGAAAATATGGCCTATTCTTGTATCGAAATTCCAACTGTCAAGGGTTTATTTACGTGTGTTCACCGGGCATCGGTTTTTCGTCCCATCCAAATGACTATACGCTGTCCCTTTCCAGGTTCCTGGTCCTGCAACCACGCCGGAAAATCACGATCAACTTTTTCGGCCAACAACGGGATCAAACACGGGACCTCCAGGGTGGCGAGTAAACGTCTTACCCACTCAACCACAGCGGCATCAAAACTTTCGCCTTTATATCCATTGTAGGTATGATGGTTTATTCGGTAACAGGGGATCTTGGGCTACAAGAAGACATTCGGTCACACGAACCTATGTCTCGTATGAATTAGTTTTAGCGGCTTTAGTTATCTTTAAACATGCACATTTGAGTATATTTGGGTTTCAAGTGTGATATGTCTCCATACAGATATGCAATGCTTTACTCTCTAGGCTTATAAACATTGGGTTTTCTAAAACAAAAGAGCATATAGAGGGTTGTCTGAACGGCATACAGAACATATTCCTGAAGCAATGGCCCGAGAAATCCCTCTCTGACCATTGCTGGAATAGCGTCTGTTTCTTGAACTTATGCGGGAGTGTCTATTCTTTCCGTTCAATTAAAGCTATCACTTAAGTACAGCAACATGACAGCCCTTCGTTTCATCTGGGTCTTCCCTAAAACTTTGGACAGTGATTTAAGGTATTAAAACGGTGAAAGTATGTTCGTTTCCAAACAGTTTTGTTTACATTTCATTCGACTTGATAGCCTCGTTTGTCACGCAATTAGTTTTACTGCAGTATTCTGTTATGCACGGGTTAATTAGGCATAATAAAATCGTGAGTCATGACGTATACGTTATGTAAACATATTTGGTCCAGTATTGGCAGCTCGTGATTGGTTGGTAGACGGACTACTGATCAATCAAAATTTAACACAACAATATCCACTCATAATAGCAGTGTGTAGTTGGATTACCTCTAATCAGACGCAACACTGCGCGGAGTATGCATACAGAATGGGTTTTTAAATTATTATCCTGTCCCTAATGCGGGTAAACGTTGAACTCTCCAGGCATAAAATCGTCGGCTTTTTTAAAAAAAGAAATCAAAACGACTATCTAAACGTCACCAAGACTGTAGAAATGAACCCTGGTATAAAGGTGTTGATTGTAGGTCTTCCTGACATATACACATGGAGAAAGCAAAAACATAATGTGTAATAATATTGAGAGAACGTGTAATTTTCTTGACCTTGCGGCTAAATAAATACCGGATAAATAACCTGCTGTAAATTAGATGTTTTTAACAACTGAGAGGAAACATTTACGCTATAGTTAAAAAACACAAGTTCAATAAACCTCATGCGGATTCGCAATGTATAATTTTATTTCCAAATAACTTGTTTGGCTTACTAATCATGATCTGGGTGCGAATTTGTGGTAACACTCCCTCAAGAGCAAAGTCGCCGTGACAGTGTAGCGATATTTATATTAAGACAATTTTAAGGTGTTATATAGATGATGGGCCGGACACACAGGCCTGTAGAAACAGGTGTGTGTGTGTGTGTGTGTGGGGAGGGGGGGGGGTTGTTACGTTAACTTGCAATGGATCCAATTTTAGGAATTTCTGGCATTAAAATCGTTAACAACTACCATTAACTGGGAGCGATGTAAAGCAAGGCTGACACTTGCGCGATTCCGTGGCACGCATTGGCACGACTCGAGTCGGCACGACACCGTCCGATTTGCGCAAACTCGTCGTGCCAATGCGGGAAGTGCGTAAACAATGCGCAAACTATGCGTGAACTCGTCGCGCCAGTTCGTGTCAATGTGCACACTGATGGGCACGACAAAATCGTGGCCAAAAGTCATGCAAGTGTCAGCCTGGCTTTAGACTCAACGATGTTCGATCCGTCAATACGGTTTGCGATTGCCCCCACTCACAGTTGCCCTGGCTTTAACTGGCGAAATAAATAGATAACACCAAACATACCAGGGCGGACAAAAAATGTGTATATAAATTATAAAATGAAACGCAATAAGTTACCTATAGATAAACATTTAAAACTAGAAAATCGCGACAGGCATTTTAAAAAAACCCATTTTGATGAGTATAGATTAGAATCATCTAGTGAGTTGTGTTTATCACTATATAATCTGGTACTAACTGTCGGTAATTTAACAGCTGAATCAGATCAAATTGTTACTGTATGTTAAATGACATGGGAATTACCCTCAGCTGTACCAACTTCCATCATGTCAGAAATACCATATGTTGTTATAAATACCATAGTAACAAATACTACTACTAAAATTATATTAACCAAAAACACAAGAACTTTATATCTTTACTACTGTGTAACAGAGAGACGGAGAGAGGGAGCTAGAGGGAGAGAGAGGGCATAACCAAACACACAGGAATTTTAAATTGTTAGACGAAACAAGTTTAAGAGTGACGGAGAAAGAAGTGGGTTTTACGCCCACTCTCTCAAATTTGTTCCTTTCTCGACTCGCTCATGGATCGATTTTATTTCAATAATTCACTTTAGCAGTCCAAGGAAATCATAGGATGAGATGGTCCATCACTAAACCAAGTGTTTGTGGTTTCGGTCCCAGGAACTAACTTGAGTAGGAGGAATGTCCCACTATACAACGGATTTTCTTGGGGTCCTCAGCCACCCCGTCCCCATTCCCCCACCAAGCTAATTACTACAGAAAAAGACATGTCATGTCACGTGTTAATTCTGGAATTAGCTTATTTGTGTTGCGTGGAAGCCCCCCCCCCCTTGCTTTCTGTCTCTGATAGGTTACCGCTACATTTTTTTTTTATTTTCATCCCAATGTCTTTGCTGGTTTATCTAACGTCCAGTACTGTCTCAAGTGAGCCCTGCAGCCCATGAACAAGTTACTTACAGCTAATGACATAACTATAAACTTTCTAGAATAGGTGGCTCCTGGCGTTAATTAACATGTTTCTAAGCATGGTATTACGTCGTAATGTAGTTGGATTCCATTAGGATTACCACAAGAGACATACGGATAAATATGTTGCTATATTTGTCGTTAGGTAAGAAATTTAATTAATGGTATATAGGTCTATTTAGATATGTGGCTGTCTTTTATCTTTGAATAAGAAATTGAATTAATGACAGAGCATTGCTTCAAGCCCTTGCATTAAAGAAAATAAAATAATTCCTTTGAAGATCCATCACCTTTTCTTTCATGAGATACATACTCTAAAGGAAACATTTCGACTATAACCCTAAAAATTACAACCTGACTGACTTTAAAGAAGCCTGTTGATTTTCGACAATTTCCGATAATTACTGCCGGAGTTATGGCCCAGAGTTATCACATTGAAAAATATTGTGGACAGACGAAGAAGCCTATTGATTTTCAATGATTTCCGATAATTGCTGCCAGAGTAATGGCACTTGATCACTTTGAAAAATCTTGTGGATGTTTTACATACCTTAGTTATCACCTGATTGATTTTATATTGATACACAGTGCTTATACATATATGTATAATTGCTTCGATTGGCATTAGACTGATACACAGTTTTGAGAACAACAAGTACATTGATTTTCAATGATTTTTGATAATTAAATCCAATATATTAAATGTTTTGTGTACTAAACGTTAACATCAGCGAAATAAATTCTATTAATTATTTAATGATAATTTTCTGATAATTACTTAATGACTCTTTTAAGATCCGAATTTAGTGTATTATAAACGTTTCCTTACCGTCAAAAGAGAAATATATGGCTGTACGGACAGTTTAGCTGCTGAGGGCGTATGTTTCGTTGCCTGGTAACCTATCTTTGATACAGTTCTGATGAAAAATATACGTAAATTTGAATAATTCGCCGAGAATGCTGGCCCATGGGGTGTTTACAAGATACAAACAGAATTTATTTCCTCCCAAAGGTGAATAAACTCAATCATTTCTTGGAAGTAGGAATGCGATTTTAAATGTTAATTTTGACAGGTTATCGTCATACGTAACATAATATGGCATTACATTTCAATTTTCCCAGCCTAATGGCAACGTCGTTAGGGCCTCGGGCCACGAATATTTGCAAGTGGCTGAAATAATTGTCTACATAATAACTTTAATATGAAGTACACATTCTGAACATCGGGGACATTGTATTCAGTTTTCGAGCGATAAATACGCATGGTGAAGTAGGTAGGCATTAGATCTATTTGCTCAAGAAATTGAAAAACAAATGCATAGTTTGTCGGTCAGACCACAATAAAAACACGCCTTTGAAATGTCACGTCTAATATAAAGTCAGATTACATACTATTGGGTTACAAGACATTTTGCAAGATTGGTCTTAACTGGCACATACCATCTTATATATAGACAAAAGATCCCCCAATGCACCATGAAATAAAATAATTTCTGAAACAAATTAAATGAAATAGGGTTTGATCTCCAGCTTTGTGAGCAATCTGCTTTGTGAGCTAGCAATTGAGCCACTGTGTTATTCCCGAGTAAATACCTGGGAATAGAGTTAGTAATGAAATACTGTATTACTAAAATAGTAGAGCGTGAAATGTTTGGTAATAGATGGGGTGGGGTGGATGGCCGAATGGTGAGCGTGTGCGCGTTGTATCATAAGGTCTGTCCTTGAGTCCACTGGCGGGATTTCGATTCCCCGGTTGTACTTTACAAGGAGTAGGGCCAACTGATCCCGCAGTGAATATTCGCTTTGCCGCTACAATCACTGATAAGCATGACATCGACGAGGCTTAATGAGTACGGCATATTAACTTTTTTACTCCGACAAATTAAATTCTCAAACATTTTTTTGAGGTAAAAGAAAAATAAATAAAGACGTTTGAAGTATTTTGTAGTTAAAAAATATTTCCTATTTAGTGTAAATGGGTATTAAAATGAGTAAAATGCATCATTTTGCCCGAAGCAGTTAGGTGTTAAGTAAACATTGCACAAGCCGTTGAGCCAATGACTACGGCGCGTGCAGTCAACGCACATGTTGTGGACATTCATCTGTTATAGAGATAATTCGTAAGTAATTCTCTGTGAAACAGATTGGGAGTAGGGTCGCCTGTCCAAACTCGTGGGTTTTCTCCGGGTTCTCCGGTTTCCCCTCACTGCTAAAGATCTCTACGCGCAACCGAATTACTGAAATAAAATTAAATCATATGTTCGCCCCGAAATGACATGGTTTGTGTGTCTCGCTCTCGCTTTAAGAGTAGCTTTAACACACTTCTAAATAAGTGCGTATAGTTCTCTCCTTTAAAACAACACGTTTGTAAGTATCAGACAAAAAATGAAGCACTCGTCAGAAGATTAAAATCCCGTGCGATTTGTATTATCGTGGCCTGAGGGAATTCCCGTCTCTGCAGGATGTTGTAAGCACCATTAGGTGGTTAATTGTGTGTTTAATAAACACATTACTGAATAACATGGTTTTCTATTATCCATACCGCCTCTCTTTATCCGGTTTCATCTAATTCCTGCTTATTGAGCGATTTCCATTACTAAAAGCTGTCATTTACGACACAGTTGTTTGGCCCACTACCGGATAACTATAATATGTGCACGGTATTATATCAACCAAGAATGGAGGATTATTTCAAAGTAATTCCGTGTCTTGTTCCATTAGAGCAACGTTATGCTTGGGTGTCAGTAGCAGCATTGGAACTGTTTTGGATTGAGTAAACCTTGTGTTGATTATGAACTTGTTTCACCAGATATAGACGTTTTTTTTATCTCACGACGGACCTGATTTTTATTCTTTGAAATAGTGATTAAAAGTTGTTTGTAAAAATCAAACCCAAAGAAGTTACCGTGTATGCAGAAGGAAAGTTGTGACTTATGCTGTAGTCATAGTCGGATTTAAGCACTTTTAAATGTACACGGCACCTAGGGATTTCGTCCTATCCGGATGACCAAACGCCATTCCTTGCCATGTAGGCTATTACACGTACGTCCTGCAACTCTGACAGGCCGAAACGACACTGAAAATCTGGAAGAACTTTCTCGACCAAACTGGTAGAGACCCTAGGACCTTAATGAATAAAATAAATAAATATAATGTATGTTGTATTTAACATGGCTTGTGTATCAGATATCTATGTGATGTTTTAAATTATATTACATGTCATTAATTTGAATTACACTTTGTATTTTACACACCAAACCATTAAATAATGAAAACAAATATATGCTTTGGGTTTTGTGGCGACCCCTTGGTGTTATTTATTAACACGGGGGCTCCAACCAAGTATTATATAAGAAATAGTCGGATGGCTCCCCCTTGCAATATCGGATGAATAGCTAGTGTTTTTTGTAAGACTCCTTTGGTGGAACCGTTTATCGAGGAGCCACCGAGCTTCATATATAGTAGCCTGATATCGTTTGGGCTCTCAACAGGGCTAAATCGTTAATGAACTTATGTTTAACGTATTGTTCTGCCCCGACTGGACTAACGGAGACGGGAGTATCGTTATAAAGCACGTTTACTTATTATTTGTTCAGATACTGATGGTTGCTCTGATATCAGAGTAACATTGATAGGAATGACATCATTTTACCGTGGGTTGATGCAACATGTTTTAATTGCTCGCATTATGAAAACATCGACATTAAATGCTTTTGGGTTTTTTTTTCAGAGTGTCTACCTAATGTGCCTTGCTTGGCGGCCATGCGCTGTGGAAGCTACATACTGAACGAACCCGCGAACGAACAGGAGGCAAACGGAACGATTGCTACTACGGAAACAGCGGAAAATAACAGTCTTGTCGAACCGGTTTCTCCCCAAAAAGACAAAATGGCAAATGATGAATTGGTGATTAATCCTGTCACAGGACCAACATCCAGAAGAAATCCAGTCTATAGGTTAGTTTTGGAACCGTGTGTTATGTTTATACTTACTATGTAATTACGGGTGGGGGCTCTTTGAGAGAATGGTGGCGCATATGCAAATGACACATCGTTACTTTCGATCTGATTAAAACACAGATCCTACTTCGTTTCGTTTTTATAGTTCAAAATTTCGTTTTGCTTGTCTTTACTACACTAGGATCTGGGAGAGTTGATATCATTGACGTGTTCTGGACGAGGTGAGAGATTAGGCCATTTTGTGTACGGGACTTTGGGTAAAACACTAGAAACGTCAATCCTGATTGGTTTATCAATGTCTGACGTCATAGGGTGATAAGTCACCCGTTTGACCCCTGACGTGAACTCTCACTATAAATTGTCAGATCCTCGTGCAGTGTAGGCCATCGAAAGTATAAAAAACGAAACGAAATATAGATCTGTATTTTAATCGGATGACGTTACTTTAAGAATGTTTAGGACGGAACTATTCAGGGTGATATTTTGTTGCTAGCTCGTAAATGTTATTTGCCTACGTACCTACTTAACAAGCAAAGTTAAGAATGAAGCCAGAATGTTATCTTATCCAATTCAAGCTGTTTTATATAAAGAAATATAATATTCTTTTATCAGAAATCACTGAAGATGTTTATATCTTATGATTTATGCTTCAAATGCTCTACTTTATCTTAATTTGTCTCCATGAGTGGCGATGGCTACCATCTATCTCCTACCTTACTTCCATCAAAGAATCTATTTCCCACACTTAAGTACCCAACATGAACGCACCCATACTTTAACCCGATCAAAACAATTATGTTAATTAAATATCAATGATAATGCCAGTAAAAGGTTACCATAAGTTCCATAGATGTAGAAACGTAAACATTATCAGATATATGTACAGATTATATTCATATAAATGCCATAGACCTGCTCCGTTAAGAAATGTACATTGTTATCCCAAGGATAAATCGTCTCTAGATTTTCTTAGCGCGGGATTTTCTTGAGAGGAATTTGGAAAGTTCTTGGTTATTTATGTCATTTGCAATGGGGTGAAGCATTTTCTTCGAGAAGTTATAAAATTAACTGATTATCTATCTTATTTTTCAATGGAGTCATTTTCTAACTGTATTTTACATTGTGTGATGACAACTAATAGGACGGAACCGGCTACGACACAGTTAAAAAGCGGAGCAAAAAAGCAATGTTACAGGTTACTAACTTGACAGGCATTCAAGTGATTCGCCTACTGCACTTGTATCCGCAAATTAAATTAGATGATTAACAATTTCTGTTCAAGTTCCACTATTTGCAATTTGGGATCATAGCAACAATGAACGTGGTTGAAGGCAATCTTGTGAGTTTTATCGGGTTCAACGACTAAGTTTGTCCTATCGTAAAGACATCTTGAAGGATGCAGGTTATCTGGAAAGACCCATCGGTTCCAGTGTCGAATTTTATCTATAAATTATAGACTGATGTATACAAGATAAATCAAGCAGATATCAAAAATGAATACCCAGATGATATGGAACATTAATGGCGGCATTTAGCCGTGGGATATTAGTCTTAATAGTTCACAGAATTTTTACCATTAAGGTTAAAGGTGAACTTCGGCCACCGGAAGAAAGATATTACCGTTTAGTGTGTAGAGAGTTATCAGTTAAAATCTTACAATTTTCACGTGGAATTCATGTTTTTATCATTCTTATAAGACGAATCCGGGAATGAGCCAAGAAAACTTTTGTGATCTTAATAGATTAATTTTGTGAATCAACTTAAAAAAAATGGTTAACGAATGTGAATCTATGTACAATTTCCCGGTTATTTCATCTAGGGATTATTTTTTTATCGACTACATCTAACTGAAAATATATTGATCGTGAACCAACTTGTTCTCTTTAAATTTATACAGTTTACGGATATTATTTCACCGACTACATCTAAGTCAAAATATGAATCGTGTTCTCTGAACTGATCTTTTGTACGAGCCTGATTTTTTACGGACTCAAAGTTTCTTTAAGACTGTAAACAGTTTATCAAAGAGCCATTTCCAAGGAATAAAACAGTGAATCTTTGTATATAATCAGTGTATCGTGTGTCTATCTCTAGACCCAAATTTTTTATAATATATATTGCATGTGTTCATGGAGCTAATATTTTTTTTGTTGAGAGAAAATCTTAAACTTCTGTCTGGCAAAATTAAAACCGTTTCTCATTTCATCCAAATTTGAGGATTTAATTGGAAAAATGTTGCTGGATCAACTCAAGAGGTAAACGTTAAGTAAAACCTTGGAAAGTTTCGTTAAAATAATAAGGACATTAAAAAAGACAAATTATAGAGTATTTATATTCTAAACAGGTTGAAAACAAATACTGTACCATACTCTAATCAACCTGACTCAAGTAGATGGTGTACACGGAGCTCTATTTTTGAAATTAACTAATAATTGTTTAAGTTCAAAGCAGGTTGAAAATGAACACCGGATTCTAATGAAATAATGTTCACAGACATGGTACGCTGATATTATGCGATTATAAATAACGACTTTTAGCTGAAAGTAAGTGTAGTGTATAAAGAACTTTATTTTAACTTGTCTAATTGTAATAATGTTGTATTTTATTAGATCTGCCCTGACCAAGTTATTATGTGGAATGTATTGTTTATTATTGGTTGTATTTGGTATTGTATTTGCTGTAGCCAATGCTCTCACTGTGGAGGAACGAGAACATAAATATTATCTAGAGGTAAGACAAAGAACATATCAAACTTCTGGTAAAGAGATTCACAAAACATTCTCAGACTTTAAGGATTTACTCAAAATTGTTCGCATTATTTTAACTAAAATGTTGCCGTTTATAAAACTTTTGTTGTTTTAATATACCAAATACACGAATACGAAACTATGCGCAATGTTTTGTGTTTCTGGATGAAAGATATTTCTCATACACAGTGAAGGAAAGTTGAGTAAGTTCTTAACTTGAGAATGCTTTGTGAACTCGGGACCAGGACCAGTAACTAGGTCCCAAGCACTACTCATCTTGTACTTGTTCATTTTTTACTTGGTCATATTGTTCTTGGCGGCGACACAAATTCAAGTACGATCGATATAAAACTACATCGAATTCCAACTTTAGCGTGCACGCCAATGTGTACACGGGATCTGATTTTCGGATTTTATCGTCCCATCCGAACGACTATATAGGCCCTAGGTCCTGCACCACTGAAGAGGAGGAACTACGCCGGAAACCCCCGATGAACTTTCTCGGCCAACGCAAGGATCGAACACGGTACCTCCAAATTACCGAACCAACGCCCTACCCACCGAGCCATCGTGGCTCTCTAAATAAAGGCGGAGATTAAATCCGGCCCCTTTCATTTCCCTGATAGGTTCTGACCAGATAGTCTGATTATTAAACCATTGAATAAGAACAGACGTTTTAGGAATGTTTATCGTGTAAATGTTTAGACGGTTCGGGAGTAATTGGCCACTAGCTAATCAGTATTGATTATTAACTACAGTAAATATGGCCGCTACTCCATCGAGTTCAAAGGTGGAGCGCGCAATGAAATTCTATCTAGCAGTAAATATAAAATCTTAAGAATGTCGATTTACACCATAACGGTATGGACGAGAATTTGTAATATAATGACGTGAACATCTGCTGGTTTGGCGGTAACAGACGGTGCCGTCTCGGCATCAGACGAAACCCATTTTGGAATTGACGCCATTTATAGACGTTTGAGGGATATGTTTTGAATATAACCCGATTACTTCCATGTGGTAAATTTAGCTTACATGGAAGACACTAATTCTCAAAAGATCTTTTGTAAACAGTTCCACATTGCGGGAAATAGGGAGAATTGTGAGAAATTGGAAAAAGACGCTACCTGTAGCTTCCAGTAGTTAAAGGCATAAAAAGCCAGACCGTGCACATATTTTTATTTCAAAAGTTTAAAAAAAGGTTGAAAAAAAGCACTATTTTAATGTAATGATCAAGAGTGGCTAAGTATTAAAAGACCTTCATGAAGAATGACTTGGCTTGTGCAAAAATGATAGCACAAAATGAAAATACTATATTTGTCTTAGACCAATAAAGTTGGTAGTGGGAAAATCAATGTAAACCAATGTAAACTTGGCCAAAATGTTTTTTTATTAGAAAACGGTATATAACTGTAATTATGCATATACGGTTTTAAACTGTATAACCTCGGTTTTTGTTCCATTCGAACGACTTAACGCTGTTCGTTGCCAGGCTGTCCGTCCTGCATCAAGAAAACGAGGGCTCCACACTTTCTCAGTTAACAACTTTACTAACTGTACAGAACTAGAAATCACAATGACTGATATTCGAAGCACGAACAAGAATATGGTGTTCAAGAAATATTAAAACTTTTTCATATCTTTTCTCTTTTAAACATACATTATGCAAGTTCTAAATCTGCCCCTTACAGGTCTTTCTGTGGGCCTGAAATGTTATCTAAATTATTAATTAGACATTAACGCTAGCCTGCAAAGTTTACTGGATTAGGATCCGATTTGCTGAATAATGGAAACTATGTTTTTTTTTATCGTACCTAGGCGGATCGAGGTTAGGCCGAAAATTCAATCGCCAAAATATCGGTTCAGAGAGGATCAGTTTAACTGAAATTTTCAGCAATTTTCCGTTACATTATATAGTTTGTTTTAACTATTATTGAGAACTGCCAGCTCTTGATCTAATTTCCCATAATGTATCTTTAATTACAGGTATTTTTGATTTACCTGTATGCAGGTTCACTGACCACTCTACTCTATTTCCAAATTGGAATATTGCGAGGTGTTCCTATTCGGACCAACTACATGGACAGTAATATCAAGGTGATTCTTCGTCGCTCGACTGAAAATCTTCAGAAATCCCCATCCCCAGTTCGTAGAAATGATTCTGTGGAAGAAGGTGGAGAAGGGGGTGAGACCGGAGAAGTTGAGAATAAGAAAGAAGCGATGGATCACCTATCATCAGCTAGTATGAGCAGCCATCTTGTTTTACCTGCTCCCGGTGAAGTAGCTCATGTTGGTGAAGGGATCAATTTTTACCTCAGATTAGGGGCACTTGGTATGATTATTTTTTTTTATTGTACTTTATATAAAAGGACTAGCAGATTTGTCCTCATTTTACCTGAAGAATCGCAAACACATTTGATAATAATGATTTTGTAAAGATAACCCACAAATTGTGTGATTTGAGGATATACTTGAAGCACACCTATTAAAACTAATTTATCTATCAAAAGTTTGCTTCAAATTCCTCTCAGTTCATTTTATTCGCAAGAAAACTATCCCATGCTACAAGAATCTATTTAAGCTTCCCTGCGACATCACTTGATTGAGGGATAATAATTTGGGGCTTTTATTTATAGTTATCTTGACTGCTTCTATTTCCTTAACTCGACTTTGATGTCGCTCAATGTTCTCACAACCGTTAGCCATTAGACACATACAAAGCGCTAGAACAAACAGACTGCAAAATAGAGGCACCCTTACATTTTTGTCTTGTTGGCGCTCTGTGAGTGTTTTTCGGGCATCTATTAAGATTGAGTGTCTTTACTTTTCCCTTTATACCAAAACTATACTTTTATTGGAAATAAGTACCGTATAAATAATTTCGTGAAAATGTGTCTTTAATAGATCGCAAAAAAAATGTTTCATTGTAGCTCTATTATTGTGGAAATTGCTGGCTTACATGTGACAGATTGAATATAAGGCGTCAGAATTCTATAGATAGAAAATAGACTAATTATATTACATCAGACGAATCCCTACTAATATACCATATAATAGCAAGAATATTGATTAAGTATAATATAGACCCATCTTGTTATATATTCAATATAAGAAGAATATAACAGTTCTTAATTCAAACCGGATAGGTTCACAGTCAACAAGAATAGCTATAGTGGTGGGAATATCACAGGAATATAACGAGAAGCTTCACTTCTGATCGAATCTTTATCAATTGTATGGTTCGCATCAGAGCCGGATTAAGGCCTACAGGGGTCCTAAGAACTTAAAAGATTTTCATCAAAATGTAATCAATATTGATTACGTCATGATATAATTATTGATATAAATGATAAATATTTCGAATTCGGTATTGTCCCTTTCCCACGATGTTCCAAGTACGTGCGCATTTTGCTTTATGGTTAATCCAGCCCTATTCACAATACATAAGATTGGTGGTGTTTAATGTCTCGTCGCACACAATAATTCCACAATTTTGAGAATCACAGAAGTTCTTCTCTCGATGGCAATGGCCAGGTGTGCAATTCTAGATCTACATAAAGTTCAACCTCCTTGACTTAAGTCGAACATGAGTCTGTACCATCCAATATCCCCACCCCTCGTGTATTTGAGAAGACCCCACATTTTGTAATACACTCCTGTTTAGGCGCGATCTGACAAGATATTTGCTCCACTGGTAGATATTTTTTCTCACGGGGATTTAGTAAAATAAATTGCAACAGTTTAAAAAAGAAAAAACAAAATCCCCCGTTGAAATAATAATCAAAAAATTCTTAATCTTTCCTTTTCAGCTTTCAGCATTGGTAGTGTTACATTAGATGGTTTCCATATTGCCTCGTATTTTGAAACTGATACGACGAGTACATGTGAGAGCGCCATTTTCACACTTGTTTACGTCCTTCACCTCATCTTTACCTTCGTTCAGACTTTCTTCCTGTTTAAAAACCACAAGGTAAATATCCACACGGTCCTTAATAATACATCTATCAAGGTCCTTAAATCTATATCAACGACGGTTAAGTTGTTTTGAATTTCTTCCAGATGTCCGTTTGGCAATGGTACTAGTTTTGGTCACTTTTGTCCCACCTCCAGAATTCCCATTAAGAATCATTAACTTTATGTATGACTAATTTTGTAAATACCCACACGGCCCTTGATAATAGATCTATATCAATGAGGGTAAAGCTTCTTGGGAATTTCCTCCAGTTGATCGATTGTACTTCCTATTGCGACTAGGGTACTGGTCACTGCCAAGTTTGCTTGACTATTGGTTTATTCCAAATGATAATTCAAAGTAATATGTTCAACGTTGAGCATCAAAATTGAAATTTGTTTAGCATAAAACAACAACAAGACATGGAAATTCCCCTCAACAAATCCGGTCAACGGACATTACCATTATTCGCCTCTCTTCAGAATAGGTCCGCTCAAAACCAAATACCAGAGGCAAAGATAACATAAAAAATTACCGATCTTGATGGACAAACACCATATTGTTAGAATGTAGGATTATAGCTAAGGTGTAAATATTTATCCATAACTTTCTTTTATTTTAGTTGGTGATTGATAAACACAAGGCTGCTGTCAGATTTGGTTTAATGCATCTCCTAGCGACCAATATCTGTGTCTGGTTGGTTACCGCCATTATGGAGACATCAGAAGACTACAACCAGCTTAACTACATCGTCATGAAAAATTCCAACCTTACGGGTTAGTATAGTCCAGTTCTTCCTCGATCAACCCTACTTGAAACATCCAAATTTTCTCTCCTGTTAAAATATCAATCCTGAATTAACTTAAGTAATGTTTAACTCAATTTTCCTCTATTTATAGACTGTTAAAGCCCGTATAGCGGTCCCGTATATCATCTAATGGCCTTATTTCATTGTATATATATTTTTACCGAAATTCTACTTCACATTTAATTCACTTATAATAATATGATACCCTTAAAGTCCCAGTACGCAAGGAAGCTAAATAAACATTTTATTCATTGAAATTTCACAAGCAATATTGGTCGAAATGGGTTCTTAATATCAAAGTCGTAGGTTAGGTACATCACTGACCCTTAGTGTTTAAAACGCGTTATTCGCGATACTTGCTGCCGTTCTAAAATTCTATATTTGCTTATTAGACAGGTGCCGAAATTACAACCTGGACCTCGATATTAAAACAACGAATTAATCCCCATTAGCTGACAAACATTCTAAGATTTACCTATATTAATCTGGAATACTGTATCTTTAAGCTTGCGACAAGAGTCTCCAAAACATTTTATATATTATTTAAAGGGACAATCCCGATAAGAACAGAGTCTCAAAAATTAAAGTCCGAGAGTTTATGAAATTTATGGACCAAAATATAGAGGCATGGTGTATTTATCTTGTCTCAAAATTTCAGCTCAAAATATTTAGTCGTTTGGACGTGAACGTCAACACTGCTTATCCGGACACGTAACCCTTTTAAGATTTCGGGTCAATTTTTTCATAGGGTGACCTGATAATCGATTCACATTTCTTGAGAGGTCTCTTAAGTGAATGACCCATGTACTGAACTTGATAACAAAAGGTAAATTTCACCTACATATTATTTTTATAGAAAAAAGTCTGGTTTTATCCAGATACTGTATAATACAAACGGTCTCCATTTCCAGTTGAAGACTGTCAGATTTAAGTTATTTACAAGCGTATCACAAATATCGTGTTAGTTGGTCGGCCTTAGGTAATGGGTTTTAAGGGATTTTAACACAAAATTAAGCAGTTTTATTCCTCAGAAAGTTATCGGGATTGGCCCTTTAAGCCAAGTGAGAATCGTTGATCAATCCAAATACTGTCGATTGTGTTAATGGGGTTTCTTTGATCTATTTACAGGAACTAGAGTACTGAAGAGCTGTTATGAAGATATGACTCTGGCCAGAACTGCTTCTCCATACTTGTTTCCCTGTACCATTATCTACAGTATTATAGCCGCTGGTGTCATCTATAGAATGTATCGCTACGTTGGAGTTCGGGTCAAACAAAGATGGCCAAGTCACACATCTCTTACAAGCTCTGTACCACAAGGCGCTGCCAGTATGGACTGTGAGAAGGCCAACAAGGGTCTCTTCTCCGGTCTTCTTGTGGCCGTCATCACCTTGATCGCCATTGCCACATTTTTCGTGTTTGAAAGTCGATTATCTGACCCGATCACTGCTGTTCAAGTGTTCTACGTCATGGAACTCGCACTACTCGTGCTTATTGGTACATGCATCATCTTCGGACATCTACGTTTAACACAGCTGAAGTTCCAGGAACACAATTTGATATCTCTCGATTCGGTTCTTCTTATCGTAGCATTAGGAGGATCATATATCTATTTATGCTTCATGCTTATATCGGCCGTGTCCATGATCCAGTACCAGGGGATAGCTAGCATCCTGTCCCTCGTGTGCATCATCGTAAGTCTCTTACAGAGCACTCTTCAAGCTATATTCATCCTCGATGGTCTTTGTCGCTGCTCAGCCAACGACAACCAAGTTGAACGGAAACCTGGACGAGCCATGGTCACCTTTCTCTTAGTGTGTAATCTGGCGCTGTGGGTCGTAAGCATGTTTGAGATTAAAAAAACAATGGTGGTTCCTTTTCACCAGAATTTCTACGGTATTCTGTCATGGAACATCATGCTGCATGTTTGTGTACCTCTATTTATTTTCTTCCGATTCCATTCGGCAATTTGTCTCTCCAAGATTTGGTACCAAGCTTACCAGAAAACAAAATCGACATAAATTATAACTACCTTAACTTATTAAGAGTAAAGTTGGATGGGTTATATACTGGAATTTACGGGGGTCCACTTCAGACGACGAAACACCTGATAATCTGTGTTTCATCTGGATTCATCAGACCAAAACGACAAACAAATCGTCACATGACCAATAACTCATTCTTTTTATACACTAGAAAACTAAAGATTATCATTGAGTTTGAATAATTTCACAAAAACTTTGATCAATGGCTTCTGACGTTATTCTAGAGACTGGGCAGCATTCTAAATTTTAATGATTGTTACTTTTTTTTTGTTGTTTTCAAAAGCTGCATGGCTTGTTTTATAAAAAAAATTTTAGAAGAAAAGGAGTGAAATCATAAAGAATATGATTTTATGAGATTGACTATAGGATGTTTGATTTTAAATTATTTTTACAATATGAAATTTTACTGTTTAACCGGTAAACGCTCAGACCAAAATGTGCCAAAGTAGATTTTTGAAAATATTGAATATGCTATCGAAACTAAAATGAAAATACCTCATAATCTCATAAAGATAAACAAATTGTAAAATTTCGTTCATAACTTCATTTGGATTCAATATTATCATGACACTACTTACAGAGAGAACCGTTTAAGTCATATTTTTGTAATTACACAAATTTAAATAATCACAATAATAACTGATCTGTTAACAGTTGCGTGCAGAGAAGGGGGTGGATGGGGTGGAAACGGCCCCGGGCCTCCATTTCAGCGGGGTATCAAATCAAAGAGTGAAATTAAAACTGTACCACTTAATCTGAATTCAAAGTTTATTTCATCCATTGTTACGTATTTAAAATTTCTACTTTCTAATATATCTAAGTACTGGGCTATTCACTCGAGTCTTGGTGGAGGAGATGGCTCCGGGTATTACCAATCCTCTGCTCTGCACGCCTGCTTTTTAATCAAGAGTTACTTCTCTTGTATTTAATTCAAGCCTAATTTAAAACTGGGCATTTACAAACAGTTTTTATTGAGTTTATCAATGGAGGAAGATTTTACTTTACAAAATGTTGGCTTATACATGTTCGCATGTCGTTGTCAATCATTTAAAAATCGGTAATAGATGGAACTGTTGTGGAGTACATCAATGGAAGAATGGTCTAATTTGCGAATAATTACATGTTTATGTATTTGTGCCTTGTTTAATATAAGACAGATATTTTAATAATTTAATTTAATAATAAATGTAACATTGTAATGTAGTGGGTATTTTTGCATATTCATTTATTTGTTATAGAAAGGGGAGGTAATCGTCTTTTTGTATTTTTGAGTATTTGTAGCTGCTACTAATATATAAATGCTATTGCATTCTGCATGGAACCCAAACACATGGTTTGCACAATCTTGCCAATTATTTATAAATATTTAATACAGATCATTTTCTTGCTTCCTGAAATTTGCAGGAGATTGGCATTTAACTTTTGGTTCTGGAATTCACCCACTAATTCTGGTTACACTTGCTTCTGACTACACAAAGTGATTTTATCTGCATGCTTGATTTGACTTCTTAAACCAACTGCAGTCTTAAAATTTAAATTTGTATCCAGTTTAAAGTTGTATCATATAAGATTTACACAAATAACTAGCAAAATTAATAATATATTGAAAATTTCAGTCAAATTACTTTATTCTGATCGAAGTTATGAGTATTTGAAGTATTGATAAGAAATAGCTAATTGTCAAGTACCATTACAGTGAATACTGAGTCTTGATTGTTGGCCCTTTTATTGAGTGATGTCCATTTTAAAGTTAATTGATTAAATGGCAGGGTTGGTCTAATCCATTCAATATCTTAGCCATCCAATATTTTAAAGAGTTGATAGGGTTGATGTGTAAATAAATGTATAAATAATAATTCATAACATTTAAAGACAGAAAAAAGTCATGATTTATCTCTTACAAAAATGAAAAGGGGTTGGTTAAACGTCCTACCCTTCTGCTCCAACTTGGCTCATGAAGACGGACATATGCCATACAGTATGTTATGAAGGAAATTTTGCCCTGACAGTGGTGTTACAGCCTACTCTTGTATTGAATTCATTCTGCCAAGAGGTTTAGCTGTTACATAAGGCATCTTTAGGACTGTTAATTACCAATATTATTGGCCTAGAAATATCTGATATTGTGCAACCCATGGTGTGTGATAACCACTTGCGCCTGTTGAGGTGTGATTAGTCTAGTCAAAAAGGTACATTTTGTTTGTAATAATATTGTTTTGAATATAAATGTATGTAAAATGATTCTATAACTTGTAATCATTATCTATCTAATAAAAACTTGTTTGTCAAGTAAACTGGCTGGATTAAATGTGCAGTGTACAGGCCCGTATCCAGGATTATGTCGAGGGAGAGGCCATACATTGGAGCAAAGGGTAATAATCAGGTTTGGTTTAGTCCCCAGCGGAGACAATGCTAAAATCATGTTTATATCATATTATATTAAAGAGCAGATATGTGAACTACAACTGTAACAAAGCAAACGAAAACAAAAATCAACTATGACACACTGTAGCTGACGGGGGTGAGGGCCACGGCCCCCTGGGCCTCCCCCTGGATCCGCCTCTGGTATAGGGTGCGTATTCAGTTTTTTGTTCCATCCAAACAACTAGACAGCTGCCTTGCACCAATGACAAGTGGAAACCAACACCAGCTGGTTTAAGTTGTACACAACAATCACTTGTATCCTACACATGTTATGTTTAGCAACATCTAATATCACTTCCCATCTATTTTGAAATTGGGTTTTACATCCTATTTTTTTACACCAACTGGGCAAATATAGATACAGCAATAGTGCTATGGCTTGACTTATTTCAAATTCCAACTGTCAAGAATTCTTCTGTTTTCATGCCAAAGTGTAGACTATACCTTTGTTTTCATCCCATAAGAATGACTGTCTTACGGGCAAAGGAAAAAGAGGCTGGAAAATGTTGAACTCCCCTAGCCAAACACTAACGTCCAGGTTAGTGAGTGACCATCCAGATTACTATTATCCCTCCTCAAACTGACCATCCAGATTACTACTATCCCTCCTAGAGCCCTGCAATTGGCTGCAATTAACATAAAGAAAAGTATTCTGCATTCAATATATGAAAATTGTGCAATATTTTATTATATTAAATCTCTTGATTAGATATGTTATACAAATAATATCTTTATATAGCATATAATTACATGGTATACTAGAAACTGAGCAATATGTTTAATACAGTAACTATATACTTAACAAATACACATCACACTCCTTAATTACCTTTATCGTGCCATCACGTTTAAATTTGGTCAGCAAACTGGCATGCATATACAATCAATTTGAAATTTAAAATTTAATTCGCCACTTCATGTCCAAAATTTGATCAGCACTGGCATGTACACGCAATCAATTTGAAATTAAAAATTAAATTATCATTTGCTAGCTCAATGTAGATCTAAATTGCCGTCATGTCTATAATTTGTCAGCAAACCGACATACATACATATATAAAATCAAATCCAAAATTTAATCATAATTTGATTGCACCATGAACCAATATCTAGTTCACAGGACGTGGTAGTAAGTTATATGGGTACATGGTATTTCAATATAATATTATGTAAGATACACAATGGCAAGTATTGTAAATATTACCCTAAAGGTTTAAAAAACCCACCAGCTTAACAATTAAAGATGCAATATGTAAGATATAGATAAAGAAATGGTCGTTCTTGCTATATAATAGTTTAAAAATAAATAATGCAATATGAATATATTGAAAATTTCATTCAAATAACTTTATTCTGAGCGAAGTTATCACTGCTTAAGTTTTGACAAGACATGGCATAGATTGTATAATGTCAAAGCAATGGTATTTGTTAATCGAAACTAAGCCGCGATTTAGCATTTAAAAATTAAATCATTAAATCGTATTTTAATTCACTTAAATCAAAACCATTAGATAATCTTTAAAGTTGATTACGGGCTTGGCATGTGAATAAATGTCTAATTAATGTATACAAAATTTAAGGCCAAACGAAAGATCTGTAATAATTGGATATAGCTCTTACATATTGCATCTTTAAAGAAAAACCTGACTGACAGGTACATACAGGCAACTAAAATAAAACAATATATCAAATATACAAGTAAAAGATGACATAAAAACATAAATCATTTTAAAAAGGTTGTATATAGTCAATTACATTTTACATACCCTTTTTAAAAAATAAAACAAAATCATAACAGTTATAACAAAACTCTCACTTCAATATTCTGCTAGTCAAACAAATTTATTGTGTATTTTATTAATCCAGAATTTAATAGAAACTTGTTTTTCTTTATAATATTTATAAATGTTCATGCCATTATATTCATGTTTAGTACCGAAGAAAATACAAATTTTGTAGTCAGTTGTGATTGCACATGTTTAAAAAAAGAAAATATAAATTGAGTACAGTATAGTCTTTGTGCATTTCTGAGCTATTATTCCCACAAGAATGAATGAACAAAATGGGGTTTAATGTCCTACTTTTCTGCTGATGAAGACAAGTAAAGTGACTGACAGATCAAATTTACTGCCATTCAAACAAATAGGATGGAACTGAGAGCACTAGGACAAATATGATGAACAGAGAGCATTGGCTAGAAGAAATATGATGGAACTAAGAGTCCTGGCTAGCACAAATATGATGAACTGAGAGCCCTGGTTACGACAAATAACAAGTAATTTAACAAGACAACAAAAATCTTAACAATATAAATACTTGATATATGATTTGAAATAACTGGATGCCATTTTTTAGAATAATTGTATTAGATGTTAAGTCCAAAATTTCTTCAATTTCTGCAGATTACTTCAAAATTTCTACATGAGCTTCATGATAAATGGCACTTTGAAAAAGTTTGGAAAAATTCAAAATAATTTATACAAAATATAAGAGAATATCTCCATATTTTCCTAAAGCACCACTGTAAAGCTGCAATAAAAATAGTAATGGGAAATTTTATAAATTGTATGGAAAGTGCGGCTTTCAATTAAATATAGATGCCTTTAAATAATTAATGAAAATTCCAAATATATACTTATATTATTATAATAAAAGTCTTATACAATTCTCTAAAATATTTGGACTAGTAACAATATAGTAATAGCAAAATAGGAGGACATGGAATACAAGAAAGCACATATCAGCATATTTAAAAAAGGACAGAATAAATTAATATTTTAATTTCATCTAGTATATGTTTTGTTACTGGATAACATGCAAAATTTGAGGTTATCCAGAACATGTTTTGTCACTGGATAATATGCAAAATGTTAGGTTATCCAGTACATGTTTCGTCACTGGATAACCTGTAAACTGTTAGGTTATCCAGTACAATTCCTCATTGGAAATATTTATCTCCACAGCTTTAGATAATATAGGAAATTTTTTTTTATCTAACAAGAGCAAGAAAACATTTAGTGTTATACATCCACATTTAACTCGATTTAATCAATAACAATCAATAATATATGATTTACAACAAACATCCTACAAAAATATAATATATATACTATATATATATACATGCTATATATCTAGGCTCATTGGCATCTCGGACTAACAATAATTTATAATACAATCATGGTATACAAATATATAATTACATGAGACATAGACCCACCAATTTCACATTAACAAATGTTTGTCTTAAAAAATGTCTGTATTTTTTGTAACCTATATGTGTCGTTTAGTGGTTGAGAGTTATACATTAAGTAATATATTGATAGTGCACAAGGGCGTCCACCTTAGTGTTGTATCCATAATGAATATATTACGCAATGTCGTAGTGAAACCATCAAAGTACTTAAAATACAGACACTTTCTTGCACTTGAATTTCAATGAAATTGTCAAACAAGTTCAATATTTTATTTGGTATGAATAACTGGTACATTGCTAGCACATTATTTAAGATAATGGTTTACCAACATCAAGGGATGACATCCATGTTCAGTAGATATTTTCAAAGCCGTGTTCAAATACTACACAAAACAAATCTATAATCAGGCAATGACTGTCGAAAAAACATGAATTTAATTCAGCTTTCAACCAAAACATTCATTTCATACAGATTATTCATTTTACCATTCCACCTAACACCCCATAACTTGCATTCATAACACTCCTTTTGTACTTTACTACATAAATGTCCACTTGCACATAATAACTATATATAATATCCCTTTTGTACTTTACTACTTAAAAAATCAATTCTGTCTCTAGTGTTTTGGTACTTTACTACATAACATTCCTTTGCCTTCAGTGTTTTTTGTACTTTACTACGACAACATAACATGTTTGTATTTTACTACATAACATTGTTTTGTTTCTCTAGATGAACAGTTTTCCAACAGTGGTTTGAAACTAAATATTCAATACAGAAACTCCTGCTAAAACAACACAATATTCCTTTGATACTTAACTTCTAGCAGTAGATTCTAAAATTTCTATCTTTGGATATTTTAGCATTTTCTGTATAAACTACAGTTGAAAATGATGAATTTGCCATTTTCTCAACTGGCAATAGTGAATTATTGGATTAATGAGATTATTCTTTAACAAGGTAGGACTGTTTATTGATACAATCTATTTTAAGGTCTTGTTTTAATACATTTTAAAAATATGAAATAACAGCTTTAATGTAATACTTATCTACACTGATTAGACTAATGAGAAAGATGGGGTTTAACGCCCGCTCAACACAAACTAGGTCATAGCAGGACTAACATACATTTCAATAATTCGCATGCACGCTTGAGTTTGAGTCTTTAGCAGTGGGAGGAAACCCAGCACTACAATACCCAGCACTAGTATAGGGCACAATAAACTCTTCTTGAACTCAAAGATATAAAAACGTTATCTGGAGATCAGATGTAAACAACTGGTCCCGCACTGAATTACATAGCAATATTAATTTTTTACTTGCTCTAAATTAAATTTGAAAAAAAAAAAAAAAAAAAATCAATTTGAAAATGAATACGAAGCAAAAATAAATATTGACCATATGTGTAATGTAAAATAATATTTGAAAGAAACTGAATATTAGAATTCTTATCTCACAATGAGTCTAAGATGCATGGCAAGTAAAAAAAAAAAGCCCCAAACCTATAATCTTGTTACATGAGCTGTCTTTGTACATGTACATGTACTTGTGAGAAAAGGTGAAGGAACTTCAGGAATCAGGGTTTTACATATCCTAAGCATGTTCTCTATCCCATTCAGATATCCTGAATAAAATATTGGTTATGTTGACAACAGAAAAAGAGGGGAATTATCATCTATACTCTTTAAAATAACCAATGATTTACAGAGTCTTAAGAATTCTAATTTTCATTGTTTTTCCTAGTATTAACTTATTTTCATATGCTAATTTAAAACGGTTTAAAAATGCTTAAAATAACAATTATTAACTTATATCTGGTAAATTATGAACACAAACAAATGAGCAATGATAATACCCGAGATGCAACTTCTCCAGATAAAGGTTAGAGTTGCCACACTTCTATATTGTTCTTGTAGTAACCTCGTAACTTTGGCATAGAGAACTCATATTTTATTTGGTTTACTTTAATATATTTAACAAAGTTACTAACCCTATATATGTTACTAATTATCTGTATTGTTGGCTTTCATTAGCTGATACACTATTCCCACCAGCCAATCAGCCATTTAACCAACAATATTGGGTTCTTAATAGTCTACGCTCACCATTTCTCAAAATATGTTTATTTTAGCCCCAATCAATAAGTATTATTCGACAATGTTGAAAAACATATAAGAGGAGGGATGTTGGTTGGTGTGTTTGTCTGCAATATCACCCAAGATGGAAGCGAACGTAAAACCCCATGAATGAGCGAACGGATGTTGTGACACTAATATTAATATTTGCAATTACTGATATCAATATTAAACAGACAACACTAATAATACTACTTCTTATAAAAACAACATTTGAAAATATACCAAACACACCAAAAACATTCAAAGTTCGTTGATTTGGAAACTTCATTATTATTATCAGGGCTTACATTATTCAAATCCGTGATTACATTTGGCTGAATTCTTGCACAAGCAAGCAAGATTATATTTTGCCATTGTTTATTTGTAGAAAATAAAATAATAATGATACAATGCAGCTTTAAATCAACATTTTCTATTTTGGAAGCCATTTTGCCCGATCAAGAAATCCTTAAAAATAAAAATCACCAGTCTGTGATACAGAAACTTTGAGTTGTTTATTGGTTCTTAAAGATGCATTATGTAAGCCTTATATAAAGAGTTGAAAGTTATGAATGTTTGAAGAAGAGCCTTGTCTTAACTTTCATTGCTACTATTGTTACGATAATAAACAATCTCTTGACTATCCATTTTTTTAAAAGGCAACCGTATTTCAATCCCTTCAAATAACGACCTTCTGGTGGAAAGATCTGCAATCGTCAGATTTAGCTCTTCCATAATGCATCTTTAAACAACAATTTAATGGGAACATTTTCATATCAATAAAATATTCCGCTGCAAATATCTAGATTAGCATGCAGTACAGAAACCATATAGAAGTTTGTACAAAAGTATGTTAATATTTGTGTGAAACAAGATTGATGAATTTAAAACTATAAATATAATTAAACAATCCTTGTTTGACCATACCACTTTGAGTATAAGTCAACTCTGGGTTTAAGTCAAGGGCATAGTTTATTGGAAACCAGTGATTCAGAATTACACAATGGTCCCGGTATGCAGGCCTGGATATAACACTTTCATTTGTAACTTACTTCTGGTTCATGGCTATACCCATGCTATGCTAGGTCAGTCATCTGCATGTTTCTAATAATGTCAACTTGAATGTATTTTTTTTCCTAAATTTGGCACTCTAGAAAAAAGTATTATAGTCACTGTAGTATTGTGTATACTTCAGTGACTATAAAATAAATATTTGTACATGTATAGTTGTTGTGTAAGTTAAAGTTTTATATCAAGCTCAATAACAAGTAGAACGAATTATATTACCCCTTCTCCCACTTTATACACAATAAATTAAAAACGTCTCTAAAACAAATAATGGCAGAGTATAATTAGTCTAGAAAATATCAAAATAATGTAAGTTTCTATAGTAAATGTCCTGGTATTAACTATGAAAATATTTAATACCAAAAGCTGATACCAAAAAAGCTATTTAACAGATGTCTTCAGTCTGGACACTTGGATAAAACAATAAAAATTTCTTGTAAAAAGCACCATGGTCCTAAATAAATACACCTACTACACTTTAACTACTTCTCGTGGCTTTATTAAAATCTGAAAAAATATAAGATGAAATATAAATACACACAAATATGCAAGATAAATTAGTTATGCACATAAAAATACAAAATGTATATGTTAATGCACACAAAATACAAGATAAATATTAATGCACACAAAATAAAACATTAATGCACATTAGAATACTTGACTAAATACTAGTGCTCACAAAGATACAATTCACTTAAATAAGTTTTGATTTTAGAATTTTGATTACTTTATTTAAAACTGCAACAGAATAACATCTCATGTAATCTTTATATAAAACTCTTCAGTCATTTGCATTTTTTCATATATTATCAAATCGTTCATGACTCAAAGTCTCGATGGCCATTTGGAATGTTTTTAATCTCTTGCAAACTATAATGAATGAATTGTTCAAGAGGAAAATCAGTTATGGCATATACGGTCGAGATGGAACCCTGATTTAATATCAACCAAAACTAAAAATAAAACTTACCTCGCTTACCACAAGCCAATTATCACTGTTGCTATGACAATGAATTCGAACAGTTTTTATTTTACCCGTAGATGAAGGAAGAGTTCTCTCCCCAAGACCATTTTTATCAAATAAGGCAATAATGGTGAATCCTTGTGCTGGAACCCGATCCCCAGCCTTAATTGGAAGACTTGAGTCAACCCGGCCATCAAACTCATCCTCGAATTCAATCTGTACGGAGGCATCTCTTAAACGATCATCTATGTGTGTCTCACTCCCAGTTCGAAATAATATTCTAGAAAAATCAATTAATTTCGAATCCTTATTAAATCCACAAGCAATTCCTACAGTTCGTTCTAGTTGATGAAATGTCATGTGCTCATATCTGCTAATCAATCACAATATGAATACGCCATATTGTGTCGGGACAGCCAATTCCTATTTCCAATTCCAACTGTTTAAGAGTTCTTTTATATGCACTTTAATGTGTACATTGGACCACAGTTTTTGTTCCATCCAAATGACTGGACATTGTCGTTGTACAACGGACATCAGGAAATCATGCAGGATAATTCTGAGGAGCTTTCTTCACCAACACTGGGAGTGAATCTAAAATCTGATCATGCTAGATTCCGAGTAAATCGTGGTAATCCTGTTGATCATATCAATACTTATCCCCACATACATGTACCAGATCGTGGACTGAAGAGGGACAACCCTACAGCATTACATTTTAAGACAGTGGGAACCTAGCATCACCAATCAAGCACCTTACTCTCTGAGCAAAGGCAGAGTAATAAAGTCTGGAGTAACGAGTTTGCAAGTTATATTATAGGTTTTCATTCATTTTGACGGGAATCTTTGTACTAACTATGTTCTGTATGTCTCTAAATGTAAACAGGTCATTCAGAGTATGGGTACTGTTTCGTTTCATAGTGTAAATGGGGTACACAAACAAAAAATGTGCAACAATGGTTTTAGGAATTTCAATCAAATATCTTACCTGTCTAAATATATAGGTGGAGAAAGTATAATGTCTATGATGTCACCTTCAGTAGGTGCCATCGACCAAAAGAATGTCTCTCCAACATAAGCCTTAGCTAGCGTATAAGTCTGGTAAGTTTTTAAAGAAGTTGCTAATTTAGCTGGAGGGTTTATGTGGGCTCGATATAATCCATTTTTACCAAATGCTCGATCCTAAAAGAAATAAAAAAACCAGATGAGGCCAAGAAACACAGGCCAACAGTGAGACTAATGCCATCTGAGGGATTTTTAATAATCTGTTGCAAACTACAATATTGTGCAAGTTAAATGTCTAAATCCTTGGTTTTTAACCTGGGGGACAAGTTACACTGGTGGTACATTTTGCAATTTCCCATGGGATGCGAGCATGGCCTATATTCCAATAAAATCTTCCCAATTCTATGAGAAAGTGAATTGTTGTTCGTCCATCCTGTGCAGATGAGATAAACAAACCTGGATCAGTTATGAGTGATCTGTAATATCTTTTGATGTGCCTATTTTAATCTGATTGAATCCATGCTTGGAGATTATCTACTGTTGATATTTTTTTTATTTAATTTAATGTACATCTTAAGTGTAGTAATCAGATATTGTCCGAAAAATGAAAATAAAAAAGTTACAAATTCAATGACAGAATGACTTCAGAAATTTCTCAGAATAAAGCAACGTAAACATGAGTAAATATTTGTACCTTTAATTTCTGTATTTTACCATCTAGAGATGATTTCAGACCAATATGTTGAAATAAAGATGGTTTAAATCTTTTTCTCATTCCAAGCTTCATTCGTGAACAATGGGCCTTTAAACATATTTAAAGTATATGAATAATTAACAGAGACAATATAAGGATGGTATTTGAATATATAATACAATTAGTTTCACCAGAGGGAGTTTTGTGTTACACTCCCCAAAAATGTAAAATAGTGGAAATCTGCGAATTATAGCATAGACAGGGTCATCTTCAATAGAAGGCTTGATTTTCTTTAATTGCATATATCTTATCAAGCCCTGCATATTTCGTCACTAATTTCAATTGTCTACTGACCCAGCTGGGGACTCTCAAATTCCTTGATAGAAATTAACATCGCGAATATCAAGTCTCGTACTTTCCGACTAAAATGTTTACCTGTGATAATAGAGTTGCAAAGTTAAGGGTTCGTTCAATGTCAAGGTTGCCATGGAGGTCGCGGTGTTGTTCACATGTCTGTGATAAAGGGAGATAACGTACCTATAAGTTCAAGAATGTCTGACTAATCTAGTAACGGCTAGATGTTGTAAAACTCATTTGTTGAGAGAGAAATAAAAGACTAACCTGATTTTTCTCTGGATTACAAACTTTAACTGTTATAAGATGATCGAGTAACCAATCGATGGGTTTATCAGAATAAAACATTAAAAAGAACTCGACCACGGTTGGTAAATCAGCTGATCGGAATAATTTACCTGTACAAAAATAAAATATTGGTTTTAAGTGTAAGATATATTACATACAAAGGATAATGTATATAAATGTATGTCTAATCAGGTCAGACAACCATAGTTAGTGACTTGGAATAATATACTTCTAAATCATAAAGATAGGTTGCCAGGCAACCAAACATACGCCCACAACAGCTAAGTCGTCCGGGCAGCCAACAAGGGTTGTCGCATATTGTTTCTTTTATCAGTAAGGAGAACATTTACAACACATGATAATCTTATTACGAGTAATAACACATTAAATAATTATCAGAAATGATTAGAATAGTTTTGATGGTTTGTCTCAAGGCCTTTGTCCACAAGATATTTCAAAGTGATCAAGTGCCAGAAATTATCAGATATCACTGAAAATCAAATAGGATTCTTCGTCTCATGACCCTGAACACTGTGTACAAATTTAAAGTCAATCGGATTCGGATATTAACTTTAGAGCATTCACAGGGTTTTTCAAAGTGATCAAGGGTCATAACTCTGGCAGTAATTATCGGATATCGCTGAAAATAAATAGGCTATTTTGTATCATGACTGTAAATAGTGTGTATAAATTTAAAGTCAATCGAATATTAACTTTAGATTTTTCAAAGTGATCAAGGGTCATAACTCTGGCAGTAAAAATCGGATATTGCTGAAAATCAATAGGCTTCTATGTATCATGACTTTAAACATCGTGTATAAATTTAAATTCAATCGGATATTAACTTTAACCTCTAGAGCGTTCACAAGATTTTTCAAAGTGATCAAGGGTCATAACTCGAGCAGGAATTATCGGATATTGCTGAAAATCAACAGGCTTCTTCGTATCATGACCTTACCCACTGTGTATAAATCTAAAGTCAATCGGATATTAACTTTAGCCTCTAGAGCGTTCACAAGATTTTTCAAAGTGATCAAGGGTCATAACTCTGGTAGTAATTATCGGATATCACCGAAAATCAATAGGCTTCTTCGTCTCATGCCCTTAAACACTGTGTATAAATTTAAAGTCAACCAGATATTAACTTTAGCCTCTAAAGCGTTCACAAGATTTTTCAAAGTGATCAAGGGTCATAACTCTGGCAGTAATTATCAGATATCACCGAAAATCAAAAGGCTTCTTCGTCTCATGACCTTAAACACTGTGTATAAATTTAAAGTCAATCGGATATTAACTATAGCCTCTAGAGCGTTCACAAGATTTTTCAAAGTGATCAAGGGTCATAACTCTGGTAGTAATTATCGGATATTGCTGAAAATCAATAGGCTCCTTCGTCTCACGACCTTAAGCACCGTGTATAAATTTCAAGTCAATCGGATATTAACTTTAGCCTCTAGAGCGTTCACAAGAAATTGTGGACGATGGACGGACGGGCGGACCGACAGACGGGCGGACCGACAGACGGACGGACGGGGGCGACGGCAATATACGACCACATTTCCATGTGGGCGTATAAAAATGATGGTACCCTTGATAGTCATTGTCATAAGTCATAACTTCAGACACATTGGACATTAAGCAAACTTTCATCAAATGCGCATGTGTGAGAGATTATTATGATTATTTAAGAACTATTTGAAAACAAATTTTCGTCTGTACAAGGCATGTGTACTTTTTATTATGTAACAAAACAACGAAATTTTCATGTGATTCCAAATCGATTGGTAATAATTTTTTTTAAGTGGATTTCAATGTCTGCATGCCTATTTTAATTTCTGTGTGAGAACATGAGGACTTCACTTGAGAGAGAGAGATGTGGTTAACGTTGTCTACTGGACACAAACTCAGTGATTTCAGACTAAAATTGGATTCAATTCTATTTCAATAATTTGTTTGTATGTAGGGGTTCTCTTTCACAATATCCAGAGAAAATCAAGGTTGAACAGGTGTCTCCACTCTTTGTTACGTCCAAGCGGGGAATTGAAACAATGACAGACCTCATGATAACATGCACATACATTAAACTATTTGACCACCCAATCTTTGAACCAGGTGAGTTAAAAACAAGGATATAATAATACACACCTATAAAACCAAGAGTAGAGAACTCTAATAAAAGCCATGTATTATCTTTCTGTTGATAGGTAAAGGATTTGATGATTGATAAATAACCAGATTTACTGATAACATCATCTTCTAGCTACAAATAAATACAATATTCTTATTAAAATACAAATTATATGGAAGAAATAATGCTCTTAATAAAATCCATTTCTTGTATTCACAAAATAATAATCGATTTTTTAACCCTTAAAGTAAACTATGATCATGCAACTATCACAGACAGACACAATATTGCCCCCCCCCCCCCCAATTTTATGTAGTGAAATGATGAAAATGATCACGTGTGAACACTACACACAGGAGATAGCATATGAAATATCTGTAGCTTAAATTAATGATAAGCACATACAAAATCTTTAAACATCAAAAAAAAAAAGCAAATGCAAAATCTGTAAATTTCAAAATGAGCATAGGCAATAGTTGTAAATATATAGGAAAATTTTTTCTCACCCAGGCATTTAATTTTTTTTCTGATGATTAAGCAAGCTCAGATTAAAACCAAGAAAGTTTATGGAAGGAAAGTTTTCAATCTGATGGCTCAAACATCAGTTTATATCTTAGTACAATTTCATAAACAAAACTAAACACATAAATTAACTGATAAATTATCAGATTTACAGGTTCCCTCAATAAAAATATCAATCACACAAGTTTCTACCATTCTTTGACTGATATCATTGTTTAAAATGTATGACAAATAGATGATAATATGCATTTGAGGTGGATTTTTCTTTACAATTCTTGTCAAATATGGAGTTGTTTCCCTTTAATATCATTTTCAATATATATACGAGTCAATATGAATACCACTTGCCCTAGACTTCCTCAATTGAGAAACCTGTAGAGATAATCTTTGAACATGAGATACAGCAAGTACAATATCAAGCTAAGTCAAGATATGTTTCTAACATAAAGTAAAGAGTAATACTATTCTATTCTTAGACAGAAGATAGATTGCCAGGCAACGAAACATACACCCACACCAGCTAAATCCTCCTAGCGGTCGACAAAGGTTGTCGCATATTTATTCCTTTGTAGGTAATTGAGGGCCTTCAGAAGACAGTTCCATACAGATCAGATTATAATTTTTGCCGTTCACAAGGTTTTAGAAAATGAAACATGGGCCTCAACTCTGGAAGTACATTGTAGTCTACAGAAATTTGGCAGGCTTTTTCTCTTTACTAAAGTAACTGAAATAATGCATATAAATTTCACACAGTCAGATGATCACTTTTGTCATTCAAACGGTCACCAGGTTCACAAAGTAAAACACGGGCCATAGCTCTAGAAATAACTGATGGAAATTGCTGAAATTCAATAGACCTTTGTTTCACACATTCATAAATTAAATGATGCATATAAATTTCATACAAATCAGCTGATAACTTTCATCAATCGAGCATTAACAAGGTCGAACAAAGTGAAACAAGGGCCTTAACTCTAGAAGTAATTATTGTAAATTGCTGAAATTCAATAGGCTTCATGGTTTCACTCATTTAAATAATGCATATAAATTTCACAAAGATCGGATGATAACTTACAGCTTTAGAGCATTCACAAGTTTCTATAAAGTGAAATAAGCCATAATTCTAGAAATAATAAACAGAAATTGCTGAAATTCAATAGGATTGTTCTTTTTACTAACTAACATGTAAATATAGCACACATGTCATACAGATAGGCAAATAACTTTATAATTTAGAGGTTAGAGCATTCACAAAGTGCAACATAGTGAAACAAGGGTCATAGTGAAACAAGAATTCTTCTTTACTAATTGAAATGATGCATGTAAATTTCATATAGATCGGCAAATAAAATTTGACATTTGAGCATTGCCAAGGTGCAACAAAGTGAAACAAGGGCTATAACTCTAGAAGTAATTGACGGAAATTGCTCAAATTCAACAGAATTCTTATCTTTACTAATATGAATGATGCATGTAAATTCCATACCCAATAACTTATGATGTAAATGAGGTAAGAGCAATCGCAAGGTGCAACAAAGTGAAACAAGGGCCATAACTCTAGCAGAAATAGACAGAAATTGCCGAAATTCAATAGGCTTCTTTTTGTTTCACTAATGTAAACCACACATCTATTTTAAAACAATCAGATGGTGGACAGACGGACAGGGGTGACGGCAAAATACTTCCACATTTCTATGTGGGCGTATAAAAAGCAGTTTTAAATTAGCAGAAAGAAACCCAGGCCATTTCAGGTATATGTAGGATATACAGTATACTAACACCTCAATTGGTATGTATACAGGATATGAATTCCACAGGGAAATTAACCCTGTCACTTACAATCGAACTTGGATTAGAATAATCTGCAGAACTAAATTAAACTAATTACAGTAATAACTAATACTCCCGTTTAATCTATATATAATGAAAAAATTCAAAACCGAAACACAAAAAAGTGTAAAAACAAACTATGAATTAAACAATAACAAAATATTTTAAACAGAAAAATAAAGATAGGTTGCCAAACCACGAAACATACGCCCACAGCAGCTAAAGCGTCCGAGCAGTCAACAATTTGATTAAGATTAACAGAAAATCATTAGAATTTGTTTGGTTTTTATAAAGTTGTGCCCCATGCTAACGCTTAGTATACGAAACATTTAAAAAAATGGATTTACCTGATCAGTTAACAAAATTCATTGAAAATCAATATACTTGTTCATCTCAAGACCTTAAACTCTGTGTATCAATCTGAAGTCAATTGGGTGATAAGTTTGGCCTCTAGAACATTACAAAAGATTTTTCAAAGTGATCAAGGGAGATAACTCTGGTAGTAATTATCAGAATTAGCTGAAAATCAATAGGATTCTTCGTCTCATGACCTTAAACACTGTGTATAAATTTAAAGTCAATCGGATATTAACTTTAGCCTCTAGAACGTTTGCAAGATTTTTCAAAGTGATCAGGGGCCATAACTCTGGCAGTAATGATAGGAAATTGCTGAAAATCAATAGGCTTCTTCATTTCAATAGGATTCTTCGTCTCATGACCTTAAACACTGTGTATAAATTTAAAGTCAATCGGATATTAACTTTAGCCTCTAGAACGTTTACAAGATTTTTCAAAGTGATCAGGGGCCATAACTCTGGCAGTAATGATAGGAAATTGCTGAAAATCAAAAGGCTTCTTTGTTTCATGACCTTAAACACTGTGTATAAATCTTAGGTCAATCGAATATCAACTTTGGCCTCTAGAGCGATCACAAGATTTTTTGAAGGGATCAAGGTCCATAACTCTGGCAGTAATTATTGGAAATCGCTGAAAATTAATAGGATTCTTCGTTTCATGACCTTAAACAATGTGTATAAATTTGAAGTCAATCAGATATTAACTATGGCCTCTAGAGCGCCCAAAAGATTTTTTGAAGTGATCAAGGGCCATAACTCTGCAAGTTATTATCGGAAATCGCTGATATTAATAGGACTCTTCATCTCATGACCTTAAACACTGTGTATAAATTTAAACTCAATCGGATATTAACTTTGGCCTCTAGAGCGTCCACAAGATTTTTTGAAGTGATCAAGGGCCATAACTTTTGGCAATTATTATCGGACTTCGCTGAAAAACAATAGGCTTCTTCATCTCATGACCTTAAACACTGTGTATAAATTTAAAGTCAATCGGATATTAACTTTAGCCTCTAGAGCGTCCACAATTGCTTGTGGACGCCAGACCTACGGCCAGGGGCGACGACAATATACAACCACATTTCAATGTGGACCTATAAAAAAGTTAAAAGGAAAGAATGACTTTTAAGTTTGTCATAATTGTTTTCTGTGATAGATGTACATTAAGTAAAAGCGAGAGAGAGAGGAGAGAGAGATTATTAATCAACCTGAAAACTAACATACATTAATATAAAATAGAAGCATTTACATGTATTGTGTTAGTATAACACTTCTAAAACAAAACCGTGAGTTACCACAGACATTAAGACAGGCGGTTCAAGCTGTAAGGATAAGTACATTCAAATAAGGAATTAAAACAGTGTCAAACAGTTCTTTTCTATTCCATGCAAGCCTCCATTAAACTAAGTTATCACAAAAAAATCTTTTTAAAGCATTTAGCAACTAGAGCAATAAACTATAACAGAGATACTTATAAATGAAAATCAGCTATTTATTTATTTAGTCATGTTTGAAACATCACCCAAATAAATTAGTAGCTGTTTTCATATTTAGTATATGCTAGTCTATTTATTACGACATGGTTTATTACAACCAAATAAATCGCCCAAATAAATTAGTAGCTGTTTTCATATTGAGTATATGCTAGTCTATTTATCACGACATGGTTTATTACAACCAAACACACATGCATGTAATCTTTCGATATAGTTATTGTAAATTATTGTAATAACAGAGAGAGAGAGAGAGAGGGAGAGGGTTTAAAGTCCACTTGACATATACTAAGTCATTCTGGGACTAACATACGGTTCAATTTTATTTCAATAATTTGCTTGCGCGGAGGGGTCTTTAGCTGATGTAGGAAACCAGACGACCTAGAGAAAAACTATAAGGAATTAAAAACCATGCACATGCGTTACCGGTAAACCACTAGATTGCCCTCCAGCGAATTAAGAGTAATAATAAATACTCTATCCTAATCAGATCAGTTCTTATATTAAGCAGATTAATAATCAATTCTTATATTAAGCACGTGTATAAGAACTGGTTGAATAAATGAGGAATTGTTAGACAGTCAGCCATGCTGTAGTTAATCACAGCTACAGGGTAACAAACAATTCTATGTCAGAGAATATCAAACAAAAGACAAGTATTCTTCTAGCAATACTATAGTGGGAGTGTAAATTGGAGTAAGATTTTGGGTGACAGGAATTTTACGTACGTATTCATTTTATTCTATGTAGCCAGTATGTGGCCTGTATAAATAAATGAAGTTTAATATCCTATTCTTCAACACCAACCGGCTTATGAAGACAGCAGTGTGTATAAAAAACTTCTTTCAACTCGCCAAGAAAAAAACACAGATCTGACATTTCAGTTTCATGCAATTTCATTATCCTCTACCGCATGGAAGGTCATAATGTCATTATCCTATACCGCTGCATGAAGGTCATAATTTCATTATCCATTACGGCATTGAAGGTCATAATGTCAAGGGTTGTTTTATGTGTAGGGCTACAGGACCCCAGTTTTTCATTGTATCTGCCAACACTCAATATGAAGGGCCACCCTAAATATTTTATCTAAAATGTATGGCTTCTTTTAATTCTTACATTTATGTAATTAGTAAGCCATCTTTTATTATAAATGGCATCATTGTTATTTATTGTTTATCATCTAAATTAATCAGCATTGGTACTAATATTTTGAGAAAATAAAAAAGCTCAGTTGATGGCCTTGTTATTATCAATTATCTTCTACAAATTAATGTACATGTATTTATAAAAAAAACACAAGCCACCTATAAACTAGCAACTAGCCATAATGAACATGCATGTAGACAACTCTATATATTCAAATCAGGGCTGATATATGCTAAGGGGTACCATGTCATGTGTTTGCAATCTATAAATTCTACATGTGTTATTTTATGCATGATATGAAAGTGTTCAAATTTTGCACAACCAGAGGTGATACTTGAGAGAACCCCACAAAAATCATCAAAAATTTGTTATTTGGATACATTGTCTTTATATTCCTATATTTACAGTTTATCTTACAGGTGAAATTGACAGGAGAACCAGCTACCCTAGGACCTGCCCTGATTCAAATCTTAAATTTTACTAGCCACAGAAAACAAATCAAAAGAAAAAAAGAAGAAAAAGGTAAAATCTAATAAATACCTGAACGTAATACACCCCTCGACTTTTTGCATAAAGCATTAAAAACGAGAAATCTAAATTCTGTTTCGTTCTCCATCTACAAAATAATTATTGCACAACCATAGTGAAGTGAGGAATGTTTTTGATAATGTTTCCATGTCATATATGCACTTGTTTATATTAGAAGCCTTTAGAATTGTTTCAGACATATTTTAATAGCCCCGATAGACTACATGGAGCTGGACAAAGCAATGGATTCTGGTGACAGTAATTTATGTAGGTGTAAAAATATTCATCATGAACTCGTACCTATTGAGTGATAACAAGAAATTATGAATAGACCAACGATTGATGGACAATATAAATCCGTAAGAAATTATGGATTGATGGACTGACTAACGACTGATGGATATTATTATAGATCCATAAGAAATTATGGATGGACCAACGACTGATGGATATTATAGATCCACAAGAAATTATGGATGGACAAACGATTGATGGGCAATATTCATCCACATTAAATACTTACTTAACTCGTTGTTTATCATCACCAAATGATTCTTTTAAATTGTTTAAATTGGGATAAAACCCTGCAGGTGGTGCTATCACTTCTATTAATCCAGACTTTATTTCTTCTGGGAATCTGTTCAAATATTTAAAAAAAAAAGAAGAAGAAATTCAATACTTGCAATCCCATCCAAAGTTTTATTTTTTTTGCTGGGCGGGGGGGGGGGGGGGGGGGGGGGGGCGTAATAGGGTTTAATGATCTTGTTCAGGGGCGGATCCAGGAATATTTGCAGGAGGGGGTTTGCCAGGTTTCTGTTACGGAAATCTGCCACCATCATCTCTAAATTACATAGGCATATATACAAATTGAGCTTTTAAAACAGAGAAATCATTTTTATACTGATGTAGGATCACTTTGTGATGTAATTTCATTGATGCAAGGCATTATTTTTTTTATGTAGATGAGCAGGGGGGGGGGGGGGCCCTGTTGTTTGGTTCAATTCTATTTCAATAGTTTGCTTGGGACCCTTGCAAATTCTTCTTTTGGGGAGACTAATCAGGTGTGTATTCAATAGCTACTTTTAATTTATATCGCACGTAATATATTGCTTTTTTTCTATTGAAACCTTATATAATTGGCTGAAATATATTTCAAACTTACTCTGATTTCAGTCTTTTGCCTTCTTCTTCAACATATTTTTCATCCCAAGGCTATAATAAAACATACGAATAATTAATCATAAGAAAGTAAATTCATTACTAGAAAAAAATAAATTGATTACATGGAAAAGTAAATTCATTACATGGTAAATTAATTTCTTTAAATTTCTTAGTATTTTAATCCCCAATCCATCTTTATTTTTTTGTGATTGAAAGCCAAATCAAGTCACATCATATTGTAATTATAGACCATTGAAATCAATAAGAATATTAGAATAATCTGAATCTTAATTAATTAAAACAGTAACAACAGGGAGTTTTTGAGATCCCCATTATAACATTTGGTAAAAATTATGTGTTCAATAAAATCATCAAGTATTAAAATACTTAACAATACTACATTCTGCACTAAATTTTTGCCGTGTGCTTGACCAATGGGTATTTTTCGGGTATTCCAGTATTTTCTAGTAAGACTGGGCGTCTATACTTTCCAAATACATGTATACCAAATTGGACATACTTTTATTGGAAATAACCATCCGATAAAGACTTTCGATGATCACTGGGATGGATGTATCACAAAAGATTTTGTAATCTCTTCTAGATTATAAATAACACAAATGATCTTGAAATATGTCTTTATAAATTATCTTTTTGTAGTCTGAGTTATCATGCACTGGTACATGTTATTTTGATGTCTTTTGTTGGGAAGTTACTTTACTATATTTTAATATTTTTTCTTTCTGATGATGAAAAACCTTCTTTCAACCACATATTATGCTTTCTATATAACCCCTCATAGCACATTGTATGGTGTATGCCCGTCTTCATTAACCCACTCGAGCAGAACAAATTGAAGCTGTTAAGCTATAACAGTACAAGCTTAATTATAGGAAACGACTGAAATTATATGGTAATTTTTGATTTAAACATACATTATGCAAGAGCTAAATCTGCCTATTTCAGGTCTTTCTTTAGGCCCGAAGTGTAATCTAAACTATTAATTAGACATTAATTAACTTATTCAGACCATAATCAACTCTTAATGCCATCACTAGCCTGCGTTATTAACTGGATTTGAATCCGATCTGCTGCTCAACGCTCTTTGATGAGATCAAAAGACAAAGATAGGCTGGCACTGCCAGGCAGGATACGCCCACATTTTCGAGAGATGGACAGAGAACAAGCAATACCGAAAGTGATTTTTCCTACATCTTTAAGTCCTGTATTTCATACTGTATTGGGAGCAGCCATTTAGTTGGTCAGTTCCAGTCTGATATTAATGAAACTCGAAACCGACAATGATTATGATGTGACGGTACACAACCTAGAAATGTGACTTTTCATCAAAATCGGATAAGAATTGTGACCTGTAGCGAGTCCACAACCATGATATACCATATTTTTACACTATTCGCGTACAAACGGCGACCATTTCGTCCGGCAATTTTGGTACGATTTTCACGAAATTAGAACTCAACCTTCCTCATCAAAATCGAATTAAAATTGTGACCTATACAGGGTCCACAACCATGATATATCATTTTTATAACAGTATTCGCGTACAAACGGCGGCCATTTTGTCTGTCAATTTTGGTCCGATTTTCCCGAAATTCAAACTCAACCTTCCTTACAGTGTAACGGTGATATAATCAAACGTTTTTTTAAATTGGATAATAATTGTGACCTCCAGAGGGACCACAAGCTAAAGAAAGGGGGATTTTGCGTATAACCAGGGGCCATAATTCAGGAAGTTACGATCCGATATGTGCAAATATTGAAAAGAACCAAGATCTTTGGGTTATAACGATGAATTTCAAGTTTCATCAAAATCGAATTAAAATTGTGACCTTTACAGGGTCCACAACCTTGATATACCATTTTTTAACAGTATTCGCGTACAAACGGCGGCCATTTTGTATGGCAATTTTGGTCTGATTTTCCCGAAATTCGAACTCAACCTTCCTTACGGTGTAACGGTAATATAATCAAACGGTTTTTTTAAATCGGATAATGATTGTGACCTCCAAGCTAAAAAAAAGGCAATTTTGAGTATAATCAGGGGCCATAATTCAGGAAGTTACGATCCGATATGCGCAAATATCGAAAGGAAGCAAGATCTTTGGGTTATAACCATGAATTTCAAATTTCATTAAAATCGAATCAAAATTGTGACCTCCACAGGGTCCACAACCTTGATATACCATTTTTTAACAGTATTCGCGTACAAACGGCGGCCATTTTGTATGGCAATTTTCGTCCGATTTTCCCGAAATTCGAACTCAACCTTCCTTAGGGTGTGACGGTAATATAATCAAACGGTTTTTTAAATCGAATAATAATTGTGACCTCCAAGCTAAAAAAAAGGCGATTTTGCGTACAATCAGGAGCCATAATTCAGGAAGTTACGATCCTATATGCGCAAATATCGAAAGGAAGCAAGATCTTTGGGTTATAACCATGAATTTCAAGTTTCATCAAAATCGAATCAAAATTGTGACCTCCACAGGGTCCACAACCTTGATATACCATTTTTTAACAGTATTCGCGTACAAACGGCGGCCATTTTGTATGGCAATTTTCGTCCGATTTTCCCGAAATTCGAACTCAACCTTCCTTAGGGTGTAACGGTGATATAATCAAACGGTTTTTTAAATCGAATAATAATTGTGACCTCCAGAGGGACCACAAGCTGAAAAGGGTGATTTTTCGGACAATCAGGGGCCATAATTCAGGAAATTACATTCCGATAGCCGCAAATATCGAAAGGAACCAAGATCTTTGGGTTACAAACATGCATGTCAAGTTTCATCAAAATCGGTTCAAAATTGTGACCTCTATAGGGTCCACAAGCTAAAAACGTGATTTTTCGTACAATCAGGGGCCATAATCCATGAAGTTTTGATCCGATACATGCCAATATCGAAAGCAGCCGAGATCTTTTGGGGATAAACCTATATTTCAAGTTTCGTCAAAATCGGATAAGAATTGTGACCTGTAGAGAGTCCACAAACAAATTGTGGACGGACGGACGGACGTCCGGACGGACGGACGGACGTCCGGACGGACAGGGGCGACGACATAATACGTCCACATGAAAATGTGGGCGTATAAAAATGGATAATCAAGACTATGTTTTATATTGTACAGACTTTGGTTATGATGATCAGGGCTATGCCTAAAAATCAATTGCTAATAATATTCAAGTTTGATCAATTTGACGGAAAATTTTTGAAATTTCACTTTACATTATCCACTTTTTAACTGCCAGCTCTTTATATCTAATCTCCCATAATGCCCCTTTAACTGTTGTTGCTTTGGGAAGTAAGTATTGTCCAATCCACAAACTTTATGGTAAAAACCTATTTCATTTACTGTACCTTCCTGCGTCAAAAGAAGGCTATGACTTACCTCTGCTATAAACACAACTATCAAACAATCTGTTTTCTCAGTTTGGTCCAAACCATCAACCAATGAATGCAAGGTTTTTGATAGATAGCTAATGCTACTTCGTTTTATCGTTGGTATTCCAAAAACAACAGAAACTATAAACAGACAGAGATAAAAATTACTTAATAAAGCTAGAAACTGGTTGATCCCAGTACTTATAATAAACTGAGTGCAATTTATAGAAATCTTTTAAAATCACAATGGTCCTAGATCCATTCACTTGATCTGATATGTATTGTGATTTGTTGTTTGTAGTGTCATTATATTGTGTACTGTCCGTAGGTCTGTCTTTTGTAATTCATTGCCTGTGGTGCGGTCTTCTTGTACTTACTATTAGTATAAGCTGAAGCAACTGGTTCTTTAAACATAAGCAAATGACAATGGCTCCTACCAAAGCTGTGATAACGGTGAAGCATAAAATTTCATTTGACGTCATGAAAATATGACATTAAAGGAGAATGCTATAGTCAAAGTTTAATTTTATCATTTACTTAGTTCATTGTGTAACACATTTCAGAATTATTTTTTCTTAAAAAAAAGTTTTAGTAACAAATAACGTTAAAAAACATTTTAGGATTGGATTTCCACAATTACCGAAACACCGGACAATTAATGAAACTAAATCATGTGACATGACGTCAGAGACGAAACTCGTCTAGCAGTCGATGTATATTTCAATATGGTATCGGCAGAAAGTGACAGCTTGTCAGACATGTTCTTCCCTATCAGTATGGGCCAATTAGAAATGCAAGGAGCAACGGAGACAATGATGGTTCGGAACATTCTACCATTTCTAGCGATGGCTAATGATAAATAAATAGGCACTAAAAACAGCATAGACACCTTGACTTATCACTATCAGTCCTTCGATTCTCGATACCTTTTTGCTTTATTTAGGCCCTACTGGTGTTCAAACTTCATTGGAAAAAATATATCAGATAAAAACTATTAATTATAGTATTATACACCCTATACTAGATACGAAAACGTTTCTAAAACGGGTCACATCATAGGACTATCATCGCATTCGGAGTAGGGGCTATCGCTGAAAAAAATTCTATCACTATGACTATATATATATCATCAGTATCACTATCACACTCATTTACCAAGTTACACTTGACAAACTTCTTACATGATCTAGGACTATCTATGATCGTAAGGGGGATATTAATTAACATTAGTATTTACGCAAGGCCTACACCTACTCTGTGTTGTTTACATTTCGTTGCTATGGTTAAATCAGTCATTTCTACTGCTAGATTTTGAAAGCATGTTTCGCCATAGAATGTACAGTTTTAGAAAGATAAAAGAGCTGTAATATCTCGTTCAACATAATAATATTAAAATTACACTGGTCACGTTTATGAGCAGGTTTACAACTCGAAATTCTCCAAACAAGAAAGATAGATATTGATATGATAAGTGTGTTTTGTTGACATAGTTTCATTGACATCGCTGTGTCTCGACCTTTCTACCTATTGTCACGCTTGGAAAGTTTTTTAAAAATGACACACGCTTCCTGATTTATTTTTGGGGCTATTAGTATATCCCCAAGCAACGCAATTGACTATGGTTATGCATCCAGTTAGTCAAATTGACGGCATGCAGTGCTCAGTTGCAATAGCCTTCTATGATTAAATTCACAGCGTCCCTTGTCTTGACGTCATTTACAGAAAAAATCAAAACGAGGCTGCAGATATGCATAAATGTCAATTCTATGTTTTTTGGTATATCTTTCCATTGTAAAAACATTCAGTGACTTTTAAAATTTCACAGGGCGAAAAATATTCTAATATTAAAATAGCATTATGCAAGAGCAAAATCTGATTTTTACAGGTCTTTCTTTAAGCCTGAGATGTTATCTAAATAATCAATTAGACATTAATTAACATATTCAGACCATAATAAACTCTTTATGTCAAGACTAGCCTTCGATGTTGGCAGATTAAAATCGTATATGCCGCTTAATGGCGGTTGATAATTAAATCAATCAGGTGGATAATCGAGACTATGCTGTTTATATTAATGATTTGAGTAATGATGACCGAGGCTATGAATATTTCAAAAGCTTTTTTCTCGGCTAATAGTGAATCAATTTGACTGAAATTTTCAGCAAATTATCTTTACACTATCTAGTTTTTAACTATTGTAGTGCGAACTGCCATCTCTTTATCTTATCTCCCATAATGTAACTTTAACGTTATTTTTCATATTAAAACAACTCTTTGTGTTAGTATTCCCCTTTTAAGATGCCATCTTGGATTCCAAGTAATTGTACATACTCCATGTATTTATATATGCGTCTCTTTTATATTATTGTGGTGTCGAAGTTAGTTGCCTCAACTGGGGTGTGGATAGATATGGCATAGATTTCAGTGAGATAAAACATACATATTAAACATAAATATTATACAACAAAACGTGCACATTATTGTTATATATAGTCTAATTCATAAGAAAAAAAAATTAAGGATACACACTAGATAAAAGTGATATTCAAATATATTTAACTTGCATAGGTTTTTAAAAAACAGATTTTTTGTGCAGTGACCCGTACAGTGAAAATTTTCCATACAGAAAGTTTGTCCTCGACACTGCGAATATGCACGTTTCAGTGGCTTTTCTCGAAGTGATTTCTGGATAGTTATGCAGTATGATAATATTCGTATGTGTCTATAAATTGCCATCGCACGTGAAATTCTCTATACATCTATCAACTATTACAGCCGTTAAAAAAATCTATATTGTTGATGATTCTGAATACAGTAATATTTAGTTTTTTCGTTATTACAATTAAAGCAGCTTGAGAAATTACGTTCATTTTATTTTATAAATTGCTTTATCATTAACTGTACTGTTTGGAGAGGCATCTTTTGGTTCAGTACATATAATATCTCTGAAACACTCGGGTTAGGCACGAACATGACACTAACAAAAGTTTCATTTTACTTTTACAAGATTCTTAATAGAATTTTTGAGTTACCCAACATGCATGTTTTCTAAATTCAATTTCCTGTTCCAGCTTTCTGTTCCGTAAAAAGGTATTCTTGATTATCCCGGGCTGTCGCTTAGACGTAGAATGGTCGGTAGACTGGTTAAGGGAGACCAATTTCAAAACAAGGGCACATAACCTATTTTTTACTCATAAGTGCCCAGATGTTATGGCTGACACTCTAACCATCTTTCAGGGTATTATTTTTATATGGTTAAATGTTCATAGGTTATTAAGTACAATATGACCGTTTATTTAGTGACTATAAATGTGCGAAACTGATTTTAGACTTGATATATATAAACATTGTGGTGTAATTAACGAGATATTTAGAGATATTTATTTATGGTGGGGCACACTAATAGGTGCCTGAAATTACAGAAGTACAGTTTTTCACAAGCATGAGACACTGGGGGGACCAAGGATCCCTGAACTTGGCCCGCCTCGTGAGGAGTTCCCACTTATTGGGTATCTGGTGGGGTTCTCTCCATGCTTTTATAAAACTGATCATAAAAAAGTTATCTGTAATAAGCCCTGAAGTTTCTAGCTTACGCAAGATTTGATACGAAAAAATCGTATCTGAAATTAAGTTTTGACCCAATATATTGAATTCAGAAACCCTTAAAACCTTCTTACAAGCTTCTTACAAGAAATATCCACAAGGCCAGGCATCACTATCTGGGCCATTCATAATTAAGTTTTTTGAAATAGAATCCATCAACCACCAAATCCATATACGACATATTACAAGCCAAATGATGATTAACTAAAATTTCACCATTTTGGATTTCATTTTGCCGGCTGCTTTGAATTACTACATGTACCATTAAGAATTCTCAAAACCGAAAACATAAGACACCACAAAATTCTGCAATTGTGGATAAAATTTTGCTGGCCATTTTTAATTTCTGTCTTCGTGGATTCAGATAAGTATTGAATCTGACGACATCAAAAACCATGTAAATGACATGTTACAAGTTATAACAAATTTCCAACAGAAAAAATATGATTAAATTAACATGTATAATGCTTTGGCCCCTACATGTACAACTAATTTTAGACAAACTAACCTTGATTTCGTTTTCCTTCAGATAATTTATATCTTGGTCGAGTAAACTCAGGATGTCCAGAGAGATGAGGTAAATAGGCTAAAATACCAGGCAGAAATAACCCATCCTGACTGGATAATCCCGTAAAATTGTTAAGGTACTGCTGGATATTAGGGACTCTCTGTACTGCAGAACTGTAAATGGAAGAACTACACAATTCACAGATGAAGCAGATTGAATGGTCCTGAAATTCAAACTCATATACTTCAAAATGATTGTACAGTGGACTACCGGTATATCAAATCCGACATCGTACGGGATCGTTACAATATGTTGGATCACGCAGAGTGTGGCAACACCCAGTTTTGTTGAAACCAGAAATATTATTATAATGTACCTTAGAATTACCAAAGCGTTATTCCCTTTAAAAAATGATAAAACTTTTCTGTAGATTCTACATTCAAAATTTTCTTACATTATTTTTTATTTCATTTATCATGCGTAGGCATTTTGAATAGGTCAAACTGGTCGTTAATATATTTTACTCGTCGTCTTCAGTAGATTGCACACATACAGAGTCTGGATTAACCAGAGATTTTTTGGCTTAAGTAATAAGAAAATAAATCAGGACGTGAAAATCATATCGGATGTCACAGAGTGCGGATGTGACAGAGTCCACTGTATATAACACTCTGAAAATGTTCACATTACATGTACATTGTTTCTATCTTGTAAAAATCATAAAACATGTACCGGTAAATTCGTCAGATTTCTCAAATGAAATGAAATGGGGTTTAACGTCCTACTCTTTTGCACCTAACCTGGGCTAATGGAAGACGGGCATACACCATACAGTGTGCTATGAGGGAAATTTTGCTCGGGGAGCGGCTCTACGGCCTATACTTATATTGAATTCCAACTGCCAAGGGATCTTTTACGTGCACTCCAACGGGACCTTGGTTTTTCGTCCCATCCAAATGACTAGCAGCTGTCCTTGTCAGGCCCTCCTTCTGCATCACTGACAAGGGGAAATCAACTTTCTCTACCAATAATGCAGGGATCAAAATTTCTCAAATGGAACTTTAGTCTGTTTTCAGTACAATTCTATTTGGGCTTATAATCAAATCAAGTTTTTGAACGTAGATTTTTTTTTGCATTTTTCATTTTACAAAAGATGATAATATTAATTAAAAAACACAGACTCCTAATAAGGTGAAATATAATGGAGTTTAACCAATTACTATAAAATGTGGGGTTTTCAGAAATACCAATCGCATCAAAATTACCCGTTAGAAGTGAGATTGCTGCCGACTTGGTCCACTAAATAGTTGAACGTAGATTCTTTTTTTGCATTTTTCATTTTACAAAAGATGATAATATTAATTAAAAAACACAGACTCCTAAAAAGGTGAAATATAATGGAGTTTAACCAATTACTATAAGATAGGCTGGCACTGCCAGGCAGGATACGCCCACATTTTCGAGAGATGGACAGAGAACAAGCAATACCGAAAGCGATTTTTTCTACATCTTTACGTCCTGTATTTCATACTGTATTGGGAGCAGCCATTTAGTTGGTCAGTTCCAGTCTGATATTAATGAAACTCGAAACCGACAATGATTATGGTGTGACGGTACACAACCTAGAAATGTGACTTTTCATCAAAATCGGATAAGAATTGTGACCTGTAGCGAGTCCACAACCATGATATACCATATTTTTACACTATTCGCGTATAAACGGCGACCATTTCGTCCGGCAATTTTGGTACGATTTTCACGAAATTAGAACTCAACCTTCCTCATCAAAATCGAATTAAAATTGTGACCTATACAGGGTCCACAACCATGATATATCATTTTTTTAACAGTATTCGCGTACAAACGGCGGCCATTTTGTCTGTCAATTTTGGTCCGATTTTCCTGAAATTCAAACTCAACCTTCCTTACAGTGCAACGGTGATATAATCAAACGTTTTTTTAAATTGGATAATAATTGTGACCTCCAGAGGGACCACAAGCTAAAGAAAGGGGGATTTTGCGTATAACCAGGGGCCATAATTCAGGAAGTTACGATCCGATATGCGCAAATATTGAAAAGAACCAAGATCTTTGGGTTATAACCATGAATTTCAAGTTTCATCAAAATCGAATTAAAATTGTGACCTTTACAGGGTCCACAACCTTGATATACCATTTTTTAACAGTATTCGTGTACAAACGGCAGCCATTTTGTATGACAATTTTGGTCTGATTTTCCCGAAATTCGAACTCAACCTTCCTTACGGTGTAACGGTAATATAATCAAACGTTTTTTTAAATCGGATAATAATTGTGACCTCCAAGCTAAAAAAAAAGGCGATTTTGCGTATAATCAGGGGCCATAATTCAGGAAGTTACGATCCGATATGCGCAAATATCGAAAGGAAGCAAGATCTTTGGGTTATAACCATGAATTTCAAATTTCATCAAAATCGAATCAAAATTGTGACCTCCACAGGGTCCACAACCTTGATATACCATTTTTTAACAGTATTCGCGTACAAACGGCGGCCATTTTGTATGGCAATTTTCGTCCGATTTTCCCGAAATTCGAACTCAACCTTCTTTAGGGTGTGACGGTAATATAATCAAACGGTTTTTTAAATCGAATAATAATTGTGACCTCCAAGCTAAAAAAAAGGCGATTTTGCGTATAATCAGGGGCCATAATTCAGGAAGTTACGATCCGATATGCGCAAATATCGAAAGGAAGCAAGATCTTTGGGTTATAACCATGAATTTCAAGTTTCATCAAAATCGAATCAAAATTGTGACCTCCACAGGGTCCACAACCTTAATATACCATTTTTTAACAGTATTCGCGTACAAACGGCGGCCATTTTGTATGGCAATTTTCGTCCGATTTTCCCGAAATTCGAACTCAACCTTCCTTAGGGTGTAACGGTGATATAATCAAACGGTTTTTTAAATCGAATAATAATTGTGACCTCCAGAGGGACCACAAGCTAAAAAGGGTGATTTTTCGGACAATCAGGGGCCATAATTCAGGAAATTACATTCCGTAAGCCGCAAATATCGAAAGGAACCAAGATCTTTGGGTTACAAACATGCATGTCAAGTTTCATCAAAATCGGTTCAAAATTGTGACCTCTATAGGGTCCACAAGCTAAAAACGTGATTTTTCGTACAATCAGGGGCCATAATCCATGAAGTTTTGATCCGATACATGCCAATATCGAAAGCAGCCGAGAACTTTTGGGGATAAACCTATATTTCAAGTTTCGTCAAAATCGGATAAGAATTGTGACCTGTAGAGAGTCCACAAACAAATTGTGGACGGACGGACGGACGGACGTCCGGACGGACGGACGGACGTCCGGACGGACAGGGGCGACGACATAATACGTCCACATGAAAATGTGGGCGTATAAAAATGTGGGGTTTTCAGAAATACCAATCGCATCAAAATTACCCGTTAGAAGTGAGATTGCTGCCGACTTGGTCCACTAAATAGTTGAACTGTTTACGTAAAATAAAAAGATCATTTTCTCGTTGTCTATTCAACGATTCGGCAAACTGAAGTCGATCTCGTAAATCAGCAAATCGTTTCTGCATTGCCTCTTCATATGGACTGGTTCCTGAAAAAATACATCCCATTTATTTAAGATCGTTAAAGTCCATTCGAATAATTTCAAGGTATAATGTATTATGACACAAAGTCCATCAAATGAAAGCCAAAAATCTATACGTGTGAGTGAGAGAGAGAGAGAGAGAGAGAGAGAGAGAGAGAGAGAGAGAGGACCTGCAGAAAACCAACAGGTTAAGACAGGTGACCCTTCTCCTTGCCGGGTGCATTCTTGGTATTGAAACCTCGCTTCTTGACAAACCTTATCACATAAAAGCACATGTAGTAAATGGACTTTAACAATGGTGAAGGAGGCAAAGATGCCATAGTAACAGCACAGATACAAGTATGAAGTTAGATAACCACACTTCAATGGGAGAGTATAAACATTAATTAAACAGGGCATTATCAAAAAATATACACGTATGCATCTGAGTTAGTGTGATTATCATATTACAAGTTGTAAAGGTGAAGATAAATATTAAGAGTGTGTAATAATTTAATAGTTTCACCATGAATATCATACAATATGTCATTGTGCTTGATAATAATTAAAGATACATGTACTTGTCGAAATGATGTGCTTAAACCCGTGATCGTTTCCCACAAAAATTGGGTTGTGTATTGTGATTATGTTTGATTGTATAATAAAATCGATCAAAATGATTTTTCAAACTGATCAAGGGACGTAGCTCATGAGTAGTTGTTACAAATTTATGAACTGTGTTTAATTTTCATGTCAATTGGAGGCTACATGTACATGTACATGTAACTTCAACCTCTATATCTCCACATTGGCATATAAAAAACTGCATCTTTTCCATTGGTGATTTTGTGCTTAACACGAATTAAAATATCCACCAACTGCATGGACATATACATGTAGCCCTTTTATCTTATAGGAAGTTTACTATTTAGACACATATAATTCAAATTAGTTTAAAATCGCCTGGGTTTCTTATGACAGACCTTATAACACATTCCCCCCCCACCCAATTTGCTTAAAGCAATAAAGATGTACTTACCATTATTACTGAAAACAGATAGCCATAACAGAGGCGTAAAACAGACTACTAGCGTTACAATTAACACATTCCTCAATCTAAACCTCATCCGCATTGATCCACCAAAACAATCCACACAACACTGAAAAATATAAGTGGAGAAAATCAGACAACATCTAAAAGATCATCGTATTCCTGAAGAAATGGCTTCAGAAATCCTTAGCCATTACTTTGAGCTGCAACTTCTGTTTTTGAGGTGGTGTGCCTATTTTTATGATCTAATCACATCTCTCCTGGGTTCCATTGTTAAAAGTTATGGTTGGATTCTATTCAGATTGTAGAAACTTTTGACTTAAATACGTCATATGACAGTCATGATCAGTTCCTTTGATTAAATATATTAAAAGATGGTAAAAATATTGCTCATCTGATGTGTGGTTCAAACGAATCTACATGTACATGATAATAAGCATTTTGAATAATCTCGTTTACCACACAGTTTTCTTACAACATTCTAATTATGTTAATAACTAACAATATAATGATTTTCATACATCATGAAGTAGTACTGTTGTAATAAATTATGTTAACATAATATTTAGAGATCTGGTTAATCCCAATCGATTTGTTACCCGGTAATGTATCTGTTGTTAATCCGACTGTTCACCAATCATAATTTGGGTCAGGAAATTGCGTGGGATTAGGTATAGTCAAATGAAACACTATGATGAGAAGTATGCAAAATCATGAACAAAATCAATTTATATCAGATGCATGCCACAGTCTGTCACATCACTGGTTTTGTACTGAATATCATTAAATGATATCTACTAAACAAAACACAGATATTACGATGCGCTTCACTTAAAAAAATAGATGGTGGTACGATAATGATTTCTGACAGATAATATTAAAATACAAAATATTTCATCATGTACATTGTAAAAGCAATATATTAGCATGTTGTTTTATAATTATATACTAAATAGATTTCAGGAGACAAGATAGCTCAGTCTGTAAGGTGCTGTCTGACTAACCAGGTGGTCCAGGGTATGATCTCAGTGTTGGTCATCTTCAAAAGAAGGCATGATCATGCTTTATCTCTGTACATTGTATCAAGCCCTTCACAATAGACCCTGCATATTTAGGCACTAATTTTGATTGGCTACTAACCAAGCTGGGTACCTATCAGATTCCTTGATCATCGTGAAAACCAGGTCTTGCACACTGCAGCTAAAATGTCTATCTGTGATAATTGCATTGCAAAGTTAAAGGATCGTTCAATGGCAAGGTTTCCTTAGAGGTTGGCATGTTTCATTTGCATGTTTGTGTCATAACCTCTGATTGGATGCTATTGTTCATGGCAGATACTGTAGATATAAATTTGGAAATTGCTGACCAATCTAGCAAAGTGCTAAATCTGCCCATTGCAGGTCTTTCTTATCTAAATTATTCATTAGACATTACAATTAACATATCCAGACCATGATCATCTCTCGATCGCATCGCTAGCTTGCGATCTTTGGTGGATTATGATCCGATTAACTGCATAACTTTCCTTCTCGATTTAATTAAATGGATAATCAAGACTATGCTTTTTATCATACCGACTTTGGCTATGATGAAATTCACTTGCTTAGTTTACGGTTCATAGTGGATCAATTTGACTAAAATTTCAGCAAATTGCAGTCTCATTATCTAGTTTTCAACCATTATAGTGAAAACTGACAATCCATTATCAAATCTCCCATAATGTGTCTTTAATGTCTGTTTGAATAATCTAACATTTAAGGCATAAAGAAAAACCTGAAACAGACAAACTTAGCTCTAGCATAATTCCAATACATGTGAGAAACATCAATCAATATTTATTTAAGAATAATGAAGCATAAACTGTTGAAATTCATAATATACATAATCAACAATTAGAATGAATAAATGATGATTAATGAGTATAAAAGAATATGGTTTCTTTTTGCCATAGATCTATAAACAAAGGCTATTGTGTTAATGTAAAAAATGTGGAGCATGCAGAATGCAGTTGTTAAAGTTAAATACATGTAGCTGACAGTTCCTTTTTTCAAAACAATTTAAAATGTTAACCAGAAAATATATTATAACATTAACAATTTACATACATAAATCTATATAATCACACATGAAAAGTATAATAAAAATTAGCCTACATAAAATGAATAAATATGGTATAATATTTTCCCCCTTGTTCTTTGAGTATTTATCCACATGTACAGATATACCCAGTTACTGAGACTGCCTACTCTTCAATCATTTTATACATATTTCAAACAGGTATATATATATATGACAGATAACTCAAAATGTGTGACCATAAAGTGTAAAAATACATTTACCTATATATCAACTTTATCAGTTTGAATATTAGGCCAAATAAAACATTAAGTTTGGTTCCTGCTTCGCAACACGCTATCAAACGTTATTTGAAGAATTTGGAATTTTACCTAGGCAGTGAACAGCTACATGTGTAATTTTGTGGTTGTGTTTTTATGTAAATAAACAATTATATCTACATGTACATGTATATTATGGATATCATTGAGTAATAAATGTAATTTTACACAATAACAAAAGGCTGATAAATATCTCCTCTATATAATATAGCAGCCAGTATTGATGAATAAATAGAGTGACATTTACGGAAATACAAATTGTTTTCAGGTTTTCATGTTATGAGATTATGTAAGTTTAAGCAGAGTATATCATATAAGAAATTATTAGGGTTTCACACTGCGTAGCTTGTGTGAAACACTATTGTTTTTGTTAAAATTCTTCTTATTATTATTCTTATTTTTTTTTTTCCAATTTGCTTATATCTCAGGAACTACTTGTCGGATCGATGCAATGTCTTGAGTTTTACTCCGAAAGTGGGTGTGACTTAGAGATTAAAGCTATTTCCGGCATTCTGCGACAATGCGAAATGTCCGAAATCACCGAAGTTGTCGTTTTTTGAAATATTGCCGTAATATTAACAACAATTGTTGGATTTTATCGTTTGATAGTTTTTGACATAGCCAGAGACATGGCACATAGCTACGGGTCTTTAGACTTTTAAATTTCGCCGAATCTTCGGAAAAATAAGGCGCCAAATTTTGAAAATTTAAATTTTGACAAAAAATCTTTTTATTAATGAATATTTTTTAATGACCTTTTACCAAGGGTTAAAGGGTCGTCTGATTTGGGCAAAAATGTGAACATTTTTTTTCTGGATAATTTTCCTTGGTCGCTATTGACTAATTCAGTTTATCGGTTCTATATAAATTTTTTATTGTCCGATTTGTATAAAACAAAGTTTATATGCTCCATGGTCCAAAATGTCATTTTTTTTGTTACCGGCAAAGTTTCCTGTCGGCACCGTAAGTGACGTAAATTTAGCAAAAACTACAATTTTAACAGTTCGGTACCACTTTTTGAAAGCAAAAATTATTTTTTTCAAATCTAATGTGACCGAAAAGATGTGCCATATAAAGGCGCACAAAACATCGCGCTCAGTTTTTTTAATTTCGATTTCGTTTTCGGGCAAATTGGATTAAAGGGTGAAAAAAGGTGTCAAAATAAGCTATTTACAACCCATCCAGCGTCTTCATATTAAAAAATATATCTCCGTAGCATTCATAATCTCGTAGCAATAAACCATACTAAGAGAATGTATGTGAAAATTAATTTGTAATATGCGCAGTTGCCGAGAAAAAGTCAATTTTGCATGAGTCACTTTTCACGTTATTTTGGCTGTATAAGAATCAATTATTATGTGATTTTCAATTTTCTTTCACCATTGGATGCCTAATGCCATAGTGGACAAGGTCAAACCATTCTACCTCATACGCTGCCACCGGAAATGACGTCATTTGCTAAAAACTTAATTTTTAGCATTAAAAAACAATATTTTATTCAAATGGGTCGTACCTGTTATTGTTTTCAAATTATGATATTTGATTCTATTCATCAAATAGAATGAACCCATGCGATCATACAGATATCACAAAACGGTTTCTAACTTGTACGGTTGCAGAGAAATGGGCGATTTTCCACAAGTCACTTTTCGAGGATTTTGGTTTATAAAAGTGTCAGTTGTTATTCGATTTTCATAAAATTTTCACCATATGATATCTTACGTCATTTATAATTTCATAGAACTAATTTAACATTTTCAGTATCACCGGAAGTAATTATATTTTGGCAAAAACTGTATTTTTAGCCTTCAAAACAGATATTTTTTTCAAATGAGTCTGATTTGTAATATATTTAAAATTATGATATTTAGTTCGCATCAAGTAATAAAATGAACCCATGCGATCATTCAGATACCACAAAATGGTTTCTCACTTGTATGTTTGCAGAGAAATAGACGATTTCTTACAAGTCACTTTTCAAGGTTTGGGGTCTATAAAAGTGTCAATTCTTATTCGATTTACATAAAATTTTCACCATGTGATTATTATTTCAGTGTCTTCATATATTAAAATATGTCTTCGATACTTTCATAAACTTGTAGCAATAATCCATACAAAGAGAATGTATGTGAAATTTAGTTTGTAATATAAGCAGTTGCCGAGAAATGGGCAATTTTGCATGAGTCACTTTTCACGTTATTTTGGCTGTAAAAGAATCAATTATTATTTGATTTTCAATTTTCTTTCACTCTCCGTTGCCTATTTCCACAGTCGACTATTCTAAACCATTTTAACACTTTTACTGTTACCGGAAGTGACGTCATTTAGGCAATAACTGAATTTTTAGCCTTTAAAAATACACTTTTTATTCAAATGAGTATTTTTTGTATTATTTTTAGAATTATTTATGAAATTTGGTTCCCATCAACAAATAGAATGAACCCATGCGATCATATAGATACCACAAAATGGTTTCTAACTTGTACGGTTGCAGAGAAATGGACGATTTTCCACAAGTCACCTTTTACTTTATTTTGGCTCTAAAAGAATCAGTTATTATTCGATTTTCATAAAATTTTCACCATATGATGTCTTATGCGATTTACGATTTTATAGAACTAATTTAGCTGTTTTAGTATCACCGGAAGTGATGTCATTTTGTCAAAAACTGAATTTTTAGCCTGAAAAACAGATATTTTATTCAAATGAGTCTGAATTGTAATGTTTTCAAAATTATGATATTTGATTCCATTCAACAAATAGATTGAATCCATACGATCATACAGACACCACAAAATGGTTTCTAACTTGTGCGGTTGCAGAGAAATAGTTGATTGTCTACAAGTCACTTTTCAAGGTTTTTGGTCTATAAAAGTGGAAATTATTATTCTATTTACATAAAAAATTTTCACTATATGATGTCATATGTCATTTCGGATTTCATAAAACTAATTGAACATTTTCATTATCACCGGAAGTAATGTAAGTTTGCCAGGATCACTTACAAGTAACAAATGTATAAAGTAAATTGATAGTTACTGGATTTGGTTGATTCTGTGTCCAATTTATTTGATGTGTGCATTGCTTATGGGGAAACCTGTTTAATGGTTTCACTGGTACCGGAAGTGACATATGTTTAAGGGTAACGTGGCACCGGACGTGACATGTTAAAGGGTAATGTGGCACCAGTGAAACCCGTCATTCCTGCATGCAGGTCTAGTTTATCATTGAAATTATGCATGAAAAGGGTATTATATCCATTTCTTCATCCATTTTGAAATGAATCGATCAGAGTCCAGAATTGGGTCACCAGGGTGGTTGCCAGCTCATAGAAATAGGGCCAATAAGATTCTTTTCACTTTTACACTGCCTTACACAGCACCATACTAAACTTAGCCTGCCTACCTACAGCTAGCTCCACTTGATCAAAGACACTAAGCTACATACATGTAGTTAACCAAAATGTTAAGTCCTAAATCGACAACACTATAAAGTTTACTTCACAAATTTTATTTCTAAATTAAAAGTGTTTATTGTGCTTCCATTTAAATAAAACTGAAAAAGTTTACTCAGTCTTTGTGTGTATGACAGATGTGAGGCGGAGTAGAACAGGGGCCTATTTCACGAAATTTTAACTAAGATAAGATCCCAATTTTAGTAATTTGATTGGATAATATTAGATGATTTTAGTGCTTAGCCAATCAAAATTGAAGTATCTACTAAAATTGGATTTTATCTTAAGTTAAAATTTTGTGAAACAGGGCCCTGCATTACAAAACATTATACTAATTTTTGGATATGGCGGTCATACAGGGTAGAGATCTATTCTCTAAGTATGAAGTACTGGTACATGTAGATAGATCACTGTGCAAAATAGCAAATGTCGAATCGATAAACATTGCAAAATAATACCCCTCTAAATGCGAAACAGCAAGTGTTTATCTCCTAAGTGTTAATTATATTTTTTTTGTGAAGAAAATCTATAATTCATGCTCATGTATATTAAAAGGGCATTATGGGAGATTAGATAAAGAGTTGACAGTTATCCCCTATAATACATGTGGTTAAAAAATAGATTACTTAAATAGAATATATACTAAAAATTTCAGTCAAATTGGTCCACTCTGAAACGAGATATTAGCTTTTGAATTTTAGGCTTGCCTCAATCCTTATTACTTAAGTCATTACAATAAAATAAAGTCTTGATAATCCAGTTTTACATTTAATCATTCTTCACAAAATGTATTCCAATCAGCTAAATATTCCAGGCTAGCGATAGCATGTTATACATGATGTGACATGTAAGACTAATTTTTAGTGTTGTTGGCTGACATCAAGGAAATTAAAACGTCTGACAAGGGTGAAATCATGGGTTAATCACATAGATTAAGTATATCAGGATTGGATTGATCAATTGTCCGACAAAGGATAAAGTCAGCCAATCAAGGTAGATTAAGTAGTTAATCAAAGTAGGTGTATAGAAATGAAATGAAATGGGGTTAAACGCCCTACTCTTTTGCACCTAACCTGGGCTAATGGAAGACGGCCATACAGTGTGCTATGAGGGAAATTTTGTCTGGGCAGCGCCGCTACAGCCTACTCTTTTATCGAATTCCATCTGCCAATGGATCTTTCACGTACACTCCAATGTGTACACGTGACCTCGGTTTATCGTCCCATCCAAACGACTAGGCAGCTGTCCTTGTCAGGCCCTCCTTCTACATCACTGACAAGGGGAAATTTTGCCCAGGCATCAGCACTATGGCCTACTCTTATACCAAATTCCAACTGCCAAGGGATATTTTACGTGCAAGTGAATGTATATGTTTTATGATAAATAATGAGCTATCAAAGACAACATTGTCTTATGAATTCACCTCTGGCTTTTCACCCATTGCTACATGTAGGTACCGAGACAGCCAACTCATCATGTGACACAAACATTACCGCTTTTGATTGATTTTTCATAGCAGGAGTATTGAGAAGGATTTGAAAGAAAATTATGATAAATTAAGTAGTTTGCATGTTTCAAATATTTCATCAATTCACCAAGTTTGTTCACGGGAATGTATCCGATACTTATACATTGCTTTACAGAGCAAAAGGTCACAGGTAAAATTTCCACTGGGCTTCTCTAGTCTTTATCACTTATCATGCAATGAAACAATTTGGTGTGCACATTAAATAACCCTTGACAGTTGAAAAATGATAAAGTATAGGCTGAAATTGCACTGCCCGGGCAACATTTTCCTCATAGCAGACTGCATGGCAAAGGCCTCATATTCATTAGGTTGTGTTGAATTGAAACTAAGTTTCTTGTCACTTCCTTCGAGACAATCCAAGGCAGGTGAGAGGCAGACAACAGAGCACACTTTACAACACAAATATGTAAAGACCAGCAACAAACCACCATTTTCATTCTTATTCTACCCCGAAATGAGGTTAATTCACATTCCCCTACATGGCAAATTGATTGAATGAATGAAATAATGAAGTAAAATACAAAAGTTGTCTGTAATACTTTCAAAAACTTGAATGCCATCACCAGATAACTGTTGGTGATGGCATGTATATATTAATTAAGAAAAGAACTAAATTCACTTTTTGATTCAACAAACAATTGGCAAACAATATTCAACACCAAATGTTTACATGTACTTGGTGCAATACTGTATATCAGCAACTATTTTGCTGACTTCAATAAAATCCTCCTACAAATGTAGTATTGCACAAAGTCAGTATAGAGGAACTGGTTCAAAGTTTCAATAAAATCTGACCATAATTTTACTTTCACTGATATAATTTGACTAAAATTGTTAAATGTAGAAAAAAAACCTCTGATTTGAGAACTGTTAGGAAGGTCTGTTCCATTGATTTATTTTATTTTAATAAAATATATTTGTATTTCTTATAAATTATCTACAATGCATTACAAATTATAAAATATTTGGCTATTTTAATTCTATTTCTAGAATGCAAACTTACAACACAGACATAATATGTCACTTTGACTGACATAAATTTTATTCAGAACAGAACTTAGTATTGGTATCACTATTATTTTGTGCATTATAGTTGTCTGTCAAACTTATTGAATGATTTAAACTTTTTTAAAGCCATTTTATTTGAATGTCTGCAATGACACTGATAAACAATGACGTATGATCAATAATATTAGTGATAAATCGACAAGAAAGGATATCTGACATCAGCTCATAGCGCATGCATAATGACCTTACCTATATGATTGCTTGTTTCTGATTGGGAACTTTAACCATCGATGGACCAATCAAATATTGTATTCGTAAAATAAATTCAATAGGTACAGTATGAAAAAACATGGTCACTGTTCACCGAGCAAAAGGCGAGCTGAGAATTTCCCTTGTGAAATCCCTTTTTTTTTTTTTCGATTTATTTTAATAGTTTTTCTAGTGGAAATACATCAAATGGGGCAAAATGGCTATGAACGAATCAAATTTATGTAAATTGCAGCTATCATCCAACGAAATCGACTGTTATATCGCTCTGTATTAAAGGGACTATCCTGATTTAAATAGAGGCTCAAAAATAAAAGTCTGAGTGCATATGAAAAAATGGAGTATGTGCCCGGTCTCAAAATTTCAGCTCAAAATATGGAGTCATTTGGACGTGAACGTCAAAACTGTTTATCGGACATGTAACCCTTTTAAGATTTTGGGTCAATTTTTTCGTTCGGTTACTACATGTACGTGATAATCGATTCCCTTTCATTTTGAGGTCTATACAGTGCATGACCCGCGTGCTGTACTTGATAACGAAAGGTAATTTTCACCTACACATTATTTTTATAAAATAAATGTCTTGGTTTTATACAGACATCGCATAATACAGCTTTGGACATAGGCTTATATTTCCAGATTAAGAATGAGAGGTTTAAGTTGTTTGAAAAAGTATCACATATATTGAGTTAATTATGTGCTCCGCCCAAAGGTAGAGGAATTTATTAACACAAAATTAGGCAGTTTTATTCTTCAAAATATTATCGGGATTGGCCCTTTAAGCACAGCAATAGACTGCACATGTAATTTAGTTTCGCCGCTAAATATTGATAAACGAATCATTATGAGGTAAATTATTTTAAAAATAATTGTTAAAAATTATGAAAACATTCAAATAAAACTTCCAAAATCTTTTCTGTTGAAAAGCAATGCGTCGAAAATAGACCCCCTTGATCCTAAGCATGCAGATTGCGTGCGACAAGAAACATAAGTTCCAATCCAACACCGGCTTAGCCTGGCTGATGCAGAAAAGAAAGAGGTTAATCCTGATATTAGTTGGTTTCATTACTAAACCTGAACTGCGAATCAGATAATTCGAAACTAAGTTTGTCACAATCATTGAGATGGCGATTGAGGACATACAAAAATATCATATCAAAAGACAGCTCCTTAGTTATTCCTTCAATCTAATCTATTGTTAATTAAAAGTAGTAACAAGCAATTAATTAACCCCCAAAACGTGATTGTTTCTAAAATAAACATTTGATTATTTTTTTTTTAAACAAAACAATTTGTATTACATGTATTTCAAGTACTACTTTCATGTAAATTTACATACAGGTTTAACAGATGTTTGTTGATTGTATATCGAAAGTAGAAACAAGCCATTACATGTACATACATACAGTGTATATGTGACTAACCTTAAAAACGTGATATTTCCAATATAAACATTTGTAGAAAATCTAGCATCTCGTCATAAATGCAGATTAGTCAGCAAGTGCAGAGCACTAAATTATATGTTTTGTTGATAAAACTCAAAGTTGGAAAATATGCAGATTCGACGGTTCGTAAGAACTGTGACGAATTTTGATATCTACATGTAGGAAGTCCACAACCTTACATATTCCTGAAGCAATGGCCTGAGAAATCCCTCTCTGGCCATTGCTGGATTGGCTTCTGATACATGTACTTGAACTTTTGAGGGAGTGTGTCTATTCTTCCCGTTAAATCTATCACTTGAGTACAGCAACTTGACCATACTCCTCGCAGTGTTCCGAATGATTAGAGCAAATCCCACGACTCACTGCTGAAAAAAGGGAAAATTCTTGCACTAAATTATGACTGGCAGGTTGTTATCGATTTGTACCCGAGCGTTGGGGTGACTGGCTCTCATGCAAACTGGACGTCCAGGTTCGTACGCAGGATGTCAGGTTTTTCACATGAACTGAAGTAAAAGAGAACACTTTCAAGTTTCAAAACTTTATTTCATAAATTACCAAGATTCAATGACCAATACGTGCATTTGAGTGGTTCGTCTTCTTCTCTCCAATGGTAAACCAGCTGAAATAAAAAGGTCTTTGCACCAAGCCCTTCAACTATGTTCCTGCACAGAACCAAAACATAACGTCGGCTTATGTCAACTCTCGTAACTTCCGAATGAAAATCACAAGGATCAACTTATTGGAAGTCAGCACAAGCCAACAGTGAGGCTGATGTCCCCCACCGAAATCCCAAAATAAATAGATGACACATATTAATCAATCGCACATTTATTTTTTTCAAACGTATCAAGCAATCAAACTGTACACGAAGTGTCATCCAAAAGTGTTTTATAAAGAAAAATGCTCAAACCGAAAATGTACCCTAGTTAGGGGGACCCTAAAGGCAGACAAAAGGGCCCCCACGCTTGACAAAAGGGCCCCTCTGTCCGAGTCAATCGTTTCTATACACTGTTACTGTCAAATCCATTACTGAATGAGAATGCAGTCATTGTATTGGCATAAAAATCATCAATCAAGATGAACCTAAGTTATCTTGTCCCAAAGTATCAACCAATCAAATTGCTTATCTCTGCCTACCCTACGCAGAAAATGTTCATCTTCGAACTCCATCAAGGCATTGACCTAATAAGCATACACACCAATTTTGAACATTTTAACTCAATTAGAAGGAGAGTTATTGTGTTCCAAAGTCTCGGCAAATCAAATTGCTTATCGCTCTGCTTACCCTGAGCAGAAAATGCTCATTATCGATCTTAGTCAAGGCATTATACTGTAATGAAACTATACACCAAGTACCATCACTCTCACTTAATTAGAACTAAAGTTATCGTGTCCCAAAGCATCAACCAATCAAATTGCTTATCTCTGCTTACCCTAAGCGGAAAATGCTCATCTTCGAACTCCATCAAGGCATTAACCTAATAAGCATATACACCAAGTTTGAAAATCTTAACTCAATTAGAAGGAGAGTTATTCTGTTCCAAAGTCTCGACCAATCAAATTGCGTATCGCTCTGCTTACCCTGAGCAGAAAATGCTCATTATCGAACTTAGTCAAAGTATTACTGTAATGAAACTATACATCAAGTTTCATTACTCTCACTTAATTAGAACTAAAGTTATCGTGTCCCAAAGCATCAACCAATCAAATTGCTTATCTCTGCTTACCCTTAGCGGAAAATGCTCATCTTCGAACTCCATCAAAGCATTGACCTAATAAGCATATACACCAAGTTTGAACATTTTAACTCAATTAGAAGGAGAGTTATTGTGTTCCAAAGTCTCGACCAATCAAATTGCGTATCGCTCTGCTTACCCTGAGCAGAAAATGCTCATTATCGAACTTAGTCAAGGTATTGATGTAATGAAACTATACACCAAGTTTCATCACTCTCACTTAATTAGAACTAAAGTTATCATGTCCCAAAGCATCAACCAATCAAATTGCTTATCTCTGCTTACCCTAAGCGGTAAATGCTTATCTTCGAACTCCATCAAGGCATTGACCTAATAAACACATACACCAAGTTTGAACATTCTAGTTCAATTAGGAAGAGAGTTATTGTGTCCCAAAAAGTGTGACGGACAGACCGACAGACAGACAGACGGACGAACCCAGGGGGACAAAAATTATATAACAGGACGGGCTGTTATCGATATGCACTCGAGCATCGGGGATGACTGGCACTCATGCAAACCGGAAGTCCAGGTTAGTATGCAGGATGTCAGGTTTCTCACGTGAACTGAAGTAAAAGAGAGTGACTAGAACACTTTTATTAGGTTTCAAAACTTTATTTCATAAATTACAAAGATTCAATCACCGAACGCGTGTGAGTAGTGGGATTAGCTCTCATCAAACGGAACACTGCAAGGAGTATGACAACCTTATGACATACAATACACTTTAACACTATTTGCCTACGAGGAGAAGTCGTTTTGTCTAGTAGTTTCACACCGATTTTTACGCAATCAGAACTGTGGAGAGAGCACAAGCTAAAAACATGATTTTTCGTACAATCAGGGGTCATAAACCAACATGGGAGAAAGAATTACCTATATTTCAAGTTTCGTCCAGATTCTTGACCAATGTCTGCCCGGACAGACAGGGGTGACGACAATACATGTATACGTCCACATGACAACAACATACGACCACATTTTCATGTGGAGGTATATAAATGAGCAATAATACAATAGTATATATATTTGTCCAACATATCTTCATTCATTTTACATTGCCAAATTCAGAAATAAACATTAGTGTATACCAGTAAATATTATGGTCTAGACTAGGAGTGGCTAATCGGTTACATATCTTGCATCAATTTGTTCAAAGACAAATTTAGATGCACCATGTAACTATTGTACATGTAACTCCAGTTTACATGGACTTTATGTTCAAGTATATTTATACGTTAAAGGAGTATTGAACAACATTTTTTTTAACTGAAACAGATTAATGTGAAAGTTTAACAGGATGTGTACAAAATAATAAAATTGCCAAAAATAAGGAGTTACTGTCTTAATTCATTACTATTACAGGTATGCAATGTGCCATGTCTCGCACATGTGCTGAAGGTCAATGGTCTAGTTTACTAACATATACATGTATGCTAACCATTCAAGAGGAACTGCTAATCAATTTTCAGATTCATTAGCACTTTTTTAAAAAAAAAAAACCCATCAAAATAAGTGCTAATCAATTATTTTTTCATATCATATTCCCTGCTAATTGTAATATACAACTTCCTGTCATCAACCAGTACATGCACCCCTCTTACATGTAAGTACACATATATTATATTGGAACAAAATACAATTTAGAACTGATTGTTTCTTTCTATCTCACTAACACACCTTTTAGGTAACCCAATGATAGCTGAATATATATGTAGGATGAAGGAGACCTGATGTTATACTCCATAAATAACATGATAACACCCCCCCCCCCCCCCCCCCCCGGAGTTTACATGTATTCCGAATCGTCAAAACACCTCTGTCGATTAAAAAAAAGAAGTCAAACTATGCCATTGGGTCTTTTTCTGCATTATTATTTTGAAATTTAACTTTGCTGAAGTTGAGGAGACTGAAATTTAATGCCTTTTCTAGATTTTAAAAACCTGTAAATGTCACACTTACATGTCTGCATAGGTAGTGTATGTTTCATACATTTACATAAAATACATTTGATAGTGTTGTAACTTATAATTTGTAGCCTTCAACAATCTGACAATCAGCCTTCCATTTATTACATTTAACGTCATTTACGCCCTCGTAATCTCACTAGTTGACAGATCCTACGCGAACACCTTAAACCATTAGGCCCCCAAACCCCCTAAAGACCAGCTACATTTACAATTGTAATTGAGAGATGGTTATTTTGTTGATGGTAGAAACGTGTCCCCCTTTAACTGTCAAGGGTCCTTTTTGTAAATACAGTACAACCTGTATGAGCAGCCACTCCTATTCAGCGACATCTCCTTGTAAGCGGTTCACGATAAAGTCGAGTTTTGACACGATCATCTAGTATCTCTTGTCCATTGCCACTTTGTTGTTAAACAGACGTTTTAGCACCTCCTCTAATATTACATATGTTCAGAGTTAAGCCCCCTGTAAATCGTGACAAGATCAGTGATGTTTTTTTGTTCATGTGCTTTTTTGCTAAAATAAAATTAATTCATCGATTTTCTTCACAAAAATGGATAAATATTGGAAATTCATCACAATGATAGACAGTAGTATCTAAGGTTGGTACAAAATGACAAGTTTACAGAAGTCATGTCCCAGATTTGAGTAAAGAATTTTCGTTCAAATGCATCCAAGCATAATACTTAATTGATGTCAGAACAAAAATGATGTCCCAGATTTGAGTAAAGAATTTTCATTCATATTTCAAATGCATCCAAGCATAATACTTAATTGATGTCAGCACAAAAAACACTGAGATTTTATTAAGAGGCCACTCCCATTAAGCGGTCAGTCGGGGACTCAGGAACATTACCTTAATACAGATTCTACTGTACATGTATACATCTATATTATTGTTATAGTATTTTACAATTTTTCCCACCATTGTTAAGTCGAAGTATTATGATGAATGATTTTCAACTCCATGGCAATCTTGTATCAAGTTTTATTGTGGTTACTCTGCCAATGTATGTATGTCAAAATAATTAAACTTGTTGTGAAATGCAAGACAAGCTTTGTCCTTGTTTCCAGTCTTTACAAATGTATTTCAATACTGATAAGTATTAGACAATAAATCTAGTCTTTCTCTTTAGACTAAAAATATACACATGTAATAGAAGATGTTGATTGATTCGACCATCAGAAAAAATATACACATTTTAATAGACCAGAATGCCTACAAGGTTGGGCGGAACTAGCAGTGATTTCTACAGGGTCCACAACCTATTTAAGACTATTTGCGTACAAGGAGTTGCCATCTTGTCCGGCAGTTTGTCAGATTTTTATGAAATTCCAATTCAACCTTCATAGGAGTGTACTGTAATAAAACAATTTTCAAAATTGAATACAAATTGTAGCTATAATTGCGATTTTTTTCGAACCACCTGGGACCATAATCCAGAAAGATATGTTCAGATTATCGAAAAGAACCAAGATCTTTGTGGTATAGACATAAACTGAGAATTTCATCAAAATTCCAGAGGGTCCACAACTTTGATATACCATATCAATAATACCCTACAACCATTTATAACTTTGCTCGAAAAAAAAGTAATTTGAATGAAACTTTCAATATATTCATTTTGAATTTTATTATGAATTACATGAATGAAGTATCACAATGAGAAATGTCAACCATTATGCCTCTTTATAATAATACCCTATCAGGGCTCACACTGTCGGTCGCCAAAGTCGCAATTTGCGATAAAAATATGAAAGTGGCGATTAAAGTTTGATTTTTGCGATAATTTTTGCGATAAAGTTTTACGGTACTGGCGATTCTTTTTGAGAACTGGCGGGAAAATTTTTTTTAAAATCCTAATCGTATTTATCCTGTATTAACCATTATTGAGTGTCAATCACGTGGCTAAACACAATAATAAATTAATCAACTGGCTGATAATACGGATTGCGTCGACGAGTAATACTAATCAATTGTCTCGGATTAATGATTAGTTGATTGATAATTGCCAATGATGTATATTAAACCTATTTCAAGTCACTATTTAATCGTAATGATTAAATTAAGCGGTGATTATTTGATGTTTCGTTTCGTCTTAAAACGAAGAATGGTAAAATATGTAACCAAAATGTCCGACAGTTCTATCGAAAAGAAGTAAATATTGTGATAGTTCAATTCCGTTTACTGTGGCATCATATACGGCATGTAGAACATATCATTATTTCAAATTATCGTATCATCACTGGTCGAAAACGTATGAACTAGGCTACTTGAATATTGGCGATTCTTGAGCGAGAAAGCGGTTCGCCATTTGTATCATATTACCGTCGCTAAAATGGTCTAAAGGTGAACGACGGGTATAATTGTAAGCATTTCTTACAAATATAATTGAATTACATATCATTCTATCAGAGATTCAGATACCGTTACGGTACCTGAAAATAGCAATAGGTCTATTGTACACGCAATCCTTGGACGAGATTTGACGTGTAAATACTGAATATATAGCGCAATACGACGATGTTCAAAGAGACTAAAGTTACCAAAAATAAAATCCGATCTTAGTAAACCAAAACTGTGCTAAATGTATTATGCAAAGACAGATTTGTTAAAAGTTGTTGTATATTGTATATATCGGTAATTGTTTTATAATAAGACTACTGAGACATAAAATTGTTAGATATTGTATAATTTTTTTATCACATATTTTTGGCGGATAAAATAATCAAGTTGGCGGAAAAAATATATGAACATTTCTTTACATAAAAAATATCATCCATATTGGCGGAAAAAAATTGAAAGCCAGTGTGAGCACTGTACCCTATTCTTAATGCCTTTCAAATTGTACAGTATCCTCGACTTTTCGACATACAGTATATTGAATTTAAATCATTGAGCAATATAAACAGCATTATCATCTAGTATTCAATGCCAATTACAGCCAATGGTATGAATCAGTTTCTTGTCATTAAATATAGTTCAATAAATCAATATATCACAGCCTATCTTACTGACAATAATCTTCCGGCAATTAAAAATACTGCAAAAATCCAATATATTGTTTAACCTGAGATTATTGGCATATCGCCAATTATTTCTGCAACAATATTCTCAGAAAGATCATTGTATTTTATTGAAGAATTGAGTATATCAGACTGGTCATACTTGAACAATGCATAAGAAGTGTGTTTAATCGAGCTGGACAATAATTTCAATAAATTAATACATCACAATGTATTTTACTGATACATGTTATGTAATCTAATATATTGTTTGATGCAAGGAAAGGTATCCCCCTTTTCCAAACAATATTTTCTGAAATCTCATTGTATTCTATTGAAACATACATGTACTGTTGTGTAAGCTTGAACCTTAAAATGATTCAAATTTTCCTGCTTCTCATAGAATTCTATTAGAGGTTTGAAGTTTGAAGCCCTGATAATATTGCAATTTTATAATAATAATGGAAATTTTAAATAAATGTATATCATCCAGCCAGCCCTACTTAATCCTATGCAGAAAATTTAGTAAACTTAATCAATGCTATCAACTAATAAACAGATGTTAAAAATATTGATATTATAAAGATACATTAGAGTTGGCAGGTCTCACTAAATAATAGTTAAATACAAGATAATTTAGTGATTAAATTTTGGGCCTATCCTTGATCATCGTTACTAAAGTCGGTACGACAAAAAACATAGTCTTGGTTGTCCATTTCTTGATTCAATCATGAATGAGCACTAGCAGCAGATTGGATCCAGTAAATATCACAGGCTAGCCATGCCGTTGAGAGTTCATTAAGGCCTGGATAAGCTAATTAATGTCTAATTTATAAATTAGATAACATTACAGGTCTAGAAAAAGATTTAGCTCTTGCATAATGTACATGTATATGTATGTCTAAAGAAATCAAGAAAGTAGCCAAAGCAATGCAAACATTTATATTTTGAGGCATGTAGAAAGTGGGTATTCAGAACCAGTAGAAAGGAATTTCCAGGATATACATTTATATATATATTATGATTACATGTAGCTTATCAACCCATAGTAAAGTTTAAAGGAAGGTCCAAGAATGCTTGTCTACCAGTGGACAAAAAGGAACAGAGAAATAATGACAAAGCCAGCATATCTACATAAATGATAACATTGATAGTGATAGAAATGCTGGAATTGTCAATTCAAGTAGTGTAGCAGAATATGCTGTTTTATTTACATGTAGGGCTAGTGATTTCAGGCAATCACAGAAAATTAGTTGTATTCACAGATAGAATTGGGTTCCAGAAATTGGTTAACTGATATAAACCTCACAGACTCAAATACATATTTTACTCCAAAAACTTCAATCTGGGAGACATGAGAGTTAATAAAGTCTGTTGTTTACCGGCACTTGCTTACCACAGTTCAATGACAATTGTCAATAAACGGCTGATTATTAGGTATTTATTTACCGTACCATGTGTGTTGTTTGGTTGGATAAAATAACATTCCATTTGTATTGATTTCATGCCACCATCAGTATGCCTTATCAGGAGGTGTTTGAATTTGTACCTTCTAAATTCTTATCTTATCTAAATTTTTTGTCCTAATATTTATCAAATTGCTTTCTAAACACTGTATTCTTGTTTTCTTATTTAGGGATACCATAAAGCTTTTGTCATGCAGGTTCCCAGTGGATGTTTTTAAGGAAATTCAGTTTTTTTCTAGTAAGATTGAGGGTTTCCATCTAAATGTACTTTCCATTATCATTCATGTACATGTATACTTACTACATGTCATACATTTTTTGGAAGTAACTACCAGACAAAAACTTTTGTGGCAATGTAATATGAAGGATTAAACAATATGTCCAAGAAAAGAATTGTTGGTTCAGATTGTTTTGTGTACTACAGTACATGGAGCTTTCGACTTGAAACAATAAATGGTATTCAGCTGTAGAAACTAAATAGCCTACCCAATGATAACTTTTGCAAACAAGAACATTTTAAATAGATGGTAAAGCTCTGGGAGTACATTGTAATTTTCGAAAATCATTCCAAATCTCTTTAAATCAATGGTTGACAACCGTTGTACAAATATGTACACGTATATGTAGCTCCGGGAGTAATTACTGGAATCCATTCCAAATCTCTGTAGATTAACAGGTTATTATAATTTAATCTGGTTCTAAAACCACAGAAGCCTACATTACGAGTATTATTTTTTTTTTAAAACTATATTGAAAATATAGGACTACCCACAGGACAGGTTAGGTCTACAATGAAATTAAAATTTCTTAATCCTTGAAATCTCCTTTAATAAATTACTGTAACATAATACATATTGTATATTGTAACATGCTTAAGGGTGAATCTTGCTTTTTGATTGGTCATTTAGACTCTGTTAATAACACCCCTCTGTTTTAGTAATTTCTTTTAAAATCCTAAAATAGCATACTACAATGTCGATAAACATGTCCTGTTTATCTCCTAAATATTATTACATGTATGTTTTACAATGGACATGCATCTTCATTTTTTTACATTTCCAAATCATGATATTGGCCTAATTGACATAAATCTAAAATTACATGTAGCTATAAAATTTTTAACAAAATAATATTCTGTGTTGTTCCCCTTAAAAATTACAACTGAATCATATATGTAGGTCACAACGTTTGCCTTGTAAATGTACAACACAATGTTATCTGATATACAGTCTAATTAATACTGCCATAATATACCTTACAACATCATTACATTATACATGTTCTGGTTGTATATGTACATACATGTAAGTGTATTCAGTGTTGACATTAAGCAACAAAGGCAGTAGCTGGTTAACATGAGGTTGAAAGAAATTCTTTGCAATAACTCCACATCAAGTAGGCCTACTGTTTCCACTGGATATATATGTATACATGTATGTCAGGTCAAACCCAGCTATACTATAGCTTCATTGTCAAGAGAGAGAGAGAAATGGTGTTTAACGTCCACTCAACACAAACTAGGTCATTTTTGGACTAACATATGGTTTCATTTTATTTCAATAATTCGCTTGCACGTAGGGGTCTTTAGCAGTGGTGGGAGGAAACAGGGGTGCCCACGAGGTTGAGAAGGCACCCCTAACTCCATGCCACATACGCTCACACCAGGACTCGAAACCACAGCCGCAAGCCAGAGGTGATCGTCCAGCTAGAGGTAGAAGCGTGGCACTCTAGACCACTAGGCCTTCCCACCCCCCCGCTTCATTGTCAAACTACTGAGATAACTTGTTCCCAATTCAAATCATATTTGCCATTAATAGAAGTAGCCATGACGAAATGCAATGCACCATTTCCACATACAATTTTGAATGTAGCCATTTTCTTTGACTATAATAAGTTTCAAATAGTTCCCAAAATGATTCAGATTCTTACAATACAAGTGCCAGTGGAAAAGTTCAGTCCTACCATAAAAACATTTTTATTATAAACGGTTCCCAAAATGTTAAAGATCGAGAATCTTACCAGTGGAAATGTTCAGTCCTCCTTTAAGCTCCAGTTACTGATCATATAAATGCATTGCAACACTACACAGTTTTATTAATAAATAATGTGTGTAGGGTATTCAGCACCAGGCAGTTTTCACTTGCATTGAAACAATAAGGAATCTGGTCCAGAAAAAAAAATCCAATTCAAGGCGGTTATAACTCTTTAGCCTAGTCTTCAACGGTCAGACGTCTTCAACGGTCAGACGCCAGATCCAGTCCACCATCCAGTTGAGTAAGTTGAATATTTACTTCCTTATTTTGGGATACATTTTTTTACAAAATTAAAATAATTAATATTTATATTATCAAATAAGACTTCCATACACTACAGTGGAAAACTGTGTGCTTTTGACTTGTCCAGACAAAAAGTGAAAATACTGAGTCAAGCGATAAAATTGAGATCTAGGTCTTCTGCTCTATATCATGTCACAATATCACACTTGTCAACTAATGAACTTGTCAACTATCAAAATTAGCGTCGTCTGCAATAAGGGGAAATAACCCTTTTAATAAAGCGAAAAGAAGGTTGGATTTTTTTTCCTCCCAGGAAATACTATTCTTCACACTGATACCATTTCTAGACTTGTATAGTGAACATAAATAGAAAAAGACTTTCATACCCACCTTAAAATAACCCTAGTCTAGATAATTTCATACTGTTTGTTTGCCACAGTCTTTTGAAGAAATTAAATCTCTAAATAACAATATCCCAGTTCTCCTCCGGGGAAAAAAAACTTTCCTCTTTTTTCCAACACCAGATGTCGCCTTGACCGTCGGTTGGGTCAAAATTAATAATAAGACTAACGAAACGAAAGTAGATATAATGAGAGTTGTCTCGATCAAGACTTATCGCTTTGTTAAAACATGGGGAAAAGAAGGCCATGATATGCATATTTCTAGTCCATACCATCAATAAGTATAAATTAAATGAAAATATATATTGTTTTTCTTCTGAACTCTGCAACATAAAATTATTGGATTTCTGATTGAAGGTAGACAACTCCATTATTCTTAAAGATGGGCTCAGACAAGTAATTTTCTACATGTATGTTCAAGACTTCAATGTTCTATCACAGACATCATGGACCGTTTATACGATCCATGGTTCTATCCATGTTATTCCTGGGCAATTCCGATCACCTCTAGCTTTATAACCACAAAGAGACTAACATCACCCGATAAAAATATCGAAGGGTCTTGACCATCTCGATATTAAAGTTCCAATTTCACTTTTTCTAACAAAGTCAAAATATAATTATTTCTATGTTTTTTTGCTCAAAAGGTTGTCAACTCACTATTATACGATCATGGACAAAATTTTGGGGGGTTAGAAAGGGTGACACTGGTTGATTGAGGAAATAGTTACTCAATTACCTCCCTTGTTTTCCTATTCTTCTCCACGGACGGCCATCTTCAAACGTTTGAATTTGAAGTTGAAAATTATATTTTTGCCAATTTCTCAACTGGCAATAGTGAATTATAGGATTAATAGGATTATTCTTTAACAAGGTAGGACTGTTTATAGGTTCAATCTATTTTGGGGCTTTATTTTAATAAATTTTAAAAATATAACTTAAAAAAATGCTATTGGAACTTTAAGGTACTCCCGATCAAAGGAATCTACACGGTACACTCCGACATTTTTGCATGTCTGGTCACTCATCGATGCCCCTTTCCGACTCCAAATCATGACTACCATACTCACTAAAGCCTGACACAAAATGTAAATTCAAACCCACTGCAACGATTATAGCCCCCACCCCCAAAAACACGTGGCTTCGAAATGGAGTAGTAATCGCTTTAATCACATAATTCCAAAACTGCCCAATATTGTATTTGTATTTGAAAAAATGGAGACCAAATATCTTACCTACAGGGTCACTCAACCCGTATGACGCAGTTGTCCAACTAACTACTTTGAATGAAAAACATTATTGGTTGTTTCATCAGAGATTCAATATGGTCGCACAATCTGCTGTTTCCTATTAGTTCTGACACCTGTGACTATTGGTAACCATTAGACTTTATCAGCAACAAAAGGCCGGGAGATAAACATCTGGCGAAATACTGAAAAACATAACACTGACATTTATTAAAAGCACACGTTACTAATCGCCTTTATAAGTACATAAGCCTAGCTGTAGATAGCATTTAGGGGGATCACGTGGCTAAGTGAGTAAGACGCTCGCTCGCTAGCCTGGAGGTCGGGTGTTCGATCCCAGATTTTCCAACGTGGTTTCCCCTTATCAGTGATACAGGATGAGGGCCTGACAAGGACATCTGTCTATTCGGATGGGACGAAAAACTGAGGTCCCATGTGCACATTTACGTGCACGTAAAAGATCCCTTGGCAGTTGGAATTCGATATATGAGTAGCCATAGCACCGCTGCCCAGGCAAAATTTGCCTCATAGCACACTGCATGGCGTATGCCCGTCTTCATTAGCCCAGGTTAGGAGCAGAACAGTGGGACTTTAATCCCCAATTCATTTGTAGATAACATTTAGAAATTGAATAAAAGGATTCTCTAGAGCGGCATTATTAGTACGGGAAAATGCTTTTAAGCTGTAGAATTTGTCTCATGACTGTATAGATCTGAAATAATTTACTACAGTTTTTCATACCATCTGAATTTGAGTTACAATTTCTTTAGTTTTCTATATAGAACTAACTTGTATCCCCAAGTATGTTGGTTTTGTATGATATTTTATAGAAAACTATAGAACAAATATTCCTTTTGGTAGATTTTGTAGAGAAACATCCAGCATATGAGCATGCCGCAGTATTCTATATGAATTTATATATCATGTGTACATAAACCAGTGTTACAAATTCTAGTTTCCTACATAATAATGTAGGGAAAATGCTTGATACTATATTATATATTCTCGTGGATACTATTGATGGTATCCAATATCAGTTTCACTTATTAAGTGTCATACCGAATGAGACAAAAAATAAGCTTGTCATAAGTAAAGTAAGTGGCCAAGTTTATTCATAAAAACGCCCACGGGGAGCAGCATACATAACAAAATAAAAGAAAAATCACATTAGAACAAACATATACATAAACATAAATGTCTCGGTCACTCAGAAGCCCTTAGTCTTTAATTATTCGTAGAGACTAAGATAAACGCTGCCTTGTTCACACGATTCAAGGGCGATGTGTAAAGATGCCTATACTGAACATAATACATAATTCAATCTTAATGTAATTTAAAAATTACGCTCACAACAAATAGAAAGAAAATAAACATTACTAGAATATATACGAATATATTAGAACATTCAAATATTTTGAGTGATATATAAATACATTTACACGCCAGGAAAGATCCTGTCAGGTGACATCTCTTACCGGCAGATTTCGCGAGATAAACACCTTGGGTGGGGGGGGGGGGTAAATAGATTGATGAAAGAGAACTTCAAGGTTTCAAGGTCACCTTTCAGAGAAAATTGGACATACAACTTGCCCGCGAAGATTTTCGTACTTTGTGTATTCAAGTATAGAAAGTGTTTTTCATCTTCGATGACAGAAAGGGTACCCTGATTTGTAGAAAGGTATCCTCTCTATCAGGGGCGTGGTGAGGGCAATTATTGAGAAGAAATTATGAGTAACAAAAAAGATTTTGGCACAAAAACCCTTTTACTGACCGCGGAGCTGTGGCCGGCGAACCACCGCGAGCGCCGAAGGCGCAAGCCCGCGCGGGAAAATTTCGAAAATTAGAAGCCCAGAAACGCAATCTCCAGCAATCCGAGACAAGAAATACGGTAATAAAATATGATTAAATTTTCCAACTTGACTCTTTCAAAATTTTTTTAATTGGGTCAGATGAAACAATTTTTCCACTTACAAATGTTTTTCATTTTTTGAGTAATTTGATTGTGATTTTGGCGCAAAAAACTTTTTGGCGCATGAGTATGGCTACTCATGAACTCATTCTCACCACGCCCCTGCTCTCTATCTACCTCCAGCTGGTGTGAACTTAGTCGGGGAGATGACATGACACATGTGTCGTTTGTTAATAACAGAGAAGAGATAGTCAGGAGGGTTAGCGATTGAGGTTTTAATTAGCGTATACGTTCTTAATTTGTGATGATTATGATTAAGTGGTGAACATACATTTGTTAGCAGTGGGTTAAATTTAGTTTCAAGTGACATTTATAGTTTAGGTTTTGTTAACTGATTTTTATTCATGTCAAAATAGTTCAGTATCTCGGTAATGGAGTCATACATAACAAAATAAAGTCTTGAAATAATCTGTTAAAATATGCTTAGTCAATGAAATAGTGGAATATGCTGTTTTTACACGAAACGTCTAAACGCTGATTTGTAGAAGGTTTTTGAAACGGGGGTTAACGTCTTACTTTTCAATAGCAACCGGGGTAATGAAGACGTAAATACAGAGAAGTATATGTGTGTGATGGTGTGTGTGGGAGGGGGTGTATGTAGGTGGGGGTGGTGCAGGGAAAAATAGCCGGTCTCAATGCCAAAATAGAAGGGAAAAATCACTAATATATGTATGAATATATCTGTGCATACGTTTGATTGCTTTGATTGGACATCAAAATACGCTCCGGTTTTTCAGAGCTCAAATTAATAAAAACTGTAAGGACATGATCGATCTTGACAAAATCGCCGATCGGTGACCAAACTGGACTGAGCGCAGATGCTTGATGAAAATATGAGGACATATTTATGTAAATTCGCAACAACGATATATCGAAGATATTATAGGTTCATGTAAATGGTGTAATTATCACGTTCATACGTTGACACGGATTCACAGTACTTTGTTCTTAATTTTACAAGTACTCATGTTATAAGTGTTTTCTAACCATCAGAAATCTGCAAAATCCAGGAAATGTCATTTCAGAGACTCTAAATTCAGTTTAGTTGATTTTAATAACTGCCTTTTTTGTCCTTCTTCACATTGTTTTATTAATGCTTCAAAGGTACTCTCAGTATTTACGAGATAAATCTTACTCGTAAACACAACGGGTATCATTAACATCTTCCTAATACATAATCATAAAAGTAAGTTTGATGCTCAGACTGGGATTTGAACCCGGAAGAGCCTGGTCTAGAGAACAGTTACCTGTTTCATGAAATTTTAACTATGATAAAATCCAAATTTAAGTAATTTAATTGCATATATATTAGATAACCAATCAAAATTGAAGTATCTACTAAAATTTGGATTTCATCTTAGTTAAGATTTCGAGAAACAGCGCCCAGTATCCTTGCTTCTCGACAACTGAGCTCCTGTATAGTAACGCTGAAAGTTGGAATTCCTCTGTGGAGCTAAACTCTTACAGTAAAGTTTAGATGAGAGGAGTCAAGTAAAGTCACATTGATTGTCTGAAAACAATAAGATGCATTTGTGGCTTAGGACATCCTGTAAGCATATCCAGGAAGACTGCAGTCGCCGCCTGGTCGAACAGAAATCTCTCGTGGGTAAACTCTGCAAAACCAACACGACACCGTGTTCCTAATCTAATTTAACCCCAAGGCAAAACTACACGCGATAGGACTTTCATACCAAAACACAACGTATGGTTATAACTACCACTCTGCAATGTTATTAATTAAATAACAATTTTTCGTAACACACACACAGGCCATGCTGCCAAGTTAATGTAATAACAGAGAAGTAGTTTTATCCATGTTTCTTCATGTTTGTTGTGAATAGTTATCGTACTTCTAGATGCCATTTAAATAATTTAACTTTATTTTGAACATATCTTCGCATTTATCCGTGACATTGGCATCCTTGATGTGATACTTTTGCCTTTTACATGCGGGGAAAGAAGGGTTTTCTACACGGTGACAAGTTTATGTTTATTTCGACACCATTCTATGCAAGGGAAACGCCGGATGGATATCAAACCTTCTCGAGATCGGAGCGATGAGTTAATGTGGGTCAGCCAGCAAGCGTCTGTCACCAATCAGAATAAGTTACCCCGGATACTAGATCCCAGATTGTACCATTCCTTTCTGACTCGCCCCATGATACACGGTTTCTGAACTATAATTTGTCTCTCAACCATGACTGAGTTCTCTGACTAACTTCCTACTGCATGTTTAAGACTAGTTGTCAATGATACAGTTTGTAGTTTTTTTCCGAAAGTAATCTCAGTGTTTCGGATATTTGGGAAAGACAAAGATAAACGCTTTCACGTGCAATATCTATTGAATACATATTTGAGGCGGCATCTTCAAATAGACCACCTTCGTTCCCATTCGGCCATATCCAACGTACATGTACTATAAAACTTGATTGGGATTGGCTGAATGGCTAAACCGTCTCATGAATATTAGATTTAATAAAATGGATCGATATATTGCCTAGAGTAATATGCGTTTAAGGACAATAAAACAACATCTCCGAACCGTTAATAATTTATGTGTTTTGGTCATTCGTTTATAAGAGATAAGCTGTAAGGCGTTTAGGAATTTCATTATTGTTCTGATGTCGCTTAATGTCTCATCGGTGTAATTAAGTTAACTTCAGTACTAACAGGAAGGACGGCGTTGTTTTCAGTCAACCTCTGCAGGAACGACGGCATTGTTTTGTGTCGCCAGTAAAAAGTATATTTGAAAACACACTGTTGTTCGAGTTACTTACAATTTGCTGTAAACAAAAACAAAAACAAATTGCAGTTGGAACAAGACAGTGCAGACGTATACACAATACTGTATTATAAAGCTTTCGGATTTGAAATACCGTCGCGTTGTCATGTGTTCCAATCCCTAACATTTGACTGTATATCTAATTTTGCAGTTATAACTACCCTGTGTAGATGCATACAAAATACTTTATAATAACGCGATAGGATTTAAAATAGCGCGTAGGTGGGCTAGATTTTACTTGCGTCTGGATGTAACTAAAGGCACGTTTGTTGATTGGTAGAAAACAGAAGAGATATCAACACTGTCAATAAAGCGATCGAGAAAGTGCGTGACTTTCCCGCGAACATATCAATTACACCTGTTAAACGGGATATTACATTTAAAATAATCATCTGCCAAGCAGTTAGTTGTTTTTAGAATTGTGGTGTCCGATAGTTCGGGATAGCTGAGTTATAAGGAAATTCCGAGTGCAAATATGGCTGGCATACAAGGTAAGCATCTTTTGATTATTGATTATAATGAAAATGCTGCAATAGTATATCAAGCGTAACTGATACAATATTTTGTACTGGATCGAAATGTTGGGCTATTTGTCTCCTCTGATTTAAACTGTATGCACGCGTTGCGATCAAGGTTTAGGGCTAGGTATAGCTGTCAGAAACCACCGGTGAACTTATTCCATAATAGCGCCATGACAATAACCATGTTGGTTTTCATGTTTCAACGATATGTTAGGATCCAAGACCCAGAAGCCGCTAGAATATTGATAGATAAGTAAGGTCTTGAGCTTTATGGATAACAATCACCAGCAATCTTATTTTTAAAACAAAACGACAGGCATTTACCTTTATCACAGCTCCTGTTTGATATAGAAAACGAAAGTGATTTTTCATTTATTCAAGCTGTGTTTTGGTTGTCTGAAACAAATGTTTCAGTATTATTGATACGATATATCAGATCGATTTGCTATAAACTATTAGATTAATCAATATCATTTTTGTTTTGATATACAGAATATATATTGATTAATCGTCACAGATCGATCAATGAAACCAGGTTTACTGATGCTGAACTAAAAGCATTTGTTTTCAAGTTTATCGACGCATCGTTCAGTTTGTTAATTGTAAACATGGACAGATGAACTGCAAGAATTTTGATAGATACGATTTTTTTTATTAATTATGAAAGAAAATAAAGAGAGTGTTCCATGCTCCATATTACTCGCTACAAAAGTTAATTTGTGTGCATTTTAGACCACAAGATCTGTCACTAAACGAAGCTTGTATGTGACAACCAGCAAATCTCATGGGGTTCCTCCGTGTCATGTGTATGGTTTGTCCCTCCTCTCTGTCTCTCTCTCTCTCTTTCCCTTCCCTCTCTCGGTCTCCCCCTCTCTCTCTCTCTTTTAAGTTGTTACTGTGACCCGAAACTGACTTTTTATATAATCTTATCAGAGATGTCTTGGCGGTATATTTTAACATTCTTGAGTATCTAACGTAGTGACCTTATAAATCGGCTTGTAAAACTGTCAAACAGTCCCCGGGCGTTATCAATCGATTTCATATATAACTGTGTAAATATTTTATTACTTACCTATCATGTTTCGTTACGCATGGGTAAAAAGCACCTTTGTAGGTTCAAGTGGAAAGTCTTTGTTCCTTAATCGATTATGATAATTCCGAAGTGCTGTTTTCTGGGGGGGTTGTAGTTTATTCCAACACTAACAACGAAAACTCAGATAAATAGTTAAAGTTGTACTTGTAATAAACGAGTGTCCAAAACTATGCTAACGGTCACAATATCGAGAAATGTATGGCTAGAACGAGCTGGTCACCAGATTATAGTTACAGTAGAATATAGAAGTAATGTTTACGTACAGAAGATGATATCGACACAGCAAGAATGCGTGTTAAAGGGACTATCCCGATAAGAACAGAGTCTCAAAAATTAAAGTCCGAGTATTTATGAAATTTATGGACCAAAATAAAGCGGCATGGTGTATTTACTTTGTCTCAAAATTTCAGCTCAAAATATTGAGTCGTTTGGACGTAGACGTCAACACTGCTTATCCGGACACGTAACCCTTTTAAGATTTCGGGTTAGTTTTTCATTGGGTGACCTGATAATCGATTCCCGTTTCTTGAGAGCTCTATACAATGAAAGACCCATGTACTGTACTTGATAACCAAAGGTAAATTTCACCAATATATTATTTTGATAGAAAAAAGTCTGGTTTTATCCAGATACTGTATAATACAACGGTCTCCATTTCCAGATGAAGACTGTCAGGTTCAAGTTATTTACAAGCGTATCACAAATATCGGGTTAGTTGGTCGGCCTAAGGTAATGGGTTTTATGTAATTTTAACACAAAATTAAGCAGTTTTATTCCCCAAAAAGTTATCGGGATTGGCCCTTTAACTATAATTACGTAATATATATATATCGTTACATAAGTATAAACCGAAACGGTTAAAGGACATGAAAGATGATGAGATATCTATTCAGACATTGGTCAATTAATTACTAGTTTAACTAATAAAATATACACAACGAAACACTATATTACCGCCATTGTCTGATACAGAATTAAGACCTTTAATTCGAACACGCCGAGAATTATGGTATTGAAATTATGTCGGCGGTGTCGGATACATGAAGAGTGGGGTCGGGGAATGTTGAATAATCGAGTGTCAGTCGTCACTTTGTAGTGCATATTTTGTTCCGAATATATTGTCAATGTCATCATCCACCCAAACCGAGAAAAAGCCCATACTAACTACTAATTAGTGTGTGTGGGTGGCACGGGGGGGGGGGGGGCAGGGATTCCATCCGATCCGCAGCTGTATGTTGGCAAGGGTAATTGATAAAAATGAAATTAGGAACTATTGTAGTTGGTCCGTGGGAGTAAGGAAACCATAGAATTATTTCTCGACGAACAAATGTTATCTTTGGGATATCGAATTGGTTCAGCGTCACCAAAATAAACATAATTAAAAACTCTTAGATAAGCACAGTGGCAAGTTCTAGTAGGGTTTGGCAAAGAGCAAGCATCCTCGTACATTTCGCCAGTTGTCTTCTATAAGCAATATGTATATCATGACTACGCCAACGGTTTAACTGAGCACGGCACATCTTGGCTAAAGAGAAGGTCCCGGGTTCGTTCCTGTGGTTGACCAAGAAAGTTCGGTGCAAGACCCTGAGTTAGGTAAGAAAAGGGTCTAGCCATTCTGGCAGTAGGGTATGCGGAGGTCCCGGGGACATATTGGCGTGTACGTGGAATAACGAATACCCCTTTGGGGGAGGGGGTATCTAGTGGTTTAACGCATTATCTTGAAACTATAGGTCTGTCAGTGTTACTGATTTCGCTTCGCTTGTATACCCACATTGGTTTTCCGGTTTCATCCCACTTTTAAAGACAATTGAACCATATATTAGACCCGAAATGACCCTGTTTGTGTCGAGGGGAATTAAACCTCATTTTTCATTTTCATATTTATTACTAACGATCATAATGTAATATTATTTTACAGTTCACACAAGGTAAATCTGTACTGAGACAATGAAAACAACCCCTAGGGGTATAGATGTTTAATGACCTGATCATGAGTTGTCATGGTAATATGAAATCCCCCTCTATTAAACAATATTTGATGATCATCAGACCGTAAGCTATCTATAGCAAATTTATATATTTCATCAATGGTGTGTGCCATGGTTTATGCTTTTGACAATAAAACCATTGTCGATACGAACACCAACTGGGAGTTGTTGGTAAAGATTTTGCGAATATGCGTCTTTAAAATGAAGTTTATCAGAGGATTAAATTGAGACGAGAGGAGAACGCAACTCTGTGAATTTTGGCATTATTGTATATAGGCTAACTGAAAATTTACCGATATCAGAAGGGACAAAAGCTAAAAGCCGGTAACGCATGCAAGTGGTGGTGATAAAGTCTCTGGATGATTTCTTGTGCATGGGATCCTTCCTCCTCCTCATGGCCATTCTGCTGTCAGTGCTTCTGGTCCTGAAATTTTACAATCTCGGTATTAAGGTGTCTATCTTGTCATATTATTGTGTCTCCCATGTCTGCACCACAAGAAATCACGAATATCAACATTCATATTCTGTCGAATTCAGATTTATGTGTGTGTGTGTGTGTGTGTGAGAGAGAGAGAGAGAGAGAGAGAGAGAGAGAGAGAGAGATTATAGATTGAAGGAAAGACAGATAGAGAGGGTTTCGTACAAACTCTAACGACTCCGCTAACAAGACGTTAAATCCCATTCTATGTCAGAAACCGCGATTATTTACATGCAATTAATGTTGACTATAAAATTGATGATAATTGGCTAATCTAATGTATATTATACAAATTACAGCTGACCTATGACCTAGGAAGTAATGGCAGATCTGTCAGATATTATTCAAATCAGATGACATTTAAGATGATCAAATGATTAAATTAGTATGAGAATTTATATATTGTTATAAAAAGTAATTCATTATATATTGATGAATGATAAATCAACTGTCCTACAGTTAATTGGTTTCTGGAATTCTAACTATTTTTATGGTTGGTAAAAATTACCATTATTTATCTGGGAGAGTTGAAATACATGTATAACCCGTGTTCTGGTTCAAGTTAGGGATTAGCCAATGAAACGGTCTTTTACGCGAAGTTTTTGGCGTGCTATGCACGGAGCTGTGGGTAAACAACTAGAAACGCATAATGTCTGACGTCGTATGACTACTGACGCGACCTTCCACAACAACCGGTCAGATCTTCATGTAGTGTAGGTCAACAGAGTATATAAATGAAAAAAACTAAATATAGATCTGGGCTCCGTTTCTCGAAATCATAACTAAAGATAAAATCCAAATTTTTGTAGATACTTCCATTCTGATTGGCTACAATCAATTAATATTATCCAATCAAATGACTAAAATTGAGATTTTCTCCTAGTTAAAATTTGGTGAAAACAGGCCCCTGTATTTTAATCAGGTTGCATGGCATACAGTGTGCTATGACAGATATTTTACCCTAACAGCAGTGCCGGAATGGTGAGCCGAAGGCCCACCTTTCATGTCATTAACCAAGGCCCACACAAGTACGAGCGGGCGTCACGAGCGCACCGAAGTCAGCGAGCGTTTGAAAATTGACAACCGCAAACCCATTTTCCAAGCATTTTATTCCAAAGCTTCCAATCTTTTCTTTCTCCTGCCGTGTGTCCTGTTCTCTCCTTCCTTCTTTCTTTTCTCCCCCTCTCCTTTCATTCGATCTCTTTTCATTTTTCTATTTTCTTTATAGGCTTAGGCCCACTTTTTTTTAATGGGCTTAGGCACACCTGTCACGAACAGGTGGGCCCAGGCCGGCACTGCCTAACAGCGTCGTTTTCCAGCGTCGTTTTTTTACTTGTACTCTTTTTACCCAACCCAACGACCTGAAAGAGAGAGTCAACCCATGGGCGGTAGGTTAGGATGGGGTGGCCGGAAGGTTATCACGTGACTCAGACTGTGTGATCTATAAGTACACTCGGTCACCCAACGCCAGTTTGTCACAGCGCACTGATTGGATGTACAATTAAATAAAATGTCAATAAGGTATGGGGTAGAATGAACTTGCTTCGGGGTATGCATACTCATATATTTAATTTATCGCTTTCATTTCAAATGAAACAAACAAAACCATTAGTGCGATGGAATTTCGAACAACACATGTGTAACCATGTGCAGTGTGGTGTGACTTCATTAGGATTATACCTAAATATGTCTCCACTGGGGTTAGCGCTCGCGTTTGGGGTTAGTGTGGTCTGTGACCTAGGCTAAACGTCGGTGCTATGGTACCCCGTCCATCTGAATAATGTAGAATTTGGCTACATACGTCATTCTGCACACAGAGAGCTATCTACTTCGAGAATAGTGTCTTCGACTAAAAATCATCGATCAGGGGCGGATCTAGGAATTTTGAAGGGGGGGGGGGGCCGCAAAATGAGGGCACTGATCTCAGAGACGGGCTAAGAGGTGGGGGGGGGGGGTGTCCCCCAAGAAAATTATCCGCCATTTCCTTGCATCTGTAGCCATTCAAAGAGCTATTTGGCTGATATTTTCCTTCAAGTAAACGTTCGGAACGGACATATTTAAGGCTGAAAATAGTGAAAAACGGCACTTTCAGCAGTAAAAATGGGCACTGTCAAAAATTAGGGGGTGAGGGGTGCGCCCCTCATTGGATCCGCCTCTGTCGATTGTACTTAAAATGTCGGCATCCAACTTAGCGTCTGTTCTCAAGCGGAGCTAATTGTAGACAGATAGCATTAGTTTAGTATATCCGCACTTGCATTGTCATTTACGGATACCTAAAAATGTCTTTTTTAAATCTTGGGCTTTCCTTCATTTTAATTATAAGTTATAGACTTAACAACATTTATATGGACCCTCGGTATTTCTTCCCAATAGAGTCCATATCTATCACTATTTCCCCGAAAGCAATTGTATAGTAGTAACACTCATTGGTTACCAGTCTTATAAGTTTCGGTCGGAGAGTGAGAGAGAGGGAGAGAGAGAGGGTACGTGTCATCTTTGTGTTGATACTCATTGTAATTTTTTGTTTGCTTTTTGTGCTGAATTCTTCATTGTTTGTTGACATTTCAAATAGCACAAAACGTTGATTTGTACGAATTATAAAACAAAATAAAATCGTCAATAAATAGAATGAAACGTTTTTTTATTTGGTGCAGTAAACCAAACTGCTGAACCTCTAACTTTTGAAATAACTCCATTATACCATTTAATTGTGATATTATTTTGCCTTTGGTAAAGTATTTAATGATGAAATTGGCTTTAATTAGCGATCATTGCGTTATTATGAATGTTAGAAAAATGGAGATAAACTGTTTGGACTTATTTTTCATCTGTACAATGCCGGGCAACATGCATATTTTCAAATAAAATTAAATAAATACCCTGTCGATTTAGACGCATACTCCGCGAAGTGTTTTTCATTTGATTAGAGCTAATCTCACGTAACACTGCTGTAATGGAAGCAAATTTTTGTTCCAAATTATGACAGGTCAATAGTTCGATTAGCAACCAATAACTTACTGCGTAACAATATCATTACGCTTTAAACGGAGCTCCCAATTGGACCAAATATGTTTACATAACGTTACGTCATGACTCATTGCATGACAAACCATGCTATCATCACTGTCCAAAGTTTTAGGGAAGACCCCAGATTAAACGCCAACACCCGGATCGAACACACAGGATTCCTAGTCAGTAACCGTCTTCATTAGCCCAGTCGGTGCTTATGAAATGGGTTTTAAATTCCTGCTCTTCTGCTCCCACTGGGCTAAAGAAGATCACGTTACGTCATACAGTGTCATAATATGGAGAAAATTTGGCCCTACAGCGGCGCTACGACCACCTCTTATATCGAATTCAAACTGTCGATTAAGGGTTCTGTTACGTGCACGCCACGCCACATCCGAGCGACTATAAATAATATGCTGTCCCTTTCTAGCCCCTCTGCCATGCATCACTTACAAGGGCAAGTCACGCTAGGAAACGCCGATGGTAAACTTTTTCACCATCATCAGGATTGATCATGGGACCTCAAAAGTCTTACTCACTGAGTAATGCCTTTTTTAAGCAAGCCAAAGAAATCCCACAGAGTTAATTTATACAGATTAAATAATATATCACTCGACAATCACAGAGACGTTGAGATTTAAATTGTTTAACGTTGACAGACAATAAACAATAAATAAAGGTTTATTGTTCAATTGACAACTATAATATGATGTTTTAAATTATGATAAATTATAGTTTATAAAGACAATTATGTATTCTTAAACCCGGGAGAATATTTTGTCTCTCTACTACAAGTACTTTAGCTTTGTTCTCTCTATATAGTAGAAAACTGATAACATAAAACTGTTGAGCAATTTCAAAATTTGGTCCCATTCCAATTCTTTTTTTTTTTGTATACACTGATTTGTTGATAACGGGGATTGTTATGGATTCATGGATCCGATCCCGGGTCTGTTCACAACAAGGTGTAAAGTCACTAACTCAACCTCGTGGGATTTCTCCTGGTACTTATTGGACTAAATATATTACATGTACTGCTAAAACCGCTTTTGATGCGTTTCGTTCATTGAATTAGTGATGTTTTTCCAAGCAATGTTATACTACATATTATTTGAAACAAGGTGTGTTGTAGATTTACATTTTGCACACACAGAATTATCTACGCTACTTAAATGGTCGTCATATCCAACAATTAGTAATGTCGTTCTTCCCTAGGGTATACCTGTTATACACAAAACGACTAATTAAACCTTTTCAATTGTATTAAATGAAAGCAGAATATAAACTCCATACAATTTTCGAAATATGATGAAAATTGTCGGTCGACTAGTTTCGTGCCCGTTCTCAAGCGACACTAATAATAATATTATAGACAGACAGTTTAAGTTTAGTATGGTGAATTTAAGGACAGTATGTTTATTGTATAGTATAATATATAATCTATTATAGCTTTCTGAACAGGATGTACTTATATCTGTATTATACCACGCAGCTAAACCGAGTCTCATTTTATTAACCCTATAACCTTTCACTTCAAACTCTTTACTTTCTGATAAATGAGATTGAATTTAAAAACAAGAAATTTTAATACACTGACAAAGGAAAAAGAAGATAGAATATGACAGAATTAAACCTTCGTAAATATTGACTCAGCTTTTCACGTTTGACAGTTTATGTAATTTTATTTAAGTTGAAGTTTTTGTGACTGGGAATAGATAAGACATAGCAGGCGCGGATCCAGGGGGGGGGGGGGGGGTTGGGGGGTCCAACCCCCCCCCCCCTGCTCAGCTACATAAAAAAAAAAATAATGCCTTGCATCAATGAAATTACATCACAAAGTGATCCTACATCAGTATAAAAATGATTTCTCTGTTTAAAAAGCTCAATTTGTATGTATGCCTATGTAATTTAGAGACGATGATGGCAGATTTCCGTAACAGAAACCTGGCAAACCCCCTCCTGCAAAAATTCCTGGATCCGCACCTGCATAGGTGTAGGTCGTGTACATGTAGGTTTAGGACGGGCGGGTTATTAGATGCTGTCTGAAGTTCAATTCATTTTAATACATGTTGAAGCCACTGTGCATTTCTAAATCTACTTTTAGATCAACACTATAAAAACCTTTATCGTGTTCTCTCAGGGCTTTAAATCATTAGATGTTGTCTGAATTTCAATTTATTATATTACATGTTGAAACCACTGTGCATTTCTAAACGTACTTTTAAATTAAGAATACAAGTTTTTGCACTAATTTTGATAAAGACACAGAACATACGCCCGAACTATTCACATAATGTGGTATCAGGTGTTTTCTAGAAATAAAATGGTGTTTAACGTCCTACTTTTCCGATTGGGCTATTGGATACGGGCATACATTACAATGTGTTATGATAAGGAAAATTTTGCCCAAACAGCGGCGCTACGGTCTACTCTATATACAGGACATGAATTATCGTACCAACATACAAGGCACTATCTTTGCCAGGTCCAATGTCTTGCACCTATTGACAAGGGGGGAAACCATACTGGACAATCCCGGGGAACTTTCTCGACCAACATCGGGATCGAACCCCGCAACCACCGAACCACCGCGACTCCCGTGACCTATAAATAGTAAACACGTGTATCACATTCACTACTTTTTAAGCCGTTCTGAAAACAAAATCAAATGAAAGAGTTATGACTTCAATGTGACTTGAGTCTTGTTTTCAACTCCACAATTTGCAATTAAAAGATTTGTTGATATAGGGTTATGACTTGTACATGATTCAAGTGTTATTTTCAACTCAGTAGTGTCGACGTACGTAAAGTACTTTTATTAAAGGGACCATCCCAATTTGAACAAAGTCTCAAAAATAAAAGTCTGAGTACGTATGAAATTTAGGGGAATGGTGTATTTACCTTGTCTCAAAATTTCAGCTCAAAATATTTAGTCGTTTTGACGTGAACGTCTAAACTGTTTATCCGGACACGTTACCCTTTTAGGATTTCGGGTAAATTATTTTGTTGAGTGAACTGATAATCGATTCCCGTTCCTTTGGGGGTCTATAATACATTGGATGGCCCATGTGCTGTACTTGATAACGAAATGTAAATTTCACCTACACATTATTTTCATAAAATAAAAGTCTGGTTTTATCCATGCACCGCATACTACAGCTTGTGACCATTTCCAAAGGAATACTGAAAACGCGTCACATATTCAGCTTGAGACACCGGTTCACATTTCCAGATGAAGACTGATGGATTTAGGTTATTTGAAAACGTATAACATAAATATGTTGAGTTAGTTACCCGGCCCTAAGGTAACAGATTTTTAGGGATTTTAACAAAAAATTAAACAGTTTTATTCTCCAAAATATTTTACCGAGATTGGCCCTTTAAGATATATTTGAAAGATAAGTGGGATAGAGATCTGTAAGAGTATATGGGTGGTATATGTATAAGTAAAAGACCGTAGAGGGATTAAAGGCGGTATATATCTATTGACTTACTGATAAAATCTAGAGTTTTTATATCCGATTAACAAATAGTTTTATTACTAGGAGCATAATAAAATACTTCAACTGAGACTGAGTAAAGGAGTTAACGGATCCTTTATGTCTGGAACATATGTTACTTTTTTTTTTATCGATGTCATCGAGAGTTATTATTAGTTTTTTTGCAGCAAATATCTATGATGGCCATTTGACAGTAATTGATCCATTTTATCCGAAAATGGCTGATTTTGCTCGAGAAAACATTTATGTATTTTAAAATATGTTTTTCTCGAGCAAAATCAGCCATTTTAGTTTAAAAACATAAATCCCACCCTTTCTCCTGTGGCTTACTCCGGAGACCAAAATCTTTATCCAAGAATACAAATAAACTTACAAGTTATTTGTATAATGTGGTCTATACATGTGTGCATGTAATCTGTGTAAACAGGTTATAAACAGACTATGAGTTTAAAGCTTAAATGTAAAGGTATATTTACGAAAACGCCCAAATTGGAATACATATCGGTTGGCCCCCAAATATTGGCCAAATGTTATATTTCATGGTTCCAATGTCAAAAGGTGCATTTCCGTAATAATCGAACTTACTCGATCGATAATATGAACATGCTTGGGAGTGTCCATGCAGTTAAAGCAGAACTTAAAGAGTCAATCTAGCAGAGGGTGGCTTTACGATCACCCCTTTCATGGAATATACGGATATACACTGTAAAATGGACAATGTTCAGGTAATTCATAATTACACTTATTGGTGTAAGGTGTATCAGCCATTACCGTTTATAATTACACCTATTTCGGAGTTCAGTGGTCAAGAATATCGGTAAATGTTAGACTACTTTCACTTTTTAATTGCAACCTGTTCTAACAGTGTTGTATAGAGGTCTAAAGACTGCCCCTGTTATAATAAATCAACACCTATAACACTAGCTGTTTGTCATTTTTTATGGGATAAACGAACGTCTTTCCACCACCCCCGCACTCAGTAAAGATAAAACGATGATACAAACTCCTCTGCATCGATAACATTTCATTCTTTTGTTACGACGCAACAAGATTAGGTTAACCTAAATTTCGCAGGTCACGCCTATTCATTTTATGTCATGACACACGAGGTTTGTAAGCCGCGCATAAGCAGTAGCATGGACGCCAAATATATATATATATATAACCCAGCCCCGGATCCAGGATTTTGTCGAGGGGTGGGGCACACATTGGAGAAAAGGGTAATATGTTACAACTTTGGATTGCTAGGGTGGAGACAAGGCTAAATACATGTTTATACCATCTATTAAAGAGCAGATATGTGAAGTACAACAGTAAAAAAGCAAACGAAAATGAAAATTAACTATGCCCCCTAGCCCTCCCCCCCCCCCCCCCCGGATTCGCGCCTGTCACCGGTTTTCTTTTTGGGCCTGTCATTGTTTCAGATGACTCGGTTGTGATACCTTCAAATAGAATCGTCTGGGCAGCCCTATGGGTTTTATTCAGTCCTCCAGTTGCCCCAACAGCTGAAGATCAACACGAGGTAGCGAATTAATGAACGGGTTTGTTTTGTTTGGAAGCCTTTTCTCCACAAATTTCTCAGTATTCTATTAGATCGGACCTAAAGTTCACAAAGTACTCTCAGACTTAATTTATGAATTTACTCGAAATTATTTGGTGCATTAAATTAACTAAAATACAACCCTGTACAAAAACTTTTGTTATTTTAATGCACCAAATACATCAACAAGAAACTATGTGCAAAGTGTTGTGTTTTTAGTTAGCTAAAAAAAAATACTGCCAGGTGTCATGTCCGAGGTTATATATACTTCCTCTTTCTATAACATCTGATACCACTTCTCATTTGCAGAGTTCACTTAACTACATTTTTATTCTACTCGGCTAGACATTGGTACTTCCGGTCTTAATTCGCAGCAACAAATAGGGTATATTCTTTCGGGACATGGCACCGCAGTATATGTTCAGTTGCCGGTGTGATAAATGTCGAACATCACAACATTTTAAAGTTCTCTTTTAATAAAAACCCTATTAAAACAGGTTTTGTGCAAAAGCTAAATTTGCCTATGAGGTGAGTGGGTGGGTGGATGTGATGGCCTAGTGATGGTCTAGAGTGCCGCGCTTCGACCACTAGCTGGCCGGTCACCTCTGGCTTGTGGCTGTGGTTTCGACCCCTGGTGTGAGCGTATGTGGCATGGAGATAGGGGCGCCTTCTCAACCTCCTCTGGGCACTCCGGTTTCCTCCCACTGCTAAAGACACCTACGCGCAAGCGAATTATTGAAATAAAATTAAACCATATGTTAGTCCCAAAATGACCTAGTTTGTGTCGTGTGGACATTAAAGTCCATTTCTCTCTCTCCCTCTCTCTCTCCCTCTGCCTCTCTCTCTCTCTCTCGCCTATTGTGGGTCTTTCTGTAGGCCTCAAATATTATATAAACTATTAATTAGACCCTTATTAACATGGCGATATGAATCTGTCGTACATCATTCAACAGTCTGTATCAAATGCAACTAGATAGTCATTAATATGTGATTCAACAGTGTCTACCAAATTCCGGTGAAATTCTACGATGTTTATCCCGGGAAGAATTCTAAATACACAGGGCATCGATTTTTGGTTCCATACGAACGACTAGACACTGCCTTCCATCCTGTATCCCAAGATCACCTATTTAGGGAGTCAGTTACTTACTCACTGAAACACCGCGGCTCTTACGCTGATGTAAGAGGTAACCCAGAAAGTGGAAACGATTATTTCTCATTAAGATTTAAGGTTGAATAATCCTGGAGACGTGGGAACTATTATCCTGGCGGAAGAGGTAACCCAGAAGTAATAGAGACTACTTCCTGTCAAATCATTTTAAGGCGGCTTAATAATTCGACGACATATGGATTTTCTTTGAATGATTGAGATAATATTGTATTTCAGAAATAGTAATGACGGCTGTAAATCAGAATGGTAAATCCCGAATGAGATTAGAGCGGAAATTGAAAAAGGATGTAGACATAAGTCAAGTCCACCATATTGCCGGAGGTCCATATAAGGGAATACTTGTTAACAAGACCGCAACATGTATGTATGTGATATATTTTATTAAAGTGCACTCCTAAAATAGAGTATTCGGGGACACTCGAAGGGTGCTCATTTAAAAAAAAAATAACATTAAAAGGGCTAAATCTATCTATTTTTGCAAGTCCTTGTTTGGCTTCAAATGTTATATAAACTATTAGCGCAGCTGCGCGATTAAAATTTATCGACCAAATGGACCTTTACTGCGATAACCATCTTATTTTTCTTTCTCGTTCTTTTGTGCGGCGATCTTCAAAAAAGGCCTAAGGTTCGGCCGATTCAAGAACGAGCGACTTGACAGATTGCATGCGTGTTCCTTGAATTCACGTAGTACGATTTTTGATATGGCATCACAATTCTAAGATGCCGTTCTGCAATCTGTTTCACAGAGAATTACTTACGGATTAACTCTGTAACAGATGAGTGTCCATAGCACGTGCGTTGACTGCAGACGGCGCCAGTCATTGGCCCAACGGCTCGTGCAATGTTTACTTAACACCTATCTGCTTCGGGCAAAATGATGCATTTTACTCATTTTAATACCCATTTACACTAAATAGGAAATATTATTTAACTCCAAATACTTCAAACGTCTTTATTTATTTTTCTTTTACCTCAAAAAAATGTTTGAGAATTTAAAGTTAATATGCCGTACTTATTAAGCCTCGTCGATGTCATGCTTATCAGTGATTGTAGCGGACAAGCGAATATTCACTGCGGGATCAGTTTGGCCGTTCTGCTGCTAGACCATTTTACACTCGTTCTTGTTGTATTAAGTAAAACCATTACTAATATCTAAATCATTTTCTTTCCCAATATTGATCTAGCCATGGACACTGTACGGCCGGCTGAAGGACGTTTAGAATTTTTAGCCTATATCAGGGACAAGGAAAACGGCAATGGCGGTTCAAATCAGGTATGATAATATGAATGAGGAGATTATCAGTGCACGCAGGGACGCCTAAAGCAATTGGAGACGAACAGGGACACGTGGGAGGGGCCAGTCATATTTAGAGAAATGGCTCTTCTTTTTCTGGGTCGATCGTTTATGATTAGCAAATATGCCTGCTTGGGATTTATATTTCGACCAATGGATTGTTTTTCATGGAAAAAGACATTGACCGACGCTGCTCTAGTCACAATCCAGGACGTCGACTGATACACACGGTGCTCTATTCTCGCTAGTCACTGCAGAGAAGTTGACTGAAACAGACGCTGCTCTAGTGGGGATTGCTCGCCAGTCCACGGGTTCACTAGTATACGGGTTCATTAGTTCATCGATATCTATTATTAGGGTAGGGATTGGGTTAGGGTAAGGTTTATTGATACCCATAATTATATATGGTAGTTTTTATAGCGGCGGACAAGTGCACCGGCGGACTAATGGAAGCCCTCTCGCTCTGAGTGTCACCACAGACGCTGGTCTTAGTCACCGAGACGTTGACCGACACAGAGGTTATTCTAGTTATTGTGCGAGACGTTGACGGATACATACGCTACTCTAGTCACTATCTTAGATGCTGACTGCAACAGAGGTTTCACATACTGTAGATGAAAAATTTCGAACAAAGCAGTATTCTGTAAATAAATTCAAAGATGTTTTTCATTTGTAGGATTACTGGACTTTACGTTTCTGGTTTCCACAGTTGTCTCTCATCAACAAGAATCGTGTAATGTCCGACTATTTCCGGGAACTTGTCAACCCTAAAAACATGCCGAAAAGTAAGTGTCTAAAGTGGTACATGTATATACTGTCCAATACTGTCGACCAGATAATGGCACTGAAATACAAACTGATAAACAATAATAGGTCTACTTAGAGTATATAAACAAATTGTCAGCTAATTGAATTACGTAAATGAGAATGAGCATCTCAGGTTCCAGAAAGTGTAAGTAGACCGTGTCCCGTGCACTAAACACGCCATAGTTCATCAGCTCTAATACAAAAACCATATTTTTTGTCCTCAGTCTGATGAATAAATGAAACGAAATGGTGTTTAGCGTCTAGTTGCTCTCCCCTGAATGCAATAATGAAGAAGGACACATATAGTCAGGGCAATGTTTTCCGGACAACTTTTTTCACCTTCTCGAATTTAATGGTTCTTTTATGTACATTTCATTGTATACACGGAACCCCTTTTCTCTAGCCAGACGCTCGGTCTGCACCTACATTAACAAAATGAAACTGGACTGGAACATCCCAAAGCACTTTCAAAGTCGTCCCGGGATTGAACGTGAATCTAGTGCTTACTGGGCAACGGTTTAAAGGGACAATAACATTCTTGCTGGCTTGGTAGCTCCAGAAAATAAATAACACCCTTATTCTAAGTACTAGATGTTTAAGTGTCATACCTGTTGTGTAAATTATACATTTCAACCTATTTTACTTGTCCAGAGGGTTCAAAAATATTTTAAAATCCAAGTCACATTTGAAAAGGTTTACGTTAGACTTTTCAAAACAATCGGTTGAATTTTTCCAATTTTTTAAAATAGTTGTGTTAAGATGAAATTTATATCACCATTTATTTGCAATTTTCTAAAATAATACGATTTGTTGACCAGAATGAAGATTGGGACATATTATTCATTTACAACAAGAGTGTTATTGGGGCTTTAAAAGAAAAACTATAACAACAATTAAACTAAGTATCAAACAAATAATATTAATGAACGTAAAATATTTTTGCTTTACAATTTAGATTATATTGGATTTGTAAAGAGAGCTCTGGTTGTTTTACGAGAATTTGACCAGATACAGAGAGTTGAGTTAGAAGTTGAGGAAACACAAGAACCCGCCCTAGATGATTCTTTTGGACCTATCCGTAAGATAACAAATATGAATTGTTTTATTCACTAGCAAATAATATCATCTATAATACTGTTTTTAGGAAACTTGAAAGTAAAAATGTTCCAGAATAAATGGCAAATATATTAAGACCACGCACAACCAAAAGTACACTTACCAAGATATAGTGTTTTAGAAGGTATACACATCAATCGACCTTCACCGGAGGTTATTATCATTTAGAGTTGACATTAGTTTCTGTCGATTACCTTTGGTTTGTATGCGATTTCATCGAGGCTATGACATTATTAAACAATCTAAAGTTCATTTTAAATAGCACCTTCACTGTCCATATTTGTTTACTGATTATTCCTCAATATTGGTAAATGCTGTAGCGATCACCATGTCTTGAAGTAAGTTGTTTTGGAACTGGTCCTGAATCTAAAAATAAAACCTAAAATTTAGTTCTTGGCAACCAAACCTAATATGCGATTCCCTGCAATTCTTTGCATTCCATTTCATTATCTTTCTTATTTCAGAAACTTTTATTAGCGTATTTACTCCCGAGTCGTTCACATACCAGTTTGTTCCGGAAGTCACAGTCTCCAACAAAACTTTCTTGTCATTCGGTATCAAAGCTTCACAGGATGCCCACATCGCCTTAAGTGCAATTTATGGTGACGTAGATCGCAAAACTTATGAAGTGGTGCTCGGAGCAGATGGTAATAAAGCTTCGTACATTAGAGATGGGTCGCTAGGAGCTACAAAAGCTGAAGCGAAGACCATCAACATTATAAGAGACGATGACTTCCGGTATTTCTGGATTAGTTGGAAGGATCATCGCGTGGAAGTTGGTCGAGGAACAGTGAATGGTCAAGAACGTTTCATGACATGGGTAGTTCCTGAAAATAGAAGATTTAACGTAAATTGTATCTCCGTAGCAACCACCAGAAAATCGAAAGGAGAGTGGGAATTTACTGAAATAATGGGTAAGTGAAAATCTCTGAATTCTTCCAACTGGCACTACTAAACATAGTTAAACGCTGTATATTTATACCTAATAGGACTATTTCATTTCATTTTCAATCCCGATTCAGTCTTGTCCATGACACGTGGTCTGTGTTTTGCATGATTGGCACCCGCTCATTTCAAAGACCAGCAGTACCATGTACCTATACAGTTTCAGATTATGGGTCCAATTTTTGAAGAATTGGTAGCTTCTTTGTGGCGTAAATAGCTCCAGATTGCAAGGAGCAAACTTATATCGAAAGCCGTAAGATCGGCGGCGGGCCCTGGGGCATAGATCTACACCTGGGCCCCTACTGAATATTATTTAATATTACAATCCTGTTAGATTTTATGTTGTCAATATTTTGTGTTACATTCGGAAATACTAATCATTTTATTTATTAGATTTAATTACCTTCTTTATGGGTCTTTGCCACGGTCCCCTGTACGTGCCTTGGTAGATTCTGACAAAACGTTGCTATTTGTGTGTGAAGGGGCAATAACTCCAATGTAAAATTAGTGTGACTGCAAATGTGGTGTAGCACAGACAATGGACTGTCTTAAAATATATAGTATATTTTCGATCAAGTAGATCTGTGTTGGACAAATAGATGGTAATCATGGTATATTTATCAACATTTCCCTATTTTCATATTTCAGATGAATATCCAGAAGAAAACAAAGGTAAGTTTTGACCTGTCTTTTTGTGTGTCAAGTGACTCTGTGATTGTTAACCGGAAGGGCCCTGGATTGATTCCGATATTGGCTGAGGAAGTTCCTCGGTATTATTCAACCTGAATGGTTTCCTCTTGTCAACGTTTCAGGACTGAAGCCTGGTTAAGAAAATCGTCTATTCCAAGGTTCCGTGTATATCAGTGAGGATCCCTTGGCAATTGGAAATCGAAATAAGCCTAGGCCGACGCGTCACTGACAGGACACAATCCCCCTCGTCATCGTTATCCCCTTTTTGTATAAACATAAGAAGTTATACCCCATTCGTTTAATTTCCGTTTTATGTCACTAGGATGTTAAAACTGATTCAGTATATCGGTCTGTATTATTTCCATAATGATATTTACAGTAAAACAACCCGACCCAGAAAAGGAAGCTAGACGAGCAAAAGTAAAAATTCAGATCTTATGGATAGCGAAGAAACAGCGTATGTTGCAATGCCTTGAAGATGCTTATCCGAATACCATCAAAACCACTAATATATTCCAGTAAGTAAGCCTGTTAGAATCTGTAAAATATTCAAGTAAGTAGGCCTGTTGTCAGAATAATATACTCCAGTAGGGCTTGTCGTATTTTTGTTTTTGTGAAGTGATTTTGGGCCACCGTGTCCCATTGAATAAGGCGCTGGCTTACTAACCGGGAAGATTCGCTGAGAAATCGCAAAAGAACTACAAAATTCGTGAGAAACCTGCTATAAGCAGCCTTGTGTGTCGCGTGGATTGACTATTTGTATTTTCAGTTAATATTTGTCGTTGTCCATACAAATCTCTCCCAGTTATCGCCCCTACTAACCATTCGATTAATACACACCGAGCACCCGGTATGTCAGTCGAGGAGACAACTAGCCGATGGGTTGCCGGTTAGTGACACCCTTACATTTTTGCTGTGTGCCTGGCTGAAGATTAATGGGCAACCAATGAAGTACTTTTCTAGTAAGATGGGATGTTTATTATGGTTTCCATATGCATGTACATGTATACCAAATTCGCCATGCTTGTATTGGAAATAACTTCTTATAAATATTTCGTGAAAATGAATCTTCTATTCATATACAACACAAATCACTATTTCTAAAAATCTGCATGATTTAAAGTTCTTTCGTTTAAAATCCAACAATTTCCTACATTCAATCTGTAAACAACACTGTAATTTTGTATTGTTTGTTTTTGTTTTCAGATTGTGTAAAATACGTCAAGGAGATGTTATATCGGCTGCGGTAGTTTTAAAAGATTTACAGAAACGCGGCTTAATAAGGGAGATAACTGCGGGTGAATGGGTTAGAATACCATCAGAAGAAGAAGCCAATCGTCATGGTAATTATTTAACTCATTAAGTTAATAAATACAAAAAACATATTATGGAACATAATTACTATTTTACATTAAGTTATAATGTAAATAAATTATTTTAAAAATTGAAATGAATTGAAATATATGTATTCAAATTGTTTTGATTTAACAGAAGTTAAAATAGTTCAGAAGTTGCCACAAATGTCAGAACGAGATGAACCGAAAATTGCCATAATAACAGCGTTATATTGCGAGAAGTTGGCGGTTGATGCCATGGTAGAAGATAAAATCACGTACATACAACATATGAAAGGATCAGACGGTACGTAAATATTGAGGGTGGGGTCACTGAATGGTCTAGCGCATGCGCTTCAGATGATAAGGTTTGTCATTGGGTTAAGCCACGTGATCACCATTCCCAGCTTGTAAGTGTCAAGGAGTAAGGTCCCATGTCCAACCTCGTGGTTGTCTCCGCGTCGTTTGGGTTCTTCCCACTGCTAAAGACCACTATGTGCAAGCGGATTATTAACGGTAAACCCTATTTCATTTCTGCGTTGCTATACCAGATAGGAGGGCTTGGATTGCCAAATGGTCTAGATCACAAGGTTTGTCAATGAGTCAAATAGAGTGGTTTCTATTCCCCGTGTGTAGGTGGCAAGGAGTAGGGTTGTAGGTCCAATTCGGTCCGTCGTTTAAATGGTCGCTCTCTCTCTCACTCTCTCTCTCTCTCTCCACAAGGATATTGGTGTGTGTGTGTCTTGGATTTGTCATCAATTAAACCTTGTCCCATTATACCTTATATTGCTTTTTTAAATATATTTTAGGCGAGTCACAGGTCTATACTCTTGGCCGTATTGGTAAGAGTGTGGTCGTATCTACAAAAATATCTCAACAAGCGGACAAACAAAACGATTTAACAGCCGCCGAAACAGTTTCAAAATTACTGGGTAAGTTTCTACACAGCAAGAAACGATAGAGAATAGAGAAATAACCGGGTCCTCGTCACTCAAGCCAAATATCTGAATGATTGTGTCTTGTTATTGGCTGACTGCTTCAATTTAATCTAGTATTCGCGGTCTCAGCCAATCAAGAAGAACCAACCTTTAGAGCAACGTGGCTTAAGTTTCTACTGGCACCTGTAACACTCAGGATGTGATCTATTAAGTATGTTTCTTTTCCGATACATGGACATACCGCGGTTCAAATATGCGCCATACTGACGTACTCTGTAGGGTTATCAAGAATCCTTTTCACAAGGCGATTCCTGTAATATGCCTTTTAATGAAAGAAAATAAGACTGTGTGTAGGTAACGCAATTTTGTGGATAAGTGTGTGCTGTGTCACAGGGTCTGTCATTACATTAGTTTAAACGAACCGTTGTCTCAGAACCGTGCCAAGCACGCCAAATGTGGAACTCTTCACAGAAGAGTTAAATTCAGTATCTATAAAAATTACCCACATGAAACAATTATGATGGTTGATTTAGTTTTAGCAGCCATTTTGACAGAACTGATGACAGAAAACGGTCATGGTTATCCGTACTAAAACGTGCTCAGATCAGATAGCCTTTACACTATGAAAATTTAACCGTGTCGTGTCTAATACCGTGCCGAGGCCATTAATTTCAGTGGGCCAGGTTGGCACGGTACTTAGTACGACACGCTTATGTTTGACCCGTTTACACTACAAAAAATTAACCGTGCCGTGCCAGGTACAGTTCCTGGCACACTTAAGATTTGTACTGTAAACGGGGTTATTGTGGACGATTGCGGCTGACCCCTCCGGATCCATTCAGTTTATCTGATATGCGCGTTTGTTGCTTGAGGTGTCTGTATATTGCGTCCTGTCCATAGGTTTGGTATATGTGGTGCCCTCCCCCGCCCCCTTTGCTGTTACTATGAATAAACTGTAATTTGTCATTTCAGAAACTTTTATCCAGGTGGAACACGTGTTATTGGTGGGCGTCGGCGGGGCTGTACCATCATACAACAATTACAACAAACACGTGCGACTCGGGGATGTAGTCGTTTCCGTTCCACGTGACAATGGAGCCATTTATATATACTGTTCTAAAGTAGACAAAGTTCCAAATTCGCTCAGATATAATTATTCGGCTAAAGAATATAGACCACGTGACCAAACGTTAATAAACGCGGCTCAGTCTTTACGACATCAAGCGGAAACACGAATTCGTGGTGCGAAACCGTGGGAAACGTACATAGAAGAAGCAATGGATATTTTGAAGGGACAGGAATCAAATTTTCATCGTCCATCAATTCGTACAGATCGTTTATATTTTACCAAGCAAGACAGGACAGTGATCCAGTGCGACCATCCGCGACCAACGGATCCAACTTATAAAGACGGACAAACCCGAATCAGCTACGGTGCCGTAGCAGCCGGTAAGCTGGTGGCATACACACCGGATCTTCGCTTAGACTTTGCTAATTCTAATGACATTAAGTGTTTTGATAGTGGTTTTAGTAGTATTTTGGATCGCCTTGACGGAAGTAAGAAAGGCAGTTATCTTTTCATTAGAGGAATGAGTGATTACGTGGATGGCAGTAAAAAAGAATGGCAGTGTTATGCATCACTTGTAGCAGCAGCTTATATGAAGGCATTAATTTTGACTCTTTAAAGAATAGTATAGCAAAGACGTGTGTATGTTTAAGAAAATGAAAGTAACGGATTTCCAGCAGTGTTATATAAAGCTAGATCGCAAAGAATTCTCTCTTGTTAGCGATATAACTCTAGGTTGAAGCTGGTGTTAAACGCTTACGTAGATAGATGGTCATAAGAAAGAATGATAGTGCTATGCATCCCTTCATGTGGCAGCGGCTTAAATGTGAAAGTCTTGATTTTGACTCTTTAAAATAGATCAGAGTACATGTTTTAGAGAAGAAAATCGATAATGTATTTTTAGCATCTTCTCCTGTCTGCAGCATAACTCTCAGTCGAAGCGGACGTTAAGCCCCTCGAACAAAGGAAAAGTAATACGTCTAAATTGGCAAGGATTAATTACAAGCCTGCGAGCAACACCATTCAACATATAAGCTACTTATTTCATTGTGGGTGCTTATGGAACGGAAATAAAATCCCTTATGCAGTTTTTTATGTGGGAAAAGGTTGGTTTACGTGCACACCAACGTATATCCGAAAGGTAACTCGTTGTCCTAGCCATATCGTCCGCCTTGCACCCGCTGACATAAGGGAATACCACCCGGGAAACCCCGATGAACTTTCTCGGCCAACACCGGTGGACGTGGATCCCCGACTTTTCCATCCCACCCAACAACTACGCACTGTTGCTTACAAGACCCCCAGCCGACAAGGGGAAACCATGTCGACGAATCCAGTGAAATATTGTCGGCCATTACCTGCTCAATGGGCCACCGAGACTCCCTGTATGAATAGTTGCTTCATGTGAATATTAAAAATACTATGCATTATACTCTGTTTCAGTACAGAGGCGGATTCAATGGGGGGCGCAAGGGGCACTCCCCCCCCCCTAATTTTCGACAGTGCCCTTTTTTACTACTGAAAGTGCCTTTCAACGAGCTTTTTTGTCCGATTTTGAGGCTCTTTTTCTACGATTTCCGAACGTTTAGACGATAATATCAGCCAAATAGCCGTTGGATTAGCTACAGATGCAAGCAAATGACGGATAATTTTCTTCGGGCCCCACCCCCTCTCATCGGCGTGCCCCGTCTCCGCGGTTAGTGCCCTCATTTTGCGGCGCCCCCCCCCCCTTTTCAAAATTCCTAGATCCGCCCGTGAAGTATGTCCATATTATTTCTGTAAAGGTGTTTTATAATAAACATTGAGTATCTAATTTACACATAGTTGTATCGTGCTATTTTTGTATTAATTTTCTTTTTTTAATTTCATCCATAAATAAAGTTATTGTCTACAAAGACCATCTGTTTTCCATTAAAACGAATAAAATGAAATCCTTATAGTACAGTATTGCAATCTCTAATATCCGTGATTAAGCTCGGAGAGTTAGATGTTGATGTCATAAATAACAATCCCATCAGAATTTAACAAATTCTTTCGTATGTCGAGTTTGGTCATCGACCGTGGAGAATAACTCTCGATGTTAGGCCTACTTCTTCCATATACCAATGAACAATCCCTGCACATGCGAACAAAAATCCACCATGAACTCTGACCCGTTCACATGCAACTGTTTGTGGACGACGGATACTAAACATCCACATGAAACCTTTACAGTAAAGTAGTATATCATTAATTCATTTGACTGCGAGGGGCATTCACAAAATCTTTTTTACTCCAAAAGAAATTCTGAATGGCATGACACAAATATTACGTGACAAACGTGACAATGCTCGTTCGTATAGCACAATCACAAGGGGCGGAATCAACACTGAAGACGAACCACGGCCAGGTCAACCTTGTGACGTGTTCAGCCAAGATAGAGGTGACGCGGGACAGGCAAGCAACTGTTCAGACAGCCTAGCCACTGTCGTACTGCGCATGATATTTTAAGGAAAACATCAACGGAACGATAATAATCAACGAATAGTTGCACATGAACAAAATACCTGTTTGCTAGGTGGCAAAACGTTAGAGAGACATGGTTAGTCAACAGCTTCTCGAGGATTATTGGTCATATTGTTACTCGGGATGAAACACGGGGTCATCACTTTCAAACTAAGCCAATGTACGAGTTCACTATAATGAAGGCACGAGTTCACTATAGGGGCACCAGTTCATATCGCTAGGTCACTATGGAAGGACCAATTCACTTTGAAGGCATCAGTTCACTATGGAACCAGTTCGTTATTGAGACACCGCTATGGGGCATCAATTTCTGTGGAGTCATCATTTCATTATGGGGACACCAGTATGGAGGCACCAGTTCACTATGGAGGCACCAGTTTATTATGGAGGCACCAGTTCACTATGACAATCAAACCTCTTATTATTAAGTTAAATAATGTTCTGTATCTCTTTCTTTTAATCGTTTGAAGTAAAATGCCAATAATATTTTACCTAGCCATATCACCTTCATATATGGATCAAAATACATTAGCACTTCTGGTGATTAAATTCGTTGTATTTAAAGAACATTATCATGATTAATTTAATCACATCGCGGACTTCAAATAATCAAAATGTTTTAGTTCATTCTCGTATTAATTGCATTGCACCGTGAATGATAACCAAACAAATATGATAACAATACAAACACGATCATATATTAATGCTACTTTCCCTTTCAAATGATCAAATGATAGACAAAGTTACATTATATGAACGGGATAGACTGGATAATAGAGCCTTACCTGCTAATTTATAATTTATGAAATTCATTAGAGTTAAGTATTCTGTGGGGCATGGAATTTTCACCACTTTACATGTTATTGAGGAGGGATGCGGACGTGAATAACTCAAGATGAAAGCTTGGGGTATTTTCTTACTTGAAATGTGCCTTTTGTGGACACACATCCAGCGTAAGTCTTTTGATTTGAGGTGACCATGGCTGGTCATGAAATGTTGAGGGACATATGCCATGCAGGATGCTATCATGGACATTCTGCAAGGACATCAACGTTTTCGCCATATTTTGTTATGAATTTAAAATGCTAAACTTGTACAACTAGACGTTTTTCCATGCCAAGACCTCCGACCTGCATCACCACTGACAAGGGGAAACCGAACCTATATCGGGGTTGAACTCCGGACCTTCTGGATTTTAATGAAGCCGGTTCTGACCTTGGTTACCTTGTTTCAGTTATTAAAGGAGGTACAACTGTATTCTGTGGAATCTAAAACGTTTTGACATTGAACTTACGCACTGGCGTTCGTTTCGTTCACCAAGGCTCATTATCACAAATTGAGCTCGAGGGCATTGGGTAAACGCTTTCTTGTACTGGTCTTTAAATTCTCCACAGTGTCTAAAAGATGCATTTTCTGAGATTTAGATAAAGCGCTGGCCATTGTTGCTATCATAGTTCAAAAAAAGATAATGATATCATTCCAGTGACTTTATTCTGGGTGAAATTACCAGTGTTTGATGTTTTGACAAGATGTAATATACACTGCATATTATGGTTACTTGACACGTCTCGATTCACCATTTTTGTATTAAATGGCGAACGTGTTTCAATCCATTTAAATATCGGCCATCAGATGGTCTAGAAAGTTGATTTAGCTTGTCTAAATAATATTTTATGTAACATTTTGAAGTCAAAAATAAAGACCTGCAATATGTAGATTTAACTCTGCTCACATCCATATTTAAATGTTTTTTAGCTACCCCTCGAATCACCCATGTACGCAATGGCTGTGTGCACATTCCGAAACGAGTAGTGGATTAGGCAGCTGCCCGAACATTTCAAACATACCCACAGACTTTACCATGGGTTAATCTCGAGGACAAAACCCTTAACTCCATCCCATTTTATTACGTTATATCACTGTAACCATACAAACGTTAGATTTAATAAACATACCGAGGTTGTGTATTTGATTCCTAGATAAGATTTCATCTCACGGTAAAGTAATTTTTACAGAAATATTTTGATCATTTATAATTTTGCTAATAATTTCTAACAAATGAGGTCTAATTTAACGACAATATAGTAAACTGAATCTTCTTCATTTGGGTCATTAGAACAAACAAGAACTGAGGTGGCTTTTTAGGTCACTGTTACCAACGTTGTGCTAGGGCTTGATCTTTTTTATAAGGCTATCTTTAAATAATAGCTTTAAATTGATTAAAATTATTTGAGTTCCTGACGTAAGTAGGCAGGTTGTTCCATAGTCATATTAGAATAAGACATTGTGGTCTCGTGCTCAATCCCGATCTTTGCGTATAAAGTGCATCGGGTTTTTTTCCGGCCTTGTAATCCGTTATCAGTGGTGCAGGATATAGGACCTGGCAAGGGACAACGTATAGTCGTTCGGGTGGAACGGAAAACCGGAGTCTGGTGTACACATTGGCGTGCACGGAAAAGAACAGTTGACGGTTGAAATTCGATATAAGAGTAGACTGTAACACCACTGTCCGGGCAACAGTTCCCTCACTGTATGGCGTATGGCATGTCTGCATTAGCCCAGTCGGAGCAGGATAGTATTACGTTAAATCCCATTTCGTTTCATTTCATCTTTAAAGAGACTGAAAATGCTCAGCTTATGTCGACGGGGGATGGCAAAGTTGGTTACACAAAGGACGTGAGACGACAAACTAGTTTAGTGTTTGCTGTTAAATCCAAATACAACCCACAAATATGACTGTTTAAAGAAATGACAAATGTCGGATCATTTAGAATTGGTGTGCAAGACCTATTCGTACAGATAGAGACTGGATGCGTCTTTTACGATAACGATTACGTTGATGTAAACATTACAGACTTCGATGAGTTTAAATGGCATTGGATATCATGGGAAGCGGATAACTTGGCTATAGGTACTGGTCAAGTGGTGGTGTTAAATGTTGTTAAAAAATCTCCAGAATATGTTCCTGTAGTTTCATATCTTGGTTTCGGTAATCTGGACGGTGGGGTTGTGAATTGGATGTTCGATCAGACTGATGAAGGCATTAAAAGTAAGTAGATCCTAACTACTCATAACGTATTTACAAGCACAAAAAAGGGTAATTTGGAATTAACATCAAGGTCCAAATTGATTTCATATACCTAAACTCTCGCATTGTTAGGATTCCTTAATATCTGTCAGTAATATATCCAATACTCAGTGGCGGCGCCAGCCCTCGGTGGTTGGAGGAGCAAAGCTGGGGCAAAGCGGAAGGTTAAGGGGGCAAAGGCATGAGCTTTAACTATGGGTAGCAGTTGGAATTCAAATTAAAGCAGGCCATAGCGACATCCGGCAAAATTGCCCCATATAGGGCACTGCACGGCGTATGCCTGTCTTCATTAGCTTAGTGCAGAAAGTAAGACTTTAAACCTCGTTTCATTTCGTTTTATATTTTCATGGGTCTTTTTTTAAAAAAATGAATATTTCCATATGTTTGATTCAATTTTAGCCACATGGTTTAATGTAATGGAGAATACCCGGACTACACCCGTAAACACGACCCTTACAGTCAGGTCCAAAAATCAGTGTTCGGTGGAATGCAACCAGAAGAATGGTTGTTATGGTTTCAACTACATGTCAACTGGTAAATAGACTTTTAATCAACCCGTTAGTCTAACCTGTGCGTAGTAGGCCTAATTTCTATTCAACACCGCGGGTTTCCCTTCTCAGGACGGGGGGGGGGGGCAATGACAAGGAACAGCGTATAATCATTCTGACGGAGGTCCGGGGTACACATTCGCATGCATTTTATCGTGAAGCCAATGCGACTGAAATTTTCATCAAATCCCCTTTACGTTATCTAGTTTTTAACTATTATAGTGAGAACTGTCAGCCCTTTATCTAAACTCCTTTAATTTAATGTATCTTTAATTTTTGAATGTTTTTATATTTTTTTTTAGCTCCAATTGCTAATTGTGAATTAATAACGCAAACAAGTGACGGTTCTCAGTGTGTAGAGCAGTGGAATCTGACAACAGAACATAATGTTGATATTATCATATTTAACAGTGGTAGTGCTACTCTCCTTTATGCAATGGATTAATCAAAGAGTTTGCTGGAACAAAAATGATAACAGAATGGCTATACCGGTAACCGTATTTGTCTAAGACACATAAAGATGGCGGTATAAATTCACCAGAAATCCATATAAACATTCAATGGTCAAAACTTAATTTATCTACTCTTTTTTTTCAAAATATATAGATAGAACTCGATGACCATTGAATACCAGCACCAATAACCTTTAAATTCATCATAGGTTCCGCCTTTTTTTCTTTCTTTTTTCTTTTACAAAAATTGTGGTTGCCTAGTCGTGGGACTGGGAGAACGCTAGATCGAAGACGGTCCTACGCATTTATCACCTAGTTGTGAAATCATTACCGTTTAACGCAATTCTGAAAGTGAGTAGTGGCGTCATTTTCTACCATTGAATATAACCATAGATTTTTCAAAGGCTGTATTCTATGGCTGTATTCAATGATATTTGCCTGTATTTGCATGTAGTTATAGAATAAATAAAGTGACTTGGTTGTAAATATGTATATTATTACTTTGTGGCATATCGCATAATTGGCACATGTCACTTTTGCAAAGTCACCGTAGCCTACTATTACAATACTTTGTCACTTCGTAATCATGGACAGTGGCGCACTATTACAATGCTGTGTCACTTCGTAATTATGAACTATTCATAGACAGCAGAAAGTTGTACTAAATGGGGTTGCCTCTGAAACCAAAGTAATCTCTGCTGGTGTCCCCCAAGGCTCCGTACTCGGTCCTTTGCTCTTCCTCATTTACATCAACGATATTGTTGAGAATATTAAATCAAATGTCAGATTATTTGCCGATGATACCTCGCTTTTTCTCAAAATCGATGACCCGATTGCAAGCGCCAATACTCTTAATTCTGATCTCGAAACTATTTATGACTGGGCTAAAACCTGGCTGGTTACCTTTAATCCCCTTAAAACTGAAACTTTGACTATCAGCACTAGAACAAAAATTACTAAACCACCACTAGTTTTCAATTCTGTAAAAATAAATGAAGTCTCTTTCCACAAACATTTAGGCCTCACGTTCCAAAATAACGGCAAGTGGGGTGTCCACATAGGAAATTTATACAAAAAAGTATCAAAACTAGTAAACTGCTTGAGGTCTCTGAAATATCGCTTGAAACGTAGATTCTTACTGTCTATCTATAACGCTTACATTTTGCCTCACTTCGACTACGCGGACATCGTTTGGGATGGGTGTTCGGAACTACTAACAAATCAACTTGAGCACTTGCAACTGATAATCTTTAAGTGGCATTTAGCGATCGGGAAAACACATTAACAGAACACAGTTTTTATGGGATACAATCACTAGTTTTATTCTAAAAGCACGACGTTTCGACAAGTATCCTCTTTTAGAATCAAACTAGTGATTGTATCCCATAAAAACTGTGTTCTGCCACTTGCAACTGGACGCACTACGCACAATCTACGCACAGATAAAAGCAGAATCGTACAAATGATGATAAGCAGTTGTTATATAACCGTCGTTCTACATAGCATCTTACGCACAGCACCATCTTTCATATTCATTATGCAAATGTAAGATATCACGTGATTTATTAACATAATCGGAAATGACTGCGGGGTCATTCTTTTATATGATAATTCAATCGAAAAGACACTTCAGCAAAGCATTTAATATTTGCAGTAATATTCCCCCATGGGAGAAGTGGTTACTCTGTTTTTTATTTAATAAAATTGAAAAGGTTTATGTGTAATAGATGTAATATATTTGGGTGAAAATCAATACATGACAAATTGTATGAAGAAACTGGTTCGAATATCCGGGTACAGTAACATATTCAGATATCTATGTCTGTCGTGTACCTCGTGTTGTGTGGGAGCCCAGATCTCATTTTGAGTAGGATCCCTTTGGAGCACCACTTTAAAAAGCAAACCGAAATCACCAAGTTCATCTCATAGAGTACAATGCAGAAAAAGTTGGATCTAAGTAAGACCCTGTCCCTTTCCCCCACCGAACGGAGAGGTCAATTAATGCCTCTGAAACAGGAGAGGTACCACATAAAGTTCAAACGAACAGTAAACATGCGATGGCATAAACCTAAATGCTTTGAAATTTTGTTGTTTTACAATATCGATTATATCAACAAAACTTGTTTACAATATCACACATGTATAATTCAAATAAAACCAGTTTATACTATTTTAGAATTTTGTTGTTTTATATCAACAAAGTAGTTTACAACATTACACATTCATTATTCAAAGAAATCAGTTTTATTATTTTTTTTAGAAAACAATTTTCTTATATTAACCAGACAAATTTTTGTGACAATGGATGGTTGATTATTTCTATTTCTATGCAGTTGCGTTTACAGTGTATTTAACATAATTATTTATAGATGGGTTTTGCTCCCAGGTTCATATCCTGCTTATTCGTGGAAAGAACAGTATTTCTGTGGATGTTGCTCACAGCCCGTCTCTAGATCACCGTGATTTGTGTAAGTAAATGTTATATTTTAGCTCATGCTCCCCACAGTGTTTCGATAGATTAAACATAATCCCACTTAAAAACTGTTGTTAAGAAATCAAATTTCTATTCCAAATCATGACTTGCCAATAGTCCGATTAACAAACAATAGCTAGATGCGCATCAATATGATTACGCTTTAAACAGAGCTCCAAATTAGACCAAATGTTTACATAACGTTACGTACGTCATGACGATTTTATTATGCCCAATTAACCAGTGTATAGCACAGTATCGCAGAAAAACTAATTCCGTGACAAACGAGGCTATCAACACTGATACAATGTAAACAATATTGAGTGGAGACAAACACTACTTTCACCGTTTTTAATACCTTAAATTACTGTTCAAAGTTTGAGGGAAGGCCCCAGAATAAACGAAGGGCTATCATGTACTGGAAAATTGCCCTTTGCCCATCGGCGCCAACCAGGAGCCTTTGACCCCCTTACAATTTTGGGCTAAATTGAAGGTAATTTTGTCGCAATAATGGGATATTGATCTATTGATCTGATAATTATCCAACTCCTGGTGAGGGAATATATAACAATAAGGTAATTGCATCTAATGCCACGGCTAGTAGAAAAAAACAAAGGTTATAAATAAATATTTAAGCAACTTTCAAAGCAGGCACGAGTAACAAATTTTGTTAAAAGAATCATTTCAACGTTAACGAAATAATAAAAAAAGAACAAAGAAAATATAACAAAGAACGCATCAATAACAAAAAGGCATATCGTAAACACACAATAAATAGTCACGTTAGATTTAAAGTATACAATATGATAGAAAAGGACATAAAATTTGCAAGGCTACGGTAAGGCTACCGGGAGCATACTGACATTGCATTTGAGTGAGGGTCATGAACAGTGACAAGAATATGTCTCATTATCACTGTTGATGTAATGGGGGTGGTGACCGAATGGTTAGCACGTGTGTGACCCAACCCCGTGGGATTTCTCCGGGTCCCCTGCGAATTACCGAAATAAAATTGAACCTAGTGTTAGTCCCAAAATAACTGTGTAATTTGTTACCGGTATTGATAAATCCCGTAGTTTCCATCTTCGGATTCGAGCCCGAAACTTTCTGGTTGTAAATCCTCCGCTCTCTCTTGCTCTGAATTTTTCCACTCTGAATCGAGACATTAGCGATTGAATTTTGGGCCAAGCCTCGATCATCAATAGTCGGTACGATAAAAAAACATAGTCTGGATTATCCAGTTTTTGATTTAACTGCACCCTTACGGGAATTCACCAAGAAAAACAGCATTTTCCAGTGGACTGCTAGCCATCAAACAGCTTTTGACGAAATCAAAGACAATATTAGTGAGAAAACAACTCTAACTTACTTTGATTCAACGAGACCTATAACGTTACAAGTTGACGCATCCTTAAAAGGTTTAGGTGCCACTCTACTACAAGAAAACAAGCCAATTGCCTTTGCAAGCAAAGCTCTAACAGACGTAGAATCTCGCTATGCAAACATTGAACGTGAACTACTTGCTGTTGTATTTGGATGCGAGAGATTTCACACATATCTATATGGTCAAACCTTTGTAATAGAATCAGACCATAAACCACTGGAAGCCATACACCTCAAACATCTAGTTTCGGCACCACCACGACTTCAACGCATGCTATTGCGCCTTCAGTCATACAACTTTACAATAAAATATGTACCTGGTAAAGATGTACCAATAGCTGATGCACTGTCACGGTTATCGCCGCAAGAATATGGTGCCATACAGGACATGGATGTACAGATCCATGACATCATGCCAAATTTCACAAATGACATGATTAACAAGATCAAAGTTGCAACTCAACAAGATCAAGAACTAACAATTCTGAAAGAGATGATTTACCATGGATGGCCTAACACTATTAAAAATGTCCCAATGTCACTCAAACCATATTGGACATACAGAGAAGAGTTATCCGTAGAAAATGGTATCCTACTCAAAGGATCAAGAATCATCATTCCAGATGCATTGAAACAGAATATTCTCCACAGACTCCATGAAGCTCATCAGGGCATTGAAAAAACTAAGCTGAGAGCCAGAACGTCTGTGTTTTGGAGGAATCTGAATTCCGATATTGTCGATATTACAAAAAATTGTGCCACTTGCCAAAAATACTCTCCACAACAAACCAAAGAGCCCCTCATACCATCCAATATACCACCAGTGATACACCCGCCACGACGAGTTCCTATCAGCCTTAAGGACGACATAAAGAAAGAATTAGACAGCATGGTTGAGAACGACATAATCGTACCAGTACGACCAGGTGAACCTACCGCCTGGGTCAACAGTCTAGTATACCGCCGAAAACCAAATGGCGACCTTCGATTATGCCTCGATCCAAAAGACCTTAACACAGCAATTAAACGAGATCACCATGTTGTATCTACACTAACTGAAATATTACCTAAGTTATCTGGTGCAAGATACTTTTCCATCGTGGATGCAAAGTCTGGTTATTGGAACGTCGAACTAGATACAGACTCAAGCTACCTCACTACCTTTAATTCACCCTTTGGTAGATACAGATTCCTGCGAATGCCATTCGGATTGAAAATGTCACAAGACGTATTTCAATCGAAAATCGACCAGACTTTTGAAGGCTGCAACGGAGTAGTAGGCATTGCAGATGATATTGCAATATTTGGAAAAACAGCAGAAGAGCATAGCCAAAACATCAAAACAATGATGGAACGCTGTATTGCTACAGGACTCAAACTTAATCCTGATAAATGCAAAATTAAAGAATCGAAGATAAAATTTTATGGCGTTATATGTTCTGCAGATGGAGTACAACCAGATCCAAACAAAGTTGCTGCTTTAAAACAAATGGCTGCACCAACATCCACTAAAGAACTACAGACTTTCCTAGGTCTTGCTACATATATTGGTCCATTTATACTAGTATGTTTTATTTTAGAAAAACAGGGATGTTATAGTTCCAGCTATAGGCAGTTAGAACCTGTCACCCCTACCACAATATTATCACTGCCATAGTGGACTGGTCTAAAACCCCTGTTCATTAAGTCAGTAGACTAACCCAAAAAACCATGCTTAATAGAACTTCCTGTTAATACTATGTAGTAGAATTGTTGCACCATATTAAAAGTATAAAACAACACTTTTACGTTTCATAATTAAACAAGATTATGACAATCAGTAGACCGGGTTCTAATCCAGTAAATATCGCAGGTTAGCGATGACGCCGAGAGTTGATTGTGACCTGGATAAGTTAATTAATGCCTAATTAATAATTCAGATAACATTCCAGGCCTAAAGAAAGACATGCAATTGGCAGATTTAGCTCTTGCATAATATATGTTCAATTGTTTGTTTCTTTTTGTTCCCTGAAGTGCCCGAGTGAGTTTCTAATATACAAAACATTCATATTATAGGTATATATAATATATATATTTATTGGAAAACGTTTGTACGGCAGATCATTATTACTCAAGTTAACGCTAATCAGTCCTGGAAAACTTGGCTACTCACCGAAATGAAAACTTTGGGAATTCTATTGCTGGAAGTCTTGCTCTGTTGGATTGAACGTAAGTCTTTTTTTGTAAACGTAAACTTTAAATAGCAAATAAAAAGATAAGAAGAATTCCACTACAAGAAATATTGAAGTTAATGGACCTGTTTTCGTGGTATCGTTTACATGTAACCGGCGAAAAGGTCCACGGAAAGCGCCGTGAATACGCATACATTGGAATACCAAGCCGTGATCTATATAAAATATCATAGTTATTCTTCAGTGGAAACCACAAAAAACCTTTTACGATTCCTGAAATGAAATTGGGTTTTTATGTCCTACTGTTTTGCTCCGACGGGCATACGCCATGCAGTGTGCTAGGAGGGGAAATTTTACCCGGGCATCGGCACTTCTGCCGGAGTCGTAAATGTTAAAAGACTTAAGCTCAGTAGTGAATATACCGTTTTCTTAAATATTTCCTGTACAGTTTAATTTGGACAAGTTACATATTAACAATATTTAAAACATGTCCAAACGAAAACTGTTTTTTAGACGACCGGCAAATATAGCCAAACAGTCCGGCAGAACTATTGCTGGACCTAGAAATTGTATACAAAGTTTTCTTTATGAATGATTTTAGTAGCCTTCGATGTACTCTTTCAGAATTTAGTCTAGAATGATAATTTTGATGTCTTAACAGTATACTCTTACGACCAGGGGCCGGTTGCTCAAAGCTCTGTTAACTTTTAACGATCCGTTAACATGGAGTAAACGGATCGTTAACTTTAACGGAGAGAAAGGTTGTTGCTGGAAGCCCCGTTAACTTTAACGGATAATGAAATTGACTTTCCAGCAACAGAAATTTAACGGACCGTTAACAAAGGACACATGAAAGATAACGATCCGTTAGTTTAACGGATCGTTAAAATAACTTAGTTTTGAGCAACCGGCCCCAGGTGATTAAATGATAGTAAAATCAAATATGGCCGTTTAACGCATTATCAGAGGTTGGGAGCGAATATTTCACCGAACCAAACCATATCTAGAGACAAACTATATATTTCTGGACATAGGAGCGTAGGAGTGATAGGAAAACACCACAAACATCCCTATCATGGATTCCAGGGCCACATGGGTCGGTTCGGAAAAGGGGGAGGGAGCACAATCTGTTTATTGAACATTTTAAAAAAGCAAGTTCTACCCGCAAAACAGGAACATATAACCCACATAAAACTAGATGATATTCAGTTTAATCCTTTTGTCTTGTTTCCGGCTTCAACGTGTGACAACACAAGAAAACAATTCTGTACCATCCCTAGTGCAACTACAAGGACATGTTCTACATGAGCTGTCTCTCTTGCATCCACATCTGATGAACCACATAGCAGACTCCGGAGTAAGTTGCCTGGCTGTAATGTTTTCAGTTTAGTGTTCTTCTCCGAGCAATACCTTCTGGAGCAGCCTCCGGCGAATTCCGATTTTCCAATGAACGCCACTCAATAGTTTTGCGGCGGCATGTTTTTACGTTCGCTAAAAATGCATCATTCACTGGGGCTAGACTGCGTGGTTTAGGCGGCAATGATGCCGAGCCGACACATTTCCAGTTTTGGATGCCTATACCCCCAGTGTGTTTCAGTCATCGATTTGCAAGAGCTTTGCTGGAATTGGTCAAAACCAATGCTCGTACTGGAGTGACACGGTTGCATGCGGCTACGCCGTGGGAAAAGGAACAGCTGTGAAAGTGGTTATAGCTTGATTGTATTCTTTCTCACTCGCCGGAGTAATAGACTCTCCAAATCGATCACTGCTTACACAGGTCATTGTATTTATGTCATCTTGTTATGGACAGAGTTCTAGAAATCTATGTCTGAAACACGCTGGATGTTTGGACATTTAAAAACTCGAAATGTATTCTCATTATTACCATGTAGTCTTACTCAACGAATGATGCATTTGCAGAAAACGCAAAAAGAGCTCATCACCAAGTTTAATTGTGTAGCGTTCACCGGAAGCTTGTAATCCACTGGAACTTGATCTGGAACTGTATTTTTGGCAGAAGGATACTTGCTCAGGAGTATGTCATGTGTTTCATCAGATGTGAATGCAAGGCTGACAGCTCATGTAGTACATCTGTTTGTAGCTACACCTGAGATGGCTTAGAATATACAGTATTGTGCGTTTGTGGTGCCATACATGTAGGTTAAGGCCAGAAACACAACTAAAGAATTAAACTGGATATTGTCTAGTTTTGTGGAGATGATGTTCCTGGTTTGTGGGTAGAATTTGTTTTTTAAATGTTCGATAAACAGCTTGTGTCTCCCTTTTCAGGGACGATCCATATGCCGTGGAGCCACTAATAGGCATGTATGTGGTGTTATCGTATCACCTTCATGCTCCTATATCCCGAAATATATAGTTTGTCTCTAGATATAGTTTGTTTAAATTGTTTTGGTGAAATAACGACCCTCAACGGCCGCTAATGAGTTAAACAGCCATATTCTCTGGCATTTTAGATTTCATTATCATCTAATCACCCTACAACATAAAGAACGATTTCAGAGAATTTCTTTACCACAGGAACATACGGTTAGACACCAACTTATCATCCTAGAATAAATACTATAGGAACTATATACATAATTTTTTCGTTCTTTTGTTTTCATGTTGTTTGTATGAAAGAATCCCAACCGTATATTTTGTTATACGCTGTGGTCGAAATGGGATGTTATATTTTAACTATCGAGAGAGTATATAAGTAGGGATAATAAAACCACCCGACCGTATAATTTGCTGTTATACTCTGTAGTCGAAATGGAAAAGTACCGTGTGTACCACCGTTTTTAGTTTTTATTGCAATTCATTATATTCGTAAAGTCAACGTTGTAAATTTTTGAATTTAAATTGCTAAGTAAGTTGCTTTTGGTATTTAGTTTTTGTTGATTTTGTGGATGGGTTGCCCAAAAATTACCAAAAGTATAGATTGACTGATTAAAGGAAACGAAATGAAAGGGGATTTAACGTTCTATTGAGTTAATGTAGACGGGCATAAGCCCTACAGCGCTACGGCCTATCCTGATATCGAAGCATACAGCGCTACGGCCTATCCTGATATCGAAGGGATCATTAATCTAGACGTCAGTGTGTATACAGGACCTCGGTGTATCGTTTTTTTTTTCGTATCATCCAAAAGGGAAGCACGTAGGAAAATCCCGATGTATTATCTCGGCCAATACGGGGATCAAGCACGGGACCTCCTCGTTAGCGAGCCAACGCCATATCCACTTAACCATCATGTGCCTCACCCCAATCGGATTGTAGTGTCTCGAGCTTGTTTTGATAATATCCAGTTTATATCATCTGCAGGAGGATGCTGAATTTAGACAAACCTTTTATTCATCACATTTTTGTAAATGCAGATCGGAATTGAACAGTTTTTGATTTGATTTCCCTTAAAGATTCATTCTTCAAAATAGATCTCTCATAATATGACGACGTTTGGAGATTTTAATGATTGACCAATGCACAATCATGCTATGATTCAACAAAAACCCCACAAAAACCTGACATTAAAACCTCACACTGAAGTGGCGCGGTTTCGCTCCCATGCTCTTACACTCGACTTTGACTGCTAAACTTAAACTAACCGGGGGGGGGGGGAGGGCTAGTGGTCTAGAGTGCCGCGCTTCGACCTCTAGCTGGCCGGTTATCCCTGGCTTGCGGCTGTAGTTTCGAGCCCTGGTGTGAGCGTATGTGGCATGGCATGGGCCCCTTCTCAACCTCGTGGGTTTCTTCCGGACACTCCGGTTTCCTCCCACTGCTCTAAAGACCCCTATGCGCAAGCTAATTATTGAAATGGAATTAAAACCATATGTTAGTCCCGAAATGACCTAGTTTGTGTTGAGTGGACGTTAAACCTCATTTCTCTCTCTCTCTCTCTTAATCTAACCGGAGTCAACACGGATATTACTATTCCCAGGCCTTCCTCTCTCTTTAATAGTCTGATTTTATCTTCTTTCAGATAATGACGGTATCAATCTTATGACAGAGATATCATATAAAGTTACTTACATCAATGACGTACGGCATCTGAATGGACGGGGTTTTCTAATCCGTACACGATCAAATGCAATTATATGGTTCTTTGAAGAGAATGTCAACAAAGGTAAACTCATCATCGGATATGGTAATGATCCATATGAGATAGCGCTGGAGAGTAATTGTAGTGTCGTGGGGAAAACGCTCGGAAAACCTATCGTAAGCATCAATGGATTCAGTCGGTTATCGGTTGATTGGTATGTTGATAAAATCGAGGTGAGCTCTGAAGGAGATGTACAATCAAACATAATTGCAGTATTTCCGATCAATCAACCCTTCAACATTTCATATCTTGGGTTTGGTAGTTATGGTGGAAATAAGGCGTACTGGATTTTCGAGGCACAACCACCCTCTATTAAAGGTAAGTTAGATCAAAATCTGATAACTGATACATTTGATGGAATAAAAACTGTCTCTATGGAATCTTCTCATTACATTGGCTTTTAATTTATAAAATATTGTTGTCCTCTTTTTGGATTATAGCTACAATGTTTATGAAGATGAAGAATATTCGGACTACACCCATCACAATGACTCGTTTTGTCGATTCAGTCATCCAGTGTTCTGTAGAATGTAACCGGATTAATAGTTGCTATGGTTTCAACTACAGCCCTTATGGTAAATAATAATAATAAACTTTTTATTTTCTATCTTTAAATTATGAATCCAAATGACTTAAACCTCATTGGACGCCAAAGGAAAATAAATAAAATGAAATAGGGTTTATCGTCCTGTTCTACATTGACTATAGGCTAATGAAGACAGACATACGCCATGCAGTGTGCTGGGGGTGAATTTTGCCCTGACAGCAGTGCTACGGCCTACTCTTATTTCGAATTAACTGAGGGGGAAACCACATTGGAAAATCCCGATGAAATTTCTAGACCAAAACCGGGAACGAACCCGAACGCCTTTCACATTGAGCCACCGCGACTCCTGACTTGAAAGGGGGTCGTATAAACATTACGATTAGTTTCGTGGGATGGAAATCTGTCCTGGGTGTTCACTTTACGTTTGTATCTCTATAGGTAAAGCCAGAGTTGACACAGTAGATTAAACTTATAAGTATTGAACTAGATGACTCTCTCTTGATTTTAAAAAAATGTAACCAAATATAGAGCGCCATTCCTTACAAAATTGTACACTGGACCAGAGCCTTATAAAGAACTTACAGGTGTTGTCATTCTTCAGAGGGATTTCGGGCCGAAAAAATTGACTTTAAGAACCAACAGAAACACGAATCCAGACGCATTGTTTCTTTTGGCCTTGTAGGGGCGGATCCAGAGAGAAGAGGAGGGGGCAGGGGGGCATCCCCACCCTGCTCAGATTCGTATATTTTTTTATTACAACGCTGTATGAGAAAAGTGCCAAGCGTATGCTTAAGTCTTTATAATTCAAATTGCTAGATAATGATATCAGATGCTTTGCAACAATTAAATGTAGCTAGTACTATTAATTCATTGTCTTGCTGTATATTTTATCCAATAAGCTTGAAAGGTACAAATCATTGTAATGCAAACATCTTTATTTCGATTTTATTATTGCGATTTGTCACAATTATGAGGGAATGTACATTAAAAGTTGGGAGCGTAAGCTACGCAACTGCAACTGGAAAATTGAAACGAAAAAGGAAAAGATCTCTAGGATAAGGTCCATGTTTGCAGCTCGGTCAACAAGGACTTTATTATTCATTGGTCATGAATATTATGCTAAATATTTACCGTACAGATAAGGAAAAAAATGGATGTTTTAAAATAATCCGTATACGTTAATAGCCCGAAGTTATCCGGAATTCGCTACAAGCCTACATATGTTTAATTATGTTTTTCTGAATTTTATATGAATGATATCAATTAAAATAGTAAGGGCAGGAGGACCGCACTACATGCAAAACAAAAATCAACCTACGAACAAGACAGAAAAGAAACAAGAGTGTTTTTCTATTTCAGAAGCAACGAATAATTGTGAATTAGTAGCTCAACTAACGGATGGTTTCCAGTGCAGCATACCATGGAATCTCACCATGGAACAGACTGTTGATACAAGCTTTGATTACTATCATATTTAGAAAGGTTTTTGACCCAGGAACAAGCAGTCTGCACACAGAAAACTATTTGCCCTAATTCGAGAATAGATCTCTTCTATAAATGGCCGCCATATCCAATAATTAGCTTTGGCTTTAGCAAAGTTTGGTATAATGTCTGTAATCCGGCCTTACTTCTGTTATACGCAAATAACTATAATTAAATCTTTTCAATTTTATTAAATGAAAGCAAAATACGTATACTTCACAAATTATTCTAAATATACTTAGTGTTTTAGACAAAACTCTTCGATTTAGGACTGAATATGTCGGCCATCACACCAAGTTTCTGTTCTCAAGCGGGGCTAATTGTAGACGAACAGTGTAGGTTTAGTATGAGAACTCACGTTTCATACTCTTGGTAGTCTGCTTGTTCGTCTGCTTGTTGTTGTTCGTATGCTTGTTCTTGGGGTAATTTGAGTACGATCGACATGAATATTATCATCCTTGTTCTTTGGACAATTTCAAGATGGCTGAGATGACATCATGCTCGTTTTGTGGTTCATATTGTACTTTAGTACTTGTTATAGATATTGTCCTACTTCAATTTTATTTCAATAATTCGGTGTTGGTTTTAGCTGTGCGCCGAGTCAGTAGGACCCGGAGACATCCCACGAGGTTAGACATGCGACCACACTTCTTGTCACGTACAATCGGGGAAACCACACCACTTAACGCATAAACCAGTCTGCATCCCACCCTCTCATGCATAGGTAACAATTGAATAAGATCAGAACTAACCATTAAACTCTGGGATATAATAAGTGGTTGGGCAACCTTTTCACTAGTTCAGCTCTGAACGTAGGTCTCATTTACACTCGCCCTGTACCTCCAGCAACTATTTAGATTTTCATGGCTTCTGCCAAGCCGTTTAGGAGAAAGGGACGTATTTTTAACAGCAAGAAAATTAGAAAATTACCCAGTAAAAATTCAACATGGCGGTTCCTGAGGGCGAATGTAATGTCCTACTGCTTAAAAGTCTTTAAAATGCACTGATTAAATAAATAAGAGAAGATGTTTACCTGAAATATGTTACGAAAAACATTTATGCGTCTCAAAAATCAATTTTTTCATGCGCATTTTAATCTAGGTGTCGATTTTTTCTTTATATACTTTATAAACATTAGTCCCATCCCTACAACTAGACACTGCTCTTTGCCAGACCCTGCATCATACACTACTGACAAGGGGAACCGAACCCTGAAAGTCTCGGGGAATACCGGGATCAAGTCCGGGGCCCGAGGGCTAACGAGCCAACGCCTATTTTCGTGATATAATTTTTCTTCCGGTTATTTTTACATTCATAATACTTACTAAGCACCGTGGACAACAACTACGCCCCAGCACCTAAATAGCCTGTTATCGTATTTTCTTTAGTGTAAAATAAATTATTTCTTAGTAAAAATTTAATATTGTTTCTCTTCATACATCGAAAGAATATTTCTTCATGAAATTAAAATGAAATGGGGTTTAACGTCCAGCTTTTCTTCTCCAACTGGGCTAACGAAGAGAGGCATACGTCATACAGTGTGCTATGATAGGGAATTTGCCCGGATAGCGGTGTTGCGGTCTACTCTTATTTCGAATTACAACCGTCCAGGGTTCTTTTACGTACTCGTCCAGGTGTACACGAAACCTCGGTCTTTCGTGCAATCCGAACAAATAGAGGCTGCCTATGAAAGCCCATCCCTCCTGCATTTTATTAATGGATACAATAAAAATGGTTGATGTATTTCATGAACACAGGTGGTTAATTATTTAAGATATTTACGTTCTATTTAACAAAATTATTACGTTGTTTTCCCATAATGTTCTTTTTAGTAAAACAAAAACTATCGCAAATGTAAGTTTCTTTGTATTCAATTTAATATAACTATTTCAAGTAATGAACAGAGTTATAAATTTATAGCACATTTATATTGTTATTGTTTTAATCAAAAAGGTTCTATAATATGAAAGGTTATCATATGTATGGTGGACTACGGCTGCCATAGCAAATACATATTATTTTCATGAAATTTTTAATATTTTTCTCTTTCTCATTTATTTAATTCTTATTTTCTTTCATTTAAAAAACAATTTGAATTTATATCTATTTTAATTTTCTTTTTATAAATTTTTTTTAAAATTTTTTATTTTATAATTTTTTTTTAAATTTATTTTTTTATCTTCTTTAAAAAAATTTTTTATCTTCTTTAAAATTTTTTTTTCTAAAAACGATTTTTATTTATTTTCTTAAAATAAAAAAAAAATCATGTAAAACTTTTTTTTTTTGAATTCTCCGAAGAAAAAAAAAATTATCTCCCAAAAAGATTTTTTTTTTTTTTAATTTCTAAAAAAGAAAAAAAAAAAAAATCATGTTCTGTGCTTTGCCATATTCCGTGTTTTGCTATAGTCCGTGTTTGTGGGTTAGGGTAAGGCTTAGGTTTGGCCCATGGTTAGGGTAAGGACTAGTCCTGTTTGCATCTCGAGACGAAATCTACAGGTGCTAGCCCTTACCCTAACCCTAACTCCCACAATCTCTATATGACGTCATATGTGCTAAAATGCGTAGGGCCGTCTTCGATCTACGGTTCCCTTGCTTTGCCATAGTGCAAACCAATGGTCGTGTTCCACAGTGCTTCGCTTTTGGGTGTTTTATCAACATAAATCCGTTGACGAAAGCACAGGGTTTTAGTTTTCACAAGTAAATGTTAATATTTAATGAAATCGGTCAGGAAAAGGAAAATCAAAAACTCGATCTCCCGTCCTTATTCTTGTTGTCTCGTATCACCAATCGACTCTACCTGCTGTATAACCAATCTGCTTAATTTCTCCGCCGATAAGCGAGCCCAGAGGTGGATTATCCTATAGGCAGTGTAGACAGCTGCCTAGGGTCCAAGAAAAAAGGGCCCATAAAATTTTAGACAACCTATTTAAATTTGTTGTTTTACATTTTAAGTGAATTCAGATGTTTGAAAGTCAATTCATGTATGTGTAAGGGAATTACAGAATATATTTCTCTTCTTTTAAGCAATGATAAATTAGGTTTGTTTCCATTTTATCTAGCAATTGGGTATTGCTATGCTCCCCTGGGCATCAAATGATTGTTACTGGCCGAATGACATGATAATGTTTGACTAAGTGATTGATATTATTCCATCAATATATCCTCGGAAATTCTCTCCAGTGGTCTTAGTTTTACTTCGGCAAACCAGTTCCGTGAAGGTCCAAGCTGATCGAGCTGCCTGGGGCCCATCAGAGCCTTGATCCGCCTCTGAGCGAGCCGGTTTTTATACGGCGTACGCCGGTCAAGTAATATTCGCCGCCCCTGAAGCCCAACTTTTGCAGACGTCCGGTTAAATCAAGTGACCTTGCCGCTAATATAACCGAACTATGATCATTCGGTATGCGCCGGTATGGACAAATATAGCAGGGCCAAAATTCGTTGTCCACAGTGTTTCGCTTGCGGGTGTTTTAACAACATCTTCGACGATAGCACAGGATGTCAGTTTTCACAAGTAAGTATGAATATCTTATGAAATCGGTCAAGAAAATTAAAACCAAAATCTTGACCAAGAAGAGTCGATCTTGACGATAAGTACATAATATATGACTGTCAAGGGTTCTTTGGCGTGCATGCCAATCTGTACACGGAACCTCGATTTTCTGTAACATCCGAATGACCATATAATGTCCCCTTGTCAGGCCCTCCGTCCTGCACCACTTGCCAGACCCTTCGTCCTGAACCAAGACCAGGATCGAAAACAGGACCAACAGGACAGCGACCTACTGTCATATCTTTAAGGGGGTAGGCGGAAGGTGCGATGAATGGTTAGCGCGTGCAACATGAGGTCGGTTATTGAGTCCACTTGTGTGTTTTCCATTCCTCGATTGTACGTGACAAGGAGTAGGGTCATCTGTCCAATAATTTGTGTTTTTAATGTCGAAGACTTTGGATGATACCGAGTTAGAGACTTAGCAATTTTAACTTCCTAACCGTTTTTGTCCTAATCAAGCAATTAAATACGGTAACGGTTATTTTTATATTTGTGTGTTGATCCGTTCAGTTCAGCGGCAAAATAAACACAACCACGCTCTCATGACTCTGGAATCCTGTCAAGTTATTCTTCATACAACACAATTTACAACATACTCAAATTAATTAGTGTGACTGCATGGTAAAATAAGACGACATTTTGCCATAAGGATGATTAGGCCTACTTAGTACAACGCTAGTCTGTCATGTACTCATCTACATTGACTCTTCTAGGTCGAGATTTTGGTTTTCCTTTTCCTGGCCGATTTCATTAAATAATATTAACATTTGATAAAACACTCAAAAGCGAAACACTGTGGCAAAGCAAGAGAACGCTAGATCGAAGACGGTCCTACGCATTTTAGTACATATGACGTCATCTAGAGATTGTGGGAGTTAGGGTTAGGGTAAGGGCTAGCACCTGTAGATTTCGTCTCGAGATGCAAACAGGACTAGTCCTTACCCTAACCCTGGGCCAAACCTAAGCCTTACCCTAACACACAATCACGGACTATAGCAAAACACGGAATATGGCATTTTTCTTTTTTTTTTTAGAAATTAAAAAAAAAAAAATCTTTTTGGGAGATAATTTTTTTTCCTTCAAAAAAAAAAAAAAAAAAAAAAGTTTTACATGATTTTTTTTTTATATTAAGAAAATAAATAAAAATCGTTTTTAGAATTTTTTTTTTAAAGAATATAAAAATTAATAAAATAAATAAAAGATATTTAAATAAAAAATAATATAAATTGAAAAAAATGTAAGTATAATAAATAAAAAAAAAGAATTAAAAAATATAATTTATAAAAAAAAAATTAAAAAATATAATTTATAAAAAAAAAATTAAAAAAAAAATTATAAAAAGAAATTTATAAAAAAAGAATTAAAAAAAAATTGATAAAAAGAAAAGTAAAATAAATATAAATTTAAATTGTTTTTTAAATGAAAGAAAATAAGAATTAAATAAAAAAAAGAGAGAAAAATATTAAAATTTCATGAAAATAATATGTATTTGCTATGGCAGCCATAGTCCACCATACCAATGTTATTAAATGAAAGCAAAATATATACTCTTCTCGAAGTTCTCTAAATATGCTTAGGGTTTTAGAATAAATTTGTCGATTCAGAACTTAAAATTAATGTCGGTCAACTAGCTTGGTGTGTTTTCTGAAGCGTAGCTAATTGTTGACATTATTATTATTTTTTTTTTTAAAAGAGAACACAAAATGGTATTTAAAAGATGTGTGTACTTCAAGTCAGTGTTTATTTTACATACTAAACAGCAAAAAACAAAATGAATACTATTTCAAAATGAGAGAGGCACTTTAATTAAATCATTCTAGGAAATGACTTGCTAAATGGACCAAAGCCATTTTTTGTGAACAGTATGTTGAAACATTACTGATTAATTCATCACAATTCCAAGACATTACGAGAATAGTTAGAGTCTGCACAGAGTCTACATCAGTATCTGGTGTGTCCACCGCCAGTGTCAATATCAGCAGCGCAGTGTCTGTACATGGAGTGGACCAGACGATTGATGAACGCCACTGGCATCTGGAACCACACTCTCAGAAAAGCCTGGCGCAATCCATCGGGTGTGTTTGTTCTCGGTACAACTTTATTAAATCTCCTCTGAATTTCATCCCAAAGTCCTTCAATCGGGTTGAAGTCCGGACTAAGGACTGTATCAGTACATCGGTACTAATGGATCTCCGCGTGTTCCCACTATCTGGTGGGTTGTCTCACATGCCCGTGTGAAGGGATTCTGCACGTGCTTTCGCTTGTGGTGACGCTTAGACTACCAATTCGGGAGCATTCATCCGTGGTGTTGGTGACCCGAAAGCGTTGCCGAAGCCTGTGGATGACCCGAAAATTGACCTGGAAGTGATTGGCAACGGTTTGGGCGTCCAGTCTTCCAAGCGCCCTGAGCTGTCGTGAGTCGTGGCGTGCTGCTGACGTTGTAGTGTGAATGATACAACCAGGTATTGGGATGCATTTTATAGGGCTGGTCTCGGTGAAGAATACGTGCAGCATGAGTGCGTGAAAATCGTGGAGAACACATTTCGATCTCATTAGTCAGGTTGTGTTTTTGAGAACATTTCCTGGGTTCAATTCTATGTTTGGGAAGGAGCAATATTGCTCAGATGAAGTTTGAGATGTCGTCACAAATATACAATAAAAACATTTGGCAGGTTTCATGCAACGCGTCTATTCAGAGTAACAAACCAACCTAACGTTTCTTATGCTGCTGAGTATACAAATACAAATGAAATGTGATATCGAATTATGTGCTACAAATCTACGCCAAGTAGGCTAATGAAGAAGGGTATACACCATACAGACCACAGTGTGCTCCGAGGGACATTTCGCCCGAACTGAGGCGAAACAGCCCACTCAGATTTTCGTTCCATCTGAACGACTAGACGGCAATTTAGTTCCAATACATATATAATTCATTGAGACATTTGCACCCAAAGATGTAAATATAGACCTGGTCTAATAGGAATTTGCCAAGATTTGTTTTCGCTTTTCTTGGTCGTTCTTATATGCCCCGACTAGTTCCTGTCTTCCTTGGTCCTTTCCATCTCACTAGTTCTTACTTTTCTTGGTCGGTCTTATCTCACCAGAATCGTTCTTACTTTCCTTTGGTGTTCTTTGTTGCCCAGACTAGTTCTTACTTTCTTAGGTCTTCTGTTTAAATTCGAAATACTCTAACGGGTTATTCCACCATTCCTCCATCGTTCGACTCCGCCCTGGCCTGTGCTTACTTGGCCCTCCAGTCTCAACATACGCCGGGAATCCAACACGGAGTAGAATCTTAACGTTACAATAGGCCTCCCCTCCTGTCTCAGCCCACGCCAGGATTCCAACACGGAGTTAGTTCCCATAGCGCTACATACCCCGACACCTCCACCCCGCTCTAAGGTCACGCTGGGATTTCAACACGGAGTGAGCGTATGTGGCATGGAGATAGGGGCGCCTTCTCAACTTCGTGTGTTTCCTCCGGACACTCCGGTTTCCTTCCACTGCAAAAGACCCCTACGCGCAAGCAAATTATTGAAATAAAATTAAACAATATGTTAGTCCCGAAATGACCTAGTTTGTGTTGAGTGGACGTTAAACTCAATTTATCTCTCTCTTACCTCTCAGCCCCTTTCTCTGTTAAAATCATTTTGCGGTCGTCTTTCATTTTCAATGGCGATAATCTTCAAATCCAATATGGCTCATTGCCTAAATATATTTGACAAATATATCGATAACCTATAATATATTAAGTTAAAATACGCGAAAATACCCAGGATGTGACATCTCACTAAAGAATAATGGCGGTAATATTGAACTTAAAGAAAATTACCCAACGTTATTTCAAGTGATTACACACAAAATGATGAATCCAATGTAACCTTTGCAAAATAACCCACAAAAAACAGAAGCCAAACAAAAGGGAAAATCACAAGAGAGGCTATATTCAAAGTCAACCATTTGGTTCATTTATATTTTATTTCTAGAAAGCACAGAATAATGAATGTAGCGAGATTTCCAATCATAAAACAAAGCAAATAGCAAATACTGTTAACATAAAATAGCGAAATTTCTTATTACAAAAACAAAATGAATAGCATGATTTCCTATCATAAAAAGCAATTTATTATCATATAACAAAGAAAATAGCTTTATATGCAAATCAACCATCGTGGTCATATTTTTTTAAAATTAACAATGGCGCTGAATTATCAACCGGAACTAGCATCCGGAGCGATGTTTCTGATCACAAATAAGGGAGATTTATTATCATATAACAAAGCAAATAGCGAAACTTTTTATCATAAAGCACAGAATAATGCATGTAACGAGATTTCCTGTCATAAAACAAAGCAAATAGCGAATATTGTTAACATAAAATAGCGAAATTTCTTATTACAAAGATAGGCTGGCACTGCCAGGCAGGATACGCCCACATTTTTGAGAGATGGATAGAGAACAAGCAATACCGAAAGTGATTTTTCCTACATCATTAAGTCCTGTATTTCATACTGTATTGGGAGCAGCCATTTTGTTGGTCAGTTCCATTCTGATATTCATGAATTTCGAAGCCGACAATGATTATGGTGTGACGGTACACAACCTAGAAATGTTACTTTTTGTCAAAATCGGATAAGAATTGTGACCTGTAGAGAGTCCACAACCATGATATACCATATTTTTACACTATTCGCGTACAAACGGTGACCATTTCGTCCGCCAATTTTGGTACGATTTTCACGAAATTCGAACTCAACCTTCCTTACGGTGCAACAGTAATATAATCAGAGTTTTTTTTTAAATCAGATAATAATTGTTCGAGAGATAGACAGAGAACAAGCAATACAAGATTTTTCCTACAATCAAAGGCCATAATTCATTAAGTTACAATTTAATATGCGCAAATATCGAAAAGAATAAAGATCTTTAGGTTATAAACAAGCATTTCAGGTTTCATCAAAATCGAATTAAAATTGTCACCTCTATAGGGTCCACAACTTTGACATACCATATTTTTACACTGTTCGCGTACAAACGGCGGCCATTTTTTCTGGCAATTATGGTCCAATTTTCTCGAAATTCGAACTCAACCTTCCGTAGGGTGTAACGGTGATAGAGTCAAACGTTTTTTCAAATAGGATAATAATTGTGACCTCCAGAGGGACCATAGGCGATTTTTCGGACAATCGGGGGCCATAATTCAGGAAGTTACGATCCGATATGCGCAAATAACGAAAGGGACCAAGATCTTTGGGTTATAACCATGCATTTCAAGTTTCATCAAAATCGAATTAAAATTGTGACCTCTACAGGGTCCACAATCATGATATACAATTTTTTAACAGTATTCACGTACAAACGGCGGCCATTTTGTATGGCAATTATGGTCCGATTTTCCCGAAATTCGAACTCAACCTTCCTTACGGTGTAACGGTAATATAATCAACCGTTTTATTAAATCGGATAATAATTGTGACAACCAGAGGGACCATAAGGCGATTTTGCGTATAATCAGGGGCCATAATTCAGGAAGTTACGTTCCGATATGCGCAAATATCGTAAGGAACCAAGGTCTTTGGGTTACAACCATGAATTTCAAGTTTCATCAAAATCAAATAAAAAATGTGACTTCTACAGGGTCCACAACCTTGATATACCATTTTTTAACAGTATTCGCGTACAAACGGCGGCCATTTGTATGGCAATTTTCGTCCGATTTTCCCGAAATTCGAATTCAACCTTCCTTAGGGTGTAACGGTGATATAATCAAACGGTTTTTTAAATCGGATAATAATTGTGACCTCCAGAGAGACCACGAGCTAAAAAGGGTGATTTTTCGGACAATCAGGGGCCATAATCCAGGAAATTACATTCCGATAGGCGCAAATATCGAAAGGAACCAAGATCTTAGGGTTATAAACATGCATGTCAAGTTTCATCAAAATCGGTTCAAAATTGTGACCTCTATAGGGTCCACAAGCTAAAAACGTGATTTTTCGTACAATCAGGGGCCATAATCCATGAAGTTTTCATCCGATACATGCCAATATCGAAAACAGCCGAGATCTTTTGGGGATAAACCTATATTTCAAGTTTCGTCAAAATCGGATAAGAATTGTGACCTGTAGAGAGTCCACAAACAAATTGTGGACGGACTGACGGTCGTCCGGACGGACAGGGGTGACGACAATATACGTCCACATAAAAATGTGGGTGTATAAAAACAAAATGAATAGCGAGATTTCCTATCATAAAAAGCAATTTATTATCATATAATAAAGAAAATAGCTTTATATGCAATCAACCATCGTGGTCATATTTTTTTTATTAACAATGGCGCTGAATTATCAACCAGAACTAGCAGTCGGAGCAATGTTTCCTATCACAAAGAAGGGAGATTTGTTATCATATACCAAAGCAAATAGCGAAACTTTTTATCATAAAATAGATATTTATCTGCAATCAAGCATCGTTTTTAAACATATGAAAAGTGGCCATATTTTTTTATTAACAATGGCGCCGAGTTATCAACCAGAGTTATCAACCGGAACTAGCAACCGGAAGTGGCTTCGTCTTAATTATATGTAATAATCATCATCACCATCATCGTCTTCATCATCATCATGTGTCAGAGTGGCATCTTCAACAATTTTACCAAACATTTTGACCAATAAATTACGGTCTATATCATCGGCGTGGAATTCTGCAGTCTGTAATGTTGGGACGACTAACTCTTCTGGCGTTGCTTTGTTGTCCTCCAGGGTTTTCTTACATCTAGGGAGATATTCAATGCACTCTAGATCTGACTTTTCGTCTAAAACCTTACTGATGGAATTTGGATCCAGCTGTGAAACTTTTAAATTGATACTCTTAATGGATTTTGATAATATTTCCTCATTTTTATCCAGGGAGGCAACGGATTGTTGCTTGATTTTTTCTCCGATTGCCTTGACAGCTTCACAAATTGTGTTGGTTCGATCATCAACTTTCTGACAAGCTATTTTACTCCCATGCTTCATCGTCATCCTTTGGTCCTCGAAAGATGCTAAAAATTTACGCTGTTTGAAAATTTCCTCTTCATAGGGCCACTTTAGACTTTCCAACTCTCGACGGCGGGCCTCTCCCACGGTTTCCAGGTCATCAAAATCATGCTTTTTGTGACTGTCGGTGATACATTTTTTACAGACTGCCGTGGAACAATCATTGCAATAATATTCTTTCTTTAACATCAAGTGTTTCCGTTTCCCACAATAAATATTGCAATATCTCAATTCAGATTTAAAAGGAGCTTCCTTGCGTCTGAAATTAAACCAAAGTCCGTTAATCTACTTAAAAATTCTAAGACTAATATGTCGAGCAGTAGTAGCGGTAAATTCAACTTTAATAAAAAAAGATTCTAATTTAGCAAGTTTTAACAATATTAAATCCTGTCATGAAAATGAATGTTTATACGATAATGGGATAATATATACATCCACTGAAAATCTAGTGAATAAACAACACCATGAGAAAAATTCAGTAGGGTGATCTACACCAGAAATTGTGGCTGACGAACTGATCGAAAGGCATGGATGGCGACAATATTTAGGCCTGGTCTCGATCTTTAATACTAAAGTCGAAGTCGTTACGATAAAAACAAAGTCTGGATTATTAAATTTAACATGAAATCATGTACCATAAATCCAGTAAATGTCGCAGGCTAGCGATGGCATCAAGAGTTGATTGTGGTTTGGATAAGTTAATCAATGTCTAATAAATAATTTGGATGAAATTTCAGGCCGAAAGAAAGACCTGCAATAGACAGAATTAGCTCTTGCATAATGTATGTTTAAATTACCACCGTCAGTCTTTTTTCAATGAAAACAGAAAACAGATCCGACACAACACCAACTTATTATTTTGTTGTTTTTTTGGGGGGGGGGGGGGGCAAAACTTACAGGGTAGATATTCCACTCGTAATTTTTAGGGCTGGTCTCCTCTTTGGTCCTATACGAAAATAAAAATAGTATATCAATAGTCTATGACATTCTGTACTTCTGACGAAGTTAACAGTTAAGGTACCCATTATTATCCATAATATTCGAGATACAAAACGTGAATTGAAATTCATTTAACTGCAGACAATATATGTAGACTTATCTACTGTCCCACAAGCTGATCAGCAGCAAAATCCTCGCGCTACCACTAAAATCGACTTCAACTAATCTCATTGAGAATGTGCCAGCCGCTTGGGAATAAAAAAATCTCAAAAACTGTGATCTGTGACAGACGGACCCAATATATATCATATATATATAATATATATTGTGCCAAACCGCCAAAACGTAATTCTTGATCTAAATATTGTCTGAATAGATTTCCATGTGTCTGAACACATTACTCCAGTACTTCAAAACCTTCATTGGCTCTGCTGACAAAAACTTACTTCGTGTTCCAACAGTAAAAACTAAAATAGGTGAACAGGCTTTTGTTTTCGCCTCTGCTAATGTGTCGAATGCGTTACCTAGTCATGTAAAAATAGGTTGCCAGGCAACGAAACATACGCCCACACAGCAGCTAAATCGTCTGGGCAGTCAAACGGGCTTTTGTTTACGCCTCGGCTAATGTGTCGAATGCGTTACCTAGTCATGTAAAAATAGGTTGCCAGGCAACGAAACATACGCACACACAGCAGCTAAATCGTCCGGGCAGTCAACAAGAGTTGTCGCATATTAAATAATTATCAGAAAATGATTAGAATTTGTTTGGTTTAACGTTAGCGTTGAGTTATGCTCAATGCTAACGTTAAGTATACGAAACATTTAATATTATGGATTCAGCTGTTCAATTATCAATTTTCAAGAAATTCACACTCAACCATCATTAATAAGCAACGGTGATATAGTCAAACGTTTTTTTTTTTAATTCGGAATAAAATTGTGACCTCCATAGGGTCCACAAGGTAAAAAAACCCATGATTTTTCGTACAATCAGGGGCCATAATTCAGGAAGTTACGATCCGATATGCGCAAATATTAACAGGAACCAAGATCTTTGGGTTATAAACAAACATGTCAAGTTTCATCAAAATCGAATTAAAATTGTGACCTCTATAGGGTCCACAACCTTGATAAAACATATTTTCACACTATTCGTGTACAAACGGCGGCCATTTTGTCCGTCAATTTTAATCTGATTTTCACGAAATTTGACCTCAATCTTCATTACCATGTAACGGTGATATAATCAAACGGTTTTTTAAATCGGATAATAATTTTGACCTCCAGTGGGACCACAAGCTAAAAAGGGTGGTTTTTGTACAATCAGGGGCCATAATTCAGAAAGTTACGAATCAATGGATCGAAAGGAACCAAAATCTTTGGGTTATAAACATGCATGTCAAGTTTTCATCAAAATCGATTCAAAATTGTGACCTCTATAGGGTCCACAACCTTGATATAACATATTTTCACACTAATCGCGTACAAACGGCGGCCATTTTGTCCGTAAATTTTGGTCTGATTTTCACAAAATTCGAACTCAACCTTCATTACCATGTAACGGTGATATAATTAAATGTTTTTTTTAAATCGGATAATAATATTGACCTCCAGAGGGACCACAAGCTAAAAAAGGGCAATTTTTCGGACAATCAGGGGCCATAATTCAGGAAGTTACGATCCGATGGGCGCAAATATAGAAAGGAACCAATATCTTTGGGTTATAAACATATATGTCAAGTTTCATCAAAATCGGTTCAAAATTGTGACCTCTATAGAGTCCACAACCTTGATATAACATATTTTCACACTAATCGCGTACAAACGGCGGCCTGTTTGTTTGTCAATTTTGGTCCGATTTTCACGAAATTCGAACTCAACCTTCATTACCATGTAACGGTGATATAATCAAACTTTTTTTTTTTAAATCGGATAATAATTTTGACCTCCAGAGGGACCACAAGCTAAAAATGGCGCAAGTATCTAAAGGAACCAAGATTTGGGGTTATGAACATGCATGTCAAGTTTCATCAAAATCGGATAAAAATTGGGACCTCTAAAATGTCCACAAGCTAAAAACACGATTTTTCGTACAATCAAGGGCCATAATCGATGAAGTTACGGTCCGATACATGCCAATATCGAGAGGAACCGATATCTTAGGGAGATAAACCCATATTTCAAGTTTCGTTGAAATTGAATAAAAATTGTGACTTGTAGAGTGCCCACAAGAAAATTGTGGACGGACGGACAAACAGGGGCGACGGCATTATACGTCCACATGAAAATGTGGGCGTATAAAAAAACTGCTGTTTTTAAAACAAATCTTAAAACCGAACTTTTAAAGGTGCTATGAACATGTTGACATTTTTAATGTTTTAGAGCTATTTTGTTTTACTTTGTATGTATTTTAATTGTGAAGATCGCCGTGGAGCAGCTGTTATCTGGAGAACTCGGCGCTATACAAATTGATTATTATTATTATATTATTATCATAAAGACGGGTTTTTGAGGGATATAGGCTAATACTAACGTTCAACAAACTTGGAAAATACATTCTTTCTGGTATCAGTAGCATCCGTTCCAGTTTGTTTGGTGGTTTCGAAGCTAAAACCTAAAATAAACATGCATGGTTCATAATATACATTGAAAAGACAATGAATTGAAATGGGGTTTAACGAGAAATTACGGCCTAAACACTCTCTTGGCTCTGAAAATACAGGCTTCACTTAAAATGAAAAAAGAAAAAAAAGATACACAAAAAAGACGTAATTCAAGTCTGTATACCAGGCAATGGCAGAGAACTATGGGAATCGAAATTAGGGGAGGAGGGACGAGCAATATTAAATTTCATCTACCAGTAAAGGATGGCGTCTTGGCTTTACTTGATGCCGAAAAAACACTTGGTCCACAAAAACCAAGAGCAGTATTTCCACCACTGGGTTCCATGTTTCCAAAAAGTGATGAGTTACAATTTTTGTTATTCGTAGATGGTGCTGCACCAAAGCCACAAGCTGATGTTTTGTCAAGAGAAAACATTCCAAACTTGGGCGTTATTCCCAATTGTGAAGAGGTTCTACTCTTGTTATCAGAAGTACTAAAGCCAAAAGTTCCAGAGGAGTTTGTTCCAAAGGGCACGTTTGGTTCATTAGTAGTTGGTGCTTTACTAATTCCTAACGTTGGATTGGTTCCAAGAAGAAGTTTTGGTTCAGTAGTAGTTGGTGCTGTTCTAATACCAAACTCGGGAATGGTTCCAAAAGGCACCTTTGCTTTATTATTGAAAGATCCAAATAATCCCCCAGTAGAAGAAAGGCCGGTATCTGTAAAAAAAAAAACAAGCCAACAGTGAGGCTGATGTCCCCCGCCGAAATCCCAAAATAAATAGATGACACATATTAATTAATCGCACATTTATTTTTTTCAAACGTATCGAGCAATCAAACTGTACACGAAGTGTCATCTAAAAGTGTTTTATACAGAAAAATGCTAAAACCGACGAGAAAAATGAAAATATACCCTAGTTAGGGGGACCCTAAAGTGGCCTAAAGGCAGACAAAAGGGCCCCCACGCTTGACAAAAGGGCCCCTCTGGCCAAGGGAAAGGGCCCCCGTGTTCGAGTCAATCGTTTCTATACACTGTTACTGTCGAATCCATTACTGAATGAGAATGCAGTCATTGTACTGGCATAAAAATCATCAATCAAGATGAACCTAAGTTATCTTTTCCCAAAGTATCAACCAATCAAATTGCTTATCTCTGCCTACCCTAAGAAGAAAATGCTCATATTCATACTCTATCAAGGCATTGACCTAATAAGCATACACACCAATTTTGAACATTTTAATTCAATTCGAAACACAGTTATTGTGTTCCAAAGTCTCGGCAAATCAAATTGCTTATCGCTCTGCTTACCCTGAGCAGAAAATGCTCATTATCGATCTTAGTCAAGGTATTACTATACACCAAACTATACACCAAGTTTCATCACTCTCACTTAATTAGAACTAAAGTTATCGTGTCCCAAAGCATCAACCAATCAAAATGCTTATCTCTGCTTACCCTAAGCGGAAAATGCTCATCTTTGAACTCCATCAAGGCATTGACCTAATAAGCATATTCACCAAGTTTGAACATTTTAACTCAATTAGAAGGAGAGTTATTGTGTTCCAAAGTCTCGACCAATCAAATTGTGTATCGCTCTGCTTACTCTGAGCAGAAAATGCTCATTATCGAACTTAGTCAAGGTATTACTGTAATGAAACTATACACAAAGTTTCATCACTCTCACTTAATTAGAACTAAAGTTATCGTGTCCCAAAGCATCAACCAATCAAATTGATTATCTCTGCTTACCCTAAGCGGAAAATGCTCATCTTCGAACTCCATCAAGGCATTGACCTAATAAACACATACACCAAGTTTGAACATTCTAGCTCGATTAGGCAGAGGGTTATTATGTCCCAAAAAGTGTGCCGGACAGACGGACAGACAGACAGGCCCATTTTAATAGTCCCCCAACCTTCTTCGAAAGGCGGGGTACAAAAAAACCGTTTGAAATTGCTAAAAGTAAATACAAATTAACACTGAGCCTCACTTAAACCTACTTTTCAACACAAATTTACTTATTTGGATCATTTTGTCAGTAACAGAAATTGACCATGCACTTCGGCAGAACTAACATAAATTGCATAGCCTATGTAATAATATTATAAGTAATAAACACCAAAGGAAAGAGCTAAACTTTCGTTGGTCTCAATGGACTTTTGCAAAACTTAATTAGATGTGGTAGACGAGTGATTGGCGGAAGGCCAAATTGGATGGTCTTGCAAAAGTCCAATTTAATTTGACAACAATGTTGCAACTTTGGGTACATTAGTATTTAATCCTCACCGTCATCATCATCATCAGTATCATCATCATCACCATCATCATCTGTCAGAGTAGCATCTTCACCAATTTTACCAAACATTTTGACCAATAAATTACGGTCTATATCACCAGCATGGAATTCTGTAGTCTGTAATGTTGGGACGACTAACTCTTCTGATGTTGCTTTGTTGTCCTCCAGGGTTTTCTTGCGTCTGTGTAGATATTCAATGCACTCTAGATTTGACTTTTTGTCTGAAACCTTACTGACGGAATCTCGATCCAACTGTGAAATTTTGAAATTGATACTCGTCATAGATTTTGATAACAATTCCTCATTTTTATCCAGGGAAGCAGCGGTAATTCTTTTTAATTTCTTTACAATTTTCGTGACAGCTTGACGAAATTTGTTGGCTCGTTCATCAACTTTCTGACAAGCTATTTTAGCCTCATGCTTCATCTTCATCCTTTGGTCCACTAAAGCATCTAAAAATTTACGCTGGGTCAAAATTTCCTCTTTATATGGCTTCTTTAGGCTTTTTAACTTCACACGGGACGCCTTTCCCATGGTTTCCAGTTCATCACAATCATGTTTTTTGTGACAGCCTGTGAGACATTTTTTACAGATCGCCGTGGAACAGTCATTACAATAAAATTCTTTCTTTAACATGAAGTGTTTCGGTTCTCCACAATAATGCATAGTGCCCCGATCAATTTTAAACGAAACTCCTGGAATTAAAAGAAAATGTCCTTTAATATATTTAAAATTCGAAAACCAGAACAAACTACTAATTAAACCAATAAATACTCGGAATGGGCATGTTTTATCAAAAGTATTGTTATCACAACTGCCAGTTCGAATTACAATGAATTTCAATAATAAAAAAGTAAAAAGATAGAATGCCCACTCAGTTATTCAAGCCTTCCAGAAGCTTCAACATCAACGGAGATCTTAACTCCTGGTCCTTGCAGGAGTGTAGGACTGTAACAGATCACTCAGGTAGTTTGTGTTTTCCATTTTTACGCCCGATTCTTCAAATGATTGTTATTAATCAATCATAGCAAATACTTCTTTGTTACAATTACAGGTCTATCGTATATTATGAAATATTGGCTGACACCACCATTAACCTTTAACACGAAAAACATGCTAAAACATTGTCAGTATTTAGGATTTTTCAGGTGATTGTTTTAACATAGCGGTTAAATTGAGATGCAAATAACTTTATATACACTTATATTACATTAATATGTGCTTTTAGACCCATTTTCATCAATTATAAAGATTAGGGCTATATGCCATTCATCCTCGGTTACTCAGTGTACACATTCCGTTCTACTCCACTATACCCTGGGTTAATCCATAGGGTTTCCACGATATCAAACTATCTGATTGTAGTAAGAGCGTACGAACCAATCAAAAAACAGTTTACAAACCAGTCTTACACAGACTCTTTAGCGTCATTTTTTACGTCATAGAAAAGATGTACATTGTTTATAAACAATATGGTGGCTTGTTTGAACGATTATGAGAAAGTTTGTAAAAGATTTTATATAAAAGAATTGACATGCACACAAAAAAATGGCAAGGAAAATTCTGTCATGAAATTCTAAAATGACACTGATTTTTCTACTACGCATTTTTCCCAATGACATATTTGCAAAGTGTGCAAGAACGGGCTGAGGTAGCCATGTTTGGGGTATTCTTTGTTCGTATACGACGAGAGTTACTTCCCTTCGCCTATTACCTTTCCAAGTAACGCTTTGTGGGATTGGACGATAAAAATATCACAATTCGCCAGGGCAGATAATTTGAAATCGTGGAAACCCTAAGGATTAGCCCAGGGTATGGTGGAGCAAGAAATGAATGAGTACACTGGGTAACCGAGGATGTATACCATTTAACTGTAGACATTAGATAGAGACATATATCACCCCCCCCCCCCCCCATCAGCAACAAAATCATCGGTGCTAGACCTAAAATCAATATTGCCAAATCTGTTCAAAAACTCTGAACTGGGATAGGGTTTGACGATATTCTTAAATTTTCGTTATGGCGATATCAATATGTAAATGCACAATATATTGCCATTATTGCAATATTGTATACTGCTGCAAGACAAAGGTTTCGAAAGAGGTGGAAAATCCTTCTAACAAATTTCTACGAGAAGCATGTAAATTTAAATCATTGTAAGGTCAAGTTTACATATGTTTAGATTAAATGTGATATTCCTACAAAGAATATTATTAAGGGAAGAGGTATAAAGTCAAGCGATATATTGGATTATTGCTGAATGAAAAAAATATTGTCACTTAAAATTTACTTATTTCGATATATTGATTTATAAAAGTTATTGTCTACCTTTAGTTATACAAAAACCGTATGCCTTATTACTATGGCGGTATATTAGATTCAAAATTCTAACATGCTATCGTCTAATTTCTAACTTCCATTCATGTAATTTCTAACTTCCATTCATGTAATTTCTAAATTAAGACAATGTGTAATCCAATTTCTTTATTTGTTCAATTTAAATCCTAATTCTTTTTTCATCTTATTTCAATTATTAAGAAGAAAAATGTCGCTTTACATGTTAAGCATGAACGTCAAACAAATTTAGAATTTTGATACTTCTACCTAGCAACATCGTTTGGTGTCGCCACCGTGTGCTCAGTTTGGCGATTGACCACCTGATCGGGACCATTCTGTTGACACAAACAACTCGCTCTTCGTCAGGTTGAATGGTTTGGCGAGATGAAATGAAATGGGTGTTTAACCCCCCCCCCCTAGCTCATATACTGGGATATTAAAGACGGGCTTATGTCATACAGTGTGCTTTGCGGGAAATTCCATCTGTCATGTGATCTTTTACGTGCACGCCAATATACGAGACCTCGGTTTTTCGTCTTACCCGAACGACTAGACAGCTGTCCTTGGCAGCCCCTCCGTCCTGCACCACTGACTCGGGGAAACCACGCCAGAAATCGCGATGTTCTTTCTCGGCCAATGCAGGGATAGAATAAGCAACCTCCATACTAGCGAACCATCGCCTTGCCCACTTAGCCACCGAGTCTCTGGAATGGTTTTGTGGAGTGTTAAAGTTGAAAACAACATCGAGAGAGAGAGAGAGAGAGAGAGGGGTCGGGGTGGGGGGGTAGTGGTAAAGTCCACTCGACAAAAACTAGGTAGGGGTCTTTAGCAGTGGGAGGAAACGGGATGACCAGGAGAAAACCCACGAGGTTGGACAGGCGACCCTACTCCTTGTCACGTACAACCGGGAATTCGAAACCACGGCAGTTGACTCAATGGCTGGCTTTATGACACAGCGCGCACATGCTAACCATTCGGACACTTAAGCCCAAAACAACACTGAACGTGACATGGTTTGCAAATACTATTTCTTTTAAAGACAAGTGCAGGATTTAGATAATTTAATTTGATTTTTAAAAGTTGAGCAAATTAATATTCATGTACAGTTGGTCTATATTAATACAGGGGTACAATTTTATGGATACACAATTATTGAGTTTAATATCAAGCGGCGTTTGGACGAGGATGCTCTCGTCTTTATCAAGCATCTCCCCCTCTCTCTCTCTCTCTCTCTCTCTCCAAATTTCAGCACTCAGTATAAACTCCAACCAGACGAAGAGCGAGTCGTTTATATTCAACATAATGGTCCCGACCAGGTCTGCAATCACCAAATGAGAACGCAGTGGCGACACCAAACGACTTCATAATGACGGTTGCTAGGCAGATAATATAGTGGTATATTAGATTCAAAATTCTAACGTGCTTTCGTCTAACTTCTGTTCATGTAATTCTTAACCTTTATTCATTTTAAGGCATAATAATAGAAATAAGATGAAAAAGAATTAAGATTTACACTGAACAAATAAAGAAGTTAGATTATACATTGTCTTAATTTAGAAATTACATGAATGGAAGTTAGAAATTACATGAATGGAAGTAAGAAATTACATGAATATAAGTAAGAAATTAGACGATAGCATGTTAGAATTTTGACACTAATATACCGCCATATATTATAGCTCCATCGAGTATGGATTTATGAAGTATGAATTCTTATGTATGACCAATCTGACTTGGAGGAATGGCGATAATCTAGAGTCAAGCAATATATTGGATTTTGTGGTATTTTTAATGGTAAAAAAAAATTATTGACAATAGAATTTACATAATTGCAACATATTGATTTTTGAAATTATTGCCCAGCTCAAGCTGTAGACAGACAGACTGACAGCAGTGGGTGACGGCATTCTATTATACTGTGGTAAAACAACCAAAACGTAAATTGATAATCCGGTCGTACACGAGCAAAGAAAATTTGACAAATTTCTTTGATGGTCTCATCAAATTTTCCTTGACCGTGTACGAAGCCAGCAAATAAATGATCACAGCGCCACTTCACATGGTTGGTCGGAACTAACGGTTCTCCGTGTGAGGGAACCGCATTCATAGAACAAAAAGAAAGCCTACTTGAACTTGTGTACAAAAAATTCCGAATAGCGATTTCCCAGTGTGATTACAACGCCTTTTACGTGTAGAAAAGCGGCCATGGGTTGTGGAATAGGTGTCCTGTTGTTAATACAGGATTTTCGACCGTTCAATCAGTCCAATTAATAGGCATATTTGCAATTTAATCAACGAGACGATAATCGAAAGTTCAACAGGTTTTTCTTTGCACTTATCCGCCCCTGCATCGAAAAATGAAAGTGAAATCATTAAGCCGATCGTACACGAGCAAAGAAAATTTGACAAATTTCTTTGACGGTCTCTTCAAATTTTCTTTGACCGTGTACGAAGCCAGCAAATAAATTTGACGATCATAGCGACACTTCACACGGTTGCTCGGAAGTAACGGTTCTCCGTGTGAAGGAACCGCATTCATTGAACAAAAAGAAAGCCTACTTGAACTTGTGTACAAAAAATTCAGAATAGTGATTTCCCAACGTGATTACGATGCCTTTGACGCGTAGAAAGCGGTCATGGGTTGTGAAATAGGTGTCCTGTTGTTGATGCAAGATTTCTACCGTTCGATCAGACCAATTCGATCAGTGGAGAGCTTCAAAACAGCGATCCAGGGCCGCAACTAAGTAGACGCCACTCACCCCCGACGCGTCATACCAGAAGTGATTCCTGCGTCGTATATATACATATACAGAATTAATAGGCATATTTGCAATTTAAAGTAGTGAAGTCTCTAACTCAGTATCACACAAAATATTCAACTTGCACCGAGAACTTTATGTGGCGATACGTTTACAGGCGTTAGGCGTAAAGAATTTACCACGCGAAATGTGTGCGATATTAACTATTCATTGCGGTTCTTCTTAACAACGCATGTGAAGACAATACGCCATGTCAACATTTAATGTAAGCGATAAAAATAACTTTGTATTGGAATGGTTATAATAACCTAGGACACTATCAGATTCATTTACTAAATTATTATCAGGAAAAGGGGTTTGTCTAGAAGTTAAATATACTTTATTGACAAAATATAAAATGTTGAGCATTGCGAAATTCTTACCTTCGACCCAATCTTCAAACCTCAATTCCTGTAATATATCAAATTCCAATTATTTCATTTTAACATATATTATTTTTAAAGAAGAAGTCCCACGGTTTGCAGCCTTGGCGAACTTCGGTTATAATTTTTTCTGGAACCATAAACCAAACGAGGATAGTCCGGAACATCGTCTGTCTAAATATGGCTTGCCCCACTGACCTGGTAATCTAATTTTACTCTACTTTAGACCCCGACCATAACCCTGAAAAAAGCCTCGGAAGGTCTATACATCTCCCTATCGATGATGAATCGCTATATTATACAGATTAAGAAACAAATAAAAATAGCTTGCCAGGCAACGAAACATACGCCCACAGCAGCTAAATCGTCCGGGCAGTCAACAAGAGTTGTCGCATATTAAGTAATTATCAGAAACACATTAGAATTTGTTTGGCTAACGTTTAGTATACGAAACATTTAATATTATCGATTTGGCTGTTCAGTTATCAAAATTCATTGAATATCCATATACTTGTTTGTCTCAAGACCTTAAACTCTGTCCACAAGATTTTTCAAAGTCATCAATGTCCATATCTCTGGCAGTAATTATCGGAAAAACTAAAAATCCATAGGCGTCTTCATCTCATGACCTTTAACACTGTGTATAAATTCGAAGTCAATCTGATATTAACTTTAGCCTATAGAACGTCCATAAAGTTTTTGAAGTGATCAAGGGCCATAACTCTGGAAGTAATTATCGGATCAGGGGCCATAATTCTGGAAGTAATTATCGGAAATAGCTAAAAAAAACAACAACAACAAAAAAACCCCAATGGCTTCTTCATCTCATGACCTTAAACACTGTGTATAAATTTAATATTAACTTTAGCATCTAGAGCATCCACCAGAGTTTTTTAAATGATCAAGGACCATAACCCTGGCAGTAACTATCGGAAATCGCTGAAAATAAATAGGCTTCTTTTTCTCATAGCCTTAAAGTTGCAATTTCATATTTTTAAGTTATATCTTTAAAATTTATTTTAAAAAACTCTAAAATAGATTGTATCTATAAACAGCCTTACCTTGTTAAAGAATAATCCTATTTATCCTATAATTCACTATTGCCAGTTGAGAAATAAGACAAAGAAAAGAAATAATTATGTTTCTTAGAAAATATGAAATTCCCGCTTTGAATCGGATATTAACTTTGGCCGCTACGTCCACAAGATTTTTTGAGGTGATCAAGGGCCATAACTCTGGCAGTAATTACCGAAAATCGCTGAAATCAATAGGCTTATTTTTCTCATGAATCGGATATCAACTTTGGCCTCTAGAGCGTATAGAAGATTTTTTGAAGTGATCAAGGGCCATAACTCTAGAAGTAATTATCAGAAATCGCATCTTTGCCTCATGACCATAAATACGGTGTATAAATTTAAAGTGAATCGGATATTTACTTTGGCGTCTAGAGCAACCACAAGATTTGTTGTCCTCCAGGGGGACCATAAGCTAATAAAGGCGATTTTACATACAATCATGGGCCATAATTCAGGAAGATATACAATCCGATATGCGCAAATATGGAAAGGAACCAAGATCTTTAGGTTATGTCACATGCATTTCAAGTTCATCAAAATCGAATTAAAATTGTGACCTCTACAGTGTCCACAACCTTGGTATATAATATTTTTACACTATTCGCGTACAAGCGGCGGTCATTTTGTTTGGCAATTTTGGTGCGATTTTCGCGAAATTCGACCACAGCCTTCATTACAGTGTATTATAATCAGACGGTTTTATAAATCGAATAATAATTATGACCTCTAGAGAGACCACAAGCTAAAAAAGGCGATTTTTCGTACAATCTGGGGCCATAATTCAGGAAGTTAGAATCTGATATGCGCAAATATCGAAAGGAACCAAGATCTTTGGGTTATAAACATGTATTTCAAATTTCATCAAAATCGGTTCAAAATTGTGACCTTATAGGGTCCCCCAAGCTAAAAATGCGATTTTTCGGACAATCAGGGGCCATAATCCATGAAGTTTCCATCCGATACATGCCAATATCGAAAGAAGCCGAGAACTTTTAGAGATAAACATATATTTCAAGTTTCGTACAAAATTGGACAAGAAATTGTGACCTGTAGAGTGTCAATAAAGAATTGTGGACGGACGGACAGGGGCGACGACAATATACGTCCACATGAAAATGTGGGCGTATACAAATGTCATGAAATAAAACCTACGCGACGAAAATTATTTTTTTAGAAACGACAAAATACCCCGATGTGTAATTTTTAGAATGTTCGGGATTGAGAGAATTCAATTCAAGAACGTTTAATCGTTTCTTTTCCCCCCCAAGAACTATTTGAATGATATTTTCGTCTAAGTAAATGTTCGGAACGGACATATTTTGGCCTGAGAAAAGGCACTTTCAGTAGTACAAAAATAGGTTGCCAGGCAACGAAACATACGCTCACACAGCAGCCAAATCGTCCGGGCAGTCAACAAGAGTTGTCGCATATTAAGGAGTTATCAGAAAATCATTAGAATTTGTTTGGTTTTTATAATCAAACGGTTTTTTTTAAAATCAGATAATAATTGTGACCTCCAGAGGCACCACAAGCTAAAAAGGGTGATTTTTCGTACAATCAAGGGACATAATTCAGGAAGTAATGACCCGATGGGCGCAAATATCGAAAGGAACCAAGATCTTTGGGTTATAAACATACCTGTCAAGTTTCATCAAAATCGATTCAAAATTGTGACCTCTATAGGGTCCACAACCTTGATATAACATATTTTCACACTATTCGTGTACAAACGGCGGCCATTTTGTCCGCCAATTCTAGTCCGATTTTCACGAAATTCAAACTCTCTCTTCATTACCATGTAACGGTGATATAATCAAACGTTTTTTTTTAAATCGGATAACAATTTTGACCTCCAGAGGGATCACAAGCTAAAAAGGGCGATTTTTTGGACAATCAGGGGCCATCATTCAGGAAGTTAAGATCCGATGGTCGCAAATATTGAAAGGAACCAAGATCTTTGGGTTATAAACATACATGTCAAGTTTCATCAAAATTGGTTCAAAATTGTGACCTCTATAAGGTCCACAACCTTGATATAACATATTTTCACACTATTCGCGTACAAACGACGGCCATTTTGTCCGTCAATTTTGGTCCGATTTTCACGAAATTCGAACTCAACCTTCATAACCATGGAATGGTGATATAATCAAACGGTTTTTTAAATCGGATAACAATTTTGACCTCAAGAGGGACCACACGCTAAAAAGGGCAATTTTTCGGACAATCAGGGGCCATAATTCAGGAAGTTACGATCCGATTGGCGCAAATATCGAAAGGAACCAAGATCTTTGGGTTATAAACATGCATTTTAAGTTTCATCCAAATCGGTTCAAAATTGTGACCTCTACACTGTTCACAAGCTAAAAAACGTGATTTTTCGTACAATCAGGGGCCATAACCCATGAAGTTACAGTCTGATACATTCCAATATCAAGAGGAACCGAGATCTTAGGGTGATAAACCTATGTTTTAAGTTTCATTGAAATCGGATAAAAATTGTGAACTGTAGACTGTTCACAAACAATTGTGGACGGACGGACGAACAGGGGCGACGACAATATACGTCCACATAAAAATGTGGGCGTATAAAAAGGGCACTGTAGATGGGGCCGTGCGTCCCTCGCGCCCCCGTTGGATCCGCCTCGGAATCGAGTATTCCCATGGTCAACCAGCGAATTCCTTACTGCATGCTAGCTTAATTCGCCCTTACTGCAAGGCAAGCAGACTTATTGTGTGTACGGTGACTTATTGTATGCCAGCTTGATTTCTGTCTCTTCTAATGACGTTGACCTTGTAGATTAATCGCGTAAATTAATATCCGTTCTAGAGAGAAATGGGGTTTAACGTCCACTCGACACAAACTAGGGACTAACCGAAACACAGAGACCCCCCCCCCCCCATCTATAACACAAAATGCAGATTGGAGAAGTGTAATAAGCAAAATAACTATAAACGCCCCCACCCCCCCTCCCCGTCAGTACGATTTCAAAATCAGACAGGCACTTTAATCAAATCATTCTAGAAAACGACTTATAAAATGGATCAAAGCAATTTTTTGTGAACAATATGTTGTCACATTAGTGATTAATTCATCACAATTATTCCATGACATTCCGAGAAGGTTAAGAGTCTGTACATCAGTATCTGGTGTGTCCACCGCGAAGTCAATAACAACAGCGCAGTGTCTATATACCAGACGATTGATGAACGCCATTGGCACCTGGAACCACACTCCCAGAAAAGCCTGGCGCAACCCATAGATAGGCTATGTTTGGTCTGGGTACGACATTAGTAAGTCCCCTCTGAATTTCAACCCAAAGATGTTCAGTCGAGTTTAAGTTCGGACTAAGGGCTGTCAACTGCATAACGTTGACACCGTTCTGCCGTAGAAAGTCCCGTGTAATTCTGGAAGTGTGGGCTCGGGCGTTGTCATGCTGAAAAACGTTGTTTTGATGACGTGCGAAATGTGGTACGCTGTGGTGTATGAGAGCTTGATCGATGTAGCGCACTGCTGTGATGCCGCCTCCTCTCCCTGGACCAAGTTTCTGGAGTCTCGTTCCATGACATATTGGTCGAAACAACGCTGACCATGTCAACGCCATATTCTGGTCCTGTCATCTGCAGTTCTCCATTTCCTGTGTCGCCAGTTCTGTTGTTGTTGAGCAAACTGTAGGCGTTCACGTCAATGACGAGGAGTGAGGATCGGTCCACGGTAAGGTCTATGCCAATGGATGTTCTCTCTGGTGAGACGTCGGCGCAGTGTATCGGTACTGATGGATCTTCGGTGTGTTCCCACTGGCGTGCTATCTCAACATGATGGTCTTGTTGCCTTGTGGTAACCCTTGGTCTACAATTCGGATGCGATCATCCGTGATGTTGGTGGCCCGAAAGCGATGCTGAGCCTGTAGATGGTCCGAACATTGACCTGGAAGTGATTGGCAACGTCTTGGGCAGTGTGGCCAGCGTCGAGGTTTCCAAGTGCATGGTTCCTCAGAGCTGTCGTAAGTCGTGGCATGCTGCTGGCGTTGAAGTGTGAATGATTCAACCAGGTAGGGGGTTACGTTTTTTGAGAACATTATCTGGGTTCAATTCTGTGTTTGGGAAGGAGCCTTATTGCTCAGATAAAGTTGGAGATGTGGCCACAAATATATCATAAAAAAAACATTTGGCAAGTGTTATGCAATGCGTCTATTCAGAGTAATATACCTGACGTTTCTTTTGCTGCTTAGTATATTATTCTATATTTTGTATTGTTGAAAAGTGCATTCTGGATTCTAACACCGTGACAATGGTTTTGTGGAGTAATGGAAATTGCAAATTGTAAAGCTGAAATACGTATTTTGAACCACTGACAAATGTATATTGCATCGTGAACATTGAATTGATATTGGCAACGTGATCCTTCCACAAGAGAGTGAGAAGGAAATGAAGTCAAACTCGGTCATAAATATGGTACAATTTTACTTCAATAATTAGCAGTTGGGTGGAAATGGAGGACCGTAGAAAACTACAATCTCATAGAAGCTTGGGATCGAAACCGTGCATCTTTGCTCAATGGCGGGCCTCGTGATCTAAAGTGGAAGCATTATACCACTTGACTACCCAAACTTACGAATTTAGGCAGCCGACTCTACCATGTACAAGCTTGGGATTGGAAGCAAGACACTTGCCCCAATAAAAGATCCCGTGGTTAGCGCGTGCGCGCTGTATCATAAAGCCTGTCATTGGGTCAATTGGCGTGTTTTCTAATCCCCGGTTGTACCTGACAAGGAGTAGGATCACCTGTCTAACCTCGTGGGTTTTCCCCGGATCCTCCGGTTTCCTCCCACTGCTAACGACCCCTACGCGCAAGCGAATTATTGAAATAACATTATACCACATGTTAGTCCCGAAATAACCTAGTTTGTGTCGAGTTGACATTAAACCCCATTTCTATCTCTCTCCACACCCCAATCAATCCCGAAAAAGACCAGTAACAACATATTCATCAGTAAAAAGTTTCAGAATGAATAAAGTTATCTATCTACCTCAACGCTTTTATCTTCATATTGTTTCATTGCTGTAATACACTGATGTTTAGTATTTATACTCGTAGTCTGTCCATTTTTAACCATCGAATCCTGACCACTAGGTGGCTCAAATTTTATTTTTGTTCCTGTGTAACAATAAAAAAAATTAAATATCACCGTGATGTTAATATCATTTCCAACACATTTTTAACAGATTAAAATTGTCATTTTATATACATAATGTGAATATCATATACCACTATTGGATAGGAGCTAATTCTTTAATAATTGGGACCAAGAAATGGACACAAATGGGTCGCATATAATAATGCAATATGAATGTATGTATTCAATTGATTTACATTTAATTGTTTCTGTTTTACTGTAATTTCTAATCGGTTATGTTCGGCAAAATACGCGGCGAGCTCCATTCTTTGACGTCTGGTTATTCTACATAGGTATTATTCTCCCCTGGGATATATTCTGCCTCATTCATCGAGTCGCGTCATTACAAATGGCACTCAATAACATTCTGGCACGCGATTCGTGTGACAATTTTAAAATGTTTACTGTGTCTTAAATTTTGAATAACAGTGGCCCATCTTTTCACTGTACGGTAATGACACCAAGGTGTATTTAAATGGACCAATAAGTCTTGTTTGCCATGTCAAATGGCACAGATTCATAAGTAAACAGTGATTGTGTATGGCGTGGGTTATCATTTGCTGGAAAAATTGACGTGGAGTACCAAAGCCAACTCCACTAATCCAACTGAGCGCAATATCCCTTCGGTGATCCAGACTGGAACGGTTCTCTGAACGGCACTCTTGAAGTTCATCCATTTACACCTCTGAAGATTTAATCTTTCCATTTTTGGCTAGTTTCAAAATGGTAATGTTAACGGGGCTATAGAGCAGTTTGTGGGTGGTTTACATTCTCTTGAACTGTTTCAAATAATAAGTCTGTGTGCCACGCAATTTATGGGAATCAAAATTATGAATGGAAAGTTGGAAAGAAATAAAATTACATTATGAGATAACAATTACTTAGCTTGCATTAACGACGTTTTAATAGACTTCGCTTGTCTTCACCAAACAAATGATGAACACTATCAAAGCCTAGATTTGTAAGTTTGTAAGTTACTAAATGAAATTAATGGCATTAATACATTGCATCTTCTATAAAGATAATGAAAACACACCTGGTGTTGGTTCTTTACATCCTTCGAACAGTCCTTCACAACCAATACTTCCACCAATAGTTCCTGTTTTTCCAAACAGTGGTTGACTATTATTATTGCCATTCGCACTTGGTGCTGCATCAAATAAAGATTGGCTGCTATTATTGGGGCTTGGCGAAGCACCAAATAGTGATTGTCTACTATCATAGGCGTTTGGCGCGGCACCAAATAGTGATTTGCTACTAATATTGTTACTTGGTGTAGCACCAAATATTGATTGGCTACTATTATTGCCATAAGTGGTTGCTGCACCAAAAGATGATGGTTTGGTTCCAAAAGCTACTTCCGGCTTATTGGTAGTGGGCGCTGGTTCCTTATTGGTGGATCCAAATAATCCTCCAGTAGAAGAAAAGCCGGTGTCTTTATTAAATCCTGATTGTCTACTATCATTGGCGTTTGGCGAAGCACCAAATAGTGATTTGCTACTAATATTGGTACTTGGTGTAGCACCAAATATTGATTGGCTACTATTATTGCCATAAGTGGTTGCTGCACCAAAAGATGATGGTTTGGTTCCAAAAGCTACTTCCGGCTTATTGGTAGTGGGCGCTGGTTCCTTATTGGTGGATCCAAATAATCCTCCAGTAGAAGAAAAGCCGGTGTCTTTATTAAATCCTGATTGTTTACTATCATTGGCGTTTGGCGCAGCACCAAATAGTGATTTGCTACTAATATTGGTACTTGGTGTAGCACCAAATATTGATTGGCTACTATTATTGCCATAAGTGGTTGCTGCACCAAAAGATGATGGTTTGGTTCCAATTAAAGCTACTTCCGGCTTATTGGTAGTGGGCGCTGGTTCCTTATTGGTGGATCCAAATAATCCTCCAGTAGAAGAAAAGCCGGTGTCTTTGTTAAATCCTGAAAGTAAATACAAAACAACATTCTGTAAAAAAAAAACTGGTAGCATTTATAATTGCCATGTCATTATTTATTAGATGCATACATATAAATTGTCTACAAATTAAATATACATTTGAGGAGATTAGATAAAGAGCGGACAGTTCTCACCATAAAAGTTAAAAATTAAGTATTGTAATGGAAATTTGCTGAAAAGTTCAGTCAAATTGATCCACTCTGAACCGAGAATTGTGGTCAAGATAAGTTAATTAAAAATCTGGTCGTGCTAACCTCTGGACATGCTAATGTCAAAAACCCGACTTTGTTTTTCTTAATGATAAATTTTGCGCGGAAGTAGATCCAAATGTAAGTCTTCGGCAAATGGGTGTTGTCCCAAAGTTATCTTTTCAACAACACGGTAACACCTGTGGTGTGTTGAGGGTGTGTACCAGGCGTCTCTGCGACAATCCTTGACCCTTTAAATAAAAAGAATACAATTTTGTATCACTGAAAGAAATATGACAAAGATATTTTAAAACATACTTTAATGAAAAAATGTCGGAAGTACTCTGTTGCAATTAACAACATAGTTTGCCAGGCAACGTAACAGTAATTTCGTCGTCCGCGGCTTCTCGTCTCATTTTAGTCTTTTAGTACATATCTTAGACAGTTTCATGTTGGAGATATGTCCGGGCTGTAGCCTCCTCTTATTATGAATTCCAACAGCCAACCCAATGAATACAGTAGGCCGGGTAGGGGACTTTAGTTTTCCGTCCCATCCGAATGACTAGGCCCGCACCACTCTCCGGCAGATTGTATGAGGCACGTTCGTCTTCATAAGTCCATGCGTGACGGATCGTGGGGTCGCCGGGCCCAAAGCTGTGGTGTATCCGGGAAGTGAAGTCAAATACTTAGTTCAGAGTTTGTGTCGATTACGATTAGTAATCTGAATGAATAGTGCAGAATTTATTTCTTCGGTTGAATTTATATTTTCCCTGACCGATGCCCCTATAAACTCGTCGAAAAAAAAGCTACTTTGTTTCACAATTTTGGGAAAGTGTGTCCTCATTACTTTTTTCAACAAAATCAAAAAAAAAAAAAATTTTTTTGTCACCAAATCGCCGAGTCTCTTTGTGGCCCAGGCCCGAGACATTTGCCTCTGTTTCCCTTACCATGATACATCACTTATTACAATAATAGCGTGTGTATCGGTCGCCATATTGCTTTGTCTTGTTGACGACATTTCGTCTGCTATCATCTTACATAGTTCAGCTCTGAGCGTCGGTCTCATTACACTCACCCTGAGCGTTCAGAAACTGTTCCATTCAATCAATGTCGAAAGAAAATTGGCACCCCAGTCAATTTTACTGGGCAACGTTTCACTGCTAAACGATGGGGTGTCAATCCGTGTGGACGCATGTACAAAGTAAACGAACATTTAGTGAGAAAATAAGACCTTGCTTTCTTCGCTATAATCAGTATAAGCCACAAAGTAAACGAACATTTAGTGAGAAAATAAGACCTTGCTTTCTTCGCTATAATCAGTATAAGCCACACAACACGCTGTTAAAAATACGTCCCCTCCTATCAAATTACAATTTCGCAGCCATGACACTCTAACTGTAGGTCAACGTCCACATTCAGGAATGTCGGTCATACAAGAAGAAACGAAATGTACATGCTTTACATTGTACAGGCTTTCACCCGGATTGACACCCCGTCGATTAGCAGTGAAAAGTTGTCCAGTTAAATTGACTGTTTTCGACATTGATTCAATGGGACAGCCCCTGGACTACATCTTACAGTACTCGCCAGTTCTAACACTTTTTTTTTAAAAAAAAAGTGACTTGGGCACTTGTGTTATGACCGAGACGATATTTTATTATACTACGTTTTAAACTGGCACGTTTTTTCACATCTGCCCAATATTCAGATATACCACATGGAGTCTTTTTAAATTGTGACCTCTATAGCATCCACAAGCTAAAAAACTTATTTTTCGTACAATCAGGGGCCATAATCCATGAAGTTATGGTCCGATACATGCTAATATCTAAATGAACAGAGATCTTTGGGAGATAGTTTCATCAATATCAGATAAAAATTGTGACCTATAGAGTGTCCACAAACTAATTGTGGACCGACGGACAGGGGTGACGGCATGTGGGCGTATAAAAATCGCAAAACTCGACAAATTCTGCAGACAATAAAAACTGTGTAAGGTCAAAACAAACGAAGACAAGTTTTCTGGAAAACATTAATGGCCCTTTGTGGATTTAATAAACGACATCAATGCCTGTATGAAGTTGGTAGGCGTATGAAGTTAATGAGAGTGTGAACTAGGCATGAAAATAACGAAGGGTATACCATGGCATGAATGTGCCAATTCCATAACAAAATAAATTATGGCGTTGGCCTGGCTATTCAATAAAACAATGTATGGCGACCTTGAAATAAGTAACTCGTGGGCTTCTCTGGTCCGTATCTTGTAATTACAAGATAATCAGAATTGTGTTTTTTCATATTCATTGGCCCTAATAGTCTTCCGTACATTTCTGATATTGACTCACTCTTATACGCCCACATTGAAATGCGGTCGTATATTGTCGCCACCCCCGTCCGTCTTGAGGCTACGGTAATATCCGATTGACTTTAAATTATACACAGTGTTTAAGGTCATGAGACGAAGAAGCCGATTGATTTTCAGCGATTTCCGATAATTACTGCCAGAGTTGTGGCCCTTGATCACTACAAAAAATCTTGTGGACGCTTTAGAGGTCAAAGTTAATATCCGATTGACTTTAAATTTATACGCAGTGCTTTCAGCGAATTCCGATAATTACTGCCAAAGTTATGGTCATTGATCACTTCAAAACATAACGCTAACGCTACAATATACGTCCACATTCCTGCTTTGATTGATATGGTACTTTGTCAAGAAGGCTAGGCGTTTGGTTTGTTTAGCGTTGAGGGTCGTGCAACAACATTAATAGTTGCCGTCCTTAGAGTATAAGGAATAACTATACCAAGATAATCCATTCAGAATTGTGCCTTCCTAACACTAAAGGCAAGAAGTGGGCGTGGCTCTGCCCCTGGGGGGCGGGACATTCATCAAAATCAATAGTGGACGCCCTCAGGCTATAAGGAATACATAAACCAAGTACCAAGCTGATTCATCCAGAATTGCGGCCTGTAAACGACAAACACAAAAATTGGTCGTGTCTTGCCTGTGTGAGTCATCGGGACATGCAGTTGACGTCCTTAGGCTATATGGAATACATATCCCAAGTTTAAAGACGATCCATTAAGAATCGTGGCCTGTAGACAACACACATAGACACGAAGTAAAAATGGGCATGGCTCTGCCCCTGGGGGTTAGGAAATCACCAAAAACAATAGGGGTCATCTTTAGGGTATAAGGAATAGGTTTGTAAAGTTTTAAAAGGATCTGTTAAGAATTGCATCCTGTAGGCGAACACAAGACACAAAAGCATTGGGCGTGGCTCTGTCCCAGGGGGTCCGTCATGCACCAAAAATAATAGTGGTCAGCCTTAGGGTATAAGGAATAAGTATAAAAAAAGTTTTCAAGACGATCGATTAAGAATTGTAGGCTGTAGGTGACACACAGACAGACAAAAAAAAAATGGGCGTGGCACTGTCCCTTGGGGTTGGGCATGCACCAAAAACAATAGGGATCTTCCTTAAGGTAAAAAGAATAAGTTTTCAAAGTTTCAAGATGATACCTTAAGAAATGCAGCCTGTAGACGACAGACAAACAAATACACGAAATGGGTGTTGCTGTCCCATGGGGGTCGGGCATGCACCCAAAACAAAAGGGGTCATCCTTAGGGTATAAGGAATAAGTATTTTAAGTTTCAGGATGACCGATTAAGAATTATGGCCTGTAGGCGACACACAAAAAGAAAATGGACGTGACTCTGCCCCTGGGGGTTGGGCATGCACCCCAAATGATAGAAATGTTCCTTAGGGTACAAAGAATAATCATTCAAAGTTTCAAGATAATACGTTAAGAAATGTGGCTTGTAGACGACAAACAAATAAATACAAGGAATGGGCGTGGCTCTGCCATTGGGGGTCGGGCATGCACCAAAAAACAATACGGATCATCCTTAGGGTAAGTATACAAAGTTTTAAAAAAAATACAGTTAGAATTGCGGCTTCTAGGCGACACAGAGACACACAAAAAGAAAATGGGCGTGGCTCTGCCCCTGGGGGGTTGGGCATGCACCCCAAACGATAGGGATCATCCTTAGAGTATAAAGAGTAAGTATACAAAGTTTTAAAGAAAATCCAATAAGAATTGTGGCCAGTAGGCGACACAAAGACACACGATAAGAAAATGGGTGTGGCTCTGCCCCAGGGGGTTGGGCATGCACCCCAAATGATAGGGATGTTCCTTAGGGTACAAAGAATGTGTATGCTAAGTTTCAAAATTATAAGTTAAGAAATGTGGCCTGTAGACGACAAACAAATACATACTAGAAATGGGCGTGGCTCTGTCCCTGGGGGTCGGGCATGCACCAAAAACAATAGAGATCTTCCTTAGGGTATAAGTAATACGTATACCAAGTTTGAAGAAAATCCAGTAAGAATTGCGCCCTGTAGGCGACACAAAGACACACGAAAAGAAAATGGGTGTGGCTCTGCCCCTGGGGGTGGGACATACACCCCAAACGATAGAGATGTTCCTTAGGGTACAAAGAATGTGTATGCAAAGTTTCAAGATTATAAGTTAAGAAATGTGGCATGTAGATGACAAACAAACAAATACTAGAAATGGGCGTGGCTCGGCCCCTGGGGGTCGGGCATGCCCCAAAAACAATAGGGATCTTCCTTGGGGTATAAGGAATAAGTATACCATGTTTGAAGAAAATCCATGAAGAATTGCGCCCTGTAGGCGAACCACAGACACACACACACACATACATACATACACACACACACACAGAGACAGGGGCGACGGCATAATACGTTCACATTATGAATGTGGACGTATAAAAATACATTGTTGACGCACTAGAGGCCAAGGTTAATATCCGATTGACTTTAAATTTATACACAGTGTATAAGCTCACGAGACGAAGAATCCCATTGGTTTTCAGCGATTTCCTATAATTACTGCCAAATTATGCCCCTTGGCCACCTTGAAAATATCTTGTGGACGGTCTAGAGGCCAAAGTTAATATCCGAATGACTTTAAATTGATACACGGTGTTTAAGCTCATGAGACAAAGAAGCCTATTGATTTTCAGCGATTTCCGATAATTACCGCCAAAGTTATCTCCCTTGAATACATTGAAAAATCTTGTGACGTTCTAGAGGCCAAACTTACCATCCGATTGACTTCTGATTGATACACAGAGTTTAAGGTCTTGAGACAAACAAGCATTTTGATAACTGAACAGATTAATCCATAATATTAAATGTTTCATATAATTTAGTAAACGTTAGCATGGGACAGAACTTCATAAACACCAAACAAATTCTAATGATTTTCTGTTAATTAGTAGATTATAAATGTTTCATTATCGAAAAAAGTAAAAATATACGACAACTCTTGTTGATTGCCTGGACGATTTAGCTGCTCTTGGTGTATATTCGGTTGCCTAGCAGCCTATCTTTCAAAATGTTCTCATTGGGGGGAGGGGGCAATATCCGGTTACACTTCGCTAAGGTTGACAAAAATCGATAATAAAATGAATAATAATCATGGCATGAACGTGATGTCAACTTGAATAAAACTGCTTTTCGCATAGATAACCCCCACCCCCAATTCATGCTCTAGATCTGCTACTGGCGCCACACATCAAGTAATAAATTGATAAACTATATACTTACGTGCTGTAAATATTAATCCAAGCCCTTCCTTAACTACTGCAATAATGAATTACTATTTCCTAGAACCAATAATAATGTACACATTCAGTCTCGTCAAACCAGTTTGCTACTTTCGCTTTCGATACGATTAAACTTATTCTTAGAATTTCTATGGCGTTTAAATTGTACAGAAGCCCGTATGTGTAACAATTTCTTTCATTTCGTTTCCATACGCTCCCCCATTTTCACGTTTTTAGCTTATGAACATTGTAGAGGTAACAAAGTAGATATCGCTTGTGTGCTAAATTACATAATCTACTGCGATATCAAAAAGGAACTACTTTCCTTTATTTTAAAGAAACCACTTATTTCAAATAAAAAGTAACTTCTTTTTTTTGGTTAAAAAAGGAAATATTAGGTTAATATATAGGGCTTTGTAATAGGTAAACTACTATCAAAAAATAAAGTATCACTACGCTGTAATGTAATCAAGTTCGACCAGCATAAGTGAAATCTATACTAAAAAATTATATTTATTTATTTGTGCATGTAAGAAAGGATTGGGTTATAAATAAAATCTCCAACTCGTCTATTTTGATATAAAAAAACCATCAACATCGTTGATTAAGTTAAAGGGGACAATAACACTCTTGCTGGCTTGGCAGCCCCAGAAAATAAATAATAGCCTTATTCTAAGTACTAGATGTTTAAGTGTCCTACCTGTTGTGTAAATTATCTATTACGACCTATTTTACTTGTCCAGAGGGTTCGAAATTATTTAAAATCAAAGTCACACTTGAAAAGGTTTACGTTAGACTTTTCAAATCAATTAGTTGAATTTTTCCAATTTTTTAAATTAAGTGTGTTAAGATGAAATTTATATCATCAATTAATTGGAATAATGTAAAATAATACAATTAGTTGACCAGAATGAAGATTGGGACATATTATTTAGTTACAACAAGAGTGTTATTGGAACTCGGCAGGAGATTATCTATATAGTTTCAAAATCACTGAACAAAGCATGGGAACCCAATATGTTATATACTTGAAATCAATCGGATTAAAATACAGATTTATATTTCGTTTCGTTTTTTTTATACTTTTTTTTAATACTTTTGATGGCCTACACTATATGCAGATCTGATAAGTTATAGTGTGAGTTCACGACAGGGGTCAAACGACGGACTTTTGAACCTATGACGTCAGACATTGATTAATCAATCGGCGTTGTCGTTCCTAGTGGTTTACCCACAGTTCTGTGCACCAATAGGCCAAGAACTTGCTGTAACAGACATTGGCTAATCCCTCATATCATCCAGAACACGTCAATGATAACAACTCTTCCAGATCCTAGTGTAGTAAAGACAACTAAAACGAAATTTGAACTATAAAAACGAAACGAAATAGGATCTGTATTTTAATAAGACTGGCTTAAAGGGACTATCCCGATAAAAACAGTATCTCAAAAATTAAAGTCCGAGTATTTATGAAATTCATGAACCAAAATAGAGGCATGGTGTATTTACCTTGTCTCACAATTTCAGCTAAAAATATTGAGTCGTTTGGACTTGAATGTCAACACTGCTTATCCAGACACTTAACCCTTTTAAGATTTCGGGTCATTTTTTTCATTGGGTGACCTGATAATCAATTCCAGTTTCTTGAGAGGGCTATACAGTGAATGACTTATGTACTGTACTTGATAACAAAAGGTAAATCTCACCTACATATTATTTTTATAGAAAAAAAGTCTGGTTTTATCCAGATATTTAATAATACAACGGTCTCCATTTCCAGATGAAGACTGTCAGTTTTAAGTTGTTTACAAGCATATCACAAATATCGGGTTAGTTGGTCAGCCTTAGGTAATAGGTTTTAAGGGATTTTAACACAAAATTAAGCTGTTTTATTCCCCACAAAGTCATCGGGATTGGCCCTTTAAAATAAAATAGCTATTTCTAGTAAAACATAAAAATTGAATGCTGGTCTTTTACGGAGCAGTTGATGAAAGGCGGCTGTTGAATGTACTGCACCTAGGGCTCCCAATATAAAAGGTGGGACCTCTGTCAATTGACCATACCGATATACAAATTCCATTTGTGTGATTGTGGTGAATAATAACCAGAATATGCCCTCTGTTGATGCAAACGCCCCGGTGACATTTTCTGCCAGGGGCCCTATGCAAGATTAAAACAGCCCTGTAGAGAAAATGAAAAGAGAGATCTATAGTACAGCAAGTCTTTATTTCAACTAGGTAACCTGCTAGGTTCGGTGGTATACAGCGGCATCTGCACACATAAAAACTGAATATTATAATTCCACATAACCAATTGATACTCGATACAACCTCATTCATGAAAAGTAATCTCATCCACACAATACATCCCTCGTATTTAATTTATATGGTGACGTGTGCATTGCAAGGCCAAGGGGGAAGACAAATTCCTCCGTCAAGGGTTCATTTAGGTGCACCTAAAAATGTAAATGAGTGACGTGGATTTTTTTTGCCCTATTATGATCTGATCTACTAAACAACCCCAGGGCCGTAAAATAAGGCGCCCCAAGATATGGCGCCCCCTCAATTATAAAATAATACCTGTGTTTATGATCAATCGGACGGTTTTAAGAGGTGCCCACACACACTTCCGTCACCTATGTGGAGGCTATGGGGCGCCAACTCAGACGCCGATCAGAAGGACGGTGCCGAGTTTCCCATTCGGATGGGATGTAAAACCAAGGTCCCGTGTACACATTGATGTACATGTTAAAAATCCCTTGGTAGTTGGAATTCAATATAACAGTATGCTGTAGCACCACGGCCTGGGCAAAATTCCCCTCATAGGACACTGCATAGTGTATGCGCATCTTCATTACCCCAGTTGGAGGTTAAACCCCATTACATTTCCAAGATGGCTTTCCCAACTGCAAAAGAACTCCAATAGAAGTAACGACATGGGTTAGTGTGGAAACTCAGATACCTTTCTAAAGAGGATGATTTTTTCATGTTCTACTGTTATTTCTTGCAACAAATATATAATTTAGCAGCTATATACAAATTCTAGTACAGTACTGCATACCATGATATGAAAGTACTTTCTGGTTTTGCTATAAATAACTCCAATACTTTCTAGTTCTGCTCTACATAATGTTATTTTCCTCTTCCATCATAGTTTGTCGACTTTTGGGGAAGGAAAGTAAATTAGGAAAGGTTACAAGTATAGTAACCTGCATCCCTAGTGTCCCATTTATGTATTCGACACAGATTATGAATCATATTAACCATAGGGCATGACATTAAAACCAACTTGAAGACATATAATCCTTTTTTTCTAATCATCTCTTGCCCTCTCATTTTTTCCTGAAACAGACATTAAATCATATTTTGTTTATAATATGAAACTTATTTTGAATATTTGTTATTTACATGCAGTTTTTACATTCCCTGAGCCTTCCGTAATATTGTGATAAAGAAGTTTTTTTAATAAAATATGTACAGTCGTGACCAAAAGAATTTGTAAATTCCTTTGATCACATATATGCCACCTGAAGGCCGATTTGCATAAATGAGGTATCGATGGATAGGTTATGTGAAGTATGCTCATTACGCATGCACATGCATGTTTAAAAGATGACGTCATCACAGCTATGACGTCATCAACGACGCCCTAAATCGGAGCGGAAGCAAGCACCTTTTAAAGCCAACGGTGGGGGACACATGAAGTATTGACTACTTATCATCACCAATGTTAGTTTGCATGTTAACTAGTCATTTAGAAATGAAATAAATGGTCCTTATGATCGTATTTTATCTCAGTTTGGTAATGATTTCTGCCACCATCCCAATGTTGCTAGATTCTAAATTTTCAGTACACTGTCATGACGTCATAGTCGTGATGACATCATTGTTCAAACATGCATTGTTCAAACATAACCTATCCATCGATACCTCATTTGTTAAAATCGGCCTTCAGGTGGCAGATATATGATCATGTGAATTTAGATGTAAGAAATCCAACCATTTTCAAGCGTGGTCCTATTCTTTTGGCCACGACTGTACTCACCGACTTTTAGGTTTACTCGGTCATGATATAGGTGGTGGTGATAAAATGAGTTCTTACCGCTTTTTAGGTTTACTGAGTCGTGATATAGATGGTGGTGATAGAATATCTGTGACAGATATACTCACCATTTTTTAGATTTACTTGGTCCTAATAAAATAGGTACTCACCGTTTTTTAGGTTTACTAGGTCGTGATATAGATGGTGGTGATAGAATATCTGTGACAGGAATCGAACCTGGACTCATAAAACTATCACTGAGATGATCTGCTGGTGTCTCTATTACCTGATCATCACTTTCTTCTTGTGATTCACTCTTTCCTCTGTCAATAAAATACGATAATAATGAAACTCGATTACCAGGTACAGGGAGCAAAATGGGGTTTAGTGTCCACTCGTCCCAAAATGGTTTATTTCAGGACTAACTTGTGGTTCAATTTTATTTCAATAATTTGCTAGCACATAAGGGCCATTCACTGTGAGGGTAAACCAGGGGCAGGCAAACCTACTCCTTGTCAGATATTGGAGGTGCTCAAACCTGACCTTTGACCACTTAGGTCAGATGGGACTAACATATGAAGAGTACAGGGAAAAACGATCTAAGTCACTTTTTCAACGAATCACAGTTAATGGTGCCATCTGGTAGCAAATTGTATAAGCTTTCAGTGGAACAATCAATTTCAGGTAAAAATGATCGCAGTCACATCGAATCAAGGCCCCTTTGAAATGCCCCCCCGCCCTCCTCCGGACAAATGCATCCATCGTACCCTTTATTTGACCTTAGTTTGGCTGAAAAGTTGAAGTCAGTTGTTGCACTGGTATAATGATTCATATTAAACATAGTTTTGAAGTTGTAATTAAACCCACTCGTTTTTCTGTTCGCGTCAAGCATTCTCGTCCAAAAGTTTGTTTTGCTTTTTATGCAAAAAGACAAAAATGTGACTTAGATCATTCTTCCCCTGTACTCTTCACATGGTTCAATTTTATTCCAATAATCGGCTAACACTTAGCGATCTTTAGATGTGGGAAAAAAACTGGAGGGACCTAATAAGAAAACCTATAAGTACTTCTTGTCACATACAAGTGTGGACTTGACTCCCTACTCCCACCCTACTGCACTAAATGACAGACCTTATCGTCTAAAGTGTGTTATGAGGAAAACAACCAATGTTTCTTTACGTGCACAGTGATGTGTACACAGGACCTTGGTTTTTCGAATGTGGGAGGCGCAGTGTTTGATCCCTGTCTTGACCGAGTAATTTCTTCTAAAGCACACTGTGTGACATTCGCCCACCCTGTGTGTAATATCTATAGCTGGCTCATAAAATAATCTAAAAATAAACACAAACTTTTGATCATGTTGTTCATGTTTTCCACTCCATTTTGATTCAACTTCTGTTGTAAGACCACTTGTTGTTTCTTGTTCTACTGTAATTTCAAAACTTCCTAAACCTACAATAAATGTACCGGTATACATAATTCTATACATACTACATACAGTTCTGTTACTTTCTATTTCTGATATGTAAATATAATCCCAGTAATTCTTAGCTCTGATATATAGAATTTATTATAAAAAAAACATGTAATGGAAATGAAATGAAATTTAACGTCCTACTATTCTGCTCTGCTAATGAAGACGAGCATACACCATACAGTGTGCTATGAGGGAAATTTTGCCCAGACAGTGGCCTACTGTTATATCAAATTCCAACTGTTAAGGGATCTTTTACGTTTACTCCAATGTGTACACGAGACCTCAGTTTTTTGTCCCATCCGAAGGACTAGACAATCGTACTTGTTTGTATAATAGTATTTCACATCATTTAAATTTTGGAGAAAAAAATTCCTGATAAAGTCCCTGGACTAAGTATATAAATTATTTCATCTTAGTTTTTGTTTCTCTTTTCAGACTTGGGGCCTATTTCACGAAATTTTAACTAAGATAAGATCCCAATTTTAGTAATTTGATTGGATAATATTAGATTGATTTTAGTGCTTAGCCAATCAAAATTGAAGTATCTACTAAAATTGGATTTTATCTTAAGATAAAATTTCGTGAAACAGGGCCCAGGTCTTATAAGAGCATGGTTTCCCCTTGCTAGTAGTCCAGGAACAGCTTCTTATCATTCAAATGGTTCGAATAACCGAGCAGCCAACCCATGTGTACACTCTGATAAGTAAAAGAAACCTTGACAGCTAGGATTAACCTTGATAGCATGATGTATGCCAAGTTGGTGCAGAATATTAGGAAGCTATCGATACAGTCGGAAGATACTTTACCATCAAGTTGTAATAAATGTTCTGTCTCATTGCCTTCATCATTCTCATCTAAAGATGGAAACTGAATTTCTGAACATGCTTCTTCCTTAATTCTGAAAATTAATTTTGTAAAAATCGTGACATGTTCTTCAAATCCAAACACGTTTTGTCTCCTCATATCAATAATTTCACAGTAGCAAACTTTCTTGACGAGCTAGATTTGGATAAAAATTTCATTCTCAGTCCAAGTAGTCTCAAACTTTGGACACAATAGTTGTCAATCCAGTATTCTAATCAATTAATTACTGCATTCCTATCCCACGCAAATTTCTCATGGAATATTCTGACATTTGAGATTGTGTATGTTTTGTGGGTGTGGGCAGAATAACCCATGACATGAGCAATGTGATGTGCCAAATAGTTTGGGTAGAAATGGGACCTGTCCGATGTAGAAATAGCATCTATCCGGTGGTGAACTAAGACCTGCCTGATGTAGAACAAACTCAGATTACCTTATCACATGGAATGTATCTGGTTGAGATGAAGTAGGTTTTTGTTGTGTTGGTTCTTGTAATTTTTCATATTCCACCATCAGTTGCTGACACTGCTTCTCCATGTTTTCACGATAATTTATAATTCTGGTTTGATAAAATTCATGTAGACGTTTTACACTTCCTAACCCAATCTCATGATAAACTTGTTCAATTATATCCTGGAAAACAAAACAAAAACTAGTTTAACTCAATAATAGATCCAACTGGGGTGGTTGAACATAGATGAAGGTATACACTGTGACACAGGTGTAAGGCGTAGTAGTTGGAATGGCGTGAAAACAGGGGTTCTGTAAATACCATTAACAACACTATAAAGATCCCCCTGACAGTTGGTAATTAAACCCATTTGGTGCAGTAAAGTAGGGAATTAAACCCCATTTCTTTAGTCTTATAAAATAATTTTTTTTCAAAAGTTACATATTTTTTTGTAAACAGAAGATACCAATCTGATTAAAATACAGATCTATAGTTTGTTTCGTTTTTTTTATCCTTTCGATGGCCTATAGGACATGAAGAACTGACCAGTTGTACTAGAAGATCGTGTCAGGGGTCGTACCGTGCAAGCAGATTTTGACCCTATGACATCATACATTGATTAATCAATTAGCGCTGACGATTCTAGTGGTTTACCCACAGTTCTGTGCATCAAAAGGCAAAGAACTTGCTGTAACAGACTGTTTCATTGGCTAATTCATCAGATCATCAATAATAACCACTCTTCCAGATCCCAGTGTAGTAAATACAAGTAAAATGAAATTTTGAACTATTAAAACGAAACCGGATCTGTGTTTTAATCCTATTGTATAGGATACATGTACTTACAGGGAATTCAGATCTGGAATTAAATGCTGCTGTATCTGCTGCTGCTCGTAAATGACGAGTTAAATTGAGATAAAATTCATGAGTTATGTCTGTCAAGGTCTCTACAACTGATTCCGTTGAATCTGAAATGAATAAATAAACTGAGTTACTGGTACAGATACATTTTGCTAAAAATATTATCATCTAATACTGAATTATATTCAAGACAAGGACAAACAACTTCTAACTAAAGTAGTAGTAGTAGTGGGTGGAAGAATCCCTGGAACAGTGCAAGTCATTGTGGATCTCAGTGGTAAGGTGGAAGCAGAGCGCAAAACAGAATCCTCTAAAAAAGAAAAGAAATCCCCCAATCTACAGTGTTGTCCAGTTTATAAACGGCTACTCCATCCGAAACGCGTCCTGGAATAAATCTCTATATTCTTAATATTACTCAGCTCAGAATTATTGAGAGAGAAAGATGGGGGTTAAAGTCCATTCAACATAAACTAGGTAATTAGGGACTAACATATGATTCAGTATTTTTTCTATAGTTTGCTTGCACGTAATGGTCTTTTAGTAGTGGGAGAAAATGGAGGACCTGGAAAAAACCCACAAAGTTGGACAGATGATCCCATTTCTTGTCTTGTACAAGTGAATAGTCGAAACCACACCGCTTGACCCGATGACAGACCTTAGGATTTTAAGTTCATGTGTCAAACCATTCGGCCACCTAACATCCCCACCCCCCTCTGAATCATAACATGGTTCCTCAGTAGGAATGTAAGGTGCAGCATCATCAATCAGGTCCTAAGGTCTCTTTAGTGTTGACCGATAACATTCTCAGGATTTTCCCCATCTGGTTGCTACTGAATTTTAACTTGGTTCCTCAGAAGTATGGTATAAGTTTCTACTGAATTATATCATGGATTCTCAGGAAGCACATTGCACTTGATCATCAACCAGATCATCAACTAGAATCAATTAAGTGTCAACAAAGAAATTTCTCAAGATTTTCCAGTCTGATTTCGCCTTAACACATGACACAATTATATGGAATAAAGTTACATAAAGGATTTATTTCAGCGACGTTTCGACAAGGGTTCTCCCGTCTTTATCAAGCAATGATAGAAATGAAGAAATATATATATATACAAAATATGAAACAAAGGAAAACATTTATATACGATCAGAGATAATTATTTGGAAACCATCAAAGGGATAGGAAGGCATAAGGGTGAGTGAAAATGAACCATGTACAAAGAAAACATAATAATGAAAACCACTAGATTGGAGGTGACTATGCTATCACTGGAGACATAATGTGTATAGAGAAGCCCTGTTAAATTAGTGAAGCATTAATATTAAAATATATAATAAGAGAAATGTTTTGATTTCGACTTGTCAGTGGTGTAAGATGGGGGTCCTGGTAAGGAAAGCCATCTAGTTGTATAGATGGGATGACGAATAGAAAATTCTGTACCCAAATCGTGTATTTATCAAAGACATAATGAGACATTATTGGAATGAACTTACTGTCAAAGCCAGCATGAGCACAGATTGTTGCTACCGTCCTCCGTAATAATTTACGATTTCCTACTTCATCAATAACAGGTGGAGGATCTCCAATACCTTTAGCAAATTTACTGAAAAAATACAACACAAAAAACAATGTCTGAAAACATATTGCACCTGCGCCATGTATTTGTAAATAAATTATGATGGACTGATTGAACTGACCAATGATCTGATGGTGGCTGTGGTTTAGAACAATGCTATACTGATAGAATCACCACCCACCCCTAACCAAACTCAACCAGAGTTTATTTTTAATTGAATGCTCTAAGATCCCACTGTACAAAGTTGATAACATTCAAGATTTATCAGCAAGTTTTAACTAAATAAATGATATGATAAATGTACTTAACTTTGAGTATGTTTCATGCAGCAGTGACGAATTCATCATTACAATTATTATGACACAAGCAACAAGAAATTAGTTAATCCTTTTCTCTAATAGATGTCAGTTAATTTCTATATGACAATACATGTATGTGCTTATAACCAAAATGTTCAAACTCACCTGTCAAAGTTCTGAGGCATGAACGGAATGGGTTTAAGGATTTTATGTTTTGGAGGGTCAACAGTTAGAACTGGTAATGGTGGTGGAGCAGGAAATGTTGTATCACTATCGTTGGCTTTCTATAAAATTCATTATTGAAACATTACAAATAGTTCTGCAGACAGGACAGGCAAGTTTATTAGACTTTGATATTAACTTTATTTTTAACCTCTACAAATTAAATTCTAAAACAATTCATTAATTATTTTAGAAAAAAAATAAAGGTGTTTGAAGTATATCTGGGAAAAAAAAAAATCTTCCAGGAAGTGGCGTCACATGTGAACTTAAATTCAATCATCTTGTACAACATTTAAAAAAAGGCTTTCAAGTTACCGCTGTGAAACCGTTGGCAAAGTATTATGTTGACGATATATTAACTAAAGCTCATTTGACGTTTTGTCAGAAGTCTAAAGCTTGAGTTATTTATAACAAACGTTAACTTACACTTTCTTGTGCTAATTGTATCAGATGTTTTAATTTCTTTGAATACTGAATCAACCTGATGGTATGTAAAGTCACAGGGTCAGTCAGAAAACGATCAGCTGGTAATGGACTGTAATGGAAACCAAAACAACTAATTATAATATAAAACACATCAATTTACAATCTATAAATTATAACACGAACATGTAACTTCACAATTTTTTTTGATATTCCTTCAGAAAATAGTCTGATTGTGTATCCAGTTTTGATAGAGTGACCAACTCATACCATAGATAAAATATGCAATGCATGGATAACATAGATAGATAGATAGATAGATAGATAGATAGATAGATAGATAGATAGATAGATAGAGATAGATAGATAGATAGATAGATAGATAGATAGATAGATAGATAGATAGATAGATAGATAGATAGATAGATAGATAGATAGATAGATAGATAGATAGATAGATAGATAGATAGATATAGATTGATTTTATTACATAAAACACCCATTTCGGACAGCATGTAAATAATACATATTATGCATAAAAACAAAATACATAAAAAGTGAATGAAAAATAATAAAAAGAATGAAAAACATATAAAAAGTGGATGAAAATTACATAAAGAGTGAATATGAGATGTACATTTATAAACAATGAGGGAGTATGTACAAAATATAAACCAAGGTTCTGAATATCGCATAGTAGCTTGAACTTAAAGTAAAGAGGTCTTCGAATTGTTGATTATTGTTATTATTATTTTTTTTTTTTTTTGTTTATATAGAAGTGGGTGCTACGTCCCTTATTTTAAAAGCATGTTGCACAGAGGCGCACACTGTTTTTGACAAAGCAAATGGCAGGTTAAACATGTTTTCAAAAGAAAATGGGTAATTATGGATCTCAAATGCCCCATAAACAATTGACTTGCAAAGTTCCTCATAGCGGTTGCACTCAATGAGAAAATGATAGCCATTTTCAACTAGCTGTTGCGGACAGTTTGTGCAAAACCACAGATGTGCGGGTATATCCTTGTATCGTCTTCTCTCAATTTCAAGGGAATGTGTGCATATACATGACTTATAACTATATTTCAAATCAATTAAACTAAAAAAACTCTCTGTGTTCTTATTGTATTTTCAAGATTTCGGATTAATAATAATAATAATAATAATCACTTTATTTCAAAAAGGTAGAAAATTAGGCCTGAGGCCTTTCTTACATTTTGCCCTTGTAACAACATCAAGCATGCATAAAATCCGGAACAAACGTTTTACATAATGATTATAATATAAATATAATAGATGTGATGTTTGATAAATGTGAAAATTATTTACACTATGAGAGGTATGAATAGTACATTGTCGAAGATAGATATAAATAGTATTATACAGAAGATAGTAAGATAAGATTTTATTGTATCAGAACATCCATTGAGGATAGCATACAATTACAATATGAACATGTGTACATAAATAGTAAGTGCAGGAGGAAAGCACTACACGCAAAACAAAAACCCATACGATTAACCTGCGGAAAATATCAAATCAAGTGAATGGATCCGGGGGCCAGCCGTAAGCGTCCACTGCGCTGTACAGTCCCGGGCCTGTTATGGTACAGGCTTCACTAAAAAATGATTTGCAAAAAAAAGGTAACAGAAATAAAGCGACCGATCTTGACAGTGGTCGTCAATATGACAAAAAATATATATATGTTTACAAACAAGCCAAATGATAATATAATCTGGGTTACACATATACTAACAGGGCAAACAGTATGAGTATGATAATCATCTCAAAATACACATTTACCTCAAAATGGTCTGATAATGACACAACATTCAACACAAGTATGATGGATTTTATGGGTATAAATATTTTAAGTACATAACAGTTTAGGTGTTGACATGGAAATATGAGATTGGAATGCAAGAGGCATTCTATAAATTAAGTAATGAAATATGGAATGAAATATATAAATACATGGAAATCTAGAAAATAATTTTGATATAAAAAGGCAGTGCTAGATGTACATTTATGCTCTTTGATTCATAGCATGAAATACAAATGCATTAACTGATTTTGCAACTGTTTTGGGTGGGTTAAATAGATTTTCTAGAGAATAGGGTAGATCATTATTTGTAAATGTTGGGTATATGTGAACGGTAACGTAAATTTTCATACAATGGACATTCTAGTAAAAAATGTGCTTCATCTTCAGTTTTGTGCATAGAGCATTATGTTGGCATATTCTTAGATCGGGGGGGGGGGGGGAGTTTTTGTTTCTGCCCATTTCAATTTGGAAGTGTGTACTAAGTCGGAGTGTGGTCATGGCTGTTTTAAAGTTCTTATTATGTACAGCAGAGAAATTCAGCAGGTTTAGAGATACATAGAAACTGATGACATAGATCCATAATAAATATAATATGGATGGACAAGCAACATTAAATTATGATTTCAGTTGACATCAGGATTTAGTTGTTGTATTTTTTTAAAATCTTTATTTTTCTCTTTGTAACAAAGTGGACTGACAATAGATGGAGGTAAGGTTGTGGATACGTAGTTCAGCTCTGAACGTCGGTCTCATTACGCTCACCCTGAACGTTCAGGGACTGGCCCATTCAATCAATGTCGAAAATAATTTGACCCCCAATTTTACTTGGCAACTTTTCACTGCTAAACGATGGGTGTCACTCCGTGTGAACGCGTGTACATTGTAAAGGAACATCTCAGTGAGAAAATAAGACCTTGCTCATTTCGCTAGAGTCAGTATGAGCATCACAACACGCTGTGTCATGGTGGCGAATGGATAGATTGATAGGAGGGGACGTATTTTAAACAGCGTGTTGTTTCACTCATACTGAGTCTAGCGAGGTAAGCAAGGTCTTATTTTGTCACTAAGATGTTCCTTTACATTGTACAGACGTCCACACGGATTGACACTCCGATGTTTCGCAGTGAAAAGTTGCCCAGTAAAATTGACTGGGGTTCAAATTATTTTCGACATTGATTGAATAGGCCAGTCCCTGAACGGTCAGGGTGAGTGTAATAAGACCGACTTTCAGAGCTGAACTAGTGGATATGTTACCGGTACATGCAAAAACAATTGAAATTGAAAGGAATAAGACAAAAAAAAGAAGGTTTTTTACTCATTGGTTGGGGGTTTATGTCGACTTGAACATTGATGTAATCTTGGTCCCTCAATTTCCAAGGGTCTTAATTTAGTCATTTGCTCCCGTTCTATAGCTGCAATTCCCGATTCTGTGTCAGGAACAACCGCTATTTCCCCCCATAACGAATTCATGATTGTAAATAGAAAAGTCAACTAAACCGGAAGTTACTGGGGGCTGACATGTTGAAGTAACGAAGAAAATAAATAACCCTTCGATTTATACTAAAATTAATTATTTGAGATCTTTGAAAATATTTGCTAGCACATTGAACTTATCATTCATATTGCAAATAAAAGGAGCTAGATAGCAGATTTATAACCACGTTTAGATTATTTATATAATTTGTGCGGAATGTTAGTTGTCTAGGCGACGTTGTTTAATGGCCGACTTCTGATTTTGTTAAAGTTTCTTTTTATTTATTGTTTTGGCATCTGCTGTTTAGTAAGTAATTATAAAGTTTATTTTTTTCATGAAAATAGTTGTATACAAATCAATCGAATTAAAAACTTGAGACCTTTTTTTGATCTCTTGGCAGCCGGTGATAGGGCCTAGTTGTTTTTAATTCTTGGGCATCTTAAAATTTATTTATTTTTTATATATAATTTATAGACCTATGCCTATGTGTTATTATACGCCCACATTTTCATGTGGACGTATTATGTCGTCGCCCCTGTCCGTCCGTCCGTCCGTCCGTCCACAATTTGTTTGTGGACTCTCTACAGGTCACAATTCTTATCCGATTTTGACGAAACTTGAAATATAGGTTTATCCCCTAAAGATCTCGGCTGCTTTCGATATTGGCATGTATCGGATCAAAACTTCATGGATTATGGCCCCTGATTGTACGAAAAATCACGTTTTTAGCTTGTGGACCCTATAGAGGTCACAATTTTGAACCGATTTTGATGAAACTTGACATGCATGTTTGTAACCCAAAGATCTTGGTTCCTTTCAATATTTGCGGCTATCGGAATGTAATTTCCTGAATTATGGCCCCTGATTGTCCGAAAAATCACCCTTTTTAGCTTGTGGTCCCTCTGGAGGTCACAATTATTATTCGATTTAAAAAACCGTTAGATTATGTCACCGTTACACCTTAAGTAAGGTTGAGTTCGAATTTCGGGAAAATCGGACAAAAATTGCCATACAAAATGGCCGCCGTTTGTACGCGAATACTGTTAAAAAATGGTATATCAAGGTTGTGGACCCTGTGGAGGTCACAATTTTGATTCGATTTTGATGAAACTTGAAATTCATGGTTAAAACCCAAAGATCTTGCTTCCTTTCGATATTTGCGCATATCGGATCGTAACTTCCAGAATTATGACCCCTGATTATACGCAAAATCGCCTTTTTTTAGCTTGGAGGTCACAATTATTATTCGATTTAAAAAACCGTTTGATTATATTACCGTCACACCCTAAGGAAGGTTGAGTTCGAATTTCGGGAAAATCGGACGAAAATTGCCATACAAAATGGCCGCCGTTTGTACGCGAATACTGTTAAAAAATGGTATATCAAGGTTGTGGACCCTGTGGAGGTCACAATTTTGATTCGATTTTGATGAAATTTGAAATTCATGGTTATAACCCAAAGATCTTGCTTCCTTTCGATATTTGCGCATATCGGATCGTAACTTCCTGAATTATGGCCCCTGATTATACGCAAAATCGCCTTTTTTTATACGCCCACATTTTCATGTGGACGTATTATGTCGTCGCCCCTGTCCGTCCGGACGTCCGTCCACAATTTGTTTGTGGACTCTCTACAGGTCACAATTCTTATCCGATTTTGACGAAACTTGAAATATAGGTTTATCCCCAAAAGATCTCGGCTGCTTTCGATATTGGCATGTATCGGATCAAAACTTCATGGATTATGGCCCCTGATTGTACGAAAAATAGCGCTTTTAGCTTGTGGACCCTATAGAGGTCACAATTTTGAACCGATTTCGATGAAACTTGACATGCATGTTTGTAACCCAAAGATCTTGGTTCCTTTCGATATTTGCGGCTATCGGAATGTAATTTCCTGAATTATGGCCCCTGATTGTCCGAAAAATCACCCTTTTTAGCTTGTGGTCCCTCTGGAGGTCACAATTATTATTCGATTTAAAAACCGTTTGATTATATCACCGTTACACCCTAAGGAAGGCTGAGTTCGAATTTCGGGAAAATCGGACGAAAATTGCCATACAAAATGGCCGCCGTTTGTACGCGAATACTGTTAAAAAATGGTATATCAAGGTTGTGGACCCTGTGGAGGTCACAATTTTAATTCGATTTTGATGAAACTTGAAATTCATGGTTATAACCCAAAGATCTTGCTTCCTTTCGATATTTGCGCATATCGGATCGTAACTTCCTGAATTATGGCCCCTGATTATACGGAAAATCGCCTTTTTTTTAGCTTAGAGGTCACAATTATTATTCGATTTAAAAAACCGTTTGATTATATCACCGTTACACCGTAAGGAAGGTTGAGTTTGAATTTCGGGAAAATCGGACGAAAATTGCCATACAAAATGGCCGCCGTTTGTACGCGAATACTGTTAAAAAATGGTATATCAAGGTTGTGGACCCTGTGGAGGTCACAATTTTGATTCGATTTTGATGAAACTTGAAATTCATGGTTATAACCCAAAGATCTTACTTACTTTCGATATTTGCGCTTATATGATCGTAACTTCCTGAATTATGGCCCCTGATTATATGCAAAATCGCCTTTTTTATAGCTTGGAGGTCACAATTATTATCGGATTCAAAAAACCGTTTGATTATATTACCGTTACACCGTAAGGAAGGTTAAGTTCGAATTTCGGGAAAATCAGACCAAAATTGCCATACAAAATGGCCGCCGTTTGTACGCGAATACTGTTAAAAAATGGTATATCAAGGTTGTGGACCCTGTAAAGGTAACAATTTTAATTCGATTTTGATGAAACTTGAAATTCATGGTTATAACCCAAAGATCTTGGTTCTTTTTGATATTTGCGCATATCGGATCATAACTTCCTGAATTATGGCCCCTGGTTATACGCAAAATCCCCCTTTCTTTAGCTTGTGGTCCCTCTGGAGGTCACAATTATTATCCAATTTAAAAAAACGTTTGATTATATCACTGTTACACTGTAAGGAAGGTTGAATTTGAATTTCGGGAAAATCGGACCAAAATTGACAGACAAAATGGCCGCCGTTTGTACGCGAATACTGTTAAAAAAATGATATATCATGGTTGTGGACCCTATATAGGTCACAATTTTAATTCGATTTTGATGAGGAAGGTTGAGTTCTAATTTCGTGAAAATCATACCAAAATTGCCGGACGAAATGGTCGCTGTTTGTACGCAAATAGTGTAAAAATATGGTATATCATGGTTGTGGACTCTCTACAGGTCACAATTCTTATCCGATTTTGATGAAAAGTCACATTTCTAGGTTGTGTACCGTCATACAATAATCATTGTCGGTTTCGAATTTTATTAATATCAGACTGGAACTGACCAACTAAATGGCTGCTCCCAATACAGTATGAAATACAGGACTTAAAGATGTAGGAAAAATCACTTTCGGTATTGCTTGTTCTCTGTCCATCTCTCGAAAATGTGGGCGTATCCTGCCTGGCAGTGCCAGCCTATCTTTAAAAATATTTAATATATAATATAATTATATTAATAAGCCTAATAATTAAAATATATTTTAGAAAAGTCAGTTAAAGACAAAGTCATATATTATTTATTGATTTATCATACATAAGAAGACAGATACCAATATGCATTAGTATTACTATAACTATTTACTATTAGCATTGGCATTGCACTTAACTGAACTTTGACTTTGAACATTTAATTATTTATATTATGAATGAATCAATGCCATTGCTAGTGATGTCGTCCACAACTACACACGAGCAAAGTCATCCACATGAAAAATCTAGTTAAGCCATCTACATCCATTGGTGGAGTCGTCCACACAACTTATTTTAATTTTGGAATATACACTTGGTGATATAGAATATAGTCATACATTCGTAAAGTCGTATGCACGACATAGTTTACTTTCGGAACATATAAGGTATTCTTAATTAGAAAATTTCTTTTTTGTGTGTTGTTCTGCTTGATCATCCTTTCCCCCTGGTTTTTAGAAGATCGCCACGCTGGAGCGGTCCTGTTCATGAATAAACAACAAAGTACAAAGTAAATCATTTTATTCCTTTAAATAATAATTTCATATATGTAACAAATTCAACTGGATCTGCAGGTAACATCTTTTGTCGACAAAAGTTTGCTGTTGCACCAGGTTATCAGGCTTTTTCTATCCAGCCAAAGGGTCATATGTGACTCATGTCACTAATGCTCAGCCATCCTGTCCCCCACAATTGCCAATGGCTGCTGAAACAAATCAACTTGGTTTTTTGGATGATCTATTCATTGACAATTGTGGCAGGGAGCAATCCAGGTTTACAAAAACATTGATGAACAAAAAATATAACAAAACAAACTATAATCAAATGCCGTCATTGCCGATCAAACATCAAAACAATAATCATACAATAATCAAACAATGCGATTAAATTTATTACAAAAACATCGGTGATTCGATCTGGAATAAAAGAACAAAACAGTCAATGAGTACTGGGTATTTGTTCCATACAATTAAATAGTGTACAAGTCTTAATCTTATTTGAGGATGAGGTCACCAATAGTTGTGGACATAGTCACCAATGCTTTGTGGACGACTCCACCAGCAGGTGTGGAAGACTTAACAAACGGGTGTTGGCGACTTTACTGTGTACGTCTTTGCATGTGGACGACTTGACTGGCACCCATTTTAATTATATAGCAATAATTAGATTTAAATTTAAAGATGATAGGCCTAACCAGCTGACAGTTCTCAGTAAATAGGCCTAATAATAAAAACTAATAGTTATAGTTAAAACTAGATAGGCTAGCTAATGAAAATGGAATACTGAAAATTTCAGTCAAATTGCTTCAATCAGAGCAAAGTTATGGCTGTTTGAAGGATAGCGTCATATCTTGGTTTTCATTGCTACCATTGTTACGATGATAAACAAAGCCTGGATTATTTACCATGATATTCAGTTTTAAATTACATTATATAAATGATGATCATGTTTCAATCCATTCAAAATCACAACCATCCAATGGTTTGATGGTTTTGGATTTGTCATGTGAATAAAATGTTGAATTAATTATTCATATAACATTTGAGACCAAAAGAAGATCTTCATCAATAGGCAAATTTAGCTCTTGCATAATGCGTCATTAATAGGCCTACATGAAGCTGATCTTATGTACGGAAAGGGACTTGAATTTATAATTTTTAACATTGTTGACAGTCCATTACTTGATATCCAAAAAATAAAGATATAGGCTAAAGTATGATCATAAAGGTTATAAATTACAAGCCCTATCTGAATTAATTACATTTATATTTTTAAATATTAGGTAGAAGCCGGCTTGTTAAAATTTACTAAGGATGCGACAGCAAATTTAACTACCGTAGTCATTGTGAATGTCTATAAAGTAAACAGCTTCCTGCCTTTCTTGTTAGACACAGCATATGCTTTGCATTAATAAGACAATGTTTTGTCCACTTGACATGTTTCAGATCATGAATTGTGAATCATACGCGATCAATAGACACATATAGATGAATCAATAAGTTTATGAAGACCAATTTATATAGCCTGCAAATTACATTTAGCTTTTATATGACTTTGACTATATCAGGCGATTTTTGGTCAAATATTGGGAAATTCCTTCCTGAACAAATCAGTAAACTTTGATGTTTATTTGATTCATTTATTATTTTGTTGCAAAGTTAATTCAATATAAAATTGTTGATTATGTTTTTTAATTTCATTTTTTTAGAAAATGGCAGCAACCCTGCCACCCATAAATGGGCCAAGTAACCAAAGAGGGACTGCACAATATGGCATCTCAAAGCCCTCTCCTAATACAAGGTCAATCAAATTGGCACCAATTAAAAAACTTCAAGGAAAAACTGAAAGAGATTTAATGTTAAAAAGACAAGCTTTACGTGACCAGCAACCAGTGCTATCGAAACAGGCAACGTCAGAGTAAGTTAGATGATTTTACATAATCATGTGGGTGCAGTTATTTCTATCAATTATCTGAAAGAAAAATGTATAGTTGTTCGGATAGGACAAAAAAACAAGGTCCTGTGTAGACATGGGCTTGTACCTAACGGATCCCTTGGTAGTTGGAATTTGAAATAAAAGTAGGCTATAGCACCGCTATTCAGGCAAAATGTCCCTCATACAGCATGACATGCCCATCTTCATTAGCCCAGCAGGAGAAGAGCAATAGGATGTTAATCCCCATTTTCTTTTTTATTTCCTGGAATTGAAGTCTGCCAATCGATGTGCAGCTGTCCAAGAGACAAGCATGCCAAGTTTAAGGTTGATCTTTCTAAAATGAGCAGAGCCTTACGCTATATTCAAAGAATGTCGCTTCCAAGGACAAAAATAACAAGAGGAGTTGCATTTTTGGCCCAGTTCCTGGCTTATTCTGAACAGGCCTAAACAATTGTGTGTTTTGCAAGAAACTTCACTTGAATCAAAGTTACTAACTTTAGCATTATTTCTTTTTCATCTATAGTTAATGTCTAAATAAACCTTAATTTTTGCATAAATTAAAATTTACTTTCTTATATCTTTCTTTACAGGCCTTTTTGGGAGTATTATTTGTTATTTTATTCTCTTTTTATTTTCAGATATCGAAATACCTATATTCACAACTTATGTTTGGACATGTTGTCTGCTGGATACCATTTGTCATTTAAAGAGTTATTTGCCCTTATCAACAAACAAGAAGAAGATCGTCAAAAAGCTGGACCAGAATCGTTGATGTGGACACAGATTATGATTGTAGAAGAAGAGGAAAAACTGAACATGTTACGAAAATATTTGACAGTAGCTGAAGTAGCAGAAAGAAAAGGTAATAAATATATCATAGGATAAAAAGAAGAAGCCCTCATTTGGGCAGATGATTACCAGTCAAGAAGACTAGACATATCATTGTAACATTTACAATGCGTGTATAGCAATGGGAGGAAACTGGAGAAAAACCCACAAGGTTGGACAGGTGACCCTGGTTCTTGTCTCATATAAGCAGGGAATTGAAACCCTCAATTGGGCAGATAGATGATCACCCATTCAAGAAAACTTGTCATATCACTGTAACATTAAAGGGCCAATCCCGGTAACTTTTTGGGGAATAGAACTGCTTAATTTTGTGTTAAAATCCCTTAAAACCCATTACCTAAGGCCGACCAACTAACATGATATTTGTGATACGCTTGTAAATAACTTAAACCTGACAGTCTTCACCTGGAAATGGAGACCGTTGTATTATACAGCATCTGGATAAAACCAGACTTTTTTCTATAAAAATTATATGTAGGTGGAATTTACCCTTTGTTATCAAGTACAGTACATGGGTCATTCACTGTATAGACCTGTCAAGAAACGGGAATCGATTATCAGGTCACCCAATGAAAAAATTGACCCAAAATCTTAAAAGGGTTACGTGTCCGGATAAGCAGTGTTGACGTTCACGTCCAAACGACTCAATATTTTGAGCTGAAATTTTGCGACAAGATAAATACACCACGCCTCTATATTTTGGTCCATAAATTTCATAAATATTCGGACTTTAATTTTTGAGACTCTGTTCTTATCGGGAGGGTCCCTATAACAATGGGCATATAGTGGTCAAAAGCAATGGGAGAAAACTAGAGGAATCTCAAGAGGTTGGACAGGCAACCCTACTCCTTGTCATGTATCATCAGGCAATTGAAACCACGCCAGTTGACTAAATGACAAACCTTATGATGCAATGTACACACTTGGCCACCAAACCCCCGTCTAAACACATCTTTTATTCATGAATTACTGTTTATTTTCAGGAGAATTGGTGGAGGTATATAATGCCAGATATCAGTTAGCTACATATTTTAAATCTACTGGTGATAAATGGTTATCGGATCATTTCTTTAATACATGTTTAAAAACAAGTGCTTCAATAACATCAGATGGAGGTCGACTACAAGCAGAAGGCCAGTGTAATGTCGGTTTGGCTTTAGAACTTAGTGGTAAGATTAAAGATTATGTTTGGTTTGGCTTTAGAAGTTGTTATTATGAAAAACATAATTAATGTCATGATTTTAGCTCTACTAGACCCTATTGGCAACACCTGGTTAAATTCTAAGGCGAGTAAGGTAGTGTAATGTCATTATATTAGCTCCCAGCCCTAGTTGCAAGGCATGGTTAAATTTCAAGCCTAGAGCAATGCTATTATGTTACCTCTATTATGTTAAATTATTGCAAAGTAAAATGTTGACAAAATGTTTTATTGACATGGTCAAATCTTCAACAAAATTGTTTCGATAAGTTTAAGAATCGGGGGGGGGGGTATTTTCAGGTAAATCTCTAGCACCCTCATCCAAAGGGATAATTATTTGAAACTCCTTATACAGAAGGTTTTACTATTTTTTAAACTTCATATTTTGTAGATTCTGAATCATCTGCCCTCATAATAGTAAATATCTATCAATTTGTTTACAGGAGAGCATTTTGATGCAGCAGAGCATTTTGAATTTTATTACCTGTTAGCATGTGATCATGATGATTGGATAAAAGAAGATATCACATTTTACACAGATGCTTGTGTCAATTTATGTCGTATCTATTCCATCATTGGAAGTCGATTGGAAGATACAGATTCAGAAAAATCACTGGACTTTTTATTGAAAGCTTTTAATAAGGCAAAAGAAAGTAAGTTAGAATTTTTATAAATCTGCTTCTCTGGTTGTACATGACATGGTTTAGGGTCACCTGTCCAACCTTGTGGGATTTCTCCAGGTCCTCTGATTTCCTCCCACTGCTAATGACCTCTACGCACAAGTGAATTATTGAAATAGAATTGAACCATGTGTCAGTCCTGAAATGACCTAGTTTGTGTCGAGTGGATGTTAAACCCTATTTCTCTCTCTCTCTCTCTCTCTCTCTCTCTCTCTCTCTCTCTCTCTCTCTCTCTCTCTCTCCCACTCTCCCAAATTGAGGATATATAAGTATTTGAGAACAGGAAACAAAATGCAGCTCAGCATAATAGCTTACTTCAGTCTTATTGCATGAGAGTAACATATTTTACTTCTTCTATGGCTAATAACGAAATGAAATGGAGTTGAACGTGCATACGGCATACAGTGTGCTATGAGGAAAAGTTTGCCAGGACAGTGGCACTACGGCATACTCTTACATCAAATTACAACTACCCGTCAATGAGAACACAGGACCTTGGTTTTCTCTAGTAGGCAGCTGTCCTGTCGGTGCACAACTGAAAAGGCGAAACCATGCTGGGAAAACCTGATGAACTTTCTCGGCCAACACCAGGATCGAACCCTGACCTCAAGGCTAGCGAGCCAGCATCTTACTCACTTAGCCACTGTGGCTCCTCAATGCAGAAGAAGAATTTTGTCTACTCTTTGTCGAATTTCAACTGTCATGGGTACTTTTATTTGCCTGCCAATGTGTAAACAGGTGAAGTTTGATTTGTATGACCATAAGAACAACAAGATGCACTTTCCATGTCAACACAAGGCAAGAGATGAACACAGAAGGTTATGGATCTAATCCTAACATTGTCATTGAAGGTTGTTTTCTTCACAAACTGGATACTATTCAGGCACACGTTAATAGGCTGTCCATCAGATGTAGGGAATTTTAGATTACGTTTTTTATATGAAGTATGATTGTATTATATTGTTCAACAGGTAACGATAGATTATTAGAAGGTGAAGCAGCATATAAACTTGGTTTAGCTTACGAGAAAAATGGTGATGGTGAAACAGCATTATTGGTAATTATTCTAGAATTTATACTCAGAAGCCAATAATAGGCAATTCTTAAACCATCTATAGGCAATTTATGTTTTGCTATATACAATATTGAAAATTTTAAGAATAATTCAGTGAGAGTGAGAGCTATCACTTCTAGAGGGTTCAAAAATTATTGGTGGACTGGCGAACGAGACCACTTAATGTTGGCGTTTAAATATTAGATGAATGTTTTTAAATTTAATTTTTTTCCCATAACAATAATTTGATCTTGTTCATGCAAATAAAAAAAAGGGGGGGGAGTGGCTTTAAGACATAAGGTTTGTCATGTGGCTTGGTTTGGATTTTCTGCTTGTACATGGCAATGAGTAGATTCGTCTGTCCAACCTTGGGCTTTTTCATCCCACTTCTAAACCCCCCTACACGCAAGTAAATTATTGAAATAAAATTAATAAGACATGTTAGCCTCAAAATGATATAGTTTGTGTCAAGTGGACTTAAAATTCCATTTCTCTCTCTCTCTCTCACAAATGAAAATAAGCTTCAAAAAACAAAATGAAAAACCAAATTTTCGATAACATAGCATTAATGGAGTTCGATTCATTTAAAATAATTACATAAAAGATTATTAAATTTGATTTCAGCATTTAACACATTTTCTGGAAGCATGTAAATGTGCAGAAGATGATGATGGTGTTGGGAGAGCTTGTGATGCCATTGCTAAAGCCTATGCTAGGTTTGTGTTTATTTCTATTTTTCATCCATTCTGCAGCTGATAAGAATTTTAGAAATGGTTTTTTTTTTGTAAATCACATTCAGATGCAAATTCTTCTATTTGGCTCTTTGATATTGTGATTTTACATTATTTAAAGTCCAGAGAATATTTTATTCAACCCTATTCTTTGAAAGTCGCAAGTTTTGTATATTTATATTTGTAGAAAAGGAGAAGTAAATGAAAGTATTAGTTATTTAAAACAGTTTGTTGAAATGGCTGAGAGAAGTGGTAAAGAAGCTGAATATAGTAAAGCTTGTCATAATCTGGGGAATCTCTATAATAAACTGGTAGGTATATTTTATTATTGTGTAGGGGTAAAGGTCCTGTCAATCACATGTGATCATCTGTATTTAACCTCACGTTTTCTTTCTGTCCTTCTTATGTGATCATCTGCATAACCTCATGTGTTTTCTATCTGTTCATCCTGGAGGCTCAGTGGTTCAGGACCTGGCTAGGAATACTATTCTAGTAATTTGGAAGAGTAGACAGAAATACTGCTGTTCTGGCGAAATTTTCCACAAAGCTTGCTGCATGGTGTTATCAGGTGTCCTCAATAAATCATGCAGGTAGTGCAGAATAGTAAGACATTAAAGGGGCATAAATCTGTCTATTGCAGGTTTTTCTTTATGCTTTAAATGTTATATAAATTAGTAATCAACTCTCGATGCCATCGGATACTCAATATTTTTAACAAATTTATACGATGGACAGTTAATAATTTAGTTTAACAATGGATAATTGACACTTTGTTTACTATCGTAACACTGCTCTCCTAATGGCAGTTACTCAGAGTGAAGTAATTTGACTAAAATTTTGAACACATTCCCTTTTCATTATCTATTTTTTAGCTATTATAGGGGGAACTGTCAGCTCTGACATAATTCCCCTTTAAACTTAAACCCCAATTTCATTTGATACTTTTCCACCCCACAGGTATACACAAGATTGACTCTACATGAAAATCAATCATACTGGCATGTTGAACATCCTTGGTTACCCAGTATACACATTCCGTCCTACTACACTATACCCTGGGTTAATCCATAGGGTTTCCACGATTTCAAATTATCTGCCCTGGTGGATTGTGATATTTTTATCGGCCAATCCCATAAAGCGTTACTTGGAAAGGAAATGATCAAAGGGAAGTAACTCTCATTGTGTTCCAACAAAGAATACACCCAAACATGGCTACCTCAGTCCGTTCTTGCACACTTTGCAAATATGTCATTGGGGAAAAAAATACCTACCACGTAGTAGAAAAATCAGTGTCATTTAAGAATTTCATGACAGAACTTTCCCTACCATCTTTTTGTGTGCATGCCAATTCTTTTATATTAAATCTTTCACAAACTTTCTCATAATCAATCAAATAAGCCTCCATATTGTTTGTAAACAATGTAGTTAAAGAGTCTACTTAAGACTGGTTTGTAAACTGTTTTTTGATTGGTTCATACACTCTAACTACAATCAGATAGTTTGAAATCGTGGAAGCCCTATGGATAACGCAGAGTAGAACGGAATGTGTACACTGGGTAACCGAGGATGCATTTTGAATTGCCTGGTTTTATATTGTGTTCTGATCCCTAATTTTTGAAAATTGAATCCAGTTACCGAATTAAAACAATTACAAATAACTGTAATCTTAAAATACATGTGTTTACTGCACGTCTAGATTAGTCCAGTTGGTGCAGAAAAGTAGGACATTATAAACTCCATTTCATTTATATTTTTTTTCCAGGGTCAGTATGAAGAAGCCTCTGAGTATTTCAGTAAAGCGTATAACATCTCGAGATCTCTGGGTCAAACTTCGGCTATACATGTTAACAGGGTACAATATGGTATTGCTTTAGCTCATCGTATGATGTCCGGGTTCGGAAAACATCTAGTCCAGACTAACCAGCCCAGTATTGAAAGATTAACCGAGTGGAAGAGCGCTAGAACAGATGAATTTGATAAACCATTCCCAGATCCAGGTATACAATACTTATCTTGATTTACATGTATTTTATTAAATTACAAATTCATGTCTTTATCATTAGGATTTTATAGACCTATTTTACCAACAGAACACTTGTCCATGAAAATGGGGTTTAACATCCACTTGACACAAATTAGCTCATTTTGGGGCTAACATATGGTTTGATTTTATTTCTTTAATTTGCTTGCACGTATAAGTCTTCAGCTGGGGGAGGACACCTAAGGACCCAGCGAAAACCCACGAGAGACGACCCTACTCCTTGTCATGTACAAGTAACTTTACTCACTGACAAACCTATATGTTAGTCTCGAATGACTTGTTTAGTGTATATGTGGACATTAAACTCTTTTTGTCTTATTTATTGATTTTGAAGAAGGGGGTGGGGGGAAGGTATCAAAAATTTAGCAAACCCCGATTCACTGAGATTTATGTAACACCATTTCTGTTGTTTTTTTTAACTTTTAGAAGCAGAAGAACTTGTTGATGAGACTCCAGGTTTACAACTTCAGGAACCTGAACGTACACCAATACTGGAAGAAGAGAAAGAAGAAGAGGTGGAGCAAGGGGAGACAAATCTGGATGCAACAAATACAGAAAGGGGGGTAACTGATATCACCTTGACCACAGAGGGAACAGATATGAGCACAACTGATTAAAAGAGAATCAACTTGGAAACTTAAAGAATGTTTGTGAATTTACATTCATAAATCTTTAAGAATAAAGAAACTTTTTTTGAGTGGAATTTGTGATAACTAACCCCATTCATGCATTTTGTGATTCCTTCAGGAATGTTCATAATGAGTATCCTCATTATATATGAACATTATGAAATGGTATTGAGGCTGTTGCTTGAATTTATCAGGTATACGACTGTGATATTAATTTAAGATAAAACGTGGGTATTTTTGGTTCGCTGAAAATCTCTGTACCGGTAAATCATCTTCCTGACTTGCATTGGTTTCCGTACAACAAGGCTTTGCAATGAATATATACATGTTATACAGGCAGAGCTCTCACGTCAAAATGTTCTCTGAGTCAATTTTAACTGTATTATTTTTGTCTAAAATAGTCAAGACAGTTCAAAAATCTATTTTTGAGTGTTCTTGCACATAAAAACTATAAACATAACCCTATTTAAAGGCTAATCTTCTTTGTAATATGTAATTTAATGGCATGTCATCTCTTTGTCAAAAACAAGAGGTCTCCGTACAAGGCTTACCTAAAGACATGTATTAACACTTCCAAATGGACTCTGTCAAAGAATAATTCAAGCAGGAAGAAATATAGGCAATTCTCTCCTGTTGACTTCCTGGATTAATCTAATATTCAGGTATTATTAGAGTTAATATTGATACTGCTGTAGGGAAAAATTCCCCGAGAACTGCTGTAAAATGAGTCTAATTGATTGCTTTTATTGTGCTGTGCATATTATAAATTGATTTTATTTTACGATTAAATTATTCTAATTTTGTACATAAAGAAAAGGAATTTCAAATGTTAATACTATTATCCTGTGTTCTTTATATCTATTTAAATGGAATCTGAGAAACAGCCATTCTATCCACAGATGGGTGCAGATCCACATATTGTAATTACACTTGAATGTCATGATATAGAGTTGTAATCTAATGTTAATTAGATTGTGATTGCACTTGTATACTGTATGATGATATTGTAATCTAATTTGGTTTAGATTTCCCAATATGTTTGTAATCTAATATTAATTAGATTGTAATCACACATGGATATCACTGCATAATTGAATGTTAATTAGATTGTAATTACAATTGGATATCACAGCATAGGAGTGTAAACTAATGTTAATTAGATTGTAATTCCACTTGCATATCACTGTATGGTATTGTAATCTAATTAATGTCATTTAGATTGTATTAGCACTTGGGGATATTACTATATAGAATTGTGCACTTGAGGTGGGTTTAAAAGTGGCAGTTACAACACGCTGGAGATTGTTATGAGTGTAGTCTTAATTCAAAACTACAATATTTAATATTATATGCACACACCATCTTCATTACCAAAGCTTCCATATTGGCATACTTTCCAGTGATATAGGAAGACTATAAGTGCTCAACAGTTAGGCTATAATGCATACAGTCAATAAACACCAATATCAGACTGAACCTTTGTTTTTAGCCCAGTTGGTGCAGTAGGTCATTAACACCCAATTTACATTGAGTTTTAAAAAAAGACACGAAAGCAGCTATATAAAAAAAGGTACCCCTTTATTAAAAACTGCTGTTATTTATTTAGCTTTTATATGGATTTATAAAGAATCACTGATATTTTGTATAAGACCAATAATTTATTTTTTATTATTTAATAACAAATATTGTAAATATGTAGGATACATTGATAATAAACACAGTCACGTCTGTTTGTTGGTTTTTTGGCTCATTGGTTAGTAAAACCAGTGCTTAACCTTTGGGACTAAATTACATGTATTTGATGGTTGGTTCTTAATTTGATTGTACTGCCTGGTAAGAAATAATGGTGTCTACTTGTTCAATTTGAGCACAGGAATCTGACCTTCTATCTGTATATATATGCATATACACCATACCGAACTAGACAGGAATGCAATGCCTGTTGAAGCCTCGATTTTACCTGTTTTACCTGCTCTGGCTTCGGCACATTCACTCAGATATGATTTTTCTTCAACTTAGTTCTAAGTTAATAGTGAATCAATTTGCCTAAAATTTTTTGAGCAAATTGCATTTACATTAGCTAGTTTTTAACTATTGTAGTGAGAACTGCCAACTCGTTATCTAATCTCCCATAATGTATCTTTAACAAGTACCAGCTACTATGGTTCATGTGGATTATACTTAAAAATAAAATTAACCCCAGCCTTTGACTTTTTCCAGGAGGGTCGCCCACAGGCACTTGAAGAAATTAAAATAAAACTCCTTACTATTGCTTGACTATATAACTGTTGTAGTTGTAGTATAAAGCCAAGCAGTAGTAAGGAGTTTTATTTGTGACACTGTCCCCTCTAATAACATAAATATAAGAAGGCTTGGGTTCTTCTTATATACTGTCCGAAATAATGAGCGAAATCCTGGTTCAAGCTTTGAACAACCTGACTACATTGCTGATCAGAAATTAGTGATATATCTACCTTATTGAAAATACATTGTCTCAAATAACTAAACTAAAAGTTCCACTCGCACCTTTAAACAGGAAATTATTTTCAGAACATTAAATCTGTTGTACTTTCGCAAAGAAAGAGCCGCGGTGGCCAGTGTTCATCAACGTTTGGTGGCCTGAGGGGTTAAAATCTGTCTCATATCGTGTTGGTTATGTAAACCTGTTCCTTCACAAGATGAACATAAGTCATAGTCCGGACAAACACAGCACTTAAACCTTACACCATAGACCTTGCCTTCACACCCATCACATAGAACGTTAGGATGAAGTACGCCACGAACCTCTGGTTTCTGTGGCGTCACAGGTACAACTATAAAATATAATAAAACAATTCGGTGAAAGATTATGATTTGTGTTTCAAAGAGATTTTGTTTTGTTTTGGTTTTTTTAAATACCCACTTTGAATTCAAGCAAGTGTAGTTCAGAACCCCACTGCTTGTGTGTGCTTAGCGGCCAGTATCACAACTGGGTGGTTATGGTAGAATGATCTGAGATTTAATGTCTCGTAAAACAAATACTAGGCCCCTTCGATCATTTTGAGACTAATGTTTCTGGGTAACGTGTGTAATGAAAGGGAGGAGAATTTTGCTCCGATAGCACCACCCCCATCTATTCATCTACGAATTGCACATTAAAAGTAACCTTTACACGCGTGCCAATTTGTTGAGCCTACACCGGCGGACAAAAGCTGTAATATTCCGCCCAGCTTTCTCTAGCAGCTCTTGAATCCCCTGAGCTCGAATTCGAGAAGAATTCTCCATCTTTTAAGCGCCGCAACCTCCCCAGGACATGCGTGGGGAAATGTGTCTAAATTTTTCGAATATGACTGACAACTGACGCCTGGTGTACAATAAGGTAGCAGTATACAGTTCCATTTTACAGACACATGGACAAGATTACTAGAAATGTATACCTGTACTCAGAAATTGAGCCATCATATCTGACTGAAACTGCGACCTCATATCTGATTGAATCAAATCAAGTAACTGCATAGATGACGTTGAATCAGTCCTCTCTTCTGGTTCATTCTCGGTAGCTTCAGGAGCATCTGGTCCGTCTGTCTCCAGTTCAGTAGACTCATCAACGTCTGAGTCATCGCTTGATGTTAGGCTCATTAACTTCCCCAGTTGTTCTGATAGGTCGTCGCTATCTATATCACCTTCTTCAAATTTTGGACAATCTATATCTGGCATGCTAAAATTCCCATCTGTATAATCTTCCATCTGTTGTCTTATTATAGGAGTGGTGTCAAGAATTTCTTGAACCTCCGATTTCTCCACACGGGTCGTCGCGTTCTCAAGATCTTCCAGCTTAGTGTCTAAATCTTCCAAGTGAACCAGCGCATCGTTTAACGCAGTCGTTTTGTCAGTGCACTGTTCTCTTATCTTCGTTTTCAGTTCTTCCCCCACACCCTTGAGAACCTGGTAAATCTTGTCTACCTGCTGGTCGACCTTATTACACTCTGCCTCCGAGGAATCAACCAACTGCGACATGGCACTTATTACCAAACCTTTATTCTCGTTGTTTTGTAAAATCGTTTGTCCAATGGTGCTCTTCATTTGTTGCAGTTCCTGTCGAAATGGTTCACTAAGATCTTCAACATTTGTTAACGTGTGGCCTTGATGACCAGTTATGAAACATTTATAACAAAGTGTAAGATTACAATCTTTACAATATAAATCGTTCTCTTTCTTGTGTTGTCGACATACAGATGCGGCTGCTTGTCTTTCTTCTTGTTTGGTATGTTGACGTTGAGAACCATCTACCGGGGTTTTCATCTGTACATTGGCCGGGAAAGCTTCAATTCCTTCTGAAGGGAGTGTGATATTATGACGGCATATCGGGCAGGGGAATATCCTGTCTTCAACAACTTTAGCCACATAACCAATCAGACAATATTCACAAAAGGTGTGGCAACAGTCGATGGTTTTGGGTTCAGTAAAATAATCCAAACAGATTCCGCAACAATTGACTCCGGAAGCCATACTGGAAGTTGACATTTTTGCAAGTTGAATCTGGCGATTCCTAAACTAAGTTATATTTAATGTGAGATGTTGTACTTCAGTTCACATTTTCCATGATGAGCATGACATGTAATTTATATAGTTTTAGTCTTGTAGATTCATACAAAAGGGTCGATTCTTACTGCCAAGTTCCAACTTCGTCAACTAAAATAAACAATGGATAATACACTTTAACAAACAACATTTGCTGCTTAGTTGCAATCTTGTGGATTGTCGGGGATCGGGTTTTAATTCCTAACTATAATTGTCAAGTTCCACCTATGTTATCTAAAACTATAGATTGCATACAATAATCTCCCCCAAATTATTAAACCTAACCGTGGACCTAGCCCTTACCCAAACCATAACCCACAATCTCGTCTAGATTCACGTGCGCTAACCTTATTTATATCTCTTTGATTCACCGGTTGGGTGTGGCTGTCGAACCTCGTGGGTTTTCTCCGTGTCCTCCAATTCCCTCCCACTGCTAAAGACCATGGGCCGGTTGCTCAAAGCTTCGTTAACGGATCGTTAACTTTAACAGAGAGAAAGACTGTTGCTGGAAGTCCCGTTAACTTTAATGTGTCGTTAACTTTGCGTTATATTTAACGGAGGTTTAGGGCTCCGTTATCTGTTTAATGATGGCATTAGTTGGCTGTAGCAAAAAGTCATAGATTACCAATCAATGTAGTTCTCTATAGAACATTCTAGAGTGTTGGGCGACGCGGGCCTATTCCATTTTCTATAGGATGAAATTCTATACATGTACTATTCTACAGAATTTTGGTGGACTATAGGAAATAATGGCCCGATAATTCTGTAGTGCAAATCCCATAATTTTTCTTACAGATTTAAGCTAAAATTTCTAAAGGAAAAAATAAAGTATTCTATAGTGTTTTCCGTTGTAAAGTCTACAGTCATCTTTTTGTCTTTAGTCTAGTTTTGTGAACAGACTGCACAGTTGTCTCGCTGTCTTCAGTTTTTTGTTAATAGTAACTTCTATGAAGTTGTTATACATGTACATTGAAATTAAAATTTTAAAAACCAGCCAATGAACAGTCTTCTCTTGGATTAACTTTAATGAACCCGTTAGCTAACGGATAATGAAATTGACTTTCCAGCAACAGAAATTTAACGGACCGTTAACAAACGACACGTTACAAAGATAACGATCCGTTAGAGTTTAACGGATCGTTAAAATAACTTAGTTTTGAGCAACAGGGCCCATAGGCGTACGGGCTCGATGACAGTTAGGGGAGCAGAACCCGAAATGCCCGAAAAAATTTCGGGTTTACAGAGAGCGGTATCGGTCTTCCCCGAGGGACGAAGAAGTGGAGCTTACCTTGTATGGACACCCCCCCCCTCAAAGAAAATTCTAGAGATTGTTGATTTAAAAGGCCTTTGGTGAAGATCACAACATAAAATTTATAATTTATATGGGTAAACAAAACACTTATATCGGGTTGGGGTAGTGCGTGTTGGGCAACATAGGCCTACAGTCACCGACGAGAGACCGAGGTGTAGTTTAACGTTCACGCGAGACAGATCAAGTATAATTTGGGGGCTTAAATATGGTATTATGTTATTTTTATACGCCCACATTTTCATGTGGACGTATTATGTCGTCGCCCCTGTCCGTCCGGACGTCCGTCCGTCCGTCCGTCCGGACGTCCGTCCGTCCGTCCGGACGTCCGTCCGTCCACAATTTGTTTGTGGACTCTCTACAGGTCACAATTCTTATCCGATTTTGACGAAACTTGAAATATAGGTTTATCCCCAAAAGATCTCGGTTCCTTTCGATATTGGCATGTATCGGATCAAAACTTCATGGATTATGGCCCCTGATTGTACGAAAAATCACGTTTTTAGCTTGTGGACCCTATAGAGGTCACAATTTTGAACCGATTTTGATGAAACTTGACATGCATGTATGTAACCCAAAGATCTTGGTTCCTTTCGATATTTGCGGCTATCGGAATGTAATTTCCTGAATTATGGCCCCTGATTGTCCGAAAAATCACCCTTTTTAGCTTGTGGTCCCTCTGGAGGTCACAATTATTATTTGATTTAAAAAACCGTTTGATTATATCACCGTTACACACTAAGGAAGGCTGAGTTCGAATTTCGGGAAAATCGGACGAAAATTGCCATACAAAATGGCCGCCGTTTGTACGCGAATACTGTTAAAAAATGGGATATCAAGGTTGTGGAACCTGTGGAGGTCACAATTTTGATTCGATTTTGATGAAACTTGAAATTCATGGTTATAACCCAAAGATCTTGCATCCTTTCGATATTTGCGCATATCGGATCGTAACTTCCTGAATTATGGCCCCTGATTATACGCAAAATCGCCTTTTTTTTAGCTTGGAGGTCACAAATATTATGCGATTTAAAAAACCGTTTGATTGTATTACCGTTACACCCTAAGGAAGGTTGAGTTCGAATTTCGGGAAAATCGGACGAAAATTGCCATACAAAATGGCCGTTGTTGTACGCGAATACTGTTAAAAAATGGTATATCAAGGTTGTGGAACCTGTGGAGGTCACAATTTTGATTCGATTTTGATGAAACTTGAAATTCATTGTTATAACCCAAAGATCTTGCTTCCTTTCGATATTTGCGCATATCGGATCGTAACTTCCTGAATTATGGCCCCTGATTATACACAAAATCGCCTTTTTTTTTAGCTTGGAGGTCACAATTAATATCCGATTTAAAAAAACGTTTGATTATATTACCGTTACACCGTAAGGAAGGTTGAGTTCGAAGTTCGGGAAAATCAGACCAAAATTGCCATACAAAATGGCCACCGTTTGTACGCGAATACTGTTAAAAATGGTATATAAAGGTTGTGGACCCTGTAAAGGTCACAATTTTAATTCGATTTTAATGAAACTTGAAATTCATGGTTATAACCCAAAGATCTTGGTTCTTTTCGATATTTGCGCATATCGGATCGTAACTTCCTGAATTATGGCCCCTGGTTATACGCAAAATCCCCCTTTCTTTAGCTTGTGGTCCCTCTGGAGGTCACAATTATTATCCAATTTAAAAAAACGTTTGATTATATCACCGTTACACTGTAAGGAAGGTTGAGTTTGAATTTGGGGGAAATCGGACCAAAATTGACAGACAAAATGGCCGCCGTTTGTACGCGAATACTGTTAAAAAAATGATATATCATGGTTGCGGACCCTGTATAGGTCACAATTTTAATTCGATTTTGATGAGGAAGGTTGAGTTCTAATTTCGTGAAAATCGTACCAAAATTGCCGGACGAAATAGTGTAAAAATATGGTATATCATGGTTGTGGACTCTCTATAGGTCACAATTCTTATCCGATTTTGATGAAAAGTCACATTTCTAGGTTGTGTACCGTCACACCATAATCATTGTCGGTTTCGAATTTCATTTATATCAGACTGGAACTGACCAACTAAATGGCTGCTCCCAATACAGTATGAAATACAGGACTTAAAGATGTAGGAAAAATCACTTTCGGTATTGCTTGTTCTCTGTCCATCTCTCGAAAATGTGGGCGTATCCTGCCTGGCAGTGCCAGCCTATCTTAATTATTTGATTGCGAGTAGAGGTCTGTAGCAGTGTGAGGAAACAGGAGGACCTTGGTGAAATTTAACAAGTAACCTCACTCCTTTTGCAAGCTTGGGATCACTTGACTGAATGACATACCTTGTGATCTAAAGCGCATTCAACTCCACACATCCACGACGAAAGGTAACAAGAAATTAAGGACAGGCGCCCTCCTTTTACCTAAGCAAAAATATATCTATATACGGGCAACTTTATGCGCCCCATATCCCAAAATCAGAGTTTCACGAAAAGTAAACAATTCATGATCCAATTTCGCATCGTGAAACGACTCCCAGCTGGTATAGAAGATTTCCAGCCCCGCGGAATACCAATATACTTAATCTAACATGATTAAAATACTTACAGACTGCTCAGTAAGGTCCCAATTTCAGCACTCGGAAACATGGAGCGAATCTAATAACAAAAAGCGTAGTTTGACTTTGACACCTTGTTGAAATATTTCCGTCTTATTATCTTTATGTACACATAGTCATATAACGTCTATAAATAGATTTGGTTTTACCCGCTGATCAACAATTCTCGAGGAATGACTTATAATGTAACGATAATTGTCTTCAGTCGTATACATCATGTAGATGTTGCAGATACAACATTACCACAAGAAGTCTCCGCTATGCATATTCCTGAAGCAATGGCCCGAGAAATCCCTCTCTGGCCATTGCTGGAATAGCGTCTGTTTCTTGAACTTATGCGGAAGTGTACGTGTCTATTCTTTCCGTTCAATGAAAGCTACCACTTAAGTACAGCAACATGACAGTCCTTCGTTTAATCTGGGTCTTCCCTAAAACTTTGGACAGTGATTTAAGGTATTAAAAACGGTGAAAGTATGTTCGTTTCCAAACAGTATTGTTTACATTTCATTCGACTTGATAACCTCGTTTGTCACGCAATTAGTTTTACTGCAGTATTCTGCTATGCACGGGTTAATTAGGAATAATAAAATCGTGAGCCATGAAGTAACGTTATGTAAACATATTATTTGGTCCAATATTGGCACTCGTTTTTTAAAATGTAAAGCTTTTGTGGGGCAGCTATAGTGATTGGTTGGTAGACGGACTACTGACCAATCAAAATTTAAAACAACAATATTCACTCATAATAGCAGTGTGTAGTGGGATTACCTCTAATCAAACGAAACGCTGTGCGGTGGGGGTAGTGGGATTACCTCTAATCAAACGAAACTCTGTGCGGAGTATGCCGCTATGTGGATGATGAACTTCCTACATAAATGAAGGGTGGTATCAGATGTTCTAGAAAAATGAAATGGGATTGCAGGACTTACGTCTCTTTACTATCCTGTAAGTCTACAGAGGTATTTTAGAGTTATGGTCGGCAAATTTCCTTTCGGGGGAGGGGGGCAAAACATTTCTTCAGGGGTGCATTGCCCCCCCCCCCCGCTGGCTACGGGAGTTGTGGCCGTTTGAAGAACATTGTTCTCGATTGTCATTGCTTTCGTAGTTGCGATAATAAACAAAGTCTCGATCATCCATTGTCTAAAATCAAACCCGTCTAATGGTCATATAGACTGTTGATTATGCGCTTGGCATGTGAATAAATGTCCAACTGACCATAAAAGTTTGATGGGGTAGGTGGAGTGGGAGTATTACCCGCCACACAATGTTTTATTTTGTAACATTTGATTGCAGGCTGAGATATACAGCAAATTCTGGAGTTTTATTCAAACCCAATGTGATTCCTAATTCTGTCCACAAATAATAATGCGTAGACGAAATCAAACCTGTGAGATTTCTTGTGACCTCGTGTTGTGTGTCCATAGATAATAATGCTGCGCGTCTCCAACGCAACGTGTGGCGCCATCGTCAAGAGGTTATAATATACTCAGTCCGGTGGCTGAAGGGGTGGGGGGGTGTCGTCATCCGAGCTGTGAATTTATGAGACAAAGTTATTCTAGACCAGTTTTGTGTGTAGATTCCGAATATGGGTGGTGGTCAGGCGTTGGAGGGGGGCGTTTTCGAGATATAGGGGGTCAATAAGCTTGTGTGTGTGGTGGGGAGAATGTAATGTTGATATAATATATTAATAAAACATAAATTTCTAGGACTGTACATATTTAAATACGTGGGGTGGGGGTAGCAAGTGTTTGTGAGGGTGTGTGTGTGTGTGTGTGTGTTGGGAGGGGGGGGGTGTTATTATGTTGACATTATATGATGATCATGTTATATTTTAATAAAACATATGTTTCTAGGACTGCCCATCTCTAAATAAGTGTTTGTGATGCCCAGGACAACTGTTTGATTTGATGGATGGGGGTAGGAGGTGTGCGTGTGTGGAAGGAGGGGGGGTAAATTGGCGGGAAATGAGTTCACATTGATTTAAATGATGATTTTCATAGAGCTTGGTAAAAACATTACTTTTTAATTCCACTTTACATCTCTAAATATGTGTATAAGATTACCATTGTATGAGGGACAGGGTGGGATAAATGTATTTTGGGGGACAGAAACCAATTGGTTCAAAATTGACCTAAAAAGTGTTTTCTCGTGTTTTTCGTTCAGTACCAATTTTGTCATTCAAAATATTAAATTATAATGGTACTTTCGAGAGATCTGGAATTTAAACTTAAAAAAAACACTTGTTTGGATATTATAGTCTTGATGGCTGATCAACAGCTCGCAGTATTCTTGGAATATGCTTCAGATACCAGTTCACATTGTAAACCTCGATTCCAGCCTTATATCGCAGGGTCATCTTGTTCGATTATTGGTTTTGCAGCCGGTCTCCATATTGTTGCAACGCAAAATATTTATTGTGTTTAATGTGCAGCAAAAGACTACTCGGGCAAGATGGTAATAAAGAAAGTTTTGTTATTTTTCATGACAATTAAAATTCCTCCAGAAGATGTTTCTTCGAGTGTCATCTACAGATGTAAGTCAGTTTTCGCGGTACAAGGTACAAACATTTTTTTTCTAAACCAGCAATTACATCATATACGTGGTCATTTGCTGCATGGCTGGAGTGAAGATTTACAATGTGAATTGGTTTCTGAAGCAAATCCAAAGGATATGCGAGCTGTTGGTCAGCAACCAAGAAAATATTTATCTCAATCATATGAACTGATAACTAAACATATCTCTGAGCTACTGTGTTTTTAATTAACATTCCCAGATCTCTCGAAAAGAACCATTACAATTTAAAATTTTGAACGAAAACACTAACGGGATACTACTTGAAGCTCAATTATGAAGGAAATGACCTCAGTCCACAAAAATACGTGTTCTCACGTCCCCCTCCCCCACGTGATCCCACTCCAGCGTCCACACCCCACACAATGGGAATCTTTAAAACATATTTAGATATATTTCATCAATCTCTTAGACAATCATCATTTAAATCAACGTGAACTCATTTCCCGCCAATTTTATTCCCACCCCACCCTTCCACACGCACACCTGCTATCCCCACCACCACCCGACCAATAAAACAGTTGTCCAGGGGCATCATAAACACTTATTTAGAGACGGACAGTCCTAGAAACTTATGTTTTAATATATAACATGATCATCATTTATTTCAACATAATGACACGCCTTTCTATACTTGCTACCTCCACCCCACCTCCCCAGATATCAAAACAGTTTCCATGGTATCATAAAGACACATTTAACGATGAGCAGTCCCAGAAATTTATGTTTTATTAATATATTATGTCTACATTACATTCTCCCCACCCCCACCACACAAACAAACGCCTTTTGAAGACATTTGACCCCCTATATCTCGAAAAGCCCCCCTCAAACGCTTGATCACCACCCATATTCAAAATCTACACAAAAAACTGGCCTAGAAGAACTTGGTCTCATAAATTCACAGCTCGGGTGGCGCCCTCCCCCACCCCCAGCCACCGGACTAACTGTGGCGCAAAAAGGGTGTCGTTAACTAGGAAAGCAGATTAGGCTGTAGGAGATAATAAAGAGGCGAGCAAATGCCAAGTCTTACGAATCCGACCCTAATCCTAACATTAAATCTCTTTACTCTTGGATCAGAAACATTGGCACGGGAACATAAACCAAGTTACTCAAACGGTTGATTCTCAAAGAAAATCTCTGCATCTGCAAGTCTAACTTGTGCTGCCTGATGATAAGGCAATTGTTTTTAGCCTAGCCAATCAAAAACAGCTAAATGAAAGATGTACCTAGTGGTTTGAGTCTGGAAATGCCATTATATTAGGAAACACAATAACTTGATAAAGTCAGACACCTTCATTCTCACAGTTGTTGGCTGCAATACAAGATCCATATTCGACCCCAAGCAGAAGCTTACTTAGCAATTAATTATTGTTTTAAAATTCAACCAAAAAGAATAAAGATTTTCCTGTAGAAATGTTGGGTCAACCCAGTCCAAAATGGTGTTAAAACTCCTGTGGACCAAGTCTCAGATTTGACTATTCATTGAAATGAGTATAAAATATCCATATTTGTTCCATTTTATATTCAAATCAAAAAGACAAAAAAATATTCATTTTGATACGATTTATTTGATATACAGGAAAATTGCAAAACAACCACAAGAAACCAGCTACAAATTTGATAAATCAATAAAATTAATAGTGGTGTAATTTCAACTATTTTGGTACCCTAAAACAATTCAGCCAATTTCAACCATTTTAATACAAGTAGTGTTGATTAATTATTATTCTAAAACAAATTCCCAAGTTTCAATCATTTTAATGTAGGCGTTAATAAAGTATTTCTGTTAAACAAATCCTTTAATTTCTACCATTTTTACTAATGAAACAATACAATATTTATAGCTTGATGCAAGTTAAAGCCATAGTTATTTTAATTTCAAATACGTACATGTAATCTAGAAAATTTCAAAATAAAATATTCAAATACATGACTTTTCTTTTTTTTAGAAATTTGATTTCAATCCCAGTTTTTAAAGAATATCCAATAACATTTAAGTGTACATATAAAAATATATAAATCACCAAACAAGCGTTAGCAAATACCAGAACAAAAATACATATATGTAAGCACTAAAGATACATTAAATCAGAGCCCTACAATAAAATAAGTTGATAAAGAAGGGCAATCATCATTGGTTGGTCTTTCCTATTATGGTTTTTGTTGGTTGCTTTAAGCCATGTGACCTCCATGAGGGGCACCTGCAGCTCTACGATCAGGTCTGATAGAATCCAGAGCCTGACTGATATCTCCTCCTTTGGCTTCCAGTAGATGAGTCAACCAGCCAGATTCATTATCAAATCCCATTGACAACATCTGATCTACAGATTCAGCAATTCTTGGATCTGTAAAAAATAAAGTAATAAACAATTTAAATAAGCGTCCTGCCATATGCATCTCATTTAGCCAGAGCTGGTCACATATTATCAAGTGTCATTATCCCAATTCACTGAGTTAGACAGGAAGATGAATTTAACAAAGCAACTTGCTGTCAAGCTGACCTTTTACTCTACTACGAGACAGGGAAATGGGAAGGGGGATTATGGGACTAACATACGGTTTAAATTTATTTTAACAATTAGCTTATGAGCAGTGGTCTTTAGTAGTGAAAGGAAATGGAAGGACCCAGACAAAACCCACAAGATTGAACAGGCGACCCTACTTCTCTTCACCACACCTCCCACTCTAATAAGGCAGATCAAGTGGTAGATAGTGGGGTGTAGACATCCACTCAACACAAGCAGATCTGATTGACCTTGCATAAGTCTAATACATTATTTCAATAAGCCAACTAGGGATGGTAAACTTTGAAGACACCACTTCTTGTCAAGCAAGTACAGTTATATTAAAGTCTTGAATACTTACCAGGATGTCTTGGCATCTGAGTGGGTTTTGGAGCTGGAGCACTTGGAGCTGGTGTTGTTGTAGCTGGGTTTGGTGGAACGACCGGTGCAGATCCACCAATAATAGTGATGCTTGTCTGATTTGACAGGTCACTAGTTGGTGGGATCACTGATCCATTCTGGTCCAATACCATCCACTCAGTGTCTCTTTCTGGGCTTGAATCGCCAGATGCCTGAAAAATCAAAACAAACAATAATAACATTTAATTACATCAATTTGGGTCAGGATTAAACTATACAAAGTTACAGCAGCTTTTTAAAATTTTCTCCTGTTCCGATCAATCACAATGAGGCTACACTAATTTCATTTTCAGTTCTTCAGTCACATTTGTTGAAATTTTGCTTCGTACCTCTCCAGGAAAAGGACTAATTCAAAAACCAAAAGCACTTGGTAGCAGTGTTCAAAAGCTATAAGTTTCAAATTTCTAAATTTGAAACCAAAAATCTCAAAATATTAATACAAAGCCAGGGAGGGAGAGAAATGGGGTTCACTCAACTCAAACTAGGACATTTTGAGACTAAAATATGGTTCAATTTTCGCTTGGACAGCGACCGTACTCCTTGTCACATACAAGTGAGGAATATAAATCCCACCACTGGACTCAATGACAGACCTTATGAAAAAATGTGCACATGTTATCCATTCGCCCCCCCCTCCACCCCTATCAATTTAAAACAAAATTGCATATTATATTAAATCTTGAAATCTCAACTCACCTTCTCCTTTGTTTGCTGGTTTTCATTGGCTGTTTGTTTGTTTTCTTTGCTTGGGGTTTGGTTTTGGTCCTTTGGTTCACCAGAACTTTCAGTATTCAGTCGGTGTCCGGTACCGGAGAAGGCTGGGCATCCTTGTTTACCTTTTCCTTTACAACCTCTTCCACGTCTAACATTGGTTCCTGGGAAGCCATCAAATCCAGCACAGCCAGGAGGAGGTGGTGGTGGACCGTGGGGTCCAGGGAAACCATGGGGTCCAGCGAAAGGGAAACCTGGTGCTCCAAAGACTCCTGGGAATGGGGGATAACCAAATGATCCATGGGGTCCTTCTGGTCCGTGATGTCCATGTGGCCCATGTCCATGCCGACCACGTCCTCCACGACGACCACATCTACCTGGGTAACATTTTCTCTTTCCATCATGATCTGTTTCGAAAGTTACATTGATTCCTGTAATACAAGATCAAACATTTATTCAAAAGTTCCGAGCTTCTGGCAAACTAACAAATAGATCAAATGAATATTTACGAAAGAAAACACTAATAAATTGGTTAATTAATAGAATCTATCCACCACATGAAGTGTATGTTTAATAAATTTAGACTTAAGAGTTACAGTAAGCTTATAGTATTATGGCCTACAGTGTCAGTGGTGCATATTATACCACATGATCACAAAACCTCTGCCCATGACAGCTGGAAAAAGGAGTAGAATGGTCCAAATGGAAGTCCAAATGATAAGTGAATACATTTATATGAACAGGTGCCCTTCAACTCACCAAAATTATCCATCATTTCTGTGATGTTGTCTCCCCATTTCTTCAAATATTCTTCTTCTGCAGTTGTTTCCTCTTCTTTGCCTTCGTCTTGAGTTGCCTCTCCTTCAGTACCTGTAGTTGTCTCTCCCTGTTTTTCAGTTGGAGCTCCAGTTGGCTTTTCTGTATCCATATTTTCCTCAGATGTTTCAGGGGACTCAGTTGCAAAACCACATCCCTCAGGGTGATTGCTATGCCAACGATTCATAAATCTTCTCATCCATCGACGGAAGTGGGGCGGGGGTACAAAAGGCTGTAAATTAAAGGAAAAAGTCTTGTTAATATCTTTTTCAAGGACACTTAATTTTAAAACACTTAACACTACAGTAGAAAATAATGGACAAAATATTACCAAAAATGAGAATATTATAACATTGATTCTGTAGTAGAAATTTTTTATATTTCTGTGTAGATTTTTACTTGTTTACGAAACCAAATTATTCCATTAAACTGATTTAAGTTATAAAATTGTCAGTGTCATCGAAGTAATAAAACTTGTCATCGAAGTTATAAAACTTGTCATCGAAGTTATAAAACTGTTCAAAAATATGTCAAAAGCTACAATAGATCACTTTGAAATTTACCAAATACAACTGATTTATAAAATCACATATGAAAGAGACTTTTAACACATGTATGCTATAGATACTATAGACCAATAGATATTTATCATGATGTTTGAAAAGAATTCTTTGGATATACAGAGTATATGTACTTACAAATTTTTGCTGGGATCTTGGTGACGTTATTCTCAGCATGTCATGTTCAGTATGTAGACCCTTTCCTTCACAGGTGGAGCACAAATCATAATCAGCACAGACACAGCACTTATATCTGATACCGTAGACAGCACCATTGCATCCATCACAGATAACATGGGGATGAAGTTCCCCAGGTGACTCAGGACCTTCATCTGTAGAATTTCCTTCTGTCATAAAGAAAAATTTTAAAAAATATAAGTTCATTTTCAGTCAAAGAATTATGATACAAGAAGTTTTTGTTTTAAAATCGTCTGTATTCCTACGACAATATACGAAGTCAATTAATTAATTCATTTCTCATTTTACAGATCAATGTAAATATTTTTTATTACATCAGGATTATATTTTTGTTATTTGACATATTATTATGTTTTGATGTAAAAACATACCAGTTTTTTTCTCCTTAACAAAAATCTTCAATATTCCATTTTCCACGTAGCCTAGAGCTTCCAGTAACTCTTCATCAGATGAAAAGGCAACCAGTTCATGTTCAGGATCTAAGAAATAAAGAAAAATTATGATAAATACAGATCCCAGACATAACTGATTTAAAATCACTATCACTCTTTGATTTGTTGGGAAGCAATCAAAGTGTTGATTTAATAATGTTGATTTGCTTTATGAAGTGGGTGTCTGTCAACTGTTAAAAATGAAGATAAAATAGATGGACTTCCCCTTTAATATTTTAAAATGAAAATTAAATAGTAAACTAACAAAACAACGCTCTATTTAAGTGTAATTGTTGGGGCCATTTATACCTTCTTTTGATATTAATCTGTACTTGAGATCTTAGAATATTAACATAGCCGAATGATTTCATATTTGTAACCTTTAAAAAGGCAAAAATATCTCAGGTTTTGGCCATGGAGAAAGAGAAATGAGGTTTAACATCCACTCAACACAAACTTTGTCATTTCGGGACTAACATATGCTCCAAATTTATTTCAATAATTCGCTTGTCGTTGTACATATTTATATATATATAGCAGTGGAAGGAACCAGAGGACCCAGTGAAATCCCACAGGGTTGGACAGGTACACCTGCTCCTTGTCAGGTACAAGTGGGGAATCGAAACCACACCACTAGACAGATCTTGTCATCAAACACATGTTACCATCTGACCAGCCAACCATAGACAGGGGGGGTGGGATGGCCTAGTGGTCTAGAGTGCCGCACTTCAACCTCTCTGGCTTGCGACTGTTGTTTCGATCCCTGGTGTGAGCGTATGTGGCATGGAGATAGGGGCGCCTTCTCAGCCTGTGGGTTTCCTCCAGGCACTGCTTACGGGCAAGCAGATTATTGAAATAAAATTGAACCATTTAGTCCCGAAATGACCTAGTTTGTGTCGAGTGGACGAAAACCCCCATTTCTCTCTCTATCCCCCCCCCCCCCTCCGGACAAGCTCTATGAAGTTTCGCAACATACATTATATAAAATTATGTATACCATTCTATTTACTACGTATAGTAACCAAATTTCTGTTTTAAATTTTAAATATTGAAGAAAATATAATTTTGATTTTCATGAATATGAATAAAAATTTGATAAAAAGAAAAAAAAAAAATTACCTCTCCAACACAGAATAAAATTTCCTCGGCTAAAATTCGGGAAAACCTCCGAAACTTTCTTGAATATATAATCGTAGCTTGATGAAGCATCAACCGGTATGGTAAACCGGCGAATTTCTAGACTATCGTCTGGCTTCTTCTGAAAATAAGCTTTCACGGTCAGCGACATTTTGTTTCTCTTCTTGTTCTATTCAATTGCGCAGTGTTACTTTTTAACGAAATTTTAACAATATTTTGGTTTCGGTTTCAGAATTTAATTTGACAGCGATCTCTTCTGGTTCGTAATGCGATGATCTATCCTGTGTTCACGGTTACAAGCGAAGACGTTATGATTCCGAAGCGAAAATTTAGCCTTTTATACCTCGAAAAATAAAAATAATTGGATCTCGTGACTATGACAGCTTCTCAAATATGTTAGTAAATAATGACGTAGTTTTGTTCAATTTTACGACTACTGCGCAACTTCCGTCGACTAAATGAGGATCGTTTAAGGATATCTACAATAAATATTTTTTAAAAATATAAATAATTCGACAGATGATCATGTACAAATCATTTCTTGCTGCAAATTAGTTTGATTTCAGTTTGATGCAGGTATGGTGAATTTAGTCACTGATATAACATAGCAAATATTGTTTATCACAAAATAAATTCAGTCATTTCACCCTATCAGCGCCCAATGAATAATATCTATTAATAGTATTCCAAATAACAAACCCTATAACTCGAGGCTATTTTGGAATAGTCGCGAATACTTTCTGATGTAACATCAACGGGAAATACCAGCCTCAGCGCCCAAATTCGCTTAATCATCACAAATTATGTGTTGCGCACCTGCTTAAACCTTAAATCTACGTTTTAGTAAAATTAAGAAAATATCATTACATAATGCATCCACTGTTTGCCATTGTGTTACATTTATTAAACGAAAATGAGAAAATCCGAGAATACTTATATAATTTTAACTTATAAAAGAATCATTCAGACCGGGTAGGCCTATAGTCGTCCGGTTCATCCCCCCCCACACACACACAAACAATTTAATCCACAATATTAATCGATATTTGACGTTATTTATTTAATTACAAATTGTCATTTCTTTATTTAAAAAAATCGTCACGGTTTTTTTTTTTTGGTTAAATTGCGGTAGCACAAGGCTACCAAATTTTCCCAAATGCACCATTATTTCAACTTGAATAATAATTTATATTTGATAATTGATCAATAATATCATTATTTTATGCCAAATTGGACTTTTTTAATTTAATAGATCGTAATAACGTTTCAAAAATATCCTTCAAAATGCAATTTCCAAGCAATAGATTTCGTGTAAGACACGATGAGTTTTGTCCTTAGCACACAGAACGGTATATAATCAAATAACGATATAAATCATTGTTTTACAAGCTGAAATAATGGGTAAGTTTCAAATGTAGCCTAATTTGGCATAAAGAACGGAATATCAAAAAACGATCACGATATAATATAAATTATTGTGATTCGATTTGAATAATAACAGCTATTCAGATCATTTTCTCAAATTGTGCGACAGCGTTTGTCAGTTGAACAATTTCTGGAATAGTCGTTAATAATATTTATTGCAACAGCCAGTCGTCATAATGATTCAAATTCGCTTTATCATCATCACAAATAAGTACGTTGTCAAAATCAGTTTGCCAAAACTTCAAATTTGTTGAAAGAAAATTAGGAATGAAAAGAAAATGAAAATTTTATGGGGTTTAAAGTCCCACTCTTCTGCTCTAAATGAAGATCGACAGACTATTTAGATTATTCCTTTTAATCCAATGAACACCCCATTAAATTGTGAGCCAAGGTTGTAGTCATGTTTGTCTAAACTATTTGTCTATTTACCGTGATTTAATACAGTAACAATTAGGGGTTCGTGGATACATTGTTACCTTGCACTGTTAATCCGTCACAGCGATACAGACATTATCAGATACACTATGGTTTTCAATCAAAATGCTCTTGTAAAATACATTGCTCTAAATTGCTTGGGATTTCTCAGTCTTGGTCGTTCTTTTTAAATAACGTCGTATTGTAGGCCTACTAAAAGTGATTGTAACGCGGATAGAAGATCTGCCTTTGTTCTTTTCGTTGAAATAAGCAGATAATTGATTTACCCTTGCTAAACTCACTGGGGCGTAACTGTGCAATAACTAGATATTTTCAATGTTAATGCACACTTTTGCTGGCTTACGCTAATTTTAGGAATCATATAGAGAAGTGGCCTGGTTTTCCGTGCAATAACAACAAGCATTTTGTTGAACAGCTGACAGTGTTACAAGTCATTTATAGCACGCTTCATTCGTTAACAGGGTTAATGTCTTGGCTTACGCCACGATGTTTAAACCTGTTAACTCACGACAGCCGTGCTATAAATATAACTTAGAATTTTTCTTGATGGTCTTTTGTCACCCTGCCCAACAGTCCAATCTAGAGGCTATAATTTATCAATAAACAGTATGTGTATAATTTATATGTTAATGAGATTAAGAACCTGATTGATCCTATTGATTTGCTATGTTTTCCAATAATTGTTGTGTCAAAGTTATGACCCTTGATATATCTAATTACCTGTACATGTCTTCTACAATAAACGTTAGTACTAGGAATTACTAGAACCAATCAAATATTTTAATTATTTCTGATATTACTCCACAGGTTGTGTCTTTTAAATGCACCAATTATCAATGGTGGCAACTACATGTACAGTCTCACTTAAGTTGCAAAGATTCGACTTGTTACACACCATGAATTTTTTTTATTATGAATCGAGACTTGATTCAGATTTGGCAGTCGAAACAACTCATGACTTAAAACGAACTACGAACTGGAATTGAGGCAAGGGGACATTACTCTATATGAATTGCTGTCTTTTTTGATGAACTAGCGACTTGAACAAGACTTTGGCTTTGTGAAGAATTTGGACTCGACTTGAAACTCAAGTCAGTCACTTCATTAAATTTCCCCCCCCCCCCACAAATAAGTAAGAGTAAATAAAAATACAACATTTATTTCTTAAAATATTTGGACAAATTCATGGGTTAAAAAGTATAAATAAATTTACTAGACATGGTAAAAAAAATGTAAAAATTTGGCACTATATAAAAAATCTCACTTGTTTGAATAATAATTTACTGAAATTAACCAATATAATTTACAAAAAAAAACCCCAACCATTAATTAATAGACTTTCCTGTAAAATAAAGAATTAATGTGACAGAATTGTGATCTTTAGAGGAAAAGTCCAATAATAAACCAGTTGTTACTAGTCCTATGCAACTACATGTATATTAAGCACTATAATAATTTGTTGAAGAAATACAAACATTCAGTTCAAATGTTGTGATTACCCCAAATCTCAAAATGCCACGCAGTCAAGTACCTGTTTCACGAAATTTTAACTAAGATAAAATCCAAATTTTAGTAATTTGATTGGATAATATTAGATTGATTTTCATGCTTAGCCAATCAAAATTGAATTATCTACTTAAATTTGGATTTTATCTTTATTTAAGATTTCGAGAAACAGGGCCCTGGATAACCAAGTTTATATATATTGCCAAAGTTATAAAGGAAAGTGTTTGTTGTGATTATCAAATCACTTATACAAATGAAGAATGAAATCCCTTAAATGAAGTGAGTTACATAACTCATTTAATTCAAATCTAGCGAGTATTTCAAAATGACTCCAAATAGACTCCAATGTCTTATATTAGAGTAGAGCTAGTATATATCCAAGTTGGAAAAAAACAAAAATATCATTTTAAATATATTGAACAGATAATTCCATCATTGTTAGGACAACCTAATCTTGTTTTTATTGTTTTTGCAGGGAGTTTTAACTAAAACATTCTAATGATTAATGTGGTGACTATATCATATTTAGTTTTGTCACAGGGAAGGAATATGTATTAAAAGGTTGGACATATTGCAATTATTTACTTGTTTTACAATAAACTGTTTGTTTCATATATCTATATCCTATTTTTACAATAGGCCTAACAATTGGAATTGCAGCAGTGAAATTGGTAAGAATTGAGAATTACTGCCCCTTGAATGAGAAAATTGAGAACTGGGGATAAAAAATCCTGACTTGCCATAAAAAATCCTGACTTCAGTTTGAAGCTTTTTGATGTAGTACCAGTATACTGAAACATATTCTTGTTTGGACAGACAATATCAGAACGTGGACAGAAAATATTTTGGCACAATGGTCCACTTTTCATACATTGTAACTATACATTGAAAAAACATCGATGATCAACACACATTAGCATTAACATTATTACAGCCGATTCCAGTTTGAGTCACTTTTATAGAAAATATTCTTCCACTGGACAAACAAGAGCATAATTTGTAGGCTTGATCGCTTGGATTGATATCTCTTGATGGCTGGGGTTGGCCAGTAATATTATAGATATCCGATTGGTTAGACGAGTTTGACTGGGTGCCGATATTGTTCTGTGACTGGTCCATTTGATAAGTGGGAACCAATGGTATTTGGTTATTCAGATAAAGTGCTTGGCCTGCCTGTAATGTAATGGAGCCAGCCTGAAAAAAAAGGAAGGTGATGATTTGTAAAACAACCCCGAAAACCTATGTTGCTGTCAAAATGAAATAGAGTTAAACCTCAGACTCCAATACGTTTCATGCGGCTGAAATCACCTGCCTTTTCAGTCACTTTTACCAATAAGAAGTGAGGAGCAGACTACAGGTATCTTCGTAATATCATAAAAGATATTATGTAATTCTTCAATATGCTGACCTGACTTTGTGATTTCTTGTAGCACATAGCTGATCATGACTATTCCCATATTTTTGTAGATTATTTCCCATCTTGTTAGTTTATATACATTCGTTGTTTATTGTTTGATGTGTCTGTGTATTGTTCGTTAGTTGGGCTTGTATAATTGTTTATCTGTGGTGCATTCCTCCTGCAATTACTATATATACAAGATATTATTTACCGTTGTATTTAATATAACAGCATGTTCTGGAGCTAGGACAATACCCTTCTGGCTGTTAATATTTACTCCCTCTGATCCCATTATTTTCATCTTATTGTAAGATTCAATAACTAAATCAGGATATTTAGATCCACTGCGCACCTGAAAAAAAATCACATAATTGAAAATGAAAGACATTTGAAATAAAAGACCTACAGAAAACATTGCCATAACCCCAGAAGAAATTAACAGAAATTATTAAACTTAAATAGGCTTCTTCATCTCGCTAATGTAAACAACATATATCAATCTTAAAACAATCAGATGATCAATGTAGTCTGTAGAGTGTTCACAAGTAATTGTGGACAAAAGACGTACAGAGGTACAGAAATGATAGCAATATACAACCACATTTCCATGTGGCCGAATAAATAGCACCAATTCAGCTTTTTCAAGTACGATGAACATGCTATTTCCTTGGAAAATTGCACATTGATTGACAGACTTCTGTTTTTCATACGACGTAATATTGACTTTACAAGTCCAAGATGAGATGCTGACGTCATGCACAGTTCCTGGTCCATAGTACGCTTCAGAGTCGTAAAGTCATACAGTGTTTTACCAAATTTATATTTTTAAAAAATACAACTCTATAAAATGAAAATTCTGATTGTGAAGAACCAAAAGGCGGAATTTCATAAGTTAAGCCAAATATGACCATTTAACTCCCCACCAATGATATACAACTTACTATTTTAGCTTGTACAGATTCGGCATGTAAATTATTACTTTTCTTCATGGGATAAGTTGACTTCCTGGATGTTGATAAAAATACTTCACCATTAATATTACTGCTAACTTGAAAACTATCTGTTGTTATCGAGATCTTTTCATCAAACATAACCACTAAAAACAAAATAATTTGTTAACGAATGTTGTATCAACTTCTCAAATACATACAGACAGGATCTCCTTTAAAGTAGCAATAGTTTTACTAATTTATAGAAATCAACCATGTCCAGCCTTTGCACACGGAGTTAAAATATGCTATATAGTCATCTACAATCTTATTGGATCTTTCAAACCTCCATATTTCTCAAGTACAACATTTGAAAACTCTTAATTCTTAGATTCATAAGCTTCCCCAAAACATGTTTGTTTACAGTTAGTGACGTCATAGATAAACTAAAGGCACTATATTCAAGAAGATTTTAAGTACCAGAGCTACAAAACTGTTATAATTTCTTAATTAATATGCACATTAAAAACAACAAGCCAACAGTGAGGCTGATGTCCCCCGCTGAAATCCCAAAATAAATAGATGACACATATTATTTAATCGCACATTTATTTTTTTCAAATATATCGAGCAATCAAACTGTACACGAAGTGTCATCCAAAAGTGTTTTATAAAGAAAAATGTTAAAACCGACGAAAAAAATGAAAATGTACCCTAGTTAGGGGGACCCTAAAGGCAGACAAAAGGGTCCCCACGCTTGACAAAAGGGCCCCCCCTGGCCAAGGGAAAGGGCCCTCGTGTCCGAGTCAATCGTTTCTATACATTGTTACTGTCGAATCCATTACTGAATGAGAATGCAGTCATTGTATTGGCATAAAAATCATCAATCAAGATGAACCTAAGTTATCTTGTCCCAAAGTATCAACCAATCAAATTGCTTATCTCTGCCTACCCTAAGAAGAAAATGCTCATCTTCGAACTGAATCAAGGCATTAACCCAATAAGCATACACACCAATTTTGAACATTTTAACTCAATTCGAAGGAAAGTTATTGTGTTCCAAAGTCTCGGGAAAACAAATTGATTATCGGTTTGCTTACCCTGAGCAGAAAATGCTCATTATCGATCTTAGTCAAGGCATTACTGTAATGAAACTATACACCAAGTTTCATCACTCTAACTTAATTAGAACTAAAGTTATCGTTTCCCAAAGCATCAACCAATCAAATTGCTTATCCCTGCTTACCCTAAGCGGAAAATGCTCACCTTCGAACTCCATCAAGGCATTGACCTAATAAGCATATACACCAAGTTTGAACATTTTAACTCAATTAGAAGGAGAGTTATTGTGTTCAAAAGTCTCGACCAATCAAATTGCGTATCGTTCTGCTTACCCTGAGCAGAAAATGCTCATTATCGAACTTAGTCAAGGTATTACTGTAATGAAACTATACACCAAGTTTCATCACTCTCACTTAATTAGAACTAAAGTTATCATGTCCCAAAGCATCAACCAATCAAATTGCTTATCTCTGCTTACCCTCAGCGGAAAATGCTCATCTTTGAACTCCATCAAGACATTGACCTAATAAGCATATACACCAAGTTTGAACATTTTAACTCAATTTGAAGGAGAGTTATTGTGTTCCAAAGTCTCGACCAATCAAATTGCGTATCGCTCTGCTTACCCTGAGCAGAAAATGCTCATTATCGAACTTAGTCAAGGTATTACTGTAATGAAACTATACACCAAGTTTCATCAATCTCACTTAATTAGAACTAAAGTTATCGTGTCCCAAAGCATCAACCAATCAAATTGCTTATCTCTGCTTACCCTAAGCGGAAAATGCTCATCTTCGAACTCCATCAAGGCATTGACCTAATAAACACATACACCAAGTTTGAGCATTCTAGCTCAATTAGGAAGAGAGTTATTGTGTCCCAAAAAGTGTGACGGACAGACGGACAGACAGACAGACAGACGGACAGACCCATTTTAATAGTCCCCCATCTTTCTTTGAAAGGCGGGGGACAACCAGTATGATTAAAAGCTGATTTTTTGTGACAACAAAATTTCCTGACCTGAATAGACTTATTATTATTACCACTTGAACTCTTAAAGTCTAACAAAGCAGTTAAGTAGTTATGGGATTTTGGATTTTTAAAAGGGAGAGAGATACAAGAAGGAACTTAAACTTTAGTTGTAATCTTGACACATTCAACAAGGTTAGATATATTCCTTTTTCTTCCACAGCAAAAGGATTTGTTTTGTTGTTTTTTTTTGGGGGGGGGCAGGTGTTAATACATGATTACATAAACTGGTAATAGGCCAGTAGCTAACACCTAATGTCACCAGAAAAAACTCCAGGATCAGGAAATGTAAAAGGTCTTTGCTTTGGCTAATAGATATTCTGAATAAAAATGCGGACAGTTCTAGCACTCTAATCTTGCTGTATTTTTATGTAGCGATCAAAAACTTGTGGACTATTTGCTGCGTAATGCTACTGTTTTAACCATATGTGGACTTAGATATTGGTCACGTGTGTTTAATTAGCCAATCGTTATAGTATGTAAACAAATAATAACACGTTTTTATTTACAATACATCGAATGCGTGCAGATGTAACGACACTTCTACTTCTACCATTGTTTACTGTATGGGAACATTTGATGATAAATAAAACCTCATAAATTGAGCTCTATCAGTCTGCCGAGTTAAAAAAAGAACTAAATTAGCCACAATTTTATCTCACGTACATTTGTATGTTTAGAACTTTAGTTTATAAATCATAAAATAAGGGTGCTGTAGGTATCGTCTCATAAAAAAAATTGACCCAATTTTTTCAAGGTGACCGTAGTCATCGTTTGCATTTGACATACAAATCTCTGTGAAACATTCAGATTTTGTTACTTCTGGCGATTGGGGGGTGGGGTTGGAAGCTTTATCTAATTTACACTTATTGTCTATGTTTCAAAATTTCATTTCAGTATAGTAAGGTTGTGGGGGTGCAATTAGATCTTACAAGAAGGAGAGAGAGAGACAGAGAGAGAGAGAGAGAGGATCTAATGTCCACTCAAGACAAACTAGGTCCATTCGAGACTAACACATGGTTCCATTTTAATTTAATAATTCGTTATTGCGTAGGGGTCTTTAGCTGTGGGAAGAAACCAGAGGGCCAAAAGAAATCCTACGAAGCTGAACATGTTACCCTACTCCTTGTCATGTTCAAGCGAGGTATCCAAACCCCGTCATTTGATCCAGTGACAGACCATATGATATCCGTGCACGCGTTAATCGACTAGCCCCCACCCCCAATTTTGGTGGCAAGAAGGTCCGATTGAATGACCAAATAAATCTATATTCAAGGACTTTATAACTGGCATTCAAACTGTTATTAACTCTCCTTGGGGATATAATCAAATTGTCATGTACAATCGGGGAGGATAACTCTAAATCATGTCAGTTGACACAATGCGATAGACCTTATAATACAGAGCGCATGTGCTAACCATTGCGCTAACCATTCGGCCACCCCTCTACATGAACATTCGAGTCCATAAATTTTTCTCCCACACATACATTTATGCTTGTTCACTGATTAGGAAACTTGGAATTTTTTTTATATTGGCTACATTGCAAAAAAATTATCTACAATTTTCCATGTTCATATCTCCATTTGAGTGGTAAAGGATGGAGGGCCTGGTTTATCATTCGGATGGATCTGAAAATTGCCCATTGGTGTGCATCTGAAAGAACCTTTGAGAATTGGAATTCGAAACAGGTGTACAATGTAGGTTGTAGAGCGGCTGAGCAAACCTTCCTTCCTATTGGTGGAGAAAAATAATATGTTGTACCCCATTCTTAATCTTTCAACCCAGAATTGCAGGTCCTCGTACAAGAATCATGCTATATAAAAGAACTTCCATTCATAAAATTAATTACACATACATGTATGCTTCTTGTCAGTGATGTAAATGAAATAGGTTTATTTGCCACTTTATTACCTACATGTAGGTGGGTTATTTTAGTGGAACACAAGTTATATTTTAATTCCATGATTAGATGTGGAATTTACGGTTTCGGTTCCAAGAAACATAGGGTCTATATGTATCCTGGCTTTTCTGACAGTCATGGTACTTGCGGTCATACATGTAGGTCTCTGAGGTAGAATGTTAATTTCCCCAATCAAATCTATTTTGTACACATTGCAGATGAGAAGACTGAAGATAAAAGATCATAAAATAGGCAGAATTTAATAAGCAAAATAAAGCTCAAATTACAACCATAATCAAAAAACAAGAAATGTTTACATGTATATCACAATATCATTGTCACTTCCATTTTCCAATCTAGAATAGAATTTAAGATGTAAAATACATACAAATATAAAAGCAAAAATCAGAACCAGAATCGAAAAGCGAGAAATTTTTATATCACAATATCATCATCGTCACTATCACAGTTTACATATACATTTGGATTGTCCTGCTCCCCAAGGTTTTGACAATTCGAACAGTGACATAAATCAGTACACTTTAATTTAGATTTAAAAGGTGAGCATTTCCTGGTTGTACATCCACACTGTAAACTCTCCAAAAATGCCCCTGGGGCTGGCTTCTTTCCCACCCATAACCAACTTGAGATAAAGGAGTTACCCACTGATTCAGATAACGTTTGTACATGTAGATGGCAGCTTGCAGTAGTTAGCGCTCTCAAAATGAGTAGTTAGAACATCTATTGTTGGAAGTAAACTCTGCTTCGATGATCACGGAGAATAGAAGAGCTTATACCTTGTGTCATTGTCCGCTGTGCTTTGAGTTTAAGTAATTTCTGTGGCATGATGTATGGTAGCAACCCTCAATAGCCACACAGTTTTTCCGGTAATGTGTAATAAAATGTCCTATCCGCATCACCTTTCACTTCTGCATCTGTACGTAGCTGACCTGAATAATAGAATGAAGAATACTTTCATTGACACAATTTTTCTATATTAAATGAATTGAAGGCAAAGAGTGTGCTATGAGGGGAAATTATGTCTTGACAGCAATTGAATTCCAACTGTCATGGGCTCTTTTATGTGCAAACCAAGTGTACACAGCATCTCAGTTCTTCTCCCATCTTGCTTGGAAACTACATGTAATTGATAAATGACTGGGAACTTTCTAAGCTTATGAGTCCAGTTATTGAACCAGCACATAACACGCTGAGCCACCGTTGCTTCCAAAATTACATAAAAAAAATATTGATTATTATATTTTAACATTTGGGGTTTTTTTTAGGGAAGAATAAACCTATATGATAGACTTACCTGCTTAGTTTCAGTCAGTACTAATTTATCTTTCTGCCTGTTATATGTGCTACAATTCGATATTTATCCTTCCTCTTACAAAAAAACTGACTTTTTGTTGAACTAGATGCAGGCTTTGTACATGTTGATGATGAACCACTTTTTTGAATGACATTCATTGTTTTTACTCTTCACTACAGCTACTACTTGGTGGTTTCATAAATTTCTTTTTCAACTCTCGTTTGAGCTAGTAGAAGCCTTGTTTTATCAGAAAAATTTCCGAGGTGGAAACTTGTATATTAATATTGTTATATCAATCGTATCTTAAAAGTCATTATGTATGTCAACAAATCTTGAGAATGAGTTTCTATATTGTCAGCCCTAATGTCACTGTATTGTCAGCCATTCTACGGCGCTTTTTTCATAATTTGTCCCATCTGACTTGGGTAAAAGCTTGTGCCCCTTCCACTGATATAGACTTGATGTGAATAAGACATTCTCAACTTCTTTTTACTTGTTTTTCTTTGGCTTTGTCCATGTTTAACTTTGTTCATGGAGGTAGCCATCTTCAACTTTAACAGCGTGTAATTGGTCGAATCACGTCACATGACTGTTTTTGTCAACAAAGAATGTTTGATTTAGCGGACACAGTGCGCGAAATTTAAAAAGGATTTTTATCAATACTGCTGGATAATTCTACTAGAAAAAACATATTATCTAGAACGACAATGTCACAATTGACTTATTATTTCTCTGAAATGTTACATTTCTTTTCGATGGAGCAACGGTGAAACGATATTCGATGTCAGCTACTGGCCTATAAGTGTTTTATCATTCTGAAAGTCGGAAACAAATTCCTCCCTACCTACCCCCTGCCTTCCTTCAACCACCAGCATGCTACACAGTCAATTACGGTTTCCTGAAGGGGATTCAAATACTGTCTGGTAAGTCACTTGGATCACATGAACAACATGGCCGATTCTAACTAAGGTATGATTGCTATTGTAGCTGACAAGCAAGTTGATTGACTTTTTAATCAACAAGTAATAATCAACTCGTTATAATTGAGCCAAAAGTAGATCTATTGATTTAGGATACCATAGTGGCTGGTTCAATGTTTTATCAATCAGCTTTCTTAAACATCAAGCGACTGAAGTTGACTATATTCACCCGATTAACATTCCTGGTTGTAACTTACCTCTTGTTCCATTTTCTAGTGGAGCTTGAATAACAATCTACAAAACACAATTAGAACCACTGATCGTCATTTTGGGGATTTTTAAATTCCCTACATTAATGTAGAGAAAGAGAAATGGGGTTTAACCTACCTCCACTCGACACAAACTAAGTCATTTTTGGACTAACATATGGTTTGATTTTATTTCAATAATTTGCTTGCGCATAGGGGTCTTTAGCAGTGGGAGGAAACCAGACTACCAGAGGACCCAGAGAAACCCACGAGGTTGGACAGGTGACCCTGCTCCTTGTCAATGACAGGCTTTATGATACAGCACGCACATGCTAACCATTCAGCCATCCAATCCCCCACAATAATGTAGAAGTTGAATCTCTAACAATATCACTCGAAAAAATGGTTCAACTCCATTCAGTGTTTACTGTCCGGGCAAAATTTTGTTCGTACTAGCACAATTAATTCATGGCGTTAAATCTGATTTATGACGATAAATCTTACCGGTCCCTCCATACCAGCTACTTGTAAATCCTGTTCATATCGTCCACCAATTCGTGAATCAAACATTTTTATCTTGTGTACCTCTGCCTCTCCGAACACCCTCAACAAACCTTTTGCTGGTAAAAACTCTAAACTATCAATTCCAAGATGTGTGATTCCAAGAAAATAAATCAAACCAGCTGTTACCTAAAACAAAGAAAATTAGATGAATTTAAAGAGCTTCATAAATAAGATTTTAAGTTCGGTGGAAAATATTTAAAACAGGTGAAAATTCAGTGTGGTTCCCCATGGGGTTTCAGTGATGATGGGGTTGGCTCAAGATCACAAACCAGGAGGTCCATGTTTCATCCCTTATTTGTTGAGACTCAAACTTTTTCAGTGTTGTTCCCCATTTTCAGTGGTACAGAACAGAGAGGCTGGCAAAGAACAGCACCTAAACTTTCAGATGTAAATGTTAAAGAATCCTAGACAGTTGGCATTTGACAAAGAAGCCACAAAGGCACTGTGTTGGCAAAATTACCCCCATAGCACACTGCATGATATATGCCAGTCTTCTAGCCAGGTTTGTGTAGAAAAGTAAGACATAAAACCACATTTCATTTCAGCAATGCTGCTGTCTGGGCCAAATTATCCCCATAGCACACTGCATGATGTATGCCGGTCTTCTAGCTAGGTTTGTGTAGAAAAGTAAGACATTAATCCACATTTCATTTCATTGTCATTATCATTGATTAATAATACTATATTCTCAGAAAAGCTTAAAATGTAAAAAAAAAACCACAAAGAATTATTTTATCCACTTTCTGTCTAAGAGGACATTTTAAAAATGCACAACTACATTGACTCCTTAATTAGTCAGTGCTGTTTGTTCAATTATATTACACTAGGGGCCAATCCAGAGTGGGCGCTACCTGCACTCAATTCCATTATATTGAAGCAACAACTGCATAGAAGGAAAAAATCAAATTTAATTATGTGTGCAGTTCTAACAGCACCAGAATCACTACAGCATCAGTGGTTAGAAATAAAAAAGGGCAAAGTTCAGTTTTGACCCTTCCATGGTTGACATCTGTCACGAAAAGCAATTAAGTAAAGCCGTGGAGGTCAAATATTTTGGACCAAAAATTAACATATATTCGATCAGAACTTACCAGTGCAGTTAAGAGAAAGCTACATGTATTAAATAAAGATCCGGGAGAGGTCAGATATTTTGTACCATACATGTGTATATTCAGAACTTACCAGTGCATTTAAGAGAGCTACAATAATGAGCATAGCTACAACACAATACAGTAAGTATCTCTTTCTGCCACGAATACCAGTTTTATGTAGATATTCTTCATTTACTTCAATATACCCAGCACGGAAATTACAGTTGTGTTGGCGATTAATTCTACGTTTCAAGTGGGATTTTTCTCGCATGGAAAGTGTACTTGTGCTTGGTACCATGCTGGACATTTGCTAAAATCGAATATACAAAAATATTCTCATATATATGGTACATAAACTTTTATGAATGGCAGGTACTGAACATGTGTATGCAAATATTTTGCAAGAGATGAACAGAGAACAATTGAAACAGCCATTATTCGCATAATCCAGGATGTTACGGTCTGACATGCGCTTATATCGAAAGGAACTGAGATCTTTGGGATATTAACATATATTTTAAGGACACAGAGTCCAATGCTGATTACCGATAGGGTTTTACGACAGATTTCTCTCAACCAATGGCTAATTTAATGTTCAAGATTCAAATTTAATCAAATTCTGTAAATTTTACTCATTATAATAAATGCATTAGCTTGATAACGTTGAGAAGTAGATGTTTTTCCATAAATATGGGTTATAGTTAGGTTAATATTGTTATTGAGCATGCTATGGTCATCAGTTTTATTTCCTCAGGTTTTCAAAACTTTATTTCAGCTACCGGTAGTTATGTACAAATAGTCACTAAAAACATCAATTCATCATGTCTGATTCTTGTTTATAGGAGGGTTGATAGATGAGACCATACATATCTATATTTATTTTATCATGCTATTTGTAAACATTCAATCACTTGAACATAAATCAGAAACAATGTTTCAGAAATTTAGAGAGTAAGCTTAATCATTGTTTGTTTATAAATACATGTGTTCTACCTCATTTACAGAAAAGTGACATGCCAGAATAGGAGAGATGTAAATATGTGGTGTGCTGCGTGATTGTTTGTACATCTAGGGTGGAGTACATTGTTCTGTTTTGTGTCGATTTTGAATTCCTACGGCACTGATTTGGTCAGTCAAGGGGAATTATCTTTGACTAACTCGGAATGGGTTCTATGTCTGGATTTGCCAGTTTCCAAATACGAGTATAATGTCACACAAGTACCTGCTGTTGTAAAGAAAACGGACCATTGACACCGGCAAACAGATTCTGAAGAGTTATAATTGTTAGGCCTAATGATTTATACACTAAAATTAAAGTTTATGTAATTTTTTTTTTAATCTTCTGTACCGTTATTACAAACATTATAAAATAAACTTCTAGAGCTATATGTAAAGTGTTTGCATGGTTGTGTTGGTGAGTAAATCAGCTTAATTTTGGTGAAATAAATATGTCTGTAGGACTTTTGGTTTCTGAGATATGGAGTGGTGTTGAAAATTAAAGCAAAATGGCCAATTTCGCAAACAAACAAGGGGTGTGTCAGTTCACGTTACTAAACGGACTGTGACTCAGCCAATTCTGCGCCGATTTTGATAAACTTGGTGTTGTTACAATACTGAGATGTACAGCTTTCAGAAAATATCAAGCTTCTAGAGAAAAATATAATATTTCAAAATAGCTGCCGGTCGCTAATTTAGGTTAGCTCCTTTATTGGCAAATAATTTGTGTTTTCAATGTCGAAGACTTTGCATGATATTGAGTTAGAGACTTAGCTATAAAAAAAACTACCTGTTTGTACAGCATGCACTAACTAAAATGCATTTATTATTAGTAAACATTCTGAAATAATCAAAAAAATCAAAATCTTTCAAAACCTGAGATCCGTGGGAGGCCATTTTGAATGTCAGAATTTCCGCACAAAGTGGAGTTCTGTCCCTTGAACCAGTAAATCGAGGTTGCTACAGTGCATGGAATCGCCACGTCACAGCAAACTTGTGTTACTTCTCTCCAATATTTGTTACATTAAAGTAGCTAAGTCTCTAAATCAATATCATCCGAAATCTTCAACTTTGAAGAGACGAATTATTTGTCAGTTTAAAAATCAACATTGATGCTGTTATCTTACTGGAAAAAGATGGGCTTCTGTTCTGAATCTGATATCCAATATTTAACTAAGAAGAGTACTAAGACAAAATAAACATTTTACCATCGGTAGCCTAATGCGTTTCAGCCCCAGTTCTAGCAAGAGGCTCGGGGAACGAGGCTAGACACATTGCACCAAATCAAATATAATTGATTTGAAATTAGAGCAAAAACGGAAACCATTATGTAAATCAGTTTATATATACATTCATATTAGAATTAGGCCCCTATATGCGTTGCGACCCACTTCTGTCAATTTCTAGGTCCCTTAAATGTTAGCGATTTAGCTCCTTTAATTGGGTGCTGAAATTCGTGTTCATTATTTGTTAACCGATGAATATAGAAATATTAACCATCAAGAAGATTCTTGTTTTCATTTATTTAACAACGAATATTCCAGAAATTTACAAGAAATAACACTTGTACAAATGGTTTGCAACAATAATTTCTTAAAGGAGTGTTCTTAGCCAGCCACATCCTCACTACGTATGGAGCACGGCACAGTCGGGTTAAGAAGCCAACGTCTTACTCACGGAGGCACTGGGCTCCCAGACATGTAGTTACTATAATGTAGCGATAACTAGCTGGTTATCGTTACAAGTGGTACAGTCTAAGACCGTTGACGCAAGTTCAAATAGGTTAAAAAGCACAATCGTCATCACAGTTTGTATTAAAATAAGTAATCCTATCATAAGATAATGAAGTCTTAACAACTAAAAGAGTTACCGGGCAGTTTTTCTTTGTGGTAATGCGTTTTACATTTTCTTAGCGGTGTTTCTTGTAATGTGCAGGCAGCCATATGACACAGGCCAGTTGAAATCTCGCCAAATACCGCGACGCCATAAGTGCGACCATCGCTTTCCATATAAGGCAATGCCTACTATACGCTGACCAGCACAAAATTTATATATACTATAAGAGCATCTCGGCTGAAATGTCAAAGACGCCCATTACATCCTATTTTTGAACAATAAAATCTATTATCAATTTTTGTTCAGGTTTGAGCGAAAAATTTATGCCCATCCTCCCCAACACGCGGTCTATTATTGTTTCTGACATTTTTTCCCACGCTAAGGTCATTAGCATATAATTATGGTCATATGCCATATATGGAAAGGGGTGTATGATCACGTGAGTTGGATTGCGCATGCTCTATTTATAATTTCAGAACTTGAGAAATTTCACGAAGCGTTTAGATTTTATCAAATCATATAATTATGCGGTAAGGCTTCACCTGTATTTCAATGGGGAATTGATTTATTATATGTTAAGCTATGTGCAGTACAGTTTTGGGTTAGTGACTGTGTAAATTAAGGGAGCTATAGGCCAGTAAACTTTTTGTAGTCATTTGACTAAAAAACTTTCGCAAAGGAACTCTGTAGGAAAAACCACTACTGTGCCTGAAGTATGACGGAAGGCATCAGTAGTGGAACCATTTCTACCAGACATGTAGTAGACATGGTGATAAAGGTGATTTTACAATTCAAATATTCAATCATTATCTCAAAGCTTTTCCATTTTTCAATTCAGTTAAAATGTTCAATTTTATGACTGTTTTTTAGTTGTGCATTTGTAGATTTTTAGAAATTATTATTCTTTATTAGTTAATTTTATTACATAAAATCAGACATAATTACCTACGATCAATAATCATCACAGTTCTGAGTTCAACGGCTATTTCAATTCTGATGACTTTCAATTATTGCCATGAAAGATATATTTAAGGTTAGGGTAAAGTCCAATTCTCAAAGTATACTTAGTGTTATCAACTAAAACTGACGATTTATAGGAATTATAAAATCGGCCAACTAGCTTCGTGCCTGTTTTCAAACGGAACGAATTATATATAGCTGGTGGTTCTTGTTATAACAGTTAAATAGATATCGGTAATGGAAAATGGATATATTGAAAATTTCCATCAAATACTTTATTTGTGGTAAGCTATGTTATATGTATGTTTGAAGTTTTGACAAAAGGTAGCGCAGATTGTTTATTATCGTAGCAACTGTATTGACTATCTCATTGATCGTTAAATTTTTACATGTACATGCCGGCAGTGTTTAAATCTACTTAATATTGTAGCCCTCCGAAGACTTGGAGAGTCGAGTGTGTGCCTGTCATGTTAATGAATGGTTAAATAATAATTTATATAACATCAAACCCATGAAAATGATATGCAATAGACAGATTTAGCTCTTACATAATGCATCTTTAAGGAATAAAACTTGTTTGATTTCTGCATCCAATGGGCTAATGCAGTGTGCTATATGGCTATGCGAGAAATTTTATCACGCCAATGTGTACATGGGACCTCATTGTTTCGTCTTACACCATTGTGTGACCCATGCTGGAAAATTATGGCGGTATATTAGTGCCAAAATTCTAACATGCTTTCGTCTAATTTCTTACTTCTATTCATGTAATTTCTAACCTCCATTCATGTAACTTCTAACTTCTATTCATGTAATTTCTAAATTAAGACAATGTATAATTCAACTTCTTTATTTGTTCAGTGTAAATATCAATTCTTTTTCATCTTATTTCTAATATTGGGGCGAAAAATGTCCACTTCATTGTGGTGTTACATGTTAAGCATGAACGGCAAACAAATTTAGAATTTTGATACATCTACCTAGCAACCATCATTATGACATCGTTTGGTGTCGCCACCGTGTGCTCAGTTTGGGAATTGAGCACCTGATCGGGACCATTCTATTGATACAAACGACTCCCTCTTCGTCAGATTGAGTGGCTTGCCTGAGTGTTAAAATTGAAAACAACATCGGGAGAGAGAGATGGGGACATGGGGTTTAACATCAACTCGACACCAACCAGGTCATTTCGGTATTAACACCGTTCAATTGTATTTCAATAATTCGCTTGCGCGTAGGAGTGTTTAGCAGTGGGAGGAAACCGGAGGACCCGGAGAAAACCAACGAGGTTTGAAAGGCGGCTCTGCTCCATGTCACGTAAAAACGGGAAATCGAAACCACGCCAGTTTATTCAAGACAGACCTTATGTTACAGCGTGCACGTGCTAAACCATTCGGCCATCCTACCCTCTAAACAACATTGAACGTAATATAAATGTATGGTTTGCAAATATTATTTCGAATACCGTGGCTAAGTGGGTAGGACGCAGGCTCGCTAGGCTGTGGGTCGGGAGTTCCATCCCTGCATTGGTCGAAAAAAGTTCATCCAGATTTTCTGGCGTGGTTCCCCCTTATTAGTGTCTTGTCGTTCCGGTGGGATGAAAACCCGAGGTTCCGTGTACATGTTGGCGTGCACGTAAAAGATCCCATGACCGTTAGACTTCGATATAAGTCCACGTCGTAGATCCGATCCCCGGGCAATATTTCCCTAAAGCACACTGTATGGCGTATGTCCGTCTCCATTAGCCCGGTTCGGAACAAAACAGTAGGGCGTTAAACCCTCTTTCATTTCATTTCATTTTCTATTTCAAATATCAGCTAAACGGGATTTGGAGAATTTTTTTTAATTTTTTTTTTACGGTTGAGCCAATAATTAATATCTATATGCAGTTGGTCTATATTAACACAGGGTATAAATGTTATGGATAGGCCTACACAGATACATAGTTTAATACTAAGTGACCTCTCTCTCTCTCTCTCTCTCTCTCTCTCTCTCTCTCTCCCAAAATACCGTAACTATTGGACAGTAGGCCTGTCACGTGCACACCTGGGACATGGTGTTCTGCTGTATTGATATGAACAAAAATGCAATAAATAGGACAGTTACGTTCCTTTAACCGTAAGAACTCCGTCTTATTTTCACATAAGGTAAAAAAAAAAGAAAGGAGAGTAAATTTTATCGGGACATATTCTCTCTCGGGCAACAGACCTATCGGGTCATTATCTCACTTTGGTCGGGGTGAGTCATTTTATCGGGACATATTCTCTCTTGGACAACAGACCTATCGGGTCATTATCTCACTTTGGTCGGGGTGAGTCATTTTATCGGGACATATTCTCTCTTTGACAACAGACCTATCGGGTCATTATCTCACTTTGGTCGGGGTGAGTCATTTTATCGGGACATCTTCTCTCTGTACCAACTTCACTCCTGGGACACTAAACTCTTGCCATTACCGTATTTAGGCAAACTATAGGCAATATTCATCTGTATGGCATTTTTCATTCGCACTGGTCACGAAAGCTTTAAACACTGATTTATCATTGGTAATAGTCATGTTTGTGAGCACGTGGGAGACCTCTATAGATACGTCCTATTGCCATATCATGTCTTCTAATTTCTTTCCATTCAGTATCGTGTGGGGTTCGAGTTGCGGTCAGGTCGATGGTCCGTTGATTGTTCTTCGTGTGTGCTATGTTAGGATAACCCGAGGCTATGGTCCTTCCCTAAACTTAAGAAATGGATATTGAGCATAACCGAATTGGTTTGGGAGCTACGTTTAGGAAAATCGCGTACAAAGTTTCTGCTATCCTAGATGAGTGGACAGAGGTGTCCGATACTCTGAACGTTCATTCTTAAGTTAGTGTTATGTATTTGCCGGATTTCTCTGTAAAAAAGGGGGTCGTACTCGATTCGAAGAGGTCCAAACATGGCTGAAAGATGAGCGGTTACCCGACCCGAAAATTTGGTACCTACCGCCCCCGTAAAAGGGTCGGATGTATCGTTCATCCACCTGACAATGGGACGAAAATTGACGAAGTCATCTTTGACATGTGAGTACCACCCAGAAAAAGCTCATTGATCAGCCACTGTGTGTAGTACGTCAAAATAATTTGGTGGGTGGGTGTTAGGGGCCCGATTGCAGATGCTTTCTCCGACGCAATCCGATTTTAACATAATAATGTGTTCCATATGAACCCGATTCCACAATTCAACCATTCATTAATATTTTTATCTGAATTTTACTAACCTCGGGAAAATGACCGCGGCTTGACAGTCAGAGGTCGGAACCGGGAGATGGTATTTATGGAATTCTGCAAAGGGTCATAGGGCAGGTACCAACTGCACTCCTGGCGTGCAATTGGAATTCGATATAAGAGTCTGGGCAAGCTGTCACTCACAACACACTGAATGGTGTAAGCCCGTCTTCATTAGCCCATTCGGAGCAGAACAATAGAACGTTAAACTCCATTTCATTTCATTTCGTTCTGCCCCGACTAAGCTAATGAAGACGGACATACCCTATACAGTGTACTATGAGGGAATCTTTACTAGGATATCGGCACTACGGCTTACTGTCATATTGAATTCTAACTGCAAGGCGGTCTTTTACGTGCACGCCAATATGTAAATGGGGCCTCGGTTTTTCGTCCCACCCCCAACCCCTCCCCGTCCTGCACCACTGTCAAAGAGGAATTACTCCATAAATGAGGTTTAATGTCCTACATTTTTGGTAGTCACGTTGACTCAGTGAGTAAGAAGTTGGCTTGCTAACGTTGGGGTCTCGTGTTCGATCATGCGTTAGCCGACAAAGCTCATCGGGAATTGTCCGGCGTGATTTCTCTTTACAGTGGTGCAGGACGGAGGGCCTGACAGGGGATAACGTATAGTCTTTTGGATGGGACGAAAAATCAAGGTCAGGTCAGGTCACGTCACACCCAGCTTAGGTCACTAAGCTAAACTATGCACAAGAAAAATCGAAATTTAAAGTGGCCCTATTCTATTTCGTAAATGTGAAATGTAGTTAATACTATATGATATTATTATAGAAACGGAAATTAGGGATTACGAAATGAGAAGGTAAATTACACTCTGCAATGAGTGAAAGACAATGGATGTGGTGGGGCTTCTGAGAATATATTTCCGTCAAAATAACGATTGCTAAACTGGTAGGCTTATAACTTAATCTTAAATGAAAATTTCATGTAACATTATAATACACTGTAAATGAAATTAATGTAAAAAAATGAAATAACGATTGCTAAACTGGTAGGCTTATAACTTAATCTTAAATGAAAATTTCATGTAACATTATAATACACTGTAAATGAAATTAATGTAAAAAAATGAAATAAGATGTATTCTACGGAGCCCAGTAAGGGACGCAAAAAAAAAGAATATGATAAAAAATAACCGGCGTGCGCCGGATAATAACCGGCGTGCGCCGGATAATAACTGGCGCGCGCCGAATAAATAACGAGCGCGCGCCGGATAAATAACGGGCGCGCGCCGGATAAATAACGGATAAATTTAGCTCTTGCAAAGAGGACAGCATAACGTGAAGGATTTACATTACTAGACACTAGTCTTGTCATTTCTATTTTAAAGCTGTATGCGTTATATATGTGCGGCACCAACCTGGGAGTTCCAAGAGATTGGCAGTTGCATTAGATGATTTTCATAATATAACCACGAATTAATGTCTATCGATATATGTTTGTTATAGGACACCCTTTCTCAAAAACAAGAATATCATGAGCAAAGAAACAGACAAATTCTAAATGAAACCACACGTGGTAAAATACCCGATGAGATTACAACATTGTTTATATTTTGACATTTTATTAACTTTAATAGTTTGATAAAAAAAAACAAAGCCGTGTACATGAACCCATCCAAACATCCAAGATAAGCTTACCCTCTTGTACTCAGTTTACATTAATTATATGGTGTTTTATCACTGCTATTTCGCACGTCACGGTTTATATATGACTCCGTCTTCCTCTAGTTGGAAGGGTGCGTTTTTTACTATGAAGTTTGTCATTGAATGGGGGTTGGGTGGCCGAATGGTTAGCACGTGCGTGTAGTATCATAAAGCCTGTTATTGAGTCAACTGGTGTGGTTTCGAATCCCCGGCTGCACGCGACAAAGAATTGGATCGCCTGTCCAACCTTATGGGTTTTCTCCTGTTCTTCAGGTTCCTCCCACTGATAAAGACCTCTACGTAAGCGAATTATTGAAATAAAATGAAACCATATGTTAGTCCCGAACTTACCTAGTTTGTGTCGAGTCGACTTTAAACCTAATTTCTCTCTCCCTGAAAGTTGTGAAATTGATAAGCTTCATACCTTGTAAGCGCCTTAAAGATACATTATGGGAGATAAGATAAAGAGATGGCAGTTCTCACTATAATAGTTAAAAACTAGATAGTGTAAAGGTAATTTGCTGAATATTTCAGACAGATTGATACACTATGAGCCGAGAACGAAGCGTGTGAAATACCCGCATAGCCTCGGTCATCATTACTAAAATAATTAATATAAACAGCATAGTCTCGATTATCCACTTTTTAAATTTAATCATGAATGGCCGTTAAGCGGCATGTAGGAATCTAATCCAGTCAGCGTCGAAGGCTGGCCTTGACATCGAGAGTTTATTAGGATCTGGATAAGTTAGATAACATTTCAGGTCTAAAGAAAGACTATTGAATATATCATCTAATTTCTTCTAAAATAAATACATAAGGATGTATCAGGTAATATTGAACTCAAATTGAACAACAATTACAATAATTCTACTGGTTAGGGCATACTGTGGTAGTTTGATTACTATACAAGTCATCTTCAAAAGGACAACCCATTTCGCTTTTAATTTACAAATGAAGACACCGTTTTTGGCGGTACCACGATAACTATGACCTACTGCCCTGGGCTTGTGGTATAAACAAGTCTCAATCCGGGGTGCGTTACTCTGGCACAATATGTATATTATAACGTCACTCCTGTGTCGCGGCAAGTGATTTTTGGTGCTCACTTTGCCGCAGAAGGATACTCAAATCCTAAGCACCGGGATAGCGCATGTTCTTGATCTTACAGCAATGCATTACTCATAGAAATACATATATATCTTTTATCTGGTTCAAACTTGTTACCCTTTTTATCGATTTCTAGCTGGTGTACTGTACAATCTTAGTTATGAAATCCGGTTTCAATATTGTCACTCGGCAAACCTCAGCAGACAAAATCCGCCATTGGTACTATTTTCAAGTTCCCAGATTACCAACAGTGTCGCCCATGACGACGCATTCAAAGAATGTTTTATCATACAAGGACAACTTTAAGATGAAAATTCTACACACTCTTCGAACGACGCAATTTTGAGAACTTCTTTCTAAAAGCGGCAAGTTTTTCAGAAAGTAAACCGGATAGGTGTAGGTATTTAACGTCATACAACCGAGTACCGGAGTGCCATATTTGGTCTCTTTTTTACATCAGGAGCTTGGGTGGATGGGATTTACCCACCTGTACTATTTCCATAAAACAAAATTGGACCAAGCTTTTATCAATAAAGCTTCCACTATAATGACCATCGATTTTGAGTTGTTTAAAAAGTGATATCCAAAATTCATCATTTTCTTTTCTTAAAATGCTCCACCATGATTCTATTCTCTGCACAATCCAAATGGTTTAAGCTTATCATACGAATCAACGTGCCACACATAGTTTGGTCCTATTCCATTATACTATCTTCTCCTAAGTGTACGACGCAAGCGACATTCCACACCCACCGGATCTAAAAGTTTCAGTATTGCTCGAACGTATTCTTTTGAATAGTATAACCACTTTGAATACATTTTAAAAGCATCCATCGATATCCAAGGCATTGGCCTCTTCGATGTAACTCTTCCTGAATATATTGAGCAACCTCCAGTAAACTGGAGTAGTCCTGCCTCTCGCAAAAGCCTCTTTAACTGTCTAACCGATAGTTGTATCTGATGATTTACCAAAAGAAGGGTTGTTATTTCCTCATAACTAACACCCAAGTGAAAGTATTTACGAATGAGTGTTAGTCTATTTTGATCCATGCGACATGCATGTAGTGACGATAACCGAGTTAATATCCGGCGCGCGCAAATTATTTATCCGACGTGCGCGAGTTAATTATCCGGCGCGCTAGTTATTACCCGGCGCGCGCCAGATATTCTTTTTTTATTTTCCACCAACAGACAGGTGGGGTTTAACGTCTACTCGACACAAACTAGGTCATTTCGGGGCTAACATATGGTTACATTTTATTTTAACAATTTTCTTGTGTTGTGCGTAGGGGTAATTAGCAGTAGGAGCAAACAAGAAAACACGAAAGAAAACGGTTGAACAGGTGACCCGACCCTCCTTTTGCCATGCACAAGGCAGGAATCAAAACTACGTCACTTGATTCAATGCCAAACCTTATTTGGCTACCCAACGTGGTTCAGTTAATAAGACGTTGGCCTGCTATCTTGCTGATCCCATGTTCCATCCCTGCGTTGGCCGAGAAAGTTCATCGGGATTTTCCGGTGTGGTCCCTCCTTGTCAATCACTGGTGCAGGAGGAACCACGCCGGAAAATCCCGATGAATTTTCTCGTTAAGGATCATTTTATGGGCACGCCAATATGTACACAGGAGCTTGTTTTTTGTCCCATCAACACAACTAGACACCCTACTTTGCCAGATCCTTTGTCCGGCACTACCGACAGGGAAAAAACACGCTGCCAAATCCCGGGGAACTTTCTTGACCAACACCAGGATTAGGGTATATAATCATAGTAATGAGAAAAATATGGCCGACATCACGACACCGCGACACCACGACAACCCGACATTTTAACCCTACAATATGCCATTTTTACGTCGGGTGAAAATGTCGCATTGTCGGATTGTCGCCTTATAAAGGGCAACACTAAGACATCACGACATGATACCAATCAGTCACCATACATTAATGTATCAGCTTCTGCGAATAACGTAATTTCATGAACTGATACGTTCAGACCCGTACCTAGCCCAAACATGTTAGGGGGGGGGGCAAGGGCTGCTGGGGGCGCCGATGGGGCTTCTGGGTGCGCGGATGTACCTGCAGTTGACGGTCCACGGAGAAGGTTCTAGCCCCAGAAAAGTTAAGAAAATATGGTTTGCACCTGAAAATGTCAGAAATATCAGTTTGCGATATTGGCGTATTATGATATTTTAATATGAACATTATAAAAATTTGAAGGAAGGAATACGACATCAGCGTACCTATAATAATTTATGAGACAACCGAAAAGTTTGAAATCCGTTTAGAGTGCGACTTGTTTGAATGATTATTATCACTCCAGGCGCGGGCTTGAATCAATCTTATCACCATCGGGAATTTAACCCGAAATCTCCAGTTGGCTTTCTTATGGTAGATTTCTTCTGGCGTCGGTCGGTGCGTCGGTATGTGGTTGGTTTCTTGGTTGATGTGTAATACAGCCAGGCCGTTTAGTCGCGTTTCCGTCATTGTAGATATCTGCCATGTCTTCAGTCGCCGCAAACAAGAAAATGATCTCTCGCACGCCCGGCTTCTTTTTCGGGGCCATGTCTTCACACTGGAATCTGATACACAGTTTAGTATCGACGTTATACAACATCGATGCTGTATGTATCGGGAACCGTTATATACTTGACAGTAATAAAATGCAAGTTTGATTCCTGCTACTTTACACTTCACGACAGATTCTTGGCAAAAAAAAAACGCGAATTCTAAAAATTCCCTAAAATATCGCCGGGAACGGGTAAGGACCCATAATTGGGTGCTAAAATAAGTCTACTAAGTTTCATAATATCTGAAATACTAATACGAATGGGATGCTGAATCTATACTTGAAACAAGGCGCCCAGGTTTGCGGCAGTATCAGATCTATTGTATAATGCGATAAACGGCAACAAATACGGTTTGTACCTTGAACGAGTTCAATATCTAGAATAATTTTTGTAATGAATTCACTAATTTTTTTATTGCGAGAGGACGTTGTAGTAAATCCAAAGAATATACGAAGGATGCCAGTGAAATATCAATAACTGGTGAGATTCACTAATAATTCGAGTGGCAGACCTTTAAACAACCCTTGCTGACCTATAATATCTATCTGAGCAAGCGACGTCAAGTCCACAAACACAAGATAAAATGAATTGTCTGACCATGATCATGCGGGGGCGCGCTGTTTAACCAAGGAGCGCACTACCAATCTCGCTCCACATTATTTATTATGTGCGGACCGACAAACATACATTGTCATTATAATGCGCCCCTCCAATCATGTCAATATTGCCGCCCCTCCGGGATAAGCCACACCACAGATCAAACACAGTTTTGGACGCCCCCTCAAGTTAGGTGTTAATCGTGTGATTCATTATGAGGCGCCCACCATATATATATAACGACATGAATAGAAAAGACATTGGTTAGGCGTCCCATCAATCTTGTAGTGCGCGCCCCACCAAAGTCACACGGCTTTATAGAGCGCCAATACTGATATGGACACGTTAGTCGTTGGCTTCGTATTGCGTCCAATGGAAAGGGCGCCTTTGGCACCCATTAGGGGAGCAGAGTTTTCCCGCAATAGATAAAGACATTATGCATTATATGCGGCCCAACAATCATATTGTCATTATAAGGCGCCTCACCATTCATGTCATTATGGAAGATCCTCTGGGATAAGGTGCACCACAGATCACGGCGTTTTTGACGCCCCATCATGTTGTGGTGTTCATCGTGTGACTCATTATGAGGCGCCCCACTATTTGAGGGGCACCTCGCATTATAACGACATGATTGGTGACGCTCCCATAAAACCAAGTGACATTGCATTGGGCTCCCTGCCAATCTCGTCGTGTGTGCCCCAACCAATGTCATTCGGCTTTATGAGGCGCCCATATTGATATGGGCATGTAAGTCGCTGGCCTCGTATTGTGTTCAATGGAAAGGGCGCCGATTTTTTACGGGTCTGGCGTTGCTGTTAATCTTTTAACAGAATGGCCTTATTCTTATCCGACATTACCTCCATACTGCACCTTTCATCTCTTTTGGTCGGAAGAAGAATATAAGCGACAGTAAAGATGACTATTCTTACATTGAAGACCATGCTGATGAATGTTGTCGTATTGCAATATGCTTATGGTGTCATGAAAAACATTGTATTTGCATACACTTCCTGGATTATGGCCCATGTTTGTACGAACAATCACATTTAGTTTGTGGACCCTCTAGAAGTAACAGTTGTTATTTGACTGTAAAAATCGTTCAACAATATCAGGTCACAATATTAAAACGATATTTAGGAAACTTGAAATATAGGTCTATCTCCCAAAGACCTCGGTTTTGTTACCTTCGATATTGGCATAAATCGGACTATAACTTAATAGATAATCTTTGATTGTACGAAAAATCACGTTTTTAGCTTAAGTTCACTCTAGAGGTCACAATTTTCATCCTTTCCAAATTCGCGCATATCGAATTGTAAATTCCTGGATTATAGCCCCTGGTTATACGAAAAATCGCGTTTGTAGCTTTTGCAGGTTACAATTTTTATCCGATTTAAAAGGCGTTCGAATACATTCACCGTTATCACGTTTCCTGAAAATCAGACCGAGCTGCCTAAAAAAGTGGTCGGCCCCATAAACGCACGTCCAAGGTTAGATCTAAATATCACGGCCACCTACAGATTTCGCCAATCCCAACCCAAGCTCTAGCCCAAATAGGATGCAGTAAATAGGAGAGTTACGTTCCTTCAACCGTAAGAACTTCGTCTTATTTTCATATAAGGTAAAAATTAAAGAAAGGAGAGTAAATTTTATCGGGACATATTCTCACTTTGGTCGGGGTGAGTCATTTGATCGGGACATATTATCTCTTGGACAACAGACCTATCGGGTCATTATCTCACTTTGGTCGGTGTGAGTCATTTTATCGGGACATATTCTCTCTTGGACAACAGACCTATCGGGTCATTATCTCACTTTTGTCGGGGTGAGTCATTTTATCGGGACATATTCTCTCTTGGACAACAGACCTATCGGGTCATTGTCTCACTTGGGTCGGTGTGAGTCATTTTATCGGGACATATTCTCTCTGTACCAACTGCACTCCTGGGACACTAAACTTTCGCCAGTATCGTATTTATGCCAGACCAGCCCCGACAAGACCCAACTGTTTCCGACAAGAATATAGGCAATATTTATCTGTATGGCATTTTTCATTCGCATTGGTCACGAAAGCTTTAAACACTGATTTATCATTGGTAATAGTCATGTTTGTGAGCACGTGGGAGCCCTCTATAGATACGTCCTATTGCCATGTCATGTCTTCTAATTTCTTTCGATTCAGTATCGGAAGTGGTTCGAGTTGCGGTCAGGTCGATGGCCCGTTGATTGTTCTTCGTGTGTGCTATGTTAGGATAACCCAGGGCTATGGTCCTTCCCTAAACTCAAGTAATGGATATTGAGCATAACCGAATTGGTTTGGGAGCTACGTTTAGGAAAGTCGCGTACAAAATTTCTGCTATCCTAGATGTGTGGGCAGAGGTGTCCGATACTCTGAACCTTGATTCCTAAGATAGTGTTATGTATTTGGCCGATTTCTCTCTAAAAAAGGGGGCCGTACTTGATTTGAAGGTGTCCAAATATCCCTGAAAGATGGGCGATTGTCTGGGTTACCTGTCCCGAAAATTTGGTACCTACCGCCCCCGTAATAGGGTCAGATGTATCTTCCATCCACCTGACAATAGGTCGAAAATTGACGAAGTCATCTTTGGCATGTTAGTACCACCTAGAAAAGGCTCATTGATCAGCCACTGTGTGTAGTACGTCAAAATAATTTGGAGGGTGGTTGATAGGGGCCCGATTGCAGATGCTTTCTCCGACGCAATTCGATTTTAACATAATAATGTGTTCGATATGAACCCGACTCCACAATTCAACCATTCATTAATATTTTTATCTGAATTTTAGTAACCTCGGAAAAATGGCCGGGGCTCGACAGTCATGGGGTCGGAACCGGGAGATGGTATTTATGGAATTCTGCAATGTGGACGTATATTGTCGTTGCCCCCGTCCGTCTGTCCACAATTGTTTGTGAACACACTACATGTCACAATTTTTATTCGATTTCAATGAAACTTGAAATATAGGTTGATCACCATAAAATCTCGGTTCCTTTCGATATTGGCATACATCGGACACTTACTTCATTATGGCCCTGATTGTGCGACAAATCGCGTTTTAAGCTTGTGAAAACAGTAGAGGTCACAATGTTGAACCGATTTTAATGAAACTTGAAATGCATGTTTATAACCCAAAGATCTTAGTTCCTTTCGATATTTGTGCATATCGGATCGTAACTTCCTGAATTATGGCCCCTGATTGTACGAGAAATCGCCATTCGTAGCTTGTGGTCTCTCTGGAGGTTACAATTATCATCCGATTATATCACCGTTGCACCGTAATGAAGGTTGAGTACGAATTTCGTGAAAATCCGACCAAAACTGCCGGACAAAATTGCCGCCATTTTTACGCGAATAGTGTAAAAAAAATATGGTATATCAAGATTGTGAACCCTGTAGAGGTCATAATTTTAATCTGATTTTAATGAAAATTTAAATGCATGTTTACAACCTAACGATCTTGGTTCCTTTCGATATTTGTGCATATCGGAGCGTAACTTCCTGAATTATCACTGGAAAATTGGTGTGGTTTAACTTGGTGTATATAGCCCTAATTTCTCTTCTGTGTTGAACTATTCATAACTATTCATGTAGTTTAACAAACTAAACACTAGTTAATTAGACACTTGGTAATCAAAATTAAACACTGTGATTTAAGTTGTACACAAGCACAAGTTGAACACTATTAGCCAAAATTAAACTACATGAATAGTTATGAATAGTTCAACACAGAAGAGAAATTAGGGCTATATGCACCAAGTTAAACCATACCAATTTTCCAGTATAAGGCCCCTGATAATACAAAAAAATCACCAATTTTAGCTTGTCCCTCTGAAGGTCACAGTTATTATCCGATTTTAAAAACCGTTTGAATATATCCCCGTCACACCGTAATAAAGGTTGGGTTCGAACATCGGACCAACATTGCCAGACAAAATGTCAGCCGATTGTACGCGACTATTACACATCAACCAAGAAACTGACAACATACCGACGCACCGACCGACGCCAGAAGAAATCTACCATAAGAAAGCCAACTGGAGATTTCAGGTTAAATTCCCGATGGTGATGAGATTGATTCAAGCCCGCGCCAGGAGTGATAATAATCAAAATTCAAACAAGTCGCACTCTAACCGGATTCCAAACTTTTCGGTTTTCTCATAACATCGAACGAACATTGCCAGACAAAATGTCAGTCGATTGTACGCGACTAAACGGCCTGGCTGTATTACACATCAGCCAAGAAACCGACCACATAGCGACGCACCGACCGACGCCAGAAGAAATCTACCATAAGAAAGCCAACTGGAGATTTCGGGTTAAATTCCCGATGATGATAAGATTGATTCAAGCCCGCGCCTGGAGTGATAATAATCAATATTCAAACAAGTCGCACTATAACCGGATTCCAAACTTTTCGGTTGTCTCATAAATTATTATAGGTACGCTGATGTCGTATTCCTTCCTTCAAATTTTTATAATGTTCATATTAAATTATCATAATACGCCAATATCGCAAACTGATATTTCTGACATTTTCAGGTGCAAACCATATTTTCTTAACTTTTCTGGGGCTAGAACCTTCTCCGTGGACCGTCAACTGCAGGTACATCCGCGCACCGAGAAGCTCGATCGGCGCCCCCAGCAGCCCTTGTCCCCCTTACATTTTTGGGCTAGGTACGGGTCTGAACGTATCAGTTCATGAAATTACGTTATTCGCAGAAGCTGATTCATTAATGTATGGTGACTGATTGGTATCATGTCGTGATGTCTTAGTGTTGCCCTTTATAAGGCGACAATCCGACAATGCGACATTTTCACCCGACGTAAAAATGGCATATTGTAGGGTTAAAATGTCGTGTTTTCCAGGCGAGGGGGGGGGGGCAGCTGCAATCCCCCCCCCCTCCCAGGTACGGGTCTGGCGTTGCTGTTAATCTTTTAACAGATGGCCTTATTCTTATCCGACATTACCCCCATACTGCACCTTTCATCTCTTTTGGTCGGAAGAAGAATATAAGCGACAGTAAAGATGACTATTCTTACATTGAAGACCATGCTGATGAATGTTGCAGTATTGCAATATGCTTATGGTGTCATGAAAAACATTGTATTTGCATACACTTCCTGGATTATGGCCCATGTTTGTACGAACAATCACATTTAGTTTGTGGACCCTCTAGAAGTAACAGTTGTTATTTGACTGTATAAACCGTTCAACAATATCAGGTCACAATATTAAAACGATATTTAGGAAACTTGAAATATAGGTCTATCTCGCAAAGACCTCGGTTTTGTTACCTTCGATATTGGCATAAATCGGACTATAACTTAATAGATAATCTTTGATTGTACGAAAATTCACGTTTTTAGCTTAAGTTCACTCTAGAGGTCACAATTTTCATCCTTTCCAAATTCGCGCATATTGAATTGTAAATTCCTGGATTATAGCCCCTGGTTATACGAAAAATCGCGTTTGTAGCTTTTGCAGGTTACAATTTTTATCCGATTTAAAAGGCGTTCGAATACATTCACCGTTATCACGTTTCCAGAAAATCAGACCGAGCTGCCTAAAAAAGTGGTCGGCCCCATAAACGCATGTCCAAGGTTAGATCTAAATATCACGGCCACCTACAGATTTCGCCAATCCCAACCCAAGCTCTAGCCCAAATAGAATGCAGTAAATAGGAGAGTTACGTTCCTTCAACCGTAAGAACTTCGTCTTATTTTCATATAAGGTAAAAATTAAAGAAAGGAGAGTAAATTTTATCGGGACATATTCTCACTTTGGTCGGGGTGAGTCATTTTATCGGGACATATTCTCTCTTGGACAACAGACCTATCGGGTCATTATCTCACTTTGGTCGGGGTGAGTCATTTTATCGGGACATATTCTCTCTTGGACAACAGACCTATCGGGTCATTGTCTCACTTGGGTCGGTGTGAGTCATTTTATCGGGACATATTCTCTCTGTACCAACTGCACTCCTGGGACACTAGACTTTCGACAGTATCGTATTTATGCCGGACCAGCCCTGACAAGACCCAACTGTTTCCGACATTCCGAAAAGAATATAGGCAATATTCATCTGTATGGCATTTTTCATTCGCACTGGTCACGAAAGCTTTAAACACTGATTTATCATTGGTAATAGTCATGTTTGTGAGCACGTTGGAGCCCTCTATAGATACGTCCTATTGCCATATCATGTCTTCTAATTTCTTTCGATTCAGTATCGGAAGTGGTTCGAGTTGCGGTCAGGTCGATGGCCCGTTGATTGGTCTTCGTGTGTGCTATGTTAGGATAACCAAGGGCTATGGTCCTTCCCTAAACTCAAGTAATGGATATTGAGCATAACCGAATTGGTTTGGGAGCTACGTTTAGGAAAGTCGCGTACAAAATTTCTGCTATCCTAGATGAGTGGGCAGAGGTGTCCGATACTCTGAACCTTGATTCCTAAGATAGTGTTATGTATTTGGCCGATTTCTCTCTAAAAAGGGGGCCGTACTTGATTTGAAGGTGTCCAAATATGGCTAAAAGATGCGCGATTGTCTGGGTTACCTGTCCCGAAAATTTGGTACTTACCGCCCCCGTAATAGGGTCGGATGTATCGTCCATCCACCTGACAATAGGTCGAAAATTGACTAAGTCATCTTTGGCATGTTAGTACCACCGAGAAAAGGCTCATTGATCAGCCACTGTGTGTAGTACGTCAAAATAATTTGGAGGGTGGTTGATAGGGGCCCGATTACAGATGCTTTCTCCGACGCAATTCGATTTTAACATAATAATGTGTTCGATATGAACCCGACTCCACAATTCAACCATTCATTAATATTTTTATCTGAATTTTAGTAACCTCGGAAAAATGGCCGGGGCTCGACAGTCAGGGGTCGGAACCGGGAGATGGTATTTATGGAATTCTGCAAAATGTCATATGTGGACGTATATTGTCGTTGCCCCCGTCCGTCTGTCCACAATTGTTTGTGAACACACTACAGGTCACAATTTTTATCCGATTTCAATGAAACTTGAAATATAGGTTGATCACCATAAAATCTCGGTTCCTTTCGATATTGGAATACATCGGACCGTTACTTCATTATGGCCCCTGATTGTGCGACAAATCGCGTTTTAAGCTTGTGAGAACAGTAGATTTTAATGAAACTTGAAATGCATGTTTATAACCCAAAGATCTTAGTTCCTTTCGATATTTGTGCATATCGGATCGTTACTTCCTGAATTAGGCCCTTGATTGTACGAGAAATCGCCATTCGTAGCTTGTGGTCTCTCTGGAGGTTACAATTATCATCCGATTATATCACCGTTGCACCGTAATGAAGGTTGAGTACGAATTTCGTGAAAATCCGACCAAAACTGCCGGACAAAATTGCCGCCATTTTTAGTTTAACAAACTAAACACTAGTTAATTAGACACTTGGTAATCAAAATTAAACACTGTGATTTAAGTTGTACACAAGCACAAGTTGAACACTATTAGCCAAAATTAAACTACATGAATAGTTATGAATAGTTCAACACAGAAGAGAAATTAGGGCTATATGCACCAAGTTAAACCATACCAATTTTCCAGTGTAAGGCCCCTGATAATACAAAAAAATCACCAATTTTAGCTTGTCCCTCTGAAGGTCACAGTTATTATCCGATTTTAAAAACCGTTTGAATATATCCCCGTCACACCGTAATAAAGGTTGGGTTCGAACATCGGACGAACATTGCCAGACAAAATGTCAGCCGATTGTACGCGACTATTACACATCAACCAAGAAACTGACAACATACCGACGCACCGACCGACGCCAGAAGAAATCTACCATAAGAAAGCCAACTGGAGATTTCAGGTTAAATTCCCGATGGTGATGAGATTGATTCAAGCCCGCGCCAGGAGTGATAATAATCAAAATTCAAACAAGTCGCACTCTAACCGGATTCCAAACTTTTCGGTTTTCTCATAACATCGAACGAACATTGCCAGACAAAATGTCAGCCGATTGTACGCGACTAAACGGCCTGGCTGTATTACACATCAACCAAGAAACCGACCACATAGCGACGCACCGACCGACGCCAAAAGAAATCTACCATAAGAAAGCCAACTGGAGATTTCGTGTTAAATTCCCGATGGTGATAAGATTTATTCAAGCCAGCGCCTGGAGTGATAATAATCAATATTCAAACAAGTCGCACTATAACCTGATTCCAAACTTTTCGGTTGTCTCATAAATTATTATAGGTACGCTGATGTCGTATTCCTTCCTTCAAATTTTTATAATGTTCATATTAAAATATCATAATACGCCAATATCGCAAACTGATATTTCTGACATTTTCAGGTGCAAACCATATTTTCTTAACTTTTCTGGGGCTAGAACCTTCTCCGTGGACCGTCAACTGCAGGTACATCGACGCCCCCAGACGCTCGATCGGCGCCCCCAGCAGCCCTTGTCCCCGTTACATTTTTGGGCTAGGTACGGGTCTGAACGTATCAGTTCATGAAATTACGTTATTCGCAGAAGCTGATTTATTAATGTATGGTGACTGATTGGTATCATGTCGTGATGTCTTAGTGTTGCCCTTTATAAGGCGACAATCCGACAATGCGACATTTTCACCCGACGTAAAAATGGCATATTGTAGGGTTAAAATGTCGTGTTGTCGTGTTTTCCAGGCGAGGGGGGGGGGGGCAGCTTCACCCCCCCCCCCCCTCCCAGGTACGGGTCTGGCGTTGCTGTTAATCTTTTAACAGAATGGCCTTATTCTTATCCGACATTACCTCCATACTGCACCTTTCATCTCTTTTGGTCGGAAGAAGAATATAAGCGACAGTAAAGATGACTATTCTTACATTGAAGACCATGCTGATGAATGTTGCAGTATTGCAATATGCTTATGGTGTCATGAAAAACATTGTATTTGCATACACTTCCTGGATTATGGCCCATGTTTGTACGAACAATCACATTTAGTTTGTGGACCCTCTAGAAGTAACAGTTGTTATTTGACTGTAAAAACCGTTCAGCAATATCAGGTCACAATATTAAAACGATATTTAGGAAACTTGAAATATAGGTCTATCTCCCAAAGACCTCGGTTTTGTTACCTTCGATATTGGCATAAATCGGACTATAACTTAATAGATAATCTTTGATTGTACGAAAAATCACGTTTTTAGCTTAAGTTCACTCTAGAGGTCACAATTTTCATCCTTTCCAAATTCGCGCATATCGAATTGTAAATTCCTGGATTATAGCCCCTGGTTATACGAAAAATCGCGTTTGTAGCTTTTGCAGGTTACAATTTTTATCCGATTTAAAAGGCGTTCGAATACATTCACCGTTATCACGTTTCCTGAAAATCAGAACGAGCTGCCTAAAAAAGTGGTCGGCCCCATAAACGCATGTCCAAGGTTAGATCTAAATATCACGGCCACCTACAGATTTAACCGAATTGGTTTGGGAGCTACGTTTAGGAAAGTCGCGTACAAAATTTCTGCTATCCTAGATGAGTGGGCAGAGGTGTCCGATACTCTGAACCTTGATTCCTAAGATAGTGCTATGTATTTGGCCGATTTCTCTCTAAAAAAAAGGGGGCCGTACTTGATTTGAAGGTGTCCAAATATGGCTGAAAGATGGGCGATTGTCTGGGTTACCTGTCCCGAAAATTTGGTACCTACCGCACCCGTAATAGGGTCGGATGTATCGTCCATCCACCTGACAATAGGTCGAAAATTGACGAAGTCATCCTTGGCATGTTAGTACCACCTAGAAAAGGCTCATTGATCAGCCACTGTGTGTAGTACGTCAAAATAATTTGGAGGGTGGTTGATAGGGGCCCGATTGCAGATGCTTTCTCCGACGCAATTCGATTTTAACATAATAATGTGTTCGATATGAACCCGACTCCACAATTCAACCATTCATTAATATTTTTATCTGAATTTTAGTAACCTCGGAAAAATGGCCGGGGCTCGACAGTCAGGGGTCGGAACCGGGAGATGGTATTTATGGAATTCTGCAAAATGTCATATGTGGACGTATATTGTCGTTGCCCTCGTCCGTCTGTCCACAATTGTTTGTGAACACACTACAGGTCACAATTTTTATCCGATTTCAATGAAACTTGAAATATAGGTTGATCATCATAAAATCTCGGTTCCTTTCGATATTAGCATACATCGGACCGTTACTTCATTATGGCCCCTGATTGTGCGACAAATCGCGTTTTAAGCTTGTGAAAACAGTAGAGGTCACATGTTGAACCGATTTTAATGAAACTTGAAATGCATGTTTATAACCCAAAGATCTTAGTTCCTTTCGATATTTGTGCATATCGGATCGTAACTTCCTGAATTATGGCTCCTGATTGTACGAGAAATCGCCATTCGTAGCTTGTGGTCTTTCTGGAGGTTACAATTATCATCCGATTATATCACCGTTGCACCGTAATGAAGGTTGAGTACGAATTTCGTGAAAATCCGACCAAAACTGCCGGACAAAATTGCCGCAATTTTTACGCGAATAGTGTAAAAAAAATATGGTATATCAAGATTGTGAACCCTGTAGAGGTCACAATTTTAATCTGATTTTAATGAAAATTTAAATGCATGTTTATAACCTAACGATCTTGGTTCCTTTCGATATTTGTGCATATCAGAGCGTAACTTCCTGAATTATCACTGGAAAATAGGTGTGGTTTAACTTGGTGTATATAGCCCTAATTTCTCTTCTGTGTTGAACTATTCATAACTGTCATGTAGTTTAACAAACTAAACACTAGTTAATTAGACACTTGGTAATCAAAATTAAACACTGTGATTTAAGTTGTACACAAGCACAAGTTGAACACTATTAGCCAAAATTAAACTACATGAATAGTTAAGAATAGTTCAACACAGAAGAGAGATTAGGGCTATATGCACCAAGTTAAACCATACCAATTTTCCAATTTTCCCCTGATAATACAAAAAAATCACCAATTTTAGCTTGTCCCTCTGAAGGTCACAGTTATTATCCGATTTTAAAAACCGTTTGAATATATCCCTGTCACACCGTAATAAATGTTGGGTTCGAACATCGGACGGACATTGCCAGACAAAATGTCAGCCGATTGTACGCGACTATTACACATCAACCAAGAAACTGACCACATACCGACGCACCGACCGACGCCCGAAGAAATCTACCATAAGAAAGTCAACTGGAGATTTCAGGTTAAATTCCCGATGGTGATGAGATTGATTCAAACCCGCGCCCAAACTGATCCCGCAGTGAATATTCGCTTGGCCGCTACAATCACTGATAAGCATGACACCGACGAGGCTTAATGAGTACGGCATATTAACTTTTTTACTCCGACAAATTAAATTCTCAAACATTTTTTTGAGGTAAAATAAAAATAAAGATGTTTGAAGTATTTGTAGTTAAAAAATATTTCCTATTTAGTGTAAATGGGTATTAAAATGAGTAAGATAAGCTGGCACTGCCAGGCAGGATACGCCCACATTTTTGAGAGATGGATAGAGAACAAGCAATACCGAAAGTGATTTTTCCTACATCATTAAGTCCTGTATTTCATACTGTATTGGGAGCAGCCATTTTGTTGGTCAGTTCCAGTCCGATATTCATGAAATTCGAAGCCGACAATGATTATGGTGTGACGGTACACAACCTAGAAATGTTACTTCTCGTCAAAATCGGATAAGAATTGTGACCTGTATAGAGTCCACAACCATGATATACCATATTTTTACACTATTCGTGTACAAACGGCGACCATTTCGTCCGGCAAATTTGGTACGATTTTCACGAAAATGATTTTTCCTACAATCAAAGGCCATAATTCATTAAGTTACAATTTGATATGCGCAAATATCGAAAAGAATAAAGATCTTTAGGTTATAAACAAGCATTTCAGGTTTCATCAAAATCGAATTAAAATTGTGACCTCTACAGGGTCCACAACTTTGATATACCATATTTTTACACTGTTCGCGTACAAACGGCGGCCATTTTTTCTGGCAATTATGGTCTGATTTTCTTGAAATTCGAACTCAACCTTCCGTAGGGTGTAACGGTGATAGAGTCAATCGTTTTTTTAAATCGGATAATAATTGTGACCTCCAGAGGGACCATAGGCGATTTTTCGGACAATCAGGGGCCATAATTCAGGAAGTTACGATCCGATATGCACAAATAACGAAAGGAACCAAGATCTTTGGGTTATAACCATGCATTTCAAGTTTCATCAGAAGGAATTAAAATTGTGACCTCTACAGGATCCACAACCATGATATACAATTTTTTAACAGTATTCGCGTACAAACGACGGCCATTTTGTATGGCAATTTTGGTCCGATTTCCCCGAAATTCGAACTCAACCTTCCTTAGGGTGTAAGGGTAATATAATCTACCGTTTTTTTCAATCGGATAATAATTGTCACCTCCGGAGGGGCCGAAAGCTAAGAAAAGGCGATTTTGCGTATAATCAGGGGCCATAATTCAGGAAGTTACTATCCGATATGCGCAAATATCGAAAGGAACCAAGATCTTTGGGTTATAACCATGAATTTCAAGTTTCATCAAAATCGAATTAAAATTGTGACCTCCACAGGGTTCACAACCTTGATATATCATTTTTAACAGTATTCGCGTACAAACGGCGGCCATTTTGTATGGCAATTTTGGTCCGATTTTCCCGAAATTCGAACTCAACCTTCCTTAGGGTGTAACGGTGATATAATCAACTGTTTTTTTTCAATCGGATAATAATTGTGACCTCCAGAGGGACCACAAGCTAAAAAGGGTGATTTTTTGGACAATCAGGGGCCATAATTCAGGAAATTACATTCCGATAGCCGCAAATATCGAAAGGAACCAAGATCTTTGGGTTACAAACATGCATGTCAAGTTTCATCAAAATCGGTTCAAAATTGTGACCTCTATAGGGTCCACAAGCTACAAACGTGATTTTTCGTACAATCAGGGGCCATAATCCATGAAGTTTTGATCCGATACATGCCAATATCGAAAGCAGCCGAGATCTTTTGGGGATAAACCTATATTTCAAGTTTCGTCAAAATCGGATAAGAATTGTGACCTGTAGAGAGTCCACAATCAAATTGTGGACGGACGTCCGAACGGACAGGGGCGACGACAATATACGTCCACATAAAAATGTGGGCGTATAAAAATGCATCATTTTGCCCGAAGCAGTTAGGTGTTAAGTAAACATTGCACGAGCGGTTGAGCCAATGACTACGAGGCGTGAAGTCAACGCACGTGTTTTCGATTGTCATCCGTTACAGGGATAATTCGTAAGTAATTCTCTGTGAAACAGGTTGGCCCGCGCCAGGAGTGATAATAATCAAAATTCAAACAAGTCGCACTCTAACCGGATTCCAAACTTTTCGGTTTTCTCATAACATCGGACGAACATTGCCAGACAAAATGTCAGCCGATTGTACGCGACTAAACGGCCTGGCTGTATTACACATCAACCAAGAAACCGACCACATAGCGACGCACCGACCGACGCCAGAAGAAATCTACCATAAGAAAGCCAACTGGAGATTTCGGGTTAAATTCCCGATGGTGATGAGATTGATTCAAGCCCGCGCCAGGAGTGATAATAATCATTCAAACAAGTCGCACTCTAACCGGATTCCAAACTTTTCGGTTGTCTCATAAATTATTATAGGTACGCTGGTGTCGTATTCCTTCCTTCAAATTTTTATAATGTTCATATTAAAATATCATAATACGCCAATATCGCAAACTGATATTTCTGACATTTTCAGGTGCAAACCATATTTTCTTAACTTTTCTGGGGCTAGAACCTTCTCCGTGGACCGTCAACTGCAGGTACATCGGCGCCCCCAGACGCTCGATCGGCGCCCCCAGCAGCCCTTGTCCCCATTACATTTTTGGTCTAGGTACGGGTCTGAACGTATCAGTTCATGAAATTACGTTATTCGCAGAAGCTGATTCATTAATGTATGGTGACTGATTGGTATCATGTCGTGATGTCTTAGTGTTGCCCTTTACAAGGCGACAATCCGACAATGCGACATTTTCACCCGACGTAAAAATGGCATATTGTAGGGTTAAAATGTCGTGTTGTCGTGTTTTCCAGGCGAGGGGGGGGGGGGCAGCTGCACCCCCCCCCCCCCTCCCAGGTACGGGTCTGGCGTTGCTGTTAATCTTTTAACAGAATGGCCTTATTCTTATCCGACATTACCTCCATACTGCACCTTTCATCTCTTTTGGTCGGAAGAAGAATATAAGCGACAGTAAAGATGACTATTCTTACATTGAAGACCATGCTGATGAATGTTGCAGTATTGCAATATGCTTATGGTGTCATGAAAAACATTGTATTTGCATACACTTCCTGGATTATGGCCCATGTTTGTACGAACAATCACATTTAGTTTGTGGACCCTCTAGAAGTAACAGTTGTTATTTGACTGTAAAAACCGTTCAACAATATCAGGTCACAATATTAAAACGATATTTAGGAAACTTGAAATATAGGTCTATCTCCCAAAGACCTCGGTTTTGTTACCTTCGATATTGGCATAAATCGGACTATAACTTAATAGATAATCTTTGATTTTACGAAAAATCACGTTTTTAGCTTAAGTTCACTCTAGAGGTCACAATTTTCATCCTTTCCAAATTCGCGCATATCGAATTGTAAATTCCTGGATTATAGCCCCTGGTTATACGAAAAATCGCGTTTGTAGCTTTTGCAGGTTACAATTTTTATCCGATTTAAAAGGCGTTCGAATACATTCACCGTTATCACGTTTCCTGAAAATCAGACCAAGCTGCCTAAAAAAGTGGTCGGCCCCATAAACGCATGTCCAAGGTTAGATCTAAATATCACGGCCACCTACAGATTTCGCCAATCCCAACCCAAGCTCTAGCCCAAATAGAATGCAGTAAATAGGAGAGTTACGTTCCTTCAACCGTAAGAACTTCGTCTTATTTTCATATAAGGTAAAAATTAAAGAAAGGAGAGTAAATTTTATCGGGACATATTCTCACTTTGGTCGGGGTGAGTCATTTTATCGGGACATATTCTCTCTTGGACAACAGACCTATCGGGTCATTATCTCACTTTGGTCGGGCTGAGTCATTTTATCGGGACATATTCTCTCTTGGACAACAGACCTATCGGGTCATTATCTCACTTTGGTCGAGGTGAGTCATTTTATCGGGACATATTCTCTCTTGGACAACAACAGACCTATCGGGTCATTGTCTCACTTGGGTCGGTGTGAGTCATTTTATCGGGACATATTCTCTCTGTACCAACTGCACTCCTGGGACACTAAACTTTCGCCAGTATCGTATTTATGCCGGACCAGCCCCGACAAGACCCAACTGTTTCCGACAAGAATATAGGCAATATTCATCTGTATGGCATTTTTCATTCGCACTAGTCACAAAAGCTTTAAACACTGATTTATCATTGGTAATAGTCATGTTTGTGAGCCATATCATGTCTTCTAATTTCTTTCGTTTCAGTATCGGAAGTGGTTCGAGTTGCGGTCAGGTCGAAGGCCCGTTTATTGTTCTTCGTGTGTGCTATGTTAGGATAACCCAGGGCTATGGTCCTTCCCTAAACTCAAGTAATGGATATTGAGCATAACCGAATTGGTTTGGGAGCAACGTTTAGGAAAGTCGCGTACAAAATTTCTGCTATCCTAGATGAGTGGGCAGAGGTGTCCGATACTCTGAACCTTAATTCCTAAGATAGTGTTATGTATTTGGCCGATTTCTCTCTAAAAAAGCCGTACTTGATTTGAAGGTGTCCAAATATGGCTGAAAGATGGGCGATTGTCTGGGTTACCTGTCCCGATGTATCGTCCATCCACCTGACAATAGGTCGAAAATTGACGAAGTCATCTTTGGCATGTTAGTACCACCTAGAAAAGGCTCATTGATCAGCCACTGTGTGTAGTACGTCAAAATAATTTTAGAGGGTGGTTGATAGGGGCCCGATTGCAGATGCTTTATCCGACGCAATTCGATTTTAACATAATAATGTGTTCGATATGAACCCGACTCCACAATTCAACCATTCATTAATATTTTTATCTGAATTTTAGTAACCTCGGAAAAATGGCCGGGGCTCGACAGTCAGTTATGAATAGTTCAACACAGAAGAGAAATTAGGGCTATATGCACCAAGTTAAACCATACCAATTGTCCAGTGTAAGGCCCCTGATAATACAAAAAAAAATCACCAATTTTAGCTTGTCCCTCTGAAGGTCACAGTTATTATCCGATTTTTAAAACCGTTTGAATATATCCCCGTCACACCGTAATAAAGGTCGGGTTCGAACATCGGACGAACATTGCCAGACAAAATGTCAGCCGATTGTACGCGACTATTACACATCAACCAAGAAACTGACCACATACCGACGCACCGACCGACGCCCGAAGAAATCTACCATAAGAAAGTCAACTGGAGATTCCAGGTTAAATTCCCGATGGTGATGAGATTGATTCAAGCCCGCGCCAGGAGTGATAATAATCAAAATTCAAACAAGTCGCACTCTAACCGGATTCCAAACTTTTCGGTTTTCTCATAACATCGGACGAACATTGCCAGACAAAATGTCAGCCGATTGTACGCGACTAAACGGCCTGGCTGTATTACACATCAACCAAGAAACCGACCACATAGCGACGCACCGACCGACGCCAGAAGAAATCTACCATAAGAAAGCCAACTGGAGATTTCAGGTTAAATTCCCGATGGTGATGAGATTGATTCAAGCCCGCGCCAGGAGTGATATAATCAATATTCAAACAAGTCGCACTCTAACCGGATTCCAAACTTTTCGGTTGTCTCATAAATTATTATAGGTACGCTGATGTCGTATTCCTTCCTTCAAATTTTTATAATGTTCATATTAAATTATCATAATATGCCAATATCGCAAACTGATAATTCTGACATTTTCAGGTGCAAACCATAGGGTCGGATGTATCGTCCTTCCACCTGACAATAGGTCGAAAATTGACGAAGTCATCTTTGGCATGTTAGTACCACCTAGAAAAGGCTCATTGATCAGCCACTGTGTGTAGTACGTCAAAATAATTAAGAGGGTGGTTGATAGGGGCCCGATTGCAGATGCTTTATCCGACGCAATTCGATTTTAACATAATAATGTGTTCGATATGAACCCGACTCCACAATTCAACCATTCATTAATATTTTTATCTGAATTTTAGTAACCTCGGAAAAATGGCCGGGGCTCGACAGTCAGTTATGAATAGTTCAACACAGAAGAGAAATTAGGGCTATATGCACCAAGTTAAACCATACCAATTGTCCAGTGTAAGGCCCCTGATAATACAAAAAAAAAATCACCAATTTTAGCTTGTCCCTCTGAAGGTCACAGTTATTATCCGATTTTAAAAACCGTTTGAATATATCCCCGTCACACCGTAATAAAGGTTGGGTTCGAACATCGGACGAACATTGCCAGACAAAATGTCAGCCGATTGTACGCGACTATTACACATCAACCAAGAAACTGACCACATACCGACGCACCGACCGACGCCCGAAGAAATCTACCATAAGAAAGTCAACTGGAGATTTCAGGTTAAATTCCCGATGGTGATGAGATTGATTCAAGCCCGCGCCAGGAGTGATAATAATCAAAATTCAAACAAGTCGCACTCTAACCGGATTCCAAACTTTTCGGTTTTCTCATAACATCGGACGAACATTGCCAGACAAAATGTCAGCCGATTGTACGCGACTAAACGGCCTGGCTGTATTACACATCAACCAAGAAACCGACCACATAGCGACGCACCGACCGACGCCAGAAGAAATCTACCATAAGAAAGCCAACTGGAGATTTCAGGTTAAATTCCCGATGGTGATGAGATTGATTCAAGCAAGCGCCAGGAGTGATATAATCAATATTCAAACAAGTCGCACTATAACCGGATTCCAAACTTTTCGGTTGTCTCATAAATTATTATAGGTACGCTGATGTCGTATTCCTTCCTTCAAATTTTTATAATGTTCATATTAAATTATCATAATACGCCAATATCGCAAACTGATATTTCTGACATTTTCAGGTGCAAACCATATTTTCTTAACTTTTCTGGTGCTAGAACCTTCTCCGTGGACCGTCAACTGCAGGTACATCCGCGCACCCAGAAGCTCGATCGGCGCCCCCAGCAGCCCTTGTCCCCCTTACATTTTTGGGCTAGGTACGGGTCTGAACGTATCAGTTCATGAAATTACGTTATTCGCAGAAGCTGATTCATTAATGTATGGTGACTGATTGGTATCATGTCGTGATGTCTTAGTGTTGCCCTTTATAAGGCGACAATCCGACAATACGACATTTTCACCCGACGTAAAAATGGCATATTGTAGGGTTAAAATGTCGTGTTTTCAAGGCGAGGGGGGGGGGAGGCAGCTGCACCCCCCCCCCTCCCAGGTACGGGTCTGGCGTTGCTGTTAATCTTTTAACAGAATGGCCTTATTCTTATCCGACATTACCTCCATACTGCACCTTTCATCTCTTTTGGTCGGAAGAAGAATATAAGCGACAGTAAAGATGACTATTCTTACATTGAAGACCATGCTGATGAATGTTGCAGTATTGCAATATGCTTATGGTGTCATGAAAAACATTGTATTTGCATACACTTCCTGGATTATGGCCCATGTTTGTACGAACAATCACATTTAGTTTGTGGACCCTCTAGAAGTAACAGTTGTTATTTGACTGTAAAAACCGTTCAACAATATCAGGTCACAATATTAAAACGATATTTAGGAAACTTGAAATATAGGTCTATCTCCCAAAGACCTCGGTTTTGTTACCTTCGATATTGGCATAAATCGGACTATAACTTAATAGATAATCTTTGATTGTACGAAAATTCACGTTTTTAGCTTAAGTTCACTCTAGAGGTCACAATTTTCATCCTTTCCAAATTCGCGCATATCGAATTGTAAATTCCTGGATTATAGCCCCTGGTTATACGAAAAATCGCGTTTGTAGCTTTTGCAGGTTAGAATTTTTATCCGATTTAAAAGGCGTTCGAATACATTCACCGTTATCACGTTTCCAGAAAATCAGACCGAGCTGCCTAAAAAAGTGGTCGGCCCCATAAACGCATGTCCAAGGTTAGATCTAAATATCACGGCCACCTACAGATTTCGCCAATCCCAACCCAAGCTCTAGCCCAAATAGAATGCAGTAAATAGGAGAGTTACGTTCCTTCAACCGTAAGAACTTCGTCTTATTTTCATATAAGGTAAAAATTAAAGAAAGGAGAGTAAATTTTATCGGGACATATTCTCACTTTGGTCGGGGTGAGTCATTTTATCGGGACATATTCTCTCTTGGACAACAGACCTATCGGGTCATTATCTCACTTTGGTCGGGGTGAGTCATTTTATCGGGACATATTCTCTCTTGGACAACAGACCTATCGGGTCATTGTCTCACTTGGGTCGGTGTGAGTCATTTTATCGGGACATATTCTCTCTGTACCAACTGCACTCCTGGGACACTAGACTTTCGCCAGTATCGTATTTATGCCGGACCAGCCCCGACAAGACCCAACTGTTTCCGACATTCCGACAAGAATATAGGCAATATTCATCTGTATGGCATTTTTCATTCGCACTGGTCACGAAAGCTTTAAACACTGATTTATCATTGGTAATAGTCATGTTTGTGAGCACGTTGGAGCCCTCTATAGATACGTCCTATTGCCATATCATGTCTTCTAATTTCTTTCGATTCAGTATCGGAAGTGGTTCGAGTTGCGGTCAGGTCGATGGCCCGTTGATTGGTCTTCGTGTGTGCTATGTTATGATAACCCAGGGCTATGGTCCTTCCCTAAACTCAAGTAATGGATATTGAGCATAACCGAATTGGTTTGGGAGCTACGTTTAGGAAAGTCGCGTACAAAATTTCTGCTATCCTAGATGAGTGGGCAGAGGTGTCCGATACTCTGAACCTTGATTCCTAAGATAGTGTTATGTATTTGGCCGATTTCTCTCTAAAAAAGGGGGGCCGTACTTGATTTGAAGGTGTCCAAATATGGCTGAAAGATGCGCGATTGTCTGGGTTACCTGTCCCGAAAATTTGGTACCTACCGCCCCCGTAATAGGGTCGGATGTATCGTCCATCCACCTGACAATAGGTCGAAAATTGACTAAGTCATCTTTGGCATGTTAGTACCACCTAGAAAAGGCTCATTGATCAGCCACTGTGTGTAGTACGTCAAAATAATTTGGAGGGTGGTTGATAGGGGCCCGATTGCAGATGCTTTCTCCGACGCAATTCGATTTTAACATAATAATGTGTTTGATATGAACCCGACTCCACAATTCAACCATTCATTAATATTTTTATCTGAATTTTAGTAACCTCGGAAAAATGGCCGGGGCTCGACAGTCAGGGGTCGGAACCGGGAGATGGTATTTATGGAATTCTGCAAAATGTCATATGTGGACGTATATTGTCGTTGCCCCCGTCCGTCTGTCCACAATTGTTTGTGAACACACTACAGGTCACAATTTTTATCCGATTTCAATGAAACTTGAAATATAGGTTGATCACCATAAAATCTCGGTTCCTTTCGATATTGGCATACATCGGACCGTTACTTCATTATGGCCCCTGATTGTGCGACAAATCGCGTTTTAAGCTTGTGAAAACAGTAGAGGTCACATGTTGAACCAATTTTAATGAAACTTGAAATGCATGTTTATAACCCAAAGATCTTAGTTCCTTTCGATATTTGTGCATATCGGATCGTAACTTCCTGAATTAGGCCCTTGATTGTACGAGAAATCGCCATTCGTAGCTTGTGGTCTCTCTGGAGGTTACAATTATCATCCGATTATATCACCGTTGCACCGTAATGAAGGTTGAGTACGAATTTCGTGAAAATCCGACCAAAACTGCCGGACAAAATTGCCGCCATTTTTAAGCGAATAGTGTAAAAAAAAATATGGTATATCAAGATTGTGAACCCTGTAGAGGTCACAATTTTAATCTGATTTTAATGAAAATTTAAATGCATTTTATAACCTAACGATCTTGGTTCCTTTCGATATTTGTGCATATCGGAGCGTAACTTCCTGAATTATCACTGGAAAATTGGTGTGGTTTAACTTGGTGTATATAGCCCTAATTTCAACACAGAAGAGAAATTAGGGCTATATGCACCAAGTTAAACCATACCAATTTTCCAGTGTAAGGCCCCTGATAATACAAAAAAATCACCAATTTTAGCTTGTCCCTCTGAAGGTCACAGTTATTATCCGATTTTAAAAACCGTTTGAATATATCCCCGTCACACCGTAATATGTGGTCAGTTTCTTGGTTGATGTGTAATAGTCGCGTACAATCGGCTGACATTTTGTCTGGCAATGTTCGTCCGATGTTCGAACCCAACCTTTATTACGGTGTGACGGGGATATATTCAAGCGGTTTTTAAAATCGGATAATAACTGTGACCTTCAGAGGGACAAGCTAAAATTGGTGATTTTTTTGTATTATCAGGGGCCTTACACTGGAAAATTGGTATGGTTTAACTTGGTGCATATAGCCCTAATTTCTCTTCTGTGTTGAAATTAGGGCTATATACACCAAGTTAAACCACACCAATTTTCCAGTGATAATTCAGGAAGTTACGCTCCGATATGAACAAATATCGAAAGGAACCAAGATCGTTAGGTTATAAACATGCATTTAAATTTTCATTAAAATCAGATTAAAATTGTGACCTCTACAGGGTTCACAATCTTGAATTGGTTTGGGAGCTACGTTTAGGAAAGTCGCGTACAAAATTTCTGCTATCCTAGATGAGTGGGCAGAGGTGTCCGACCGATACTCTGAACCTTGATTCCTAAGATAGTGCTATGTATTTGGCCGATTTCTCTCTAAAAAAAGGGGGGCCGTACTTGATTTGAAGGTGTCCAAATATGGCTGAAAGATGGGCGATTGTCTGGGTTACCTGTCCCGAAAATTTGGTACCTACCGCCCCCGTAATAGGGTCGGATGTATCGTCCATCCACCTGACAATAGGTCGAAAATTGACTAAGTCATCTTTGGCATGTTAGTACCACCTAGAAAAGGCTCATTGATCAGCCACTGTGTGTAGTACGTCAAAATAATTTGGAGGGTGGTTGATAGGGGCCCGATTGCAGATGCTTTCTCCGACGCAATTCGATTTTAACATAATAATGTGTTCGATATGAACCCGACTCCACAATTCAACCATTCATTAATATTTTTATCTGAATTTTAGTAACCTCGGAAAAATGGCCGGGGCTCGACAGTCAGGGGTCGGAACCGGGAGATGGTATTTATGGAATTCTGCAAAATGTCATATGTGGACGTATATTGTCGTTGCCCCCGTCCGTCTGTCCACAATTGTTTGTGAACACACTATAGGTCACAATTTTTATCCGATTTCAATGAAACTTGAAATATAGGTTGATCACCATAAAATCTCGGTTCCTTTCGATATTGGCATACATCGGACCGTTACTTCATTATGGCCCCTGATTGTGCGACAAATCGCGTTTTAAGCTTGTGAAAACAGTAGAGGTCACATGTTGAACCGATTTTAATGAAACTTGAAATGCATGTTTATAACCCAAAGATCTTAGTTCCTTTCGATATTTGTGCATATCGGATCGTAACTTCCTGAATTAGGCCCTTGATTGTACGAGAAATCGCCATTCGTAGCTTGTGGTCTCTCTGGAGGTTACAATTATCATCCGATTATATCACCGTTGCACCGTAATGAAGGTTGAGTACGAATTTCGTGAAAATCCTACCAAAACTGCCGGACAAAATTGCCGCCATTTTTACGCGAATAGTGTAAAAAAAATATGGTATATCAAGATTGTGAACCCTGTAGAGGTCACAATTTTAATCTGATTTTAATGAAAATTTAAATGCATGTTTATAACCTAACGATCTTGGTTCCTTTCGATATTTGTGCATATCGGAGCGTAACTTCCTGAATTATCACTGGAAAATTGGTGTGGTTTAACTTGGTGTATATAGCCCTAATTTCAACACAGAAGAGAAATTAGGGCTATATGCACCAAGTTAAACCATACCAATTTTCCAGTGTAAGGCCCCTGATAATACAAAAAAATCACCAATTTTAGCTTGTCCCTCTGAAGGTCACAGTTATTATCCGATTTTAAAAACCGTTTGAATATATCCCCGTCACACCGTAATAAAGGTTGGGTTCGAACATCGGACGAACATTGCCAGACAAAATGTCAGCCGATTGTACGCGACTATTACACATCAACCAAGAAACTGACCACATACCGACGCACCGACCGACGCCCGAAGAAATCTACCATAAGAAAGCCAACTGGAGATTTCAGGTTAAATTCCCGATGGTGATGAGATTGATTCAAGCCCGCGCCAGGAGTGATAATAATCAAAATTCAAACAAGTCGCACTCTAACCAGATTCCAAACTTTTCGGTTTTCTCATAACATCGGACGAACATTGCCAGACAAAATGTCAGCCGATTGTACGCGACTAAACGGCCTGGCTGTATTACATATCAACCAAGAAACCGACCACATAGCGACGCACCGACCGACGCCAGAAGAAATCTACCATAAGAAAGCCAACTGGAGATTTCGGGTTAAATTCCCGATGGTGATGAGATTGATTCAAGCCCGCGCTAGGAGTGATAATAATCATTCAAACAAGTCGCACTCTAACCGGATTCCAAACTTTTCGGTTGTCTCATAAATTATTATAGGTACACTGATGTCGTATTCCTTCCTTCAAATTTTTATAATGTTCATATTAAAATATCATAATATGCCAATATCGCAAACTGATATTCCTGACATTTTCAGGTGCAAACCATATTTTCTTAACTTTTCTGGGGCTAGAACCTTCTCCGTGGACCGTCAACTGCAGGTACATCGGCGCCCCCAGACGCTCGATCGGCGCCCCCAGCAGCCCTTGTCCCCCTTACATTTTTGGTCTAGGTACGGGTCTGAACGTATCAGTTCATGAAATTACGTTATTCGCAGAAGCTGATTCATTAATGTAGTATGGTGACTGATTGGTATCATGTCGTGATGTCTTAGTGTTGCCCTTTATAAGGCGACAATCCGACAATGCGACATTTTCACCCGACGTAAAAATGGCATATTGTAGGGTTAAAATGTCGTGTTGTCGTGGTGTCGCTGTGTCGTGATGTCGGCCATATTTTCCTCAGTACTATGATTATATACCCTAATCGTGGTGTTGGTGAAGAAAGTTCCCCGGGATTTGGCAGCGTGGTTTCTCCCTATCGGTAGTGCAGGACAAAGGATCTGGCAAAGTACGGTGCTTAGTTGTGTAGATGGGGCAAAAAACAAGCTCCTGTGTACATATTGGCGTGCCCATAAAAGAATCCTTAACAGTTGAATTTCGATGAAGAAATGACACTTCCATTGAAAATTTCCGTCATAGCACTATACATAGCGTATGCCTATCTCCAATAGCCCGATAGGTGCAGAAACGTAGTGAAATTGAATGAAATGAAATTGTGTTTAACGTCCTAGTGTTCTCCTCTGGTTGGGCTAATGAAGACTGACAGTGTGCTATTAGGAAAACTTTACCCGGATAGCGGCGCTACGACCTACTTTTATATTGAATTCCAACTATCAGAGGGTATTTTACGTGATCGCTAACATGTACACGTGTGATAGTGTGGAATTTTGGTGTTTTAGTCTACACTGCACTTCACACATATCAGCTTAATAAACATTAACAAACTTTCACTTTCATCTGAGCTTTGAACCCTTGTATTCATAGTCACTGGGTGCTTAGCTTCTGGACAGGTCTTTGTAACAACATCATTGACTATCACCTCATCATCTCCTTGGATACTTTTTCTAACAAACCCAACTTCCTGGGTTACAGGGGTATCAATCAAAATTAGTCAACTTAGGATTTTGAGTGTGTCAGATGTATAAGATTACCTTCTAAATCTTAAAACTTGTATTTGGCGCTCAAAGTTTATAAGTTATTACATTTACGGAAGATACTTTTGGTCAAGTCTTCATTGATCTAATTAAGGATACCTTCTAGCAGCATATATAGTGGTGTTTCAACACAGAGATCTTTAAAATAAAGATTTAAATAGCCTCGTCTTGTGATTAAATTAGACCCGGTTACATGGTATATGTTTTTTTCTTGATTAAACTACTGGACCGGACCATGTACTATAGAACATACACGATACACGTAGCAGCATAGACACACTAACATTGCCTTCTTAAAAAATTAATCCTGTTTTTCGGTTCGTTTTATTATCAAATACCGACGTAGTTTCCCCTCAAATATCAAAGCAGATTGGAGCGGCAGAAGCTGGGCCCCGTCTAAGTCCCTTTGGCCTTTGGGTCTTGTTTTTTTCTCTTATTCTATTGTCTGCTCTCTGGATTTTCTGGACTGTAAATTGGTTGCTCTTCTTGTAGAATTTTATTAGCCTTTTCAAATGAAAATTCGACTTAAAAATATTTTCGAACGCTCTGGACAAGTAAAATAGGATGCAATGGATAATTTACACAACAGATAGGACACTTAAACATCTAGTACTTAGATAGGGATATTATTATTTTCTGGAGCTTACAAGCCAGCGAGAGTGTTATTGTCCCTTTAATAGTCAGTTTTGGGGTTTTTTTTTATCAAAGGTAAGTTTCATATTTACTCAAATATTGTTTTTCATTAAATTAAAAATGTTTGGCCGTTATAAATGGTTTGGCCATAATGACCTAAGTATTGGCCGTTTTAACTAAACCTAGTATTGGCCGTTATCGTTTAGAGCTGTTATGACTAACGTAACAAGAACTCTCTCGTGTCAAACACGAAAAGGTGTTTTGGGGGTTTGATCTCACTGTGGTTCATTATCACCCAGCACAAAACTTAAATAATCAGGTTAGCGTGACTAAGGTGTTAATTGGAATTTCTAAAGAAGGATTAGCTGTAGTCTGTTTCACATCGGGCACTGTTTATTTCATTAGGTTCAACCTTATCGTTGATAATGTTTTATTCAACATTTATTATAGTAAAACATGTTTATTTTAACACTTTTAATGTAAATGGAAAAACTTAATATAAAAAATAAATAACTAAATAGCACTATGAAATGAGCATCAACATTAAAAATATATATTTCATATGGGCAAGTAAACTGCCATTTCATAACGTGTCTTTGTAGCCGTTCTTTTTGGTATTCGAAACCAGCATGCATTAATATACGACCACCTTTAGATGTTGGTAAGAACCGCACCTGAACATTTGCCATTTTGACATATCAACTGAAGATGTCACTCCCTTAAATAGGTTTTAATTGAACCAAATCGATTCATTACTTTGTAAAAAATCACTCATTAAACACAGTTCACATGACACTTATTAAACGGTTAATCCATATCTAATTAGGTGAACACATTTCAGCTACAGACCATAATCCCCCAGCCCTAAACCCTTAATCCCCTTAATCAATATTTTGAGCTGGATGAGAACACCCCCTCACTGTGCCCCCGAATCAACTGGTGTTACAGGGTAGGGTGTGAAAATTTAAGTAAACAAAGGATTATAGACTGTATTCTTATTAGTACTGTTCATCTAGTTAAGATTTAATTATTTAATGATTAAAATATATAAGTTAAGTTCACGTGTCATCGGTTAACGAGTATCTTAAATATTTTTCACCCACCTTTCATTCAGACAGTACTCATAAATCAATCAAATATATGATTCGAAACTCACTATCATTATATAAGGATAGTTGTCACCCGCAATTACATTATACCTTTTAAAATGGCTCAAGTTTGCATATCGCATTTAGCAGACTTTTACTGAAAATACAATAGTTCATTTGGATAGTTCATAGATTATCTTTGATTGTACGAAAAATCCCTTTTTAGCTTACGTTCACTTTAGAGGTCACATTTTTCATCCTATCCATATTCGCGCATATCGAATTGTAAATTCCTTGATTATGGCCCCTAGTTATATTAAAAATCGTGCTTTTAGCTTTTGCAGGTTACAATTTTTATCCGATTTAAAAGGCGTTCGTATACATTCACCGTTATCACATTTCCTGAAAATCAGTCCGAGCTGCCTAAAAAAGTGGTCGGCCCCATAAACGCATGTCCAAGGTTAGATCTAAATGGCCCAAATATGATGCAGTAAATAGGAGCGATGCGTTCCTTCAACCGTAAGAACTCCTTATTTTCATATAAGGAAAAAAATTAAGGAAAGTACATTTTATTGGGACAAATTCAGTCGTGGACAACAGACCTATCGGGTCCTTGTCTCACTTTGGTCGGGGTGAGTCATTTTATCGGGACATATTCTCTCTTTGACAACAGACCTATCGGGTCCTTGTCTCACTTTGGTCGGGGTGAGTCATTTTATCGGGACATATTCTCTCTGTACCAACTGCACTCCTGGGACGCTAAACTCTTGTCAGTACCGTATTTAGGCAAACTATAGGCAATATTCATTTGTATGGCATTTTTCATTCGCACTGGTCACGAAAGTTTTGAACACCGATTAATCATTGCTGATAGTCATGTTTGTGAGCACGTGGAAGCCCTCTATAGATACGTCCCATGGTTATGTCATGTCTTCTTATTTCTTTCCATTCAGTATCGTGTGGGGTTCGAGTTGCGGTCTTCAGGTCGATGGCCCGTTGATTGTTCTTCATGTGTGTTATGTTAGGATAACCGGGGGCTATGGTCCTTCCATAAACTCAAGTAATGGATATTGAGCATAACCGAATTGGTTAGGGAGCTACGTGTTTAGGTTGTTTCGAAAATCGCGTACAAAATTTCTGCTATCCTAGAGGAGTGGACAGCACAGGGGCGTTTTAAGGTTTATCATATTTACTCAAATATATTGTTTTTCATTAAATTAAAAAGTTTGGCCGTTATGACCAAAGTATTGGCCATTTTGACTAAATACAATAGTTCAATTGGATAACGGGGGACGATTGTCCCCTAAAAGGCAAAAATATATAGAAGAGTAGAAGAATCTATTAATGATCTAAAAATCGAACTGTTAAATGGAGTCAAAAGTGCAATTAAATATACTGACGTCATATCACATTTAGTAGGGTCATGGTTTATGTTTGATAGATGTATTTGTTGTTACTTTTATGGTGAATAAATTTGTTAATTAGTTTAAACCTAGTAGTTTAAACAAACGGACTATACTTTTAACACCATTGTATTCGATAATCCCCTTGCTGGATTAATCCCCCCATGAGAACAATAGCAGGGGGCACAGTGAGATGTTTCCGTTTTTGATCGTTTCTACATAATGCTCATTTTTAGACCTCGGTAATGCTCATTTTTATACCTAGTAGTTTAAACAAACGGACTATACTTTTATTAACACCATTGTATTCGATAACCCCCTTGCTTGATTAATCCCCCCATGAGAGAGAGGAAAATGGGGTTTAACGTTCACTCGACACAACTAGGTAATTTCGGGACTAACACATGGTTTTTAATTTTATTTCAATAATTCGCTTGCGCATAGGGGTCTTTAGCAGTGGGAGGAAACCGAAGTGCCCGGAGGAAACCCAAGAGGTTGAAAAGGCTCCCCTATCTCCATGCCACATTTCGCTTACACCAGGGATCGAAACCACAGCCGCAAGCAAGAGATGGCCGGTCAGCTAGAGGTCGAAGAGCGGCACTCAAGACCACTAGGCTATCCTAACCTCGCCAATCCCCCCATGAGAACAATAGCAGGGGGCATGGTGAGATGTTCCCGTTTTTGATCGTATCTACATAATGCTCATTTTTAGACTCCAGTACTTATCGGGACTGGGTAAATGTCCCGATAGTTACACGATGTCCCGAGAGTGAAGGTATCAGACCCATGTTATTTCCCGACTGATATGGTTTATTCTATTTGGTGATTGGAATCAAATATCATAATTTTAAAAACATTACAAACCATTTTAAAACCATTTTGTGATATCCAAATGGTCGTATGTGTTCATTCTATTAGTTGATTGGCATCAAATATCAAAATTTTGAACAAATAACAAATACAACTCAATTTGAATAAATTATTTGTTTCGAAGGCTATAAATACAGTTTTTGCCCAAATTACGTCATTTCTAATGACATTGATAGAAAACTTTACCGATAATAAAAAAAAAATTGAGAATGTGCACTAGGTCATTTCGGGACTAACATATGTTTTAATTTTATTTCAATAATTTGCTTGCGCATTTATATGGTCTTTAGCAGTGGGAGGAAACCGGAGGACCCAGAGAAAACCCACGAGGTTGGACAGGCGACCCTACTCTTTGACACGTACAACCGGGGATTTGAAACCACGCCAGTTAACTCAATGAGAGACTTTATGATACAGCGCGCGCACGCTAACCATTCAGCCCCCCCCCCCCCGCCCCTGCACTGTGGGGATATGAACTTTGTTTTATAAAAATCGGGCATTAAATAATTAATCTAGAACCAATAAACTGAATTAGCCAATAGCGGCCAAGAAAAAATAACGAGACAAAAAATGTTCACATTTTTGCTCAAAATAGACGACCCTTAACCCTGGGCAAAATGCCATAAAAAAAAATATATTCAATAATAAAAAAGTTTTTTGACAAAATTTGAAATTTAAAAACGTCTAATGTCTCCGAAGATTCGTCGAATATAAAAAAAAACTAAAGAACCGTGCCTATCTGTCTTGTCTCTGGCTATGTCAAAATGTATCAAATGTTAAAATCAGACCGAGCTGCCTAAAAAAGTGGTTGGCCCCATAAACGCATGTCCAAGATTAGATCTAAATATCACGGCCACCTACAGATTTCGCCAATCCCAACCCCAGCTCTAGTCCAAATATGATGCAGTAAATAGGAGAGATGCGTTCCTTCAACCGTAAGAACTCCTTCTTATTTTCATATAAGGTAAAAATTAAAGAAGGGAGAGTAAATTTTATCGGGACATATTCTCAAAATTAAGGAAAGTACATTTTATTGGGACAAATTCAGTCGTGGACAACAGACCTATCGGGTCATTGTCTCACTTTGATCGGGGTGAGTCATTTTATCGGGACATAATATTCTCTCTGTACCAACTGCACTCCTGGGACCTTAAACTCTTGCCAGTACCGTATTTAGGCAAACTATAGGCAATATTCATCTGTATGGCATTTTTCATTCGTACTGGTCGTGAAAGCTTTAAACACTGATTTATCTTTGGTAATAGTCATGTTTGTGAGCACGTGGAAGCCTTCTATAGATACGTCCTATGGTTATGTCATGTCTTCTTATTTCTTTCCATTCAATATCGTGTGGGGTTCGAGTTGCGGTCAGGTCGATGGCCCGTTGATTGTTCTTCCTGTGTGTTATGTTAGGATAACCCGGGGCTATGGTCCTTCCATAAACACAAGTAATGGATATTGAGCATAACCGAATTGGTTAGGGAGCTACGTGTTTAGGTTGTTTCGAAAATCGCGTACAAAATTTCTGCTATCCTAGATGAATGGACAGCACAGGGGCGTTTTAAGATTTATCATATTTACTCAAATATATTGTTTTTCATTAAATTAAAAATTGTAAACCATTTTGTGATATCCAAATGGTCGTATGTGTTCATTCTATTAGTTGATTGGCATCAAATATCAAAATTTTGAACAAATAACAAATACAACTCAATTTGAATAAATTATTTTTTTCGAAGGCTATAAATACAGTTTTTGCCCAAATTACGTCATTTCTGGTGACATTGATAGAAAACTTTACCGATAATAAAAAAAATGAGAATTTGCACTGTGGAGAGACACAAACTAGGTCATTTCGGGACTAACATATGTTTTGATTTTATTTCAATAATTCGCTTTTGCGTTTATAGGGTCTTTAGCAATGGGAGGAAACCAGAGGACCCAGAGAAAACCCACGAGGTTGGACAGGCGACCCTACTCCTTGACACGTACGACCGGGGATTTGAAACAGGCTTTATGATACAGCGCGCGCACGCTAACCATTCAGCCCCCCCCCTCCAAAAAAAAAATGTTCACATTTTTGCTCAAAATAGACGACCCTTAAACCCTGGGCAAAATGCCATAAAAAAAAAATATATTCAATAATAAAAAAGTTTTTTGACAAAATTTGAAATTTAAAAACGTCTAATGTCTCCGAAGATTCGTCGAATATAAAAAAAAACTAAAGAACCGTGCCTATCTGTCTTGTCTCTGGCTATGTCAAAATGTATCAAATGTTAAAATCAGACCGAGCTGCCTAAAAAAGTGGTTGGCCCCATAAACGCATGTCCAAGATTAGATCTAAATATCACGGCCACCTACAGATTTCGCCAATCCCAACCCCAGCTCTAGTCCAAATATGATGCAGTAAATAGGAGAGATGCGTTCCTTCAACCGTAAGAACTCCTTCTTATTTTCATATAAGGTAAAAATTAAAGAAGGGAGAGTAAATTTTATCGGGACATATTCTCAAAATTAAGGAAAGTACATTTTATTGGGACAAATTCAGTCGTGGACAACAGACCTATCGGGTCATTGTCTCACTTTGATCGGGGTGAGTCATTTTATCGGGACATAATATTCTCTCTGTACCAACTGCACTCCTGGGACCTTAAACTCTTGCCAGTACCGTATTTAGGCAAACTATAGGCAATATTCATCTGTATGGCATTTTTCATTCGTACTGGTCGTGAAAGCTTTAAACACTGATTTATCTTTGGTAATAGTCATGTTTGTGAGCACGTGGAAGCCTTCTATAGATACGTCCTATGGTTATGTCATGTCTTCTTATTTCTTTCCATTCAATATCGTGTGGGGTTCGAGTTGCGGTCAGGTCGATGGCCCGTTGATTGTTCTTCCTGTGTGTTATGTTAGGATAACCCGGGGCTATGGTCCTTCCATAAACACAAGTAATGGATATTGAGCATAACCGAATTGGTTAGGGAGCTACGTGTTTAGGTTGTTTCGAAAATCGCGTACAAAATTTCTGCTATCCTAGATGAATGGACAGCACAGGGGCGTTTTAAGATTTATCATATTTACTCAAATATATTGTTTTTCATTAAATTAAAAATTGTAAACCATTTTGTGATATCCAAATGGTCGTATGTGTTCATTCTATTAGTTGATTGGCATCAAATATCAAAATTTTGAACAAATAACAAATACAACTCAATTTGAATAAATTATTTTTTTCGAAGGCTATAAATACAGTTTTTGCCCAAATTACGTCATTTCTGGTGACATTGATAGAAAACTTTACCGATAATAAAAAAATGAGAATTTGCACTGTGGAGAGACACAAACTAGGTCATTTCGGGACTAACATATGTTTTGATTTTATTTCAATAATTCGCTTTTGCGTTTATAGGGTCTTTAGCAATGGGAGGAAACCAGAGGACCCAGAGAAAACCCACGAGGTTGGACAGGCGACCCTACTCCTTGACACGTACGACCGGGGATTTGAAACAGGCTTTATGATACAGCGCGCGCACGCTAACCATTCAGCCCCCCCCCTCCAAAAAAAAAATGTTCACATTTTTGCTCAAAATAGACGACCCTTAAACCCTGGGCAAAATGCCATAAAAAAAAAATATATTCAATAATAAAAAAGTTTTTTGACAAAATTTGAAATTTAAAAACGTCTAATGTCTCCGAAGATTCGTCGAATATAAAAAAAAACTAAAGAACCGTGCCTATCTGTCTTGTCTCTGGCTATGTCAAAATGTATCAAATGTTAAAATCAGACCGAGCTGCCTAAAAAAGTGGTTGGCCCCATAAACGCATGTCCAAGATTAGATCTAAATATCACGGCCACCTACAGATTTCGCCAATCCCAACCCCAGCTCTAGTCCAAATATGATGCAGTAAATAGGAGAGATGCGTTCCTTCAACCGTAAGAACTCCTTCTTATTTTCATATAAGGTAAAAATTAAAGAAGGGAGAGTAAATTTTATCGGGACATATTCTCAAAATTAAGGAAAGTACATTTTATTGGGACAAATTCAGTCGTGGACAACAGACCTATCGGGTCATTGTCTCACTTTGATCGGGGTGAGTCATTTTATCGGGACATAATATTCTCTCTGTACCAACTGCACTCCTGGGACCTTAAACTCTTGCCAGTACCGTATTTAGGCAAACTATAGGCAATATTCATCTGTATGGCATTTTTCATTCGTACTGGTCGTGAAAGCTTTAAACACTGATTTATCTTTGGTAATAGTCATGTTTGTGAGCACGTGGAAGCCTTCTATAGATACGTCCTATGGTTATGTCATGTCTTCTTATTTCTTTCCATTCAATATCGTGTGGGGTTCGAGTTGCGGTCAGGTCGATGGCCCGTTGATTGTTCTTCCTGTGTGTTATGTTAGGATAACCCGGGGCTATGGTCCTTCCATAAACACAAGTAATGGATATTGAGCATAACCGAATTGGTTAGGGAGCTACGTGTTTAGGTTGTTTCGAAAATCGCGTACAAAATTTCTGCTATCCTAGATGAATGGACAGCACAGGGGCGTTTTAAGATTTATCATATTTACTCAAATATATTGTTTTTCATTAAATTAAAAATTGTAAACCATTTTGTGATATCCAAATGGTCGTATGTGTTCATTCTATTAGTTGATTGGCATCAAATATCAAAATTTTGAACAAATAACAAATACAACTCAATTTGAATAAATTATTTTTTTCGAAGGCTATAAATACAGTTTTTGCCCAAATTACGTCATTTCTGGTGACATTGATAGAAAACTTTACCGATAATAAAAAAAATGAGAATTTGCACTGTGGAGAGACACAAACTAGGTCATTTCGGGACTAACATATGTTTTGATTTTATTTCAATAATTCGCTTTTGCGTTTATAGGGTCTTTAGCAATGGGAGGAAACCAGAGGACCCAGAGAAAACCCACGAGGTTGGACAGGCGACCCTACTCCTTGACACGTACGACCGGGGATTTGAAACAGGCTTTATGATACAGCGCGCGCACGCTAACCATTCAGCCCCCCCCCCTCCAAAAAAAAAATGTTCACATTTTTGCTCAAAATAGACGACCCTTAAACCCTGGGCAAAATGCCATAAAAAAAAAATATATTCAATAATAAAAAAGTTTTTTGACAAAATTTGAAATTTAAAAACGTCTAATGTCTCCGAAGATTCGTCGAATATAAAAAAAAACTAAAGAACCGTGCCTATCTGTCTTGTCTCTGGCTATGTCAAAATGTATCAAATGTTAAAATCAGACCGAGCTGCCTAAAAAAGTGGTTGGCCCCATAAACGCATGTCCAAGATTAGATCTAAATATCACGGCCACCTACAGATTTCGCCAATCCCAACCCCAGCTCTAGTCCAAATATGATGCAGTAAATAGGAGAGATGCGTTCCTTCAACCGTAAGAACTCCTTCTTATTTTCATATAAGGTAAAAATTAAAGAAGGGAGAGTAAATTTTATCGGGACATATTCTCAAAATTAAGGAAAGTACATTTTATTGGGACAAATTCAGTCGTGGACAACAGACCTATCGGGTCATTGTCTCACTTTGATCGGGGTGAGTCATTTTATCGGGACATAATATTCTCTCTGTACCAACTGCACTCCTGGGACCTTAAACTCTTGCCAGTACCGTATTTAGGCAAACTATAGGCAATATTCATCTGTATGGCATTTTTCATTCGTACTGGTCGTGAAAGCTTTAAACACTGATTTATCTTTGGTAATAGTCATGTTTGTGAGCACGTGGAAGCCTTCTATAGATACGTCCTATGGTTATGTCATGTCTTCTTATTTCTTTCCATTCAATATCGTGTGGGGTTCGAGTTGCGGTCAGGTCGATGGCCCGTTGATTGTTCTTCCTGTGTGTTATGTTAGGATAACCCGGGGCTATGGTCCTTCCATAAACACAAGTAATGGATATTGAGCATAACCGAATTGGTTAGGGAGCTACGTGTTTAGGTTGTTTCGAAAATCGCGTACAAAATTTCTGCTATCCTAGATGAATGGACAGCACAGGGGCGTTTTAAGATTTATCATATTTACTCAAATATATTGTTTTTCATTAAATTAAAAATTGTAAACCATTTTGTGATATCCAAATGGTCGTATGTGTTCATTCTATTAGTTGATTGGCATCAAATATCAAAATTTTGAACAAATAACAAATACAACTCAATTTGAATAAATTATTTTTTTCGAAGGCTATAAATACAGTTTTTGCCCAAATTACGTCATTTCTGGTGACATTGATAGAAAACTTTACCGATAATAAAAAAAATGAGAATTTGCACTGTGGAGAGACACAAACTAGGTCATTTCGGGACTAACATATGTTTTGATTTTATTTCAATAATTCGCTTTTGCGTTTATAGGGTCTTTAGCAATGGGAGGAAACCAGAGGACCCAGAGAAAACCCACGAGGTTGGACAGGCGACCCTACTCCTTGACACGTACGACCGGGGATTTGAAACAGGCTTTATGATACAGCGCGCGCACGCTAACCATTCAGCCCCCCCCCCCTCCAAAAAAAAAATGTTCACATTTTTGCTCAAAATAGACGACCCTTAAACCCTGGGCAAAATTAATGCCACAAAAAATATATTCAATAATAAAAAAGTTTTTTGAAATTTAAAAACGTCTAATATCTCCGAAGATTCGTCGAATATCAAAAAATCTAAAGAACCGTGCCTATCTGTCTTGTCTCTGGCTATGTCAAAATGTATCAAATGTTAAAATCCAACGATTATTGTTAATATTGCAGCAATATTTCAAAACACGACAACCCCCGAGAAAAGCCCATAACTAGCTCCTATTGGTAGTAGGTCAATAAAAGTTGAAGGGTGAATGATAGAGGCCCGGCGCCCGGTTGGCGCGAAAATGTCGTATTGTCTGGTACAAATGTCGTGATATCGGGTTGTCGGCCATGCTCCTCACAATATATCGTATGATAAATGTACACTGATCCTGGTTAACGTCCTTATGTTCTGCTCCGACTGGGCTAATGAGGGAACATTGTCCGGTAACGGCGCTACGGCCTACACTTCCATTCAATTCTAACTGTGTGGGATGTCGGTTTTTTGTCCCACCAAACGACTATAAGTTATCCCTTGCCAGACCCTCCTCTGTCAAAGAGGAATTATGAAGGGTGAATACCATTAAAAGACTAAACCTTTACGGGGCCGCCGGAAGCAATTATTGATGGAGGGGGGGCTACCATCCGAGGTCCTTAGGCGACTGTCTAGGGGCCGCTTAGGCTCTTGGGGGCCTAGATCGTCGGAGACACCTTCTGGGTGATTTCTGGCTAATAAACTACTCAGTAATGAAGTGAAATTTATTTCTTTTTTAACGCCTTTATCATAAAAACACAGTCTATGGTGGTTTAATCATGTGATGCTGAACTTGACAAAACACAAATGAGATTAAACCGGACTACTAAATGTCACAAGTTTTATCCGATTTTGACGAAACTTACAATGTATGTTTATTACCGAAAGATCTCGGTTTCTTTCAATTTTTGCGCATACATGTACAGGGGACCGTCACTTTTTGGGATTATGGCCCCTGTTTGTACGAACAATCACATTTAGTTTGTGGTCTCTCTAGAAGCAACAGTTGTTATTTGATTGTAAAAACCGTTCAACAATATCAGGTCACAATTTTAAACCGATATTTAGGAAACTTGAAATATTGGTCTATCTCCCAAAGCCCTCGGTTTTGTTACTTTCGATATTGGCATAAATTATCTTCATAGATTATCTTTGATTGTACGAAAAATCACGTTTTTAGCTTACGTTCACACTAGAGGTCACATTTTTCATCCTATCCATATTCGCGCATATCGAATTGTAAATTCCTTGATTATAGCCCCTGGTTATATTAAAAATCGTGTTTTTAGCTTTTGCAGGTTACAATTTTTATCCGATTTAAAAGGCGTTCGAATACATTCACCGTTATCACGTTTCCTGAAAATCAGACCGAGCTGCCTAAAAAAGTGGTCGGCCCCATAAACGCATGTCCAAGGTTAGATCTAAATAGCCCAAATATGATGCAGTAAATAGGAGCGATGCGTTCCTTCAACCGTAAGAACTCCTTATTTTCATATAAGGAAAAAAAATTAAGGAAAGTACATTTTATTGGGACAAATTCAGTCGTGGACAACAGACCTATCGGGTCCTTGTCTCACTTTGGTCGGGGTGAGTCATTTTATCGGGACATATTCTCTCTTTGACAACAGACCTATCGGGTCCTTGTCTCACTTTGGTCGGGGTGAGTCATTTTATCGGGACATATTCTCTCTGTACCAACTGCACTCCTGGGACACTAAACTCTTGCCAGTACCGTATTTAGGCAAACTATAGGCAATATTCATCTGTATGGCATTTTTCATTCGCACTGGTCATGAAAGCTTTAAACACTGATTTATCATTGGTAATAGTCATGTTTGTGAGCACGTGGAAGCCCTCTATAGATACGTCCTATTGCCATATGATGTCTTCTAATTTCTTTCCATTCAGTATCGTGTGGGGTTCGAGTTGCGGTCAGGTCGATGGCCCGTTGATTGTTTTTTCTGTGCGTTATGTTAGGATAACCGGGGGCTATGGTCCTTCCATAAACTCAAGTAATGGATATTGAGCATAACCGAATTGGTTAGGGAGCTACGTGTTTAGGTTGTTTCGAAAATCGCGTACAAAATTTCTGCTATCCTAGATGAGTGGACAGCACAGGGGCGTTTTAAGGTTTATCATGGCAGAGGCTATACTATTTTGAGGGCCATATTTCGCGGGGAGGGGGGGGGGGGCGAGAAATTTTGCAAAATAGAAAACATTTTGGTGCATTCTGTAATATCCTCGAACCCGGTTTAATCTGAAGCCTGATTGCGAAACAAATCACGTGTTCGTACCCGGAGCTCAATCAAATAATAATTAATGGAATATGGTGGATTTCAAATAATATTTGAAGAAAGCTTATTAGAAAGTTTTCAGAAAAGGGTGATTTCTTGATTGATGATTTTCGTGCCAATGCAAATACTGCATTCTCATTCAGTAGTGGATTCGACAGTAACAGTGTATAGAAAACGATTGACTCGGGACCCCTTTCCCTTGGCAAGAGGGGCCCTTTTGTCAGATGTGGGGACCTTTTGTCTATTTAGCCCCCCCCCCCTAACTAGGGTTACATTTTCATTTTTCTCATCGGGTTTAGCATTTTCCTCATGTTTTATTTTTTCAATTTCTTTGGGGTTTTTCGCGAGGAGGCTAGCGCCTCCGCTATAAAATGCCTTTTGCTCTAAAGGCATGTCCCAGGTTAGATCTAGATATCACGGCCACGTACAGATTTCGCCATGTCCTAACCCAAGATCGGGCCCTTACCCTAACCCGCGGCAACAATCATGTGCCCTTGCCCTGATTACATCCCTCATTTAGGCCTTGTTGCCTCTAATAACAATAGAGACATAAGGATGCAAATAAAATGACATTTCTATGCCATCCGAAGATGGTAATTCCCATTGGTTTGCTGTGGGGGTGGGGGGAGGAAAGCCAGATTCGAAGTTAAAATTTTATAGTCCCAATAAGAATTAATCTCTCAAGATGTCCTGATAAAATTAGTAACTCCTAGAGAGACGGTGTCCCACTTGGCCTGTTGGTCAAAAGAGACTCCTAGATATGACTGAAAGATGAGCGATAGACTGAAATACCTTCCCCGAAAATTTGGTACTTATTGCCTGTCTAAAAGGGGTCAGGCGTCGCGTCAATCCACATCAAACAGTGCGAAAATGGACAGGGTCATCTTTGCCATTCCGATGTGACAGAAAACGAGGTCGTGTGGGTGGCACATAAAAGAATCCTTGTAGGGCCTAGCATTGCTGTACAAGCAGAACAGTAGTACGTTAATCCCAATTTCATTTCATTTCCCAGCTCATCTGTCAAAGTCTTTTATAAAAAAATTCATTCTCGTCTTAATATTACCAGGGACCGTACACATATATTTGTCATAGATTTATATTTGTATTAATAAAATTTCTCCTGGAAGTGTTTTTTAAAATTTTTTATGCGGTTTTTGCCATATTTCATGACATTTCGTGTTTTTATCATTATAAAATATTATGACTTTTTTTTTATATAACTGCACCGACAGTAAATTACTTATATCCAGTCAATGAAGTATATACATACCATAACATTAACACCGTCAAAAAAACCCCCTGAAAGTGCAGTAAACTGGGGGTCATAAAATGCCTGCGTGATTATCTTATTTAAAAACGGATTTATTAGTATAGAAACGACGAAATTTTATAAAAATATAAATGTAATTATATTGTACGGTCCCTGTAGTATAGGTATTATATCTGCCCTGCGCCCCTGATCCTCTGTACAATAAAATGCAACAAACTATGAACTAATAAAGGAAAAACATGTTCTTCATTTTATATTTTTATTGATGACAATGTACAGAATATAACATTTAGCAGAAGATGGGTAGAAAAAGCTAAACAAGTGCTTGCCATACAAGACACACCCACATTTGGATAAAAGACATGGGTGACATAAGCCTGGCTGTTGGCTTGTTTTATATAAGAAAACTTTACACAGTTGTCTGGGGTCTTTTTCCTTTTAATATCATCTCTTTCATGACAATGTTTGATGGCAGCAGGAAAAAGTTTACAGGCTTGTTCCGTCCACCGTCAACCCCAGGGATTTTTAAAGTTTACTGGCTTATTCCATCCATCCATGCCAGGGACTTACAAATCCCATATTTCCCATCGGACATTGTCACTGAAAGGATGATATCATCAAAAGGAATCAAGATCTTTGGGTTGTTAACATACATTTTAGGTTTCATCAACTTCAGATGAAAATTGTGACTTTTAGAATGTCCACAAACTAAAAAGATATGTTGCCAGGCAACGAAACATACGCCCATAGCAGCTAAATTGTCCAGGCAGTCGCATATTTTTCCTTTTTTTTCAGTAATACAACATATATAATACAAAATCTGATTACGAGTAACAACTCATTAGGTAATTATCAGAATTTGTTTGCTTTTTATATAGTTCTGCCCCATGCTAACGTTTAGGATAATATAAGCCTCTAGAGTGTCAAAATGATCACGGGCCATAACTTTGGCAGCAATTATTGGAAATCGTTTAAAACCAATCGGCTTCTTCGTCTCATGAACTTAAATACTGTGTGTAAATCTAAAGTCAATCGGATATTAACTTTAGAATCTGCAGCTTAACAAGATTTTTCAAAGTGATCAAGAGTATATCGGAAATAATTAAAGTCAATCGGATATGGAAAATCAATAGGCTTTTTCGACAATTTTCACGAAATTCGAACTCAATCGTCCTTACTGTTGAACGGTTATATAATCAGACGTTTTTGTTTAATCGGATAAATTGTGACCTCCAGAGGGACCACAAGATAAAAAAAGGGCGATTTTTCGGACAATCAGGGGCCATAATTCAGGAAGTTACGTTCCCATAGGCGCAAATGTAGAAAGGAACCAAGAATAAAAGTTACTGTGTCCCAGGGTATATACCAATGAACTTGCTTAGCTCTGCTTAGTCTTAGCGTAAAACGTTAATCATTGAATTCAGTAAAGACATTTACCTAATGAATATCTACACAATTATCTAAAGGAACCAAGACTTTTGGGATAGATTCCTATTTTTCAATATTTGTCAGAATCCAATCATAATTGTGACCATCAACAAACAAAATTTTAAAGGACAGATAGTAGTAATGACAATATACGTCCACATGAAAATGTGGGTGTATAAAAATATATAACAAGTGGTTACATTATAGGATTTCAAGTCCCTGGCGTGGACGGAATAAGCCTGTAAACTTTTTCCTGCTGCCACCAGACATTGTCACTGTGTAAAATTTTCTTAAATGAAACAAATGTTGACACTTCACAGAGTCTAAAGTTAATATCCGATTGACTTTAAATTTATACGCATTGTTCAGAAAGAATCCTATTGATTTTTAAAGATTTCCAATAATTACTGCCAAAGCAATCCATAAAAGCCTGATGAAGACTGTCAGAAAATCGACAATGAATGAATGAAATGGGGTTTAACGTCCTACACTTCTACACCCAACCTGGGCTAATTGAAGATGGGCATATGCCATACAGAGGGAAATTTTGCCCGAGCAGCAACTGAATTCCAACTGCCATGGGATCTTTTACGTGCACGCAAATGTGTACATGGGACCTCGGTTTTTCATCCCATCCAAACGACTAGGCAGCTGTCCTTGTCAGGCCCTCCGTCTGCATGAAAATCAACAAAGCCACCAACCAAGGCTGATATCCTCCTTGCACAACAGCATAATTTTAGGGGCTCGAAAAAAATAAAGTTTCGCTGTTGGTCAATATTTCAGACTAAAAAGCAATTATAAAAGTAATCCAAAGCTAGAATTAAATTTGTGATGCAGTGATGACAAGTTTCACCTGTGCTACGTTTTCCTTGAAATGATGTCACTTTCGTTACCAATGGAGCTGTTAAACAGATTACCAAGCTCTACAGGGGGTACATGTCAGTTTCTAACACTTTCCCTTGCCAAGAAATAACCAAATTTGTAGATTGTCAAAAAACAAACTGTGGACAGACATGGGGCAACACCAATATACATGTACATGGGTGTATAAGAAAATTCACAGCTAAAAGAGCATAACATATAACATTAATAACATCAGAAAATACAGAGTGACAGTTGATGGGGTACATGTCAGTTTCTAACACTTTCCCTTGCCAAGAAATAACCAAATTTGTCAGCATCAGTTTTTATGATTTTTTCGTAATTTAACAAGCCAACAGTGAGGCTGATGTCCCCCGCCGAAATCCCAAAATAAATAGATCACACATATCAATTAATCGCACATTTATTTTTTTCAAACTATAGATTAAGTGTCATTCAAAATTGTTTTATAATGAAAAATACTAAAACCGAAGAGAAATGAAAATGTACCCTAGTTAGGGGGACCCTAAAGACAGACAAAAGGGCCCCCACGCTTGACAAAAGGGTCCCTCTGGCCAAGCGAAAGGGCCCTCGTGTCTGAGTCAATCATTTCTATACACTGTTACTGTCGATTCCATTACTGAATGGGAATGCAGTCATTGTGTTGGCATAAAAATCATCAATCAAGATGAACTCAAGTTATCGTGTCCCAAAGTATCAACCAACCAAATTGCTTATCTCTGTCTACCCTAAGCAGTAAATGCTCATCTTTGAACTCCATCAAGGCATTGACCTAATAAGCATACACACCAAATTTGAACATTTTAACTCAATTAGAAGGAGAGTTATTGTGTTCCAAAGTCTCGCCAAATCAAATTGCTTATCGCTCTGCTTACCCTGAGCAGAAAATGCATTATCGATCTTAGTCAAGGCATTACTGTAATGAAACTACACACCATGTTTCATCACTCTCACTTAATTAGAACTAAAGTTATCGTGTCCCAAAGCATCAACCAATCAAATTGCTTATCTCTGCTTACCCTAAGCGGAAATGCTCATCTTCGAACTCCATCAAGACATTGACCTAATAAACACATACACAAGTTTGAACATTCTAGCTCAATTAGGAAGAGAGTTATTGTGTCCCAAAAAGTGTGACGGACAGACAGACGAACCCATTTTAATAGTCCCAACTTTCTACGAAAGGCGGGGGACAATAATGCTTTGTAAATCTGTGTATAATTTAGTCATCCAGTTTCTCAGAAAGTATTCAACAGAATTTACTGACATGTTCCTTTTTGCAATAGGCAAGTTTCATTACCAAATAATAATTAGAAAGCAAGTTATACACATTTTAATGTTAACTTCAAAATTATTTTACATGTCACAATATATCAGGAACTATTTTGCACATAGACATTTTTACCAACTCTACATTTGGTCATCTAGTCACTGCTAGTTAACTGCTAAAATCACCCATCTCTACCTACAAAAACATAAATATAAAAGTCATGATATCCAGTAATATAATGTTGTAGGAGAAATTAAATGAACTTTTAATATCCCTTTTTATGCACTGCATCTACAGGGCATGGTCATGGTCTACTATTACATCTGATATTTAGCTGCCAATGTGTCTAAAATGCTCTGCCGAATGCATACAGGACTCAGTTTATCATCCATCCCAATGGACAAGAACTCTCTTCCATGCCAGGCCCACCTTACATGGGGGATCCCAGTCAGAAAAATAGGTTGCCAGGCAACGAAACATACGCCCACACAGCAGCTAAATCGTCCGGGCAGTCAACAAGAGTTGTCGCATATTAAGTAATTATCAGAAAATCATTAGAATTTGTTTGGTTTTTATAAAGTTCTGCTCCATGCTAATGTAAAGTATACGAATCATTATATATTATGGAATAAGCAGTCACCTCCACTGGATACGAAACATTTAATATTATGGCGACTTTTCGTACAATCAGGGGCCATAATTCAGGAAGTTACGATCAGATATGTCCAAATATCGACAGGAACCAAGATCTTTCGAATTAAAATTGTGACCTCTACAGGGTACACAACCTTGATATACCATATTTTTACACTATTCGTGTAAAAATGGCGGCCATTTTGTTCATCAATTTTGGTCCGATGGTCACAAAATTCAAACTGAAAATTCATTACAGTGTAACGGTGATATAATCAAATGTTTTTGAACTCCAGACCGATCACAAGATAATAAAGGCAATTTTCCGTATAATCAGAGGCCATAATTCAGGAAATTACAATCCGATATGCGCAAATATCACAAGGAGCCAAGATCTTTAGGTTATAAAAATGTATTTCAAGTTTCATCAAAAACGTATTAAAATTGTGACACCTATAGCCATAGGGTTCACAACCTTGATATACCATATTTTTACACCATTCGCGTACAAACGGCGGTCATTTTGTTTGTCAATTTTGGTCCGATTTTCATGAAATTCAAACTCAACCTAGATTACCCTGTAACGGTGATATAATGAAACGTTTTTTAAATCAGGTAATAATTGTTACTCCAGAGGGACCACAAGGTGATAAAGGCGATTTTTAGTACAATCAGGGGCCATAATTCAGGAAGTTACGTTCCAATATGCGCAAATATGGAAAGGAACCAAGATCTTTATCTTATAAACATGTATTTCAAGTTTCATCAAAATCGGTTCAAAATTGTGTCCTCTATAGGGTCCACAACCTTGATATAACATATTTTCACACTATTCGCGTACAAACAGCGGCCATTTTGTCTGTCAATTTTGGTCCAATTTTCACGAAATTCAATATCATCTTTTACAGCAATAACGGTGATATAATCAAACGTTTTTTTAAATCGGATAATAATTTTGACCTACAGAGGGGCCACAAGCTAAAAGATAGGCTGGCACTGCCACTGCCAGGCAGGATACGCCCACATTTTTGAGAGATGGATAGAGAACAGGCAATACCGAAAGTGATTTTCCCTACATCATTAAGTCCTGTATTTCATACTGTATTGGGAGCAGCCATTTTGTTGGTCAGTTCCAGTCTGATATTCATGAAATTCGAAGCCGACAATGATTATGGTGTAACGGTACACAACCTAGAAATGTTACTTTTCGTCAAAATCGGATAAGAATTGTGACCTGTAGAGAGTCCACAACCATGATATACCATATTTTTACACTATTCGCGTACAAACGGTGACCAGTTCGTCTGGCAATTTTGGTATGATTTTCACGAAATTCGAACTCAACCTTCCTTACGGTGCAACAGTAATATAATCCAAGTTTTTTTTAAAATCTGAAAATAATTGTTTGTGAGATAGACAGAGAACAAGCAATACCGAAAGTGATTTTTCCTACAATCAAAGGCCATAATTCATTCAGTTACAGTTTGATATGCGAAAATATCGAAAAGAATAAAGATCTTTTGGTTATAAACAAGCATTTCAGGTTTCATCAAAATCGAATTAAAATTGTGACCTCTACAGGGTTCACAACTTTGATATACCATATTTTTACACTGTTCGCGTACAAACGGCGGCCATTTTTTCTGGCAATTATGGTCCGATTTTCTAGAAATTCAAACACAACCTTCTGTAGGGTGTAACGGTGATAGAGTCAAACGTTTTTTTAAATCGGATAATAATTGTGACCTCCAGAGGGACCATAGGCGATTTTTCGGACAATCAAGGGCCATAATTCAGGAAGTTACGATCCGATATGCGCAAATAACGAAAGGAACCAATATCTTTGGGTTATAACCATGCATTTCAAGTTTCATCAAAATCGAATTAAAAATGTGACTTCTACAGGGTCCACAACCTTGATATACCATTTTTTAACAGTATTTGCGTACAAACGGCGGCCATTTTGTATGGCAATTTTCGTCCGATTTTCACAAAATTTGAACTCAACCTTCCTTAGGGTGTAACGGTGATATAATCAAACGTTTTTTTTAAATCGGATAATAATTGTGACCTCCAGAGGGACCACAAGCTAAAAAGGGGGATTTTTCGGACAATCAGGGGCCATAATTCAGGAAATTACATTCCGATAGGCGCAAATATTGAAAGGAACCAATATCATTGGGTTATAAACATGTATGTTAAGTTTCATCAAAATCGGTTAAAAATTGTGACCTCTATATCGAAAGCAGCCAAGATCTTTTGGGGATAAACCTATATTTCAAGTTTCGTCAAAATCGTATAAGCATTGTGACCTGTAGAGAGTCCACAAACAAATTGTGGACGGACAGGGGCGACGACAATATACGTCCACATAAAAATGTGGGCGTATAAAAAGGCAATTTTTCGGTCAATCACGGGACATAATTCATGAAGTTACGATCAGATGGGCGCAAATATAGAAAGGACCCAAGATCTTTGGGTTATAAACATACATGTCAAGTTTCATGAAAATCGGTTCAAAATTGTGACCTCTATAGGATCCACAACCTTGATATAACATATTTTCACACTATTCGCGTACAAACGGCGGCCATTTTGTCTATCAATTTTGGTCCGATTTTCACGAAATTCGAACTCAACCCCCATAACTATGTAACGGTGATATAATCAAACGTTTTTTTTGCATCGGATAACAACTTTGACCTCCACAGGGAACACAAGCTAAAAAGGGTGATTTTTCGGACAATCAGGGCCCATAATTCAGGAAGTTACGATCCGATATGCGCAATATCGAAAGGAACCAAGATCTGTGAGTTATAAACATACATGTCAAGTTTCATCAAAATCGGTCCAAAATTGTGACCTCTATAAGGTCCACAACCTTGATATAACATATTTTCATACTATTCGTGTACAAACGGCGGCCATTTTGTCCGTCAATTTTGGTCCGATTTTCACGAAATCCATACGCGACCTCTATAACCATAGAATGGTGATATAATCAAACTTTTTTTTTTTAAATCGGATAACAATTTTGACCTCCAAAGGGACCACAAGCTAAAAAGGGCAATTTTTCGGACAATCAGGGGCAATAATTCAGGAAGTTACAATCCGATTGGCGCAAATATCGAAAGGAACCAAGATCTTTGGGTTATAAACATGCATTTCAAGTTTCATCCAAATTGGTTCAAAATTGTGACCTCTACACTGTTCACAAGCTAAAAGATAGGCTGGCACTGCCAGGCAGGATACGCCCACATTTTCGAGAGATGGACAGAGAACAAGCAATACCGAAAATGATTTTTCCTACATCTTTAAGTCCTGTATTTCATACTGTATTGGGAGCAGCCATTTAGTTGGTCAGTTCCAGTCTGATATTAATGAAACTCGAAACCGACATTGATTATGGTGTGACGGTACACAACCTAGAAATGTGACTTTTCATCAAAATCGGATAAGAATTGTGACCTGTAGAGAGTCCACAACCATGATATACCATATTTTTACACTCATCGCGTACAAACGGCGACCATTTCGTCCGCCAATTTTGGTACGATTTTCACGAAATTAGAACTCAACCTTCCTCATCAAAATCGAATTAAAATTGTGACCTATACAGGGTCCACAACCATGATATATCATTTTTTTAACAGTATTCGCGTACAAACGGCGGCCATTTTGTCTGTCAATTTTGGCCCGATTTTCCTGAAATTCACACTCAACCTTCCTTACAGTGTAACGGTGATATAATCAAACGTTTTTTTAAATTGGATAATAATTGTGACCTCCAGAGGGACCACAAGCTAAGAAAGGGGGATTTTGCGTTTAACCAGGGGCCATAATTCAGGAAGTTACGATCCGATATGCGCAAATATCGAAAAGAACCAAGATCTTTGGGTTATAACCATGAATTTCAAGTTTCATCAAAATCGAATTAAAATTGTGACCTTTACAGGCTCCACAACCTTGATATACCATTTTTTAACAGTATTCGCGTACAAACGGCGGCCATTTTGTATGGCAATTTTGGTCCGATTTTCCCGAAATTCAAACTCAACCTTCCTTAGTAGGGTGTAACGGTGATATAAACAAACGTTTTTTTAAATCGAATAATAATTGTGACCTCCAAGCTAAAAAAAAAGGCGATTTTGCGTATAATCAGGGGCCATAATTCAGGAAGTTACGATCCGATATGCGCAAATATCGAAAGGAAGCAAGATCTTTGGGTTATAACCATGAATTTCAAGTTTCATCAAAATCGAATCAAAATTGTGACCTCCACAGGGTCCACAACCTTGATATACCATTTTTTAACAGTATTCGCGTACAAACGGCGGCCATTTTGTATGGCAATTTTCGTCCGATTTTCCCGAAATTCGAACTCAACCTTCCTTAGGGTGTAACGGTGATATAATCAAACGGTTTTTTAAATCGAATAATAATTGTGACCTCCAGAGGGACCACAAGCTGAAAAGGGTGATTTTTCAGACAATCAGGGGCCATAATTCAGGAAATTACATTCCGATAGCCGCAAATATCGAAAGGAACCAAGATCTTTGGGTTACAAACATGCATGTCAAGTTTCATCAAAATCGGTTCAAAATTGTGACCTCTATAGGGTCCACAAGCTAAAAACGTGATTTTTCGTACAATCAGGGGCCATAATCCATGAAGTTTTGATCCGATACATGCCAATATCGAAAGCAGCCGAGATCTTTTGGGGATAAACCTATATTTCAAGTTTCGTCAAAATCGGATAAGAATTGTGACCTGTAGAGAGTCCACAAACAAATTGTGGACGGACGGACGGACGGACGGACGTCCGGACGGACAGGGGCGACGACATAATACGTCCACATGAAAATGTGGGCGTATAAAAAAAGGCAATTTTGCGTATAATCAGGGGACATAATTCAGGAAGTTACGATCCGATATGCGCAAATATCGAAAGGAAGCAAGATCTTTGGGTTATAACCATGAATTTCAAGTTTCATCAAAATCGAATCAAAATTGTGACCTCCACAGGGTCCACAACCTTGATATACCATTTTTTAACAGTATTCGCGTACAAACGGCGGCCATTTTGTATGGCAATTTTCGTCCGATTTTCCCGAAATTCGAACTCAACCTTCCTTAGGGTGTAACGGTGATATAATCAAACGGTTTTTTAAATCGAATAATAATTGTGACCTCCAAGCTAAAAAAAAGGCGATTTTGCGTATAATCAGGGGCCATAATTCAGGAAGTTACGATCCGATATGCGCAAATATCGAAAGGAAGCAAGATCTTTGGGTTATAACCATGAATTTGAAGTTTCATCAAAATCGAATCAAAATTGTGACCTCCACAGGGTCCACAACCTTGATATACCATTTTTTAACAGTATTCGCGTACAAACGGCGGCCATTTTGTATGGCAATTTTCGTCCGATTTTCCCGAAATTCGAACTCAACCTTCCTTAGGGTGTAACGGTGATATAATCCAACGGTTTTTTAAATCGAATAATAATTGTGACATCCAGAGGGACCACAAGCTAAAAAGGGTGATTTTTCGGACAATCAGGGGCCATAATTCAGGAAATTACATTCCGATAGCCGCAAATATCGAAAGGAACCAAGATCTTTGGGTTACAAACATGCATGTCAAGTTTCATCAAAATCGGTTCAAAATTGTGACCTCTATAGGGTCCACAAGCTAAAAACGTGATTTTTCGTACAATCAGGGGCCATAATCCATGAAGTTTTGATCCGATACATGCCAATATCGAAAGGAACCGAGATCTTATGGGGATAAACCTATATTTCAAGTTTCGTCAAAATCGGATAAGAATTGTGACCTGTAGAGAGTCCACAAACAAATTGTGGACGGACGGACGTCCGGACGGACAGGGGCGACGACATAATACGTCCACATGAAAATGTGGGCGTATAAAAATAGGTTGCCAGGCAACGAAACATACGCCCATACAGCAGCTAAATCATCCTGGCAGTCAACAAGAGTTGTCGTATATTAAGGAATTATCAGAAAATCATTAGAATTTGTTTTGTTTTTATAATCAAACGTTTATTTAAAAATAGGTTGCCAGGCAACGAAACATACACCCACACAGCAGCCAAATCGTCCGGGCAGTCAACAAGAGTTGTTGCATATTAAGGAATTATCAGAAAATTATTAGAATTTGTTTGGTTTTTATAATCAAACATTTTTTTTTTAAATCAGATAATAATTGTGACCTCCAGAGGCACAACAAGCTAAAAAGGGTGATTTTTCGTACCGATGGGCGCAAATATCGAAAAGAACCAAGATCTTTGGGTTATAAACATACATGTCAAGTTTCATCAAAATCGATTAAAAATTGTGACCTCTATAGGGTCCACAAGCTTGATATAACATATTTTCACACTATTCGTGTACAAATGGCGGCCGTTTTGTCTGTCAATTCTAGTCCGATTTTCACGTAATTCACACTCTCTCTTCATTACCATGTAACGATGATATAGTTAAACGTTTTTTTAAATCGGATAATAATTTTGACCTCCAGAGGGACCAAAAGCGAACAAAAGCGATTTTTTGGACAATCCGGGGACATAATTCAGGAAGTTATGATCCAATGGGCGCAAATATCGAAAGGAACCAAGATCTTTCGGTTATAAACATACATGTCACGTTTCATCCAAATCGGTCCAAAATTGTGACCTCGTTAAGGTCCACAACCTTGATATAACATATTTTCACAATATTCGCGTACAAATGGCGGCCATTTTGTCCGTCAATTTTGGTCCAATTTTCACGAAATTCGAATTTAACCTTCATAACCATGGAACGGTGATATAATCAAACGTTTTTTTAAATCGGATAACAATTTTGACCTCCAGAGAGACCACAAGCTAAAAAGGGCGATTTTTCGGACAATCAGGGGCCATAATTCAGGAAGTTACGATCCGATTGGCGCAAATATCGAAAGGAACCAAGATCTTTGGGATATAAACATGCATTTCAAGTTTCATCCAAATCGGTTCAAAATTGTGACCTCTACACTGTTCACAACCTTGATAAAACATATTTTCACACTATTCGCGTACAAATGGCGGCCATTTTGTCCGTCAATTTTGGTCCGATTTTCACGACATTCGAACTCAACCTTCATAACCATAGCCATAGGGTTCACAACCTTGATATACCATATTTTTACACCATTCGCGTACAAACGGCGGTCATTTTGTTTGTCAATTTTGGTCCGATTTTCATGAAATTCAAACTCAACCTAGATTACCCTGTAACGGTGATATAATGAAACGTTTTTTTAAATCAGGTAATAATTGTTACTCCAGAGGGACCACAAGGTGATAAAGGCGATTTTTAGTACAATCAGGGGCCATAATTCAGGAAGTTACGTTCCAATATGCGCAAATATGGAAAGGAACCAAGATCTTTATCTTATAAACATGTATTTCAAGTTTCATCAAAATCGGTTCAAAATTGTGTCCTCTATAGGGTCCACAACCTTGATATAACATATTTTCACACTATTCGCGTACAAACAGCGGCCATTTTGTCTGTCAATTTTGGTCCAATTTTCACGAAATTCCACATCATCTTTTATAACAATGTAACGGTGATATAATCAAACGTTTTTTTAAATCGGATAATAATTTTGACCTAACCACAAGCTAAAAGATAGGCTGGCACTGCCAGGCAGGATACGCCCACATTGTTGAGAGATGGATAGAGAACAAGCAATACCGAAAGTGATTTTTCCTACATCATTAAGTCCTGTATTTCATACTGTATTGGGAGCAGCCATTTTGTTGGTCGGTTCCAGTCTGATATTCATGAAATTCGAAGCCGACAATGATTATGGTGTGACGGTACACAACCTAGAAATGTGACTTTTCATCAAAATCGGACAAGAATTATGACCTGTAAAGAGTCCACAACCATGATATACCATATTTTTACACTATTCGCGTACAAACGGCGACCATTTCGTCCAGCAATTTTGGTACGATTTTCACGAAATTCGAACTCAATATTCCTTACGGTGCAACAGTAATATAATCAGAGTTTTTTTTTAAATCAGATAATAATTGTTCGAGAGATAGACAGAGAACAAGCAATACCGAAAGTGATTTTTCCTACAATCAAAGGCCATAATTCATTAAGTTACAATTTGATATGCGCAAATATCGAAAAGAATAAAGATCTTTAGGTTATAAACAAGCATTTCAGGTTTCATCAAAATCGAATTAAAATTGTCACCTCTACAGGGTCCACAACTTTGACATACAATATTTTTACACTGCTTGCGTACAAACGGCGGCCATTTTTCTGGCAATTATGGTCCAATTTTCTCGAAATTCAAACACAACCTTCTGTAGGGTGTAACGGTGATAGAGTCAAACGTTTTTTCAAATCAGATAATAATTGTGACCTCCAGAGGGACCATAGGCAATTTTTCAGACATCAGGGGCCACAATTCAGGAAGTTACGATCCGATATGCGCAAATAACGAAAGGAACCAAGATCTTTGGGTTATAACCATGCATTTCAAGTTTCATCAAAATTGAATTAAAATTGTGACCTCTACAGGGTCCACAACCATGATATACAATTTTTTAACAATATTCGCGTACAAACGGCGGCCATTTTGTATGGCAATTTTGGTCCGATTTTCCCGAATTTCGAACTCAACCTTCCTTACGGTGTAACGGTAATATAATCAACCGTTTTATTAAATCGGATAATAATTGTGATCAGCAGCGGGACCACAAGCTAAAATAAGGCGATTTTGCGTATAATCAGGGGCCATAACGGTTTTTTAAATCGGATAATAATTGTGACCTACGGAGGGACCACAAGCTAAAAAGGGTGATTTTTCGGACAATCAGGGGCCATAATTCAGGAAATTACATTCCAATAGGCGCAAATATCGAAAGGAACCAAGATCTTTGGGTTATAAACATGCATGTCAAGTTTCATCAAAATCGGTTCAAAATTGTGACCTCTATAGGGTCCACAAGCTAAACACTGATTTTTCGTACAATCAGGGGCCATAATCCATGAAGTTTTCATCCGATACATGCCAATATCGAAAGCAGCCGAGATCTTTTGGGGATAAACCTATATTTCAAGTTTCGTCAAAATCGGATAAGAATTGTGACCTGTAGAGAGTCCACAAACAAATTGTGGACGGACGGACGTCCGGACGGACAGGGGCGACGACAATATACGTCCACATAAAAATGTGGGCGTATAAAAAGGCAATTTTTCGGTCAATCACGGGACATAATTCAGGAAGTTACGATCAGATGGGCGCAAATATAGAAAGGACCCAAGATCTTTGGGTTATAAACATACATGTCAAGTTTCATCAAAATCATTTCAAAATTGTGACCTCTATAGCTTGATATAACATTTTTTCACACTATTCGCGTACAAACGGACGGACAGGGGCGACGACAATATACGTCCACATAAAAATGTGGGCGTATAAAAACATATTAAAATTGTGACCTCAACCTTGGGTCCACATTGATATAACATTTTCACACTATTCGGGTACAAACGGCGGCCATTTTGTCCGTCAGTTTTGGTCCGATTTTCATGAAATTCGAACTTAACATCCAGTGCAGTGTAACGGTGATATAATCAAACGTTTTTTTTTCAAATCAGGTAATAATTTTGACATCCAGAGGGACCCACAAGCTAATAAAGGCAATTTTTCGTACAATCAGGGGCCACAATTTAGGAAGTTACGATCTGATATGAGCAAATATCGAAAGGAACCAAGATCTTTGGGTTATAAACAAACATGTCAAGTTTCATCAAAATCGAATTAAAATTGTGACCTCTACTGGGTCCACAATCTTGATAAAACATAATTTCACACTATTCGCCTACCATTTTTTAACAGTATTCGCGTACAAACGGCGGCCATTTTGTATGGAAATTCTTGTCCGATTTTCCCGAAATTCAAACTCAACCTTCCTTAGGGTGTAACGGTGATATAATCAAACGGTTTTTTAAATCAGATAATAATTTACGATCCGATGGGAGCAAATATCGAAAGGAACCAAGATTTGGGGGTTATAAACATGCATGTCACAATCGGTTCAAAATTGTGACCTTTATAGGCTCCGCAAGCTAAAAACGTGATTTTTCGTACAATCAGGGGCCATAATCCATGAAGTTCCGATCCGATACATGCCAATATCGAAAGGAACCGAGATCTTATGGGGATAAGTTTCGTCAAAATCGAATAAGAATTGTGACCTGAAGAGAGTCCACAAACAAATTGTGGACGGACGGATGTCCTGACGGAAAGGGGCGACGACATAATACGTCCACATGAAAATGTGGGCGTATAAAAAGGTGATTTTTCGGACAATCAGGGGCCATAATTTAGGAAATTACGTTCCAATAGGCACAAATAATAGCATTACAACATTCGTCTTCTTCGCAGTGTGACACTTTGTCAGCGTATTGACTGTGCCCTTCACTCTTCGCGGACAGAGTGCCAAGAAAAAATAACCGATATAAAACTCAAATTTTGTGTCAACATATTTTAAACTATATGGATAAAAAGCCAATTAAATTACCTTTCTAGTCATACAACTTTCGTTTTTGTTTTTTATTGATAAGGCACTCAAAACACAAGTTATAAAGTACCCACGCTAATATTAGGTCACTCACAGTTAACCATTGTTTTTCCATTAGCGAATTAATTATTGTTCACGGCACGCCCGGGTTTTGGAGCGGTATCTCGCTGGGGATTCTCCTAGCTCGGTAAGTTCTGCCCGTACGTCATTGAAACTTTCCACGAATCACCAGGAGACCCCCCGCAAGGTTCTGCGACTTCCCCGATGAAAATGGCGGGTATAGTTTTTGAGATACAACTGTTTTAAAAGTTTGAAGCGAAAATTCTCTAAAATCCACTTTTGCATTGAATTTTAAAATGCTGAGTACCTTTATGAAATATCGTAGATTATAGTGATATATGTGTCGTTGGTAAAAAAAAGCTATTTTCATCGAAGAATAAGCTGCAGAAGTTTGGTTGCCAAGATGAATTCTTAAGGCGAAAAATTCACGGGAGATTCCATTCATAGCAAAATGACGATCCCCTATGACGAGCATGGTTGAAGTCACGTGATTGACTTTGTCGAGTCTGATTGGACAAGCTCGCGTGCCATTTCAGCAATAGGGGATGGAAGGTGGGTAAATCCTTAAACGGAAGCTATTTCATGCAGGATGCCAGGATATGAACAAAAAACTTATTATTTCGACATTAGTGGATTTGACTTGATAGTTGTCTTGAAACCGAAAGACAAACATATATGTCTAACAAATTAGCTAATTTTATTTTTGATATTAATTGAATTAGTAAAATTATAATTTTTTACCAAACATTTCATCAATAATTAGATAGGCCTATCTATTAATATTATCATTTTGATTATGAAACTCAATAAAGATAGGCTGGCACTGCCAGGCAGGATACGCCCACATTTTCGAGAGATGGACAGAACAAGCAATACCGAAAGTGATTTTTCCTACATCTTTAAGTCCTGTATTTCATACTGTATTGGGAGCAGCCATTTAGTTGGTCAGTTCCAGTCTGATATTAATGAAATTCGAAACCGACAATGATTATGGTGTGACGGTACACAACCTAGAAATGTGACCATTTCGTCCTGCAATTTTGGTACGATTTTCACGAAATTAGAACTCAACCTTCCTCATCAAAATCGAATTAAAATTGTGACCTACACAGGGTCCACAACCATGATATATCATTTTTTTAACAGTATTCGCGTACAAACGGCGGCCATTTTGGCTGTCAATTTTGGTCCGATTTTCCCGAAATTCAAACTCAACCTTCCTTACAGTGTAACGGTAATAAAAAAAAATAAAATAAAACCAAGTACGAACAATCCAAACCATTAGACAGAATTCGAAGTCCTAAAAACGTTATTAGGCAAAATAGTGTAATCAGCAAATGGACTGCTCTCCGTGTAGAAAATACACGACAAACAGTGGTAACAGGTGTCCGGAAGAGTAAGCTTACCCTGCCTGGCGCCACACCCGCCATAGCTGCATCCAAACTATTGGACGAAATCTCAATATAATAGCATGTTTGGCCAATGAACTATCGGTATGCAAAATGCACGTGATGAACTGTCTTAACGATGTAGTAACATAATTAGGGAGATAGTAATAGTAAACGTGTCAATTAATCAAACGTTTTTTTAAATTGGATAATAATTGTGACCTTCAGAGGGACCACAAGCTAAAGAAAGGGGGATTTTGCGTATAACCAGGGGCCATAATTCAGGAAGTTACGATCCGATATGCGCAAATATCGAAAAGAACCAAGATCTTTGGGTTATAACCATGAATTTCAAGTTATCAAAATCGAATTAAAATTGTGACCTTTACAGGGTCCACAACCTTGCTATACCATTTTTTAACAGTATTCGCGTACAAACGGTGGCCATTTTGTATGGCAATTTTGGTCTGATTTTCCCGAAATTCGAACTCAACCTTCCTTACGGTAATATAATCAAACGTTTTTTTAAATCGGATAATAATTGTGACCTTCAAGCTAAAAAAAAAGGGGATTTTGCGTATAATCAGGGGCCATAATTCAGGAAGTTACGATCCGATATGCGCAAATATCGAAAGGAAGCATGATCTTTGGGTTATAACCATGAATTTCAAGTTTCATCAAAATCGAATCAAAATTGTGACCTCCACAGGGTCCACAACCTTGATATACCATTTTTTAACAGTATTCGCGTACAAACGGCGGCCATTTTGTATGGCAATTTTCGTCCTATTTTCCCGAAATTCAAACTCAACCTTCCTTAGGGTATAACTGTGATATAATCAAACATTTTTTTAAAACGAATAATAATTGTGACCTCCAAGCTAAAAAGATAGGTTGCCAGGCAACGAAACATACGCCCACAGCAGCTAAATCGTCCGGGCAGTCAACAAGGCTTGTTGCATATTTTTACTTTTTTCGGTAATGAAACATTTGTAATACACTAAAAACTGATTAAGAGTAACAACTCATTATGTAATTATTAGAAAATCATTAGAATTTGATTGCTTTTTATAAAGTTTTACCCCACGCTAACAATTAGTATATAAATGAAACATTTAATATCATGGATTTAGCTGTTCAGTTATCTAAATTCATTGAAAATCAAAATACTTGTTCGTTTCAACACCTTAAACTCTATGTATCAATCTGAAGTCAATCGGATGGTAACTTTGGCCTCTATAGCGTCACAAGAATTTTTGAAGTTATCAAAGGGAGATAACTCTGGCAGTAATTATTTGAAATCGCAGAAAATCAATAGGATTCTTCGTCTCATGAACTTAAACACTGTGTGTAAATCTAAAGTCAATCGGATATTAACTTTGGCCTCCAGAGCGTCCACAAGATTTTTTGAGGTGATCAAGGGCCATAACTCTGGCACTAATTAATGGAAATCGCTGAAAATCAATAGGCGTCTTTGTTTTATTACCTTAAACACTGTGTATAAATTTGAAGTCAATCGGATATTAACTTTGGCCTCTAGAGCGTCCACAAGATTTTTTGAAGTGATCAAGGGCCATAACTCTGGCACTAATTATCGGACATCGCTGAAAATCAATAGGCTTCTTCGTCTTATGACCTTAAACACTGTGTATAAATTTAAAGTCAATCGGATATTAACTTTGGCCTCTAGAGCGTCCACAAGATTTTTTGAAGTGATCAAGGGCCATAACTCTGGCAGTAATTATCGGAAATCGCTGAAAATCAATAGGCTTCTTCGTCTTATGACCTTAAACACTGTGTATAAATTTAAAGTCAATCGGATATTAACTTTGACCTTTAGAGCGTCCACAAGATTTTTTAAAGAGATCAAGGGTCATAACTCTGGCACTAATTATCGGAAATCGCCGAAAATCAATAGGCGTCATTGTCTTATGACCTTAAACGCTGTGTATAAATTTAAAGTCAATCGGATATTAACTTTGGCCTCTAGAGCGTCCACAAGATTTTTTGAAGTGATCAAGGGCCATAACTCTGGTAGTTATTATCGGAAATCGCTGAAAAACAATAGGCTTCTTCGTCTCATGACCTTAAACACTGTGTATAAATTTAAAGTCAATCGAATATTAACTTTAGCCTGTAGAGCGTCCACAAGCAATTGTGGACGCTGGACCGACGGACGGACCGACGGACGAACCGACGGACGGACGAACGGACGGGGGCGACGACAATATACGACCACATTTCAATGTGGGCGTATAAAAAAGGCGATTTTGTGTATAATCAGGGGCCATAATTCAGGAAGTTACAATCCGATATGCGCAAATATCGAAAGGAAGCAAGATCTTTGGGTTATAACCATGAATTTCAAGATTCATCAAAATCAAATCAAAATTGTGACCTCCACAGGGTCCACAACCTTGATATACCATTTTTTAACAGTATTCGCCTACAAACGGCGGCCATTTTGTATGGCAATTTTCGTCCTATTTTCCCGAAATTCGAATTCAACCTTCCTTAGGGTGTAACGGTGATATAATCAAACGTTTTTTTAAATCGAATAATAATTGTGACCTCCAGAGGGACCACAAGCTAAAAAGGGTGATTTTTCAGACAATCAGGGGCCATAATTCAGGAAATTACATTCCGATAGGCGCAAATATCGAAAGGAACCAAGATCTTTGGGTTACAAAAATGCATGTCAAGTTTCATCAAAATCGGTTCAAAATTGTGACCTCTATAGGGTCCACAAGCTAAAAACGTGATTTTTCATACAATCAGGGGCCATAATCCATGAAGTTTTGATCCGATACATGCCAATATCGAAAGCAGCCGAGATCTTTTGGGGATAAACCTATATTTCAAGTTTCGTCAAAATCGGATAAGAATTGTGACCTGTAGAGAGTCCACAAACAAATTGTGGACGGACGGACGTCCGGACGGACGGACGGACGGACGGACGTCCGGACGGACAGGGGCGACGACATAATACGTCCACATGAAAATGTGGGCGTATAAAAATGGTTTAATTTTTAAATATTGATATAATTAATAAAATTATGTAAAACTTTAATTAATTACCTATAATTTTACCAGTAATCAAGAAGGCTTGTTAATATTATTATTTTGATTAAAGTGTAACTCAATTAAAATTGTTTTATTTTAGATATTAATATAATTAGTAAATATGGAAAACTGTAATTATTTATCACATTATTAATAATCTAGGCCTATTAATATTATTTTCATTAAAATGTAACTCAATAAAAATTAGTTAATTTAAGATTTAGGTTGTTAGTAAAACTTCGGTTTTAGTTTTGTCACAAGTCTGTTGTACTCTTAGCCTTCCGATTCAACTTTTTAATATTGAACAACAATATGTCTAAAAACAACTTCTTATTGGACATTCGGAAATTGTAATCCCCTCTTCAATACCTTCCAGATGATATATTACAACCCATATTTAGAGCCCCGAATAAATTACGTCCGACTGTAACGGAATCTGGCATGTCGGCCATCTTGGATTCCAAAATGGCTGCCATTTTCCGTTGAGGTCAATAAGCAGATCAAACTTACTTTATGGAGTGCAGAATTAAGTACTTTTGACAGCCGTGTAGTGTCATTTGATGCTAACCTCAAAGTTGTAGTACATTTTAATGACAGTTTTAACAACAATCCAAGATGGCCGCCATTTCTCGGAACATGCGTGTTACAGAGCCAATTTGACGACAGAATTGAACTCGTCATCCATTTTTCATCTGGGTTTCAAAATTTCAACTAATTGCTTTCATTATTACCAGAGTTATTGTAGGATCTTTGAAATACTAATTTGGCCACAAAATGCCATAATTCAAGGGCGTGTTTTGCCTATAGAGAAGTCCATTACTTTTTGTCACAAAAATACTGCCAATTTTGATGAGAAAAATGTTCATAGAACACTTATTTATTAACCGATTTTGAAAATTTAAAAAGTTTCTTCATGTTTAAAGCAGCCTGCATACAGTAAAACAGAGAAAAACACATTATCTGTTACTTGAAATTTTGATGTGGTAATGCTACAAATAACGAATGAAACCAAGATCTTTGGGTTATAAACATTCATGTCAAGTTTCATCAAAATCTGTTCAAAATTGTGACCTCTATAGGGTCCACAAGCTAAAAACGTGATTTTTCGTACAATCAGGGGCCATAATCCATGATGTTTTGATCCGATACATGCCAATATCGAAAGCAGCCAAGATCTTTTGGGGATAAACCTATTATTTCAAGTTTCGTCAAAATCAGATAAGAATTGTCACCTGTAGAGAGTCCACAAACAAATTGTGGATGGACGCACTGGGGCGATGACAATATATGTCCAGATGAAAATGTGGGCGTATAAAAACGTGATTTTTCGGAGAATCAGGGGCCATAATTCAGGAAGTTACGTTTTGATGGGCGCAATTATCGAAAGGAACCAAGATCTTTGGATTATAAACATCAATGTTAAGTTTCATCAAAATTGTGTCCTCTATAGGGTCCACAAGCTAAAAACGTGACTTTTCCTACAATCAGGAGCCATAATGCATGAAGTTTCGATCCGATACATGCCAATATCGAAAGCAGCCGAGATCTTTTAGGGATAAACCTATATTTCAAAATCGGATAAGAATATTGTGACCTGTAGAGAGTCCACAAACGTTGACATCTTGACAGTGGCGATGGTATAATGGTATAAAAATATGTTAGTCCCAAAATCGAATAAGAAAATTGTGACCTCCATAGGGGCCACAACATTGATATATCACATTTTTACTCCACAAGGTCAAAACTCTTATTCAGGAAGTTACGATCCGATATGCGCAAATATCGGAAGGAACCAAGATCTTTAGGTTATAGACTTAAATTTCATGTTTCATCAAAATCAGAAACCAGTGGCTGCCAGGCAGGATACGCCCACATACAAGCTAAAAAGAATGTGATTTTTCCTTCAATCATGGGCCATAAATCATGAAGTTAAAAATCGATATGCGCAAATATCGAAAGGAACCAAGATCTTTATGTTATAAACATGCATTTAAACTTTCATCAAAATCATCAGATTAAAATTGTGACCTCTACAGGGTCCACAACCTTGATATACCATACACTACTGAGCTGTCGGACCAGAATCGTCGACCCTCGCTGAAAAACACTGTATTTCACGGTGGAATCTTGGAGAATCGCTAGCGAAACGGCACCTCGCCAAATCATTGCGAAATATGGTGTTTCAAAGTGTAATCTGGTGTTTCACGGTGGAACACGGTAAATCGCTTGAGTGCCGATTCTTACCGATGTTAGCATGTTGACGAAAGATAGGCTGGCATTGCCAGGCAGGATACGCCCACATTTTCGAGAGATGGATAGAGAACAAGCAATACCGAAAGTGATTTTTCCTACATCATTAAGTCCTGTATGTCATACTGTATTGGGAGCAGCCATTTTGTCGGTCAGTTCCAGTCTGATTTTCATGAAATTCGAAGCCGACAATGATTATGGTGTGACGGTACACAACCTAGAAATGTGACTTTTCGGCAAAATCGGATAAGAATTGTGACCTGTAGAGAGTCCACAACCATGATATACCATATTTTTACACTATTCGCGTACAAACGGCGACCATTTCGTCCGGCAATTTTGGTACGATTTTCACGAAATTCGAACTCAATATTCCTTACGGTGCAACAGTAATATTATCAGAGTTTTTTTTTAAATAGGATAATAATTGTTTGAGAGATAGAGAACAAGCAATACCGAAAGTGATTTTTCCTACAATCAAAGGCCATAATTCATTATAACCCCGGAGCCCAGTGAGATTTAATCAAAATATTGAGTCCAAAAGGTTTGAGGTTTGCAACACATATTTTACCCCTAGATCATTATGGAAAGGCAAGTCTTAAGTTTTGTAACCTGTGCGTTTACCTGGGAGCGCTCCCCCTAACCCACTTAAATTTAATGGGGGTTAAAATTCAATGTCCATCCACAATTTTCTTGCAAGGATTTCATACTTAGCACTTTGAAACAGAGTGCATGACTTAAGATCATAAAATGTTGTGCTAATGCTACTTAAGAGCTTAATTAATTAGCATTAATTAGTGGCCGTAATCAAAATTTAGAGTCCATGACTGAAACAAAGCCTAAAAGCTAGCTAACCAAGTCATGAAACCAAAAATATCACTTAAGAGCGACAAAAGTTGAACAAACCTTGCTTAAGACTGGTTCAAAGGTGACAAAGGCCACTAATTAGTGACTGTAATTAAAATTTAGAGTTCATAACTGAAACAAAGCCTAAAATCTGGCTTACCAAGCCAGTAAACCAAAATTATAACTTAAGAGCGACAAAAGTTGAACAAACCTTGCTTAACAATGCTACAAAGGTGATAAAGGTTTTGTAAATTGGATAATAATTCGAACTGACCTTCATTCCGGTGTATCGTTGATATAATCAAACGTTTTTTTAAATTGGATAATAATTTTGACCACCAGAGGGACCACGAGCTAAAAAGGGCAATTTTTCGGACAATCTGAGGCCATAATTCAGGAAGTTACGATCCAATGGGCGCAAAGATCTAAAGGAACCAAGATCTTTGGGTTATAAACATGCATTTCAAGTTTCATTCAAATCGGTTCAAAACTGTGACCTCCACCCTGTTCACAAGCTTAAAACGTGATATTTCGTACAATCAGGGGCCATAATCCATGAAGTAACGGTCCGATGTATGCCAATATCGAAAGGAACCTAGATCTTATGGTGATGAACCTATATTTCAAGTTTCATTGAAATCGGATAAAAATTGTGACCTGTCGTGTATTCACAAACAATTGTGTTCGGACAGAGGCGACGACAATATACGTCCACATGAAAATGTGGGCGTATAAAAATGCGATTTTTTGGACAATCAGGGGCCATAATTCAGGAAGTTACGTTCCGATGGGCGCAATTATTGAAAGGATCCAAGATCTTCGAGTTATAAACATGCATGCTAAATTTCATCAAAATCGTTTCAAAATTGTGACCCCACATTTTTGAGAGATGGATAGAGAACAAGCAATACCGAAAGTGATTTTTCCTACATCATTAAGTCCTGTATTTCATACTGTATTGGGAGCAGCCATTTTGTTGGTCAGTTCCAGTCTGATATAAATGAAATTTGAAGCTGACAATGATTATGGTATGACGGTACACAACCTAGAAATGTTACTTTTCGTCAAAATCGGATAAGAATTGTGACCTGTAGAGAGTCCACAACCATGATATACCATATTTTTACACTATTCGCGTACAAACGGCGACCATTTCGTCCGGCAATTTTGGTACGATTTTCACGAAATTCGAACTCAACCTTCCTTATGGTGCAACAGTAATATAATCAGAGTTTTTTTTTAAATCAGATAATTGTTCGAGAGATAGACAGAGAACAAGCAATACCGAAAGTGATTTTTCCTACAATCAAAGGCCATAATTCATTAAGTTACAATTGAATATGCGCAAATATCGAAAAGAATAAAGATCTTTAGGTTATAAACAAGCATTTCAGGTTTCATCAAAATCGAATTAAAATTGTGACCTCTACATGGTCCACAACTTTGATATACCACACTTTTACACTGTTCGCGTACAAACGCCGGCCTTTTTTTCTGGCAATTATGGTCCGGTTTTCTCGAAATTCGAACTCAACCTTCCGTAGGGTGTAACGGTGATAGAGTCAAACGTTTTTTTAAATCGGATAATAATTGTGACCTCCAGAGGGACCATAGGCGATTTTTCGGACAATCAGTGGCCATAATTCAGGAAGTTACGATCGGATATGTGCAAATAACAAAAGGAACCAAGATCTTTGGGTTATAACCATGCATTTCAAGTTTCATCAAAATCAAATTAAAATTGTAACCTCTACAGGATCACAACCATGATATACAAGTATTCGCGTACAAACGGCGGCCATTTTGTCTGTCAATTTTGGTCCGATTTTCCCAAAATTCGAACTAAACCTTTCTTACGGTGTAACGGTAATACTATCAACCGCTTTTTTAAATCCGATAATAATTGTGACCACCAGAGGGACCACAAGCTAAAATATGGCGATTTTGCGTATAATCAGGGGACATAATTCAGGTAATTACGTTCTGATATGAGCAAATATCGAAAGGAACTAAGATCTTTGGGTTATTACCATGCATTTCAAGTTTCATCAAAATCAAATTAAAATTGTAACCTCTACAGGGTCCACAACCATGATATACAATTTTTTAACAGTATTCGCGTACAAACGGTGGCCATTTTGTCTGTCAATTTTGGTCCGATTTTCCCGAAATTCGAACACAACCTTCCTTACGGTGTAGCGGTAATACTATCAACTGTTTTATTAAATCAAATAATAATTGTGACCACCAGAGGGACCACAAGCTAAAATATGGCGATTTTGCATATAATCAGGGGACATAATTCAGGTAATTACGTTCCGATATGAGCAAATATCGAAAGGAACTAAGATCTTTGGGTTATTACCATGAATTTCAAGTTTCATCAAAATCGAATTAAAAATGTGACTTCTACAGGGTCCACAACCTTGATATACCATTTTTTAACATTATTCGCGTACAAACGGTGGCCATTTTGTATGGCAATTTTCATCCGATTTTCCCGAAATTCGAACTCAACCTTTTTTAGGGTGTAACGGTGATATAATCAAACGTTTTTTTAAATCGGATAATAATTGTGACCTCCAGAGGGACCACAAGCTAAAAAGGGTGATTTTTCGGACAATCAGGGGCCATAATTCAGGAAATTACATTCCGATAGGCGTAAATATCGAAAGGAACCAAGATCTTTGGGTTATAAACATGTATGTGAAGTTTCATCAAAATCGGTTCAAAATTGTAACCTCTATAGGGTCCACAAGCTAAAAACGTGATTTTTCGTACAATCAGGGGCCATAATCCATGAAGTTTTCATCCGATACATGCCAATATCGAAATCAGCCAAGATCTTTTGGGGATAAACCTATATTTCAAGTTTCGTCAAAATCGGATAACAATATTGTGACCTGTAGAGAGTCCACAAACAATGGTGGACATCTTGACAGTGGCGACGGCATAATACGTCCACATGACAATGTGGGCATATAATAATTGTGACCTGTAGAGTGTCCCCAAACAAATTGTGGATGGACGGACAAACAGGGGCGATGACAACATACGTTCACATGAAAATGTGGGCGTATAAAAAGGGTTTACAATAATTTATCATACCTTCATGACAACAAAATATCTTTTCATCAATAATAGCAGCAATAGGTAAACAATTAAAACAATCTGTGAAAGTTTGAAAGTTTTCCATAATTCTACATTAAATCTTCTTTTACCTGAATTTAAAAATTCAAGAGTCATTAAATTTAATTGTCAATTTAAATCAATTACAAACTTATAGTTTGCTTAAATTTTAATTGTTAATCAATGAAATTTGGATTTCTTACAAAATACTTACATACAGTAACTAATGTTTTATTTCGTTTTTGAGCATGCTTAGGCCTATTGTTATAATTCATACACAGATTTCTGTACCTTGACTGTTCCAAGGCTATCATAGCAAATGCCATTGTGATCGTTTCAATGCTACTATATAAAAGTGCATTAATATTGTATAGAAATGTTATTGACAAATTAGATAGTGTACAATGTTTATCTAAATTACTTACATTCATCATAAAATCCATAAATACGGTTAATACTAGCACACTCATTATTTCCTTGTAATAAAAACAAATTTCTGGATATTTGATTTTATAGGCTAAGAGAAGACATATTGTTTCTAATGACTGCTTTCCTCTATCCACGTAATCTCCTAAAAACAAATAGTTGGATTCACAATATTATATATATATATATATATCACGTGATAGAACTTACGAAGCGAAGCCGCTGTTGAGCGAGACTTGATCACCCAGTTCCTATGTACATATCGAGTAATGATAGGTTTATAAAGGGACTGGGTGATACAGACTTCTTTTGACCTTATTTCGGGCTACATGTACTTCAAGTTGGCAAAGTTGAATATCGATAAGTGATAGCTTTTTAAGTTTGATTTGTTATTAATAACGCTGTAAAAGGACCAATTTAATTACATGTACATCGGAAGGTGAGTAATGATCAAATAAAGTCTCATTGGCAATAAAAATGACATAAAGTGTTAGAACTAGTGAGTATTGCGAGATGACAGCAGACAATATATCATAAACAAGTCATAACAAAGATGTCGTCTTCAGTACCTTGCAGGACTCGAAATTCGTTTTTTTGATCAAAGGCCAACGATAGGCCAAAGTGCAACCTTGATCGTAGGCCAAAAATTGAAAATCCTAGGCCAAGTCATAATTATTATATTATCAGCTTAATGTGTAATATTATGTTACAAATCTGTTTATTGTAGATATTTTTTCTCATTCAAACGGTTATTACAGACAAGACTATCATATCACGTTCAATATATTTATTATTTTTACAAAAATGATGCATCCTTACAGTTTTGGGGGAGGGGGATAAAACTCTTATCGTACCGTTTTTAGTACGATTTTTTTTTTAAAAAAATAGGTTGCCAGGCAACGAAACATACGCCCACACAGCAGCCAAATCGTCCGGGCAGTCAACAAGAGTTGTCGCATATTAAGGAATTATCAGAAAATCATTAGAATTTGTTTGTTTTTTTATAATCAAACGTTTTTTTTTAAATCATATAATAATTGTGACCGCCAGAGGGACCACAAGCTAAAAAGGGTGATTTTTCGTACAATCAGGGGAGATAATTCAGGAAGTAATGACCCGATGGGCGCAAATATCGAAAGTAACCAAGATCTTTGGGATATAAACATACATGTCAAGTTTCATCAAAATCGATTCCAAATTGTGACCTCTATTAGTCTATATGGGCCACAACCTTAATATAACATATTTTCACACTATTCGTATACAAACGACGGCCATTTTGTCCGTCAATTCTAGTCCCATTTTCACGTAATTAAAACTCTCTCTTCATTACCATGTAACAATGATATAATCAAACGTTTTTTTAAATCAGATAATAATTTTGACCTCCAGAGGAAACAAAAGCTAACAAAAGAGATTTTTCGGACAATCCGGAGACATAATTCAGGAAGTTATGATCAATGGGCGCAAATATCAAAAGGAACCAAGACCTTTGGGTTATAAACATACATGTCATGAAGTTCCGATCCGATACATGCCAATATCGAAAGGAACTGAGATCTTATGGGGATAAACCTATATTTATTTCAAGTTTCGTCAAAATCGAATAAGAATTGTGACCTGTTGTAGAGAGACCACAAACAAATTGTGGACGGACGGATGTCCGGACGGACAGGGGCGACGACATAATACGTCCACATGAAAATGTGGGCGTATAAAAAGGTGATTTTTCGGACAATCAGGGGCCATAATTTAGGAAATTACGTTCCAATAGGCACAAATAACGAATGAAACCAAGATCTTTGGGTTATAAACATTCATGTCAAGTTTCATCAAAATCGGTTCAAAATTGTGACCTCTATAAGGTCCACAACCTTGATATAACATAATTCGTGTTTTTGACGTCGAAGATCTTTTAGGCTTTTGAGTTATGGACTTAGGTCCTTTAAGGAAAGAAAATAGATTTTTTAAAAAAATTAATAAAAAATCTACTTCTATCATTTACCACAAAAGATTTGATGGGAAAGATTTAAAAAAAAAAAATATAAACAGGGCTAACAGTAGCAAGGCCTTGGCACAGAGTAAAAATAACCAGAGTGGAGACTTCTTCATTTGCATACGGAGGAGGTCGCGCATTGCATCTTGGGTTTCGTCTGTAATGTCACTAAACAAGGCGGCTAAAGAAGACGTTTCGCAGTAGAACAAAAGAAAATGTAAACATCCGAGTGGTGGATATGGTACCCAGAGTAGGTCCTACGCAGGGTGTTTTAATTTTAGGTACTATTAAGGGATTAATACTGCCCGAGAAGTAGATCTATGCTCATATAGTCTCATGATAAACTAGGAAATATCGGGATTAACATGGTTAATTTTTATTTCAATAATTCACTTACAGTAATACAGGTATGTATGGGTCTTTTTTAGCAGTGAGGGGAAACTAGAGGACCCGGAGAAAACCCACGATGTTCGACAGACGACACTACTCCTTGTCACGTACAAGTGGGGAATCGAAACCGCGCCACCTGACTCAATGACATGTCATAGGTCTAATAAAAGTATTAATAATATCAATATTCTGTTATTTTAATTATAGGCCTTTTTTAATACTTTCACGTACGCAGGACAAGAAGTAGTTGCGCTCCGATGTAACCAAACCCATTCCTTGCATTCTTTACCATCGCTTAATTGCTATCTAGTATTTTCGTAATTTTAGAATTACATTTTAAAGGATCAAATTTTAAATAGTAAGCTTTACCCATTAAGTCTGCACAAGCTGCACATGTTCTTTTTACATTCCATAATATAAAAGGCCTATGCTACCATTTAAAGAAATTGAAAAAGAATCGTGTGTGAGGGAACTAACTATATTTTCTGAAGAATTGGATTCTGGCATATGATATAATGAACAAGCCTAATTTTTTCTAAGATTTTGTATCGAAATATGCGATTCTGTATAGGCCTACAAGTGGTAAACAAAGTGTTAAGTTTATTTTATCGGTAATACACCTTTCCAAATTTCCTAACAAAAATACTGTTTTGCTCAATTATCAGTTGCAATAAACTTTAAATAAGATAGGCTGGCACTGCCAGGCAGGATACGCCCACATTTTCGAGAGATGGACAGAGAACAAGCAATACCGAAAGTGATTTTTCCTACATCTTTAAGTCCTGTATTTCATACTGTATTGGGAGCAGCCATTTAGTTGGTCAGTTCCAGTCTGATATTAATGAAATTCGAAACCGACAATGATTATGGTGTGACGGTACACAACCTAGAAATGTGACTTTTCATCAAAATCGGATAAGAATTGTGACCTGTAGAGAGTCCACAACCATGATATACCATATTTTTACACTATTCGCGTACAAACGGCGACCATTTCGTCCGGCAATTTTGGTACGATTTTCACGAAATTAGAACTCAACCTTCCTCATCAAAATCGAATTAAAATTGTGACCTATACAGGGTCCACAACCATGATATATCATTTTTTAACAGTATTCGCGTACAAACGGTGGCCATTTTGTCTGTCAATTTTAGTCTGATTGTCCCAAAATTCAAACTCAACCTACCTTACAGTGTAACGGTGATATAATCAAACGTTTTTTTAAATTGGATAATAATTGTGACCTCCAGAGGGACCACAAGCTAAAGAAAGGGGGATTTTGCGTATAACCAGGGGCCATAATTCAGGAAGTTACGATCCGATATGCGCAAATATCGAAAAGAACCAAGATCTTTGGGTTATAACCATGAATTTCAAGTTTCATCAAAATCGAATTAAAATTGTGACCTTTACAGGGTCCACAACCTTGATATACCATTTTTTAACAGTATTCGCGTACAAACGGCGGCCATTTTGTATGGCAATTTTCGTCCGATTTTCCCGAAATTCGAACTCAACCTGCCTTAGGGTGTAACGGTGATATAATCAAACGTTTTTTTAAATCGAATAATAATTGTGACCTCCAAGCTAAAAAAAAGGCGATTTTGCGTATAATCAGGGGCCATAATTCCGGAAGTTACAATCCGATATGCGCAAATATCGAAAGGAAGCAAGATCTTTGGGTTATAACCATGAATTTCAAGTTTCATCAAAATTGAATCCAAATTGTGACCTCCACAGGGTCCACAACCTTGATATACCATTTTTTAACAGTATTCGCGTACAAACGGCGGCCATTTTGTATGGCAATTTTCGTCCGATTTTCCCGAAATTCGAAATAAACCTTCCTTAGGTTGTAACGGTGATATAATCAAACGGTTTTTTAAATCGAATAATAATTGTGACCTCCAGATGGACCACAAGCTAAAAAGGGTGATTTTTTGGACAATTAGGGGCCATAATTCAGGAAATTACATTCCGATAGCCGCAAATATCGAAAGGAACCAAGATCTTTGGGTTACAAACATGCATGTCAAGTTTCATCAAAATCGGTTCAAAATTGTGACCTCTATAGGGTCCACAAGCTAAAAACGTGATTTTTCGTACAATCAGGGGCCATAATCCATGAAGTTTTGATCCGATACATGCCAATATCGAAAGGAACCGAGATCTTTTGGGGATAAACCTATATTTCAAGTTTCGTTAAAATCGGATAAGAATTGTGACCTGTAGAGAGTCCACAAACAAATTGTGGACGGACGGACGTCCGGACGGACGTCCGGACGGACAGGGGCGACGACATAATACGTCCACATGAAAATGTGGGCGTATAAAAACAGTAAGCCTAATACTGTTATGCTATTCAAAATCACATTTTCCCTTTTAATAGTTTTAGGCCTTAATCCGACCACCTATAAATTCCATAATAGAACACTGTATAAATTAAATTTTCTATTTCTAAATAATTCCATTATAGTACACAGTATAAATTAAAGTTTCTATTTCTAAATAACCAGTTGACAAAAATATCACAAAAATAAAAGTAACTCTGAACACAGATCAGACCTAATGCCATGGATATCTAGAGCACACAAAGGCGGTCAAAACATTACATGGCACCCAGAGCAATATGCAAAATATTCAATTTCAAGTTGTTTTTGGTTTTGTAAAAAAAGAAACTAATCAACTCAAATATGTTTATTAAAAAATGTAATAATACTATTGAAAATAAAATATTTAATTATTTTTTTTCATTTTTTAAAAATTAAAGCCAACATTAATTAAAAGAACAAAAATCATAAAAGAAGACAGGGAGTCAACATTTGGAGCCAAAGCCATTTTATCTTGGAAAACAACCAACGGCTCAAATCTGTTTATTGGAAAATGTTCTGGGCTATTTAAAAAATAGGTTGCCAGGCAACGAAACATACGCCCACACAGCAGCCAAATCGTCCGGGCAGTCAACAAGAGTTGTCGCATATTAAGGAATTATCAGAAAATCATTAGAATTTGTTTGGTTTTTATAATCAAACGTTTTTTTTTTTTAAATCAGATAATAATTGTGACCTCCAGAGGCACAACAAGTTAAAAAGGGTGATTTTTCGTACAATCAGGGGACATAATTCAGGAAGTAATGACCCGATGGGCGCAAATATCGAAAGGGACCAAGATCTTTGGGTTACAAACATGCATGTCAAGTTTCATCAAAATCGGTTCAAAATTGTGACCTCTATAGGGTCCACAAGCTAAAAACGTGATTTTTCGTACAATCAGGGGCCATAATCCATGAAGTTTTGATCCGATACATGCCAATATCGAAAGGAACCGAGATCTTTTGGGGATAAACCTATATTTCAAGTTTCGTTAAAATCGGATAAGAATTGTGACCTGTAGAGAGTCCACAAACAAATTGTGGACGGACGGACGTCCGGACGGACGTCCGGACGGACAGGGGCGACGACATAATACGTCCACATGAAAATGTGGGCGTATAAAAACAGTAAGCCTAATACTGTTATGCTATTCAAAATCACATTTTCCCTTTTAATAGTTTTAGGCCTTAATCCGACCACCTATAAATTCCATAATAGAACACTGTATAAATTAAATTTTCTATTTCTAAATAATTCCATTATAGTACACAGTATAAATTAAAGTTTCTATTTCTAAATAACCAGTTGACAAAAATATCACAAAAATAAAAGTAACTCTGAACACAGATCAGACCTAATGCCATGGATATCTAGAGCACACAAAGGCGGTCAAAACATTACATGGCACCCAGAGCAATATGCAAAATATTCAATTTCAAGTTGTTTTTGGTTTTGTAAAAAAAGAAACTAATCAACTCAAATATGTTTATTGAAAAATGTAATAATACTATTGAAAATAAAATATTTAATTATTTTTTTTCATTTTTTAAAAATTAAAGCCAACATTAATTAAAAGAACAAAAATCATAAAAGAAGACAGGGAGTCAACATTTGGAGCCAAAGCCATTTTATCTTGGAAAACAACCAACGGCTCAAATCTGTTTATTGGAAAATGTTCTGGGCTATTTAAAAAATAGGTTGCCAGGCAACGAAACATACGCCCACACAGCAGCCAAATCGTCCGGGCAGTCAACAAGAGTTGTCGCATATTAAGGAATTATCAGAAAATCATTAGAATTTGTTTGGTTTTTATAATCAAACGTTTTTTTTTTTTTAAATCAGATAATAATTGTGACCTCCAGAGGCACAACAAGTTAAAAAGGGTGATTTTTCGTACAATCAGGGGACATAATTCAGGAAGTAATGACCCGATGGGCGCAAATATCGAAAGGGACCAAGATCTTTGGGTTATAAACATACATGTCAAGTTTCATCAAAATCGATTCAAAATTGTGACCTTTATAGGGTCCACAACCTTGATATAACATTTTTTCACACTATTCGTGTACAAACGGCGTCCATTTTGTCCGTCAATTCTAGTCCGATTTTCACGTAAATCAAACTCTCTCTTCATTACCATGTAACAGTGATATAGTCAAACGTATTTTTAAATCGGATAATAATTTTGACCTCCAGAGGGACCACAAGCTAAAAAGGGCGATTTTTTTGGACAATCAGGGGCCATAATTCAGGAAGTTACGATCCGATGGGCGCAAATATCGAAAGGAACCAAGATCTTTCGGTTATAAACATACATGTCAAGTTTCATCAAAATTGGTTCAAAATTGTGACCTCTATAAGGTCCACAACCTTGATATAACATATTTTCACACTATTCGCGTACAAACGCCGGCCATTTTGTCCGTCAATTTTGGTCCGATTTTCATGAAATTCGAATTCAACCTTCATAACCATGAAACGGTGATATAATCAAACGTTTTTTTTAATCGGATAACAATTTTGACCTCCAGAGGGACCACAAGCTAAAAAGGGCAATTTTTCGGACAATCAGGGGCCATAATTCAGGAAGTTACGATCAAATGGCCTCAAATATCGAAAGGAACCAAGATCTTTCGGTTATAAACATACATGTCAAGTTTCATCCAAATCGGTTCAAAATTGTGATCTCTATAAGGTCCACAACCTTGATATAACATGTACGTCAATTTTGGTCCGATTTTCACGAAATTCGAACTCAACCTTCATAACCATGAAACGGTGATATAATCAAACGTTTTTTTAAATCGGATAACAATTTTGACCTCCAGAGGGACCACAAGCTAAAAAGGGCGATTTTTCGGACAATCAGGGGCCATAATTCAGGAAGTTACGATCCGATTGGCGCAAATATCGAAAGGAACCAAGATCTTTGGGTTATAAATATGAATTTCAAGTTTCATCCAAATCGTTTCAAAATTGTGACCTCTACACTGTTCACAACCTTGATATAACATATTTTCACACTATTCGCGTACAAATGGCGGCCATTTTGTCTGTCAATTTTGGTCCGATTTTCACGAAATTCGAACCTTAACCTTCATAACCATGGCACGGTGATATAATCAAACGGTGTTTTAAATCGGATAACAATTTTGACCTCCAGAGGGACCACAAGCTAAAAAGGGCGATTTTTCGGACAATCAGGGGCCATAATTCAGGAAGTTACGATCCAATTGGCGCAAATATCGAAAGGAACCAAGATCTTTGGTTTATAAACATGCATTTCAAGTTTCATCCAAATCGGTTCAAAATTGTGACCTCTACACTGTTCACAAGCTAAAAAACGTGATTTTTCGTACAATCAGGGGCCATAACCCATGAAGTTACAGTCCGATACATGCCAATATCGAAAGGAACCAAGATCTTAGGGTGATAAACCTATATTTTAAGTTTCATTGAAATCGGATAAAAATTGTGACCTGTAGACTGTTCACAAACAATTGTGGACTGACGGACGTCCAGACGGACGGACGGACGAACAGGGGCGACGACAATATACGTCCACATGAAAATGTGGGCGTATAAAAATTCAATTTTAATATTCTTAAATTATTATTTAATATTATTTTAATGAAAGCATACTTAATTAAGTAATACGCTCTAGAAGACAGGGGTACTTTTCTTTGGGAGAATAAATAAATCATGTTGAGTAAAATAGGCCTTATCCAAAAATTAAAAAGGGCGTGGTTCTTCGACATTTTCAAATGGGCCATTTTAAGGTTTATGGGAATGTATATTTCAAATCTAGGAATCGAAACAACAAGTATTTGGTGGATTAGTTTTAAAGTTTATTAAAAAAAAATAAATAAAATCAACAATAGTTTACGGCCTTATAAACCAATTCATAAACCGCCACAATTGCCGTCTTTCACTTCATTACTTCATTTCATATTCATATGCAGGTTTTAAAAATATTAATCATGTTTTATAAATTCCCGAAACACACACACAAATAACATATTGTATGTGATAATTCTCAGTAATTTTTTTTACCGAAAATACTATAAAACTACGAAATTAAAGAGATTTATTTCATCGATATAGGTATCGTAACGTTGAGCGTACTGTCAGTGTGTGTGTATTACAGACGAATCCCATCATGCATTGCGCGTCGGGTTGTTTCTATAGGGAGTAATGCCAGTCGCTACTCTGGTTATTTTTACTCTGTGGCCTTGGCTTAGGTTTTCAATTTCCATATCGTCACAGTTATTAATGAATAAATTAATGGCATTATGGTGTCAGTCAGAGACTCTACAACAAGTGAACTACATTGAATTTTCCATGCAAAGTTGTCCTTGTTTGTATAATTTCAAAAACAGCTTCAGACTTTGTTGAAAGCTTTGCACGATTATGATAATGATAGTACTAAAACGTTCAAAGGCTTCGTCAGGTCATGCTGAGTGTCATGGGTGATGTCGTTCGTGATCCGGAAACTCGAAACTAGGGCCTATATTGTTATTTGGAAAATCGTGCACCACAAGGTCAACGGACATAAAAGTATCGGCACTAACAAATTAACAGAATGAACCCGGTCGGTTTCCAGCCTAGGTTGCAACGATACTGAAAAAAATTATCGCGATATATCACGATATTGTTAAAAAAAATTATCGCGATATATCACGATATTGTTAAAAAAAATTATCGCGATATCATGGATTATCGTCTGGAGTAAATTATCGCGATAATATTATCGTGGTTCAAAAATTCATTATCATGATGATTACTGATGTGAAATTTACATAAGTGTGGTGTAACAGGTATATAAATGGATTATGTATGAAGTATATGTCTGTTTGCTATTTAGCATATTGTATGTGAGTTGCATTGATAGAAGTATAACCTTGAGTAAGAATATTCATGCAGGTATCGTGACCGCAATTCTATTCTAATCAGCTGGCTAAGGCCTAGTTCGCAACTGATGCCAAAGGTTTGACGCATTTCCACCGGACGTTTAAATTTCCTTCTAACACACTTTACACATTGTCACGTCCTTGCCATTTGTGTTTTTCAAACTAAAATATTCCCACGCCACAGAAGATGTGTTCTTTTTCATCTTTTGGCACCTGCGGTATTTTCGATCTGGGATGCCTCAGAAGAAGCCATGTTATTAAAAGAATAAAGGAAATATTATCCAGGCGGCTTTTCTATGTACGTTATCAATGTAATTGTTAACGAACTGGGTAATCAAAGATAAACCACCACTTCCGTTACTATGGCGACGTATATTGTCGCGTGCATCATTCCTATGTGGATGCTGTTGCCTACACGTGGAAAATTATGATTACTAATAAACTATTATTCAGTGAAATATAGCCTACTTAAAAAATACATAAAATACATGAGGTGAACTAGTGACAGTCGACCCCTGGCGTTAAAAACTGATGTCTTTTGTGCACAATGGAAAAGATCTCGTTCGTCGGCACTTGTTGAAGTTTGATTTCTTCTCCATTTTTCGAGTATTTTGAACGGATTTTACGTGAATTATGACTTATAATTTCAATATCGCGATATATCGCCATCCCCGGGTTATCGCTGCAACCTTACAGCCTGTCACTAAAACGTATCACACTTATTTATGCAATGATAATCATCTAACATTTAATCACAACACCCATCCGGCATGTTCACGATAGGGCCGGCTAAATCTGTGTGTAAGTCCCATAGTCGGCACGCGATTTCGTGACCACCATACACTCTAGTCAATATAATACAGGTAGCTAATTAACATATTACCATTTACTTACCAAGGCAAAGCGCAGAATTCCTCTAAAAGAACCATAACTGGCATAACCATTACACAACACAATCATCACAATGGCGGATTGGCGACACGTGATACGAAAAAATTCCCGCGTTATTTGGTTTGTAGAAGAGTTGTCTACCCTGAGAATTTAGCTTTTACGCGAACTTTTCGACTAGTGGCGACATCTTGCGGGGTGATAAACACTCTCTTGGGTCATCGCTAAAAAGTGGTTTTTTTTTCATTTCGAGACATGACGCTCATTTTTAGACCACCGTACTTATCGGGACTGGGTAAATGTCCCGATAGTTACACGATGTCCCGAGAGTGAAGGTCTCAGGCCCCCGTTTTGTCCCGACAGATACGGAGTTTTAGTCTCTCTCTCTCTCTCTCAGCACTCCTTCCAACCTTCAACCAAACGAAGAATGGGTCGTTTATACCAATTATGGTCCCGATCAGGTGCGCAATCATCCAACTGAGCACACAGTGGCGACACCAAACGATGTCATAATGATGGTTGCTAGGTAGAAGTATCGAAATTCTAAATTTGTTTGCCGTTCATGCTTAACATGTAATACCACAATGAAGTAGACATTTTTCGCCTCAATAATAGAAATAAGATGAAATAGAATTGATATTTACACTGAACAAATAAAGAAGTTGAATTATACATTGTCTTAAATTAGAAATTACGTGAATGGAAGTTAGAAGTTACATGAATGGAGGTTAGAAGTTACATGAATGGAGGTTAGAAATTAGACGATAGCATGTTAGAATTTTGGCACTAATATACCGCCATAGAAAATCACGCTGTAATTTCTCACGAAAAACGGTATCGAACACTGAACCTCCGTGTTAGCGAGCAAACATCTTACTCACTGGCTCCCCAGGTAAGAAGAAAGTGTTAAATTGGTGTTTCCCGTGATAAAAATTGAAATATTAAATTTGACAGGCAAAGCAGACACCTGTCTATTATTTTTAGTTTTATTACATGAATTATATTAAGAAGGAGACAAGTCTCCAACTCAAAATCATCCACAGTCTTCGACATTTCAAACACGACTTATCGGTCAATTTGAATCAACATTGATGTTGTTATCCTATTGTGAAAAGATGGACTTCTGATATCCAATATATACTCTTCAAAAAAAGAAACGCACAACCCATTTTTCATCATTTTTTTATTTGAACCAGGTCTTTGTTTTGGTAAATCTTACTTGTTTTTAATGCCAATATGTAAGGATAAAAGAAATTCATTATTGATTTTAAAGGTAGGGTCACTAATTGTGACGGGTCATCCTTTTTGTCGAAATTTTTTATCGCTTCATTGCACCTAGAAACATGAATTTAACAACTTTGCGAGCTTTTTGCATGGAACCTAAATCTAAGGTCATTAAAATCCCGGGGTTCTCGGTTTCCAAATCAGTTGCACATGTAAACACTCAATGACCAAGTGATGCCAAATCCGACCAAAGACCAACGCAACAACGCTATTGGTAAATTACAAGCAGGTGACTCCAAGACAGATGTAGCCAGGCTGCTGAATGTTTCCCTTCGTTCCATTTCTCGTCTTTGGGATAGGTACCGACAGCGAAGTTCAACGCGTGAACGCCCTAGCTCAGGCCAAACAAGTGTGGCCCCACTTGTCCTGGATCGTCACTTCCGGTTACTTCATCGGCGTAAATGGTTTTCAACAGCGACCTCTACTGCAGCAGCAATTCCCGGACGGCGTAGAATCTTGTACCAGACAGTAGGCAAATGCCTACGTGAAACCCAATAACGAGGCAGACGTCCCCGTTAGAGTTTCTGTTTTGAAATACACCGACACCATGAAATCCAACTTTAATGGGTTCAGGCACTGAGGGTATGGTCACAGCAACACTAAAGAGCAGTTTGGTTCAGCGACGAGTCGCCGTTCTAGTTGCAACAAGGCGATAGTAGAGCGATGATATACTGACGACGAAATGTAACGTTGCGTTTCTTTTTTGGGAGAGTATATATAAGACAAAATGAAAATTTAAAAATTCGCACATGAATCGTGTGCGATAATGCTTTCGAATGCCATTTGAAATGAACAAGGCTAAACAGGAGAACACAACCGGGGTAGACTGGAATAACTGGACGCCAAAGTCTGCCATTCAATTTGGGCTCTTTGCCCATTTCACAGAACATAACTGATTAGAAATTACAGTAAAAACAAAAACGATTGAATGTAAATCAGTTTATATACATTCATATAACATTCTAATATATGTGTCCGTATCTTGGTACCAAGCAATTGAGATTTGCTCCTTTAAACACAGAAAATTTTGTTAACCATACTACTCATATTCGTTTATAGGTTATGACGTATTCTGGATACACCATTTTACCATCATATACAGCAAACTCTCGAAATAAAAATGGTCCATCTCCCAGAATCGAGTCAAAGAATCCATGATGCTTAGTACAATTTGGGTCTAAATGTCGTAAATCTTTGCATGGTGGTTTCTTGTATTTTGGAGGGTTTCTACTTGAACACAGGTAAGCATTACCCAACAATATTCGACAAAGTAACATCTTCTTCTCACCGCCACTTCGATTAACTTTAGGATCTACAACAGAAATCAGGATTTTAAATATTATAAAAGCTCTCTATAGTGGCTAAATGTATCTCCCCAATTGACATGACATTGATAAGTATTGTTCATGATAGTAAAATGTTATTTACTTTTACTTTTTTTGTTATGTTCTTGCCTCCACCGCTTTTCATTACACATATAATGTACGTGTAAATTTACTAAACTCAACCATGAATACAGAAATTAAGTGATGTATTCAAGTATGCAGGATTGAACCATATCTGGACTGAAGAAGCCTATCAAATTGTAACACTTTTCAATCATCAGACTGTCATCAGTGATCACGACTTTTGTCTGCCACTAGGGGAGCCACAGTAGTTCTTTGACTAAGACGCTGGCCCACTAATACGGAAATCTCGGGTTTGCTCTTGGTGTTGGCCGAGAAAGTCCTTCGGCACCTTCCCTTGCGCAGGAAAATGTCTAGTTATTCGGGCCAGACAAAAACCGACGTTTCGTATACACATTGGAGGGCATGTAATAGATCCCCAGTAGAAATTCGATACAAGAATTTAATTTCTGTAACGTGGGGTATTTCTCAGGAAAGATATAAAATTGAGAAGGAAAAGAAAAGGAAATAACAAGCCAACAGTGAGGCTGATGTCCCCCGCCGAAGACCCAAAATAAATAGATGACACATATTATTATTTTTTTCAAAATTATGGAGCAATCAAATTATACAGTTTCATCACTCTCTATCAGATAGAATCAAGATTATTTTGTCCCAAAGCATCGACCAATGAAATTGATTAGTTCTGCTTAGCTTCAGCTTGAAATGTTCATCATTGAACTCAGTCAAGACATACATGTACACCTACATATAATGGACATCTACATCAAGTTTAAACATTCTACCTCAATTAAAAGTAATAAAAGCAGAGTTGTTATGTTCCAAAGTCTTGACCAATCAAATTGCTTATTGCTCCTTAGCCTAAGCAGAAAATTCTCACTATCAAACTTAGTCAAGGTAATGATATAATGAATCTATATTCTGAGTTTCATCGCTCTCACTTCATTATAACCAAAGTTACCGTGCCCCAAAGCATCAACCAATCAGATTGCTTATTTCTGCTTACTGTAAGCAGAACATGTTCATCAGCGCACTTAATTAAGGCATTCACCTAATGAACGCAAACACCAAGTTTGAACATTCTAGCTCAGTTAGAAGGAGAGTTATTATGTTCCAAAGTTTCAGCCAATCAAATTGCTTATCACTATGCTTGCCCTGAGCAGAAAATGTTCCTTTTCAAATTTAGTCACGGTATTGATGTAATGGAACTATACACCAAGTTTCACCACCCTCACTTCCAATGTAATTAGAACTAAAGTTATTGTTTCCCAAAGCACCAACCAATCAAATTGCTTATGTCCGCTTTCCCTACGCAGAAAGTGCTCATCTTCGAACTCCATCAAAGCAATGACAATTAACACATAAACCAAGTTGGAACATTTTAACTCAATGAGAAGGCGAGTTATTGTGTTCCAAAGTTTCGGCCAATCAATTTGCTTATCGCTCTGTTTATCCTGAGCAGAAAATGCTCATTATCGAACTTAGCCAAGGTATTGATGTAATGAAACTATACACCAAGTTTCATCACTCTCCCTTAATTAGAACTAAAGTTATCGTGTCCCAAAGCATCAACCAATCAAATTACTTATCGCCGCTTACCCTAAGCAGAAAATGCTCATCTTCTAACTCCATCAAGGTGTCGACCTAATAAACACCTACACCAAGTTTGAACATTCTAGCTCAATTAGGAGGAGAGTTATTATGTCCTAAAGAGTGTGACGGAAGACAGACAGATGCACAAACCCATTTTAATAGTCCCCCAACTTTCTTCGAAAGGCAGGGGACAAAAAAAAGACTTGATATAATAAATAGTATCATGTAGAGAAACCTGTAAATAGTACTCAGTCTTATTTAAGGTGTGGACTGACCATGCATACCTCACCCAGAAACAAAAGCATAAAAACTTTGCTATGGACACAGAAAACAGTGTTATTTACAGTGTCTTCACGACCACCAGTTGGAAGTTGAAATAAGAGTAGGGCGTGTAGCTGCTGCCTGGGCCAACTGTCCCCATAACAAACAGGGGTCACAATTCATGAAATTGGAACTGAGGCAGTTTTTTCAAAAAATGCCACAGTTATCCCGTCTTCACTACGGCAGTTTTTGTGTACACTGAGGCAAAACTTTCATTTGACTTTCATCACTACGGCATTTTTTTAAACTGATAAATTTGATTAATAAAGATTATAAATAATAAATAAACTAAAGTATATTGAATCTGCTTTGACTCCGCGACACGAAGATTCGTGCAATTCTATATAATCCGTATCTACGTGAATTTCACCAAATATAAGTAAAGTATCATGGCACATAACTTGCGTTTTAAATGAATACTTCGCCGTTGAGGCGTGGAATTCCGATTATAAAATATCCGTATCGTAGTACCGTAATTTGATTATCGAAAGACAACTTCACACCCGTGCATTATGAGGGGGGAATTTGACTCAAAAGTCAGTGCTATGTTGTTAGTTCTATTACATGTCTAGTGTTGCAAATGTTTAATGTTGGGTGTAAATTAGACAAAGTCAAATGTAAAAAGATCTTACATCGTGTAACTTGACATCTAATTTTTGTCATTTAACATTTCACATTAGACATTTCACAACAAACCTAAGTCCATCTACCCAGAACTCTGACATCTTCTCATTTGACACTCGCGCTATGTATTGTAATCTTCAACATATGTCTTTTGCATCGCAACACAGAACAAGTAATGGAATCAGATATGCAAATTAGTTCACACGGCACCAAATTTTAATCACGTGGGATCTCGCACGAAGAACAAATAACGGTCAAGCGTGAAACCAATGACGTATGCACTGATGTTTAAATACTGCCGATATCCCGCATCTTACCCCAATGGCTTATACAGTGTCTTATCGTTCCTACTAGTCTGTAATAGGTCATCAAGACTATATGTACGCTTATACATTGTATTGTATACATGATGTTTATATAATAAACAGTAGGCTATGTCCGTTCCATGTATCTGAAAACAGCCATATTATACAGAATATTTGTCTGATTAGATAAATCCACTGTGCCCCTCATACTCTAATAATCAAATAGAAATTAGTTAAAAGAAAACATTGTTAATTAACTGAATTCAGTAATTTTAATTTCTTAGACTGAATCTTCCAAGACATTCATTCATGTACCATTAATGAAATTCTATTTTGAAAAATGCTTATAAATACGGCAAAGAACGGAATTGAATAAATGCTGATACAGAGCTATATATCAAAAACTGATTAATACGGGAAAGTCGTTTTTTTCTTCTACTTTTCGGTAAAACACCTTGTCCAAACGTACAACTCGGAACTGTTAAAGTGATGCAATGAAAACAAAATTAAATACCGTAATGATTACATTTAAGTCTCCAAATGAGTCGAAAAAATCGAACTGCCGACAGCCAAGAATGCTTGGCCCAAGTCCCGAGTCTACCAAATACAGTTTGAAGAAGAGTAGGCGAGACCTATGTGATATACTATAAAAATGTGATTTAATTTATTAATCTTCCATCAAAAGCCCCCAATTTTCGTCAAGAGAGATAGAGAGAAATGTGGTTTACGTCCATTCGACACTAGGTCATTTTGGGACAAACATATGGTACAATTTAATTTCAATAATTGGCTTGTCCGTAGGATTCTTTAGAAATGGGACGAAACCAGAGGACACGGAGAAGAACCACGACGTTAATCTGGCAACCCCACTCCTTGTCACTCGACCCAATGACAAACCTTATGATCTAAAGTACACACGTTAGACCACTCGACAACCCAACCTCCAAAAAATATTAACAGATAAAAATGAATCCGAGTTTTCATTTTTACTCTATGCAAAAAACGAAAACCCGAGTTTTCCTGTGCCGAAAACTTTTTTTTCCAAGATTTAGGTAAAATGTCGAGTCGAAATCTCGAACTCAGAACTGTTAAAGCCCCAATAACATTCTTGTTGTAACTGAAAAAATATGTCCCAATCTTCATTCTGGTCAACAAATCGTATTATTTTAGAATATTCCAATTAAATGATGATATAAATTTCATCTTAACACACCTAATTTAAAAAATTGGAAAAATTCAACCAATTGATTTGAAAAGTCTAACGTAAACCTTTTCAAATGTGACTTAGATTTTAAAATATTTTCAAACCCTCTGGACAAATAAAATAGGTTGTAATGGATAATTTACACAACACAGGTAGGACATTTAAACATCTAGTACTTAGAATAAGGGTATTATTTATTTTCTGGAGCTACCAAGCCAGCAAGAATGTTATTGTCCCTTTAAAACTCGTAAAATCCTTTCCGGGTTTTCGGTATGGCCGATTTGGACTGTGTAGGAAGTTGTCTGCGGGATTTAAAATAGGAGAGAGAGAGAGAGAGAGAGAGAGAGAGAGAGAGAGAGATGGGGTTTAACGTCCACTCAACGCAACTAAATTCTTCGTAAGAAATTCTGTGAATTCTACGAAAAATATCTTGGGTTATATGTGGAAGCTGAGACATTTTACTTTCCTTTTTTACTTTCACTTTATGCTAAAAACAAATCCCCAAATCAGCATCTGGGTGAAGGTCTCATGTTGGGGAATTCCCTGCTTGAAAATTAACATATCACGTGATGAACTAATTTGCATATTGGCCGATTTCATTACTTGTTCTGTGTTGGGATGTAAAAGTGAAATGTTGATGGTTACAATACATAGTGCGCGTGTCATACGAGAAGATGTAAGTGTTGAAAGTTTAAAGTTCTGGGTAGATGGAGTTAGGCTTGTTGTGATATGTCTAGTGTGAAATGTTTAATGATAAAAAGTAGATGTCAATTTACACGATGTATTTGTCAGTATTACAGGATGTTTTACTCGTGACTTTGTTCATTTTACACCTAACATAAAACATTTGCAACATTGGACATGTAATAGCACTAACAACATAGCATTCAGAGGCGGGTCCAGGATTTTCAGAAAGAGGGGGCGTGCCGCACCCACTTGGGAGTGCGAAGCCCGGGCCAGTGATTTTTGAGTGGAGAAAATGCCCACAAGGACTAATTTCATGCTAATCCTGTAAATTAGGATTTCCAACCTAAACTATTTTTGTTCTCCTTTCTCGCGAGAATATATGGAGGTAAAAATTGTTTGCCACCTCAAAAAATAGAGGGGGCGGGCGCCGGGTGCGCCCCCCTCTGGATCCGCGCCTGGCATTGACTTTTGAGTCAAATCCCCCCTCATAGTGCATGACATCATTACACGAACATCATGCGGTGGACATGTAACGCCCCCTGGAATGCCTTTCTCACATTCCGTCTATATGTACGGCTTTACGTTAAAAATTATATTTGATTTGGTCATATTTTTCCTGTAAATTCTTCATAGCCTTTATTTCTGGAAATTGTTTTGAACTTTTTAAATGATTAAATACGCCAGACTTAACGAGCCGTGTGCATTTCCATTCCACTATAGAAGTAGGTCAGATGACTTGGACTTGGGGGTGGGGGTATGTGTTTTATTTATTTTGATATAAATACATGTACTTCATAATGCTATAAACTAATGACAAACAGACGAAAACATGCGTAGATGGTGTGAAGTTCGTTGTTATAAAATTAGCTGAGTAATCATACGATCACGACCGTATAGGCTATCCCGTTTCATGGCCAACTGAATGAACGACTTGTGTTATCGGTATCTGCGTACGTGCGTCCGCTAATGTGACGTCAGGTAAATAGCCAATAAAAATTCCACACCGTTCGATCTATTTTTAGTAGCTGTGGTTCGAGATCTAATTCCATAGAAATATTCAGTCACGGGAACCCAGGAAAGAAACAAAACAATAAATTCTTATTTTCTGTTATGCTGTGGATTACGCAGTTGTACAACGGCAATTTCAGTGACTACCACGGCAAATTGCCGTCGTCATAATAGTCATATTCTTAAATAAAATACCACGGCAATCGATGCCGTAGTTATTATTTGTTTTCTACGGCAATTTCGCTAAATACTACGGCAATTGCCGCGGGTGCCGTCGTGAATTTTGACCCCTGACAAATGCATAAAAGTGGGAGGTCAAACCCAATTTCATTTCATTTAACGTCAAGTAACCCTAAAAAGAAACAATAATGTAGACAATAAGATTAACCCTAGAAATATACATGTATTCAGACAGTGTTTATTTCTATTGTTAAACGTACCTGAGTATTGGTCAGCTTTGGTCGAACTTTCAAACATATACAAAGCCTGTCCAAACAGTCTCTTTTCATTGCCAGATCGATGATCAAAACCTTCCTCATGTATAGTATCTATCACCGCTTTTGAGGCTCCATGAAAAACATAATGTTCATTTATCTCTGGATATAAATCATTATGTTTGAGATCAGCTCTGCTGAGTTTTGTTGTAAGAAGCAGGCCTTTACTTCCTGGAATCTTGTCAATATTCACACAACATGATTTATTCTTAACAGCTTCTGCAAATAATTCTTTTCTTCGATCGTAATATCTACGATAAAGATAAAGGTTTTCAACACGTTCAATTTTAGTAACTTGAATATTTTTATGTGCAAGATTCACAGCATCTCTTCCATGCCCGACTAAATCTGACCTCCACGTTTTGTTCACAAGGTCAACAATGCAAGAATAGAGTGAACTGGAGGATTTAATTGATACTAATTCATTGCTAGCGTAAAAGTTTTCTTTAAAACTTGAAAGTCTTCTTTTAGAATGTTTCCAGTAAGACGGGAGTGAAGGATATTCCGCTCCAGCCATATGAAGAAGAAATTCCATCGTTCCACGTTTAGGTACACTGCTTTCCCCACTTCTATCAACGTAATCATGGTATTCTCCGCTGGGTCTATGGGGTCTTGTTGCCAACATATTAAGGCGATCAGGAACTGAAGTGTTATTCCAGTCTGAATAATAAATAGGTACACCGCCCTGGGCACCTTTGGGCATTGGGGGGAACACTGCTTTATCATGGTCCATAGTTTGTGTGTTATGTTGGAGCTCTCCAATGAGATCGGTTAAAATACTACAATCGATCTCTCTTTCCAGAAAACGTCCGCTATTAAAAAATGGTAGAAATAAATCTTTATCTATTTTTTCAATTGCCTGTCTAAATTTATTAGTTTCTTGCAACTTGTCCAAAAATAAACAACCGTCCTTGACTTTAACTAGCCTTCCTTGAACCTTCTCCATTTCCAAATTATTTTCATGAACTTTGTTAATCACTTGGCCCAAAGTCTGCCTTTGTTCCATGAGAGGTTTTCTAATCTCTGTTTTTAATTTTTCGCCTGCATCTCCAACAGCTTGGTATATTTTTGTAATCTGAGCATCAACTTTATCACAATCAGTTTCACATTGAATCTCAAGTTTCTGTATCTGATCATCCAGGTCAACGATGACTTTTTTGTTTTTGGCAATCCTTTCACGGGAAATGCTTTTTAACACTTCCAGCTGCTGGTTAATTTCGCTTTCCACATCTTCAACATTTTGTAAGGTATGACCTTGATGACCTGTTATAAAACATTTATAACAAAGTGTGCGGTTACAGTTCTTGCAAAATAAATCGTTCTCCTTCTTGTGTTGTGGGCAAACAGAAACAGGCTCTTGTCCGAGTTCTTCTGTATTGTGTTGTTGACATTGCGAACCATCTTCTGGCAGTTGTTGCTCATCTATATAAAAATTCACTGGGAATTTGCTCACTCCACCAGCAGGAAGTTTGATGGTCTTTCTGCACAGTGGACATCGGAATTGGTTGTTCGAGGCTGCAGTTTTGACATAATTATCCAGACAGGTTGCACAGAACGTGTGAAGACAATCGATTATCTTAGGGTTTGTATAGTAATTAAAGCAGATACTACATTCATTTTTATTCATTTTTACCGTTATTATTTGGTTTATTAACACAGTGAACAGTTTCTTTATTAAACAAATTTATATATACCGGTAATCTTGTTTATGATTGTTATCTTGATGATAGGTAACACGCCATTGTTCCGTCTTCATTAGCCCAATCGGAGCAAAACAGTAGGACGTTAAACCTCATTTTATTTCACACACCATTGTATTGTACACTCCTTTAAATACAGTAAATATCCACACGATCAGAACACGTGACTATGTATATTATGCTACGCAATATCGCATAACTCTTACTCTAGTGACTCTACACACGTTCTACTAATACACGTAGATGGGTTTTAACTACCTGTGAGGTATAATGTGATATACACCCTTTTAACGAAAACTAATTTCCGAACACAAATATTCCCAACCAAGCATAATTTCTTTTTCTTTGTAAATTTACGGTCAGCTGTTGTAGTTGTTGTGTTAAGTGTTGAGCTGAAGTGAGCGGACGTTACGCATTATGACCTTGACCCCACGTCGATAGCTGCCGTCATAGGTCGTACAGTTCCATGTTGCAACCAGTCTATGCTGCCGTCATAGAGTTATATAGAAACTCGAGTCCGCACTGATCACGTGACTCCCATGACTAAAGGTTTGTGCCCACTGATCTATATATAGATCAGTGCATTGACGTCATATAGATTTGTGCCGGAATGAAGCGACGGCCGCCATGTTAGTTCCGGGGAGTAATAATAATAATAATAGTTTATTCACAACTACATGATAACATACATGAGTATGGAATGTAAAGGTATAATGCATAATACATAATAATATATAATAATTGTTCGTGCACATAACATGATAACAAACATAGCAATAAATCTTATATATATTTTACTTGAGCATTATAGAGATAACAAATACATGGGCTATTTAATTATATTTTAAAACCTCTTTTCTTAAATAGTTTTAAAATGTATTTGCCATTCAAAGTTATTTTGGTATAATCATTATTTTGTAATATCATTTTAATTTTAGTATAGCATTAGAATAATTTGTTTTAAAACAGTCTAAATTGTATTGCTCTCTTATATCTTTATAGAAAGGGCAATATAATAACATAATAATATGTGATTCATCCTCCACTTCATTCAAATTGCAATTTTTACAAATTCTTAAATGACGGGGTAAAAAAGGTTTTGCATATCTTCCTGTTTCAATTTCCAGTTTATGTGCACTTAGTCTTAACTTGCTAAGTGCAGTTCTCTCTTCTTTATTTAAGATACATAAATATTTTTCCAGCTCATAATTATCTTTTAATAAATAGTAAAAATCGTGTTTCGTGTTAGTTCTCATGTTGCAATTTAAATGTTGGACTGACCTGCTTTTGTCAGTACATCTCCATGATTGGATGTACATATCATGCAATCTTGTTATAAACAAATCTAAAAAGTAAGTAATACTAAAACTTTCATCTTTTCTACAAGTAAAAATTTCACCCATTCCGGCTTCAGACAATATTATTTCAACTTGACTTAACCATTTACTATTATTATTACTACCCATGTCTTTAATGGCAGCTGTAAGGACAGGGTTAGAATTTTTAGTAGATGACTCAAGCCAGGTTTTGATCATTCGATACTTTACATCTATAAATAAGGGAAATCTTCCTAGTTCAGCGAGAACAACAGAGTTAGTAGCTTTCTTATGAATGTTTAAAATATGTTTACATAAGTTCAAATGCAATTTTTCGATTTTTAATGTATTTGTATCATTAGATGTTACAAGGTCACCCCATGCATCGCAAGCATACAGTATGATAGGTTTAACTAAAGAGTCAAATAATTTAAATAAAATGTGTGGTGAGACTTAACAATCTTAAAGTAAGCTTTTAATGCTTTATCAATCAAGTGATCAACGCCTTTAGAAAAGGAGCCTGTTGATTGAATTATAATTCCTAAATATTTATATTCATTTACAATTTGAAGTGGTTTGTTATCAATATAAAACTGTTTAAAAAACTTTTTTCCGGTTTTATTAAACACCATAACCTTTGTCTTTTCTACATTTACTTTTAATCTCCACTATCTACAAAAAGAATAAACTTTGTTTAAAGAAGACTGTAAACCATCTTCAGTTAGTGACATAATTATGATATCATCAGCATATAACAATGCTGGTATTGCTTTATTTTCTAAATATGGGAGATTAGGCGAGTCCATTAGAGTGTCGGGTAACTTATCAATAAACATGTTGAATAAAAGCGGACTTAAATTATTGCCTTGCATTACACCTAGTTCATTTTTAAATTCGTTACTTAAATAGTTTCCAACTTTAACGTGAAGATTACTGTTGTCAAACATACTTTTTATACTGTTATATATTGGACCAGATACGCCTAGAGACTGAAGTTTGTGGAACATGCCATCCCTCCACACTCGATCGAACGCTTTATTAAAGTCGATAAAGCATGTATATAAATATTTATTACGCTTGAGACATTTGTCAATTAGGGATCTAAGAATCAGAATGTTATCGGAAGTTTTGTAGTTTTTTCGAAAGCCACATTGAAGTTCTGATGGTACATTTAATGATTGAAAATATTTTGTTTGCCTTTCGGTGAGGATACTAACAAAAATTTTACCAATGCTACTTGTTATTGTTAGTCCTCTAAAGTCATTTACAGAGTTAGGTGACTTTATCTTGGGTATAGGGACAATAAATCCATCAACCCATCTTTTAGGAAAATGGCCAAATTTGAAACTATGGTTAAATATATTTATTAAAACAGGGGTTATTTGAACTTTTAGGTTTTTTAAAATCTCATTGCTAATCCCATCTAGTCCTTCGCTTTTTCCTGATTTTAATTTAGATATTTTAGAGTAAATCTCTTCAGATGTTATAGGATTACTTAAATATATATTAGTAGGAATGTTATTTTCAAGAGATGTTAAGTTTTGTTTGATATTATGTAGAAAACTAGAATCAAAAGAATCGTTATCTGCATCCTGCTTACCCAGTGTCTCAAAATGTGTCTTGAAAGCATGGGTGTCAAACATGGAGCTATCTTCTTTTTTGTCCTTCGAAAGTTCTTCTAGCTTCCGAATAATGGTCCAAAATTCTTTAGGATTTGTTTCATTTAGCTCTTCTATTTTTCGAATTATGCATGTTTTTCATCTTTAAGCATTTTTACATATTGTCTTTTTAATTTATAATAGGTATGACGTACACTCGGATCATTATGATATTTTTGAAAAATAGAACAATATTGATGTAAGCGCCTTCTTAGTTGTACACAACTAGTTTGAAACCATGGTTTACAGCGTTTGTGTCTTTTCCTTATAATTCTAGGTTTTAATGATTGTTTACAACTACTTTTAATCGCGTGTTCCAGTTCCAAAATTTTATCGCTTATGTCATTAGTATCATTAAGATTTTGTGTACAATCAATTGTACCAATTTTTGCAAAATGTTCTTTAATTTTGTCTTGTGCATTATTATCCCAAATAAAACTTGTGGGATTAAAAGGCTTATAAGTTTGCTTTATTTTCTTATGATCAGTAGTAACTTTTACATCAAGTATAAACCATATCTGGCAGTGGTCTGAATATGCAGAAAGGCTTGAAATTTTAAAAGTTGATATGAGTTTTAACAGCTTGTCAGAAACAATAGAGTAATCAACAACAGATTTCCCATTGTAGTGATAAGAAGTAAACTCTCCGAAAGAGTCACCACAAGTTCTACCATTTAAAATTCTTAAAGAGGCCTGTTTACAAATGTCCAGTAATTTTCTTCCTTGAGAGTCAACCTTAATTTTATCTTTACTAAACCTGGGACGACATGAGTCAACGCTATAATTATGATACATGGGTATATGTGAGGAGTTACTATCGTTTTCTATGAAATCCGCATTTTCCCCTGTTCTACCATTAAAATCTCCACTAAGTATAATGTCACAGTTAGGGTTTAAGTATGTAATTTCATTTCTAAGTATTTCAATAGTATCATATTGACTTCCTTCCTCATACAAGGAAGATGAGATTGGCAAACAATAAACAAAAGACAGGAAAATATCGTTGTCTAGTTTGAAAAAATCTTTTTTTAACTAAAGCCAAATGATATCCTCACTTTTTGATTTTACATGTTCAATGCCTTTAGATAAACCATTTTTGTAATATACAATTAAACCTCCTCGTCGGTTTTTCTTTCTAAATGAATGAATATGTTGATAATTTTTAACACTTAACAAACTATCCATGTTTGTCCATGTTTCCATAAGACATATTATATCAAATTTTAAGATATAATTATTAATAAACTCTTTATCATCTATTTTACTTAGTCCAGATGAATCATTTAGTCCATGGATATTCCATGTAGATATTTTAATATTAGTTAATATCATTAAACAGTTGAAATAGAAGATGGATAATTGGAGGCTACAAACATCATTTATGATAGAGGTCATTTGGACCTTGAGACTTCATTAAGAATAATCTCCAATCACTGACACAAGTCAAACATACAAAAGAAACAATTAACATAATAACATAATAATATAAGTTTTAACAAGTAATACTTCGAAAAGTTATAGCAATAAATCAAGGTTTACAAACACTTGTATTAAAAACAATAACTAATGGACGGAGTGTTTAGTGTTATACACATTTGGCACATTGCTAGGTGTAAATAGTCTTTTAAATCTAATCTGTATGGTCAGGACAGTGCACACAAGGAACTGACCTTAAACCGTAACAGGTATGCGGACATTTATTATACTATATACTACTATCTAAACTATACTCTTACTCTACCGCACTATAACTAATTTTACAAGTAAACTAATTGGCTTGTTAATACATTAATAAATCATAATTAAGCCTGGGATTAACATAATAACATTTGTTGACTAACATATCCATGTATATACATTAATACAATGCCTAATAAAGAATTAATGAACTTTGCTAAACGTGCAAGTCCTGCATTATTAAGATGAAGTGCATCATAAAAAAATTCTTTAGAAGGGTAATTATTCCAATTACAAACAACTGGTGTTAATGAAACAAAATTCACATTGTCAAGTTCGGCACATAAGACCTGAATCACATCGTTAGTTTGACAAACATTATTGTTTATATCTGCATAGTCAAGTCTTGGAAGCAGCCCACAAACATGAATTACTGCATTCGGAAATTTTACACGAGCTAGGGATATTAGTTCTGTATACCTGGATTTAAATGCCAATAAGGTAGGCTGTCTCTCCAAGTCACCTGCACCTGTGATAATCACTAATTGTTCACATAAGTTGTTTTCACTGGTGTCTTTTAAATAGTCTGTTAAGCCATAAATACCATTAGGCACAAAGTGTGTCCAGGTTTTGTTTCTATAATCCAATCGATGGCCATTTATTCGTCGAGCTATGGAATTAGTTAATATGAGCCTTTTCGGTTTTTGAATACTAGTATCTTTATTTGGTGTTTTGCTGTTATTATCAACAGGCTCATTTGGATTTGCACCTGTATTTTGTGTTTCCTGAGATAATAGCTGGCTAGGAATATGATGATTGTTTTTTTTGTTAGATACAGGTGTTTCTAGGATATCTTGTGACCCGGACTTACACAAGGGATCTGGCGATTCATCTTTTGACTTCATACTAATAGGCTGTTCATTGTTTATCTTTTTAGAAATTGAATGACTTGCTTCGGGGTTTGTTTTAATTCCATTGGGCCTCGAGTCAGCATTAACATTAAGCGTATGTGTTTGTTCCTTTTTAAGTGAAGCTATATCATTATTCAATGAACAGATTAAATTAGCCTGTTGTTTGGATAGGCATTTGAGTTCAGTAATGTCTTTTGCAAGACTATTTATTTGGCTATCCTTTTGATTTTGCATATTTTTCAGTTCCTTGATTTCCTGTTTGAGTACGTTTAATGTATCAGAAACATCACCCTGAGATGTTTTTAAGTTTAGGTTGGAAACAGAAGTTTCAATTGTCTGACAAGAATGCTTGAGAAATGATTCTTCACTTTCTAAATTTACAAGCTTTTCATAAACTTGTTTATCATGGTTCACTTGAGAGTTAACTGTTTCTTGTCTGGTAGGCCTATCAACAGATTGGTCAGGTTGTTCTTGTTGTATTTCAGTCTGTGGGATCAAATCAACTTGCTTGTCCTGGTTCACTGCAAGTGCCCCTTCTTGATTGATAATATCATATGTGGACAGGTCAGTGTCAGATTCATAACTTTTGTTGTGCACAAGCCATTGTATTTTTTTTAAGAAAACGGTCTTTCCAGCTAATACATTTGTCAATTCCTTGGACTAATATAATACCAGTTAAATAAAAGTTAATGGTTACAAATTTGTCTCCATTTTGTTCGAATAAATTTAGCTGGATATGCATTTTCTCACAATCTTTTTCTAATATGTTGAAATCTTTCTCACAAACCTCTTTTATTTTCATTACCCAGGTTGGAAGTGTGCCATGAGAAACAAGCCACTCCACGTCACAAAATTTGTGGACCCAATTGTCGTTTACTTTTACAAATTGTTTGTGTAGGATTGGGTTTTCATCAACTGCTCTTATCTTCGATCTTTTGTCGGAATTTCCTTTAAATATTTTTTCACATTCATCACTGGTTATAAAGTCTGAATGGATGGGAGGTTTTTTTATTTCTCTTTTGCTTTTTCTATTTTCATTTATCACATTATTGGTATTAGTATGTTCAAAATCTTCAGCTTCGCCTTCAGTTTCAATTTGGCGCAATTTTTCCTTGTTATTCAAGTTATTGTTTAACTCTTTTCCATGAGGGGGTATGCTTTTTTCCGTTTTTTCTGCCATTACAACAATAATTAATCCAATGTTTGTAATATAAAAACTTTAGAAACACTTTTGGTAAAATTTTACACGCTTAAATAACATATTGTCGTTTAATTTGATGTTGTAGGTCCAAATATCACATCTCTGGTCACTAGTAAATTAAAGTTGCCGCCATCTTGTTTAGCGTAAATACCCGGATGTTCACTATGTTATCGCATCAATCAATCCGTGTCGAACTGTTTTAAATCGTGCACAAATATTACATTTTTAAATTTTCTCACCGAAATATTTATTGTTTGATAAAATAATAATACAGATCCATGGACCGACTTATCTCTTTTCACGTAAAGGTTATAGAATAATTTATTTTGACATATCAGCGATCTCGACCGCAGTGGCTCTATCAGTCTATCTATACTACTATTTACTTATCCTTCGCTTTCTCTTTTAATTTTTTATTAAAATATTGATCTTTTGAATTTGTGCAATGTCCACAATATGCATTCTTATACAATAAATTTGTTTTAAAAATTTATGCAACTAATTAATAAAGAGTGTAGAGAAATGAATGTTTTTTTTTTTTAATTTAAGCACTAAAAGTTACCAGAAAACAATAGCCCGCAGAATTATATGTACTGGTATTTTTATTTATTTGTTAATTATTTTATTTCAGGAAATTTGGGAATGGAAAGTGAAGAAAAATTAATAGTCTACGTAAAATGTTGTATTTCTATTTACCGCCCGGAATTATTTTATTTGTTAATTATTTTTAGAAATATGGAACTGAAAAGGGAAGAGAAAATAAAAACAACCTGCAGAAAATGTTGTATTTTTATTTATTTATTTATTTGTTAATTGGTTTTAGAAAATTATGGAATGAAAAGTGACATGTCATTGTCAGCGATCCCGTAGGCTACACAACTTTCACTTTCAATTTAATTTCCAGTATAATAATAATATGCCCCGAATGTGTATTCTATAGTAAATATGTACTGGTATTTTTATTTATTTGTTAATTATTTTATTTCAGGAAATTTGGGAATGCAAAGTGAAGAAAAATTAATAGCCTACTACGTATAATGTTGTAGGCCTATTTCTATTTACAGTAATTTACTCAATTTACTGCCCGGTATTGATTTATTTCAATATTTGTTAATTATTTTTAGAAATATATGGAACTGAAAAGGGAAGAGAAACTAAAAACAGCCTGCAGAAAATGTTGTATTTTTAATTATTTATTTGTTAATTTGTTTTAGAAAATTATGTAATGAAAAGTGACATGTCAGTGTCAGCGATCCCGTAGGCCTACTCTACTTTCACTTTAATTTCCAGTTTAATATTTGATACTTTAAATTATGTCCCGAATGTGTATTCTATAGTAAATGTGACTAATAAATTTATAAATTGAAATCTTACCTTACTGTCATAAATTTTGCTTAACTTTTTGAGGCCTATGTCATAGAGTATTATTATTAGTAAAAATGGGAAAGTAAGTAATAAGTAGACGCAGAGACACTGTTGTTGTCGAGATCGCTGACATGTCAAAATAAATTATTCTATAACCTTTACGTGGAAAGAGGAGCCTGGAGATAAGTCGGTCAATGGATCTTTATTATTATTTTTTATTAAACAATAAGTAGTTGGGTGAGAAAATTTAAAAATAGGTTGCCAGGCAACGAAACATACGCCCACACAGCAGCCAAATCGTCCGGGCAGTCAACAAGAGTTGTCGCATATTAAGGAATTATCAGAAAATCATTAGAATTTGTTTGGTTTTTATAATCAAACGTTTTTTTTTTAAATCAGATAATAATTGTGACCTCCAGAGGCACAACAAGCTAAAAAGGGTGATTTTTCGTACAATCAGGGGACATAATTCAGAAAGTAATGACCCGATGGGCGCAAATATCGAAAGGAACCAAAATCTTTGGGTTATAAACATACATGTCAAGTTTCATCAAAATCGATTCAAAATTGTGACCTCTATAGGGTCCACAACCTTGATATAACATATTTTCACACTATTCGTGTACAAACGGCGGCCATTTTGTCCGTCAATTCTAGACCGATTTTCACGTAATTCAAACTCTCTCTTCATTACCATGTAACGGTGATATAGTCCAACGTTTTTTTAAATCGGATAATAATTTTGACCTCCAGAGGGACCACAAGCTAAAAAGGGCGATTTTTTGAACAATCAGGGGCCATAATTCAGGAAGTTACGATCCGATGGGCGCAAATATCGAAAGGAACCAAGATCTTTGGGTTATAAACATACATGTCAAGTTTCATCAAAATTGGTTCAAAATTGTGACCTCTATAAGGTCCACAACCTTGATATAACATATTTTCACACTATTCACGTACAAACGGCGGCCATTTTGTCCGTCAATTTTGGTCCGATTTTCACGAAATTCGAATTCAACCTTCATAACCATGGAATGGTGATATAATCAAACGTTTTTTTTAAATCGGATAACAATTTTGACCTCCAGAGGGACCACAAGCTAAAAAGGGCAATTTTTCGGACAATCAGGGGCCATAATTCAGGAAGTTACAATCCAATTGGCGCAAATATCGAAAGGAACCAAGATCTTTGGTTTATAAACATGCATTTCAAGTTTCATCCAAATCGGTTCAAAATTGTGACCTCTACACTGTTCACAAGCTAAAAAACGTGATTTTTATACGCCCACATGGAAATGTGGTCGTATATTGTCGTCGCCCCCGTCCGTCCGTCTGTCGGTCCGTCCGTCCGTCGGTCCGTCCGTCCGTCCGTCCGTCCATCGTCCACAATTTCTTGTGAACGCTCTAGAGGCTAAAGTTAATATCCGATTGACATGAAAGCCTATTGATTTTCAGCGATATCCGATAATTACTACCAGAGTTATGACCCTTGATCACTTTGAAAAATCTTGTGAACGCTCTAGAGGCTATAGTTAATATCCGATTGACTTTAAATTTATACACAGTGTTTAAGGTCATGAGACGAAGAATCCTATTTTCGGTGATATCTGATAATTTCTGGCAATTGATCACTTTGAAATATCTTGTGGACAAAAGCCTTGAGACAAACCATCAAAACTATTCTAATCATTTCTGATAATTATTTAATGGGCTATTACTCGTAATAAGATTATCATGTGTTGTAAATGTTCTTCTTACTGACAAAAGAAACAATATGCGACAACCCTTGTTGACTGCCCGGACGACTTAGCTGTTGTGGGCGTATGTTTCGTTGCCTGGCAACCTATCTTTCGTACAATCAGGGGCCATAACCCATGAAGTTACGGTCCGATACATGCCAATATCGAAAGGAACCGAGATCTTAGGGTGATAAACCTATATTTTAAGTTTCATTGAAATCGGATAAAAATTGTGACCTGTAGACATGTGGACGGACGGACGTCCGGATGGAGGGACGGACGTCCGGACGGACGGACGAACAGGGGCGACGACAATATACGTCCACATGAAAATGTGGGCGTATAAAAATGTAATATTTGTGCACGTTTTATAACAGTTCGACACCGATTGATTGATGCAATAGTTGAAATTGTTTGACGTTTTAACATCTGACGTCAACTGGCAGACTATCGCCATTGAAGAGACGACCATTGTAAAGATCGGTCGCATTATTTCTGTTACCTCTTTTTTTTCAAATCATTTTTAGTGAAGCCTGTACCAAAACAGGCCCGGGACTGTACAGCGCAGTGGACGCTTACGGCTGGCCCCCGGATCCATTCACTTGATTTGATGTTTTCCGCAGGTTAATCTTATAGGTTTTTGTTTTTCGTGTAGTGCAGTCCCCCTGCACTTACTATTAGAGTAGAGTTTTAGCCCTTCGTACTGTAGAATGTTCTCGTTGTCGGGCTTTGCTCCTGTTTGCTCGCTACACTTATTATTTTGGCGTTTTCCGAGATTCTATCCGGATTATCGCCCTTATTGTTGAAATTGTTTGACGTTTTAACATCTGACGTCAACTGGCAGACTATCGCCATTGAAGAGACGACCATTGTAAAGATCGGTCGCATTATTTCTGTTACCTCTTTTTTTTCAAATCATTTTTAGTGAAGCCTGTACCAAAACAGGCTCGGGACTGTACAGCACAGTGGACGCTTACGGCTGTCCCCCGGATCCATTCACTTGATTTGATGTTTTCCGCAGGTTAATCTTATATTTTTTTTGTTTTTCGTGTAGTGCAGTCCCCCTGCACTTACTAATAGTGAACATCCGGGTATTTACGTTCATACTCCCCGGAACTAACATGGCGGACAAGGCTCCATGTCGGCACGCTGTCACGTGATCAGTGCGGACTCTAGTTTCTATATTATATAACTCTATGGCTGCCGTCAGAGCCTCTGCCGTTAACTAAACACAATGTTTAGCCGTTTGTGGGCGGATGAAATGAATAACAAACGCCCCGTAGTATTTGAACCACTCAAGACCACTGATCTATATAATAACGTTATTATATAGATCAGTGCTCAAGACACACAATAATTGTATCGGTCTTTATCCCCATTTCTGTGGCATCAAAGATAATTCCTGAAAGTCACCGGAATATTCCGTAAAACAGGTTGTGAAGTAATTACCGGTATAAACCGCAAAGCATCGGAATAAACTGATCTCCCTTTCTTATCGATTTTCATTTACCAAACCCGAATGTTTCTTTCTTCCCGAACCACCCAATACATGACATGAGGTGAAAGGGTATTCATCCACCTGATATGTAGCACCATAGAATATTACATAAAGTTCTCAAAATAGTTTGAAATCCGTTCAGGAATAGCCTGCTGTCACGTGATCAATTTTCCACGAAATGCGTATTATATGGTGACTTAAGTGGACATGCACAATCTCAGTATCTTTTTAATTTCATAATATGTCATCACGATATTTTTAGGGCGAACATATGACATGTCTTTAAATTTATCACAAATCACGAACATTACTGTCTCTACCAAATGTACAAAATGTAATTATTAACGGGTCCCTTGAAGCCTATTGCGGCCATTTCAGAATCTAGACGTCTCGCCTCGAGAATAGTTTTGGCGAGGCACGCGACAGAGTTTGGGCGATCGATAGTGATACTAATAAAATACGACCGTGACACACACTTAGATTTTATTTATATAGATATCACTGCAAAGTTCCCATGGCCACGAAGCGTGATGGGCGAACATACATACATACAAACATATATATACGCACGTCGCACACATACCAAGCCACCGTACGTAACTAACGTACGAAAATTAAATGGTAGCTTGCTTTTTTTTTCGCACGTATACAGTGAATGGCCATTTTGCTCAATAATCCAAGTCAGAATTTGGCTATTTTTTGAAATTGCGTTAAAGTTTTAAATTTTTGTTTAGAACTGAAATAAATTAACTATTAGTCAATCCCCAAGTACGCTAAACAGGTTGTGAAGTAATTACCGGTATAAACCGCAAAGCATCGGAATAAACTGATCTCCCTTTCTTATCGATTTTCATTTACCAAACCCGAATGTTTCTTTCTTCCCGAACCACCCAATAAGTTTCATTGAAATCGGATAAAAATTGTGACCTGTAGACATGTGGACGGACGGACGTCCGGATGGAGGGACGGACGTCCGGACGGACGGACGAACAGGGGCGACGACAATATACGTCCACATGAAAATGTGGGCGTATAAAAATGTAATATTTGTGCACGTTTTATAACAGTTCGACACCGATTGATTGATGCAATAGTTGAAATTGTTTGACGTTTTAACATCTGACGTCAACTGGCAGACTATCGCCATTGAAGAGACGACCATTGTAAAGATCGGTCGCATTATTTCTGTTACCTCTTTTTTTTCAAATCATTTTTAGTGAAGCCTGTACCAAAACAGGCCCGGGACTGTACAGCGCAGTGGACGCTTACGGCTGGCCCCCGGATCCATTCACTTGATTTGATGTTTTCCGCAGGTTAATCTTATAGGTTTTTGTTTTTCGTGTAGTGCAGTCCCCCTGCACTTACTATTAGAGTAGAGTTTTAGCCCTTCGTACTGTAGAATGTTCTCGTTGTCGGGCTTTGCTCCTGTTTGCTCGCTACACTTATTATTTTGGCGTTTTCCGAGATTCTATCCGGATTATCGCCCTTATTGTTGAAATTGTTTGACGTTTTAACATCTGACGTCAACTGGCAGACTATCGCCATTGAAGAGACGACCATTGTAAAGATCGGTCGCATTATTTCTGTTACCTCTTTTTTTTCAAATCATTTTTAGTGAAGCCTGTACCAAAACAGGCTCGGGACTGTACAGCACAGTGGACGCTTACGGCTGTCCCCCGGATCCATTCACTTGATTTGATGTTTTCCGCAGGTTAATCTTATATTTTTTTTGTTTTTCGTGTAGTGCAGTCCCCCTGCACTTACTAATAGTGAACATCCGGGTATTTACGTTCATACTCCCCGGAACTAACATGGCGGACAAGGCTCCATGTCGGCACGCTGTCACGTGATCAGTGCGGACTCTAGTTTCTATATTATATAACTCTATGGCTGCCGTCAGAGCCTCTGCCGTTAACTAAACACAATGTTTAGCCGTTTGTGGGCGGATGAAATGAATAACAAACGCCCCGTAGTATTTGAACCACTCAAGACCACTGATCTATATAATAACGTTATTATATAGATCAGTGCTCAAGACACACAATAATTGTATCGGTCTTTATCCCCATTTCTGTGGCATCAAAGATAATTCCTGAAAGTCACCGGAATATTCCGTAAAACAGGTTGTGAAGTAATTACCGGTATAAACCGCAAAGCATCGGAATAAACTGATCTCCCTTTCTTATCGATTTTCATTTACCAAACCCGAATGTTTCTTTCTTCCCGAACCACCCAATACATGACATGAGGTGAAAGGGTATTCATCCACCTGATATGTAGCACCATAGAATATTACATAAAGTTCTCAAAATAGTTTGAAATCCGTTCAGGAATAGCCTGCTGTCACGTGATCAATTTTCCACGAAATGCGTATTATATGGTGACTTAAGTGGACATGCACAATCTCAGTATCTTTTTAATTTCATAATATGTCATCACGATATTTTTAGGGCGAACATATGACATGTCTTTAAATTTATCACAAATCACGAACATTACTGTCTCTACCAAATGTACAAAATGTAATTATTAACGGGTCCCTTGAAGCCTATTGCGGCCATTTCAGAATCTAGACGTCTCGCCTCGAGAATAGTTTTGGCGAGGCACGCGACAGAGTTTGGGCGATCGATAGTGATACTAATAAAATACGACCGTGACACACACTTAGATTTTATTTATATAGATATCACTGCAAAGTTCCCATGGCCACGAAGCGTGATGGGCGAACATACATACATACAAACATATATATACGCACGTCGCACACATACCAAGCCACCGTACGTAACTAACGTACGAAAATTAAATGGTAGCTTGCTTTTTTTTTCGCACGTATACAGTGAATGGCCATTTTGCTCAATAATCCAAGTCAGAATTTGGCTATTTTTTGAAATTGCGTTAAAGTTTTAAATTTTTGTTTAGAACTGAAATAAATTAACTATTAGTCAATCCCCAAGTACGCTAAAAACATTACTGTCTGTTCCAGGCGACACTACAACTCGAAAAATGCTTACTATTTCTTCAATTTTTAATTAAAATGGTTAAAACTTAACGACCTACCTGGAATTGTCACCCCGTAACTTTCTTCGTCGAGCCTTAACGCCTATTAATTCGATAACATCCTTTATTCTCTTGTAAATTTCACATTTTTAAACACTAGTCAATTTCTCAGAACGTCAACATTAACGCTGCCTCTGCGTAAGTTGGGTCACTCGTATATCATGTAGGGGTATCAGATTATTTCACAAATCGGGTGCATTCGGTTAATAATGCTTTGTGTGGGAGGATTCGCCGGTTTGTTTTACGACAGTGCGTATGTTTTTTTGTGCGTGTGTGGGTGCGTGCGCGTGGGTTTATTTGGTTATCGGCCATTTTAATATTCCTTTGAGATATGCATTGTATTACATGTCTCCTAAAATATTCCTCACATAACTTATCTTTTAATTTTATGTGCTTAAATAGTATCGATTACCGATATCCAATTTTATTTATATTTGCTGTCCACGGGCGTACAGGATATGTTTCAGATATTGTCGTAGAATAGATAAAAAAAAAAACGAATCGTAGAAAAATATAATCCCTTGAATAATGGATTGTCCTATCATCACATACATTTGCAAGTGCACGATGGTGTGTGTATACAACACGTGAATATAAGGTGTGCGTAAATTGTATAATAGAAATAGATAGCCCTTAATCTATCAGTAGTTGGTCTTGTGTGGCTACTTTCCCGTTCCACCTTCCGTCAAAGTATCACTTGCTTGGGGACATTTCACACAAAAGAAAACTAAATCAAACAAGAAATAGACTAGACTATCTATAAAAATATCTTATGAGCGCCCCCTTTTCAACGGGAATAAAACTTAAAAAAAGAAAAAATAACAATACAACTCTATCAATATTATATTGTCAATTATGGTGGTCCACGAAGGTAGATATATTTCTAAAAATTTCCACAAGACCACGATTTGATGTCTGAAAAGAGTATTAAAAGTCCTACAAAGCCAAATAAAATCGACAGTTATAAATCTATTATCCGAAAGCTAGATAGACAATTCGTTTGAATTGTCATTAAGCGTACTTCCAAATTATCATGACGTGTCACTACAATATTAGGTCCCACTTTGTATGTAGTTTATATCAATTTCCAAAAGCCATCTAAGGCAGTGGAGCAAACAGATGTGGTCTGAAACCTAATAGCAAATTTATATTACCTCCCGTAAATAGCTCTTTGAACCAAGTTATATTCTACTGGGTCGGAACAACTATTTAAACATGCAAGAAGGACGAAACGACCCCAAACATTATCCACACCCCTGTTCGATTTGGTTTATTCCAAATAACTAGGTTACGCATGGCTGTTATCAAAACCGCGAAGTAAAGAAATTACGAATTTTCAAGAGAGAAAGGTTATATTGGTTGATCTGAAATTAGATAACGTGCGGTAGAAAGTAAAGGGATGACAATTCCAGGTTGGTCGTTAAGTTTTAACCTTATAGATTAAAAATAAAAGAAATAGCAAGCAATTTTCGAGTTATAGTGTCGCCTGGAACAGACAGTAGCAGAATTGGTTGTGTATGTGTGAAATAGACCCGACCGAAGCACAAAATAGTGCAAATAGGGCGGCCCCGCGTGTGTCAAATGTCCGTTAAACTTGCTAATTCTGTTAATATCCTATTTTCCTCCGAGGATTTATTATTCAATCTCGAGTTGTGTCCGTGTTATTGCACAGACAACCCTGATACGACGCAGGTTTTCTGTTCGCCGAAGTCATTTTACTTTCGTTTGTTTGTTTACAATCTGAGTTCTGTGCGCTGACCTCACGACCCGTGACGTTTAGATAACGTCATGTGGATATCATGGCTATTCACTGTGTCAGAGTCACTTCTCTACAGGTAGGGTGAGTCTGTCGTTCAGATTGACCGAGCCATGTGAATCAATGACATACCCCACCCTCTCTCCCACGCCAATGTTTACACGGGACCCCGTTTTTTTGTGCCATACGAACGACTACACTTTGCCAGGCCCTCCGTCCGCCATCCTACACAATTGACAAGGGAGGACGTCTCCAGAAAAATCCCGATGCACTTTGATGGAGTTAGAGAGCAAACGTCCTACTCACTGAGCCACCGTAGCCCCCACTTCATTTCGATCCCGGACAAGGAAACTCGATTTTTATTTATACCATTCGAACGACTATATGTTGTCCCTTGACAAGCAGGAACCCCGGGCGAAAAATTCTGGGGAACTTTGATGAAGTAAGAGAGCAAACGTCCTACTCTCTGAGCCAACGTAGCTCCCACTTCATTTAGATTCCTGACACGGGATATCAGTTAAATGTATTCCATCCGAACGCCAAAACGTTGTCCCTTGTCAGGCTCTCCGTCTTACACCACTGACAAGGGTGGACATCGCCAGAAAAATCACGATGAACTTTGATGAAGTTAGAGAGCAAACGTCCTACTCACTTGGCCACCGTAGAACCAACTTCATTTCGATTGCGGGCACAGCACCTCGTTTATTTCAAATCCCATTCCAACGACTATACGTTGTCCCTTGTCAGGCTCTCCAAGACCACGCATCAAAAAACCTGATGAAGGTTGATTAAGTTAGAGAGCAAAGAAAGATTTGACCGAAGACTTAAAGGACAATATTGGTGCCAGTCATAATCACATATGTGATAGAACTGATTAAACACTTTCCAAATATAATATTAGCACAGAGATCATCGCTACCATAGAGGAGTAATAAAGGATTCATGAATCTTTTATTACTCCTCTATGGTAGCGATGATCTCTGTGCTAATATTATGTGCTATGTTATAGTTATTGTCCTTTAAAATAAAGCTTTAAAATAAAGCTATAAACAGCTCTACCTTGTTAAATATTATTCCTATAATTCACTATTGCCAGATGAGAAATTGACAAAATATCATTCTCAACTTAAAATTCAAATGTTTAAAGATAGCCATTCCATTGGTGGCGGGGGGGGGGGGGTAAACAAGGGAGGTAATTGTGTTAGTATTTCCAGTGTGAATGATTTTTAAGTGTGGGAAATAATGCCTATGATCCTATAACCTATTTAGCAAAAGACATAGCAATAATTATGTTTTGACTTTCTTAGAAAATATGAAATTCTCGCTTTAAAATGTACAATTTTATGACTGTTTTTTAATTGTGCATTTGTAGATTTTTAGAAATTATAATTATTACATAAAATCAGACATAATTACATACAATCAGTAATTATCACAGCTCTGAGTTTAACGGCTATTTCAATTCTGATGATTTTCAATTATTGCCATGAAAGATATATTTATGGTTAGGGTAAAGTCCAATTCTCAAAGTATACTTAGTGTTTTCAACTAAAATTGACGATTTAGGAATTAAAAAATCGGCCTGTTTTCAAACGGAGCAAATTATATATAGTTTTAAAAAAAGATAATGAAAAATGGATATATTGAAAATTTCCATCAAGTACTCTATTCTGTGCGAGGCTATGTATGTTTGAAGTTTTGATAAAATGTAGTGCAGTTTCTTTATTATCGTAGCAACGGTATCGATTTTACATGACGGCGGTGTTTAAGTCTATTTAAAATTGGAGCCCTTTGATGACTTTGAGAGTAGATCGTGTGCCTGTCATATTTTATAAATGGTTAAATAATAATTTATATAACATCAAACCATGAAAATGACATGCAATAGACAGATTTAGCTCTAACATAATAACCCCGTTTACATTACAAATTTTAAGCGTACCAGGAACGGTACCCGGTACGGCACGCTTCGTTTTTTTGCAATGTAAACGTATCAAACGTAAGCGTGCCGGGCCTGGTACGGTGCCAATCTTGCCCACTGAAGTGAGGTGGTCTCGGTACGTTTTCAGGAACGGCTCGCTTTCAATTATCGTAGTGTAAACGCTAACCGGTCTGAGCACGGATTACTGCGCATGCGGTAAATGAACCTTGACCTTTTTTCCCGATAACTTTGATAGCTCTGTCAAAATGGCTAATATAAGCTACGAGTAATACAAGCTATTTTAAACGACATGATTCTCCTCTGGTAACATGATATCATTGAATAACTCGATAAGACTGCTAACTCATTCAAAATAGGCATCAAGTCGGTTAAATATTGACCATTCTTTCTTGATTTCTTTCGTACTCTCAATAACAGCAAAGAAAAGTGAAAAACAAACAAAAATGAAAGGGCCAAACGTATCAAAATCAACCGCCATAATTGTTTTCATCTGGTTAACTTGCTTAGGGACTGAAATTAACTTTTCTTTGAAGGTTTCCACATTTGGCGTTTTTGGCACGGTTCCGAGACGGGTAATGTAAACGGGTACATTTATTGAAATTTATCGCGGCCTGGTACCGTGCCTAGGACGGCACGCTTATCGCTGCCACGTGTAAACGGGGCTAATCGATCTTTAAAGAATAAGACTTGTTTGATTTCTGCATCCAATGGGCTAATGAAGACGGTCATATGCCATGCAGCGTGCTATAGCTATGCAAGAAATTTTACCAAGATGGCAGGGCTACGGCCTATTCTTATTTACGTGCATGCCAATAAATGTGTACATGTCATGTGACCTCACTGTTTCGTCTTATACCATTGTGTGACCCATGCTGGAAAATCCCGCTGAACTTTCTCACGAAAACCGGTATCGAACAATGAACCTCTACGTCAGCGAGCAAACGTCTTACTCATTGGTTCCCCGGGTAAGAAGAAAGTGTTGAATTTGTGTTTCCCGTGATCAAAAAAGAAATATTAAATTTGACAGGCAAAGCAGACACCTGTCTATTATTTTTAGTTTTATTACATAAATTATATTAAAGGAGACAAGTCTCCAACTCAAAATCATCCACAGTCTTCGACATTGCAAACACGACCTATTGGTCAATTTGAATCAACATTGATGTTGTTATCCTATTGTGACAAGATGGACTTCTGGTATCCAATATAGATAAGACAAGATAGGCTGCCAGGCAACGAAACATACGCCCACAACAGCTAAGTCGTCCGTGCAGTCAACAAGGATTGTCGCATATTGTTGCTTTTGTCAGTAAGGAGAACATTTAGAACACATGATAATCTTATTACGAGTAATAGCCCATTAAGTAATTATCAGAAATGATTAGAATTGTTTTGATTGTTAGTCTCAAGGCCTTCGTCCACAAGATATTACAAAATTATCAAGTGCCATAACTCAGGCAGAAATTATCAGATATCACCGAAAATCTAATAGGATTCTTCGTCTCATGACTCTATACACTGTGTACAAATTTAAAGTCAATCGGAGATTAACTTTAGCCTCTAGAGCGTTCACAAGATTTTTCAAAGTGATCAAGAGTCATAACTCGGGCAGTAATTATCGGATATTGCTGAAAATCAATAGGCTTCTTCGTATCATGACCTTAAACAATGTGTATAAATTCAAAGTCAATCGGATATTAACTTTAGCCTCTAGAGCGTTCACAAGATTTTTCAAAGTGATCAAGGGTCAAAACTCTGGTAGTAATTATCGGATATCGCTGGAAATCAATAGGTTTCTTCGTCTCATGACCTTAAACACCGTGTATAAATTTAAAGTCAATCAGATATTAACTTTAGCCTCTAGAGCGTTCACATGAAATTGTGGACGACGGACGGACAGACAGAAAGGGCGACGACAATATACGACCACATTTCCATGTGGGCGTATAAAAATGAAAATTTATAAATTGGCACACGAATCGTGTGCCAGAATGCTTTCGAATGCCATTTGGAATGAACAAGGCTAAACAGGAGAATACTACCGGTGTAGACTGGATTAACTGGACGCCAAAGTCTGCCATTCAATTTGGGCTATTTGCCCATTTCACATAACATAACTGATTAGAAATTACAGTAAAAACAAAAACGATTGAATGTTAATCAGTTTATATACATTCATGTAACATTCTAACATTTGTGTCCGTATATAGGTACCAAGCAATTGAGATTTGCTCCTTTAAACACAGAAAATCTTAAAGTTTCGTTATCAACTGATATAAAATTTTGTTAACCATACTACTCATATTCGTTTATAGGTTATGATGTATTCTGGATACACCATTTTACCATCATATACAGCAAACTCTCGAAATAACAAAGGTCCATCTCCCAGAATCGAGTCAAAGAATCCATGATGCTTAGTACAATTTGGGTCTAAATGAAACGAATCTTTGCATGGTGGTTTATTGAATTTTATAGGGTTTTTAATGCGGCACAGAAAAACATTACCCAACAATATTCGACAAAGTAACATCTTCTTCTCACCGCCACTTCGATTAACTTTAGGATCTACAACAGAAATCAGGATTTTAAATATTATAAAAGCTCTCTATAGTGGCTAAATGTATCTCCCCAATTGACATGACATTGATAAGTATTGTTCATGATAGTTAAATGTAATTTACTTTTACTGTTTTGGTTATGTTCTTGCCTCAACCTCTTTTCATTACACATATAATGTTCGTGTAAATTTACTAAACTCAACCATGAATACAGAAATTAAGTGATGTATTCAAGTATGCAGGATTGAACCATATCTGGACTGAAGAAGCCTATCAAATTGTAACACTTTTCAATAATCAGACTGTCATCAGTGATCACGACTTTTGTCTGCCACTAGGGGAGCCACAGTAGTTCTTTGACTAGGACGCTGGCCCACTAATCCGGAAATCTCGTGTTTGCTCTTGGTGTTGGCCTAGAAAGTCCTTCGGCACCTTCCCTTGCGCAGGAAAATGTCTAGTTATTTGGGCCAGACAAAAACCGATGTTTCGTATACACATTGGAGGGCATGTAATAGATCCCCAGTAGAAATTCGATACAAGAATTTCATTTCTGTAACGTGGGGTATTTCTCAGGAAAGATATAAAATTGAGAAGGAGAAAAGGAAATAACAAGCCAACAGTGAGGCTGATGTCCCAGTTAGAAGGAGAGTTATTATGTTCCAAAGTTTCAGCCAATCAAATTGCTTATCGCTATGCTTGCCCTGAGCAGAAAATGTTCCTTATCGAATTTAGTCAAGGTATTGATGTAATGGAACTATACACCAAGTTTCACCACCCTCACTTCCAATGTAATTAGAACTAAAGTTATTGTTTCCCAAAGCATCAACCAATCAAATTGCTTATCTCCGCTTTCCCTAAGCAGAAAGTGCTCATCTTCGAACTCCATCAAAGCAATGACTTAATAAACACATAAACCAAGTTGGAACATTTTAACTCAATAAGAAGGCGAGTTATTGTGTTCCAAAGTTTCGGCCTATCAAATTGCTTATCGCTCTGTTTACCCTGAGCAGAAAATGCTCATTATCGAATTTAGCCAAGGTATTGATGTAATGAAACTATACACCAAGTTTCATCACTCTCCCTTAATTAGAACTAAAGTTATCGTGTCCCAAAGCATCAACCAATCAAATTACTCATCTCCGCTTACCCTAAGCAGAAAATGCTCATCTTCTACCTCCATCAAGGTGTCGACCTAATAAACACCTACACCAAGTTTGAACATTCTAACTCAATTAGGAGGAGAGCTATTATGTCCCAAAGAGTGTGACGGAAGACGGACAGATGCACGAACCCATTTTAATATTCCCCCAACTTTCTTCGAAAGGCAGGGGACAAAAAAAAAGACTTGATATAATAAATAGTATCATGTAGAGAAACCTGTAGAGAGTACTCAGTCTTATTTAAGGTGTGGACTGACCATACCTCACCCAGAAACAAACTCATAAAAACTTCGCTATGGACACAGAAAACAGTGTTATTTACAGTGTCTTCACGACCACCAGTTGGAAGTTGAAATAAGAGTAGGGCGTGTAGCTGCTGCCTGGGCCAACTGTCCCCATAACACGTGCAGAAAAGTGGGAGGTCAAACCCCATTTCATTTCATTTAACGTCAAGTAACCCTAAAAGAAACAATAATGTAGACAATAAGATTAACCCTAGAAATATATTCAGCCAGTGTTTATTTCTATTGTTAAACGTACCCGAGTATTGGTCAGCTTTGGTCGAACTTTCAAACATATACAAAGCCTGTCCAAACAGTCCGTTTTCACCGGCAGATCGATGATCAAAACCTTCCTCATGTATAGTATCTATCAACGCTTTTGAGGCTCCATGAAAAACATAATGTTCATTTATCCCTGGATATAAATCATTATGTTTGAGATCAGCTCCGCTTACTTTTGTTGTAAGAACAGGACCTTTACTTCCTGGAATCTTGTCAATATTCACGCAAGATGATTCAGTTTTAACGGCTTCTGCAAATAATTCTTTTCTTCGATCGTAATATTTACGATAAAGATGAAGGTTTTCAACCCGTTCAATGTTTGTAACTTGAATACTTTTATGAGAAAGATTCACGGCATCTTTTCCGACTCCCACTACATCTGATCTCCATGTTTTATTCACAAGGTCTACAATGCATGTATAGAGCTTACTGGAGGATTTTATGGTTACTAAGCTACTTCCGTTGCCAATATATTCTTTAATCTTTGTAAGGTTAGTTTTAGAGTGTTCCCAGTAAGAGGGGGGGTGAAGGGTCTGCTTTCCCCATATGAAGAAGAAATTCCATCGTTCCACGTTTAGGTACACCATACCTATCACCATACTCATGGTATTCTCCGCTGGGCCAATGGCGTCTTGATGCCAACTGGTATGAGCGACCATAAACTGTAGTGTTATTCCAGTCTGGATTACTATTTGCAATACCCCAAGCAGTTTGTACTCTACTTCTGGACATTTGAATGGGTTCCTCATCACTATGGCCAATGGTTTGCGTGTTATGATGGAACTCCTCAATGCAGTCGGTTAAAATCCTACAATCGACCTCTCCTTCCAGAAAATGCCCGCAATCAAATAAAGGTATTGAGAAATCTCTATCCATTTGTTCAATTTCTTGCCTAAATTTATTAATTTCTTGCAATTTGTCCAATAATAAAGAACCGTCTTTGACTTTAACTAGCGTTTTTTCAAATTTCGTCAGTTTCCTATTCATTTCCTTAACTTTGTTAACCATTTGGTCTAAAGACAGCTTTTGATCCGTGAGCGGTTTTCTTATCGTTGTTTTTAATTTGTTGCCGGCATCTGCAACGATTTGGTATATTTTTGCAATCTGGACATCAACTTTATCACACACGGTTTCAGATTGAATCTCAAGTTTCTGTATCTGATCACCCAGGTCAACGATGACTTTTTTGTTTTTGGCAATCCTTTCACGGGAAATGCTTTTTAACTCTTCCAGCTGTTGGTTAATTTCGCTTTCCACATCTTCAACATTTTGTAAGGTATGACCTTGATGACCTGTTATGAAACATTTGTAACAAAGTGTAAGGTTACAATCTTTGCAAAATAAATCTTTCTCTTTCTTGTGTTGTGAACACCGTGAACCATCTTTTGGCAGTTGTTCTTCTATATAAATATTCACTGGAAATTTGCTCACTCCCCCAGAAGGGATATCGATAGTCCTTCTACATAGTGGACACGGGAACTGGTTGTTCTTGGCTTTAATTTTGACGTAATCATCCAGACAGGTTGCACAGAATGAATGATGGCAGTCGATTATTTTAGGTTTTGTAAAGTAATTTATGCAGATACTACATTCGATTTTATTCATTTGTACCGCCATTATATTTTCACTGTACAGAAATTATCTCGAAACAAATATTATATAATCTTGTTTATCCATATATGGTTATACGTTGTTTACACCTCACAAGAATATCGACACCATCAGCACATAAATACACTTCTATTAACTTCAATGGCGCCTCTTTTCACAACTGATAATACTCCATATAAATATAAAGCCAAGAACACGTTGATGATCAATTTGGAGGTTAGGATGACCTATACCAGGTCAAATGTGTCACGCTCCGAACTCTAACTGGCCGGTCACTCCTGACTTGCGATCGTTGGTCGAAGCGTTGGTCAGAGCGGACGTTAAACCCGACAGACCACAACAAGATATGCAATTTCAATCATGTATATTCACTGTCTCTACGAAACACACAAAATGTAATTATTTCCATGACCCGTTACAATCGACTGTTTGTTTGAACTGCCTAGATTCCAAATACAAATGTTAGAGTAGTATCTCCCCCTGTCCAGAATTCAATACACACTACATGTCACTTAGGAGGGTATAAATGACAATTAAACAAATTCCCACTTTTGGCATAAAATGTGAGCAACGAAACAATCCTTATCGGACAGTATCAAAATATCAACTGTAATATTATGACCAGTTTGCGTAAAACATCTTGAATTAAAAATAAAATCATACCAGATGTTACCCTGAATGACGTATTCTATTACATAATATTATTAAAAATCGAAGTGGCTGTGAATAGAATACACCATTCGGGGTAATATCTGAATATCGTAGAATATCTCTAAATTTTAAATGTACATGTGTACTGAAATGAAATGGGGTTTAACGTCCTCCATTCTGCTCCGACTGGGCTAATGAAGACGGGCATACGCCATACCGTGTACAAGATGGCGCCCATGTGCCTGCACAGTAAAAGTGCTCTTAAAATTTGTGACTAAACTGCTGGACAGTAAGACTATTATGATGAAATGTTCTAACCTAAACGTTTTGTAATTTGCCTGGAATTTGAAGAAATTTGTAACAATTTGTGATTTTGACCTAATCTTCATGACATAGTTCACTTGATTAACTCGTTTCAAAGCTGTCTTAATAAATCTATTCACTTAACACTATCTTGCTGGTGTTCAGTTCAGTATGATTACATACTCAGTAAAGTAACTCATGGATTTTAATCACCCACCTACTGTTAGAAAAAGACCTAACTCTACATATTGAATACATTAAAGATATTGGAATCCTGAATAGACGTCGTGGAAAACGCCCTGGAATCAAAAAACAACCCCAAAGTAAATTTTTCTCAAAATGTCTCAGGGGCGGATCTAAGAATTTTGAAAAGGGGGGGGAGGGCGCCGCAAAATGAGGGCACTGACCGCGGAGACGGGGCACGCCGCTGAGAGTGGGGTAGGGGCCCCAAGAAAAAATTGTCCGTCGTTTCCTTGCGTCTGTAGCCAATCCATTAAGAGCTGATATTTTCGTCTAACGTTCGGAAATCGTGGGGGGTTGGGATGGCCTAGTGGTCTAGAGTGCCGCGCTTCGACCTCTAGCTGGCCGGTCACCTCTGGCTTGTGGCTGTGATTTCGATGCCTAGTGTGAGCGTATGTGGCATGGAGATAGGGGCGCCTTCTCAATCTCGTGGGTTTCCTCCGGGCACTCCGGTTTCCTCCCACTGCTAAAGACCCCTACGCACAAGCGAATTATTGAAATAAAATTAAAAACCATATGTTTATAGTCCCGAAATGACCTAGTTTGTGTCGGTTGGCGTTAAACCCTATTTCTCTCTCTCTCTCTCTCGGAAATCGTAGAAAAAGCGCCTCAAAATCGAGCAAAAAAGCTAGTTGAAAGGCACTTTCTGTAGTAAAAAAGGGCACGCGCCCCTTGCGCCCCCCTTGAATCGGCCTCTGTGTCTCAAATTGGGTCTTTTAAACGCACAGTCTATTAGAAATAAAACAGCTTGCATATTTGATTGCATTCTTGAACACAAATTTGATATACTATTGATTACTGAAACATGGCTGTCTCTTGTTGGTAATGAGGCTAAATGTGTCGTAATTACGCCGCCTGGTTACATTTGTTTTCACCCTCCTCGATTCACTGGAAGAGGTGGGGGCATGCATAGATGTTGTTTTCAAGGACAAGCTGCAACTAAAAACTCTAAAATCAGCAAAACATTTTTCTTCGTTTGAACACCTGGCAGTAACTATAAAATCACCATCACAGACTTTAAAACTCGTTTGTATTTACAGACCACCTCTTTCAGCTAGAAATCATCTTGATGAGTTCTCTGTGCTATGTGAAGATCCTTACCAAGACGAAAACACTCTTATTGTCGGGGATTTTAATGTACATTTTGACTCTCCGAACAATTTTCTCACTAAACGTGTCTGTGATCGTCTGAACATTTATGACCTTAAACAATTAATTACTTTGCCGACACACCGCTCGGGCCACACCCTTGATTTGGTTTTATGCCGAAGTGCTAATCTTGTACAAAACATTGATGTTGTCAACAACCTGATTTCTGAACATTCACTGGTATCTTTTGATGTTAACTTTCCAGAAACTGTGAAGCATACAAAAACAATACAATATAGAAATTATAAATCCATAAATTTGGAAAAGTTTACTGATGATCTTAACAAGAGTTCACTTTTCAGGAACTTTCCGGCTGATGATGTTGATGGTATGGTTGATTTATTCAACACACCCATTTCTGATCTCGTAGCAAAACACGCCCCGATTCGCACCAAGACCATTAGCCGCTCACTGAATACTCCATGGTACGTTGAATCAGTACAAGACATCAAATAAAAGCGCCTACAAGCGGAACGGACTGGCTGTGCATAAACAAATTTATATGCAAATTTGTAAAGATTTTCAGAAATGTGTTTCAAATGCCAAATCACAATGCCAACACAATCGACCATAGCAACCTACTTGACCGACTGAAGACTGGCTACGGAATAGCAGGATCTTCTCTACAGTGGTTCGGCTCATATCTTACCAGTTAACACGAGTATGTTTACATTAATAACTCTTCGTCAAAGCAAGTGCAATTATCCTGTGGGGTATCTCAAGGTTTAGTGTTGGGACCCCTTTTATTCACACTGTATACAAAATCCCTTGGAAACCTCATCGATAGTTATAACATTCAGAACCACTTTTATGATGATGACACAGTTAATGGATGAATTTAACCTCAACTCCGTCAGCCAGCTCTCCACAATTGGTAATTTAGAAAGTTGCCTAAAAGATATTAAGAACTGGATGTCCGCCAACATGTTAAAACTTAACGATGACAAAACTGGGCTTCTTCTTATTGGACCTGATCACAGACTTCCGATTTCAAATGTTGTAAAAAAATCTTGGCGTTTTCTTAGATTCAAACCCCAGTTTTGGCTCACTTAAACGACATCTGCAAAATCTGCCATTTTCCATTTTCGAAGAAAAAGATCAATCCTTCACCTTATATCTGAAAGTGCAGCTACTGCACTGGCTCGATCATTCGTGTTGTCCAGAATTGACTATTTCAATGCCGTACTCTCTGGAGTTACTGATGAACAAATTTCCAAGTTGCAAAGGATCCAAAATCATGCTGCAAGCATTGTCACTAAAGCTAGATCAAAATCACACATCACTCCCATTTTAAAAAAATCTTCACTGGCTCCGAGTGCGCGAAAGAATTAACTTTAAAATTTTAACCCTGATTTACAAGACATTAAATAAAACGGCACCTCAATATCTTCAGAATCTCTTGACACACTTGTAGCAATATAGCCGCGGTGACATTTGATTGACATATTGTTATATAAAAAAGGGTTAAAGAAACAAAACATAGCTGGTTCTATATGTCAACAACATGATAACAGATATCTCATGCGCAATTTCTAGAGTAAATTTCCATAACCATATAAGGGTGGGTTTTGACGTCATTGGGCTCAATTAACCAATCTCTCTAATTATTTACATCATGTTTGACCAATTAGATAATTGAATGTCCAAAACCAGTTGATACAAAATTAGGATACTCGCGAGAATTCAGCAGACTTCGATTAGATTCCAGAGGGTTACCATCTAAGAATCCTAGACACCGCGAGGTGTCTAGATTGAGAAGAGTTTAGTTAGTATTGACTGTAATTGTAATATGTACTATGCTTGTATGTATACCTATGCTACATAAAAGGTAAAAACGAACTGTTGCTTTGTTATAACTGAAGAAGACAAACGTCTTAAGAAAACAGTAAGAAGTAAACACAACGTGAAGGAGATGCAAGGAGATCCTAGACGATCACAAGGCTACGAAAATATGTAGTAAGAAAAGATGCATGGGTCATACGTAGGATGTGGCGACCGGTTTGACCATCGAGACCCCCGGCGGCTCTCCACGTCAGACAGAAAGGCCCATGGTATTACAAGTATTGACAATAATTGTAATATGTACTATGCTTGTATGTATACCTATGCTACATAAAAAGGTAAAAACGAACTGTTGCATTGTCATAACTGTGAAGAAGAAGCAAAGACAGCTAGAGACAAATTCTAGACGATCACAAGGCTACGAAAATATGTGGTAAGAAAAGATCATGGGTCGTACGTAGGATGTGGCGACCGGTTTGACCACCGCAACCCCTGTCCGCTCTCCACGTCAGACAGTAGACTCATGGTATTACATATTTGATTTGGTGCCGTAACAGTTTCGACCTTTTGGGTAGGCTGCAACAGAAGAAAATTCAGGTGGAAAAAAAGAAAATTCTGGTAGAAAAAATTGGCAGTAAAATTCTGGTGGAAGACATTTAAAAAAGAATACATAAATATTTGATTTTGCGCCGTGCTGAAGTTTCGACCTTTGGCTTACGAAGTTACTATAGAAGAAGAATCCATATTGGAACACGCTAAGAAGAAAAATACAGCAACAGAGAAGAATTTTTGGTTGAAATACGAGAAATCTTGGTAAATACATTTTGTTTGTTAAATTAGATATGTTACATTTGTTAACAGACCAAATAATATTAATTTAAGTTTAAAAATCTAATTAGAAACTAAATTGTTAAAATTTAACAGTAGGAAATACATTATATCCATTCATAAGTTTTGATTGATAAGTTTAGTAAACAATATAATATCATGAGTTAGGTATGTATATTATTGGGTTAACATGACCTGTAATAAACTCGAGTAATTAAAGTTAAAGAGAGTCTCTACGGAGTAGGTTTTAAAACAAACAAAATTTTCTTTGATATAACTACGAATTAATAAAAATAAAGAAACGGAATGGGAATACAATAGGAACTAATGTTGTCTCCGGATTGCAGTGGTAAGACGGCAGATCTAAGCATGACGTTTGTGAGTGTTTAACTCTAGTTTTCACGATGGCCGTGCTCTCTACTGTAATTCGTTAATATGTGTTATTTGTTGTTTCGAAATATAATATAATTTTTGAGATCCTTGTCCAAAGTCTCAAGAATTAGGATTTTAGTCGAGTTAGGCTAAATGTGGGTAATTCAACTTTTGACTAAAAGGTTGAATTGTCATTGTTTGTGTTTTCTATCGTCCATCTATGTGGTTAGATAAGTAGAGTAGGATAATTTTGAAGCTATAGTCCAAGGTTTCAAAATTAAATAATTTAACTTTTGAATAAAAGTTCGGCTATGTTAAAATCCCATGTGGTTAAAAATCTAGGGATGTAGGTATAGTTTTTCCTTGGAAAAAAAACCTAAGAATTAACGGCTCGTTAAATTGTGAGATTATCGCAAAGTCATTAATGCGAGTTTTATACAGGGTTAATGTACGAATAGGACACTTTTTTAGAAAAGTGTAGATATGCGGTAGATTTTGTCCGTATATAACTATTAACTATGTGTTATTAAATGTTTGCTTAGGAACGTGATATATAGGCTACGTTTACTATATTTTTGCTGTTATATGCTGTCGACATAATACGCGATGATTAGAATGTGTAATTTGACATTAGGTCGAATTCCTACAAACACTAGGTTCTAACGCCTGTGTTAATGTATATAGAATATAATATATATTGGATATAGTATTATATGTGTAGTTAAAAGCTAGGAATGTCATGTTTATAAATATGGATTAATGTTCGAGTTGATGAAACTGCAGTCATTCACTGGGGGCATAGTTCAAGATAAATTAAATAAAATGGGATGTCGTTCATATACTGGCCATATTTGATTGACAAAATACGTAAGGGCCTTAAACATGAATACACCACTTTCGGTGTTTGTCTTGTTGGTTTTGTTTTGCGTGTAGCGTGGTTCTCCTGCGCTTACTAATAAATGTAGCATGACATAATTCATAATATAGGCGAAACCCGTTCGTCGTACATAAATTAACCTATAGAATGAAAGAAATTGGGATTAACGTAAATTCGACACAAACTAGGTCATTTTGGGACTAAAAAGTAAACAATAACTGTGAAGCTATGGGTGATTAATGTCATTATGGTGGACAAAGTGTATTAAATATGTAACTCAAACCATTTATGCAACATGTGGTATAATATATATGGAATATAACAGATGGAATATAATATATTATATTATATAGCAATTAAGATAAGTCGAGAAAGACAATGTAAGTTTCCAGTGCAGTGAAGAAAAGACATATGACTTTGTGAAATATACAATAGTACACCTTCACCGGCGCCCGAAAATTAAGGACAATGTTGGTTTCCATCGATTTTACAAATGTGAAAGAACTGCTTTTAAAACATATTCAAAATATAACGTTATCATAAACATCTTTGCTATGGTTGAAGAATCGGGAATAATCCCACTAATTATTTACAGTCGTTGATTTTATCATCATATTATTTTGAAATAATATAATTATTTCTTGAATGTTGTGTATCAGAGGTTGTTTCCCTTTAATCACCCCCTGTTTGGTACTTGAACCCCTGCATTGTATGTACATTACATTTAGGAGGTTCACTTTCTGTTACTTTTTGTCTTGTCCAGGCCCGTATCTAGACACCATTAAGCTGGGGGGCATAACCTTTCGGTAGGGGGGCGAACATTTTGAGGAAATTTTCGGAAAGGTCATTCTAACATACTGCTGTAATCATCATGCTATGTAGTTACCTAGTCGTCTAATAAGTATTTTAAAATAAGTATTCAAACAATTAAAATTTAGCTTTTTTAGGTTAATATAAGGAACTGTGTGTACTTTAATGATTGTTAGCAATTTCTGAGCGGGGGGGGGCGAGCATTTCACGCGGGGGGCCATGCCCCCCCCCGCGCCCCCCTGTAGATACGGGCCCGGTCTTGTCTAATAATCTTAAAGCGGCAGCTCGTTTATATTCATGCTTGATCGGAAAGAAACCAACGAGGACGAGGTTATCTTTAAAGATAGGTTCCCTATAAAAGTATGGCAATTTTAGTATATTTTGCAAAGTAGAGATATCCAATCTTACTAAAACAATACTGGATTCCCTGAAATCACTCATGGGGCGTATACAGGTCAAAAATGTAAGGGTTCCCTTAATCAACAGCCCGACGATTAGGAATATCTGCACGCGTGACGTCGAAGACTGCACGAGAAATTGAGTGCTTTGTCTACATGTTGATAAACTTTACTGAAGAGTTAGACGTACAACACTTTCTGGGATAAAAATCACGGAAAAAGACGCGGGCAGTGGATAATCCGAGAATTTAATTGGGATTCGATTTTTGTAATAAATAGTCAGCGATTACAGACATCGTCTTGTGTATGCAATGAATTCTCCACTGTCTTCGTCGCCGTTGCTATAGGTACGGAGAGGGGTAATCCCCTTACGCAAACATGGTCTCTTTTGATCGATTTTTGAAGCAGGGTATACATGACAACAATCTTGTTCCCAGAGGCAGCCATTAGACCGTCCATTTTTTCCAATTTTTTTTTCAAACCTAAGCCCCGCCCATTCTGACCTCTGATTGGTCAATCTTTTTGGGTCGATTTCTCGAAAACTAGAGGTCGGATCGTCGTTTCGTTTGTTGTAAAATGATCCTTGAGTCAAAGTCAACTGGTTGACATAAAAAATGGATCATAAACGAACAAATTCAAGTTGTTGTAAAGATCTATTTTTCTACGCTTGGGTATATTTTTAAGTGATTCGGTCATCCAGGCACGTAAAATCAGGGGCGTGCGACGCAAACAAATGAGAAATTTCGCGCGTAGGAATTACATGTCATCTTCCGGGAAAATGGCTACCCCGATTCACCAGAGAAATTTCTTCAAAATTTTTCTGGTTTCGAGATTGCATTACAATTACAATGTTTTGAGAAGGATTTGAAGCAAAATTATGATAAATTAATTAGTTTAAATATGTTTTTAGTCCTAATATATCATCAAATCACCCAGTTTTTAACCAGACAGTTTTGGATTATTTTAAGGTAGAATTTGATTGAATTTTGTATTATTGGGATAGAATTGGGAGATATTTGCTCATATTTGGCTTTCAGACGCTTGAGCCGATACTATACATATAAATCTTTTCCAGATTATCGTAAAATTTTTGCTAACTTCGCGAATTATTTTCATATTTTTATAAATATGGCCCGAAACATAAAATCAAGATGGCAGAAATCCAGGATGGCAGAAATCCAGGATGTCGGAAACCCAAGACGGTGGAAATCCAAGATAGCGACCAAAATGTCACAATTTTCCATATTTTGCCAAATGCTTAAAGCCTTGTAATGGTTTGATTTGGAATAAAATGTTATTTCCAATAATTCAAGAGAGTGTAAATCAAAGATAGCGGCTTAAATGGCATAAATTTCTATTTTTCGCAAAATCCTGTCTTCATTAGCTCATTCGTAGCAGAATAGTAGGATCTTAAACCAGATATGGGTACTAGAAATAAATTCAAAAATCCAAGATGGCGGTAAAAATGTCACCATTTTTCACTATTTTGGGAAATATAGATATGACGCGGCATGTATTTTGCCGAACATGGCTTTCTCGGGGTCGCCATTTTCCTTCGTCGTAGCAGATGAGTAAGGTAGCCAACGCGGTCTAACGGTGTTTATTAGTAAGGCGATTGGACGGTCGTCCCGCTACGTGCGTCGAAAAATAATAACCCATTATGCTGAAACTTTAAGAAAAAGGAAGGATTTATGAATAATGTACTCTTATAAAACGCTAAATAAAAATGTATTAGACTGGTTTATTGATTTTTTTGGTCGATAGATTCAGTTAAAAAACACAACACAGTTATACGGAAAAACAATCACTGGTTTATAGGCACAGCACGACGTTTCGACAAGTATTCTCTTATCGTTATCAAGCACAAATAAAATTAGTTAAAGATTCAGTTATAGACTCATTTTTGTGAAAATCCCAATTTCGACCAAAATCAATATTTTCACTTGCTTCGTCTATACCGCGATATTAGATTTTGCGCATTCCGACTCATGTTGCCGTGCGGGTCACAAAATATAAAACAAATATACATAAAGTCGCCTTAATGCGTATATTATGCAAACATGTACATAAAGTCGCCTTTATGCGTATATTATGCAAAAATATACATAAAGTCGCCTTAATGCGTATATTATGCAAAAATATACATAAAGTGGCTTTAATGCCTATGTTATGCAAAAATATACATATGTCCCCTTAATGCGTATATTATGCAAAAATATACAAAAAGTCGTCTTAATGCGTATATTATGCAAACATATACATATGGTTGCCTTAATTTGTATATTATGCCAAAAATATACATATGTTGCCTTAATGCGTATATTATGCAAAACTATACATAACGTCGCCTTAATTCGTATGTAACAGTTACAAAATATTATGGTGACCAAAATTGTTCAATGTTTTTCTATGAACCAAACTTCAGGATAGAGTACCCAAAAATGCATTTTCTGCTATAGAAAATTGTAGATTATGCAAATTGTCTCCCTAAGGTGGTCGCCTTGATACGGAAATCCGATATATGTGTTAATTGTTAGGTTTTTTTTATTTTACAATTATAAAGTAGTATTGGGTGGTATTGGGTAGTATTGGGTAAATCGTCCTTGACCTGCCTGTCTTTAATTCGAAGGTATTGTTTCTTGCGGCGAACATGTGATAAATAACTGAAATGAAATGGGGTTTAACGTCCTAATGGATATGACTAGGAAGATTCAAAGACTTATTTTAACCTTTCCAAATGGTGACACATGATATACTTGGCTGAATTCAACAATATAAGGATAGCTGGACAAGCCTGGCCTTTTACTTTGGAATGTCAGCTTTTTACTATAGATCGCATTTGTCCGTGATAAACGGACCGGTATTCCGTTCTTATTACTAACCAACATAAGTTTTTGATAACCAGGATCAACCTTTTTTTTCAAACGGCGCGAAAATACGCAGGCAGTAGCTAAAACGCTTCTTTCAGTCATCGCATGTCAGACTAGAAATTATTCCCGGCATTTTTCAGACAATCACCGGACCAGTGATTCCCCGCTTAAATCACGCTACATTGTCGATAGATGACGTGTTTATTGCCTGCTGATGTGAAATATTGTAACCTCCGACCCCTGTTATAATCTGCATGGCACCACAATCAACGCAAATACGAAATTCTGTAATGTCAGTATGATTTGATTCCATCTCAGAAGCTAGTTTATTGACGTCTACAGAATCTTCAACCTCAATCATTCTGGTGTTCACAGCCCGTCAGAGATATATAAAAACCAATACTCGTCTTCATTAGCCCAGTCGGAGCAGAACAGTGGGACGTTAAACTCCATTTCATTTCATTTAAAAACCAACAATGTCGAGAGAAAAAAGCGAATTACACACATGTGGACTTAATGAAATTACAAAATTGCATGCACAACGTGCGTTTTTAAAAATCAAATTATGTTTGTTTTGTTTCGATTTGGGGAGGATCCATGCAGGATATATGAATGGTCAGGGGAATTATTTCATTTTTTTATTTAAATTGTTGAACACACCAACGAGACCCTAAGCTTGATCAAAATAGAAGGAGTGGGGTGGGGTGGTGGGGGGCAATTTCGCAATTTTCATTGGACTGTATGGCGTACTTTCTTAAATAATCTCCACCCACCCCATTATTCACGAAACTTCATTATTTTTTAAACGAAAAGGGAAACAGAGAAAGAAACATGAATTTTATTTATATACAAAAGTGCAAGCAATATTAATACATATTCCATGACACTCATTAATATTCATCGACATTCATTAATATTCATCCGTCTTTATAAATATTCAGCCGTCTTCATAAATATTCATTAACCTAACTGTAATGAAGTTGACCATTTATCAAATAATAATAATACAAAAAAAAAAAAAAAACCAACAAAAAAACCAATGTGAGAAATATTTGTAATCTTGATACAGTAAATCCGAGGAGATGTGTCGCAAACAAACACATTTAGCTCTGAAGATAGGACGCTTTTGATTCATCCGCATCCGAATCTGGTGTTCGGTGGCTTTAACAAACTAGCAGACATATTTAACTAATTTCATTACAGAAGAATATTTACATAAGTTACAAAAGAAAATTGACACCATTATCGGCCGTGTGATTAAACTGTATTTCGTGGGTGTTGTTTTGACGTGCTGCATATATATATATAATTAAACTATTATAAACATATATACATGTACAAATAAATCACAGTAACTCACTAAAATATATCATATCATAAAATAAGTTGAACAAAAGACGACATGTTTTACCTTAAAATTTATATTAACCATAATATAAAGATGCTAGTATATACATTGTTTATAATTTCTGATCATAACATATTTATTCATACTGTTTAACCATAACGATACGAGGAGTATATCTAACCATAACGTTTGGAGGAGTATCTAACCTTAACTTTACGGGGAGTAAAGCTAACTATAACGTTTCGAGGCGTATCTATCACAACGTTACGAGGAGCATATTACGTAACAATAAATAACGTTATTAAGAGTACGCTTAATTAACATTACGCGGAGAACCCTTCACGTCACAATGAGTATTACCTAACAAAACGTTTTTAGTACATCTAATCATGACGTTAGTAGGATTATTATCTAATCATATCGTTACGAGGAGGTTACCAAACTTTAACGTTATGAGCAAATTATCTAACTTTAACGTTACGAAGAGTACACCACGGGGGCAGACTTAACAATAACGTCACGTGGAGTACACATATTTACGAGAAGAGTATAGAAATTAACATTACGAGGAGTATCGACAACGTTACGAGAAGTAAAACATAGAACAATAACGTTACCATTAGCATTTCACGAGTAGCAGACCTAACCATCTTGAACCATACATGGGGTATACCTAACCGCAAACTTTACAAAGATTATATCTATTGATTACGTTTCGGGGTTTATATAACAACATGGTAAATCGTTATGATGCCCATACCAAACAATAACGTTAAGATGTGTATATCTAACCACAATGTTACGATGTTCCAATTTTAACAGCATTTATGTCTTGCCATAATTTACCAAGACCGTACTTAACAGTATTTGTAACGTTTACCATGTTTAAATCTAACCACAATGTTACGGTGTTTGTGACTTCCCATAGCGTTACGACTTTATACTAAATCATATTGCTATATAGTCTTGCCATAACGATACTATGGTGATGAAAAAAAGAATAAACATATAATTACAGTGTTTTTGTCATACCACAGCGTTACGGTGTTTTCGCGTAACCATGACATAGCGATGTTTACATTTAACCATATCGATGTTTACATTTAACCATAACGTAGCGATGTTTAACCATAAGGTAAACCATAACGTAGCGATGTTTACATCTAATCACACGGTAAACCATAAGGTAGAGATGTTTACATCTAACTATAACTTAGCGATGTTTACCTCTAACCGTAACGTTACACTGTTTAGTCTAACCATAAGGTAGCGATGTTAAGATATAATTCCACAATGTTTAACTATATTACGCTGTTTAAACAGAACTATAAACTCAAACTATAAAGGTAGAATGTTTAAACATAAAATTATTTTACGCTGGCAGGTGACTCTAACAAAAAGACCAAAATCCCCGGTGTACGCAGGTTTCTTCATTATAACACATCACAGTGTTTCATTTCATCATATCAAATTCACTAGGGTTTCCACCGGGACACCGTATAAATAGCCTACTTCTATTTTCAAATAATGTCAAAATCACAACTCAGTGAGAAACAGAACATACTGCCGCTTTCTATCATCAGGATTGGTTATGTTTAATCTTTGGCTTGAACTTTTGATTTCAAATTATCCATGACCCGTCCATATAATGAATATCACCCCATTTGTTTATTGTATTCTACATTTGGACAACCGTTGAACGTCGATTGAATTACTCTTAAATATTAACCAGAATCGTCCAAGACTTCAACTACTGTATTCTTTAAAATTTAATCCAAATTTTTCTATCCTCTCATTCACCATGATTCGTCACTCGGCAAATCTCGACAGATTTCGGAACATTCGTTTGTGTATGAGTTTTGACAACTTCTGCCCCGAATCGTTGTTTCTGGCATGTTTATCTCCCCTGCCCCGAGCCGTTATGCTGATGAAGAGCATAATTATATACATGCCAACCTCGTTTTTCCGAACTAAAGAATTAAAATTATGTGTACACAATAAGGATAGATTCACTCGAACTAATTAAAATATGTGCCTAAATTCCATATGTACAATAAAAATACTGATAGTAAATTTCACATCACATAAGCAACGCTGTCTTTAGGTGTATTGTCTTTTCTCACATTTTTGATTCACACGCAACTTCAAAAAATTATATAATAATTATACAGTTACCTCCCCTGCTTAATTACAAAACATTGTGTACCATGTTATCATGCAAATGTGTGCGCACATGTGTGTCTTTGTGCAAAAACATACAGTCTGTACATAACACAACTATCTTCTAACAAAGGACAAAATATTTTATCTTAGAATGAGAATTTAAAACACAAAGCTAGTCAAAACTTTCATTCCTGATTTAGCATACAATGTCAATATACAATTATTTCAAAGAGACATTCCTCCAAATATAATCAGGTTATCTATTCTACCCACAATGCATATTATTATCTGGAGGTATACCTTTCTTACTAGGTGGGTAAAACTGAAATTAAAGAACTGAATGACATAATAAGCGGCATCTCTCCAAACATAATTAGGTGATCTGTTCGACCCACACTGTATATTATCATCTGGAGGTTTACTATGTATAATGGACAGGATAAATGGAATTAAAGAACTATATGATATATTAAATAACACTACACTTAATATGCACTTACTAAATCTTGGGCAGGGAGCGGGGGTTCAATTAAAGATAAGTTGTCCAGAAACGTTTCCTCCCACTGTTGAAGATCACAACACGCAGCAGGCTTATTATTATTGGGTTTTAACGCCCGCTTTCATTCTGAGTGATATCGCAGACAATGTTTTCTGTAGCTGTTGTTTTGAGAGGAAGACCAGAGTCTCAGGAGTAGAACCACGTTCGCTCATAGTCATACCAGGGTTCGGCCGAAAATCAAAGGTGGTCTGTCAGCTAGAGCTCATCTCGTGTATTTTGGTCTATGGCGGGCCTCAGGGATTGTCATTGTTTAAATTTAAATCCACTAATGTCAGTTAAACTGAACGCGGACTGTCTGTGCATTAAGGTATGCATGAATGGATGAATAGGGGGCGGGGGGTAACGTCCCACCTTTCTGCGCCAACCAGGATAACGAAGAAGGGTATGATAATGGACAGTGCTGACACTGTTAAGAAGTTGCTCTGTGTTTTATAGCGGGCCCAAAGGGTTGCTATTGGTTAAATCCATTAATGCCATTTCAACAGACCCTGAACTAGCTGTGAAGGTAGGAGAGTACGATACTGGACAATACTTATAATGTTGCTCTATATTATGTATGCATTATTTCCTATTTAGGGTATGCTAGATCTAATTTCTTTACTGCCATGTTAGGACAGCGTGACTTGTAAATATATAATATAAATATATGCTACAGTAAACAAGAAAACCACATTTAACTCCATTTACAGGTGCAGTACTTGACATTTAATGTGACACCAATCTTCATAAATTATGCAATAATTTGTGCTTAAATATTCACTTGTTCATATATTAGTATAGTTCACATTATTCATGGTGTTGATCTTCACCAAATCTTAGACGGCCATGTTGCGGGTCGTGAGATACGAGCGCTATGATCACCATAATAAAACACACTGGTATTAGTTCTTTTATATAATACTTAGTTCACCTTTTTTTCGTCGTTTTTGGCAACATGAAAAAAACAACTGAATAATCAATAATGCAAATGATAAACATTGGTACATCAGTTCACCACTATAGGAGACTGGTAACATTTGAATCCTGCATCGGCTTAGGAGACCATTATTGTTTACAACAAAAACTGAATTTAATAATGATAATAATATCGTTCCTTGAAGTCTCTGTGTGCTCTTTAAGAAAAATCATCGGGTGCCCATTCATATCACTCCCATAAAAATGGGCGTAACTTATACACAATTACTTTAATAAATGCATATTTGTAGTATTCCAGTAGTATTGTCATATATAAATACCGGTACTAGTTTACTGTCATTGTCACTCCATTCCAGAAGGTCTGGTACCTCATCTGATTTGCTTCTAAGAGCTAACATATAGCCAATTTCTTCTTTGAGTGGCATTTAGTAATTGACAGAGATAATAAACATAAAAACTTAATATGGAACTCAATTACTATTTCAATTAAATGGTTCCCTCATAGTTTTCAAGCAGAAGAAGGTTTTATATGATTTTTCAAGATTGTATTTCTTTTGATCGGTGAATTTTTTTAATACATTTAAATGGTTTCCCTATTTATTGTATATAAACTTTCTTGATATTATTTTCATCATCATTTGCCTGAAAACGTTGGGAGAACCTTTAAATTAAATTTATTGTGTTCCATATGAAGTTTTTATATATATATAATGGTAGTCCATTGTCATTATAAAAGTTATTATTGTTAAAATGCCCTACCATCAAATGTATTCATTTATATACAGGGAACGCCCCTCCCCTCGTGTTCATTTCGTATAAAAAAAGTAAACATTTTATATCACCATTTGTTGCACTCCAGACTGTGTTTTACCACCGAACTGTTAAACTTATTAATTTATATACATTAATAGTCGTAATACTCCAAGAAACTGTCTCTCCCCCAACCGCAGCAACTATAATTCCCAGGCCTTCAAAAAATCACTAGGCCTACATATAATTACAAGGCCTACACATAATAACTAGGCCAACATATAAACACTAGGCCTGCATATAATTACCAGACCTACATATAATCACTAGGCCTACATGTTCTTTTTCTATTATTTCAGGAAACGTTTTTGAACCTCCCTAATCATCTTTAAATAACACCACTACGAAACGTTTCACCCCAACCTCCCGTTACAGCAGAATCTTTAGTCAGTAAATATAGTCATATGGAACGTTCCATCCCCACCCACTTACTACATCATCGTAAGTCAGTACATAAAGTCATTATAAAACGCCCCATCACATCTATATAGTTGATGTTATTGCATAATATAATAAGCCCAGTAACAGATGATGAACAATATAAATATGGCGGGAAATAGGATACGTGATGCCACATCCAAATACATAGCATATACAACTCCTCTTTTGATTGGTTTAGGTGTAGAATATGGATCACGTGGTTCCAGTGGTAGGTTTACCTACAATAAAAAGATAAATGAAATTTAAAGTCGGGCAGAGTTATTAACAGATTTAAGAGAGACGGTAGACATACTATCAGATGTCTAAAATCCTTTCAAAAATATATTTGATAACCAGATGCCAATCATCGTGTTCTTATAATGTGGAATGGTAATGGCCATGTAATGAGTAACTGAAGATTTCTAAATTGAGGAAGAACGGAAAATATACAGAAATTTCGTAAAATTTCAGAAATTGAAACTTCGTAAATTTACAAATATTGAAATTTCGTAAATTTACAAATTACAAATATTATTGAAATTTCGTAAATTTACAAATATTGAAATTTCGTAAATTTACAAATATTGAAATTTCTTAATGTGGATTTAAGATTGTAGGTATATGTAACTATACAGCTGAAGGAAGTACCTTATTTTCAAATTAATGCTTTACCTCACCCCTCTCAATATCCTTTGGACAAAAACTGAAATTTCATACACGTACAAACATTGAAATTTCGTAAATGTACCAGTACAAAAATTGAAATTTCGTACAAAATGTACACAAATTGAAATTTCGCAAATATGGATTTAGAAGTGTACGTGTATGAAATTAATACGCACTGAGGCGCTATACGGCTCAAGAAAGTACCTTATATCCCTTACCTCACCATTCTCAATATCTTTTGGAATTGAAAAAACACCCCTAAGCGAAAACTCGTTCAGGTCATCCTTTCTACTTATAACATTCACTACAGCGAACTCTAGAAGCGCTGCAAACACAAATACAAGACAGGTCGACATCCACACGTCGATCGCCTTAGTATATGAAACACGTGGCAAGGAGTTGTTGACACCCGTACTCTGTGTCGTCATAGTTAGAACGGTTAAAACACCCAATGAGATTCGACCTGGAACCGAGTTGACTGTTAACCAGAATGAGATCCAAGAAAGCATCACAATTAAAACGCTGGGTATATACATCTGTACCACATAGTATCCTATATTTCGCTCAAGGTAAACGTTTGCTTGTAGACAACTCTGATTACCTGCAAATCCAAATATAGATTATTAATCGTACAAAATGTGATAAAGTAGTAACAATACTTGACAATCGAGATGAGGTCAATATTATTAACATCTAACTTAAATTATTAAATGGTCATAATGTTTTAATCCATATAAATCTAGACCATCCAATAAAAGAGAGAACTGATTATGCTTGTCATGTTAATAAATGTCAAAATAATAGTTTTTAACATTTGACGCCAAAATAAAGACATATATCTTTAATTTAGATATTTGGTGAAACAGCGCATTGCGCTTTTACCCCTGTGGTATTAGGTCGGGGGCTAATCCTTTTCTCATCTTCCCCCTCTCGCCTGTTCTTGCGGATCATGGCCAGAATTTGACGAAGCCCGCTTGAAACCCGGGGTTGTTCTAGAATCTTATATTAGTTTATGCTACCTAAGCGATATTATCTTTCGTAAATTTGTGGTTTTATGGGTAATGGCTTTATGTAACTCAAGAACATCACTTTAAAATGTTGGCTAGTTTAGTCAAATCATTTTGAAGAAATAAATGAATTACCTAGTATTTTTTATGGAAGATACTTACCAGTGCGATGATAAGTACGACGACATCTTTCAGGTCCACTATCAATAACTTCAAACTGAGGTAATTCCACGCGTTTATTTATAGAAACAGCTTCAGTATTGGTATTTGATTGGTTCATCCATTCTAACTGTAATTTATCTACCGTGTATCCAACTAAAAGAGATATAAAAATACAACTACAGCTCTTTATATTACGTAATGCTCTTTAAATTAGGAAAACTTGGCCATGGCAGTGAGCGGTTAGCTGTGACGACTATCGTTATGTTATTCCGCAATTCATATTACTATTCGGCTACAAGCTACTTTCACACAGTAATTAGGCTACCTTGAGACTTGACACAGCAGTGTGTAATAGTCAACGAAACGAGAATCAGTTCCTACGATTCGTGATTTTCAATTTTGAAATGAAATAAAATAGGGTTTATCGTTGTACTTTTCTTAACAAACCTATCAATTAAAACGCGAATATGCAATGCAGTCATAGGCGTACGAGGCCGAACTTGTTTGGGGGGGCCAGCATATTTTCCCGACAAATATATTTCTTTAGAGTCCGCGGAGCGCCGGAGGCGCGAAGCGACCGACGGAGGGCCTCCCCCTACAAAATTTTGAAAACCAGACGGCCGAAGACGCGATTTCCAGGCATTTCAAATAATTTCTAATAATTTGGAGTGGGTAGTAAATTATGTCAGTTGCAGCATAAAAACTGGTAAAAAGTCATCTTTAAAATACAAGCTCTATTACTTCGAAAACAAGACGGAGGGTCTGGGGGGCCTCCCCCTAGAAAATTTTGAAAACCAGACGGCCGAAGACGCGATTTCCAGACATTTCGAATACTTTCTAGTAATTTGGAGTGGGTAGTAAATTATGTCAGTTGCAGCATAAAAACTGGTAAAAAGTCATCTTTAAAATACAAGCTCTATTACTTCGAAAACAAGATGGGGGGTCTGGGGGGCCTCCCCCTAGAAAATTTTGAAAACCAGACGGCCGAAGACGCGATTTCCAGGCATTTCGAATACTTTATAGTAATTTGGAGTGGGTAGTAAATTATGTCAATTGCAGCATAAAAACTGGTAAAAAGTCATCTTTAAAATACAAGCTCTATTACTTCGAAAACAAGACGGGGGGTCTGGGGGCCTCCCCCTAGAAAATTTTGAAAACCAGACGGCCGTAGACGCGATTTCCAGGCATTTCGAATACTTTCTAGTAATTTGGAGTGGGTAGTAAATTATGTCAGTTGCCGCATAAAAACTGGTAAAAAGTCATCTTTAAAATACAAGCTCTATTACTTCGAAAACAAGAACAAATCGATCGATTTACTTTTGCCACATTTTTCATTTTAAGAGACTTCACATTTTTTATCCAGATCTCAGATGTATAGAAGACTTGTATATACTTTATCTACTTTTAAAATATGAATGACCATATATTATAAGCGTTGTTGAGCACGTTATCTTTGTATAATTCTTGCCAGTGGCACTTTACATTCACCTATGAATATTTATTTCCAGAGAAAAGGGTTCAATATCGAATTATTTACGGCCTATTGAGCCATCGTACATGTATATTATATGTGACTACAAGGTACAATATTATTACAACCTTATCAATTATTATTAAAGAAAATTTTCAGCTGCTCACTTCTATCACTGGGCTCGTCCGGTGCATGGAGTTGGATGTAAGTATTCAGGAACACAGTACTCAAGAACTGAGACAGGCCATGTGTACGTGCTAGTTCTATTCAGATGGCGTACGTGTTCATCATTGACTGGACTGCTTTCTTTCCGATTCCATATTATTAAAAATATTCAAAACCCGACAGACGGCGCGACGCTTCCCGACAAACTGAGCATTCATTCCCGACAAGACCATAGCCTTCCCCGACAAGGCCATACCCCTACCCCACCCCATTTTCAAAAACTCCTCGGCTAATGACCGATCTCACAATTCTGAGCTCTTTTCAGATTTCTATTTTTTTTTCATGAAAATATTTGGGGGGGGCCGGTGCCCCCCCCCCCCCCGGCCCCCCCGCCTCGTACGCCTATGAATGCAGTGGATTATGATGAACAGTTTCCTCTTACTCTTCATCAAATTCCACCTTCCAGAGGTTCCTTTACGCGCAAGCCAACGTGTACAAGGGACCGTGGTTTACTCGACCTATCCGAAGAACTAGAATCTGTTCCTCGCTAGGTCCTATGCTCTGCACCTCTGACAAGAGACAACCAGGAACCTGGATTAGAAGAACCTAGAATGAGTACTTACAGCTCATTATCTCAACACTACAAGTTTGTTTGTCAAAAGGATAATTTCTGAGGTTCATTGGACAACTTAATGTCATCGATAATCTGGAATAAAAAAAAACAACAACATTTTATTATTTTCTTGTGCTCTCAGAATCAGAACAAAGGGACAGCCTTTTAAATTTCCGGTGATGAAAATAGTCCCCGCGATTAGGGAGCTGTCGTTAAAGCAAAGAGGATGTTGACGATTGCACAGAAGGAGAACGTTTCCATATCATTTCATACTAGCGGTGTAGTGCTGTTTAAAGAAAATCAAGACTTAAATTTTCTTTTATTGTGAAATCGATCATTTTCATCCTAAAAATGCATATTAATTTCGCTTGCTTCAACTGAGGTAATGCTATAAAAATCATTAGCTGTTTCATTTCTTTTAGTCTGTCATAATATTGTGGACGGAATAAGAGGTAAGGCAGGAGAATTAAAGCCGCGTTATTGATAAATCATCGCCTACAGCTTTACCCGATATATTTCTATGTATGAATCGTGACCAATATAAATGACTTGCCTCTTTAATTGACTATTAATTCGCATTTAGTCCATTTCTAGAGTCTCTAGTTAATTGATTAGTAAGCTTGAATACATCAAACCTAATAATGGCGGCTTACACAAACTTGGTCTGTTTGTTCTAGGATACTTGCCATAGAAATAGACACATGATGTTTATAAAGGCAATGTTGACGTGACTGAAGCAGAAAATGTCCATTTCACGATAATCGCCACAGGGACGATCGTTTACTATCAGTAATATGTTCAGTAATCATAATAATCTGGGAGGTGTACATGTTGGTGAAAACTAAAGTAGCAAATATAAGGTGGTTCATATTGCTTCGATGTCGTGTTCTTGAAACCAGATCATTTCGATACCAATGAGAGTGGAAATGTTCACAATGCAATGAACTGGGGTTTATCGTCCCCTTTTCTGCATGAACCGGGATAATGAAGATGGACTTGGGCCATGCTGTGTGCTATGCACGGAAAATACGCTCGAACAGCTATTGAATTCATCGGTCAAGGTGTATAACTGACCTCGTTTTTTCGTCCCATTAGAACGACAAAACGCTGTCTATTGCTATATCCTATGTCCTGTGCCACTGACAAGTCGAAGCCAGGCTGTAAAATCACATGGTTTTTACCGAAATCGAACCCCGGTTGGTGAGCCAGCTATCATGACAATATTTATTCACCCTGGTAAAAACAATATTTATTCTTTGTGGTATACATTGTATACAATAATTACTCACCGTGTTATATACAATATTTACCCACCCGTATATATACAATATTTACTCACCGTCGTATATACAGTATTTATCCACTGTCATACATAGAATATTTACTCACCGTGATACATACAATATTTACTCACCTTGATATATACAATATTTACTCATCGTGATGTATACAATATTTACTCACCGGGATATATACAATATTTACTCACCGTGATATATACAATATTTACTCACCGTGATATATACAATATTTTGCCTGAGGGATAAAGACGCATCATTTGATTAGCCATCATTACGTCATGGAAAGAAGCTTTCTTTTCATTGGGGAAGAAAATATCTGGAACCCATATTCGTTTACTATTGGTTGAATCTATTTCCAGGAAGGAAAGGTTTCCGAAGAGTTGCTGGAAGTTGTATGGAACTAACCTACTGTCCGTCCATTGTAGATGTAACAGTATACTCACGGTAAAATCCTAGAATATAAAAAACCCCACTGTTTAATAGCAAATCAAAATATATGTAGTTTACCAGACAAAGAAGTACAGTCTACAACCAGTGCAATAGCGATCATAACGTTTATATTAAGGTCATTGGGTACTTGATTTTCTTTCAGTCTTGGTGTTCCGCATTGTCTGAAGACCAAGAATAATATGCTGGACTTCAGGTAATCGATTAGTATCAGTAGGTGTTAGGTTATTAAGAGTTAGCTTTATTCATAGGCGTCATTTTTTGTAGGAACCAAACCAATTAGACCTAATTAATTTACAGCAGAGGTACCGGTGTATTGTTGACATGAAAGCGTTTGAAAAATATATAAACGTAGTTATAATGTTTGTATTTACTTGTCGTGTATATATTGTGTTTGTGTATATATGTTATCTGATGAATCAGTAGACTTAAAGAAATACAGAATTATATGGGTACATTAATTAAATACAAAGTTGGGGCTTAAGTTCTTTAAATAAAAATTAAAAAAAAAATAAAGCACTTTGCACTAAATGTAAGAAAGAATTAATGCAAATGATGCGATCGGTCTTGGCGGAGGCGATCTGCCTAATGAGATATAAAAAAACATAAACTATCGGCGTCGTCCATTGGGAGTTTCATAAATTGAATATTGAAAGAAAAAAATATCTGAGTAATCAAAAAATGTAATCATCAGATAATTGTATGATTTTATCCTGTATACATATGAAACTTTTCGCGATCCGCAGCAAATTGTATCAATTAATTATCAACTCTCTGTGGGGCCCGATTGTATGGAAGGTCGTGCATGTCACCTTCTTCTAGATTGATCTCGCGAAGGCATGCGGTGTGTAAACAGAATCTTCCTTCCGAAAACAGCCAATTTTGTTTTTACATGAGAAGATGTCTCAAAAACAGTCGTTAAAGAGTGGGTGTCCGATCATCTACCCGTTCACCACACATCTTTATTTTCATTAAAGAAACCGTGTACATACATTGTGTAAGTGGGTGCGTGTGTGTGGCCGAGAGTGTTGGAGATGGGGGTGGTTGGGAAGGGGGCAGCATTTAATGAGTGCGGCGTTGTATCATATAGTTTTGATCTGGATTTTAGAAGCTGTATGCTACTGGGTAGAATATAAGCCACGTGACAAAGGCCACGAGTCACAAGTCAATTAATTAAAATACATAGGCATATAATGTTCACTAGAAAAACTTCAGATTGCATCTGGACACTTGTGGATGTTAGGACAGACAGCTCCCCAAAAACCGTTTACATCCTACCCTCTTGCGGATTTTTAGGACAGCTTCTTTAAAACTTCTCGACCAACACTGTGACCCATCACGTAAATAATACACATAATTAAATAATCCAATCCTTGACTGTATTATTTAGGGGTATCACATAATAGGTTCTTACAATCTGACATTTCAATGTTTTACAATGTTTTATATAAAAATACATAGTGTTTTGCATAAAAAATTCAAAGGATGTCTTTCAATGCAGCACAACTGTTCAATTAAACATCGATCACACATTGCACGAATCTGACAGCTTGAATGGCGAAATGACATGTTTTACTGAATTGTGTGAATATATATATAGCATATTATTACATTCATTCGATTGATTTGCCTGTAAGACGAATAACTATACAAACTTATTAGCTATAAAATATTGTCTAGAAGAATTCAATAAACTTGTTACGAAGGGGTGACGCAGTGGAGAAAACTTTACATAAATTTCAATAGTATGCAATGGATGTCTCAAGGGATATATTTCACAATACTCCAACACAATGTCTTCCAATAAATTATAATCTTTCAATAGATATAATAGTGTGTGGGTTATCCAATACTGGTAACTATAATGTTGCAATCTATCATTGGCACGTGTTAATTGTTGTCGTCTGTTTGTTTGTTTTTTTTAAAGAAATCACCAATCGTTGCTATATGTACCTTCTGACATTGCCACACTTGCGAATTTAACCTTCGAGCACTGAAACACAGACTCGCTACCCAATGTTAATGTGAACTGCAAGAGAAGACAACTCTGTTTGGAGAGAAAGCGGCATGTGGTTTAACTTCAACTCAACACAAACTAGGTCATTAAGGGACCAATAGTTGGTTCGAACATAATCTGGTTCAATTTTATCTCAAAAATTCGCTTCCGCTATGCTAGGAAACTGGAAGATATGGAAAAAAACAGTAGGTACTGCTTGTCATGTACAAGCGGTTTACCTTGAGGTCATACCTTAGGAGTAAAATTAGCGATTGTGCTCAAATTCAATCACAATGTCGTCTACTGATAAGTATCATTAATTGAAGCTTTGTAATAGATTCACCAAAAATGGCGAGAAGATAAGCAAAATTACACTAAAGGGCCAGAACTCGAAGAAACAGCGATCAAGCTCAAATCAAAGTTGTCAAAGACTTATTAAGCCTTGTTTCGAAAAAGATTCGTAAAAGCAAAATTACGCTAATTAAAGGGCCATAGCTCCGGAACAAAAATAATGATTGCGCTAAAATTCAGCTCCAACAGTCGCTTTCTCATATAAAACATTATCCTAAAGTTTGAAAAAAGATTCGTCAAAATTTGCAGCCTCTAGAAACCGGGCAAGCAAACACGGCGGATCGACGGACATGGTATACGATGTGTGAACATATAAAAAGCCATTGTTGTGATGTATAGCGTCTCTGCTACGGATCTTATCTTCGACCTTCACCTAAGATCGCAAATAGCAAACAGTCTCTACCTAAAGCAGTTCAGTTATTTTCTTTATTTCCCAGTTTCGTGTGGTCCAGTAAGTACGGCTTGAAAGCATAGACGTACGGGCTCGATGACAGTTAGGGGGGCAGAACCCGAATTTCCCGAAAATTTTCGAATTTACAGACAGCTCGTACGCCCATGCTTCAAAGTTGAAAATAATTAAGATTGTTCCATAGCACGCTGTCTTCATTACTAAGTGGGTCGGTATAGTCTATATCATGTTAAATTCTACTTGTTAAACATAGTAAGTAACACAACAAGAAGCGCCGGCCGAAGGTGGTCATTTCCCGTGCGGTGGCTGATTTCTGTTGTTTAGGCTATTTAATACTTTTGTGCTTATAAATTTCCCGAATAAAATACAAAACTCGGTATATGAAGGCACAATGGTGTCGAATGATCGCATGTTGCGTAATTTCAATGCCTTAAAATACCGCGACAGCAAAATTTGATCTGGGTGTCTGGAACTAAATAACGGAGATAATTTTCATCATAATAACTCGGCAATCCGTGTAGACCCAGCAGCAGTCGGTAAAAAGGAAAACCAATATAGATAATTAATTTATATTTTTTTTCTGAGAAACCGATAGAAACATACATATATAGGCTCTATTATAAATATTGACGGGTTGGGAATTTGGGACATTTAATTTCCGGCCTGACTTCACCTCACTTCACGAATTGTAACACATTTAATACTTTTACTTAATGAAGCACCCTGGGGAATAGCTCATCCATTTACACAAGAATGCAAGAATTTAGGGGGATAATTTTCTTTTTATAACGAAAATCTGAATCGATAAAACAGATATACGAGTTGCATATTTCAAGGATTGGTGAGTGAATGATACGGTGGAACAAAATAAACAAAATCGCCTTGATATATTATTCTCTCGCCTTCGTCAAATGGTGGCTCAACGAACTCGATAATAAGAAGGATAAATAATAATAATAATAAAAATTTCCTGGAAAAATACAACTGTCAGAAAAATCCCCAGACCTTGGATTTTCACTAGGTAGACCAAGTTCTCGAGTTCCCACCATTGCATCTTGATTCGATTACATATTTATTATAAGTTAAATTGTAATTAATATTTGTTCGTGATTTTTCCGAGCTAATTTTATATCTGCTCAGTAATTGTGTTTCAAAATCTACATTGTTTACGTCCTTTACGTTTTTATTTGTTGCATTGCCGATTAGAGGCTACGTTTGCGGCGTGACGTCACTAAATTGCCAAGATTTCGTATGGAATTAAATTCTGTTTGCATTGAGTAAACATGGGACACACGATGGTTCAAAAACAAACAAGAAAGCATATTTTTGCTGTAAATAAATCACATTAATTTGGAAATTACTATCAAAAGGGGCTTTCTGATTTCGTGCTGTCTGATAGTGTCAGGTACTGTTTTCTATACCGCGGATTGGTTGATATGTCGTTAAGTAGATCTGTGTTTGTTTGCTTTTAGAATGGACTCAATCTCATTAAGAGAAAACATTTATCATCAAACAATAATTTCATCTGAAGATCACCGCGCTTATTGGGAGTTCATTGAAATTCCTAGACTTCGTTCAGAAATTTTGGTCTAGCCAAATTCTTGAATGACTGTAACACTCGTCTTACCATGGTGGCTTCATTAATGGAATCAATACTATCCACATACAGCAACACTTCAATATTTGTAGATTTGTCTGAAAGGAAACGAAAAATATTTACCTCTGCATGGCATGGCCGTTAAATCAAGTTATAAATGTACAGTCTGAAATCTAACTTGAACAAAAATAGTTACAACTAACTATATGGCGGTTTAATCAAATTATCCCTTTCATAGGCGGCCATTTTCAGCTTAGATTCAATTACATAAAAACATAAATGTTGTTTTGTGTCCAATTATTCCTGTCATTCGGGACTCTTAGATCGTAAACATCACTTTTAATGACACCCTGGGATTAAGAACTAGAAATGAATGAAATGAATTGGTGTCAAACTGAAATATCTCTGGAGTTTTCAACATGGTTTTAATTGGAATGGCCTTTATAGTTTCATTTCTTTGTTTGTTTTTAGATGTAATTTCGGGGGAATAATGATTAGTTTTAATTTGTTTTCTCGCATACCATAAATAGGGAGAACGTCGTGCTGGCTTGCCGCGTAAGGCATATTCTCACTAACTATTGTATAAGAAAGTTTCCCTGGAATTTCAACGTGGCTTTTCAATGCCACTTGTGCTGGATGGGTGGTCGGGCAACTAACAGAGTCTAATAGCTCGTATGGGATAAGGCACCGAGGTACCGTTTACACGTTGTGTTGTACTTAGAATAACCATTGCCAATTGGAATTTTACAAAGTGTAAGTAAGCGGAAACGTCAGTATCCGGGCAAATTTTCCTTAATGGCCCACTGTTTGTCGTATACCCATCGATATAGCCTATGGATATACCCGTCGTAGGCCCGTCCTGTATATCCCATTGTTTGCCCGTATGCAGGTCCTCATAGCCCATCGTCTGTCATGTGCCCGTCCCCATAGCCTACTGCCTATCGTGTGCCAGTCCTCATAGCCCACTGACTGCCGTATGCCTGTCGTATGTCCATGTCTACCGTATGCCCGTTCTCATTACCACACTTCTTGTCGCATGCCCGTTCTCGTAGCCCGCTGCCTGTCGGATGCCTATCACAATAGCCCACTGCCTATCGGATGCCTATCCCAACAGCCCACTGTTTGTCATATGCCCTTCCCCCGTCCCCATAGCCCACTGCCTGCCGTATATGCCCATCCTCGTAGCCGATGCCTGTCGCATGCCCCTCTTCATTATCCCACTGCCTGTCGTATGAACATACGCATAAAGCTCACTGCCTGTCGTATGCATGTCCTCATTAGTCAATTTGGTGCAGAAATGGGAGGCATTAAACCAAATTTCAATTCATTAAAAAAAATTCTGTGATCTGTGCAACGTTTTATTTAATTGTTAAACGTGACTGCAGCAATCGAATTTATATCGGCTATTTAACCCCAGAGAGGTTTCTAGTGATGAAAGGATGAAATATCAGAAAACACAAGCGGGTCTACCATATCAGTTGGGTAGAGATTGTTGATGTCTATTTATAGTCTTTACTCGACTGTAAATGTAATTTATTTAAAACAGGAATCAGAGATTTTATTTCAACTTATCTAAAAGTTCTGGTTGACTAACATATGATAAAAAATATACACAATCTCGATAAAAAAAAAATGCCTCAAACATCTGGTTGTCATGGTATCGTGGTGTAAACCAAATGCACCAAGTTTCAATATTAGAAGTACAGTATGTTATTGCAACAGTTAACATGCGAGTTGTATTTCATGGCAATCCAGGTAGTAAACCTTACATCAAGCCTGGAAATAAGGCACCTATCACTGACAATGTCAGGCACAGATTCAGGCTTTATCAAGCACAAAACCTCTGGTGCCTGTCATTTTGCCCGGCACCGATTTGACTTTTTTTGTAGTACATGTCCGGCAATAAGTTTAAAATGTCATGTACTATATTTTTAGTGACATATTTTTGCGGGTACATCTTATTTTTACGCCTGCCACGTATGTGTACTAGTACCCCGGGAAAAGAAAGTATTGTGCCTCCGGGATTTATTTAAGAAAGAAGGCAATTTAATGCTAATAGGCTTATGCTAAAGGGCATTTAAATTCGCATGGTCTTTTAGAGCAGGCGACTATATAGTACTGCATTCTTTTGAAATTGCACGCCTCTAAGAGTTTTGAGCCATCTTTAAAGACTTTACATAAGGATTAGAAACAACCTATGCACACCGAGAGCAAAATAGCTAACCCGTGTTCGTCATCCAAATTACCATCTTAAGAACAATTTTTAGCGTTGTTTTTTGTTTTGGTAAATTTAAGAGACATGATTATTGGTCTTATGGTTCAGCGGGGCCTTAAAAAAGCTTATTTGATAATCATATCTACCGTCCATTATAATATAGTCATCGCTAAAAATCGTATTTCAAAAACATAACTATATTTACCCGAATTGAATTCTGGTGGTGTTCTTTTAACATCTTCGTTGCTGTTGGTAGCCTGGTTTAATAACAGATCTAATAGTTCCGACCTGAAAAATACAGAAAATTCCGACGTTAAATAGGGGAATAAAGGATTATAACTAATACCACCATCTTTTCATCACATTGATAGCAATGATGTATAAATGCTTTGTCCCATTTCACCAACATGGCTGTTTCTGGATTTTACGTAGGCTATATGGTATCATTGTTGAAACGGATGTGGCACACGTGACGTCCATATTATATTATTCCAGTATTTTTATATCGGCCTTTCTGGATGATAACGTTTGCTTAAAGGAGCTAAATCGATACAATTTGGGGCCTAGAAATTATTGACACAAATGGGTCGCAATTGATTAATATGAATGTATATAAACTGATTTACAATCAATCGTTTCCGTTTTTACCCTAATTTCAAATCATTTATGTTTAGCGAAAGACGCCAGAAATCTCAATCGAATGGCAATCTCTAGCTTCTGGCTATACCAGTCTACATAGACATTATTGTGCATGCTCTCCAGATATGAATGGTGTTACCGTTTGTCATTACTTGTGGAATATGTCTAGAATCGTTCTTCGAATCCCTTGTTCCAAATGGGACTGAAACGCATTATGGTACACGATTCGTGTACCAATGGTAAATGTTTATTTTGTTTTGAATAATGGATATCAGAAGCCTAACCTTTCCCGGTAAGATCACAGCATCAATGTTGATTTAAATCGATAAATAGTCCGTGTTTTGAATGTTGAAGACTTTGGATGATATTGAGTTAGAGACTTAGCTACTTTAAGTATTAAAAGATTGTAAAAAAAAGTTTTTTCAATGTATTTATATCGTTTATTAACTCAGTCAATATAGAGATGGGTTTAATGTAAGCAAATGAATATTACAGGATGACTAGACCGATATAGTTTATGACACTAAGTAACGAGTTAATTTAATCTAATAATAATAATTGTATAGCAATTTGACTAAAATACATATCCAAATTTCATTTCGTTTTTTTATTAGCATCGACTATCTTCGCGGAACGAAATAGATTCTATACTTTAATCAGATAAAATTATTTTTATTCTCGGAGAAGGACAAAAATCCGGGATTGGTTCTACATAATAAATTTAATATTGTGAGGTGGATTGACCAAATTGTTAAGTACTTCATGACACAAAGTATCCTAGCCGTTTGACAAAATACTGAATTTTAAATTACTAGAGGTGAATCATATAACCAAAAAGGCGAAAGAAATATACACTTTTCGCTTATTCATAGCTTGCACTTTATCTTGTAGTAAACATTAGCGTTGGTCTTACGCAGATATAACACCGAGGTCAAGATAACTGTTAAAACCCAATGAACCTTTCTTAATACGATATACATTGTTTTAATTATGGATGGAGATTCTCAAAATTATCTAATCATGTAATCCATCAGTCAATAAGTTCAAATGCATGTAATAATGAGTAATAATCTTTAAAAAAAAATTGAACTCCATCAATAAATTTCAGATGTTGTAAAAATTGTTGAATTGTTAAGTACAAGAAATCTACAGATAATTGTAGTTATGGGGAAGAGAAGGCAATTTGGTTTGTCCACTGTTCTATCCATTGTTTCATCAATTGTTCTACCCACTTTTCCATCAATTGTTCTACCAACTTTTCTATCAATTGTTATATCCACTGCCCTACCAATTGTTATCCTTGTCCTACCAATTGTCCTACCAATTATTCAATCCATTGTCCTACCAATTGTTTCATAAAATATTCTATCCGTTCTATAAGTCGTTCTATTTGTTGTTCCATCCGACGTTCTACCCCTTGTTCTATTAATCGTTCTTTTAATGGTTTATCTAAATCCTATATCCATAGTTCTATCCATTGCTCTTTTTTGTTCTCTCAATTAATGACGACTATTCCATCAGCGCTTTAACATATTAGTCCCTGAATAATCTTGACTTTATCGAAACTCCAGTTTTAACTGACGCTAAAGATTTTTAATCAGCATGAAGCAAATCAGTTTTACAATTTATTTTAAAACAACGCGTGTTTTTGCATGTGTAGTTAAAGTTCAATAATATTTGTGTTTTAAAAACATTACGAGCTGACCCAGTCTGAAGTAGGTGCTCGTGGAAGGGATCGGCACGCTAATTCACGCATTTCAAACGAAATCCCCTCTGATTCCATTTGAGAAAATTCATTTCAAACTTGATTAAAATCCTGTCAACATTCTGGAAATACAGAGACAATAACAGGGATGAACTGACAGTTAAAAATAGATCTGAATTGTTTCCAAGCACAATTCTTTAAGACAAAAATGAAAAGGTGATAAAAAACAACACTTTTATAAATGTTCATGTTTAAAATCCACTTAAAGCCGACTGTTAGGCAGGTAGAAATAATTATTTGCTATTTAAATATTTGCGACTCGTTCTCAAGTGAAGTGTTTTTTTTAAAATAAAATGTGTTCAAGTAGCTCTTGGCAGCTGAAAGTTGACGTTATTGGAAAATCAGAATGTACAAAAGTGTCCAAGTACGGTAGTTCGGCGTTCATCGCAGAAAACTAATTCATTGAATGTGAAAATGCTTCCAGTCGGTGTGCATTTTCACCAATTTATTAATATTCTAGAAAGACACGATCATCATTGGACCTTCTTGGAATTTGTATCGGTGAACTTAAAAGGGCCAGGGGCGGATCCAGGAATTTTTGCAGGAGGGGGTTTGCCAGGTGTTTGTCACGGAAATCTGCCATCATCGTCTCTAAATTACAAAGGCATACATACAAATTAGGCTTTTTTAAACAGAGAAATCATTTTTATACTGATGTAATTTCATTGATGCAAGGCATTATTTTTTTATGTAGCTGAGCAGGGGGGTGGGGGACCCCCCCCCCCTCTGGATCCGCCCCTGAGGGCATAATGTAAATTTTAGATAAAGTCCTGACTTTCTCGCTACAATATTCCTAAAGACAAGATGTGTGCATGGATAGTAACTGCCGCATTGGTCATTTGCTTCTCCATTTAAAAGTTACATCATTAAATGGCCGAACCGTTCTTGTATACTCATAACGGTAGCAAAAGAATAGGGCCAAAGGAAAGTGGTGAAATAGGCGGATTTAGCTCTTGCATAAAGTTTATTCAAGATAGGTGTTAGATGATTGCAATTTCCGAGGTTCCCTCTTGTCAGTGATGCAGGACGGAGGCCATAGCAATGGTCAATGCATAGTCCTTCAGGTGGGACGTAAAACTGAAACTCCATCTACACATTGGCGTGTACATAAAAGATCCGCTGTCCGGGCACAGGGCCGTTAAACCCCACTTCATTTCATAGAAATCTAGCTTTACGTTTAAGGCGTAAATTCTGACACAACAACTAAGTCACAATATCATAAAATTCTGTGTTTAAATATAAGGCGTGAATAAATGCCACAATAACCAGGCTGTGTCGACAGATGTGATGGTAATGGATGTGTTTAAAGGGTTAATAGACTGTCAGTATTAATTATAAAATGATGAATAACTTCCACCAGTCAGATTATATTTACAAGTAAGTCTGCTATTAATTAGTTAACACAATAAGCACCAGGCGTGCCATGATTTATCTGAGTTGAAATTAATAACAACTCACAAAACTAACACAACAGGTTCTGTTGACATTCTACTAATATTTGGTCAAATGGTCCATAGCTCAGGGAAAAGGAAGCTTGTCCGCTAACCTTGTGTTGGCCGAGAAAGTTCCCTGTGATTTCCAGCGTGGGTTCCCCTTGTCAGTGGAAAAGAACAGATGATCTGACAAGAAAAAGCGTCTAGTTGTTCAGGTTTCAGATGAGACGAAAATCCAAGGTCCCGTGAACATACTGGCGTGTACGTGAAAGAATTCTTAAAATTGGAATTCGATCTACCCGTCTTATTTACCCAGTCGGTGCGTAAAGGTGGGACGTCATTACATCCCATTTCGTTTCAAGTGGATTTATATTGTTGCAATAGCCGTCTGACTCGTCATCAGATTTAAGGAATTTTCATTTCTGCACTACAGTAAAGGTAGAAAGAAGAACATTACCACATCCCCTCTCGACCCTGACCCCATCAACAAAAACTCTTATATTTTACGGGAAATGTCTATGTATACCAATACGTACTTTTATATTTAAATTTTTCGTGTTTCGTGTCTAATTAATATTAATTGACGCGTATATTATGGTACTTCATTTCGGCTATAAACTCATTTATTGTTTGACCTCACCCTTGACCCCTGTATTTATGAAAACCAACTATGTGTATAAACATTATACACAGATCATTAATAAACACCTGATCGACAGCTCATCAAATTAACCTCGTTATCGGTTTGTTTATTATCACTATATTAGTTTATATCTTTAGGCCATGGTGACTCGGTGAGTGAGACATTGGATCAATGACCAGATGTGGGGTTCGATCAAGGTGTTATATGATAAGAAAACGTTTTCCGAGAATATTCAGCTTAGTTCCTTTTGTCAGTGGCGCAGGACAATCGGCGTGGTAAGGAACAATGGCTTGTCGTTCGGATAGGACAAAAAGGTCCCGTGCACGTAAACGTGTTGCGATCCGCCCAGGCTTCCCCTCTGAGCGGGTGCTCCGATTATATTCGGGTTCGCCCCAGTACTAGCTTTTACCAAAGAACAACAGAGTCAAGATAATGGGGAAATAATGAGTTTAATAACAAAATCAATCAACATAAGTTACAAATCTAGATTATGGTTATGTACAAAACGGTTACCGGTTTAGTTGCTAATGTACAAATAGGTACATTAATTCATTGACAATAATGAATAAATCCCTCCCAAACTGTCTTGTTATATGTATCTAACCCCTTACAGTATGGCTACATGACTATGCCTCCATATGTGGAGCGTTCCCTGATATGCTCCCCAGTTTTCCATATTTGGAATGTTCCCAAGAAATTACCCCTTTCCCATATTTGGTACGAGTCCCGTATTTGGGTTCTGTTCCCCCATTTGATAACAATCACTCTCAGTCCCATTTTTGGGCCACTGAGCTTGACATTGGTAATATTCTGGTTCCTCAATAATCCCCACCCCCTGCTATAAGATTATTTATCCCCCCGTTCCCATCCCTCAATGGCAAAGGCTCTGGATTTAGTTTGCGTTCAAGATTTCCGTCCCACCGTGAGTTCCTGTCTCCCAGATTGATTATTTACGTGTCCTTATCCGAGCATTGATGTACAGGGTACACAACAAAGTGGGTGACTTCCAATTTGATTATTTACGTGGCCTTATCCGAGCAACAGTGTTCGGGGTACACAACAACTGGACAAACCAACTCCACGGTGGAACCGGGAATACCACCATCCCACGAACTAGACATATTCCAGTATAGTCCCAAACAAGGCTTCAATCCAACAAGAATAAATCTGGGTGTTATGCCAGGAATCCAAGGTTGCTTGATTTGGAGCCATATCCCATTATTGGTCAACGTACCCTAGATGGTTCCATTTTCTTGGTCGGGTGGTGGCGGAAATCCGTTAGTGGGTTCACCGGTCGTTGGCGGTGAGTCCAGGCCAAATGCGTTGATGCCTTGAGCTACGGCTCTTTTATACTCTGCGGGCTTGGCCCTAGCCAATCAGCATCCATTGTCTCATGAGTCTGCGCAGTTCGTCGTGACGTCACGTCCTTCGACTCAACTGACAGCTTGCAGCATGGCTGGTGTTCAAGAGGACGACGGACGAATTGCGCCGACTTTCTGAGACAACTGGTAAGCAAAGCTTTTATAACTTCGTTATTCCGTGGAAGAAATAGCCTAATTCCTTTATAATGTGGCTCGTATCTCCTGTCATGAGCTGACAACCTGTCAGTCTTGATTCGTCCGTCCGTTAAGGCCTAATAAACTGAAAGTAACATCCATGCTCGCGCGCTGCCATTTTGTTCTCGACACGATGTCTTCATTCTTGTTTGAAGTACTAGGTGATTCCTTTAATCGTTAGCTATAGTGATTCTATTCCCGTCCCTCCCCATTACATATTTATCTATCCATGACATGCTGTCATATACTTTATTTTCACCATTTGTAGGTTATAGCGGGAATTTGTTTACACGTCTGCATAACACGCCGTGATACGCATGTCAGCCGGTAGCTATTGACAAGTAAAGGCCAGTCAATACAGTTGGGTCAAGCTCGAATGTACACACCAAGTTGCGAGACCTCAGACTCGTAACACTGCTCCCCCCTTTGTTTAGCATTCGCCCCGAATGCATTGTAGATGGCCACCTAGACCCAAGCTTATATGCCGAGGCTTGTAGATTATTTTAAGTAAAGGAAACAACACATTTATCGAGGTTCGTTTACCGGTTTAAATTAATTATTCAATTATCAATATCGTCTCTTCAAGCGCTCTTCAACCAGCTTCTCCAGCCCGCCGAGGAGATAGAACCGTGCTTCGCATAAGATAGCTTCTAGCTCAAAACTGTTTGATGGTAACAGATGACAAACCGGACTGATGTTGATGTTCCTTAGGTAATCCAGGATAATTTCGAAGTATCTGGGGTTCCTGTCAAGGAAATAACACAGGATGTCCTCCACATAATAAGGTTTGAATGGGGAATCAGGCTCCACCATCCCGGCCAAAAGACTAGACGGATCGCTTGACATTGTGGATACCGAAGTCTCAAATTTCTTCCCACCGATGTTTAGGTAAATCCGCTTGTTCTTCGAACCTTCACAGTCTCGGAGTCTGAGAGTCCTGATACTCGTAGGCTGGTAGGCGACGGGGACAGGAGCCTCAGGAAGGGCCGCTGCCACATCCAAGTCGACCACTGACTCCAGTTCACTTGACGAGATCTCCCCTAGAGACAACCGGCTTGGAGAAAATGGGGGCTCTGAGTGCTGAGCTCTGGGCCGCTCCCAAGGGCGCCAATTCTGGGAACTAGGACTAGATGGAGCGGTCCTTTGATTATCCGTGCACTCAGAGGCCTTTGGTAGAACCGGGGAGGTCGTCAGTGACTGGTCCAGGAGTGTGGAGTGGATAGCTGCAGTGGCCTGAAGCTCTGGTGCAACCTGCACCACATCAGATGGAGTAGTCAAAGCTGGTGGTGTTGACATAGGGTGTGGTGACGGTGCTGGAACTGACACAGGCCAAACATCAGGCAGAACAATTGTTGGTGAAACCTTTGCCGGGGTATCAAACTGACCAGAAGATGTGCAGGGTGTTGAGAGGATAGTTGTATCAGGCTTTGAAGCTGCCGTTGGTTTCGAGGCGATTCCGCGGGGGCTATACTGTGGCTTTGACTTTTTCTTCGGCGGCTGTTCTTCAGTCGACGACCGTCTCTTTAAATTGGTGTAGGGTTTGGTGGGCTGGGTGGGTTTCCGGGTGGGTGCCTCATCAGAAGTCTGACGCTTTCCAGGTACAGCCGATTTTGGAGCGGTTTTAAAGGTATCTATCACCATACCTGGTCTAGCGTTAAGGAACTCCCGGTACTGACGTTCTTCCTCGGGCCCAAACAGCATGTTTGAGGTTTTTATAGGTGTTCTCGTAGCATTAGGACAGCTAGGGTGACGGGTGTCGCTTCTGGTACATACAGAGAGGCATCCTGAGCACTGGTATCCAAATCCTGAGTGGAGGGAGAGAAGATGTCGATGAACAAAATGGACCTTGGAATAAGCTTTCTTGCAAACCTTGCATTGATAACGGTACCGAACATCCTGTAAAAGAAGAGTAGCTTTGTAGAATACAGAGTAAGTACCCTTACTTAATTTTTATCCTTTATTTCCCTATTTTTCAAACCAGTTAGGTATATTATTCCCCTGATATGGTTTTAAATGGTTATGGTGAACAGTGCGTGGCTTTGCCTTTTTGTTTCTTTGTATCTTATAGAGTACATCGTTGATCCTTTCTACGACCACGTAGGGTCCTTCCCATGGACATCGGAGTTTTGAACCCACTCCTTTATAATTATGATTATACAACCACACTGGATCGGCACGGTTGTAGCGGTTTAATTGAATGCTCCTATCATGATCTTTCTTCATGCGTTCGGCTGCTAAAGCTATCTTTCCCCGGGCAAATTCATGAATAGTTTCCAGGGAATTTGTTAAGTCTATTGCATAATCCGTTCTACTTCTTTTTATTTCAGATTCCACCCGGCCCAAGACTAGATCCACAGGTAAGTTAATATTTCTTCCAAAAACCATTTCGCAAGGAGATACCCCCGTGGTTTCATGCTCTGCTGACCGATAGGCCATCATCAGCAAATATATGTATTCATCCCAGTCATTTTTATGTGAAGACACAAAAGCAGACAGCATTGAACTTATCGTCCGATTTGCCCGTTCCACCTGTCCGTCCGACTGGGGTCTATATGGCGTGGTTCGGGTTTTCTCTATTCCCAGTATCTTGCACATTTCGGAAAAGACTTCCGATTCAAAATTTCCCCCTTGGTCTGTGTGTAATTGCATGGGTGTCCCGAAAACAGTGACTATTCTGTCAATAAATTTCCTGGCAACCGTTGTTGCCTTTTGGTCTCGAATTGGTATGGCCTCCACCCATTTAGAAAACATGTCAGCGGTAACTAAGAGATAACGGTTTCCGTGGGTGGTCTCCGGGAGAGGACCCAGGATGTCCATTGCCCATCTCTCCATAGGAGCACCCACATGGTAAGTCTGGAGGGGTCCCTTTGGTTTGATGCGAGGCGATTTCTTAGATGCACAGGTGTCACATTTATTACACCGCAATTTCACGTCCCTTAGGCCTTGGTACCACAAGTATCTCGCTGTAATTTTCCCCCAGGTTTTCTTTATTCCTAAGTGACCCCCACTTATACCGTTATGCAGTTGATCGAAAACATAATCCCTTAAATTCCAGGGCAAAACCATTTGGTGCGTGCTCCCCTGGTGACAAAGTATCCCATTTTGCACTGACAAAGAGTCGAATCTCATCCAATAAAATTTCAACCTATCACTGCTGGCCGAAATATCCGACCATGTCGGTCGTTTCCCTGCTATAACCCATTCGATCACCGTCGAAATTAGTTCATCACCTTGCTGTGACTGTTTCATCTTATTATCCCCCATAGTACTGGTTAGTTGATTGTTTAATGCATTATTTTCTATTTTCATAGGGTCATCGGCCGAACTGGGATTAGTATCCAATGGACATACCATCCGAGGCTTTGATTGGACTGCATGTATGCATAAGGTAGACTTTTCCCTTTCATAGTTTGATTCGGCTTTCACACAATGTCCACACTCTGGTAGGCAGGGCCGTCGTGACATTGGATCTGCGTTCATATGAAGCCTTCCCGCTCTGTAAATGATTTGAAACTGGTACGACGCTAAGAACTCGAACCAACGGGCAATTTGTCCCTCAGGATTTTTAAAATTAATTAGCCAGGTCAGCGCTCCGTGGTCACATCGGACTTGGAACGATTGACCGTACAGGTAATGGTGAAATTGTTTTATGGAGCTAACAATCGCCAAAAGTTCTCTTCGGGTGACACAATATTTGCGCTCCGTGCAACTGAAAGCTTTGCTATAATAGCAAATTACTTTTTCCTCCCCCTCTTGAACCTGGGACAGGACTGACCCTAAAGCAAAGTTTGATGCGTCTGTATCCAAAATGTACATGCCAGTACCCTGTGGGAAGGAAAGTATAGGAGACGTGGTTAGGGCCCTTTTTAAATTCTTGAAAGCAGTTTCACAATCCTCAGACCATATAAATGCCTGGTTTTGTTGAGTGAGCTGATGCAACGGACAGGCTATTTTTGCGAAGTTAGGGACAAATCTCCTATAATATGAGCATAAGCCTAAAAATTGTCTGATTTCCTTTACGTTAGTTGGAATAGGCCAATCGTCCACCGCTGCGGTTTTGTTTGGGTCAGTAGCCACCCCATCCTGACTAACCAGGTGTCCCAGGAACGATACTTGTTTTTGAAATAATTTACATTTTTTCCCATTCATTTTCAGATTTGCATCCAGAAGCCTTTGGAAAACCAGGCCCAAATTTTGTAAGTGTTCACTAAAAGATTTTGCAAAAACTATAATGTCATCCAAATACACCATACATATTTTCCACGACAACTTTGAGAGGACTTGTTCGACCAACCGAACAAAGGTACTTGGTGCGTTGGTAAGCCCCATAGGCATGGAAACAAATTGCCATAACCCTCCGCCTTGAATTGCAAAAGCCGTTTTGGGGCGGTCCTCCGGGGTCACTTTAACTTGCCAGTAACCACTTTTGAGGTCAAGAGTAGAGAACCACTTTGATCCAGATAAGGCATCCAGGGTACTATCGATGCGGGGTATAGGGTGACTGTCCTTTATGGTTACTGCATTTAATTTTCTATAGTCGATGCAAAATCTTAGAGTGTTGTCCTTTTTTCTGACCAGAACCACTGGGGCACACCACGGGCTATCCGAGGGCTCTATTACTCCCTTTTTAGCCATTTCCTCGATTTCAATTTCTACCTCCCTTCTATTTGCGATAGGAACCCGTCTCGGATTTTGGCGTATAGGTGGAACATTTCCCGTATTTATATGGTGCTCAACCAGATCCGTCGATCCCAGGTCACCGGATGACTTTGAAAATGCTGATTGATATTTGAGAAGTAAATCCCTTAATAATTTTTGTTCCTCCGTTTTTAGGTTGACACAGGACTCTCGATACATGTCGGCCAAATGTTCCGGTATTGGGTTTCCCGTATGCGGCGACTCCTGGGTAGGCCCGCACGCCTGTGGAAGGCATTCCTCCATTACATCGAGAGCGGCCACAATTGAATGTTTGTATAATTTCCTTTCCTCGTTATTTGTATTTAGGACCCGTACTGGAATAATCCCTGCTTTGGGATTCACTAAGGCCTTCGCTACTAACAATTCATTATTTTCCATGAAGGGCATCCATGGCTCTAATATTACGGATTGCTCCTGGGGTATTGGGTCAATTGTACGCCCCGCTATGATCACCTCACTATTACCCGGGATTATGATGTCTTCCATAGAAGAGACGCGACTACATGTAGCTTCCTTCCCCCTTTGAAATCGGAAACACGGGATTTTATCCTTTTTAACGACTAAACAATTTTCATCCAATAAAATATTTACAGAGTATTTTGTCATAACATCAATCCCAATGATGCCTTCCTGAGTAATGTCAGCTATAAGAAATTCGTGGATCAGACTATGGTTTCCTAACTCAAATTTAAGGGTACATTTCCCCAGAAATGGTTTCTTCTCCCCCGTAGCCGTAATTAGATTTAGGTTCACTGGCTCGATATCCAGAGTCTGGCTTCCCCCCAGTTTTTGAAGAGTAGCATTGCTAATTATGGAAACGTTTGCCCCAGTATCAACTAAAAGTGGTACTTGGGTATTTTTAAAATTGGATTGAACAAACAGCCCATAGTTAGCATCATTGAGACAACTTATGGTAATTTTATTGGGTCGCTCCCCTGTTTCTTCTCCTGCTAGATTCGGACCCTTGAACCCAGCAGTTTCTAGTTTCCCTGATTTGTAGTATTAGGAGTTCGGTTAACTTGGGGATTTGGATCGTTAGGTGTCCTTGAGGAGTTATTTCCCCTTACTCCCCATCCATGGCCAGACCTATTGTTGCCTGAGTAATAGTTGTAGCCTTGTCCCGAGGAATTAGGTCCCTGATTGTGATAATCTTGATACGGCATTGCATTACTATAATATTGATTTTCCTTATTATTCCAGGTGCTTCGAGGGCGGAATTTAGAAGTTTGAGGTGTACCCCTTTCTTTCCTAAGTATCTCTGTGAGCTCTTTGGTGGTTTTGTTTAAAGAGGTTATGGACTGATTTAGGCCTTGTATGTCAATAGCGGTAGACTCCTTTGGGGGTTGCTGTTGGGACTGCCTAACCGATATATCCCCACTCTCTTGGCTTATGTTATGCACATTTTTTCCCCTTTGTTTGTCCGCTAGACGGTGGGCCTCTAGTCGAATGGCGTGAATTTCTGCCTCATTGATATCCTTAGGCCTTAGCTCCCTTATGCGGAGTCGCATTTCCGAGTCTGGGATTGCATCCAAGAAATGTTCCAGAGATAAGATATGAGTAAGGGCAGTATCTGCAGTGGGGTAAGCCTGTCGGGTTAGTTTCCTTATTGATTGAGCCAATTCGGGAAGAGATTCATTCCGGTTCCTTATCCTAGTTTGTAGTCTGGCCCTAAAAATTTCAGACCGTTCCACTGCCCCAAACCTTACATTCAATGTCCTTTTTAATTCCTCAAAATCTTGTCTTTCAGGAATATCGAGCTCTGCAAGGACTGCAAGGGCATTCCCGGTTAGGCTGGCTGCAAGGTAAGCTGCTTTTTCTTGTACAGTCCAATGATTTATGCCTGCTATAATTTCAAATTGAGAGAGGTATTCCTCGAAATCGTCCGTCCCATTGTATTGTGGGGGTCTCATTTTGAGAGAATGAATAGGTGGGACCCGCCTCTGAAATCCCATATTGTTGTCATTTTGATTTGGGGTAGGTAACGGGGTGCTACTATAATCTCCAATGACGTAGGAAGACCTGGTGTGGTTCTCCACCGGTTTATTTTCCATGTCATCCACATGTCGTCTAAGAGCATGAAAATCCTTCCGAACTCCAAGAATCTCTCCCCTCATTTGAACTCTTATATCATCCAACCCCCGAGTCGTTTCGGCTCGGAATAGACCCATTTGTTCCCTTATTTGATCTAATATTGGCTCATTTCCTGTTCTTCCAGGTACTGGATTTTCCGGCAAGCGGGGACTCCCTGTTATATCCGAGGACAGAGTTTCCTCATTTCCCGTGCTTTCATTGTTTAAATTAATTATAATTTCAGAATCTTCTTTGGCTGTCATATTATCAATCTGAATAAAAGAAATTGGGTACACCCTCGTTATTTTATTTATTTATTCCCCCCCCCCCCCATGTATATCGGTCCCTTTTTTTTCCGCAAAATTTAACCCTTCTAGTTCGGTCTCCGTGATTTTGTACACTCAAATCTTCCCATCCTTTAAACTGCTATTCCCTTTGGCAAGCTAGTAACTGGGGTAATTGTTATATGGGAAGCCTCGAAATAAATTCGAGTAATCCCACTTCTGACACCAGTGTTGCGATCCGCCCAGGCTTCCCCTCTGAGCGGGTGCTCCGATTATATTCGGGTTCGCCCCAGTACTAGCTTTTACCAAAGAACAACAGAGTCAAGATAATGGGGAAATAATGAGTTTAATAACAAAATCAATCAACATAAGTTACAAATCTAGATTATGGTTATGTACAAAACGGTTACCGGTTTAGTTGCTAATGTACAAATAGGTACATTAATTCATTGACAATAATGAATAAATCCCTCCCAAACTGTCTTGTTATATGTATCTAACCCCTTACAGTATGGCTACATGACTATGCCTCCATATGTGGAGCGTTCCCTGATATGCTCCCCAGTTTTCCATATTTGGAATGTTCCCAAGAAATTACCCCTTTCCCATATTTGGTACGAGTCCCGTATTTGGGTTCTGTTCCCCCATTTGATAACAATCACTCTCAGTCCCATTTTTGGGCCACTGAGCTTGACATTGGTAATATTCTGGTTCCTCAATAATCCCCACCCCCTGCTATAAGATTATTTATCCCCCCGTTCCCATCCCTCAATGGCAAAGGCTCTGGATTTAGTTTGCGTTCAAGATTTCCGTCCCACCGTGAGTTCCTGTCTCCCAGATTGATTATTTACGTGTCCTTATCCGAGCATTGATGTACAGGGTACACAACAAAGTGGGTGACTTCCAATTTGATTATTTACGTGGCCTTATCCGAGCAACAGTGTTCGGGGTACACAACAACTGGACAAACCAACTCCACGGTGGAACCGGGAATACCACCATCCCACGAACTAGACATATTCCAGTATAGTCCCAAACAAGGCTTCAATCCAACAAGAATAAATCTGGGTGTTATGCCAGGAATCCAAGGTTGCTTGATTTGGAGCCATATCCCATTATTGGTCAACGTACCCTAGATGGTTCCATTTTCTTGGTCGGGTGGTGGCGGAAATCCGTTAGTGGGTTCACCGGTCGTTGGCGGTGAGTCCAGGCCAAATGCGTTGATGCCTTGAGCTACGGCTCTTTTATACTCTGCGGGCTTGGCCCTAGCCAATCAGCATCCATTGTCTCATGAGTCTGCGCAGTTCGTCGTGACGTCACGTCCTTCGACTCAACTGACAGCTTGCAGCATGGCTGGTGTTCAAGAGGACGACGGACGAATTGCGCCGACTTTCTGAGACAACTGGTAAGCAAAGCTTTTATAACTTCGTTATTCCGTGGAAGAAATAGCCTAATTCCTTTATAATGTGGCTCGTATCTCCTGTCATGAGCTGACAACCTGTCAGTCTTGATTCGTCCGTCCGTTAAGGCCTAATAAACTGAAAGTAACATCCATGCTCGCGCGCTGCCATTTTGTTCTCGACACGATGTCTTCATTCTTGTTTGAAGTACTAGGTGATTCCTTTAATCGTTAGCTATAGTGATTCTATTCCCGTCCCTCCCCATTACATATTTATCTATCCATGACATGCTGTCATATACTTTATTTTCACCATTTGTAGGTTATAGCGGGAATTTGTTTACACGTCTGCATAACACGCCGTGATACGCATGTCAGCCGGTAGCTATTGACAAGTAAAGGCCAGTCAATACAGTTGGGTCAAGCTCGAATGTACACACCAAGTTGCGAGACCTCAGACTCGTAACAAACGAACCATTAATAGTTGGAAATTGACATAAGAGCAGGCTGTAAAATTACCCTCATATAGCACACACGGTGAGTGCCGAATGGTCGTCCTCCCTAGCCCAGTCGCTGCAGAAGGGGCATTAATAGTTGGAAATTGACATAAGAGCAGGCTGTAAAATTACCCTCATATAGCACACACGGTGAGTGCCGAATGGTCGTCCTCCCTAGCCCAGTCGATGCAGAAGGGGCACGACGTTAAACCTCATTTTATTTTATTTAATTAGTTTCTATCTGGGGATACAATATGAATTCACACAACATTTCTTTTAAACAAATAATATTGACTTTCAGACCATAAAACCATAAATATTTCCTATATCAACTACCTTAATTATTAGCATATGTCCAATATTCCAGAACAAAAAACCCCAAAACAACAAAAAAATAAAAACAGATATACATAGCTAGGACGTTAAACCTCATTTCATATTTTTTTTCCATTTCCTAGCATTCTCTGATTCTCTCCAATCTAATTAAAACCTGTTGTTTTGATCTTTTTTTTTTAAAAAAAAAAGAGCGTTCTGGACCTGTAACGGCAACATAACACTGCTACTAACCTAGATAAAACCACCAATCAAGCGTCTGGATAATCAAAGCATTTGGAACGATTTCTCGAAAATTCTGTCTGATTAGATCTGGAGTGTTAAATTTACATTTTATATATAAGAACTTTGTTTTTCTGTGTTTTTATCCATGTTTTTTTTTCTCCATTACGTCTTCATATGTAAATAATCGTAATTAAATCAATCTGCCCATAATAGCATGTATAATGTATTGGACGTTAAATTGAAATAAACAACAATTAGAAAACTGAACAACAAACTGTAGCAGAGCGCTGGCATAATCTTAATTAGAAAGAAGCTTGAAGCGACACGAGAGAATTTATCACATGCGGGAAAACAAAATTCATGATTCGTCTGGTGTGGTGCATTCGGGTCTTTCTTAATCCAATATCGATTCTTTACGATGTCGTTTTTAGTAATTAATAACGCTTGTATTGCAGTCTTGGATCAACGGTCTGACACCAAACGTTACACAATCTAATTAGTACAAACATATCTGTCAAGTCATTTTACTTTAAATCAAGGAATATAATCTACCAACCAGCAGCAATCCACATTGAATATTAACCCCTTCGATACGTATTGCTTACAAAGTTTGTTATAATATGAACCCCTTCGATTCATATCTCTCACTAAGTTTTTATTTGAACCCCTTCAATAAATATCTCTCACTAAATTTGTTATTTGAACCCCTTCAATACATATCTCTCAATAAATTTGTTATCTGAACCCCTTCAATACATATCTTTCACTAAGTTTGTTATTTGAACCCCTTCGATACACATCTCTCACTAAGTTTGTTACATGAACCCTTTCAATATATAATGCTCCCTAAGTTTCTTATAAGAATCCTTTCAATACATATTGCTCCCTAATATATGAACTCCTCCAATATAAATTTTACTCATTAAATTTGTTACACCAACCCTTTCAACAAAAAATAAATTGGTCCCTAAGTTTGTTTGACTTTCAACAAACATTGCCCGCTAACGTTGGCATACGAGCCCCTTCAATACAAAGTTTCTTATATGCACCCTTGCAACGAATATTCAAGACAAACATGAGAAGGTAATTGATCAGACTTGTGGTGATTACTGCAAGTTTTGGTTTAGTTTTTTTTCCAGAAAGTTGTCTTATCATACATGTATTGGCAAACTATCTTTGAGATAAAAGTGCAAGACGTGCTGAACAGGGTTACAGCTGCTTCGTCTGCTGACAACCCATTCGTTCATTTACCAAAGATTTATATTAGAGAAATAAGAATGATTGACAATATAATAGAAAAGTTCCGATGTCATTGCTTACCGTTTAATCAAAACTGTGAAAATCTAGAAAAAGAAAATAATGTCTTTAACCATAGCAACGAGTCTAAATCAAGCAAACTTCTAGTTTATAAAAACAACTTGTTCAATGTAGCTGTCAGTCAAAAAAGTGGAATTTGTTTTAAAAAAATATTTAGAGAAGATAATTTAATATTTGATTAGACCTTAACTGATGAAGTTTAAGAAATATCATTTCCTTGCAGATTGTAAAATATTGGAAACTGAGTTGAAAGTGACGTAGGAAATGACTGTAACTAACAAAGTTTAAGAGATATCGCTTCATTGCAGATTACAAAATATTGAAAACGGTGTCCAAAGTGAGAAAGGAAATGACTATGAAGGAGACGGACAATGCAATAATTGTATACCTTCTGTCCGATAAGGTTGATTCTAAGGCTAACTTTGAAGGAATTAATGATATGTTGTCACCACTGACATGTAATACGTATAAAATTATAGATAGTGTAAAAATATAACTAAATTGAAATAGTAAGCATTGCGTCATATGATTACCCCTTAAACCAACCCTGATCGATTCCTTTATTGGAATAACAACTTCGAGGTATATTCAACGCCTGTTCCTAGGAGGTGATATCGCAAACAAATCTTACCATATATGACCAACTGGCTTATAATATCCGTTCTAAATGATTTGTTCTTGTGTCAACAGTGGACATGGATTTCCTATTCGACTACCAAACAGTTACTTAATTTTGTCTGATGTCTACAGTTCACGCAATAGTTATAGTGAATTGTTGTCACAATGTATTTGGTACAATTTAAAAGAAAATTGACGACACTTGTTTCCTTCAACTAATGGTAAGATACTTTAATCGCCTTATGGCCCTTGACTTTGCATATACATGTACCTAATGAGACCAATATTCGTGGTTAGACATATCGAGTATACTCACTGACTAATAAAATAATCTACTTGAGACATTCGTGGTTAGACATATCGAGTATACTCACTAACTAATAAAATAATCTACTTGAAAAATGTTACCTAACTTTATTATTTTCACTCGATAAAATGTAAATTAGTATGTTTAGTCGAGTCATATCACCCCACAGAAATCGCACATGGATGCCAAAATATGATTATTTTCTATGAAATCAACGTATTAGATAATTACATTAAAGTATCTTTGGGTAAAGAAAATATTTTATTTATTTAAATTACCATTTTATGTAAGTGTCATTTGTGGTATGTATTTCATTTAAAAGATGTGACTCTCGACCAACAAGAATTCAGTAACGAAAATGTTTGGTCTTATAATTGCTATTTTAGTCTATCATATATATTTGTCTAGGTGTAAAGCCAAGCACATTTCCGTGTTTCTTTCTGGCTTCTAATGGAGAAAAAACATTCATGCTGATGTCACGCACAACGCGGAAACACGACTTCTGTTTCAGGTAAAAATGTCCCGAATAATGACACAAGAAAGATTTTAAACTTTGTTGTAGCCCAGACAGTGCGGTGAGCACGATTTCCGAAGAGGGTGGGCGGGGGTTTACACATTTTTAAATTACTTAAGACTTTGCGCCCTTGATATATAAACCAGCGAGCGAGTTGAACGAATTTCATCACTTCTGCTTCTAATAAACAAAATAATTGTTTGCTTACATTTTCGTTTTCTCGTGCTACAGGCTACAGGGGTGATTATTTCTAAAAAAAAAATATTGAAACCTTGTTCAAAATCATTTTTGTTCTCCGTTAATAAAAGGGTGACCGTGGATATCGATTGTTGCCTTTAATAAGGGCGTTTATTAAATAGAAATAAGGAACTGTTAATTGATGCATTTTCAAATCTTAAAAAAAACAACTACAACACAATCCATAATAAAACTGAAAGTTGAAAGATATAAATCATAGCTGAAAGATTTTGTTTATAATAAAAATAACAAATCTCTCACAAATGAATTCTACGTTCTACCTATTATATAGAGTACTATATAGACCATGATTAATATTGACCAGACAGACAGTACTACCGATCTACAATATATCTCACTCTCTAGATCTATACACGTTTTATACACGGTTAAATTACACATTATTGTTTGTCTTACTTGTATACATGTTATTTTAATACTTGACCAATGTAAAACCACTTTTCGTTCAGACTGATTATAAGTGAAACCAGATTAATTGTTCTAAAAGCCACCGCCAACTCTTATAGCTTGTCGAAAAGCGGGCCCATTACTTCCATTTTAAGCCGAACCACCACATATATCGAAGTTTAAGTGTGGTTTGATGGTCGAGTGCGAGACATTAAATATTGATATTGTACGAATGCGATATCAGAGTGCAATATCTGTAAAATACGCAATTTCAAAGAAATATGTCGTAATATTGCAATTAGTATAAATAATGTACGCTTAGTACATTGCATTATTTGAATTAATGGTACACCAACAATCTGTATTTAAACAAATGATCGGATGCTTTGAATGGCCTGATAAATGCCCTGCCGAACTCCGGTGTATATAAGCCCTTAAATTTTCGACATTTAATTTCTTGGTGGGCGTTAGGCACTGATTCAATAAACACGTTTACGTGTTCTGTCTATAGCTTAACCATCGCCGGCGTCTTTCAACCAGTTTAACTTGAGCGTCTGAAAGGTACGACATTTGGAACCGAGCCCATTTAATATACCTAGGTTTTCGAGACAAACTGACAAATTTCAAATCAAACTCCGGTGTAGACACATCCATTGATTGGTATAGCAAAATTCATATCATTTTAACATGAAGCTTGAACCTCCTATTTCATTTCAACAAAATTTAATCCCAAAGTTAGACACTGGATTATACAATGACGGATCCTGTACAAAATGTCGGATATTCTAATGTATATAGATGTTTATTAAATCCAGTTATTGTAACCCATGTGGAATATTCCGCAGTATTTACAGAGGCTTGTCTCGCTGGAGTAATTTAGTCTATAGATTCTATTAACTAGTCATTTTTTATTCATAGGACCCACAATAATCGTATTACACGGTCTAAAATCCTGACGGATGAAGTCCACGTCACTCAAATATAGAATTACTGACAGTTATTTATCGAAGCATCCTTATTCAACATCAAATATAAAATGAAAGTAAAATGGACTGAGATGTTCGTGTAACTTCTGCTCATAGTCATAGGACTGGATATAGATTGATAATGAATATAGCCTTTTCCCGCTTAAATAACTTTGCACGCAAGTACGTAATCATCACACGGCCTCGAAATGCAAAACATATCTTCATCTTAAATTGCACACTGATCAGCAGTGAATATTCGCTAGTCAGCTAGAGTCACTGATAAGGATGGCAACGATGCGACTTAATGAGTCCCCGATATTAACGTTTTTCCTCCGACAAATTATATTCTAAATTTTTTTTTTATGTATAAGAAAAATAAATAAAGTCGATTAAAGTATTTGTGGTTAAAAAAATTTCCTATTTTGTATAAATGAGTATTAAATGTGTAAAAGGCATCATTCTGCCCGAAGCAGTTATGTCTTATGTAAACAATGCATGCCCATTGAGCCAATGATTGACGCTGCGTGATGTGATTGCACGTGTTGTAGACAGTCAACTTTTACATAGATATTAGAAGACTTTCGTAATTCTCTGTGAAACAGATTGCATAAATTGTCGACTGCAAGTCTCACGATCGGAAACAAGGACTGAACTTAATAGTAACCAATCAACAGTGTTGTATCATCTATTATACTTTTCACATGAATATTTAATAACTTAATTTTTAATCGACTAGTGCTATTTACATATTAATTCTAAATTTGTGTACGAGAATTTGAAGTTAATTGAAAATTTGCAAGCACACAATACGTTCACTCACACCCAGCAGCAGCTGCGGTGTCTCAAATCGCCTTACAGACTGGACAAAATTGTAACGTGATTTCAGAATGTTCTCTACAACGAAAGAGTCACTGGGATCTCTTTTATTTGTTAACCATTACCTCGAACTTCGGGATTGTTCAAGAATATTTTAAGAATTCTGCCTTTTTATTGGTTAACAACTAAATTTGATACTCGGATATTATTTTAACCATTACCTCGAGCTTGAGCCTTATTTAATAATTCTGCCTTTTTATTGGTTAACAACAAAATTTGATACTCGGATATTAATTTTCAACAAATTAAAATTGGGAATTCTTAAAATAATATAAGTATTGGCGAAAAAGGCTCCTGGATATCTTTATTCTCTAAGTCATCGGTGTCGAAATGGGAATAACCCCAGTCTGCTGTTCAGATTGATGTTATCACGCGTTCCTGTCAAGTATGTCAGCGTTTATGAAGTGTACCGGACTCTTCTTCACTGACCGTAATAATATTTTTATCGTCAAACATGAGTTGAACCTAATAGATCAAAAAATTTGTCCTAAATCTAATCAAATAGAATTAACTCGCTTGCTTATTGCTTGAAAAAATTCCACATGGCAAGGAGTTTATTCTCTTACTATAACCATCATCTGAAAGATATGTTCCCTCGAGCATAAATAGATGATCTGGTTTACTCCCTAAACTTATAGTACGATATGCGAACGGCCTTGATCAGTCAAATATTTGACCCAAATTATGTATTAAAATAAAAATAATTCAATACATAGATTAATGTGGTTGACATCTGTATTAATTTAATACAGATGTCAACCACTGTGCCTGTCGTTGATGGATCAACGTGTGTCTTGTAGCACCAGTTTTGTTCGCAAAAATAGCTACGACCAGACGCCATGTAGTGTGCTGTGAGAGACATTGTCTGGATCACGGCCTACTGTTATTTCACATTCTAACTGTCAAGATGTTCTTTTCTATAATACTAGAACACTTATTATGGATACAATCACTTGGTTTATTGTACTGCAACGTTTCAACAAGATTTTACACTAAATGGGTACAATGTATTTGCTTGAAAACGACTTGTAAAATCTTGTTGAAACGTTGCAGTACAATAAACCAAGTGATTGTATCCATAATAAGTGTTCTAGTATTATATCATCACAATTCAATTGCTAAATGCCTCTCAAAGAATATGTTCTTTTCTGTGCACGATAATGTGTACCACATTTATTCGTAACATCCGAACGACTATAGGCGACGTTTCTTATGCCATCCTCCGTCCTAATCCACTGACGATGGAATAACTTTGACGAACTTTCGAGGCCAATACCGGAAGCTCGGAATATTGTTCGGTACTTAACCCCCCCTTCCTCCATGTAGTTTAGATATGAATTCCAATCAATGGTTATGTATTTAGGACGAAGCCATTGAGTTACTATATCTCTACACTTATTAAAGCCGCGTGATTAACGTTTTCGTTCAGCGCCTGGATTCGTTCGCTTGATTGAAACATTCTTTGGCGTCCTTGTGTGCCTCATGTGTCACGTGAACTTTTGTTATCTTTCTAGTTCATAATGTTTGTTGTCATGCATGGCACAATTCCCTGCTCTGAATCAAATATAAACATGTGAAATTACGACGCTACTCGGCGATATCTTTCACAAAGTTAAACTCCAAATAGCTACGTTTCTTAAGTAAAGTAAAGGCTAAATCTACCTATTGCATATCTTTATAATGGCCCAATATGTTATATAAATATTAATTAGACATTTATTCACATGACAAATCCATCATAAACTCTCTACAGCACCTGATGGTTGTGATTTTGAACGGATTGAAACACGATCGCCATTTAATAAATTAATTTAAAAGTGGATAATCTAGACTTTGTATATTACCATAACATCGGTGTCAATGAAAATCGATACTAACAATGATATATTCGCTCAGGATGAAGTAATTTGACTGAAATATTCAACATATTCCCTTTTTATTATCTATTTTTAAACTATTATAGCGAGAACTGCCAGTTGATTCACTAAATCTTACATAATGCATCTTTAATCGAGAGAGTAAACGATAAAAACGGAAGTTACAACGACAAACTAAAGAGAGTGATTTCTTTACTATATCTTACCTAAATAGAAAGTCCTGATGGATTTAACAGACATGCAATTCTTAAAACAAAACATTATTATCCATTTCAACTTATTTCCGTGTTTTAACTACCATTTAAAACACTTTATATCTTTCATTAACCTCACTAAGAATTTCTAACATATAAGATGTCTGGAATGCTGAAAAATTACCTAATGCATGTTGTTGAAGACATTTCTGGGTGTGAAAAAACTAAACCGCATTACCTTAAACTGTAATAGCTCATAGTTGTCTTTTGATTTAAAAAATCATCCAGATAAAAAAATATAATCAGTGTTGCAGTACAATTTCGATGTTGACTCCTATTACATTTTGTTATTTATAGTAGACAATATCGTTTAACTTAGGTTCACGAACATCCACTTGGCCAAAGTGCACCATTAATTTTCCCAGTGACGCAGATTTTAATTTTTGTCTCCTTTTCCTCAATTTTCTTTTGCCTGAACGCTTTCTTATACAGATGGAGCAACAAGTGGCAAACCAAGACCAAAAGCATGTTTGAAATCTTGAGATAGGCAAAATGGAAATAGCTTACGCTGCCCCCAACAACATCCGTCCAACACCACTGACAATGAGAAACCAGAACTGAAAATTCCGATGAACTTTCTCGGTCCAAACATGAAACGAACACGGGACCTCCACGTTAGCATTTCATCGCCCTACTCACTGAGTCACAGTAGCTCCAAATAATCAAGTAATTGTGTCTCAGGGAGCTCTTTGGACTGTAAATGTTAATGGAAGGAGTAACTGGGATTAAAAACCAAAAAAAAAAAAAAAAACACAAACTTTTTCTATTGTTTGATTCTACTTCAAAACTTAATTGACTACGCAGTAAATATAATGATCCCTTTTGTCTAACGAACCATAAAATGTGTTAGAAATGTTCAGCTGAGAAAATTAGCTTGGGACTGTTTGCCATAAAAACGTACTCACTCCGAAACTAATTTATGTTTTAAGTGTTAAATTTGTTCCATTATTGTTGTCATATCCAAGTGTAAGATGGTGAAATAATCAGATTAGTTTGCCAGCGAAATAAACCGTCATGCGTTATATTGTTGAAATTGGGGTTTGTAAATTACGGAGGATCCATTACAAGGCTTTCAATAATTCAATGTTACGTTAGTTTATTTATCACATGAATGCGGATTATATCCAATCAATTACAAACATTTTCCATTCATTTTATTGATTCACACAAGTGTTGGGTGGTCGAAAGCAGTAAAGCCCCCGTTAAGCCAAAGTACGTTGGGGTTCAGACTGAAAAAGTTTGACGATCCGACGAAGTAGACCTTAATACGTTAAACCGTACGATGCAGCACGCTTTGAGCAGATTTCAAGCTTAGAATATCATGTTCAATCCGCATTTTTATGTAAAAGGCCCTATTACACCATAGCACGATCGGGTTCGTGTACACGGGGTTGAAGTCCAATTTGATCGAGAGAGAAGCGTATCATCCACGGGTACATGTAAAATCGATCTACATCCGACCTCCGTATGACTATCTTGATAAGAATTAATTCGTTAAGAATTCTGCAGAATAGTATAAAGTAATCAGAAATAGGCTGTAGTTTCAGATGAACCAGCCCTCTTTAGAACGGAGATATGGTGGCAACGTGGACCAGATTTCACCTGCATTCATTCGCCCAGGTGTCCTGCTTATGTTTTATTTAATGTAAGCCCCCAGTAGCTTACCACGATGCGTGCTATACAATCGAAATATTGGTTTTAATCGTGGTTATCAGACCTATCATATATTGAGGTCAGTCGTAGTAATCATGTTTATCGTATCGTATTCGAACGTATCTGCACGTACCAGAGCTTGAACTCAATTGAGACAATCTTATCGTATATCGGCCTTGACATTCGTAGCCCACGTGAAAGCCTGGCATAAGAGCGCCATTGTATAATGTGCCTTGATCGCTTTAGTATCTCCAACCACTAGTCTCTCATTTAGGATAGGTTCTGCTTGTAAGTTTTCTAGGTAAACCCTGGTCTGCGATATGACCCTCAATGAAAGCGGACGTTAAGCTCCAAGAAGGAACAAGCGAACGGATGATTGGGTTCTACAAAATATCTCACATTGCTAACTAACTATATAACATCCGATAGGGTTTGTGATGAAATGAATACGTCACAAAATCATGGCTCATGATGATAAACGTTGACGTCAGCTATTACGTCAGTCTACGACATGCCGAGCGCCTAAATGCCCAAAGTTCTTTTACGCCACACAACTGGACCTCAGGTTTTCGTCCCATGACGAAATACTTGTAACGCGTAACTTGTCAGCCTTCTAGGCGCCCCATTATCCCCGGCAGACAATCCTGAAGGTTATTCTCTGGCCATTAACGTAGATTACCGAGTATTCCCGAGTGTAATGGACAGATCCAGCTATTCACAGAAATACTGTTATAATATAATGATTAATTATATTGTGGGTGGTAATGCCTAAATATCAATAGAACAATAACCCTGTTATATTCTAGATAATTCCTTCCATCAGGTTTGAAAACATTTGTTTTCTTCCATACTTTTCGGAGAGAGAGAGAGAGAGTTTAGCGTCCACTCGACATAAACTAGGTAACATTTTTGGTACATTACTTGTGCGTAGGGATATTTTATTAATGCAGGGAAAAAAAGATGACCCGTGGGAAACCTCGGAGGACAGGCAGGTGACTCTATTCCTTCTCATGTATAAGCACTGGGATTCAATGACAGACACTATGATCTAAAGTGAATAAGATAGTCCACCTGGCCACTCTCTACAGCTTTGGAATCACAAGGTCCTTATAATGTTGTTCGGAAGGAAGTAACTCCATGCATGTTTTATCGAAGTAATGACCAACTGTTACTGTTGCACATTATCATTAAATTAGCCATAAACGAAAACAATATTCCATATAACGCTCATTGTTATTGTGAAATGTATCGTGTTATTGTGTAAAATTCCCTAGGCATAATGCTAATCACGACTCGGTGATTGAATCGATTATTGAAGGCATCGATCTGAGATCAGATTATTAAAGTTAAAATGATTTATAGCGTAATGAAACCACCCTTAATTAATTGACGTGTCATTGATCGCGGTTACTTTGTCAATACCACAGTGGCGTACATGTGGACGGGTGTATCCGTGATGATTTGTTTACAGTACCACAGTGGCGCACACTTGGAAGGATGTATCGGTGATGATTTGTTTACAATTTCACAATGTCGTACATATGGAGGTGTGTGTCGGCGATGAATTGTTTACATTATCACAGTGTCGTACATATGGAACGGTGTATCGGTGATGATTTGGTTACAATATCACAATGGTGTAGGCTTCAATGCCAGGGTGTTACCGGTGGGGATCTGTTTACAATAATTATGAACTGCAAGTAAATGAGAAACCCTGCGGGTATACCCTGCACATCCACGATGCCTACTAGCCCATATATATATATGTTCTAGACGAACTGTTCTCCAACAAACAGTAATAAATCGAATAGAGCAAAAGTCCCACGGTTTGAAAGACTGGAGTACCAGAAATTTAATTTTTCGATTTCGATAACCATAGAAATTGGAAGTACACAAGTGTCATAGTTTTAAAAAAATGGAGTCCTACACCCCAATAAGGAAAAAGTTCAATTTTTCGATTTCGATAAACTTGACTTCCCCCGATTCGAACAACTTCATTACCTTTGCGTTTTCGTAAACCCGTTTTTATACCACACCTTTCTTCATTCGTTTGCTGTTAATTTTCACATCGAAAAATTATTAAAAAATTCAAACATATTCAGAATTGATTTCAACAGCAAACCAATGCAATTAACTAATTTCAACAGCAAACCAATGCAATTAACTAATCTAGAGGATGTAACACGTCACACACAGAATCCTCACAGCTTTATTGTTGAACCAACGCAAATACACCGTCGCTGTGAGCAGAGGTAGTTCAAGATAAACTAATCCAGTCCTCTCTAGATAAAATTTTGGTGTAGACTTATTAATGACAAAGACGGTAAAATATCATGTATATTATATAAATTACTTTTTAGTCACTATATAACTTATAGTACTGAAAACAAATGGTTAACTTATGTTAAAAAGATATTTGATGACTGTGGTATGTCAAACATTTGGAACTGCCAATTCGCTGATAAGTGGGTGTGTAAAAGTATCGAAAATAAGCTTCTAGATCAGTTTAATCAATCTTGTCTTTCATATATTGATACATCCCCTAAGACATTATGTTGCAAAACTTTTAAGACTGAAGTTAAATCTGAGAAATACTTTAATATGTTGTCTAATTATTTTATTTATATTTTTTGTAAGTTTAGATGTGGAAGCCACCGACTGCCCATTGAGCTGGGAAGATGGCACGACGTTGCGCAACAAGACATGACATGCCATCTTTGTGACGTAGGGGACATTGGTGACGAATTCCATTATATAATGGTATGCAATGCATTAAGTCCCGAAAGGAAGAAATATCTACCTCTTTTCTGCTGTTCAAACCCTAATATTTATAAGTTTAACTAGTTGTTTAATACTTCAAATATCATCACTTTGGAGAAACTGTAAATTTATAAAACTTCTAAATGTGAAAGTGAGTCCTCCAAGATAATCTTATTGTATTGTTCTTACATGCATGTAAATATATATTTGATATTATATTTCTATGTTTTCTCTATAACTGTGTATTATAGTTTACGAGAATAAGTTCATTCATTCAGATATACAACCAAATCTATGCAGTCTCAGCTATACAAATAAGTCAAGGTGTTCGCATTTATACAAGCCAATCTAGATATTCGCAGATATACAGGGTCTGTGTGTTCCCAGATAAGCCAGTCTAGATGTTCCCAGATATACAAAGCAAGTATGTGTGTTCCCAGATATACAAAACAATCTAGGTATATCCAGATATATAAGCCAATCTAATTGTCCCAAGATGTACAAATCTAGGTGTTCCCATATTATATACAATCTTGGTGTTCGCAGATATACAAACCACTCTAAGCTAGGAGTTCCTAGATACACAAATCTTGATGTCCCCTGATATACAATTACAACCACACAGTACGTTAACAGTTCTGTAATATAATCCCAAATACGTAACAAATAAAAACAAATATTCCCCAGTGGCATATAATACATCACATTGTTTACATAAAACAGTCAATGAACTCAATGACATAGATATCTAGAAAATCCACAAGAGGAAGTCGGACATGTCCATGACCACACAACTTTGTATATAATTGTATAAATATACAATTTCTTAATTCACATGCATTTAGTAATTGCAACACGTTATAATAACCCCAAAAATAAGGAACACAATTATCATTTGCTAGATAACGTTGATAACAATAATTGTTAATTCTAAATCTAAAATAGTAATATTATCGAGGTAGTAACTGTTAATTATATTGAACTCAATTTTATTTTATCAGTAGTTCACAATATTTTCAGATAAAAAGGGTATATGAGCTCCCTTAGCTTCCATCATGTATTTATTAAAGGACAATATTGGTGTTGGGCATTATTATCACATAATATGTGATAGAACTGGTTAAACACGTTCCAAATATAATTTTATCTCGGAGATCATTGCTTCGGTAGAAACGTATTGAAGATTTGAAGAACCGAAAGTGGCGAATGCAAAAGAAAAACACAAGTTATCCTTCTATATAACTGACTAAAGTAACGAGCGATAACAGATACACACCAATATTGTCCTTTAATCTACTATAAATAGTAGTTCATTTGATTCAAGTTATAATGCTTAATGTGTTTTTATAGTATGAACCTTGATGCCGAACTGTGTTGCCCACCCGGGGCTGTGTGGAGATAAAGTGAGTGATTACTAACGTAGTGTGTATGTTAATAGCAGCTGGATTAAGACTTCAGGGTTTGTTTTGTATGGTTTTGTTTATTGCACAACAATTACTAGATCTACAACTACAGGATTGTAAAATGATTTTTACCAACACTGCTGCAAGACCTGCAAAAATGCTTTAAATAAAACCATTGTCTTTCTCTGTGTTTTTTCTCGTCATGTGTTTGAAGTGAACTTTTTTTGGTAAATGACTTTTAGGCATAATGTAGAGCTATAGATGACAGTTGATCAATTTTTTATTATTATTAATGCTCAATGCCAATGACCCCCGAGCGCATTTATTATATGCCCCATTTAGTCATTAATGCATTTGTAAATGAATAGGTCAAAATATGCAAACTCTTTACTTATTGTATGGTTATGTGCGTAGTGGTGGGGAAAACAGCAACGATTCTGCCTTTTCTCCTTTCATTTACAACAATCCCGGGAAATAATGTTTTTTGGACTACACGCCATCCTTTCAGGGGCGGATTGGGCCATCGGCCGGTCGGACAAAAAATGAAAAAAATAATTGTCCAATTCGTCTAAAAAAAACCTTTTTCTTCTGAACATTATATCGGGGGAAAGGGTATTGAACCGGCCATGGAGTGATAATGATCATGTTGTATGTGACCAGTGGCTTTAACGGGCCGCCACACCATCACTGGAGTCTGGAATGGGCTGATATAATAGACTTTCCGGGCCGGATGTGCTGGGTTCGGGCTTGAATTCGAATCCTGCAATGGGGATTCCGAATTTCATCCGAAAATTTCATCAGTTTGTAATCAGATATACCGCCACATCGCATATTTGGGGTTCATTTTTCGAATTTTCCCGTGGAAAAGCCCCTGGAACCCCGACAGTAAACGGGGCCGCCCCCACACTCGAGCCCGCCCCTGCACCCCTTGTAGACATAATACTAGTCCTTAATATGTCCCTGACACGTGTGAACCACGCTTGCTGTATATCTAAAGTTGTTGGCAAAAATTGCAATCCGACCACAAAGTTTCTAAGTCTGCTAGTTTGTGATTTTGAGTGAGGTCTGTGTCACTACAAGCCCGGGACAGTACAATACGCACTTAATGCTAGCCCCCGGACCCAGTCGCTTGATCTGATGTGTGCGTTTGTTGTTTGTCGTGTCCTGTCCGTAGTTTTGTCTCATGCAATTTCTTGTGTGTGGTTCGGTACTCTGCACTAGTAACTAACCATACACTTTACTTAATATGTTACTTGGAGTATTGAAGTTTTTTGGGCGCAGGGTAAGCATTCATAGTGGGTTGTTGGGGGTTGTCTTTTAGTAAGTGCACATAGCCAACATTAACTCCTAACCATTTAGTTCAGAAGCACCAGTTGGCAGCTATTAACATCTATGGTCGAAACCTGAGGGTGGGGTTGGCTGAATGGTTTAAAGCGTGTTCTTTATCTCATAAGGTCTGTTATTAAGTCAAGTGGCGTGGTTTAGATTACCGTCGTTTATTTTCTCCGAGTCCTCCGTTTTGCCACAACTAAAGACCCATACGCGCATGTAATAAAATTGAACCATGTTAGTCCCGACATGACTTAGTTGGTGTCGAGTGGACGTTAAACCCCATTTCCCTGTCTTTCTCTATTTATACTATCTGCTACATATGTAGATGTTTTGGTCTATATTTTGGCCAGTTAAGTTATATCTCACAATAAACTTTTATTCAATATTTAAAAAAAATATTTTTAAACTTAGATATAGATTTACTTGAAGATTCTTGTGTTGGTAATATAAAGTTTATTTTGTATTTTGACGATAAACTTTATTTAACATTTTTACAATAATTTAGAATATAAAGAAACTTTACTTCAACATAGATATAGATTTATTTCACGATTCTTGTGTTGATAATATAACTCTGGGTATATTTATAGTGTAACCAGATGGTCTATTGGTAAACATTCTCAACAATTCTTCATACAGTTATTATCTTTATTTCCACGGAACCCTGATTTATCAGCTCTCTTTCATCATATAAATCACCTGCTATACGAGCAATAACAGAGTTCTTTCTCTTAATATATAACATGGGAACAGAATCAAATAGGCAAGACATGGGAGCAACGATGACTCACCGGGTAAGGAAAGAGATAGGGGTGGGGAGAGAGAGAAGGGGGGGGGGGGGTCCATCTTGTTTTAAATAATTCCGTCGGGAGTAATGATCTTTAGATGTGGCGGGGAGTGGGGGTGGGCGGAGAACCCAGAGACACCCCACTTTAAAATCACATCAATTATAAATACATTTCGCTTAAATTCACGTTTATTCTGTTATTAGGCAATGTAACGAAATTTATCAAATATTAAGCCAAAATTAAAACTACCAATGTGGGCATAATATGTTATTTAGATTACTCAAGATCGCCCAAAGACTTCCATGGCTCAAACAATACTTTTTATATTAAAATATGCAATATGAGAAATTATTTCACTGGTATTAATATAACATTTCCTAATAATTCACAAATTACTGGAGGCCTGACGGCAGGTGCGCGTTATCTCGATCATCCAGCACATGTCTAGTCCCGAATACACAGTTACTGTTTCATAAATAACATATCAGATAATTCACAAAACAGAAAGTTTATGTATTGGAGAGAAAAATCGATATGTACACAAGAAAAGTTCAAATTTAGTTTACACATCAAATATTTTATCAGATTTCCCGTTAGATGTGAACAGCGAAGCAGAAACCGAGATTATATTTCAAGACAAAGTTATAACATGCAGTTGGCCCGTAATCTCAAAATGGCTTCATTTTTATCCAATCAGACGTAATGAAAGATTTGGCGCCTTTCAACATCCATCATGTCACGTGAAGGAAAAGTTTGTTCCAGCAGAAAGGGTTTACGACATGTGATCAGCCAGGCGGGAAGAACTTGACGATATGAGGATAATGAGTGTTGAAAAAAGGTAATAAATTTCTCGGAAAAATTTTAAAAAATGGTTATTCAATTTATCGTAGTAAAAATAAGCGGTTTACTTAGTGTGTAGAATATAGGAAACATCGCTGAATCGGGGGCGTGTTAGATTCCTGCGTTGACCGAGAAAGTTCATCGGAATCCCCCCCCCCCCCATCTTAATGGTGCAGGACATAGCGCGCTGTATGGCATATGGCTGTCCTCATAAGCCCAGTCCGTGCTGAACAGTGGGAATTAGGCCCGACATTTTATTTCGTTTAATTCTCCTCAGCTGCCCCCCCCCCCTCAACTAAAGACTCCTACGCACAAGAAATAAAATTGAACCATTGTAGGTGTTGAATAGACGTAAACCCCACCTCTAATCTATATCATCACTATCACCAGAACGCTCGCTTAAACACGATGGATTCCTTCAGACTGAATGTACCCTTCATTGGTTTATAGAAAGACTAGTAGGAGATTGTATTTAACACCCAACCCTTTCTTGCGCGCACAAATAAGTGATGATAATTCTTTGCTGTAGATTTAATTTTACTACACCTCATAATTTCATTACAGCGTAGTGATAAACCATTTTTTGACAACAAGTCACCTGTTGCAAAGTCTTATATATTCACCCGGCGCTTCCTTTAGGGTTATGGAGAGTATTGTAATAGTTTATGGTAATTGAGAACTTTTCTTCAACAATAATATTACCATACCCAAAAAAGTAGTTCCTTTTTAATAAAAAAATAGTTACTTTTAAATTGATTAACATATTCAGGTAAAGATTTAGAGACGCTTGTGTTGTAGTACGCCGCCCAGTGTCCACTACGTCATCAGAATCGTCAGAACTCAGGTTTTTACTAGAACATCCTTGTAATCGCTCTAGTTTATAATACGCATACTGTCTACAACGTCATCAGAATCGAAGCAACAATGACGGGAGATGCTAAGTGTAGGCCAGTTGGGGAGGTTCGGATGTTTCCGTAGACCAAAATGGCCGCTTTCTATAAATAAGAATTGGGGGAAAATTAGACCTAACTCTAACTCTAACCCTTTTCAGAAGAATGGACTTGGATCCAATTGTCATTTTACCCCTCTTAAAAGGGTTCGGGTTAGTATTCACCATAATAGTCATTTATAATGCGGCCTACAATTAGCATCTGCCAACAATGACAACCCTTTACCAGAGAGGTTGGTGAAGGTGGGTGTATTCTTTCGGAATATATTTTTTTTGCTAGAATATCGTGATAGTGAGTCAACCGTCAGATAAAATAACCCGATTTATGAATGTTCTCACGGATTTCAGCAAATAAACAGATAAAAATACTTCATTACATAATGAACATATTGTGTACACCATCATCAGTAGCATCAGACCACTATTTATGGTGATTTGTTTACATCATGTATTTTTATGTAAAAAACATTTCAAATAAACTCGGGCGTCAACTAGATAAAAGTCTAAAAAAAACAAATTCTTGTGGAGAGATACCATATTGTTGATAAGACATGCCATAATACGTGTTATCACAGACTGATTTTACAATCTGTGTTTTACTATAACGTACATGTTACTGTCCATATAAATTGTTTATGTAATTGCCATGGTGATTTAAAGTTGAAGGGAAATCTATGACGTATACACAGGTTAATGACACGTAATCTGTGATGTTGTTACGCTATAATCTGGTCTATGTATGACGTGTTTGTTTCCCGAATAAAACATTAATTTTATAGGGCGCATTACTCTTTCTCACTAGAACACAAAATATGCGATATTAAAGAAGCGAATTAGAATTTAATGTAAAGATATGGTTCCTGGTATCCAGCATACTGGTCAACATTCCTGATATTTATATGCACGATTGTCGGGGAGCCTATAGGGATGTTTCGATCAGCCTGCTTTTCCTCTTGTCAATGGCGCTGGAATGGATCAGCGTCTAGTCGTTCTGATGGTACGAAAACCTTGCATTTAATATAACCCTTAGCAACATACGCCTAGAGTACAGTGCATTTAGAAAATCCTTCTGCAATAGCCCGGTTGATACAAAAGATCGGACGCTAAAACACCATTTCAATTACACCAGTATCAAAAATAATTTGGAAATTTAACAATGGCTTTTTGCTTTCTTGGAAAACGAGAAATCTGTGGTTTGTAAACAAATCGACGCAATAAATTCCCCCGCGAATCTAACCAGCCATCACTTACAGAGCTAATCAACAACCAATCATAAAATGCCCTGAGTTGTAAATTGACCTGCACCCAATGTTATCGCTCTCTGCTATCTGATTATAGAACCAGTAGTGCTTTCTATTTTCAACAGGGATGAGTTATCGTAAAAGTCTATTTGATTGCACTTCCTTACCCCAAATTCTTAATCTCTGGAATCAGCGAATTCTGCGTAGAATCGGGTTAAATAAAATCCCCACGAATCCAATAAAATCTCCACTAAGGTGTAATAATATTAAAATTTCCGTTTCTCAAAATTTCCAGAATTTAAACTAGAGGCTTTTTGTGGTTAACTTTAATGCATTACGCCGCGGGTCATAGACGTGGGTCATAGACTTGCCATCTACGCATGTCTTGAGATTGATCCCATGACAAGGTGCATGTTTCCACCTGGCCCACAGGTTTCCTCCGACATCTAAAACAATCACCTCAATGTGCGCATTAATGAAATATAGGTATACCATATCTTCAAAAGTGCCAATTGAAGTGATAGTCCCTTATGGTTGGCTCACTTGACTTAATAATGACAGATCATTCGACCCACCCCACCCGAGATAAAAACTCAAGGTGGGCCTTTGAAATTAAAGTATTTACCCACCTTAAAACCTTAGTTCAATTCAAAACACTCACATGCATATGTTTTAAAGCCGAAAATAATTTGTATATGTGCACTACGTAATAAACAAATTTCATGGTTTTCAATCAAATATCAAGCCGTATAATTCCCAGGAAAAAAAGAAAAGATAAATCATATTCTAAATATGTTTTATATAATCATCTAAACCCCCATCTCTGACTTAAGTGCCAATTTTGATACAAAGTGGTTTTCTGATGTTATGAGGCATTTAAATAGGAGGGTATCGAGTTTATATATACATCGTTTTTTTATAATCAATTGATTTCAAAACATGAAAATCGTGATGAAAACATCCGCGCTTTGCCAAATCTGTATTAGAAATTAAACCAATTATTTTAAACGATTCTTTCTTACATCATTTGGCAATATTTCTAAAATATGCATCCTACACCGCCTACGAGCTAGAAGACTTCTTGTTCAAACATCTGGCACCGAGAAATATTTATGATGTTGAATCAATTTGAGAAAAAAAATAGTGATACATTTATTCGCAACAGTAATTTGTTTGGTGATAGAAAATGAAATTAAATGAGGTTTAACGTCCTACTATTCTGCAGCGATTGGGCTATTGGAGACAGGCATGCACCATACAGTGTGCTTTGAGGGAAATTTTGCTCTGGCAGTGGTATTACTGTCTGCTCTTAGATTGACATTATCTAGGGTGCTAGTACGTGTACGTCAATCTGTACACCGGAACTCCGGTTCTCGGTCGATCCGAACGAACAACTATACGTTGTCCCTAGCCAGGCCATTGTCCTGCACGACAGACAAGGCGGCTAGTCAACTTCTTACCCACTCGCCGGAAGTAGTGACCGGGCAAATAATCCATGTGCTAATTATTATTAGCTGCAATAGTTTTCAGACCAGTCTGCTAACCGGGGATCAAGAATTGGGCCATTTTATCCTCATAACTATTTCCCGTTTACTACTCTCCCCTTTAATCACAACTTCAAAGATAAAGAAAAATAAACCCTGTTCATATCACGCCACCCTTTATTTAAACCTAGAAAATAAAAACAAAGAATTTCCCCTTTAGCTTTACCTGATTTATAATTATTTATATGAAACTGGAAAACAAAAATTTTCTGTTCACTTCAAGGACTTCCCCTTTAATTTCACCCAAACCTGAATCATAACATCAAAGACAAAGAAGAATACAAATTCACCTTTAACTCAAACAACTTAGATAACCCTTTAATCAAAACTTTGAAGATATAGAATTCCCCTTTAACTTTACCCGACCCTAAATCATAACGGAAGATTAAGAAAAAAATCTTCCATAACTTTGAAAATTGCCCTTTAAACTTCACCCCACGCTTACGCTTACATCATAGAGTAAATTTAAAGATAGAGTAAATTGAAAGATATAGAGTAAATGAATCGTACGGTTATGTCGAGATTAGATTTTGGCATGAACAACTTTTTTTTCAATGTTAAACTGATAACAATAACAAGCTGCCTGGATCATCTTTCATACGTTCATGTTCACAGAACAGTTTCTAACATTTCAAAACCAGCAACACTTTGATCAAACTGTGACGTCATGGTTTCTTTGATATATGACACGGCTGTGGATTATTTAGATTTTAAAATGTTTAAAAATGGCTGCCATGAAGGTGCAAGAATTCTAAAGAGAGGGGGTGTTGTCGACTAAGAAGCTTAGTCGGGTTCATAAACCGCTGCGACAGTCACGATAGCTTTTAAAAGTTGTAGCCTATGCGCAATAGGCGTATGACCACCCACTGGCTACATGTATCAGCCGAGCAGTACAATCGAACGGACCCACAGCATTAGTATTAATTATATATATACCAAAACAACAATGCTGACTTCTGATATAAATCATGTGTTCTAGCAAGAATTCGAATACACTGACTCGTGCACAACACCAAACATGTTGATTATTTATTAACAAATGATTCAATATCAACAAAACATTCGTGAAATAGACATGTGGCTCTAAAAATAGAAATGACGAATTCAGATTGTACTTTTCGAAAAACGAAAGCACATTTAACTATTTAAAAAATCGACAATTTATTCCCCAGATTCCTGACATGTCAAACCCAGAATTAGATCTACTTAAACTGAAACATTTAAACGCTGCAAGCAGATTTCTTGTGGTTACAATAGAACAGATATAGGATTACCAAATACATTCTGTAGTTGAAGGGTATTTTAATAAGAACACGGCCACAGTTTATTAAAAGACGTTTCTGAGTAAATGAACAAATTACTATATATATATTACGCCCCATCCACGCGGCAAAGGAAAACCATGTGTAAAATCTAAAGAGAAGTGATGATGTTCACCATGAATATAAATTATGAATAAAATGGGGTTTAATGTCCTACTGTTCTGCTCTGGATGTGATAATGAACATGGGTATACCATGTGAATTCCAGTTGTAAAGGGTTCTTTAACGTGCACGTCAATGTGTACGAAGAATGTACGTAGTTACATAACAGTACAACACAATGTCTAGCTGTGAAAGCGCAAGGGCATAAATGAGATCACGTGTTTTAGAACGCGTAATCATAGGGTAACGTGGGAGATGAAGCACTCTCTGCATAATTTGCAGTGTATCTTTATATTACTTCCCGTAAATAGCCCTTTTAAGCAAGTTATATTCTGCTCGGTCGAAACAACTAAACATTCAGGAAGGACGAAATGACTCAAAGCCAAATCCGCATCCCTGTTCGATTTGGTTTATCCCAAATAATTAGGTCAATACCGCGAAGTAAATAAAGAATGATTTTTCAAGAGAGAAAGGTTACACACCTTGATCTGAAATTGGTTAACGTGCGATAGAAAGTAACGGGGAGACCATTCCAGGTAGGTCGTTAAGTTTTAACCATTTTAATTTAAAATTGAAGAAATAGCAAGCAATTTTCGAGTTATGGTGTCGCCTGGAAGACAGTAGTACATACGACATAACTGTATCCCTTACATTACAGGATGTGGACCAATGCAGTACAAGTAAGGTCTAGAAATTCGACATTCAAGTATCCAAGTGATCTATACGAGAGACGAGAGAGGCACCAGAGGGATTTCAAATTATAATGTAGAGAACTGTGGGTGGTATCCAATTGATCAAACCTCGACAGAACCTGGTGAATACAATCCTAGATAAAACACACAATACACTGATTACATGTAGGTAAAAAACACACTTAAACAAATAAACACCTGAAATAAATACTGACAAACTATCAAATCACTGAACAAACGAATGCTAACACGTTTGTGTAGAATAGAAAAAAAGCTATGTTCATTTCATTCGCTAGTTTAACTCAGATAAAAAAGCAAAACATCCACCGAATGTAAGGAATATAAGCGATTGAAACAAAAATGGATTAACGGGGAGCAGAGCTGCGGTAAATATTAAGAATACGATTCGCATCAGGTACGACTGAATAGCTTATGAGATGTTCGAAGCAAGGTAGGTCAAAGTACACGTGATTAAAACAAGAATTAAAATAGAACGTAACAGAAATATTTCCAGAGATATAACAATAATACAAAACATGTACGGAACAAAACCACACTAAATGTACTCTGTGCTGGTGGACACTGCCATCTGGGTACAAAAAAACCCCAAAAAACAAACCATGGGGCGGGGGTGGGGCACTACGATATGGGGTAGCACGCGACGTAATTATCAGATATACGGAAGAGTCTTTAATGAACAGCTTCTTGGATAAACCATACGGAACCTGCTCGAAAAACCAAGGTTAAAAACAATCCTTGTAGAAAACTTTCCTTAATAATTTTCTAACATATTATTTTAGTCATTATTTTCAGAATTACGTATAGATCTAATAGATAAAACCTCTCGACATGAGAAACATGACTGTGCTAATTTCTGCTTATGTCACTTCCGGTTTACAATTAGGTACAATTATGTTTTAATTAAAGCAAACATACAAGGATTAGAAATTATTTATCGTTATGTAATTTCTTCAAAAAATTACACTCGTATTTAATAAGAAGGCATTAGAGAGTAATTGGGGAGGGTGTGGACGAACATGAACTTATGCATTAGTTATATTCTAGGTAACTTACTGTGGGTTTAGAAGACATCATAAAATAAGTCTTTCTTCCCCAGCATAACCGAAGTCGAGGACTTTATCTTGCTTATAAACCGTTTATGTTTACATGTAAAATGAAAATATAAGTAAAATACGAGTATAATGTGGAAAATTAAAATACATATGTTCGGTTATACTTCAGCACCAATATTTTATTGGTGTAAATATGTTGGTGGTATAAATATATTTTTTGTTTTGTAATAAACATTTTGTTAAGCGTAGAAGGGCAATAATAACACCAATAATAAATCTATTGTGTGTCCCATGGTAAATAATAAACGGATTTCTACGATTATGAACAAACTACTCTACTTAAGTTATTATAAACTTACCTATGTGTTTAAAACCACCTCCGGCTAAATAAAATCCATTATACAACTAAATATACCAACGAATAAAAAAGTTCTCTCTTGTAAAATTGAACTTCTCACAAACTTTGACACCGAGAAAAAAAAATGGAAGCTTATTACGTCACTTTATCGGAATAGATCATTTCGTATGAGGGGGTCAAAGCAAACCTATTTACGACAGTTCATATTTTGTGTTGATGCGTTCGATTACTGGCGCCGCGCTTACTCTAGCCACCGCGAATGCGTACAGGTTACTTATGGAAGTATCCCATTATTCAACATGGAAGCAAATAAATTATTTGATCGAAGTTATATTTGCCGATAAAGTTTAGGCGACGGAAGAATTATTGTTGACACTTGTCTCAGTAGTGTTGTGTTTATTTTAGTGATTCTACATCTTGGTTTAACGATTTCAAGAATTAGAAAAATCCACTCAGCGTCCTTTCTTTCAGTTGCCCAAAGGCACTGAGATGTTTATTAAATATTATTTTTTTCTTGATAACGGGTCAGTTTCCCCAAATCAATGTATGGAGTCATAAGCCATGGTGGCTATAGAGAGCAAACTGGGTCCCCAAGTAGGAATTCTCCCTACTGAATTTGGTATCTGATTAGAGGAAAGTCTTCAAAACCCTAGCGTCATGTGTACACCCAGGCCAGCCGATGTGAACATGAGCAAATCGAACTCGATGATCACATAGCCTACAGCCTGGAGTACGACCAAGTGACCTTTTTGCGGTTTATGTATGATATTCGATAGTCATTCATCTTGGGCGCCATAATTCGAATATGACAGCCATCCATACCTCCGATTATTCCAATCCGGGAAATTTACAATATTTAGCAAAACCGTAATAAATTTCTTCACGTTTGTAGGGTAATGGGCAATTGTAACACGGACAGGAGGTCTTCCTTTGTTCTTTTCGCAGATTGTTTTACCTCTGCTAAACTCACTGGGGCGTAACTGTGCAATAAATAGACATTTGCAGTGTTGTTGCACACTTATGCTGGTTACGCTAGTGTTAGTAGAAATCATATAGAGAAGTTGGATGGGTTTTCCGTGCAATAACAACGGTCATGTTGAGCAGGTATCAGTATTACAATCATTTATATCACGCTTCATTCGCTACCAGGTTTAACACAGGTCTCTGTGCGATCATAACCTTGCCCTTCTAACTACAATTCTTGTAAGCTATGGAGCTCGTTAACAAAGCTAACCAAAGGTTACATTGGTTGAACGAAAATGTGATTTAAAGTATGTTTTGCATAATATGAGCTTTATTTCGCCTCTCTGGATTTAATAATTCCAATGAGATACCAATGAAAAAGTCTAAAGTTTGTTGATGGATTATTGTCTGCTCGTTGTTATTTATCAGAACATCGAGCACAATTAATTGTTTGGTGGCGTTCATCTTCCATTTTGATATCCGAAGAAAGTGCCGCACCGTTTGATTACCCATTCCCACTGCGCATGTCGAAACGTACTCGAGGATCCTGGTCGAGTAAGCACGGAGCAAATAATCGAACGCCACATGTATGAATAAGCTTTTGCTCTGAGACCCAGTAATGAGTTTGAGCGTTTACAAACATAAATACGCCCATAGTCCGATATTTTGTTTCCGCCTTGTATTAATTATTTGGTTAGAGAGTTCTGGGGGAATTTTTTTCTTTTGAATTACATTTGTTTTACTGGCCTTGAATATCACCGTTGAATATTTTTAATATTTCCTGATGATGAACTTAAGCAGTCCTGCCAATTAACCCCGGCAATCTGCTGTGGACGAGGTAGGCCTAAATTCCGATGTATTTTACATTTGCCTCGGTAAAATTAATAGCCGAGGCCATTGAATCATTGAATAGGTATATAAGGTTTTTTTTATAGATACCGGTTTAATTATCGGTAGATAGTTCCATATCTTTCTATTTCTCTTTAAATATTATTTCTGGTGTGTTCAGAATTTTATAATCGTGAAATTCACAAGGCTGTTTATCCATAAGATTTTAAAATCCACGGAGAATGGAATTTCCCGATGGCATTTCGTAGATCGCGATCATGTCCCAGCTAATCAACACTTTGAATTGTATTGCCGTAAAAGGTACCATGTCATATGAGTTATTGTATGCTACACAGATGGTTAAATTTAGTGCCGCGAAACTTACACGGATTTGCCCCGCGGTTTGCATAATTAACTCACAAAACCAAATAATACAAACAATCTGACGTGTGATTTTTTTGTTTTAAATACATTTTTTATAAAGACGATAACCGATGTTTAGACATCCCAAACTGTTCTTATCAAGAATGTTTCGATTTCAGTATCTGTCGAATGAACAAAAACAAGTAATTTAATCAGGAACATTAATGATATGAACAGTCGGAACGTGAATAAAATATGAAAATTATTGAGAAGCGGTGGTCTTTTTCATACGAAATATGATCAATTAAAATTATGATTGACTGGGCTGTAATGTGTTTTATAAAAATATATATAATATACACGGGTGAAATTACGGGGTGAAAAGCAATATTATACATGTATTTACGAGTATTCGTATAATCGGTAAATAAAATTTAGTAGACTTGACAATCAATGGTTTAAAATTAATATTGTCTCCAGTTGCTATTTTCTTGCCCAAACTCAAACGATCGAAAAGGCAGAGGGCTGTTTTGATTACAACACACGTGGTTATCATAAATTACCCCCTTCAACATAATTACGATGGTTTAGCCCATAACGTCACGTGTGTAATGTTGTGATGAACACAGGCGAAAATACAAGCAAAAACATTGAATTTTCAAGAGAGAACCTCTTTTTTCCGTTGGGATGTTTAATTGTGCAATGAATTTTATTTAACCGGAGGTGATTTTAAACACATATGTAAGTTTATAATAACTTAAGTAGAGTAGTTTGTTCATAATCGTAGAAATCCGTTTATTATTTACCATGGGACACACAATAAATAGAATATTCCCTGTGTCATATCGTCTGCAGTGACTGATGTTGAATATAGATCAAGAAACAAATTGTTGATTGGTTCAAAGTTGCACGTGCAAATCACGGTCGACCTTTTCATTAGTTTGGCTGGCGTGGACACTGTTCACGAGACTTCACCAAGTTGGCAAGTAGGAGTAGACAAACAGCAGATATGTGAACAAACAGGTAAATTATTTTTAATTTATCTATATTTATCTATACATGTATATAAAATATTGACTAGTAATACAAACATTAATTTGTGTGAGCACAACCTGTATCATATCATATATGAAAGATAATCCAGTCGGGTTTACTCAGGGGCTGTGGTGACTTCAATCATAAGTTCGATTGTTGCCTATCGTGCTAGATGACCCGGGCTCGAATTCAGAGAGAGAGAGAGAGAAATGGGGTTTAACGTCAACTCAACACAAACGTCCACTCAACACAAACTAGGTCATTTCGGGATAACATGGTTTTAATTTTATTTCAATAATTCGCTTGCGCGTAGGGGTCTTTAGCAGTGGGAGGAAACCGGAGTACCCGGAGGAAACCCACGAGGTTGAGAGGGCGCCCCTTTCTTCATGGCACATACGCTCACGCCAGGGCTCGAAAACACAGCCGCAAGCCAGAGGTGACCGGCCAGCTAGATGTCGAAGCTCGGCACTCTAGACCACTAGGCCATCCCAACCCCCCTGGCTCGAATTCAGGAGATCGTAGTATCGAAATCGTACCCTTCACAGCGCCCCCCCCCCCTGTTAATAGCTTTATTCTTATTTTGAAAGTATGTGTAATAGAACATTGAAATACTCGTATAATATACATGTAAATGTTTTTATGTCCAATTTTTTATAGGTCATAAAAGAGAAGCCATTCGTATTTACAAATGAACCTCAAATATACAGATCCGATGTTTCTAATTATTTGTATGGGGAAGTAAAGAAACTAGCCGACCAACCGTTATCAGCCAAAATAGTCGACTTGTCGGCCTAAATAAACGACCAACCATAAAGATGCATATTCGACGACTCGCCGCAGAACGCCTCACCCGACGACCGACTTCAAGTGAAACTTGACCAACCCCTGGAAGTCAAAAATGCAAGAAATACTATAACCTTCAATATAAATTTGAAATAAAGCATATAATTTGTGTTGTTTATTTCCCCTTGTTGCCACTGGATTGTTTCGATTCCCCAGATGTACGTGACAGGACTTGGGATCGCCTGTCAAACCTCGTCGGTTTTCTCCGGTTTCCTCCAACGTCCTAAGACCCAATACGCGCAAGGGAATTATTGATATAAAATTGAACGACGTGTAAGTCCCGAAATGCCTGGTTTGTGTCGATTGGGCGTTAAACCCCATCTCCCCCACACTGTAGGACAGAACAGCGCTAGTAAGAAGTTAAACCCCCGTTTAATTTCTAATTGAAAGTAGGGTACCTTTAATGTCATACACGGAAGTGTTAGTTTGGCGAGCACGTCAACAGATTGTTAAAAACTCAAATTTTACCGGCTATATTGATCGAGTGTATATCCCAGAATTCCCACAAGAAAAACCCTATTCCATGTTTTCTTATGGGGAAATAAAAACCTGCAGTGAAAGAATAACCCGGTACGGGTTAAAAGAAAAACCTCAGAAGAATAACCCCAAATTCCCCTATATATATTCAAAGCCGCCCCCGACTTTAAGATCGCAAGTTATTCCGAGCATAGAATTTACCCCAAAGATCAAAGAGATTTACCGTTACAGGTTTATAAGACACCATAAAGTAAAAGGGGGGTGCATTATTATTACATGTAGATATCTTACTGTCGGTTAGAAGACATTATAAAGTAAAGGGGTGGGAGGCATTAGTTCTATTACGGTGGGTTTAGAAAACATCATAAAGTAATAGGAGTGGGTATACGTTAGTTTTATTGTAGATATCTTGCTGTGGGTTTAGAACAAAAATCTTACATGGTTTTTAAAAAGCAAACACCTGAAATTTAAACAATATTCATTCAATCAATATTCACATATTCTAAAGATACAATATTTAATTTTGGGGTCTTATATAAATAAGAACTTATGTCTTAGCTATGTACTCAATACGATTTGTTTAAAATTTGACGAGAACGAAAATTAACTGAATGCATTAATTTATAACTATCCTACACCACTGAAATGATGATCCCAATCTGGAAAATCACAAGCAACATTATCAGCCAATTAAATGTATAGCTGAAGGCGGAACTACTATCATTATTTTTTGAGTGTGCAAAGAGTCATAAATATATACACAGAAGGGCCCTTGTTTGTGTGTGGTGTAGTCCCCCTGCACTTATAAATAAGGTATCGAAACAAAACCAGAGCGCACGGGGCCCATTTCAATATCGCTCTATAGAAATACAAAATAAATCAGATAAATTTCTAAATAGCAAATGGCGGAAGTACTATCATACTTTTTATGCGCACTAAGTGTCATAAATGTATATAAAAGGGCTTGTGGGATAAGCTCTGGAAACAAGTCCGGTCTGGACGGACGGACTTATGGAGCCTATTTCAATATCCCGTCGTTTTGCACTGGGATAATAAGACTAATATAAAAGACTGGTATTAAATATGACAGAACCTTGAAATGTCATTAGATCATTAGTGCGGTGTATATTAAGATAAATGGGTTATTAACGAATGACCTTAATCTACACCTTTCATGTGTTAATTTAACTTCCTAGTCCTACTTAGGAGACAGAATATTAACCTTGATCAATTCCATGCTGGTTAAAAGCAATTCTGATCTTAAACAGGATTATAATGGAAATGCGAATTGGGTCGTGGTTGGAGAAACTTGGGTTCTGACCAATGAATTTCAGGCGAAATATAATTTTAAAATCATGCAGTGTACATCAGTTAGCTGTATACATTACCCCCCCCCCCCCCATATACTGATTAAAAAACATTGAAGACAAACAAATGTATGCCTGTGTATGTTAGCAATATAATAGTGGAAGGGAGAGGGGTCTAACGCGTGCACTTTATAGATCACTTTCTAGTAAAATGGTTTGGTTTCGATTCCCACTGCTAAAGATCCCTTACGAGCCAGCGAGTTATTCGAATAAAATCAAACCATATAAATGTTAGTCTCCAAATTACCTAGTTTGTGTCGAGTAGACGTTAAACTCTCTGTCATCTGTCTGTCTCTTTAGTTATTATGCCCGTCACCAAGCCTGATCAGCGTGGGTTAGCTTACTATTATAGTAAATGAGTTATTAATGAATCTACTAATATTATCATGGTTACATGTAAATATAGGATTTATTATATCCGAGTAATGATGATTTATATGCTGCTTATTAATGATGTTTATATAAACATGGAGATACTGACACGAGTGGGTGAGTTTGGCGCTAAATAAAATGAAATGTGATTGAGCGTCCTACTTTGCTGCTGCAACTTGACAGCACACCTACCAGCAGCTTCTGGTATTTTATAGCCTAGGATTTACCATTGTCAGTGATGTAGGTCGAAAGGTGTCTTGTCGGGCAAAATTACCCCATAGTACACTGCGTATGATTGTCTTCGTTAGCCCGATTGATGCAAGAAAATTTCATTTCGGGCAAACCTTTCCTTATTGCAGACTGTCGAGGTCTTGATGGTGCATGGCCTAATACCCTGTTTCATTTGCTCGATGTCTTGAAATATACAAGAGTTTTTCTTCCCAACATTCCTAATCTATCGATTTCTGTTATTAAAACTCTGTCATTCGTTTTCTGTTTTAGGATTTATCAAATTTCTGTTTTATCAGTATCTATGTTACGTGAGATATATAGTCCTGTATTTGATCGTCTAGACACACAAACGTTATTCAATAACATTAGAAAGCTTCTCCTTACTTTAATGTTTTAATGTTAACCCCGATCAATTTAAGTCGATCTATTAGTCCATTCACACAGACCCATAAATCTAGTTATATAAATATAGACCAATGGGTTTACATGGTGAACAAATTATACCACATTTTATTGAACTGATTAATAGCACTTTTTCTCGCTGTATACAAATATTCGAATGTAGTTAACAGCGCTTTTTGGTCTAGCTATAACCCCAACCAAATGATAAGCTTTTTTTAATTAGAAAAACATTCTGTCAAAACACAGCCTTTGACAACGTTTTTTGATTAAAATTTTGAGCATCAATGGAGTAGCCATAGCCATTGCTAAATGATCAGTTTTTTTTGTAACATAAAAAAAAATCTGTCAAGAAACAGCCTTTGACAACGTTCTTCAATTTAATCTAAGTAAAAGAGCGTCAACTATGTGTACCGGTTTCCTGAAGTATTGGTTCTAAAAGACAAAAAGTTAAAAGACTTAAAAATGTTTTCGATGTTATCATCAAAATTATAGAACCATTGGTAGCCGATCAAGCACAAGTCTTTGAGTACATTTTCATTAATTACAACCCATGCGGGATACAGTCGTTGCACTATTTCAATAAACGAGCTACACAAAAAACCGAACCTCTAAAGAAACTCACTCAAGTTCCTCTATCTTCAGATGTTCTCCGATCCTCGCGCTTCGGGAATTTTGAATTGCGCAACGGAACTCCCTGATAGATCGGATGCCAAATGCCAGGAACCAACATAAGCGTCTGGTCTGTAAATAGTCGTTCTCAAAGGCCTCTTTTATTAACGATGGAACATGGGGGTTTGTCTTCACAGACGACCTAATCTTAAGGACGATCGATTCATTCTGTTTCATTGAATATCAACTCCGCAACATAAAAAGGACTCCATCACTTTCTTCTGTTGATTATTATAGACAATTATTACTTGTTCCAGAAATAGAATTTCAAAATGTCCGTTTTGAAAAGCAGTGAATCACTTACATCTTCTGCTGATCAGAATTTGGTTCTAATTTAAAGTGAACGCGGGGAATATCCTTGGATGGAAACCAAATAGTGTTTAAGAACCTGTGTTAATTAAAACCACTCGTTCCAAACAACATACCGGTCTATCACTGATTAAAATCGATTAATTCTGACGTAATGTACTGTTTACGTTAATTGCTACTGATTTAATACCGCCATCTTGTTACGCTTATTAAGAAAATAATTCGGTTTTTATTTACATAGTGAGTCAATTGTTGAGTCATCGATATAGTAATGCGATTGGACGATATTGAAGTTAGTGATTATAGGTGTGTTTATTTTTAAAGATATAGTCTTGACGAGGCATACCTCAGCTAAAACAAGAGAACCCCTGTGCTCTACCGGCGAACTTTTACGGAAAGCTCACAGGATAGCAATACATTTATAATTATGATTGATACATTAGTGTACGATACTGTCAATCATACCTCAAGAACAATAAACATGGAAGTCTTAACAATTATAAGTGCGCAAGAGTATCAGTCCTTGGGTAATAATTTTAGAACTACTTTTATTATGAAAGTAGAGTAGAGATAGTATGACTTTTCGTAAAGAGCCCAAAATTGATATGGACCAGCTTTGTTCCAATATATCTAATCCCGAGAATTTAACCGTTAGTACAAGAAAGTATGACCGATGAGGAATAATGACATGTGACCGAATAAAAATTGATTGACTTTTGTGAATTTGACGTACACTAGAATATTGGTAAATTTCGTATTTTAAAACATTGGGATTTTTCTAGAATTTATACGAAGTCTTGATTGTGCCTCTGCGAATTAAGGCCAAACTAGAACTCCATTAAAGTGACGGGAGGGTAAGCTTGAAGAAGGGTATGTTAGGTGTAATAATGACAAAACTACTACAGTTCTTTATTAAAATGAGTTGGTTTGTGAAAGTAACAAATATGCACGCCGCAACCATTCCCTTTGTCCAAAATATGCAGATAATTGGGCAGATTCAGTATTTTTGGTTCGCAAAATAACAAGAAATATGTTAGACCACATTGAAATAGCTTCGTGCATTGTTTATTTTCTTTTTGTGATTAAAATAGCCAAGAAACAGACACATGATAAAGCAGAGAAGAAATGAATATTTAATGTAAGATTTTTGATAGGAAAAGCAACAACACAACCCATATACTGGCAAACTTCCCAGGCTACTAGTGTTTGTGTCAAACTAAGTTACATAACCATTACTCTAATGCCGGGGAGCCGCGGTGGCCCATTGAGTCAGACGTTGGTCGAGACAGTTCAGCGGAATTTTCCGACGCCCTTTCCCCTTGAGCAGAACAGTGGGACTTTAAACCCCATTTCATTTCATTTCAATTTCGCTGACGGACAAGTCAATTAAATCTGCAGTAAGTACTGAAACTGGTCTTATTGCCGTTTTGTTGCCGTCTAATGTGTATGAGAGAGAAGAGAGAGAGAGAGAGATCTAGATTTGGGGTTTAACGTCCACTCGACACAAACTAACATATTATGGTTTAATTTTATTTCAATAATTCGCTTGCGCGTAGGCGTCTTTAGCAGTGGGAGGAAACCGGAGTGCCCGGAGGAAACCCACGAAGTTGAGAAGGCGCCCCTATCTCCATGCCACATACGCTCACACCAGGGATCGAAACCACAGCCGCAAGCCAGAGGTGACCGGCCAACTAGAAGTCGAAGCGTGGCTCTCTAGACCACTAGGCCATCCCACCCCCCTAATGTGTATGAGTTGTGTGGACTGTGTTTTGGGTGCCATAATATATGTGCGACCTCTGATACGCGTCGCCGTGGCAGGGCAATTCTGTTTTAACCCAGCAAAAATGCAGTTCCCAGATATTCATAGTTTTAAACTCTATTGAATTGGCATTTCCTTATTCCCCAGTGTAATACATAATCTGATTAATGTAACTACGTACTGGAGATCGTCGAAAGTACACAAAACGAAACGAAATATATACATGTATTTGAATGCAATTGTGTAATTGAAAACAATCCTATTATCCAAACTGGTATATATTCATAGTGTTTAATTTGACCTTTGGCGTGATTTGAGCTACCCAACAATTATTCTTTTTATATCTTTGCTTTCAAGTGTCACATACATTGATGAAAACAAAGCAGGCAGTTGATTGAACTCAACATTTGTATTATATATATATATATATACATGTATAATAATATATATATACACACTTATTTTCAAGCCAATACCCACCCTCAATTGATTCAAGGAACATTCTGTCCCTCGTGACAAGAAACCAATATATATTATTAGACCAAGAATATTAAAACAGTATCTGAATTCGCCTTGTGATCTTTTGAGGTAATGGTAGACATCGTTGTTTTAGCCACAGAGAAGACCATAAAAGAAAATTGCTTAACCAAGCCTCGAGACAATAAAACAATTATTGCAGACATCACTGAGGAATACATTCAAAGCAAAGTTATCGCCCTTATCGCCAGAGTTCATTCATATCCAAATACTGGATATAAAGGGTGTTTTTGTTTCTAAATCTGCGGGGAAAATATTAATACAAACAAATATATATGAATGCGCAACAAATTAGCTTAATTATTTCTATTGTCATAATTAAGTGACAAGGAGTAGGATCGCACGTCCAACCTCGTGGGTTTTCTCCGGGTCCCCCCGTTTCCTCCCACTGCTAAAGACCCCTAAGCATAAGCGAATTATTGAAATAAAATTAAACCATATGTCAGTCCCAATATTACATACGCGCAAGCGATTTATTGAAATAAAATTGAACCATATGTCCCGCGATTATTTAGTTTGTGTCGAGTGGTACACAAACTTCAATTCTACCCCTCTAATATGTTTTGTTACTTTGGTTATAAGAAGTCGCGCATAACCCAATAGTCTTGCCTTTAAAAAGCTTTATACCGAGAAGTCGATGAGAACCTTTCATACAACATGTTACAATGAGATTAAAAAACAGATTTTAATGAAGTCGAGTATCACCTGTCGTTATGAAAATTTACATAATAAAAACTCCAAGGAATTATTACAACTGTTTATTTAAATGTGTCTTCGCATATATCTATGCTGTCTTCAGTACTTGATGAATTCAAAACAAACAACATAAGTATCCTGTTATTCTTGAAATGGATCCGTTTATCGGCACTGCCAAAACAAGTGTAAATGCGCACATTTACAGCAAAACAAACACGTGCATCAAATGAAAGAAAATATGTATAACTATTCGCACATCATGATTTACATGACAAAAACGCCCATATTTCCAAATTTTTCAATTGTGTGCGGGATATGAGGTTAGACGTTTACCAAACACAACTTTGGTAATGCGGGAAGTAAATTGGGAAGCCTGAAACAAAAGCCACGACGTTAGACACGTAGAAGTATGGGGCCTAAGCCATGTCCGTTGGTTCCATAACATACCTTGTGATCTAAAGCGAACGCAACAAAGTGAAGATAACCAACTGTTTGTTACGCTATCTGTCCGAAGAATGGTTTCGAGCCGTGGTGTGAGCGTATGTGGCATGGAGATAGGGGCGCCTTCTCAACCTCGTGGGTTTCCTCCGGGCACTCCGGTTTCCTCCCACTGCTAAAGACCCCTACGCGCAAGCGAATTATTGAAATAAAATGAAACCATATGTTAGTCCCAAAATGACCTAGTTTGTGTCGAGTGGATGTTAAACCCCATTTTTCTCTCTCTCTGTCCGAAGAAGATTTCCCTCATAACACATTGTATTGCGCATGTCTGTCTTCATGTGCTCAGCAGTAGAACGTTAAACCCGATTTCATTTCATTTGTTACGCTATCGAAAAGGAAGCTAAAACTTCAACTGAAATTAGTAAACAAACAGATCTTCGCTTAATCTTTTGAAATAAAAAGTTAATCATAATAGCTTACACATCCTCTATAGATTACAATTACTGCTTATTACTTAGGTTACAATTCTATGAAATACACTTACTGCTTATTACTTCGGTCACAATTCTATGAAATACAAATACTGCTTTTTACTGAGCGATGTTTCGACTAGGCTCTTCTATATCTTTGTCAGGAAGTTTCGACTAGGCTTATCTAGTCTTTATCAAGTCGAAACATCGCTAAGGAATAATCAGTAATTATATTCCATAGAATTGTAACCTAAGGAATAAGAATTAATAACTGTATTTTATAGAATTGTGACCCGTGTCTTACAGTTCAAGTACTAAATGCCATTGAAACAATTCAAATAAAGCTTGTTTCATCAGATATACCTAAGTTAAAACTTTATGATATCCTAAATCATCTAGGTCAGTCTCCTGTAGAAATATCTGATCAGTATCAAAATAGTTTGGCTCAATCTCAATGATGGTAAAATTAAATTAATTCAACTAACCCCACCACCTGCTACATGTAAATATTGACTACCTGGTTTATCTGGAAAAATTACAGAAAGGGGGTCTTTTTACACTCAGATTGGTAGCTCATTTGAAAACAGGTCGGCACTGAACTGGTTTATGGTTATCCAGTGATAAAGGGTTTAGAAAGAGAGGAATGGGGTTTAAATTCCACCCGAAACAATCTATGTCATGTCGGGACTACCGTATTATGATTAAATTTTATTTTAAAAATTCGCTTTCGTGTAGCGGTTTTTAGCTGTAGGAGGAAACCCATGAGATTGCACAGGCGGACAAAAGGGGTTTACTAGTCAGAACCCTCTTGAATATAGGTGATGTATTATATATTGACATGAGGATGGGCATTTGCCCAGGTCTTTGTTAATTAGTGATGGGGATGAGAGAAGTTACCCAGTATTATGTTATTAATCAGTGAGTTGATCCCCACAGACGACCTTACACCAGTTAAATCTGTGGTGTCTTATATTGTCAACCGAAGATTAACTTGCTAACCAGATCAATAGCTGCTGAGATGTTAGATAGTTCTTAAACTGGAGACTTAAGTAAGTCATTCTGGCATTACCAACTTAGAGCCGTATTCCACCACACTGATCATTGAGATTCCACTGATTCACCCGTGTTAATGTAACAGACAGAATTCACTGCAGAACACAGTATGCCCGTCCTTTTTATCCCAATTGTTGCAGACAAATAGGACGTTAAATCCAATACTGAACCAAAGCTTTATCGTTGATCGTAATTAGCTTACATCCATTTTAGAAAAGTTAACGACAGCTCTAGAAATTGTCAACAACAATACGATCCATTCTGTTATAAATAACTTTAAAAAACCAACCAGGATTGTATGGGTCTTTTAAATGGTAAAAAGATTCAACTTCAGGCACTACTTTCCATCAACCATCTAATGAAGATGTATCAGTTATTTAACCACGACTATCAATGTCAATAACATTATTAGTAATTACGTTGGAATCCGAGAACTGATGCAAGTCCAAATACTTAATTCTACGAGCCAGAATGTTTATGAAATAACTTCTAATGAATCGAAAGCTGTCTTAATGAATCGAGATATGGGGAAAGGTTTTGCGATCCTAAATGAGTTAGCCTCGTCTCTAGATACCAACCAATTTATCAAAATGACGGAATATAGCTGAACAGGTGTAGAGAGGTCGTCTCAAATCGCAATTTGTATTTGCCCCTAAAGTGTTATCAAATCTTAGAACCATGACCGCAATGAAGTACTTAAGCTTAATATCTTAGCCAACGTAAGCAAGGAGAAGCAGTTAATACAGATTTCATATCAGTTATAAAAAGATTTGCACTGATAATTTATATACTGCCGTGTATTGGTGACGCCATGAGGGTGATGATTGCCTCTTCATATCCGTACAGTTCCTTCCATACAGTGAATCAAAATGCAATAAAATATTATTTTTGTTCTAACTAACTGCACTCATGAATATTGTGTTTTATATTTTGTCAAAGTTATTAGATTTTATGATCATGATACATTTGTGTTATTTCTCTTGACAAAAAAGGATGGCCTGTTATGTTTTATGAGTTTGATTAAAATTAGACCAAAATTTCGGCCTGTTTACATTATAAGGTGCGCCCAGTAGGTTGTGATTGGTCGATTAACCTACAAATCTAAAACGGTGATTTATTGAAACAGTAAAGTATAAGAGTTTATTAAAACAATAAAATATAAAAAAGGGCTCTAATTAGGGTTCATTAAAACAATTAAGTAGAAAAAGTGGTAGTTATCAGAGTTCATTAAAACAAAAAAACAAAAAAAATATAAAAGGGACAGTTATTCGGCTTCATTAAAACTGTAAAATATAAACAAGAATGTTATTATGGTTCATTAAATAATAAAATATAAAAACAAATATTGCATTAAAAATTAAAAAAAAAATTAATAAAAATGACTGTTATTAAGGTTCATTAAAATATAAAAGGCACAGTTATTAAACAGTAAAATATGAAAAAAGATTGTTATTAGGGTTCGTTATAACAGTCAAATATAACAAGGACTGATATTGTGTTTATTTCAATACAAGAAAGGGTTGTTATAAGGGCTAATTAAAACAGTAAAATTTAAAACAAATATTGCATTCAAAATGTAAAACACATAAAAAGGACTTGGGTTCACTAAAACATAATACAAGGCTGTTATTATAAACAGGATTCACTTAAACAGTAAAATATAGTAAAGGTCCAGTTATTAGGGCTTGTTATAACAATCAAATATAAAAAGGGCTTTATTACAATAATAGAAAGAAATGAATGTTAAAACAGTCGCATGGTCGGCAATTCGCCTATATATCGTGCTAAACATTACATTCTATCAGCATTATATTGGAATGACAACAAAGTGGAGAGAGAGAAAGAGAGAGAGAAAAATGGGGTTTAACGCCCACTCGACACAAACTAGGTCATCTCGGGACTAACATGGTTTAATTTTATTTCGATAATTCGCTTGCGCGCAGGGGTCTTTAGTAGTGGGAGGAAACCGGAGTTCCCGGAGGAAACCCACGAGGTTGAGAAGGCGCCCCTATCTTCATGCTACATACGCTCACACATGGGATCGAAACAGCCGCAAGCTAGAGGTGACCGGCCAGCTGGAGGCCGAAGCGCGGAACTCTAGACCACTAGGCCATCTCAACCCCCTGACAACAAAGTGGAAGGAGATATTCCTTATTAATTATCGAAAAACACGAAACACCAATAAATTGATGTACTGATCGGCTCATAAAGATGTGGATATTAACGATATCACGAATTTGAAAATAATATTAAAGATGCATCAGATTTGGACAAAGAGTGGGGGGCATATCATCGCTCAACGAAAATATGGCAGGCATTTTATAATTCACTAAATAACCCAGTCTTCCAATGGTCTATAGATTGTAATGTGAATAAATGTCTGATAAATAATTTATATAATATTTGATGCGAGAAAAAGATCTGCAATAATGCATCTTTAGTAAAGTTAATAATGAATAATTTAATAGGTGCCGCATATCAATACATGCAAATCACATAAAACAATGTATTTAATTAGAAAGTTAAATAAACCGTACATGTCAAGCCCCATTAAATTTACAAGACATATTCATTTGATATAAAAACTGATAAAATATTAAACACATACAATAAATAACTTGGGTTTAAATTGACAATGTTATGGATAGGAGAGATCACCCTAGCAGTCCAACATTTCATTTCATTAAATACTCTAGTACAGTAAAGTTTTAATAGTGTCCTGTGATGGGAGGACGTCATTTAAAAATTAATGTATATAGCTGTGCACATTGGAAATTAAATGAAACGAAATAAGGTAATTCTTTAATGTACACCCTAACGTCTACACGGAACCTTGGTTGTTCGTCCCACCTGAACGACTAGACATTGTTCCAAATTCTGAACCGTTGACAAGGGGAAACTACAATGAAAACTCGACCCACATTGACATCGCATCGTTAGTGAGTCCTCGTCTTACTCACCGAGCCCCCGTGTAACTTGGACATCAGAAGTGTTTCTTATACACGTCTTGTATACACATATATATTAAGGAATATTCTAACTAAGTAGTCTACTTAATATTCACGACGGTGTAATAAAATAGTCCTATTCCTGCTATAACATAGTGGGTAAGTGCCAGTCATCATAAAACCTACTTTATTTCTCTGACCATCAAAAGCGAACCCAGTCATAAAAACCCTCGTTAAGCTATTAACTCTATTAATTGGCTACTATCATCTAGTTGAAGTCACTTGGACCCTGAATCTACACAAGTGGTCTTGGACACGTTCTTAATTTGGTTGATGGGAGTTGTCGTACTTTCTTCAGGACTTTTGAAATATTTTGGTCATTTGCTTGATAAAGACGAGCATATCCCCGTCGAAACGTCGCTTAGTATTAAACGCAGTAATTGTGTATCCATGAATATTTCAGTTAATGGCAGTTTTCAAGATTGTAGATGAACGTTTTCTTTCTGCTTTTCATGGTAAAGGATTTTCTATTTTATTTGTAAACATTATTTTACTTTATTGATAAAAGAAAACCTTTTTAAATTTGTTGTAAAACTTGACAAACGGTTCCTAGCGTATAATTAAAGAACAAGAAGTGGTAGCACGTGGACTAGCTAATAACTAAAGAGAAAGAAGTGGTATCGGGTTTTCTATACGTAGTAAGAATAGTCTTGTTAAGAACACTAATTGTTACTATTGTAATGGGGGCACTATCGCCAGGATAGTTTAAGACTAGGTTTAAGTTTCAAGAATACGCGAGCCCCTTTTGGGTTTTTTCAGAAATCATCTTCGCATTTCTGCAATTTGGTCTATTAAACTTCTAAGCCTTTTGTACAATTAGCTTATATTTCTCTTTAATGGCCCCGTCTTCATTAAGGGGTGGGGTGGCGAATGGTTATCACGTGTGCGCTGTATCATAAGGTATTCCATCGAGTCAACTGGCGTAGTTTTTATTTACCAGTTGTTCGTGACAAAGTGTAGGGTCGCTGGTCCAACCTCGTGGGTTTTCTCCGGGTCCTCCTTCTGCTAAAGTCCCGAAATGACCTCTTTAAACCCCATTTCTCCCTCTCTCCCTCCTGTATTTTTTAGCCCAGCTGGAGCAGAACAGTGGGGCGTTAAACCCCGTTTCATATTAATTTATTTTCTGTTCTATGGCATACAGTGTAAACCCCACGAAGCGACTTCATGCATAAACATAAGGTGCAAAGCGAGACAGCTTATTATAAATTTTACAATAATTGCTTAATTTGGCGTCATGGCAACAAACATGAAAACTATTTAAACAGAATGTCTTTGATAATTGCGAGAATGTACATACTCGCATACAGAGACGTAATCATACACATAGTGAAACTAATGCTATAATAACTCATTAAATAATTTGTCAGAATTGCATTTCAAACAATCTTGCTTACGTTGTTAACATATTCATGCTGGGCAGATTAGCTAATGAAATAATTTCTTACATTCTATGCCCGTGTTAATATTCCAGCGCCATATTTGTTTTAGTTTCGCATAGCTCCAGACCATATTCCATCAAAGCAGAAAAGATTTTTTCGCAATGCTCCTGTTAATGTAGATCAGATTTATTGTATGTTCTGACTAAAGTTTCGTTGGCGTATTTATTTTAGTTTTATATTGCTGCAAACCTTAGCACTAATCCATTAAATACTCTTTCATAATATTGCGTTTGATTCATTCCTAGATGAATATACGCAACCAAAGATAATATTTGATCGACCTTTCAATGTTTGATATCGCGTTCGCTCAGTTTCAAAATCACGCTATTGTGCCACACAATGGTAATTACCATTTCGTATTTTGTTAAAACCACATTAAGGTATAAAGTAATCAGTACATAAAATGAAAGTAAAATTCGGTTGTATATTTTGTAGCGAAACATTTTCAGAATTCTACTAAGATCCAAAGAGTGAATGGACGGATGGGTTGAGAGGGGGAGTGGAGCAATCCCCAAAAGTGATTTAGACGGAGGTGGGTATGATACAGTAAGAACCTAAACCGAAACGAAAAGTTAACCAAACGAAACATACGCTGTACTCTTGTTATATATCCAGTCAATTTGCTTTTACCCAATAATGTTTCCATTTATATAACGCGTTCTAACTGATGAACATTAAATATTTAGGTTAACAATAAACGCGTAGGTGTTTAGAACACCGTGTTAAGTTACCAATATTTATAATATAGAATAGAATAATAACCGACAATCTATTGACAATAACAGCGCGTGAAACATATTATAGATTAGATTAGGCTATAAAAGTCAGTCATAAAGAGGGAGTTTAACACTATTTCTTTTCATCAAAATTTAGGGGGGTTGGGATGGCCTAGTGGTCTAGGGTGCCGCGCTTCGACCTCTAGCTGGCCGGTCACCTCTGGCTTGCGGCTGTGGTTTCAAGCCCTGGTGGGAGCGTATGTGGCATGGGGATGGGGGCGCCTTCTCAACCTAGTGGGTTTCCTCCGGGCACTCCGGTTTCCTCCCACTGCTAAAGACCCATACGCGCAAGCGAATTATTGAAATAAAATTAAACCATGTGTTAGTCCCGAAATGACCTAGTTTGTGTTGAGTGGACGTTAAACCCCATTTCTCTCTCACTCTCTCTTTCATCATAATTTAATGGATATTAAAGTATTTGAAATGCGCAAACTGTCTATTAATCATTCCACTGTTTGAATATACAACAATCAGTATCCAAAAGTGTTCGTTTAGTAGCAATCGGGAAAGTTGATAAATTCACGACCTCGATGTTGATGGTTCACTAGGACTACTAGGAGTTATCTTTCAGAAGGTGGTTGACGCTCTAAGACATGGGATCAATGGAAATCAATGCGAACTATAGGTGGCTAGAATTAAGTATAACTTTAATAGGACTTTAAACCCCATTTCATAATCATTTTACATCCCAAAATAAATGCCGTATCAGGTATTCTGGAGATACTATGTGGTTCGGACAGCGATTTATGGAGCTGAAGTTACCAAATATAGAGTTCGAGGTCTAAATGTCACCAACCTTTAATAATTTATTACAAGTAATTAAGCACGACCGTGGTCCTGTCTTATTTAACACAAATGATAGATCGCTTCAATTTGTCTGTAGTCAACTCAATTCTGTAGCTATGTTTATTTTTATTTCTGTATTGATTGAGGTGTAGTCGTCAAAGACGTTTCAAATAATCCACTGTCAAGTATTACTTTCTGATGTCAGATCCAAGAGAGAGAGAGAGAGGCAGAGAGAGAGGGAGAGAGATATGAAATACAATAGGGTTTAACGTTGAACTGTTTTGCTCCGACTTGGCTAATGAAGACGGGCATACGCCATACAATGTGCTATAAGGGGAATATCGCATTCCAACTACCAAGCAATAACTTTCTATAGTTGGCTCCAAGAAATAGAGAAAGTGACGGCGGTGGGGTGGCATCCACTCGACACAAACTAAATCCTTGCGGCACTAGCATGTGATTCAATTTTATTTATATTATTCCCATGAACAGAGGCTAAGGTTGAAAGACGATCCTACTCATTTTCAGCCTTCTACCCCCATGCTAGTGGTTCAGTCAGTTGATTGACAAGGGCACAGTGTCTTGCGATCCAAATGAAAGCTCGTTATATTTGTTTGAAATGATAGTTGAAACTATTTTGAAAGTCAATAATTCCTAGGTTCTAACTATTTGTGTACATTATTTAAAGGCTGACATTACAACGAATTGTATATAAATTTAACCATCGATTACAGGAGTTCGAGGCAACCGACTTCTGGCTTCTAGGATTGTAAGTTTTATTACAATGTTTATAAAATCGACATTTTGTAGAATAAATCTGATAAACCCATCAACCAGTCTAGACATAGACGATATCATTCTACTTCACTCCATATATGACGAAAGTCCATTTAAATTCTGATATAATAACTAAACATTCAAATTACAACCAAGACAGTTAAAGATACGTTACGTAAGAGCTGTTGCAGGTCTCTATTTTGTTTTCAGATGTTATACATGTATAATTAGAAATAAACTAACATAATCACTACCTAGACCATCGGATGGTATCGATTTAAATGGATTAGATTTAGAATGCCTTTGAAATTAAAAAAAATATTAACGATGAATTATGGATAATTGAGACTTAGTCTCGTTCGTCCAGTATCGTAATTGCTATCTAAATCTTACAAAGTGCATTTTTAAAAAGTAGAGGAAATCACGTATTGATGTTTAAATACTGTTCGTAGATGATGTTGAAGTCTATAATATATGCATTTTAGACAACTGTGAATTTTACTTTGGTTGTTGAGTTTACTCCCCGGAACACCGTGTCAGCCACTCAATAGAGTTTATACTATTCCTCCTTGTGTTCTATTTCCAGTGAACCCATCCATGTCTCTTAAAATGGATATCCTGGTGAATTTTAAGTGGATTCAACTTTTAGCTTTCATTTCATTTTCAGACTGATGTTTTCAATCTAGTTTTGTTTACATCACTGAGTTCGAATCCCAATGGGATATTTTCGTGTTATTTTAAGCGACACTGATGCTTTCATTCTGGTTTGTTAATGCCAACAAGTTCAAACGCCGATGGGGCATTTTCGTATTTATTTTAAACGATGACTATGACGGATCACGAAAATATTTATCTGAAAAAATCCAACCAGAGATGCCTTAAAGAAGCTGGAATAGCAAACAAACCGTGGATGATGTTAACTTTGATGTTCATCTGGTTTCTTGGTGCTTTGTTATTACATTTCTAACCCTTTGGTGCTCATCTGGTTTCTCTGTGTATTGTTATTATTTTAAACCCTTTGAACTACCCGTAGATCTGTTAACATAAATTAAAATCACATACGAATGTTAGGTTACATTTAACTCCCATAGAGAAGAGACGCGAAGCTGATTTGTGGACATTTTAATTCCTCAATAGACGATTTTAGTCGAAGATACTAAGTATACTTCAAAAATTGTGAGAAGTATTTAGTGTGTTCCCGTTTAATAAAATTAAAAATGTCTTCGTATGCAATAAAGATGTAAAACAGATTTAAACCGATTTAGAATATGGCGGTCACTTGGGGGATTGTCAACAAACAAAATTACGTGTCCGATATCCTTCACTCAATGGCAAACCCTGTCATAACCACTGCCCACGTCACTGATTAGCTCTTCAGCTGCACAAATAAATCATAACTGAAACGTCTCTTAGAAATGAATTGAGGCCATGCCGGAAAAATACCGATGAACATTCTGTGCCAACTTTTAAAAACAGCCGAATGCAAAAAATGTAAGCTATCAAAATTCATCTCGGTGTATAAAAAAATCAATCTAATAAATCCTCCCTACGTGGAATTTCCATTGAATAACATAAGAATGATCTTATTATCAGTGATGTCATCATTATGACCCAGAAAAAAAACTACCATAAAGAGTAGGACAGGCACGTAACGTCATAAATAACGGTTTACAGCACATTCGGGTGCTTTCAAGCCTTTCAATGAGGGAGCAGTAATTGTTTCACTATTTATTAGCTGGTTTATAGGAAGTCGTGAAGATGACGTACCGGAAGTGAGGAAAATATTGATGTTATAGAGTAACAATAGGCTAGTAAGGGAATGACGTCATTTAACAATGCTTTCTCGATTAACCCGAACGTCATTGAGTTGCTTTGTGAATTTTAACCAAACATCAAGCGCGGCAGATTAACCATTGGGAACAATAAATGCTAGAATAATGGAATTTATGTGAACAATCGGGTCTCTAGATGGGATAGCGAACTACAATAAAACCATTCTATTGAGCTATTTGTAACATATTTTAGTAGATGAAAGGGGTCACTATCACTCGTTTTGTTTTATGACAGAAAATTTTCTGGTTGTCGAACAAAATGAGACCAATTAATAACAAACAGGGGCGCGTTCAATTAAGCAATAACGGCGTTTCTTTTTATTGTACATTGTGGCGATCGTTAACATATTATATCTTGATAATCAATCATTACTTTAATCAAGAAAAAGATCAGGTGATCTGACAAACACGACACCTATTCAGGGCATTGCGTACAAGACTGGCAAAGACCGAAACAAGTACTAGCGTACTATGGGCAACCACCCTGTATTATGCCATTGCAGCCATCGTGAAATAGTGACGTCATATCGAATTTGCAATCGATTATCGATTTTCCAAGGAACATACATTCGAGTGTCATGTCGATCGTACATGCATTGGCGGAGGCCTTTTTTTCCGAGGATTGTCGTCCACATGCAGAAGAACATGATGAGCGCCTGTACACTGATTCCTTGTCCGAAACGGTGTCTCAAAAGTTACTGAGAGAATGTTCTTTTCGGCGCAATTACCAAGAGACACTATTTCCATGTTCAGTGAAATCTGATCTCTGCGACAAATATCTTTAGTTTTCGGTAATCCAAGCACCCAGTCGATTATGACACGTAGCGATTTATCAAAAAATATATTTAGTTGTTTGAAAGTGAGAAATCATTTAGAATACCTAAAGCATATCCCGTTCCAGCTTAAAATGTGTACTTTCGATGCCGATCAAATCTCTTTGTTGATCCAAATAATCGGTTCACCATACATGCTGTCCTATTATCCATATTTGAAGGACAGGAGGAGTGATTATGGACAAACCGTGACTATAACAGTGTTTACTTGAATTTATTTTATATCATTTCAGATTCATTCAAGGCCAGATCCAAGCTAAAATTAGATTTTATCAACTAATAATGTATCGATCTGTTTGATATTAAACGTGAATTTGTTTATCATTGGTAATTCTCATTTTAAAGTAGGCGTACTTTCCAGATCATACAAATATAAATGGTGTGGTGTACGAGGCAGTTGGTAGGCATTGCTTATAGAACACATGGTACCACTTACGATTAAAGGAACGTATATCTACTTATAACGCCTGGTGATCCTTTGCAAAATTTTTGTTATCAGACTTGTATTCTCCGTTGGTGTTTGCGGTTAGTTGAAACGCATACAATTTTGTGATCGAAAGCGTGTGCTGTAGATATCGCACAAGGAGTTCGATCAAATTCTTATGCGTGACAAGGAGTATCGAAAGCGTGAAGTAACAGTTGGCAGTTGGAATCAATTGCTGCCCGGACAAAATTTCCCTCACACTCATAGCACACTGCATGTAGATGCAGAAAGGTTGTGAAGTAAAACCCCATTTCATTCATACCACTTCCATTCATTGTCGAAATAATAAAACGTACGAAGGAAATCTCCGAATGTTGTCGATTGATTAGTTGTAGAATCATCTGTGGGTTAAGTGTGCAATAAATATAAAATATTCCAACATTAATGTCAGCCCCGACCGCAAATAGATGAGACATAAAATCGCGTATTTACACTAACTAGGTTTTATAGACAAACATTGAAACACTTGAATACTGTTATAGCCTATCAGATGACGTTGTTCATTCTCTAGAAATACTTCTATTTATATTTTCAGATCTTAAATTAGATTCCACAAAGCTCTACTATTTTATACTCACTAATAAAATATTTTAAGAGAACAACTTTTTAAAAGACAGGCAGCGAATGTTGATTATTTGTACTTTAGAAATTGCGAGAGTAGAGTGTGTATTGCGCTGTTCATTTAAGTATTAGGAGCCACGATGGATAAGACGTGTGGTCGCTAACCTGGCGATACCGTGTTCGACCCCTGAGTTGGCCTTGAAAGTTCATCGGAATATCCCCTCCCCCACCTTCAGTAGTTTTGTGCCAAGTTGTACAGACTTATCCCAGTCATTGTCGCTGTAGCTTAGTACCGGTATCACTATGTTCAGCATTAACCTAGTTGTAGTATTTCTGAAATAACCTAGTTGTATATCTGGAAAAGCCCAGTTCTTGTCTTTGGTAGTTGTGTGGTACTCTGTTCCGAAATAACCCAGTACCCAAAAAAATGATCTTCAGTATTGTTTCAGTATTATCTCCAGAAATAACTTAGTTGTAGATTTGTAGTACTGTCTACCAAAATAATTTAGTTGGAGTTTTGCAGTTCTTCTGAAATAACGTGTGTAGTATAGTGTTCTGAAAACAAAAACCTAGTTCTAGTTTGGTTGTATTTCTGTAATAACCTAGAGTTTTGTAGTAATTCTGGAATGACCTATGTATAATTTTGTTGTATTTCTTGAAAAATCTATGTACATTTTTGCAGTGTTTCTGGAATTGCTTAGTTTTGTTGTATTTCTGAAATAACTTAGATTATAGTTTTGTTGTATTTCTAAAATAACCCAGTTCTAGTTTCGTTGTATTTATGAAACAGCTTAGTTGTTTTTGTAGTATTATGTCTTCTATTCTATTCTTGTTTTATTTCAAATTAGAATTAATAACAAGTAACAAATATAAACGGTACAAAGCATGAACATCAGTATCGATATAAAGTTATGGAGCAGGTCAAACGGTTTATTCTTAATTGTTGGCTGCACCTGACTTGTAACTATCAAATTAAATCTTCTATCTCGTATGATATTCGTGTTTCAGATTCACTCATGTGATCCATCCAGGTAAATGACCTACCTCTCCCTTGTCGAGTTAAACCTGTCTAAAAATTTGAAGGACCTATGATTCTCTTACAGAGTTAATCATGTCTAAAGTTTAAAGACCTGGTGGGGAATAAATAACAGAATCAACCCCATAGATTTTATACACATGGATTGGGTGGGGTTGTAAGTAGCGCGCTTCGGTCAATGATTCAAACATGTAATGTGAGTTCGATCCACTGCTTGAGCAAAATAAGGTTTCCTTCCAACCCCGTTTTTCCCTGGGTTTACGTTTGCTACATACTCTTATCATAGACTATTGCGTGGAAGCAAATTATCCCCAACAGCATCCCATCTCTCCCCTAAGTGCCCGTGTACTCAATTTGTACTTTTGTATTGGTATAGCAACGCTATCTGTTCAAACAACGACACAGTTTTGTTTCTCCCGTTATCAACAAAACACTGTAGATGTAAATCGTCAAGAGATAAAATAATAACTTTAAGTTGCTCTGTTACTATAATCTCTGTCTTTTATCAGAAACTGTGTTGAAATATATCAATCTTTTTTCCGATTTATCAACTTTTGGCCAATTTATCAACCTTTTCTCGATTTATTAACTTATAATAAAATTTATTCCAATGAAAACGGAAAGCTTTAAATAGACATTCCATGCTGAACTGGGATCCATTCGTGACGAAAACACGATTAGCTTTTGACTATTTAGTACCACGGGATGGTAATTTACTGATGAGTAAATGGTTACACAAACCTGCTGTTCAATCTCAAATTATTTAATTAATCTCTTTGACGCAAGACATAAAACTATTTTAATAGAACATTATACCGTTACAATCATCATAAGGGAGAATTACTCGACAGTTATTCCACCCTTTAAACTACTTCTATTTACGCCATAAATAAAAAGTGGGAGACGCCATATAATTTTTCAGTTATAAATGTCCATAGTGTGACATCCATTCTGAATTTAACTTTTTGATAGCCTACACTTTGAAAGACGCCATATGACTTTACAGAAACGCATAACACTGTTCCCAGTTGGCCAATTTAAATTTTAACGTTTTAATAGGTTTCTAGTTTTCAGAAGATATCTAAATACCTAAAATCAACACACAACTAATTATGGTCGAGCTGCGGTGGCTCAGTGTGTAAGACGCCGGCTCGTTAGCCAGAAGAAATTTCCTTAGAACCCTATTTCAAATCAAATAAATGTGGATTGTCTAGTTAAGTGCACAGCTCGGGTAAAGTGAAAATCCACCAAGCACCTACTGAAGTAACAACCACGGAAACTTTGTGTAGACGATCGTGTGGGGGCGAACTGACAGCTCCCCATCTTAATCTTATATAATACATCATTAAACACATCCAAACCGGGCCTGGCAAGGGAAAACGTATAGTCGTTCGGGTGGGACAAAAAATCAAGGTTCCATGTACACATTGGCGTGCACGTAAACGAACCTTTGACAGTTTGAATTCGATGTAAGAATTGGCGGTAGCGTCGCTGTCCACGAAAAAGTTTCCTCATAGCACACTGGATGGTGTATGCCCGTCTTCATCGACTCATTTTATTTCTAAACCATATTATTTGACGAGATATTCAGCGTACTTGAAGAAATAACAATGGTAGTCTCCGGCGAGAATTAATATTAATTGGACAACTCCCCACACGTCATTGCAGACAAAATACACAAGTTTTTTTATTTCATCTATCAATCAACTCTTGATTAAAACAAACATAGTATTACTTTCATGAACATGTCAGGTGATGAATCTCGCCATGTTCCTGTCTGGAGACATACTCCTCGCAGTGTTTCGTTAGATTAGAGCAAATCCCACTAGTCACTGCTGTAAATAAAGTCAATTCTTGTTTCAAATTATGACAGGACAATAGTCCGATTAACAACAAAAATAGGTTACTGCGTAACAGAGCTCCAAATTGGACCAAATGTTTACACAACGTTACGTAATGATTCACGATTTTATTATGCCCAATTAACCAGTACATAGCAGAAAATTAATTGTGTGATAAACGAGGCTATAATGTAAACAATACTGGTTAACAACACTTTCGCCTTTTGTAATACCTTAAATCACTGTCCAAAGTTTTATGGAAGGCCCTTAATCAAACGAAGGGTTATCATGTTGCTGTGCTTGGGGATAGATTTGATTGAAGAATAAACACTCTCTCAAAAGCGCAAGAATCAGAAGCTTAATTCAGCAATGGCCAGCGAGGGATTTCTCGGGCCAATGCTTTAGGAATATGGTCTGGATAGGATGAACAAACCTATTGTCGAGTTTCGGTAGCACACATGTAAAAAATGGTAAATGTGCGTCCAAAACGCAGTCACGAATTTAACTTTGAGCTAATTAAACACACCGTAAACTGCACCTTGTACACTACCGGGATACTTGACTTTGTGGATACATATTTGCTTCAATACATCGGGACATTAAAGGTCCGTGTAACTAATATAAATCTTAACTCGGAATGTGGTTTTTGTCCCTCTAAGCTATTCTAAGCCTTGACACGGGGTATGGTTTTGTCGCAGCGTTCTGACATTACGGTTCTTTGTGTGGCCACCCGTAACTCGGATACACTACACAAACGTATCCGTTCCTTAAAAAGTTGCAATAGTTTTTTTTAACAGTTTATATGTTTTGCGCTATAAATCCCAATTCATGTTACAAGGTTAACCGTTGTGCGGATGGCGAATGACAACTGCATTTATTATTATATATTTGGCGTATCATGTTAATGTTCTGTAGGAACCGGTTGTATCCGCAAGTACATGTGTGTGGTTTGGGCTTAATTAACACAGCTACTTCGGAATTCCAACTCGTAATGTCTAAGCTAAAGCTGCTGCGACTGAAATGGACGATGTCCATTTAAGTAATGGGTTTACCATAAGGACCAAGTAAACGCAACATAGATTTTATGTATTATTGTGATTGGTTTTCCCAATGGAAGAATCGCCCGTAATGTCAATGGCTAATGAGCTCATAATAATAAACGTTGCAATTACTTCGGAAATATGGGTTCATTTATAATTCCGTAAGTGTCAATCTGGTATATAGCACAAACACTGATTATCTATATCCCGCCTTAGTTCAATAGGTGCGAAAGTTAAAAAGAATTGAACCTACTGTTTGATTAGAAGTTTTCTCTGGTAAGTTAACGCTTGAGGCACCAGTAATGTCTCGAGCTCATTAATTCATACAATCTTTCGTATTCTTTTTTTTCAAAATATTTACAATGTCTATCCCTGCGTGGATCTATTGTTGTTTTTTGGTTGCTTTCAAACTAAACAAAGAGATCAAAGCGGATGCACCCTCTTGAATATTGCTTTGTATCTGAACAAGATTATAAAGATACCCACGAACTTATAAATAAATTAAGGTAAAATTATAGATTAGCGGTCTAACCAGACAGAATAATTTTTAAAAAACAAACAATGAGCAGAATTGTGGAGCATACAGGATATTCGTACATCGACAATCTCCTATTTACACAACACGCAATCGATGAAGACCTATTAAGAAGAGTTTTTCAGTTGTCGTTACTATATTGACATAAAGACTTGCTATATGGTCAATGTTTGTTCAACCAATTGGTCAGTATTTGCTGATTGTTGATGTCTATTGAACACCACTCATAATAAAAACAGAATAGTCACGTTTAATATTATTAGCTTATTATAATTATGGTAGAAATAAAATGCCGATAAAACAGAAAGAACCAGACAGGCCACTTCAAATATTTGTAGTCAATGGATATTTTACCAGCGGCTTCTGCTTCTACCTATTGAAATTTGAAGAAAAACATTAGTAAATTTCTACCCAATAACGATATGTTATGTTTTACCAACGAACAAGCCGATGGGGTGAGCCTTAAGTTCATAGGGTCGTTTATTAAGGGACTTCCCACCTCAAAAATAAATGTAATTTTGTTCAGGACACCGTGGCTCAACAATCTGGTTTTTTTTCTCAATCATTTTCAGGGTGTACTGAAAAGAGGGCGAACAGGCAAAATGTCCCTCGTGGTACACTACTTGCCGTATGTTTATCTCCTTTATAACCAAGTCGATGAATCAAAAAAGGAAGTTAAACCCCATTATCTTATCAGTTCAAGTTAGAATTATATCAATGTTCTTTACATTTGTATTTAAAATATAAACTGATTGTGGCCGAACTGTCAGTTCGTATATTTTCTTAGCCGTTACTATTTATTATTCCCAGTCAGATGATATGATTGAACATCTTTAGTTTCATGTATAGTGCTAGTTAGTACTTTTAGATAACTTCTAGAAAGATGTTCAATTTTTTTTTCTTTAATTTACAAAAGGCAACTTGTTCCAACCTGAACCAACACTGGCAATAAACCAACTCATTTCCTACTTACTTTATATTTAAGGTAAGATAACCACTAAATACACGCCTTCTCCAATATCCGGCTGTTACGACATTAGTACCCGGCATATAATAGTATCGGCTACATCGACGTTGGCAGTCAGAAGAAAAATAGTTAGGGCAACTTCGACATCAACAGAACAATCTGGTGACGGCCACTGCAACATCGGTTACCAGAATATTACTGTTACAGCGTCTTCGACATTGGTATTCAAAAATATATAATATTTAGAAAATATAGCTGGACATTAGTAGAATACTATAGTTAAGGCTACTTCGACACCCATAAAAATATATTTACGGCTAGATTGATATTGAGTAAAGTGGGAATTAAATATTTTGAAAATGGATCTTGAAGTTGTTCCCATACGAAAGAGAGGAAGCATCTTCAACAAATACAGTTGGGGAGATACATATCTGATTATGGAGACAAACGTTTAGTAATTAATTACCCCAAAATATCAGAGGTAAAATATCTACTTCTACAGCAGTCGAAATTAAATTAGATCCTATTTTCGTTTTTTTGTTAATTTTAAATTGTATGGTCTACTGTATTATAAAAACTGAAACAAAATGTAATACCTTAAGGTTAATATTAAAAAATAGTTAATTTAAGTGTTTTAACGTTTTTTAAAGCGTAAGACGTGTTAATTTTATGGTAACATGATTCTATAATTAGACGGTTTTACGAGTGGAATAAGTGGAAACATTTCCGTTATATCACGCACCCCATTCTTTCTTAAAATACATTTAAATATAGATAAGCGATGCTAATAATTGTGGTGTTGCTGCTGCTGATGGCGGTAGTGGCGTTGATGCTGCTGCTGTTGGTGTCATAGCAGCGCCTGAAGTGTCTATAAAGACTGTAGAATGTTTTGTTTTTACTTCTGGTTTCCGACCTTTCAGCTTCCATAGACACTGTTTAAAGATAACGCAGAGCGCATTGAGTCTAGATATCACCGGCAATAAATTAGCGAATGTCGACTTTCTACTTTGAATTCACAACGTTTTTGGTTGATGACTGGCTGCAGACCATACCTACATGTTGTTCGTGTGTACTCTCCCTTTATGGCAAATAAATTGCACGTGGGTAAAGTGGGTATGGCGCTGGCTCGCTATCCTGGAGGTCGGGTGTTCGATCCCTGCATTGGCCGAGAAAGTTCATCTCGATTTCCGGCGTAGTTTTCCCTAGTCAGTGATGCAGAATGGAGGGCCTGACAAGGACGGCTGTCTAGTCGCTCGGATGGTACAAAAACCGAGGTCCCATGTTGACATTGGCGTGCACGTAAAATATCCCTTGGCAGTTGGAATTCGATATAAGAGTAAGCCGTAGCACCGCTGCTCGGGCAAAATTTCCCTCATAGCATACTGTATGGCGTATGCTCGTCTTCCATTAGCCCAGGTTAGGTGTAGAAGAGTAGGACGTTAAACCCCATTTCATTTCATTTCAACGAGAATCAAAAAATGGTATATACATAGTGACGCAGCGAGAAAGTGTGCCCCTCGAGGTCGCCCTTGTGCCCTCCAACGGAAAGGGGTATGAACCCAAGCGATATTCGTCTGATAAAGCTCATTTGGTCATAGAAAGAAATAACCCGTGTTAGTATCAAAATGACGTCATTTTGACGAGATGTTAAAATGCATTGCTCCCCTTGCTTTCAAGAACTACAACGAACATAACGCGTCTATGTGCGAAACTAATATTCATTTTAAACAGCCTTTCAAGCGCTGGACAGGTATTTCCACTTGAAAGTGTAGTGCTACTTTTTTCCCCTCAGACTCTATGATGTAAACGTTTCTACTTCTTACATTTGGTAATGGTTTTTATACTTTCGTCAATTTAAAGCTGGTTATCTCATTTTGGAAGTTTCTAAAGATAACTGAAAAAAGAACCCAACTAGAAAGGTTATTAAAATTGATGACGTCAATGGAATGAGGGTGGTGAAAAGGAATATTTGACTTAACTGGGTCAGTGATTAATGACGGCTTGGTTCAGCAATTTATCAATTCTCTCAACTTTTAATTTATAACCTCGTTGGACTAAAAATAACTTTTAACATAATCATTAGGATTTCGTTTAACACATAAAAATACATATATTAGACACAGTCTTTAAACATTTAACCGAGAAAAACTTCAATCTTGTTACATTCTTTTAACGTTAATATTATTATAATACATGTACTCGTTAATTACCTTGTTAATCTATTTACACTAAAATCTTTGAAAAATAAAAACACAACTAACTTGAAACAGCCTTTTACCGTTCTTCGGAGTAAGCCGTGGTGGCCCAGTGATTAAGGCGCTGACTTGATAACTGGCGTTAGCCGAAATAGTTCCTTGGAATTTTCCGGGGCGAAAAGCGTGACAAGGAACAGTGTCTACCCATCCGGATAAAATGAGAAACATGGAATTCGAAATAATAGTTTCCCGACCAACACCAGAATCCACCCCTAAGACCCCGTGACTCTCATTTGTATTAGTACAAATTAAATAATTGATATGCCACGTATACCAAACAACGAGGGCTTATTTGCACTCAAGATGAAACGCCTTTTTTTATCAAAATATATGAGCTTATTTACCAATATAAGAAGATAAATCGTTCTAAAACATGAAACCTTTTTATCAATATAAAAATGACAAATCGCTCAAAGGATAAACTATTTTTATCTCCATAAAATCTGATACTTCCCTAATTCTATAAACGTGATGGATGTAGAAAGATGTGCTCTAAATTAAATTCTCTATTGCACCTCGATCTCCTCGTGTCTAATTCATTACTGTAAACTCGATTTACGTGCAATTTACCCAAATGAGCGGCTTTTCTGTCTATCTGAGATGAATTGTATAAAAATCTATCATGTTTTACCAATATTATAGACTCATAATCACCACCACGCTTCTCCCTTTACTCACTGACGTAATTACCTTATCCAACCAAAATGGCGGATGAAGGACATTCTTTGCATGTTCGAACAATTAAGCGCCTGTTAATCTTTTTATAAAGCTTTCGATTTGATTTATAATTGCAGAAGTATAAGTGTATGGTTTTATTCCCAGACATGGAATTGGTAGGATTCCAAGCATGTTAATTAGCGGGATAAAAAAAATCAATTTTATAACATGCAATTTCGAGTTAAAATCTATTTGTGTAAATAGACTTTACACTAATTTAAAGATAGCCACCGATCTTAGATATCGTTTTTGTAGAAAGGCGATTGACTGACTAGTGTTTAATGTGTCATCAAAAATCATCTCGACAACTTTAAGAATAACATGGTTTTCAATACTGATATGCAGAGCGAAGAGGGGATAAGGGGGGATTGCGTCTTACTCTTATTTCGAATTCCACCTGCCAAGGTTTCTTTGACGTGACAGGTCCCCGGACTCTTTTCCCCAGGTTATTGCGGCCCCGGACCCTCGCCTATAAGGAGCTAGGATGGAAGCCCCCCCCCATCAAGAATTGCTTCCAACGTCTCTGCGTGAACTCAAATTGTCGTCACATCAACACGACTAAAAGCTTTTACTTGACAAGTCTTTCTCCCTACACCACTGACAAGGAGAACAACACTGAAAAATCACAAGGAACTTTCTCGGCATACTCAGGGGTCGAAAACCAGGTTCACGGGAAAGCTTTTACTTGACAAGTCTTTCTCCCTACACCACTGACAAGGAGAACAACACTGAAAAATCACAAGGAACTTTCTCGGCATACTCAGGGGTCGAAAACCAGGTTCACGGGAAACTAGGCCAACACCCTTCACACTGAGCCACATGAGTTCTACATGACAAGATTACAATACAGGGCTACTACAGGTTTATTCTGTAAACATTTCCGACCAGGTCATTCAACTTGGATAGGGTCTACCTTTGTTAGAGAATGGTGGGTCCATCAACTCTAGAGAGTGTGTAACTCTAAATGATAGGTCCAACTTCAGACAGGTTTAACTCTATCAGAGAATTACGTGTCCTTTCATCTTTAGACAGGTTTAATTCTATAAGGGAACCATAGGTCCTTCAACTTTAGACAGGTTTAACTCTATAAGAGAACCAAAGGCTCTTAAACTTTAGACAGTTTAACTCTATAAGAGAGCTGTAGGTCATTCAACTTTATACAGGTTTAACTCTGTAAGAGCATGATTCACGGCTTCTGCTTTACGTGAATCACATGAGTGAATCTAAAACACGAATATCATACGAGATGGAAGATTTAATTTGATAGTTACAAGTCAGGTGCAGCCAACAAATGAGAATAAACCCTTTGACCTGTTCCATTATACTTTATATCGATACTGCTGTTCACGCTTTGTACCTTTTATATTTGTTGCTCGTACTGGACTGGGTTGGAGTCTATAGCCTCTTCAACAGTGTGCCCATCCCAACTTTAAGCGGGACGGGACAGGGTGTTGTACAACGGTTACTTCATGTAGAACAAAATTTATTTTCAGGCACGGTTCTAATCAAAAATGGCAAAGTGGGCAGAAATGAAATTGTACATATACTATGCACTGTGCTTTGTGGGATTGCGTTTTTCACACACTCTCCTGCGTATTCCAACCGACAATGGATATTTACCGTGCACGCCAAGGTATACTCGGGTCTCGTGTTCATGTCCTCAAAAGTGAATGGAAAAGACATTCACAGCAATAGGAGCATTGTCAAAGCCTGGTCTAGGTCAGATAACCAGCTACCCCAATCCACAATCCGACCCTGAAAATATAACATGGACCAGTTAAGTTAATAGCATATTGCGATATCATCAGCCACGATAAGGTCTAGGCAGACAGCTAAAACTAAAATTTTTTGATAGAAATGCTATAAAAATATCCTTTCTGTAGAAGTCCGCATTAAACCATACTTAGCCCGTGTCTTATTAGCCCAATCAAACTCTGTCGGATTCAACAACACATACCTGTTTAATCAGTGTCTGCATTCAAGTAGTTATCAAGTAATATAATAAAAACAGCTTAACTCGGACAAACTAGCCACTTTATCATAATGAGTTAAACACACCAGTAGATGCTGAGTTAATTTGTAAAGATGAACAGCCCAGACGTACTCGTTAACATGTTTGAATCTGTAACACGTGGTGCAACTTGGCCGCCATATTGCAACGTTTAATAATATTTACTGTACAGACAGACAGAATTGACGCGATATGAAAATGTTAAATGGAGTTAATTTGTTAATCACTATTTTTTTTTATAATAATGACATTTAGATTATTGGAGACCAGTGGCGTGCAGATGTATGGTGATACCCGGGGGCCGGAGCCAACGTCTCGATAGCATCATGTATTTCCCCAAGGGTGCCTAGCATTGAGAAGGAAGTCATTTAAAATATGTTAGAAGAAACATTTTAAGGCAGCTGGTTCACCAAAATTTTACAAATTTTGTACTATTCGAATAATGCAAGGAACCCCACCCCATGCCAGAAATAGATGTTTGGGGACGCCTCTCTCTGCCCCTTCTTTGCACGCCAGGCATAGAGATTTTACTGTTAAATATATTATTATTACAGATATATTCCGACCACGTTATTAATATCACACACTTGGCCTCTAAAATAAGATCGAAGCTGAGATTATTTACTTGGATGTCAATAATAACGACATTTATTAATGGAGACTCATTGTTATCATTGTTAAAACAAAAAGTGTTCCATCCAGGTTAACAAGGTCACACCCACACGCGAACCCTAAAATGGTAGTTAAGGCCAAAGGTCAAGAGACGGTTGAATTGCCACAATATCCCGAACTTGTGGACCAGTGAGCATCCACAACAATCTCGACAACAGACTCGCCATATACCTACAGAAAAGCTAGCTACCATTTAGTTTCGAACGTTAGTTACGTACACATTTCCACCAAAATGTTTGGGACCTTGTATACTACTTTATCTTCGTTTCATTATCAAGATCTTTGACCGCGTAGCTGAAGACTACTCAAGGCGGACAGTATCACTTTTATACACCTTCATGTTATTACATCGTTTTTAATTACAGCTTCGTTTAAACAAAATTTCTTATTAAGAAAAATATTACTAGGAAACAAGTGATTTGTTAATGCGAGAAAATTCGACATTCGTCTAATAAACTAATCATCTTTTCAATCGACTGACGATAAAAAACTAAGTAATTCCTACAGAAGCAATAATATATTTATAAGCGACACAATTATTGTCTTTTAAAAATGTATGATTCTATATTTAGGCCGAACAATTATAGAACTATTATATTTATTGCTGCTAGAGTATTCTAGTTTAGTGGAACTTCCTGTTCTACTTTTCAATATGATTGGCACTGCCACATCTGGACCCACTGTAAACTAAGTACCACGCTAGATGCTTTCAATGCCGGATTAAGACACGCAAAAGGTCTAAGGACATAAAAGATTTTTGGTGTCTCCATATAATATGTAATTCAAAATATACACGTCTTTATCATTTGCAACAACACAGGAAACAACAGTGTGAAATGACAAAAACAATCAAAAACTGATTAATTTTAAAATTAAATTGGGCAGACATTCTGTGGCCCTCCCATGACGCCCTAGGCAGAGGGGTTTTACATAGGCTAAGCCTGTTCCCCAATCCCATTCAGACAACCTGAATAAAATATTGTTTTAAAAAAAAATGCCCTAAGCATGTGCTTTTTTTGCCTCGGGGTCAATTTAACAATGAGTCATTATTATTATTCATCTTCAATAGCGCTTCATTATATCCGGTGATATTTTTAAGCGCTTAACAAATATCACATCAAAGATTGTAATAATACCTAAACAAGTGTGTCTTTAACTCCGATTTGAATTTAACAAAAGTTGAACTTTCTCTAATTGATTTTGGTAGCTTATTCCACATAATAATATGGTCACCATTTATCGGGAAAGATAATTTTCCTCCGAGTCTCTTGTAAGAAGGGACAGATAATATAGTAGTATCTGTGGACGAACGAAGATTCGGTTTTTCCTGTTTGTAGAATGTGAATAATTGTAGGAAGGAGCAGTATCCGAAAACAAAGCTTTATACACATTTGATAGCACTTTAAAGTCGATTTGGGCTTTCACAGGCAACCAATGAAGACTTTTAAAACCATGATAACTCATACTATGTCTTTGAATAATTTTTCCAAGTGGAAGAAACAGTAGCAAAAGAAGTGGACAGCGGTTTAGATACAGAGCTGCTGCTATGAATATGGACACATTGGCTTCTGTCAGACTTCAACCAATCCAGCGCCGATCCTCTGATACCCACCGGTAACTGCAGTCGATTGGACAGAATGTACTAAGATCAAGAAGTATAAGGTTGATGCCAAGGTTTCTGTCCAATACTGCATCAATATCAGCTTTTACCTTCAAGAGTGCTGTCTCTGTGCCGTGTCCTTCTTTACAAGCTGAATGCAGTGGTTCATGAAGACCGTTAGCTTGCAGATAATTAGTGATTTGTCTAACTATCACCCTTTCCAAGCACCTTTCCGATAAACTCAAGGTTTAAGACAGGGCAAAAGTTTTTGAGGATCTTGCAATCAAGCGATTGTTTCTAAAAAAAGTGGAATCACAAGATCAGTCTTTAATAAAGTCGGTACACAGCTTTTGGCAATTGAAGAATTTATGATAGCAGTGATGAAAGGAAGGAGCGCATCCAGTACTGGCCTGGACTTCAGAAGCCATGTCGGAAGGGGATCTATGCTACAGGGAGTTGACTTGTTCTTACCACCGGACATGTTCTTCTGTAACTGGGGCAAACTCAAACAAACGCATTTAACCCACTGCTAGTATTGTCAAGAGTGCGTCCGATATCACTGACTTTGTCATGAAAGAGTCACCCAAAAGTTCAGCTAGCACAACATCGGAATTGATTTTGGTAATTTCTTCTGATTTTCAGAGATAAGTTTATGAATAACATTAAAATGATCTGTTGCAGAGAGTTTGTTTTATAAAAAGTTGTCTTTGCATCCGAAAAAAAAAAATCTTGCCTGCCCTCTGTTTGCCCCCCCCCCAATAATTGTCGGAAAAAAATGTCTGAAATGCTACCTGGCTGCATTCTATTTTACAAAATATAGTGGCGAAAATATTCATTCACTTTGAGTCACTCTTACTCCGCCCGCTCGACACTTTCCTCTCTGGTCGGATAAAGTAGTGATTTGGCGAAAGGCGGTATCTGTTAAGCTATATTTATCTCGACGACCAATGCCTGAAATATTGCCAGACTGCATTTCGGGTCGTCTACTTTTCAAATTTTCGTTGAGGTTCGTAAGTCCGTTTATTTCACAAAATATAGTGGCGAAAATATTCATTCACTTTGAGTCACTCACTCCGCCCGTTTGTCTCTTTCTTCTCTGGTCGGATAAACTAGTAATTTGGCGACAGGCGGTATCTTTATCTCGACGATCAATGCCTGAAATACTGCGAGACTGCATTTCGGGCAGTCTACTTTTCAAATTATTGGGGACTTCATTGAGTTTCATGTGACACTTTCCTCTCTGGGGTCGGAAAGACTAGTGATCAGGCCACAGGTGACATCCGATCAGCTCTATTTATCTCTACGATCGGTGCCCGAGTACTGTCAGGCAGCATTTCCAACAGTCTATTTTTCAAAATTTTCTTCGGGAGGTCCCCAAAACCCCCACAAAGACTCGCTACTCTAGCGCCCACACAGGTACTTCGTTGAGGTTCGCAAGTCCGTTCGTTTGCCATTTGGTCTCTGATCGTATAAACTAGTGATCAGGCTACGGGCAGTATGTGGTCAGATTTATTTATCTCGACGATCGGTGCCTGACTGAATACGCTGTCAGAGAGCATTTCCGAGAGTCTATTTTTCAAAATTTTCTGGGGGAGGCCCCCATACCCTTCATAAATACTCCCGACATTGGCGCTCGAGAGTGGGATTCGTCGAGGTTCGCAAGTCCGTTCGTTTGACACTTTCCCTCAAGGATCATTGCCTGAAATACTGCATTTCCGGCAGCCTGTTTTTCAAACTTTTCTGGGGGAGACACCCCCCTCTTAATTGATACACCTGCCTTTGCCCCCTTAACCTTGGACTTTGCCCCCTTAACCTTGGACTCTGCCCCAGTCTTGCCCCTCCAACCACCGACGGCTGGCGTCGCCACTGTTCATTGCCCTCTTGGATTGTGATTGTAATAGTTGCCTATCAACTTCATGACCTGTTTTTGCATACTTTCTTTTTGCTTTTCATCTGAGAATTCTTTCAAAGTGAATGACATCAGTATACCAAGGATTTGGATGGGTGCCTGTACTTTTGCGGGACTTTACAGGGGAAATACATCAAGTGTGGACTCAATGACCTGAGAATGCCGGTACAGTAGAGTTAAAGGATCATCAGATTCAATACATTTCACAGCCTCTTTGATAGACGACGCAAACTTCTCAACATCAATATCTTTCAGGTTCCTTTCTCCACAGAAAATGCGCATTCAAGGTACTATTGGGTAGTGATCTGACAATAAATCTGTAGTTACTTCAAGAGTATTAATAAGTATTGTTCAGAGATAACAAAGTCAAGAATGTGTCCACGTTTGTGCGAAATATTTCTAGAAATTTCTTTTAGTTCTATAATTTCTCTTAAAATATTTATCCGATAGTCCCTACTAGGGTTTTGGGGTCGAATAGTTGCACTTGAGCGCTACAGGTGGTAGTGTCTAGCCCCGCGGGTTTTTCCGGGTCCTCGAGTGTCATCCTAGTGCAAAACCACCCACACACGAGGAACATTATGAGAATAAAACTGTACATTAAATAAATCCAGATATGGCTTAGTTTGTGTGTTCTTAACCTTGACGAAATCTGCAGTTTGTCTTAATATTTAGAATTTATCTTTGAAGTACGTGGTGTCAATGTTTTTTTGTGTCGCATATGTGGACCCGAATACAACATTTAAATTCATCTCCAACAAAAAGTTCAAAATTACACGTTTCAGAAAAAGAGACATATATGTGAAGATGTTTGTTTTAAACTGCTTTGTAGGGGGTCTGGACACATGGAACCTGAATCTGCCACCTCGGGCTTTAAAACATACTGGATCTAACCTATATCTATTGTCTGGATTATTTAGTAAAAAGTTGACATTTAGGACATTGCCCTTTCGGCAGATAAATATTGACTGATTGATCGAGTCTAATATTCAAAGCATAAAGCCGATAATACAAACGTGTGTCAAAAATGTTTTTAAACACTGGCATTTATATTTTTTTATTGCTTGGAGATTTTTTAGAGTATCGATCCAGAACCCTTCAAACCTAAATCTTTGGATAACTTCTCAGAAGAGTTTCGACTCTTAAAAACACTGAATTGATTTATGCAGTTGCGACCGTGATAACCACTGTCTTAGATTGAATGATAAAAACTAGAAGAAGATTAGCAATACTGATAAACCCATCACTCAGCCATGAGTTACATTCATAATACACAAACATGTTTAGTGTGTTGGAGGAAAAACTCGAGCCCCGACACAATTCTAAAGTTATATTTTTTCAGTCTTCAAAATGTTTCTCTTAAGGCGGTGTGAGGAAACAGCCGCGTGGATTCTTCAGCTCGCTCGCCGTAAAGTAATCAATGTGCTGGCAAATAGAAGTTTCTTTCAAAAATAAATGGGGTTTAACGTCATAAAATGTACTATAGGGGCAAGTTTGTCCGGACAGCAACACACCACGGTCTGTTCTTATATCGAATTACAACTGCCAGGGGTTCTTTTATGTGCACGCCAATATGTATACGGGACATCGGTTTGTAGTCCAAATCGAAGGACTATACTTTGTCTCAGTATTTATTTTTTTGCTCGTGAAAACTCTTCATTTCAGCGATGTTTCAACAGATTTGTTTGAAATTTGAAATTACGGCACACTATTCATGGTTTACCAACCAGGACTCCAAGGCATTCTTGCAGCTTTAATCATGGATGAATTCCGACTGTGGGTACCGTGTTAAATACCACACAAACTCCCATAATTACCGCACAGTCTGTTCCCCGTCTGTATAGTCAACTTCAAAGCGCAATTACCAGAGCTTTACAATTAAGAGGGATGGTTGTTTAATAACCAACAGATTCTTGTATAATTTACTGTAAGGTTTGGTCTGAATATACAACGTGTATCAACTATATACAATATATAAATCGTGTAGACAGATTTAACGTATCTTTATGTATATAATTATTGAAACATGTGGCGTAGTGCTATATATATATATATATATATATATATATATATATATATATATTGCCATTAAAGGTTCCCCATTACGCCGGGAAAAGGCGTTCGGGTATTGCTTTTGGTCCGTTATCATTAGCTGGTCACAAGCACCTTATAGTCTAATTTTATCGAATCGGGGTCGTGAGTAAAATCGATATGTGATTGACCGGAAGTATTACAGAAAGATTGTTATGGATGTTACCAAGGGTGGATAATCGTGTCTTACCGATGAGAATCCCTAGACGACAAAAAGGGGATCCGCCTCTCGATAACATTAAATTCAGATCACCAGGCATCAGGTTCGCGAATTGAACTCATGCGAAATACTGACTACGCCACTGAAGACAATGCTGTCTTATTTCAAATAAACAGATGCGGTCATTAACCTTGGTTTTTATGTGTAATGGCGGTGTTAATGTAGTTGTAATAGTTACTAACACAGCTTTCAAGGCATTGGATAATATGTATTATAATTGCGTGTTTAGACTTCAAAAGTTTAATCAGATCTGGTTTCTAGTTTAAATTAAAACGAAATTATCACGAGTGTGCAAACAAAAAAGATAAGGTGTAATCCGGTTTTCGAGTCAAAGTCAATTGATGTAGACATGCCGTGAATTGAACATAATATTACAGCAACTATTTACTCAAATATCTTTTATTACCCAGGCCACCATAACCTTATACCTGTTTATATCACATTTAGAACAGAATAGATAAACATTCAGGTTCAACTAAAAAAATCCTCAACAAACATTAACCTTGGATATGACAGTAAGGGCACACAAGCAATAATACAAGACAAAAATAACACAAGACACATCTACGAACAGGACACAATACAGACACCTTCCTCAAACAAGAAACACACCTACTATCAGATCAAATGACTGGAACCAGGGGCTAGTAGGAAGTGACTGGATATGAAATAAAATCGGATTGGACATCTTACCTTTCTGCATCAACTAATGAAGATTGGAATATACACCACGCAATGTATTATGAGGGAAATTGTGTCCGGATTGAGGCTTCTCGTTTACCTTTGTGGCAACACCACCAGTAAACAGACTGGAATATCTCGCGGAAACCTCCCAGGCAACACTTATTTACTTGGGAACTCAAGTGTTCTCTGCAAAAGTCGACTAGACGCCATTCTTGGGCAGGTCTTCCGTTCTCAATAATATCTAAAAAAATAGTATGTCCTACTTCTCCTCTCGTGGGACTGGATAATGTCGATGACCGCGTGAGTAGTAAACATCTTCCAGAGATGTGCACAGATTACCATCATCGACTATTATTAATTGACAGTACTGTTGATCTACTGATCCCATGTAATACATCAAGACATGTTCCTGTATAAATAACCAGTCACATAGCTAACTAACCTCATCAATTTCATCACCAAGACAACTTATGATTACCCTGACAACAACGTCACCTTGACAACAACAGATATAAAACAGCTATCCTTATTTTGACAGGTTCCGTATTGCAACAATAAATCCTTTTTTTTTTAATCTAAACCTCTTCCGAATATGAAAGCTTTTCATTCTGCCGGAAGCCACCAAATAGGAAAGGTCGTCTAAGTGCGACTTTATGAAGTCCAGTTGATCAATGCTTCAACTCTAGTTTCACATTTACCATCTTCCGAATTCGTAATTTGATCGTATTACCTCATTATTACACAAATTTCACCTGTTTTCCCATACAATAGGAAATATATACAAAATTCGTCTGAACAGCTAAAATATTTCTACGTCATGGTTCCACGTTACCTTTGTCAAAATATTATATGAATATAAACCATCCAAAACTCGTGGATCTCAAAACCAGATATTATGTTAGCGTCAACATTTGACAAACGGCCCTTTGCTCACACATGACGCTACCTTATGGAACAAACAACCACTGGAGAATATTAAATCAGCTAAAACCTTTTAATAAGTTGCTGAAGAGGAAGGAATCCATTGATAAGACAGTTCTTACACGAGCATAGATCAGACTTTATATTGGCATGTTGCGCCATGAAAAGGCAATAATTATTATTATTAGCCAAAAGGAAAAGGACGTTGTTTAATTGTCAGTTTGGTGATAAAAGATTGTGAGGTACTGACTCTCGAATTTAATTATGACATTTGCAATGTATTGTGAGCTCATGGAATCCACATTCAAACCGTGGATCGCGATCAAATTATTATAATATAGCGCACGAGTGGGTCTGTTCTTCCCAGAACGCCTTATACCCATTGGCAAATAGACCCAATGAGGTACACAAAGAAGAAATATATCAGCGTTCGCTATTCTCGACTTGAATTTAATTGTCTTCAATATGCTTCCATTCATATTTCATGTGACATATAGCAGATCATGGCTCGTACTAGTATTATACAATGTATTTGGGATATGTTTATCCATATTGTTAGTTTTCATTTTTGAGTAAAGTTACTACAGGTCCCGGACTGCACAGCACAGTTGACGCCTACGGCTGGTTCCCGGATTCATTTGTTCGTTTCTTGAGTTTAACGTCTACTGATCCATTGACTTAGTCTGATAATACGATTGTTTGTGATTTCTGTGTATTGTGTTTTGTCCGTAAATTTGTTTTGAGTCATTGTTTGTATGTGGTGCTGTCACCCTGCGCTTAATACAAGTTCATAATACATCTTCAATCAAAAAGGTTTATATTGACAAAGTACCGGTGCATCATTGGAATTAGGCGCGTTTGTGGTTTTCTGAGAAATATTTAGTATTTACCTTCTTTTACTACACAAATGTATTGGACCAAGTCGACCAAAATGTTTCGTCACGGAGTCACGTCTCGCGGGATTTCGAAATCGGGTAAATGCTCAAATATATTTAACAATAGTACTATTAGCGATGCTAGTCATATAATCTCTGGAGAGAGAGAGAGAGGGGCTAAAAGTCCACTCGACACAAACTAAATCATTTCGATGACTTAAATATAGTTAACTTTTATTTCAATAATTCGCTTGCTCCGGAGAAAAGCCACGAGACAGGCGATCCTGCTCCTTGTCACGTACAATCGGGAAAGACCCCATTTAACTCAATGAAATGGGGTTTAACGTCTACTCTTTTGCAACTAACTTGGGCTAATGGAAGACGGGCATACGCCATACAGTGTGCTATGAGGGAAATTTTGCCCGGGCAGCGGCGCAACGGCCTACTCTTATATCGAATTCCAACTGCCAAGGGATCTTTTACGTGCACTCCAATGTGTACACGGGACCTCGGTTTTTCGTCCCATCCGAACGACTAGGCAGCTGTCCTTGTCGGGCCCTCCTTCTGCATCACTGACATGGAGGAATCACGCCGGAAAATCGAGATGAACTTTCTCAGCCAATGCAGGGATCGAACGAGCAACCTACAGGCTAGCGAACCAGCGCCTTATCCACTTAGCCACCGTGACCCCCTTAACTCAATGACAAGACCTTATGATATAGCGCACACATGGAAATACTAGTTACCAAATCATATAGCATCATGGTGTCTTTTTGTTTTCATGTGACAGAAGTTCTACCAGAACTTGACACACACACCAATCCCTTTCTTTAGGAAGTGTACTTTATGGCAAGTGTAATCGAGATTGTCTGATTACTTTCATTATCAATATATATCGAAACTGTTCAAAATTCCATGAAAGCAAGCGCGGTAGAAAAAAAAATGCCAGATGAGGTGAGTGGCTCGCATTTTAAAAAATATTCCGACTGGATTTACAGACACGATAAGTGGCTGTGTTTATTTTTTTTATAACAATGTCCGCCTGGATTTACGGCATACAATCAACTGTTATTTACCGGAGACATACACATGGGATATCTTATTGTTCATTGAGAGACATCCTACTATTCTCTAGAGACAAACATTAGATCAAATATTTAACAAAATGAAATGTATTTTTCATTTATTGATTTCTTTAATATATGAAACTAGACACGCAAATTGAATTGGGCGAGAAGAAATCTCTATTGAGAATATTACATCTATCGATTAAAACCCAGTGATTAATGCACACACATATAATGAAATGAAATGGGGTTTAACGTTCCACTGTTCTGCGTCGACTGGGCAAACGTCATGCAATGTGCTATGGGTGAATTTTTGCCCGGACAGCGACACGTTGGCCCACTAACTCTTATTTCGAATTTTAACGTCCCATTTATACACTAGCTGATATATAATGTAACACCATGTGGATATATTATCCGATATTAAACATATCTTCGTGTGGATTAAGTATCCGATATTAATTGTAACGGAATCTTGAGAAGTAACATGTAAATACCAATAAAAATAGTTCCTGGGCAGATTATGTCAATTAACAACACTACACCCGCGTTTTAATGCAATCTGTTTTACACGGGTAATGCAAAAGCCTTCTTCTAACTCTGTGTTGACCTTTAAAAATTACAAGTTCATGCGCATTCGCCGTGTGACGTCACATTACACGTTGTGGAACATTGGCTTCGGCAGCGCGTGTATTGTTTAGATAGGACGTGGTAACGTAAACTGGCCTGGACAGAATGATGCATGTTACTCATTTTACGCCTTGCGTATTATTTTATTTACGCATTTACACTCAGTAGGAAATATCTTTTATCGAGATGCACATCGAGCATCTTTATGTATGTTTCTTATACTTCAAAAATGTTTCAGAATCTGATTTGCAGAAAGGAGCAAGTGAATATTGTAAGCCAATTAACTCAGTGATTCGGCCTAGCGAATATTCACTGCTAATCAGTTTGATTTGTAAAATGTTGTAACACAAGCAGAATGAAAACATAAGTAAAGAGCTACATTTCCGAAGAGCTGTTGTTTACATTTTAAAATTAATTACATTAATATCAACATCTGGCTAGCTATTTAATTTGTCTAATATTTACTTTAGTCGTATTTCCGAGAGAATAAACCACAAAGTTATACAGTGATATAGGGGGATCATGGGACATCGAACAAACGATTGAATTGTAGTCTGTAAATCAAACGTCAAATGTGACATTTACCTTGTATCAACTTTCAAAATAAAGTATTGAGTCGTTCGGGATTAAGATCAAACGTTGCTGAACAGGGTATTATTAGTGGTTGACATAGTTATCCAGACACTAGGGCAAAGTAGAATTTGGGGAATTGCCGAACAGGGTATGAGTGGTTGAGAATAGGGACATGGTTATCCTTGCCACGAGTTCACTAAGCATTCTCAGACTTCAAAATATAGCCCTTTAGAAAACCTTTTTTGTTTCAGTGTATCAAATACATTAATAAGAAACTATACGCAAAGTTTTCTGTTTCTGGATCAATGATATTTCTCTTAAACAGATATTGAAAGTTATGCAAATTCTTAACTTAAGTCTGAGAATGCTTTATGAACTCGGGTGCAACATAGTAGAATTTTGGTATTTTTGAACTACCTAATATATTTCCGCAGATCTCCAGATACTTGCATTGAACGGGGATAAAGGTTTGTCTTGTCATTAATATTTATTAAACTATATAAAACTATATAAAACTATAATTTTAAAATTTAAATGGGTACGTACATATTTGTGTAAATACATCGATCGACATTCCGATAAACTTAAAGTGTCCAGGTTTCGTTTCGAGATAAAGAAGACATTTTACAATTATTTATAGCCCCTTCTTTGAAGAACGATGCTTCTTGTCTGTGCTATAGAACATAATATACAAAATGAACAAATTAAGGAATATAGCGAATATGTAAACATTGTACTTACCTTTTCTTGCCTTTTGTCTCGAAGGTTTGAACTAATGAAAAAGTTAACATTATACATATTGTAAGTTTATAAATCCAATCCATTGGTCCAGAACACATTGTAGAAAACTCTTACAAGCAGAATATCGTGTTTAATAAATTCAAAGGTAGATATCACCTTGTTTTGACTTGGATTTACTGAAACGTTTAGTTCTAATAACTTTTAAGTAACATTGCGCAAGAAACGCCAAAAATGAATTTAAATTTGACAAATTCAAGTTATTTCCACGCTAAACAAAAATAGACAAAGTTTCGGAATTTTTAAAGTGTAAGTAATTCATTCACGGAATCAGCAGCGTTTAATTTAAATCTGTAAACATTCGCGCAATAATCAAACTTAAGTATCACATAACACAACTTGGTCAATAAGCCATTACGTTAGCATCATTTAATTGTAGGCACCATGTTAAGCTTATTCCGATGGTCTAGGTAGTTTATACAGAAGTTCCATGTGTAGGAAACTAGTTTCCTATCTCTCTATTGGTAATTCCGCCTCTACACATTTACCTCGTGCTTCTATATATCCCGACATCCTTTTCACCTAAAACCGTCAATAATTACAACACAGCTTCGCCACACGTCTAACTGTCAATCATAATGAACTGCACGTGCCAACAAGCTCCGCCTCTAATTGCTTGAAGTGAGTTGTACGTTTGAAAGCACATTGTAAACCTGTTTCACTGATTGATCTAATCCGACCAGTGCCAATTGTTAGGCGAGGTTTTTTTTTATTAATGATCTTAAAGAGACGGGACTATTTATAAGCGGAGCTTAATATATAAATTCCTAATATGTGTTTATAAAAGATAATTTCATTTAAAAGTGAAATTGATGTATGGTAATAAAGAAGCTAAGGATTTTTTTGAATGGGAGTGGAACGGGGGTTTATTTCTCGCCAACACAATAGTTGGTCAGTTTGAGACTTACATATAGCAATTGTCGCTTCATGTCCTATGAAAGGAGAATTTTGCCCGGACAGGGGAGTTTCCGCCATGCCTTCAATGAATTCGAAGTTTGGTTGCTTCACATGCCCGTTATTATGTACTTAGACATCAGTTTTTCGTCCAATCCGAACGACTGTGCTATTAAAAACCAAATATGTTAATTGGTTACAGTATTAAATACAGTCTGTCGCTGGTATCAGTAGACTGTGTATATTGTAATGCAAGGAGAAAGCTACTGTTACACACGATTATCTGTTTATTCTCGGTGTGCTTACTAAAGACTACTTAATTCTTCATGCGCTTAAATTTTTTTGTAGGTGTTGGCCAATTTATCAAAATTGGACAATGTATTGGGACCCTTTGTTAGTACCAATTACTGTAACTTTTGCATGTTTGTGGCGAGCGAGAGAGAAGGGAGGGAAATTAGTGATTGTGAAGGCATTGACAAATAAAGGGAGCACACTCCAGCATCTCTTGTTAAATCCATGAGTTTTTATTCTACGTCACAAGAAGTGGGAAATAACCTAGTTTGTGCTGAATGGACATTACCCCCCCCCCCCTCGCTCACTCTCTCTAATTAATAATCCTCTCGCCTATCTCAGGATCGTTCCGAACCGTTTCTTCACATTGTCGCCTAGTGGACGATAAGAGGACCAATGAATATTTCACCAAGCGTAAATCTATACGCGTTACGGGCGGAATACCGATTGACACTGACGGGAACGGCCATTACAACCAGATTCGGACATTGTAAAAGGTAATTCATACATCAAAGCAATAAATATAATTTGGCTCTACAGCAGTGAACCTGTATACATCTACATACCAATGTACAATTTTAACTTGACCAGGACTAGGCAATGACCCAGAACCAAACTAACCTTACGTTGTCTATCTATAATTATCTCCACTTGAGAACAGACACTAAGCTATATGTTGACAGACATATTTATAATTCCTAAATTGACGATTTTAGCCGAAAGCACTAACTATACTTCGACAGTTTCGGGAAGTATTTAGTCTGCTTCCATATAAAGCAACTGAAATGGTTTACTTAATCTTTGTATGTATGGCAGATGTGAGGCGGAGTAGAACAGCATTACAAAACAGTATACTAATGTTTAGATGTGGCGGCCATACAGGGTAGAGATCTATCCTCTAAGTAGATAGTTGTTGGTGTATATATATTATGGGCCCAAACTTATTGACGCTCTGCAATAATTAATTTATTAGATTAAATTGGATATTTCCGTTACACTCTTTGAAATGCGATAACTTTAATTCTAATGTATAGAATAAAACTTGGTACAAACCTTCCTTATCACGTTCAACGCTATCCGTCTAGTTCCAACTTTTTTTCTTTTTTTTAAAAATAAGATATTTATTTTCCATCATTCATACATTTATACAGTACAAAGTATACTATACAGTAACCCCGCCCCCAAACAAACTACACGGATACCAGTATCTCAAAACGTACATATGGATGGTTGACACAGGGAAAAGCTCAGATGAAAAGACCCCCAAAATGTTGCCATCTATCTTGAGCTTTGTCACCAAGTATAATTTGTTCTTTTTCAAAATAGCATAATAATTCTTTTTTAAATACATTCAAAATTGGTTTATTTTCTCTAAGCCTTTGTTTATATATATATATGTAGCTTAGCTAAACTATATATCAAATTTGGAATTTTGTTACCATCCTTATCAATGCCAAATAAACATTTTGTCATGGTGATATCAAAATCATTGTTTGCCTTTAGTTTAAAGTTTTATCAATAAATCTCCATGAAATGGAATCAAAAGCCTTCTCGAAATCTATAAGAACAATTAGCCGGGGAATATTTTCAATTTCTGTATACTGCAAGATATCTAATAAAAGTCGTTTATTTTCCCCAACAAACCGCCCAGTTAAAAAACCCTTTTGGTCCTCATGAATGAGATAATTTAAAACAGATTTAATACGTTATGCTATAACTGCTGATAGAATTTTGTAGGATGTATTTAGCAATATAGGTGGTCTCCAGTTTTTGATGAATTCCCTTTTGGAAATATCGAAACAATACCGAGCCTTTGTGTTTCTGATAAGATACCTGCCCTTAGTGAATAATTGAATGATCTGACAAGGAAAATTGATAAGTCTAGTTCAACTTAATACAATTTGATTGGTTGACCTTTTCAAATTCAAAAATGAATGGGCTTGGATAACACTAGTCTTGTAAGTTGGAACATCAACGTGTTCGTCATCCAATGTATGGGTTTGTCGGGTTTAACGCCCGCTTCCATCTAGGGTGATATCGCAGACAAGAGTTTCCTGTGGAAAAGTGCGAAAGGGGCCAAACACGAATCTCGTTTCGCATCGGTTTGATACGAGTAACCGATAAAGAGACCTTAATCGCTCCCATTTCCTTAGTTAGTGTTGCAGGACGGAGAGCCTGACAAGGACAGCTGTCTGGTCGTTCAGATGCGAGGAAATATCGAGGCCCCGTGTATATATATTGGCGTGCACGTAAAAGATCTCTTGGCAGTTGGAATTCGATAAAAGAGTAGACCATAGTGTCGCTGCCCGGTCAAAATTACCCCCATCACACAATGTATGTCGCATGCCCGTCTTCATTCAGTCGGGAGTACAACAGTAGGACGTCTAATTCGCTTTCATTTCATTTCATACAATTGCAGACTGTTGTGACATGAAATGGGGTTTAATGTCCTACATTTTCTGCACCAATCAGCCGAATGAAGATGGGCATAGGACATGTAGTGTACTGTGGGAGAAGTCTTGCCCAATCAGCAGTGCCACGGCCTATTGACTACTTTCAATTCCAGGTGTCAAGGGTTTTTTTTTACATTGCACCGTGTACCTTGCCCGGCTCTCGTTCCCTGACTGGGAAAACCCACGCCGGAAAATCTGGAGAATCTTTCTTGGACAACACTTGGTGGAACCCGAGACCCCCTGATTAGAAGGGCAGCACCTTACCAATTGCGGCACCGTGGCTCCCTGTAGATTGTTGCGTTAAGAAAGAAAGCTCCTAATCGATGTCACGTCGATAACGTTAAGAGTGTCACGTCAACAAGTTATCTGATATCAATAATTAACTAATGATTTCACTAACAATATAAATTGATCACTGTTTTAAATAGCCTGAACAAGTTTCCAAGAACTTTTGTTTCCACAAAAATCTAATTGATAAAATTTGAAAAACATTATTTTTTGCAATAAGGGAATAATAAAAAGAAAATGCGGAGATCAAGAGAACTATTTAATTGATTTTGAACTTTTAAGACGCATTAACGCTTTTTAAATTGATAACAATATTGTTCGATTTTTTTTAAAACTTATATGCCGGATGTTTAAAAGATAGCATAGCTCAAAAGACTTATTGGTTTCTGATTGGTCTGAAAGTTACGTCAAATGAAGCAACTTGCTTGTGGAGTCAATATTGTAGAATTAATCGTCATACCTCTGTCACAAATAGCATAACGTACTAGCGTATGCCAAAGCTTTATATACGGCTTTGTCGCACACCAGCGTTTGAAAAATATCATGCATACCCTGCCAGTTTAACAGTTTTGTGTATATTCGGACGCAAGATTTATACGCTAGGTATACGCTAAATACGAGAGAGATGCGGCAAAGGTACGATACTCCGCGGAGTTACACTGGAAGGGGTGTGTATACCGTAAATCTGGCGTATGCCTCACGATTGAGTAACGTTTATAACGCACAAGTTGCGTAAGATTGGCATATCACCTGGTTATTGTCAACGTTTTGAAAAAGTGTATGTACAGTCATGGCCAAAAGAATAGGACCACGCTTGAAAAAGGTTAGATTTCTTCCGTCTAAATATATATAATCATATATTACACAAATGAGGTATCAATGGATAGGTTAAGTGAAGTATGTTCATTATGCATGCCACTCTACGTCTGAAAATGCTGACCGGTGCCCCAAGCTGTATAATACAATGCCTGGATAAAACCAAATAGGATAAAACCTGAAAAAGCGCAACAGAAACCCAGGTTTAGTATTATCGCGCTATACATAGAGGCGATTATTATTATTCAAACAATTCCGGGATGTTCGAAATCCTTTCTTATAGAGGGGTGAGCTTTGAGAACAGTCACCGGTATATTTACGATTCGTGGCATTCGTAGCCCACATGAAAGAACGAGGTGCAATGCCAGGAAGGCTATAAATCAACTGGCGTGGTTTTGATTCTCAGCTATTACACAACAAGGAGTATGGTCTCCTGTCATGGTTTTCTTCAGGTTCTCCGACTTCTTCCCTCAGTTACGCACAAGCGATTGAATTAAATAAAATTAAATATATACGTCTCGAAATGACCTAGTTTGTGTCAAGGACGTTACCCCTCACCTCTCTGGTCAATCAGGTGTTAGTTTCGAAGATAACAATATTGGAAATGAAATGGGGTTTAATGTCCTACTTTTATTTTATGTATCGCGATATGGCTAATATATAGACGGGCGTACCCTATGCAGTTTGCTATGAGGAAAATTTTGTCACGGGTTCCGTCCTGCACCACTGAAATGGGGAAACTACTCAGTAATATCCAAATAACCCTTTTCGGCCCACCCCGGGAGGAACCCAGAGATATCAAGGCCAGGTTAGCGAGCAAACGGTTTACTCTCTGAGCCACAGTGCCACCTTACCTTATTGTTGGCAAGAATACCATCTAAATGTCCATTTCTACCTAACCGGGAATAATTTGTCTCAATTGCAGAATTGTACGAGAATGATTAATGTCGCCAGAGATAATGAAATTTCAGTATCATCAAAGTTTCACACTACGGGTGATGACTGGGAATCAATTGACAAGACAATCGGAGTCTTCTCACAACATAGAGACGGACATCAAAGAAATTGTCGAAAGAAAACCAATCTGCATTACGTTATCAAATAAATGAAATTAAGTGAGGAATTTCTTTTTCTTCTTTAGTATACATTTCTTTAAGCTTACCACAACTTGGGCAATAAATGAGTTTCTTTGATGTTTAACCGGAGATTATAATAAATGTTAAGGCAAACGTAAATGAAGTGCTGTTTGTGTTACAGGAATACATTCTTGAATTACTGGATTTTGTAAATCTTCCGTTATTGGTATTTGGGAACGCGTCAAGACCTTGGAAATACCCAAGAGCGTGACCTTGGTACTAATACAATTCGTAAATACAAAACTTATGTCTTTAACGTGTCTAATTACAAATTGATTAGAATGTCATGATTCTAAACATTATTTTTAAAAGAAAGTCAAAGATAATGATTATCCTTCATCCTCTTCTGTAGACGACCAGTTAAATATGCAGTATCTAGCACATGCACAGATAGAACCACTTTTTTAAAAACTAAAGTGTAACCCCTTAGTCCCCTCATAGTTATCTTAGTGCTGCGTTAAGACGGACCGTTTTTCGTTTAATCATAGAACTCAGCACGTGTCTGATTTTTATACGCCCACATTTTCATGTGGACGTATATTGTCGTCGCCCCTGTTCGTCCGTCCGTCCGTCCGGACGTCCACAATTGTTTGTGAACAGTCTACAGGTCACAATTTTTATCCGATTTCAATGAAACTTAAAATAAAGGTTTATCACCCTAAGATCTCGGTTCCTTTCGATATTGGCATGTATCGGACCGTAACTTCATGGGTTATGGCCCCTGATTGTACGAAAAATCACGTTTTTTAGCTTGTGAACAGTGTAGAGGTCACAATTTTGAACCGATTTGGATGAAACTTGAAATGCATGTTTATAAACCAAAGATCTTGGTTCCTTTCAATATTTGCGCCAATTGGATCGTAACTTCCTGAATTATGGCCCCTGATTGTCCGAAAAATCGCCCTTTTTAGCTTGTGGTCCCTCTGGAGGTCAAAATTGTTATCCGATTTAAAAAACCGTTTGATTATATCACCGTTCCATGGTTATGAAGGTTGAGTTCGAATTTCGTCAAAATCGGACCAAAATTGACGGACAAAATGGCCGCCATTTGTACGCGAATAGTGTGAAAATATGTTATATCAAGGTTGTGAACAGTGTAGAGGTCACAATTTTGAACCGATTTGGATGAAACTTGAAATGCATGTTTATAACCCAAAGATCTTGGTTCCTTTCGATATTTGCGCCAATCGGATCGTAACTTCCTGAATTATGGCCCCTGATTGTCTGAAAAATCGTCCTTTTTAGCTTGTGGTCCCTCTGGAGGTCAAAATTGTTATCCGATTTAAAAAAACGTTTGATTATATCACCGTTCCATGGTTATGAAGGTTGAGTTCAAATTTCGTCAAAATCGGACCAAAATTGACGGACAAAATGGCCGCCATTTGTATGCGAATAGTGTGAAAATATGTTATATCAAGGTTGTAGACCTTATAGAGGTCACAATTTTGAACTGATTTGGATGAAACTTGACATGTATGTTTATAACCGAAAGATCGTGGTTCCTTTCGATATTTGCGCCCATCGGATCGTAACTTCCTGAATTATGGCCCCTGATTGTCCGAAAAATTGCCCTTTTTAGCTTGTGGTCCCTCTGGAGGTCAAAATTATTATCCGATTTAAAAAAACGTTTGACTATATGACCGTTACATGGTAATGAAGAGAGAGTTTGAATTACGTGAAAATCTGACTAGAATTGACGGACAAAATGGCCGCCGTTTGTACACGAATAGTGTGAAAATATGTGATATATCAAGGTTGTGGACCCTATGGAGGTCACAATTTTGAATCGATTTTGATGAAACTTGACATGTATGTTTATATCCCAAAGATCTTGGTTCCTTTCGATATTTGCGCCCATCGGATCGTAACTTCCTGAATTATGGCCCCTGATTGTCCGAAAAATTGCCCTTTTTAGCTTGTGGTCCCTCTTGAGGTCAAAATTATTATCCGATTTAAAAAAAACGTTTGACTATATCACTGTTACATGGTAATGAAAAGAGAGTTTGAATTACGTGAAAATCGGACTAGAATTGACGGACAAAATGGACGCCGTTTGTACATGAATAGTGTGAAAATATGTTATATCAAGGTTGTGGACCCTATAGAGGTCACAATTTTGAATCGATTTTGATGAAACTTGACATGTATGTTTATAACCCAAAGATCTTGATTCCTTTCGATATTTGCGCCCATCGGGCCATTACTTCCTGAATTATGTCCCCTGATTGTACGAAAAATCACCCTTTTTAGCTTGTTGTGCCTCTGGAGGTCACAATTATTATCTGATCTAAAAAAAAAAACGTTTGATTATAAAAACCAAACAAATTCTAATGATTTTCTGATAATTCCTTAATATGCGACAACTCTTGTTGACTGCCCGGACGATTTGGCTGCTGTGTGGGCGTATGTTTCGTTGCCTGGCAACCTATTTTTCAGTCTTTTCCCGTGCTGTTTTGTTATTACAGAGAAGATAATATGGTTCCAGTCAATAATATAAAGGTCACCTACGACGGCATTGCCAACTATAAACAAAGACAAGTGTGATGCTGAACAACAAAATATGTCCTTTACTTTGACTAAAGACCAACATTTCAAGGCCCATCGTAATACAGGGGCGCGTAATCTTGGACATCCAGAGCAACCATTAGCCTATTCCATGGCTTCGTACTAGCAAAGCAACTAGTGCCATAACTTCCGCCTCACCAGGAACGAGTCCCAAGATGGCAGCCTCCAGTGTTTTGTCGGAAGAAACCATTTGTTCTCTTCATTCGGCATTGGGGATAGGACAAATTATTAATTCCGTTCAAGATATCAAATCGGCTCTTGGTAAACGGACTGGAAATGGTAGTTTTATTGATGATTCGGCACCGAAGAGCAAGTCAAAACAACTAAACACCGAAAACGATGTCGTTGTTTAAGATGACAGCCACAACGACAACGATTATGATGATGAACACAATGGTGTTGATATCTGTCAAAGATAAGTAGCTCCGACCAAATAATACCCGGTTTGTCACTGTCCCTACCATTAACAGATATTTGAATACCTGTCAACCTTGTTCCCAAGAAAACTGACGGAGTACGTCCAATTATAAACCTAAATCCACTGAATCAATATGTAATTTCAGCACACTTCAAATGGAGACTTTTCACACTGTTTTGAGTTTAATTCAACAAGGTGATTACCTCGCAAGCATAGATCTAAAAGATGCTTACTTCATGATTCCAATATCTGTGGAAGATCGAAAATTCCTGCGCTTCCCGTGGAAAGATCAGCGATACGCATTCCAGAATTCTCACCAAGGTCACCAAGCCTCTAGTAGCGTATCTTCGAACACGAGGACACAGGGGTGTAATTTATCTGGACAATTCCCTGTGGATGGCAAGGACTTGTCAATCTTCCAACAGTGTAATTCAGGGGGCAACCACCTTTTTAGCAGAAAGCAGGCTTCGTTATAAACGTAGAGAAATCTTCCCTGTACCCAAAACCGAAAATCATATTCCTAGGTTTTCACATCGACACGATATCTATGATTATACCCCTACCTCGCGACAAAGAAACAATGATTCTAAGGGAGATTCACAACCTACTGAGCTGTATAATTAAGTCCAACAATTAAACAAGTTGCACGAGTAATAGGATTATTGGTGTCAATATTTCCAGCAATCTACCAAGGCCCCCTTAATTATCGTCATTTAGAAAGAGACAAATCCAGGGCACTTCTTCAGAAAGTCTCTTATGAAGCCATCGTGTCGCTATCAGACCCAGCAGTTTTGGAATTAAGTTGGTGGACTCAGAATCTCCCTTTAGTGAATGACAAGCCAATACGTTTGCCAGAGCCAACAGGCATCTTGACAACAGATGCATCAAAGAAGGGGTGGGGAGGAGTGATGAACCATCGGGTCGATGGACAATAGAAGAGGCCAAGCCACATGGGCCGGACGCACTGAGTAGACCTAGATAGAGATTGGACAGACAACTTCCATGCCGATTTTCTGAGCAGACATTTTTTGGATCAAACAGAGTGGCAGTTGAACCAGAATGTCTTTATTCAGATAACAAGAATGGCATTTCAACCCAAGATAGACTTATTTGCCAGCAGACTCAAATTTCAGGTGCCAGTTTTCATTTCTTGGCAACCGGATCCAATGGCCTGGGGAACAGATGCATTCTCAATATCTTGGAAACTGAAACTGGACAGCTCAACCATGGTACCCCCAATCAACCAATTTTAATACCAAAACAAAAGAACCCGCTCTCACTTCCGCACGATCGATCTCAAATCCATCCATTGGAGGACACTCTGCAAAAAGTCAAAGATAATGATTCTGTCGCCATCTTCAATATAGTTTTAATTTGAGTGAAATATTATGTACACATCCTTTGGGCAGTAAACAGAATAAATGAAAGTAAAAACACTATACATATTACCAAACCTCGTTGTTTGCGACGTTTATAAATAAACAAAACTTGGATTTATCGTCCGACGTTTCGCGAAGCTTATGTCGCAGCAGTTGATTAATGCAAGCCCCCCCCCACCCCCAGTTGGTTGCCTGGCAGATCGTCTTGCCGACTGTAATGTAACAAACAAAAGTCAATGATTTATCAAAAGTCGGTTTCACATGAAATCAATATGCCCATATAGGTGTTGTATTTTAACTGCTGGCTAGAAACGATTGAGTTTGGTTTGTCGATAAAATCGATTGAAACTAATCGATATATAGTCTGCGGGGTATTTATAAATGAAAACCATTACGGTATGCTCTTTCAATCGCCTATCAATTTAAAACCATCTTCGGAAGATGTTTTTTTACGGATTGACTTCCGGTATCGGAAATGGCGCTAAACAGGCCGTACGACCGGAAGTATGGCGGATATCATTAAGTGACTATTGTTGGTTTAAGGAAGAATGTTGGGATATTGAGCATCATACGTCAAGAAATGGGGCGGATGCCAGCAAATGATAAATAACACTTTCGGAGATATTTACATTTTCGTATTGATTTGTTTTATCTGACTTTATCAAGTTTTAAATAGGCTTGGATTATTACCTAAATAATGTTTATTTGTTTTCTTATATATTTGCATTTAATAACAAAAACATACAAATAGTCTTTGTGTGGTTGTTTTCCGTAAACGAACCCTAAATAACTGATCAGGTTTCACAACATTGATGTTTTGATGCTGTGATTAGACAAAAAATTATTGTAGCCATTTAAATGTTTGAAATATAAAGAAATATCACTGTTAGAAAAAGGGTTGACTCACATTTCCAGAAATGCACGCTTGGGTTAAAATACTTCGAGCGAAATTACATGCCATTAGGGTTATGAGCATCAGCCACAGCCAAACTTTTGCACAAGCAGAAAGCGTAAGCATGCCCCTTCACGACAAAATGTCAGTAGTATCGCGGCTTTTAGAAGACTAGTGTGAAGTGACTCGAGTAAATGTCATTTTGACAGGTACGTGGATGAAAGCTATTTTCTATTAAATATGCATTATGAAAGATTTTGATAAAGAGCGACTTATCACTGTTTGAAGTTTTGAAAAGATGTGGCATAGATTGTTTATTATCCTAACAATGGTAGCTTTTATTCGAGACTAACAACCATCGCTTCGTAATTTTAAAATTAAATCATTGTCACGGTGCCGTTTATATAATCTTTAAAACATGTCTAAATAATAGTTTATGTAACCTTAGAAACCACAATAAAGACCTGTGGTAAGCAGATATAACACTTACATAACGATATTTAAATTAAATTATACATTCGCCTTGATGGACTTTGCTTACTGATCACGACTGATGGCACTATAATGGGGTGAATTTTTAAAAGTAGATATCGTGGGTGGTGATTATTACGTGGTTTTATATCATGTGACGGGCTAGACAGGTAAACACGTCTTCGCGATGAATATCTTGTCGTTTAAACCATAATTATACCAAAAATTATTATATCAATAATAGATTCAAGAGATATCCAGTCGAAAGATAATTAATGGTATCAATCCTTAAAGGGGTATTATATACGATTAGATATTAAGAACTGACAGTTCTCGCTATGATAGTTAACAAGCGGTTACCATGCAAGATACGTCCACATTTTGCAAGAGATGGACAGAGAACAAGATAAAAAAAGAAGCGATTTTTCGTATAATCAAGGGCCATAATTCAGGAAGTTACGATCCGATGATATGTTAAAACACATATTTCAAGTTTCATCAAAATCGGATCAAAATTGGGGCCTCTACATGTCTACAATCTTGATATACCATATATTTACACTATTTGTGAATGAGAGGCGGCCATTTTGTCCGATAATTTTGGGCCGATTTTTACGAAATTCGGACTAAATCATCATTACAATGTAATGGTGATATACTCAAACGGTTTTTTAAATGGGGAAAAACATGTGAAGTCTCGGGGGACCACAAGCTAAAAACGCGATTTTTCGTACAATCAGGGCCATAATTCACGAAGTTACCATCTGATATGCGCGAATATCGACATGTGGGATATAAACATGCATTTCAATTCTTTTGGAGATAAACCTATATTTCAAGTTTCGTCAAAATTGGATAAAAATTGTGACCCGTAGAATGTTAACAAACAAATTATGGACGGGCGGACGGACAAGGGAAACGACAATATACGCCAACATCATGGTCTTGTCATGTTAATCATTTGTAAAAGAAGACCGGAAATCGGCAGATTGCCTGTTTAAGAAATGGACATTTTAAACCACAAATGTGATTACTACCAATATTTAAGCCCGAGAAAGCCAAACGAAGACACGTTTAACAAAAGTGTTAGCTATATAATGGAAATAAAAGTTATGTGCTGTAAATGTAAGACGTAATTTTGGAGTTCTTGGTCATTTACAGAAGCATCTTGAGACGTTTCAACTCCGGTCCCTAACTGTCAGCGTAGAACTGGCGCAGTTGCGGGGTAAAATGTTTCCGTTTAAAAACCCTTAGCAGTTGGGATTCAATAAAGAGTATTCGGAAACGTCACTGCCGGGACAAAATACACCTTTCGAGCAATTCTACAACTGTATGTTTTACTGACAATGACCATTGTAGTAACGAAGCGTTACCCTCCCATATATTCCCCTAAAACACACACCACCTTTAATACTATAAATAGGTCAAGGAACATTGCTCTAGACGACATTATAGTCCTACGATTTAAAAATATCGACTACAATCCATTGTATATTAATCGCATTCACACCAGTACTTGATGATAAACTGAACATTAATAGCTACAATTGGACACTTTTTTCTGCACTTAACGGGTTTTTTATATTGAGATACATCATACTGGATATGTTATTGAACTGTAATAACAGTATATTTATGTATCAATGATTACTATCATAGACATAATTGTACAGGAGATTATGGCTGTTTCTTCCTCTACAATAAGACTATTTGACGTTTAACTACTGCACTTTAAGGCTTTATAGAAAACGTTATAAATCGTAAGGAGACATTAAAACTTTCATTAGAATGGTTGATTAATCGTAAAGTGGCATTGGTACTTTAAATAAAAAAGACGATTAATCTTAAAGAAGAGACATTGGTACTTTTTAAAGAGACATTTCCCCCCCCCCCTCCCACTTTTCTAGAGGCAATCTTAAAATATGATTATCATTTTTTTTTTATAGAAAAGCTCATTATCCATAAAGTAACATTAACATTTTTGGAGACGGCAACATATAATTTTTCATGTTTTGATTTCAATGTGTATACTGATTGTAAGACATATCTCTGTTCACCTACTGCTGAGATACAGACGGAATCATCCAAAGCCATAGGACACTCGTGCACAATGTTTGGTACAACGGATCTAAAAAGTCTGAATGTGACGTTATATATTCAATTAGTTTCATTTTCTTTATGTAACTGATAAGTCCTCTACACCAGTTTAAAAAAAATATTTGAAGCTTCTCTGTCGGAATCTAGAAAACAGATACAAATTTGTTCCCACGAAGTTAATTAGTGCAGTCTGAATACTATGAAATACCATTAGACCCAGTGCAACTATATGTTTTATATCTTTCAAAATGATGCTTTATAGATCGTCTATATGACCTCTCTTCTAAATAAAAAAAGGAATACTGAATACGTAATCAACCACATACGTATATATATATATATTGACACAACACAGTTATTCCATGTTGTCCGCATTTTAACTTACTGGTGTTAAAGGGACTAAACCATTATCATCTAAATTATTCAGAATTAATTTATAAAGAAAAACATATCCCAAACGGCAATGCAGAAGTAATTAAAAGTGAGTGATTCACAAAAGATAAAATAATTTTTAAAAAACGTGTTGAACGAAATAACCAGGCACAAACTATACTGACGTAGAATTTGATCAGAATTACAACTTTAAACAACACTGAATGTAACTTATTCTATATACATGTACACTCGTGTTACAGTCATGATGTATTAGGCCCGTTTTTTAATGTTCCACCGCACTGAGCTATACGATCTTTAAAAGCTTTTGTTGATGAATTTGACTTCCCGATTGTTAACTTTCCGTGTATTAGTAGTAACATTCCTATATCACCAGCTTATGGAGTATTTGTGTATCAGCTAATTCGTTTCGCGACAGCTTGTTCCTTTTATGCTGATTTTTTAAAGTTTTTGTCATGCTTCAACTACAGGAATACTTGCCCACTAAACTTACAAAACCCTTTAAAAAGTCAAATTGACTTGATTGGAAATATAACATGTCTCTTTCGGCTATTATTCTAGATATATTTAATTGAAACTATACTATCGTCCTGGGCCCTGTTTCTCGAAATCCTAACTAAAGATAAAATCCAAATTTTAGTAGATACTTCAATTTGATTGGCTAAGCACTAAAATCAATCCAATTTTATCCAATCAAAGTACTAAAATTTGGATTTTATCTTAGTTAAAATTTCGTGAAACAGACCCCAGATTATGTCTATGTATCCTACATCATTAACACTGTTCATCACGTGCATTTTGCATACGGATAGTCCATTGGCCAATCACGCTAATTTATAGAGATTTCGTCTAATAGTTTGGATGCAGCTATGACGGGTGTGGCGCCAGACAGGGTGAGTTTACTCTTCCGTACACCCGTTACCACTGTTTGTCGTGTATTTTGTACACAGTGAACAGTCCATTTGCTGATTACACGGTTTTGCCTATACCGCCTTTTTAAGACTTTGGATGTTGTCTAATGGTTTGAATTGTTCGTACTTGGTTTTATTTTTTTTACTTCCGTCGATGTTCATGTCGAATTGCATGTGAATCTTCTCACAGTTTGTGCGCGCATAGGTGTCTTTAGCAGTTGGGCAAAACTGGTTAAACAAGCGAGTCACGCCACTTGTCTGGATGACATCGCGCCTGGTACGTTCGTGCATTTTTTATGCGCGAACTCTTAGTTTTTCTATTACTGGCACGCGCACGGGCACTATTTTTTTTTGTTTTCCATGTACCAAAATCTGGGATTTCGCGCGTAGGTACTTTTGAGTTATTATTCTGTGAAGCATAACACTTGCCACTGTACCTGTGTATCGCTAATTATAAACCGAATGTCTGAAGACCGTTCATATTTATTACGCGAAAATTTTTTAGGACTGAGTTGATGCGCGCTCCATTTGTTGCAAAGCAAACCAACGGTATTATTTTCTCAACAGTGTATGAATTTATTCATAGCGATAATATCCTTACACCGAGAGAAATTATCTAGTCTCGGTGAATAGAACCATGGTTGTCTGGTAGAAAATTACTTTTGTATTTTTTGGAACGGAGAACAGCGATTTTAGAAGCAAACTAACCTGCCGCACATGATACTCATAATAAAAGGCGAGAACTCTTTTTGCAGCGGAAGCTTATCACTGAGTAATAGGTCAAGGTTTTATACGTTTGCCGCATAAAAATCTAGCAAACAAGGTAAATACCTACGAATGTCGATAAAAAAAAATAACATTCGGATTATAACTCTAGACAAGGTGTGTTAATTAAAAAGGGTGTAAATTGAATATTATAATATGTATAGGAAGCCTAGTGACGAGTGTAGTAAGTGCTGTCCGTCCGTCCGTCGGTCCGGCGTCCACAATTGCTTGTGGACGATCCAGAGGCTAAAGTTAATATCCAATTGACTTTAAATTTATACACGGTGTTTAAGGTCATGAGACAAAGAAGCCTATTGATTTTTAGCAATTTCCGATAATTACTGTCATAGTTATGGCCCTTGATCACTTCAAAAAATCTTGTGGACGCTCTAGAGGCTAAAGTTAATAACCGATTAACTTTAAATTTATACACGGTGTTTAAGGTCATGAGACGAAGAAGCCTATTGATTTTCTGCGATTTCCGATAATTGCTGTTTGAGTTATGGCCCTTGATCACTTCAAAAATTCGTGTGGATGCTCTAGAGGCCAAAGTAAATATCCGATTGACTTTAAATTTATACACAGTGTTTAAGGTCATGAGACGAATAAGCCTATTGATTTTCAGTGATTTCCGATAATTACTGTCACAGTTATGGCCCTTGATCACTTCAAAAAATCTTGTGGATGTTCTAGAGGCCAAAGTTAATATCCGATTCACTTTAAATTTATACACAGTGTTTAAGGTCATGAAGCGAAGAATCCTATTGATTTTTAGCAATTTCCGATAATTACTGTCAGAGTTATGGCCCTTGATCACTTCGTAAATTCTTGTGAATGCTCTAGAGGCCAAAGTTAATATCCGATTGACTTTAAATTTATACACAGAGTTTAGGTCATGTGACGAAGAAGCCCATTGATTTTCAGCAATTTCCGATAATTACTGTCAGAGTTATGGCCCTTGATTTTTTTTTTTTGTAAACAATATTTTATTTCAGAAATACATGAAATGGGATCAGGGAACAGGCAAAGCCTATATCACCCCTCTCCTCTGATCACTTCAAAAAATCTTGTGGACCCTCTAGAGGCTAAAGTTAATAACCGATTGACTTTAATAATCATATTTTAGTGTATTATAAATGTTTCAATACCGAAAAAAGTAAAATATGCGACAACCCTTGTTTACTGCCCGGACGATTTAGCTGCTGTGGGCGTATGTTTCGTTGCCTGGCAACTCTCGTTAAAAGTTGTACGCGAACTAAATGTGTTTGTTAGATACTGACAGAGCAGCCCGGAGTCGAGCAATCGCCGCCCGAGCTGTCTTCGTCAGCTAGTTTCAAAATGGCGTACAACCAGTGCAAGTGGGAAAAGACGACAATAAAATCAGAAATGTTATTTATTATTGTCGCACTTATTACATCACTCCTGTCTAACAAATCATAAAGCTGTGGTGTTACGGTGGCGGCATAGTATTTCACCGTAACACCACAGCCACTCTAACCATTCATAATACATCTAACCATCACTCCCTACACTCCCTCGTCTACTTTCCCAAACGTCAACAACACATCTCATACATCCATTTCGCTGATTAACCCTTATACCATGTCTACTGGATGGTAGACCTACAACAAAAGTGTCCGCTATTAGTGTTCATTCAAGGTCGATCTATTTGTCGCTCTACTGCCACTTTATATCTTTAACTGTTCCATTTTTGACTTGCGCCGTTTTACTGTGGAATAGAGAGGGTGTACACCTTTAAATACAATGTGTCTCGATTTACTGAAATACAAATAGTTGCGCATTTATAATATGACGTGTTGTGAGTCTTAATATACTGAGCGCCATGGAAAACGCATCACTTAGTTTTATGTATAACAAAATGATCCTGTAAACATATCTTTTTTATTTTGCTTCTTATTGTGAACAATATTCAAATGGGAACACATCAATAACAACACATTTGTACACTTATTGATGTTTAATCTGTAATCAACGGTATAAAGTCAGAGGGGTCAAAACCAAAAGTACGACACAGATGTCAGTAGCGCGTGTGTCATCCGTGGGCTCTTACGCACGCTGTACAGCGACGTCGCATGGAATTAACCAATGTTTGAAAGAGGGCCTGGGGCAAATTTTTCCATTCGTGGACAAGAGCAGCATCTAAAGCAGCAATGGTGTGCATCTGTGGTCTCCGCAACAGACGGCGTCCAAACTCATCCAAGACATGTTCTATCGGTGCCATGTCCGAAGACATGGCTGGCCAGTTCAGGACATTGATGTTGTCAGCAGCCAGGTAGTCCATACTGACACGGGCGATATGCGGACGTGCATTATCCTGTTGGAAGTGCTGAAGTTGTGGGTGCGCTCGAAACATCAGATCAACAATTGGTTGCAAGACATCATCACGGTAGGCTACAGCATTAACGTGATCCTGCAAAAGTGTAGGGGGTTCGGTGATGAAATGTGAAGCCTCCCCACACCATTACACTCCCCCACCCATCGATCAGTTTCGAAGACGCAGCAGTCTGCAAGTCGTTCCCCAAGACGTCTCCACACATGTTGACGGCCATCAGCGTGGTAAAGATGAAAGCGACTCTCATCACTGAAGAGCACAATTTGCCAGTCTACTCTTCTCCATGTCTGGTGTCCTTGAGCCCATATCAAACACCACTGACGGTGATGATCCCTGGGGATAGCTCCAACATAAGGTCATCGTGCACAGAGTCCTACGGTGTTGTCACTGACTGGTCTTACCTGTGTTGTCACTGACTGGTCCATGTCTTCCGACGACTGCTAAACCTGTTTGAGTGACCCGGATGTAGCGGTCTTGAGCCTGGGTTGTAACGCGTTGTGGACCAGGACATTGACGGTCACGTGTTGATCCAGTAAGTCGAACACGTTCTACCAACCTTACAATAGCGGACTGATGACAATTGAAGTGTCTGGCAATAGCACGTGTAGACATGCCAGCCCTGGACATTTCCATCGCTTCATTCCGTTGATTTCCGGTAAGTCTCGGCATCTCTAGCTCGATTCCTTCACACGTTCAACAACGAATTACGACAGATTGACGTTTCACAGTTCATTTACTGCACATTAAGTTGAAAACATGCGTTTAAAGGGCTCACACACAATGCTGCGCGTGAATATTGTGTTTATCATGTGCATCTAGTGCTTTTTTGGGGGGGGCTCACTGGCCGATATTTTTTGCGTTTGGGAGCATTGTGTGAAACAATAGTTCATAGTATTGCATAATATTATACATACAAAACCACCTTGTAATAAAATATTTGGGGAAAAAGTGATGCGTTTTCCATGGCGCTCAATATATATGGAGTTGTGCGTCTCAATATATCGATTTGCACGTCTAAATATATCGCATGTGCAGATAATACAATAGGCCGTGAACATCAGTATATGATGATATGCATTCCAAAAATAAAGTAAAAAAACTTAACGGACCTAGTCCAGTCGGATTTTTATGTTCATTTGACGAGAGCTGTGTTAACCGAATTTCTAACCAAAACAATTTGCATAAAAAATAGACAGTCTTTTCAACTATATCTTATACGCTTTTTGCTCTAAGATCGATAAGGATAAGACGACCCTGATCAAAAGGCTATGTCACTGTGGCCAAAACGAAATGAGAAATTCAAAGTATCTTTTTTTCTAATCCAGATAAAATGATCTATTGATAAACCTGTAAGCTTTAACAGCCTAGCCCCGTTATTTCTGACCTCGATTCTTTTCATTTCACAGAATTCAATGAATCGGGTGATTTACAGAAGCATTGTCAAATAATAATTTATTTAAGAAGTCTCTTGTGGAGTCTATTAAGATCTTGGATAGGCCATTCAGTTTGAAGAAATAATTGTGATATTTATACTGAGCGCCATAGAAAACGCATCACTTAGTTTTTCGTATATAACAAAATGATCCTGTAAACACATCTTACATATCTTATTGGTTTTGACCCCTTTGACTTTGTGCCGTTGATTACAGATTAAACATCAATAAGTGTACAAATGTCTTGTTATTGGTGTGTTCCCATTTGAATATTGTTCACAATAAGAAGCCAAACAAATAAGATATGTTTTCAGTATCATTTTGTCATACGAAAAACTACAGTAAGTGATGCGTTTTCTATGGCACTCAGTATATTTGATAATATGCGACATTGTTCCTTAAATACTATATATATTCAATAAAGAAAGATACATCTCTTTTGGGATTCAATTACCCATAATAACCTTTATAGTAGACCAAATTCCAATGTATTAAAACAAAATTGAAACGAAATGGAGTTAACAGTCCACTTTTGGGACCGAATGTGCTAATTGAGACGGTATACTCATCTCCACGGCCTACTTTACCAATAACGAGGATTCTTTTACTCGCAAGAGGAAATAACGCCGGGAAATCGAGTACCCTCGACAACCGCTGCTCAATCAGTATATTAAAATGTAACGTTTTCGAATCTTTCCACTCGTGTTTGTGTCTTGTCTGTGTCTCGTGTTATATTATGAATAATGCAGTCTGTTTTGTTCCGTTCTGCACCCATTTATCGATTGTAAATATTAATAACGTTATCACCCAAATGTCTTCGATAAACTTTCTGAACTAGCCGAGTTAATAGCTGTAACCATAGCCGTGTGCTATATGGTAAATGTTGAATCGTTGGCGGAATTTAGGTCTTATTTTCCTAAAACTTTCAAATTTCTTTACGCATTTGCCAACTTGTAAACGGAACTCGTTTTATTTTGTCTCAACCGAAATGAAAAACGACCATTCTGCTCCAAAAGAGAAACCACTCTGAAAGGTCCGGTTCAAGACCTCCATGTTAGTGAGTGTCGCAATACTCATCGAAGTCACCGAGCTATTGATTGAATGATACAAAGATTTTATTTGAATGATTTGAATGGAATGAAATGGTGTTTAGCGTCCTACTCTTGGCCCCGAAACCATTCTTACTCGCTGTTACAAACAAAAATATCAATGATTTATGAAAAGTCGGATTCGCTTGAAACCAATGTAAAATTTTGTATTTTAACTACCAGGTAGAATCCATTGAGTTTGGATTTATCGATATAATCAATCAATTGTCGTCGATATAGAGTCTATGGGAAATATATGACAGTCATTACGATATACACCTTCAATTGCTTGTGATTTTTAATCCGTCATGGGAAGTTGTGTTTTCACGCACCCACTTCCGGTACGGAAATATACTGCTGAATAGGTCGTAAAACCGGAAGTATTGAGGGTATCATTAATTTACCGTTGATTTAAGATCGTTTATTATGTGATGCCGGGTATCAGCGGTGGCTTGCTAAAATAGAGTTCCCCTGTTCTATTGAATACACAGTGCTTTCACAAAATAAATACGTCAAAGTGGACACCTGTCTTTTGTACAGCAAATATTTATGTTATGTATTGATGCTTGCTCCATCCGTGGTCTGATCGCCTTCCCTTCTACCCGTTGTTTTCATTTTCACTTCTGGTATTTAGTTCGTTTGGCATCGGAATCAGACGTTCACTGTTTGAATGAACCGTTTATTATTCGAATTAGAAGTTAACGACCTCAACTTGACGAAGCTGGCTGGATTTATTCTAGATGTATACGAACTTGTATTATATGATCTAGCAAGTAATTTCCAGGAAGAAATCTATAGACCATTGTTTAAAAGTAAATTGGATAAAAGGTTGATATAATTACACCACGCACATTGTAAATTATATTATATTATAATCGAATCATTGATTTACTAAAGGAGATTAAGAAATGTTTCTGGTATTTTGTATTAGAATGCTTAATTAACTTATTTGGTATTGATTCATTGATTGAGTATTATTAATTCTTAACAATACTGCCCTATAACAAGCTTCTTAGAATGGCAATAATAAAACAATCCAAACCATCAGACAGAATTCGAAGTCCTAAAAAACGTTATAGGCAAAATAGTGTAATCAGCAAATAGACTGCTCCCAGTGTACAAAATACACGACAAACAGTGGTAACAGGTGTCCGGAAGAGGAAGCAAGTAACACAGGCTAACAGCCTGACAAGAACAGCTGTCTAGTTGTTCGGATGGGACGAAAAACCGAGGTCCCGCGTACACATTGGCGTGCACGTAAAAGATGACTTGACAGATGGAATTCGATATAAGAGTCCGTGCAAAATTTCCCTCATAGCACACTGTATGGCGTATGCTCGTCTTCATTAGCCCAGTTCCGAGCAGAACAGTAGGACGTCAAACCCCATTTCATTTCATTTCATTTTACGATGCTATTACGAGTGGGTAGAGGGGATTCTCTCATCTTCTGCAAATTTAAATGTATGGGTTTATAGCTGATTGATGTTCAAGAACAGGCTGTCAGAAATTTTATACCAAATTCTTCCTTTAGACGGCTTTGCTAAGGATAATTTTTTTCTTGTAAGATTGACGTAAGCGTTTATTTTATAGAAACTCGCAATGCTTTCCTGTGTGATTATTTTATTTCCCGTGACAAATTCTATCTCATTTATAACTATTTTTCATTCATTCCCAGAAGTTTTGTACGGTCTATTTTGTAATCTCATCAACCACTCGTCTCCACTCAAATTATTTCTCAACCTGCCTTACACTCCACATTCCCAATTTGGTCGCTTCGCTAGAAACTTGGAACTAAATGTAATCAGCAAAACGACTTTAATTCAATAGACATCAATTTTTATACGAAACTATCCCCGTGATGTTTACATATCGTGTTGTTTCAAGATTGTCCACACTTGAGACTGAAACAATACTAATTACATTACTCTTTACAGTTCATTGAAATCTGATTCTAAAACAGTAGTAAGTAGCCAAATAAATCATGACTTGCCAGACATCGAAACTTACACAAATCTGTGTCTTCCATACAGAGTATCATCGCGTGAGACTCAATATTGACAGAGTGGAGATGATTTTAAATGAAGTGGGGGATTAATGCGTTTTTTTGTACTATCCAAAGAACTAGACAATTTTCCTTGTCAGCCCCATCTGTGTGACACTAACAAGGGGACACCAACCTAGAAAATCCCCAGGAATGGAAATTTTGATCTCATATTAGAGTGTGTATGTGTGTGTGTGGGGGGGGGGTAGAATTATTGTTCAGTATTGTTTTGTTTTTGTTTATTCGTACCATGAAAATATCCAATATGTACGACGTTTTATACTCTATGGAAATAATGTTTCTCATGGCCATTTGTAATGATCAAAGAAAACCATATCTCAGAAGACAATGCCGACGTAATTAAATTAGCTGATTTATAAACGATAGAAAGATAATATAAAAAAAGTGTAGAATGGACTGAGCAGCAGCAAACGCAAACAACTGTTGTTCAATTTAGAGTATTTCACCAAACATAATTCATTATGAATTACAAAAACAAAAACAAAAAAATTGAATCTAAATTACTTTAAATATTAATAAATAGAATTGATATGTGCTTTTAGAGCCATTGTCGTCTATTTATCTTTTTTTTTAAATAGCTATAATACTACATATAAGTACTGACATAAATTAATTACGCTTGGGTGCATTGGGAGCGAACATCAATACTTGCATCGATAAATTTGAGCGCCGTTGAATCTTGCGCCGAACGAAAATTCTTTACTCAAATCTCGAACATAACTTCTGTAAACTTGTCATTGTGTACCAACCTTCGATACTACTGTCTACCATTGTGATGCATTCGATAATATTTATCCATTTTTGTGAAGCAAATCGATGAATTAATTTTATTTTATCAAAAAAGCACATCAACAAAAAATCCATCGCTGATTTTATCACCGATTTACAGGGGGTGTAACTCTGTATGTAATATTATAGGGGGCGCTAAAACGTCTAACAACAAAATTGCAATGGAAAAAACTCGGTACTTTCATTTTATTCAATCAGTATCAAATAATGTTCCGTTAAGTGTTAATAAAACAAAAGATTAATTAACAGATAATCCCGGGTTGATTGTTATTTTTGCATTTGCTTTTACCTGATCAGTGGGGGTCCAGTTAATTAACTACTACTCACGGGATTAGCGGGAGTGTTTCAAAGAAAGAACGACAAGATGGTATCATTCAACAATGGCCGTTGAATGGGCGATGTTTTGTTAGAGGAGTGACCGTTGAAACAGTAGAATTTTTACGGAGGGAATTAATCGTGGTGCCCGTTGCACGCGTTGAACAGGTGCGTGTTTAGTAGAGGTTAAATTACTTAAAAATCGCTCAGGGGGATTTTTTGGTGCTCGTTGAAGCAAGTGTTCGCTGATTAGGAGTGCACGCCCGAGCAAGTTCTACTGTATAGCGTAAATACAACTCTTCGCTGTGAATATTCCTTTGATCTTACCATTTACGTGCACTGCAACGCAAAAGCGGAACCTGAGTTTTTAGTGTCGAATACGAAGGACTATAAGAAGCTGTTGTTTGTCACGCCCGCCGACCTGCACCACTGTTATGTTGAACGATACCGGAAATCCCGAGCATCCTTCTTCGCCAACACCGTGATTGAACCCGGGTCCTCCACGTTAGTGTGCTAGCGTCATACTCACTGAGTCACTGGTTGGCCACATTAGTGATTATTCATTTGCTCTCACCATTTTTGCATGTCTGAGAAAAGAGTTAGTTTATTTTCAGCACAAATATAGACGGCATTTCTTATGTAAATGTAGTATGAATGATGATAATATTCTATTCAGATATTGATGTGTATTTAGAACCCGTCATTAGTCTTCATGTCGATAACAGATCTAACAGAACATCATATATAATAACATTTGATTATAGTTCATCATCATTCTTAGTTTACAGACTAAAACTAACTCATTATTATCGTCACAGATTTACACTTATATCAAATATATTTAATGGGCTAATATCACTTTGAACATGATTCGAGCTCGATAGATATGACACGGTAGTTCATTAGTCCATTGCGCACCGGTTTACAGCCTTCGGTTGTTGATATGATGTCATAATTGCAAGATACTCGGTTTATATAGAAATAATTACAGCTCTATCAAAATTATAGACCAACTCATTGTCGGTATAATTTCACTTAAATTGCGCAAAACAGTGAAAATCCATTTGAACAAAATTGGAAATTGATGACCGAGTTTTTTAGTGGTTTTCAGGGAGTTCAGTAAACAAATGTTTTGGTGCATAACTGGATATAGATCAAATGATTTTTTGCCGAGATATAGACGTTTCAAGATTTCACTGGTCTTCCACGTTTACTTAAAATTCCGCATACTGACTCGAATTACATCAGTGCTTGGATTGACAATATTATAAAAGTTGAGGATTATTTTGAATATGATATTGATTTTACTTGGTTAAAGTCACAATACCTCTTTAAACAAAGATTTAAATACATTTCAACTCGCCGGTTGCTTTCAATAGATGTCGTCAGAATATTGATCTGATTTGTTTTGATGTTGAAAAGTGAGCCGAAGGGTCTTTTAAGTTGATTTTAAGAAATCTGTAATAACTGAATTCAGACTATAATTACAAAGTAAATATTCGTTTGACGAGATGTATTTCAACAAAATTCCCCACAGAACGATTTACTTTAAAACATTATACCTCTATTGAAAAGGGCAATTTCACTAATGTATCGATTCAAATAGAAATGTTCATTCAGGTCGTATTCGGTGTTGGCTATATTTTTGGAATAGCTTGGAATCCTAATGCTGTATAATATACATAACGTCTATAATCTGATGTTCTTTATACAAGTTAAGACGACCCCGACCGTCATGCGACGCCATTTAGACTGGAAATGAATTTAGAAATTCAAATATCTCATTTTCAACGTGAAAAACTGAACTACTGACAATATCGTGAGCGGTGCGCCAAAATGGCATCTCCTTTCTTATGACCTGCGTATTATGTGGAGTAGAATTTAGACGGTCTCCTTTTCCTGTTTTTTTTTCACTTGGATTCCACAGAATTCTGTAAATGTACGCTTTTGACAAGGGGACTTAGCCCGGTCTAATAATATTGCAACTTTTCGACTAGTTGATTAAGCTCAGGCCACATCAGTTTGAATCTCTGTTCTTCGGAACAAATATTAAAAATATCGCCTCTAATATTCCAACTTAATATATTCTCGTAGATGATTAAAACACAGGCTATACCAATTTGATTTTTTTTCTGTTCACACTGTTTCCAATTATGGTACCAAAAAAAAACTAATTTTATAACAAAAAGCATTAATTTAGTCAAAAATATATAGCTTTTGAAATTTTAAAATTCAAAACCAGAATCGAGTGAGGTATTGATTGATTAAGAACGAGAAGGAACATAAATAACGGATAAACTGGCTGGAATATTTAGTAAACTTATTACGTTCCAAGAACCCTTCGTGTCGTCCACAGAAACACGTTATAATGTTATAAATATAGCTGGATATATATATATATATAAGCTGCATATACAGCTTAGTTATCCGGCACATTTTTTTGTTAAAGTAGCCACGGCTCTTTATTTTAGGTCAAAATGATTATTAGTTTCCTTATGAATTTTGATTTAGTGTGTCGACAATTGAACATAAAATCGGTTTTATGTTTACATTGTCTTTTAACGAAGACAGATGGTCTCACACAACTTATACAATCCATTGAATGTCCACAAAGACCCAGTTTGATTGACATGCTTACGGCAACTGGTTCTTTTCATGCAAGGACTTCTGGGGAGTAATTTATATATGGCCATACAAAAAAAAAACACCACGAAGAACGCAGCTTTAAGGATCTCAACAGACCAAATTTTAATTAACGAGTAATACATACTACTAATCATCCTTAGACTATAATTGATGATATCAGTAAACAGGGGAGGATGTTATAATGAATTAACTACATCCTATGAGCACCATTTCTGGTTATTATGAAACAAGTGATCTCCCTTGAGTATATCTTCTCGCCTTTATGTAATAAGTGGTGCGTATTTACCAAGGACATGGTAATACCCGAGAGTGGTAATAAAGATCGTTCAATATGAATTACGCCTGATCTATTAAAACACCCATATTTCTAGATGAAATTACAGTGGTTATCCTTATAATATTGAAAACACACGTGGGAAAGAAGTCAAGCTTACTTTATTTAATATCTGGATTATTAAATAAAGCATTCTTTTTATTTGCCAATGACGAAAATCGGTAGGGTTTCTACCTCTTATATGTACAAACGCATGTTAGATTGCACACAAGTGCGCTATTAAGAGACAACCGTTTCAGGCTTTTTTTTATAATGTCAATGAAGGGACGGGCCAGGAAAATACAAAATAATCTTATGCTAGGCTTCCACTAGCACGATTTGTGCTGCGATTTAAATTGTGGTTCAAATCGTGGAGTAATCGGGGCAATCATTCCAGGTCTTATCATGATATTGAGGCTAGTCGTAGAAATTGTGCTTGCCAAATCGAAGCGTATTCGAACGTAGCAGACCGTAGACGCAATAGGGACAATCCTATCGTGTTTTATTAGCTGTACCGGTGCTAGATTTTTTCAGAACACATTCTTACTTTAGCTTAAAGGCACAGTAAACAAAAATTTGTCGTGTATCCCCCCAAAACTGTAGATATTGACAAATTTAGAAGCGGTTTAAGACGAGTTATTTAACCATGAATTTTAGGTATCTTCCTAATACATACGGCGTAACACTTAATCCCAAGACAAATGTTGTTTTAGAAAGCGATTCCCCATTTTACAGGCACCGGTGGGATTTTAACATTTTACTTTTCATCATACTAGGATTTCTGCCGCTTGAACAAAAACAACGGAAGTTGCGCAGGTTGTATTTGTGCGAAGTTTCGTTTGTTGTATATATATATATTATGTGTCTTTTAAAATTAAATCAAAGCATTTTTTAAAAAATGTTGGATTTGGATTTACGGGACTCATTGCGCACTACAACTGAATTATTTAACTGCAAGGTAAGAAGGTCATGTCACCATCCTGTCTATTAAAAAAAAAATACCAAAAAAATAAGTCAATAATACTCGGAGTTGGAGAGGTCGGCCACTGTAGTGAGGAAGTAGACTCTACAATATTGTCAGTGAGTAAATCATGTTTAATCAATCTAATATTGAATGATATCGCCATGACCTTTTGAAATCAAGGAGAACAATTACACTGCCTTTCCTTATATTGAATCAATAATGGTTATTGAAAAACGATTTGGAACCCTGCTTTCTTCAAATAAAATAACATTACGTGAAATACGATTTTAGATTGCATTTTCGCAAACACCGGGATTCGGATTTGCATGGTTTCGGCATTTTAATAATGTGAAGTCTTTGAGATCTTGATTTTGAAGCCACTTGTCGTCGTCATTTGCAGTATTTTCCCCAAATATTTAATTATTATTTCACGGGTTATTCAACCATAATCTCCCGGTTGGGATTTAGTCGGGTTTAACGAGGCCCATCAAAACATTTTAGCCAGGATTATAGGTATCAAAACATTTTAGCGAAGATTATAGGTATCAAAACATTTTAGCGAGGATTATAGGTAATAGGTAGTACTTGGTTGTTACCGTATACCGTAGACATGTTACTCCCAAAATGGCCTAGTTTGAGTCGAGAGGATATTACGCCCCCCACACACATACACCATTCCCTCTCTTTCCCCCCCCCCTCTCTCTCTCTCTCTCTCTCTCTCTCTCATAGTTTGCAATACCTCAATTCCCATCTATCTATTCACTCAAATTAAACTGTAACTGGGCCAAACAAGTAACTAAATAAAATATAACATAAACAACTCAATTACCGTTGATGTATTGGAAATGAAATGGGGTTTAATGTAGTACTTTTCGGTAGCAACCAGGATAATGGCGACTGACACGTGAGAGAAAGTTTACCCGAATAGGGTGGCTAAGCCTACGCATATTTCGAATTAAAACTGTAAAGTATTCTTTGACGTGTAAGCCCTTTTTGGTCAGGGCCCTTCGTCTAGCACCACTGACAAGGAGAAACCACGACAGAAAATCACGAGAAACTTTCTCAGCTAACACCGAACGTGAACAAGAGAACCTTTGGCCGGCGAGCCATTGTATTTCGAGGAAGCGAATGTGAGAGCCCCTGGCTAGCAGTCCGCGTCGCTTTGAGCAGCAACTTCGTCTCCTGATAGTATCAGAAAGTTAGTAATATATACCAGCTGATCTAGATTAAATCATTTAGTTAGATTTACGTCAGTTACCATTTCTGTAACAAGAGCAAAACTAATGATATCCACAATATTAAATCAAAAATGCCATTAACCGTCTCACAGAAACGGATTCTTATCGGTGCATAGAAAGTATTATAACACATTCTAGTGTGATCACTGACTTTAAGGGCTTTTAGTCTTATCGACCCGTTCAAATGACTGGCCAATAACATTTAGTACAACTATCAGAAGATTTAAATATTACATGCTACCACTTTGAGTAATAGTCACTCCAGCGAGTCGAGGGTGTTTCATATCAAACTTAAGACAGGAGATACCGGTACATATTTATACAGTTAACCACCTATGTTAAATATACCAGCAATCAGATTAAAACAAACATCAAATTTCGCTTCGCTTTTTTATATAGTTCAAAATTTCGCTTTGCTTGTCTTTACTACACTAGGATCTGGAAGAGTTGTTATCCATAACGTGTTCTGGATCTTGTAAAGGATTAGTCAACGAAACGGTCTGTTACGGAGATCTTTTGGTGTAATCCACCAGAACTATGAATGCTGATTGGTTAATCAAATGTCTGGCGTCATATGGTCAAAAGCCGCTCGTATTAATTCTGACACGACCTCCCAGTACAACTGGTCAGACAATTGGGTCCGGGGCTCACTGCTGAGTCTCGATAAATAGGTACCCGGCGTCAAATGGTACAACAAAGCAACGCAAAATCTCCCCTCCTGACTTCGAAAACAGTTGATGTCAAATGTGCGTCCACGATATATATAAAACCATTTCACCTTTCTTTTGATTTGGTTTTGGAAAGAGTATGAATGAATTTTAATTTGCTTCTAAATTTTGGCTCGTAGTCTGGAAGGATCAATATTATTGTGGTATACCAAGGATTATATCAAAATGGATGTTAACAATTGTGGTATCCTAGATGGTACACCCCTTTAAAAATTTTATTAGATAAGTAAGTGACACATATTTGGCCTTTTGTTATTAAACGAATCCAGTTGATGTAGACACTAATTTTGAAACTGTAAAATATAATATTTCGTACGCAAGCACAATCACAGTTTCATTAAATAATCTTAAATACATGCTTCTGTTAGAATTCGTAAAAAAATAGAAAAATTGGTTACTATATTCTTCATGTTATCCAGGTCATACAAAGTCTCCACAACTTCAGGATGAAGCAAACACAAAGTTCTTGTCGATTGGATAGCCATCAATATCAGAACATGTGATATATATAAGTATACAAGATAATTTTCCAATTATTGTGGACACCCAGCCGTTGGAAGATTCATTGAACGATCCTACAATCTTAAAGTTGGCGGAGATGTGGTGGGTAGGTGCAATTATTATGGTTCCCATGTTCACCATGATAAAGTTATTCTTAAAGCATTTTTTTTTCTGGCGGTTACTAATGACAATAATAAATGCATTTTGTATCATTTTGCCAATGCCCCTGAACGCTAATCCTGGAAAGATAAGGCGGGGGGGGGGGGGGGGGTCAGAGAGTGGGTCTAGAGGATTTATAAGAAAGTTGGTCCAGTCTTATTCTATCAGGAAAGTACAAAAAGAAAGCCTCAATGAAATACAATCCAGTGGATTTATTTTAAGAATAAACCTTGCATTGAGTTAAAGTGCCAAAAAGTCAACAAGAAAAAACAAATACACATAACGAATTAAAACTTAGTCTCTTCGGTGCTGTCGCGTTATTCGTATTGTTTTACAATAAAATGATAAAAAAAAAATAAATGAGAACCTGGAGAAAACCAAGTTAAGTGTTTTGTCTACATGTAGCAAAGGTGACTGTAAGATTTATAGATTTGTTCCTGGAAGTCTGGATGTATCAATAACCGTTGGTCGTCCGGGCGTGATTGTTGTAAAGGTTTATCTACTTACGTTACCCAAACCAGACAAATCATTATGACAACGTAGACACGGGAACAACCACAACCTCGCTTGTACACTTAATATGGTGTAGAGACTATCATCATTAGTATTCTGATATCCTACGTTAATGGCGTTGATGTTTATATTCATAGATATTTTAATTTGACTCCATTCTCGAGTTCATTTATTTATTTTTTCATTTATCAAACATATAGGTATGTGCTTTCTTAGTTGTAAGGAATATAGTAATAATGTATTCATCCAACAGAATAGTAATGAAGCTATACATAATCAGGTCTGGTAGCGTATAGAACATTTGGCATAACTTTTTAAATTGGGTCAGGGGTCTAGTGTATAGAACATTTGGTACAACTTTTTTAATTGGGTCAGGGGTCTAGTGTATAGAACATTTGGTACAACTTTTTAAATTGGGTCAGGGGTCTAGTGTAGAACATTTGGTACAACTTTTTTTGTAATTGGGCCTGGAGTCTAGTGTATAGAACATTTGGTACTACTTTTTTAAAATTGGGTCTGGGGACTAGTGTATAGAACATTTGGTACAACTTTTGAATTGAGTCTGAGATCTAGTGTGTAGAACATTTGGTACTACTTTTGATGTAATTATTTACTCACCTGATTATTGCAGTACTTGAAATCCACTGTTGGTTTTGATTTCTTTGTCAGCTTTTAAAAAATCAAATTGGGTATATTTTAGTGAGGGAGAGAGGGGGCAATATTACTACTATAATTCGCAACATATTCCTTGTCACGTACGAGCGGGGAATCGAAACATCGCCACTTGACTCAAGGATAAACCTTGTCATCAAAGGAATACCCTATTCGGTCACCCAATCCGGTGTATATTTTAGCACTGATTAAGACTTGAAAAGCTAGATATTGTGAGAACAAAGAATGATTGATGACGTTAAAAGACAATTAGATATTTAGACGTTCAATGCTTCTTCGTGAAACCGGAAGTTGTGTAAGTGGTTGTAAAAAGAGTTCAACTCAGCAAGAAAAAATGAACAAAAAAGTTTAAAACTTTGCCGTTTTCGATATGTCATTGTTAATTAGAATGTTTCTTCATTATCCCATAAAATGTTCAGGCAATATTACACCAGGCCCGACGAATCGAGCAAGAAAACATATACACTAGTACATAAACACAGTCTAGATATTACCAAAAAAGTTTAAAACTGCGACGTTTTCTATATGTCATTGTTAATTATAATGTTTCTTCATTACCAAACAATATCATTATCCCAAAAAAAAAAAAATATAGGCAATGTTCAATCGGTTCCGTTGGGAAATCTCTAAAATATCAATAGTTTTAGCTTGACTTGTGTAATAATTCAAACCTATCATGGCGTCCAAGTCAGACACAAAGACAAGCATATCTGATTAAATAGATCCAGTCAATGTGTTTTGGGAGTTTATTAGGTTTTTTTGTTCAGACTGATATATTGTATATCCTGATATTTTGTCATAGCGACCTTCAGAACCTGATATTTATAGGCGTGGGTCTAATAAGGTCTTATATTTATGATACCGTTAAGACAAGAGTATAATCAATTAACTCTGGTGAAATAGCTGTAGATCTGTATCTATTCTGTCAAATGGTCATTACGATGATAATTGCATATCGAACTGCTTCTTGGGTTGATATATTATTAACGACCATTAGCTGAAGACATTTGTGTGGAACATTTGCGATGTTATATTGTTTCTCATTTGAGAGGACTAAATGTTATCTTTAGACTCTTCATGTCGGGTTGGCTTCAGATGTAATACAAGAAATAGAAAGTAGAAGCAAGAAGTTATGGACACTTTAATCAACATTGGTGTCATAAAATAGAACACATTCTGGCCGATTTATATTCAACGATGATAGTAGTTCAGAATAAGATTTCGATATATTTGTGATGTTTGTTTGATATTATTCCGAGACAGCGGCTACTTTGGCTTTTCCAAAATAATAGATCTGAGCAAACGTTTTTATTATTTTTACCTACAAACAAGTATGCTTGCAGCTAAACTGTATTCAATCTTGAATGAGAAAGGGAAATATCAATCCTGATTAGCCCGAATAAGCCCCACATAATATATCCTTCAAATCAAAAGATCTATAAAATCTCTCATTTAGAGTCGGCAGTACAAATGGCTGATTCCTGAACTACAAAATATAACAATGATTAAAGGGAGATAATCCATTTTACTGTTGGTCAAAGACTCGTGATTGCAGTTATTTATTATAAACTCCAGTTTCATTTTTAAAGAATACAATACCTATTGTAATGTTGGCGTCCTGTTTGAGACAAGTTTTTGGTATTATGAGAAATGTGATTCCTAACATTAATGATTAAGATTGAGATTTGGACAATAATCCACCCAATAAAACAAGCCATTTAAAACTGAGAATTTGGTCATTCTTCATGAAGTTTTTATTCAAAATTCAAATACGCGTTTTCTGTCTTTAATATTGCTCTAGGTTGTGTACACTGAATGTAACATTCGAGTTTTTTCTCCGCTTCGACTACAGCGATTATTCTGGAGACAAACGCAGCCATATTTATATAGTAACTGGGTGTCTGGATATTCGCGTGTGCAGTTTCTGTTTTTTAAAAAAGTAATTCTGCATATTACAAATACATTTACCTCCCAAGCTTAAATTTAGATGTTCGTGCTGAAACCTACTTCAATGATCTCCTCTCCATTCAATATTCATATAAGTATAGGAAATAATGGTGAACATCTGTACTAATAGTAATATCAGTGACTGCCGTTTGGTTGTCTGTCTGTCTGTCCGAGGCCGGAATTTGGGGAATAGGGGTGGCTCGTACCTGGAAATAGCATAGGCCTGGTAGGGATGGAATTCCACTTCCGGTTTCGGAATTAAGTTCCTTCCGGTTCATGGCTATAACTTTTCTACGCCGGGTCAACCGCTTATATTTTAATTAAATGAACAATATTTATATTTAATATTAAATGATACATATACACATATATCATAAAATGTTTAAAATTAACAGAAACCAGCATCAAACACGGAAATTGATTAAAATCAAGGTTATATTAGTATAATATACATTCGTTATGAATTTAACAAACGGTATTTGTTAAGGATTATACATGCATTAGGTATAAGTGTAGGAGTAGGCATTCCTGACGCAGTATGTCCTTAATGTACGTATTGATACACATATAATTATAATATATAAAAAAGCATATATTAATAATATTACAGCTGTTCAATTACTTTACAGAAAATACCATTACTTAGTAAACATTTGATGTACATGTACATCTTTGCATTCAAAATATTATTATACGAATACCATATTCCTGCATATGTAAACCCGGACTATTAATTAAGTTACCTTGTTTATAATATAAATTACTGATCAATTACGTGCAAGTCTACTATTTATAATTAAACTAAAAACAATGTTATATTTTAAGTCAAAATAGTAGGGTATGTACATTGGTCAACCATTCAATGTGATCTAAATAGTGGGATATGTAAATTGTTCAACCATTCCATAAGAACTAACCTATTTTGATATAATGTTGACCAATAAATGTAATTGAGCTGAAATGTGGGAATGCGAAGTATCTGACAGGGTTTGTTGTTGGAGTATATCACGTTAACATTACCGCTGTCTCTTGCAGAAAATAGATGGTTTACATTACAATGTGGTGTAACATAATAAAAAAAAGAAAACAAAAAAAAAACGAAACGAAACGAAATTGTAATCTAATTGTAATTAGGCAGTTAATAATACTATTTACAAATATTATCACTCGAAGATTGTCTTCTCTGTTCATAATCCAGATAACAACTGTATCTATAATTCGTGACATGTGTTGTGTATGCTTACTCTTTCTAGAACATCCGATACCAAATCTCATTTAAATAAGGATTTAAGAGCTAACAATTGTCTCATTTCCTTTGTACTATAGCGTTTTGATCACATGTCCGCTATTGGGGACTATATACCACCCATAAATAGTTCTTCGCCAAAGGTGGTTAAATAATACGTCCAATAAACTATATTAAATGATATAAATATAAATGGGAAGAGAAATCGTGAAATGTTATCCATCAGCTGGGCCCACTGTAAACCCGATATCCTCTTTATTGCTTTCTTCTCTTCTTCAGCAAATCTGACTCCACCCCCAATCATAACCATCGTCTGAAAGACAAATACATAAATCACGATGCTGTTTCTAATTCGTTAATAACAATTCATCGACGCACATGGTTTTATGGGTTCGATTCCATGATTATGGGGTTATCGGTGTAGCTTAATTTAACTGTTATAGTGTATATTTGTATATATTTTATTTTATGATTTTAGTTACAGTAGTAATTGACCAATGTCCGAATTGATATCTCATTAATCTTTCATGCCTTTAACTGTTTGAGTTTATACTTAATGTAACGATATATATTACGTAATTATAGTTAACGCGCGTTCTTGCTATGTCCATATCTTCTTCTGTATTTAAACATCTGTTTCCTATGTGCAATTTAACATCTTATCAAATATTCTTATATTATCATTATGTAATTATTTTAATCCCAAGCTTGTATATATGTTCTATATTCTATTGTAACTTTAGTCTGGTGACCGGCTCGCCCTAGCGACACCTATCTCGTTATTGTGACCGTTAACCAGTTTTGTACACAAGTTTATTAAAGGTACAATTTTAACTATTTATCTGAGTTTTCGTCGTTAAGTGTTGGAATAAGCTACAACCCCAAGAAATCAACACTTCGGCAATTGGTGGAGAAAGCGGGCAGAGTATTTAGTTACTCATATTTTCCGGTAAACCCTCTCAACGAGTTAAGTCACAACAACATGATGGAACGCTATTTTCCAGCAGCAGCTTTGGCCGTCATCAGGTATATGGACACCTTGCCAGTAACCTGGAACCTGAGACAGGAGAATGGTTACACAGAAATATGTTTCAAGTGGAATAATTCTATTCATCGTAATCCAGAGAAGAAGCATCGTTCTTCAGCAAAGAAAGAGCGTGATCAACGGCGTCGTCAAGAATTTCTATCTAGGAAAAGTGACTTTCAGCAGGTATCGTTAATTTCTTCTAAACGAAGTGATATATATAGGCCCAGGGTGCCTAAAACTGTTGAAGTGGCCGTTGAGACCGACTCATTGCCTTTGGTTTCTGTGGGAACAATGTGTTCTGTGGAAAGTGAGAATCAAAGTTGCCAAACGGACATCGGAGGACCAGCGAACACAGAAAGAGTTTGTCTGAATTTAAATCGATGGACTAAGAGCAAAAATGTGAATGCTGATGTAAACCATCTTCGTAAACGGGGCACAACAACCAAATCAACTCAGGAAGTTATCAGAAAACGAATAAAGAGGGACAAACAAGAATATTATATTCGTTGGAATGGTTTCCCGACAGCAACGAATTCTTGAGTGCCAGAGGAAGATTTGGATGACATTGCCAAAATATATATTAAGGACCATGCGAAGGAAATACCTGGACATAAGTTAAGTGACCCGTCTAACGCTCGATATGACCAGCATGTTGCATATCTGCAACATCACCGTGCACGAATGCGGCAAAAATGTGTGGCATAATGGTCGAACGTTTCCCTAATTTGATTGACAATTTGTGTAAATATTATCTTTTATGATTTTTGTTAGTTGTTTTTCTTGTATTTTGATGTAAATTTTGTATTGTGTTCATACCAATACTTTACGTTCTTGTTTTGGTGATTTTTCAAATCCATATAAATTAAAACGAAATTGTTAATGGGATATGATTGGTCTCTCCTTTTAGTTAAAGTAGTAATTGACCAATGTCCGAATTGATATCTCATTAATCTTTCATGCCTTTAACTGTTTGAGTTTATACTTAATGTAACGATATATATTACGTAATTATAGTTAACGCGCGTTCTTGCTATGTCCATATCTTCTTCTGTATTTAAACATCTGTTTCCTATGTGCAATTTAACATCTTATCAAATATTCTTATATTATCATTATGTAATTATTTTAATCCCAAGCTTGTATATATGTTCTATATTCTATTGTAACTTTAGTCTGGTGACCGGCTCGCCCTAGCGACACCTATCTCGTTATTGTGACCGTTAACCAGTTTTGTACACAAGTTTATTAAAGGTACAATTTTAACTATTTATCTGAGTTTTCGTCGTTAAGTGTTGGAATAAGCTACAACCCCAAGAAATCAACACTTCGGCATAACCATCGCTAATTTTGGCAACTTCACCAATACATTTGCATGTTGTTGTTAAGGTCCTTGACACATATGCGGTCATTTCGGATTGTCCGTGATTTAATTGTGGCAATTAGTCATGGGCTGACTTTTAAAGAGGCCAAGTCACCACTCTAGCTGAAGCTTAACACTCAGTCCACGCACGTGGTACTCGATTGTGCAGAGGTCGCGAGTTAGTGTCCTTAAATTACCCCAAAGACACAAAACAGTCAAGCCTTAGTAGTCCTCGGCAATGGATATCAATATGACACGTTTCTGTTCTAGAAACATTGCTTATCACTGGGATTTAATCAGTATAATATACTTACTTCATTCATAAAGGGTCCATTTTCCAGCTTAGTTCCAATTTGTTCTGTTGTACTGTTCGTTTCGGTAGCTTCTTTATTTCGACTTAAAACATTTACAACAGCAAACTCAATCAAAGCACCGAAAACAAACAGCAAACAGGTCGACATCCAAATATCTATAGCCTTGGTGTACGATACACGGGGTAATGAGGCATTGACCCCTGAACTCTGTGTCGTCATTGTCAAAACCGTTAAAACACCCAATGAGATTCTACCCGCCACTGACGTCACAGTTAACCAAAACGAGATCCAGGAAATGACGACTATAAGTATGCTAGGTATATACATCTGTATGATGTAATAACCAATATTTCTCTCCAAATGGAACTTGGCTTCTAAACAGCTGTGGTTACCTGGAAAGGATACGTGTTTATTAGTAAAATTTGTAATACAAAATAGGTATATTTAACCATGCTAGTTGTGTGAACCGCTACGTAATTGCAAAATAGTACCAGATGATCAAAGACATGTGAGCAAAACCGGCCATGCAACCTTTTCTAAGTTAAGTAGTTGGGATATAAATGTTGAAGATCCGTACATGTCCATATTGATGCTTGTCGTGCACGAAATACCATATTCAAGTCATCATGCCGAGGGGAGGAGAGGGGGTGGGTGTATCGTCTGTGCTTCTTATTTTAAGGGTATTTCATAAGGTGTGGTTCAATCCCAAGCTAGCACGTGACAAGGAGTATGGTCGCCTGCTCAACCTCCTGAGATTTCTCCAGATCCCTATACGCTAGCAGATTATTTTCTTTAGTCGCACTCTCCGACTGGAAGCTATATACATCACCATGTCCACAACTATAGCCAATAACAAATGGACCTGGAGATTAAAAATAACTTCCGGTTCCACGATTGCGGTTCACCTCTATATATTTATAATAGAAAGCATTCTCGGTTTTAATCTCTTCAAGTGTCTGTGTAATCTGTTTTTTTCTGGTAAAGACAATTCAATCAGTGAATTAAGACAATTTGTATCCAATACGATACGTGGATTTCACAATGTTAAAATCTAATATAGCAATGCCATTACCTAGTCGGGGATGTGATTTAGCACAAAGACCGCTTTCATTCCTAACCACTTCAAACTGTGGTAGAATAATATGATCATTGATAGCTACTGGTGTTTCATTCTTAGCCCATTCTAGTAATACCTTTTCTCTATCAAAACCAACTGAAAAACACAATCAGAAACAATATTCCCATGCGGTTTGGATACATCGCTATTATACACAGGGCTTTTCAATTAATTCTTGTTGTACGCAGGCGTTCAGATATAAGATTAGTCTTAATTTTGTTCGCATGGATTAATTACATCATAACAAAATTGTCAACTATCCCGTTGACAATATCTAGCTAGCATAAGTTAGAAACCAAACTTGACTCTATATACATTCGAAAATTCCAAATGGCCCCTTTATGGTCACATATAATAGCTCGATGCAATAACCCAAATATTCAAGAATAACAAATATATAGTCTTTGACCTGCGCTTGGCGTCTCTCATTCGCCACACTGAGATTAATCATAAACTGTCCCCCACTCCGCCCCCGCAACCACCCACGACACCCAAGCAACGAGGTACTATTTACCGGATACCCCCAGTTTTCATTGTTTGGGGAAGCTCACTTGAGTTTTGGTGGGTACGAAAATATGTATTGCCACACATTTCTAACAAAACTCTCCAATCAATACCACGAAATTTGCTAAACCGACACTGTAACAAGTTAGTTTATTCATTTGAAAAGGATTGAACAACAGGCAAGGCCTATGTAAGTTCTTTCCCTGTAACAATTTGTGTGTGGTGTCGGATTAGTAAAGCTATTCTGTCGTTATTTTAAGTAATATTATACTTACAGCTTTCTAACTGTAGGGCACATATTTGTTTATCGAATGGATATTTTCGTAGATTCATTGGACACGACATAGTTAATGATAACCTACATAAAATAACAGTAATTATATGCCACGTTCTACAAGAACAAAAAAAAAACCCAAATATCCCAGCCATCATGAATAATAATGCGGGTTATTGAAGACCCTGAAGTATTCAGAAATATGGACTCCTTGTGCTAATATCCAAGCTGTCAGAGGCACTCATGAATAATATTTATGATATTAAATTCATCTGGAGTACACAATATTGACCAAAATAGTTAGAAATTAAGTAGAATACTGTATTATTCTTGTACTTGTAAAACACCATAATTTCATGATTATATCTTACTTTCACAGCAAGCATATCCAGAATCTTAAGTTCTCTTTTACGACAAACTCAGGGCTTAATGAAACAGAACCCAACGTACAAAGCGAAATCCGATAGTTCAAGATTCTTTAGATTGTATACATGTATACTAACAAAATGGTTTCCACAAAGGAGAAGCCGTCAAGCCGAGAGGCAGATCATTTTTCTTTTAATCAACAAAATTAACTGGGTAGCTGTCAGTCACGGTTTCCAACAAAGCTATGTGGCCATGCACTTTGTCCGCATTGGATGCAGCTACTCTAGTTAGATTCAGCATATCCATTTTGTATTTAAAGGTTAATATATTCCTATACTTCAAGTTGATTGAAGATTGTTAAACCTACTTCAATACCATAAAGAAACTAAAACGCCTAGAGTGTACCTTTAATAAATTAATATACCTTGCATAGAATGACAATCGTCCATCAGCGTATAATCTGACTACTTTGTTTGGTGTCATTATTTTATGGAATGCGGCAATCTTCTCATTGGGGAAATAAATGTCTGGTAGCCATATCTGTTCCATGTGTTTATTGTCAATTTCAAAATAATCCACCTCAAAACTATAAGATAGGTCAGGCTGTATCCATGAGAGCTCCATCAGGACACTAACTGAATAATCCTAGAAAATTACCGCACATAAAATACAATTTTATCATCTACTCAAATGTACAACAAAATATTATCAATCCATAAATAAAGATACCAAACTGAATTGTCAAAGTAATTATTGGAAATACCATGGCCTTAATGTGGAAATGTTCTGTTGCATGCACTGCAGACTGAGTTTATTGAGGATAAATCAACCCTATTCTTTGGAACCTTAAATAATTGAAAATTAGTCTAACACATATTAATGTAATATGAATGTACCTGTATTTAAAATTATTCATATTAAATTTTTCTCAAATTTATTGTAATTTCTAATAAACTATGTTCAGTGAAATACGTGAGCAGACCAAATTGAACGACAGTCGTTTATGCCTGATTAGTACATTCTACAATTTTTCTAAATTATTATCTTGTCGTTTTTGAATCAGCCATTACTAATTACTTCCGCATTGTCTTATAGCCCTTGTAGGGTATGTTTGTCTTTGTTCTATAAAAATGGCATCCGAAACCACAGACTACACGACTAGTGTATACTCATTTTAAAATATTCATTGTGTTAAGATCCCATATTTTCATGGGAAAATAACAGTATTACTATTGATCGTAATGGACCACTATTAAATTCTAATTCGTGTTTTTAATTTGAAAATATTGAGTTAAGAGGTTTAGCGCCTTTAAATGATCTACCAGAGTCAAAGAACAAATGAATAAAACTATTGCTGTAGAAAAGTAACGATATAATACAATTTTACGTGCACTTTATTACATGCTCGGTGCGCTATAACTTCTAATAAGTCATGGTATAATGAGCCTGCAAACCCCGTTCCTATTAATTAACGGGCTTTCGTTTTGCCAATTTCAATTATCCATGGTTGTGTCAATATTTCATGAAATCATTTAAATTTATTTATGAACTAAATCTAATATCATCTTTCCTTGTCGATCACATTTTGCAATAATTTTGGCGATATTGACCACAAGTCTGTTGTCAGTTCTTCCTACAAATCCCAAACACTTCCAAGATGTCCTTATTGAGCTATAAATCCATGGAATATTTATTATATAGTTATTAGAACCTCTTTCCAAACCAGGCATTGATGCAAAACCACAAACACGAATGCTAAATGACTTACCATTGCTGCCTCACTAACAGAATCAAAACTGTCCACAAAAATCTGACATTGAACAACTGTAGGTAAATCTGAAAGAAGATCTTTGTGTAAATTTATAGTCGTATATACAGTTTTATGTTGTATCTAAATGAAGGGTTTAAAATGACTTTCAATCTATTATCTCATCATATTGCACTAATTGGAAAAGTTGTTGTCTCTTTCCATAGACGGTAGAAACCAGAATGTTCAAGAAATGAAATGAAATGGCGTTCCATGACATGCTAGCACCAACTGGGCTATATTGCTCAAACAAATTTTTAATAAGCATGGGCATCTCGAACGCATCAACTATTAACAAACTAGTGACAATGTGGCTCTTCTGCAAGGATCGCATAATAGTCGATACATCCCTCCACTCAAAAGGTGCAGTCCTTTTGGCCATAATGTTAAGTGAGACATATAAACACACCCAGCTATCCAATTGTAAGACGGTCTAAAAGTGAATTATCTGGTATCTTCAAATATACAATTACCTACCGCCAATTAAGCTACCGTTCATTAACACAATAATTCAACTTTTTATTACAGATAATCGAATAAAAAAAAATGCCTTTGATTTTCTCACAAAGAGGTCAGGTGCATTATCGGTGTTAACAGATTCTATGTATAACCTTCTGCATTTTAATTACAATTATTTCACACAGGATGTTACTCCTTAAAACTGGCAGTTAGGTGAATTAAGCGCAGCGTAAGACATTATCAAAGTCGTTTCTTTGGGAAAAGAGAAATTAGTTTGAAGTTAAAACCCAAGTGACGTAACATGGATATTGCACTAGTGAACAAATATCATTATCTATGTCATGGTGTTCCGAAAACAGAAATTGGGCACGGTTTGAGTTGAAGTCAAAACCCATGTAGCCCATTATCGGTCGTTCATATAAGGTCTTGCGGAAGTCTTCAACTAACTCATTTAGTAGTGTAAGCTGGATCACGAACTGTATATAAGAACTGTTTCTTACCATTATCAAAGTTAGGAGGCACCCTGCTATCTTTACCTTCAAGTTTTCGTAATATACCCGTTAACATATCAGACCTAAAACGAAAGCAAATACTGATAAGAAACGACTGATGATCTTTATAAATTTATAACATATTAAAAAATATTGACTTTTCACAGCTGGTACGAGACATCATCCTACCAAATAGTTTCCGCTTCTTGCAAAACATCACTCTAAATCATCGCTCCACAAATCTGTGCTAGGTTTAAAAACGATGCTAATGTTTTTCTAAAATGTCTCAGCTTTAAAGTTGAAAAAGTGATATCTTTACTTTGTGACGGATATCGTGCATGGGGTGAAAAAAGTTAAAACTTTGTTAAATGACCATGCTAACTCTAAATATATATGTTATTCCCCGTGAACTTTAAAATGGGTTGATTTTAGTTCTTTTCTCTGTATTCCATGGGGTTGATTCCAGATCACTAATTTTAATTCATTGGGGTTATATCTAGGTCTTTTGTTTCATACTCTCAAGTTCACAACACAATTCAACCCACGTGTTATTCTCACTGCCAGAAACGTTATCGATATATATACCCCTTGAGAGGTCCAAATGGATCATTAACTCTCGCATGCTACGTACTTTCTTCTTCATTTGTTTATTCAAATTATAAACAGATTTCATGAAATGTATTAGCAATTTATAGACTACCATTTTGATCCTTTGTAGTAGTCAAATGGGACATTAAGACTCGGCGCATGTCAAACAATCCTTGTTATCTTACACGTCACTTATTTACGGGCCACAATTCCAAATATAAACACATTTCATAGGGGCTGGGATGGCCTAGTGGTCTGGAGTGCCGCACTCTGACCTTTAGCTGGCCGGTCACCGCTGGCTTGCGGCTGTGGTTTCGATCCCTGGTGTGAGCGTATGTGGCATGGAGAAAGGGGCGCCTTCTCAACCTCGTGGGTTTCCTCCAGACACTCCGGTTTGCTCCCACTGCTAAAGACCCCTACGCGCAAGCGAATTATTGAAATACAATTGGACCATGTGTTAGTCCCGAAATGACCTGGTTTGTGTCGAGCGGACGTTAAACCCCATCTCTCTATCTTTCATAAAATAATATTTGCATTTAATGCTATATGCATAAACGCCCCGAGAAGGTCTAATATAACGTAAGATCCCAACGCATATCATACATCCCACGTATATTCTAGGACAATTAGTTCGCTCAAAAAACAAACACATTTCATAAAATAATATTGAAAATTTATATCATAAAGGGTCAAATGGAACATTAAGTTTCGCCGCATGTCAAACATTAAATCTATCTTTTTCATCATTAATTATTGGTCGCTATTCCAAATATAAATACATTTCATCTAACAATATTGACAATTTTTAATATATATATTATATAAACGCTCTGAGATAGTCAAATGAGTATCGGCGAATGTCAAACATCCCATGTATCTTCTACGTCGTTTAGTTATCCCAAATATAAACGCATTATACTATTTAAACCATTATCAAAACGCTTTGGAGTGGTCAAATGGCGCGTGTCAAACTTCCCATATATCATCTATTTCGTCTAGTTAAGAGGAGAGAGAGAGAGAGAGAGAGTTTATTTATTTTATTAACTAATATATGGTTCAGTTTTAATTCAATAATTTGCTTGCGCGTAGGGATCTTTAGTATAGGAGGATATCAAAGGATCCAGAGAAAACCCACGAGGTTCGTGAGGCGACCCTACGCCTTGACACGTACAAGCGGAGAAGAGAAAATAGGAACTACTCCACGTGTCTCAATGGTAGATCTTGTTCAACATACGACCTTAATTTAATGAAGCATATGTATACAAAACGTCTTGCAGGTGTATATTTATGTCGTAATAAATCGAAATATACATTCAAGATCAGATTAATTAGCTAATAAGAAAGTCGATTTTTAGATATGTTTTTCAGTATCTACCTACCTACAAAATACATAATTCAATATCTGCCTATCCATAACTATATAATATTTTCTAGGATTAGCTAAGCTGTTAGCTAGGCTATGTATATAATTAGACAGCTTAGACAAACTATATAAATAATTAAGCATTTGCATATCCACAAACTATATAAACAATTACGCATCGACCTATCCACAAACCATATCTATATAATTAAGCATCTACCCATTTACAAACTATATAAATAATTAAGCATCTACATGTATCTATCCACAAACTATATAAACAATTAGGCATCTACCTATCTACTAACTATATAAATATAATTCAGAATCTACTTTAAAAACGAGAGGTGGAAATCGTTTATCTTACAGTTTAGACACTTACACACCCATTGGGAGAAACTGACAGCCTATGTATATAGGCAAACAGGCTGCATGTGCTACTGTCCGTACGCAGTCCATAGACCCTCATTTGTGTAATGATCAACTGGCTCACTAACAGGGGGTTCGAACCCATTGATGGTTGACAGAGTTCCTCGTGATTTCCTTGTGTGGTTTCTACATTTCAGTTAACCTTGCAAGGAACAGCGTACAGAACCAGGCATTATCACTTGTACCGTACATTAATGTTGAAAGATTGGGAACCAACAATCGACCTTTTTACGAACAAACTAAATACCAAGCAAACTCTCGCTACAGGACATCTGTGTAGTAGTTACCATTGAGAATACAGATGTATTAACTGGAGAAATTATCCATCAGACCCATTCTAATATAATAAGATAATTTTATTTCTACGAAACTAATTAGTATATAACCAATTGACATATCGATGATATAACAGTACGCCACAGGGCTTGTTGCTATCAAAACTAATTTGCACTGTATTAATGATGGTTTTATACAGTCACTTTGAAGTGAAATAAATCAAATTGTTAATAATCCTAAAGCGAAAATGTGGTCCTAGTATTCAGAAACCTGTATTACGCAGAACTTGGTAAGCGAAACTATATCAATGAATGACCAAAACTATATAAGCATTTTGACTGCTTCGTTCTGCATCCGGTTGTAAATAATGAACATCAGTAATTATTACTATAGCTACGTATTGCAACGGAGCGGATTTTGCCAATTGCCAAGCGTCCGATTTGTGTCTTATGCTTTTAGGATTAGCATTGACCTCGAGTTTTAGTTTCATCAAAATATCTTGGCACGCTTTCCTTTCCAGCTACCTGATGCCATGTCCTGTTGAATACTCGAACGGTTCTTCCATGTTAGGATGTGTCCGTTTGACCTTATTTAATCCATGTCTTAGTACATTAAATAATGCGAACTATAAGATTATCACTTCATCGAAAAATAAAGTTCAGAAAAAAGTATGTAGGTCTTTGAGAGATAACAATAAAGGTTTTTCTAGAGCATGTAGACATACCATTGATTCTTCGAACGATAACCTAAAATATTTCTAACCAAACAGATTGCCAGTCCTGATATGTAGTACAAATAAATATGTTATTAATAAATATTAAATTAATTAACTAGTTTTCCTTCAGAAAAGTAGGACGTTAACCCCAGTTTGATTGATTCATTCATTCGTTTAAATGATTTTGTATTTCGTTTATAGGTGCATTATTGACATTGCATTTCACGAGAAACTACAACTAATCCTATAAATATAAATCATCAATGCACCAGCATTTAGCATACCACCACTACATTTCCTATTTAAAACTTTGCAAAAAATATCTAGACACTTAAAACATGGAATTGGGGCCTCCATGTTCGTTCAGATGTCCACCGGCTATCAAAGAAAAACCAAGATGACACCATGAAGTCAATAGATCTGTATGTACGTTCGTCCCACGGGTTTTACGTCTACATAGACAAGAAAAAGTCTCTGTATAAGTCGACTGCCCTTTATACGTTCAAATATCGCTCCTACATATTTCATATTACACGGCGTCGATCATTGGCTTGATGACGTTTGGATTGTTTACATAAGACGTCGCAGCGTAAACTGGCCCTGGCAAAATGTTGTCTTTTACTCATCTGATAAGCACCCATTTATTATTAAAGGAAGATATATTTTTTTCCAAATATACTTCAAACACCTTTTCTTTTTATTTTTTTAGTACTTTAAAAACAAAATATTCTAGAATTTAATTTGCAGAAGGAAATAAGTTATTATGGTTTGTTAATTAAGTCGCACCGATGTCAATAATGTAATTTTCTCTTAGTGAGTGTAGCGGTGTATGGAATATTCACTGCTGATCAGTGGCGTTTCAAATGGGTGGTAGAATAATTTTTAAATGAAACGTTGTGTTGTATGTGTATAACTATAAAGCAATGATTTTGTTTTTATATAAATTGTGTTTTCTGGGTTTCACGAGTTTAAGTTTTGAATTTTTATGCAACAACAGAATCACCAATGTTTAATGAATTTTGTTCTGTCATGAAAGCGATAGAACCGATGTCCGTACAAACCAAAGTAGAGCAAATGGCATTGTGTATAGTCTTTTATTGTAACATTATTTATTCAATAAATATTTACATATCATAAGAATACAATAAGTATATATAAATTCATCTTATATATTTAACAGTCCATATACTGGAGTTCCTGTAGTAAAATCAATTCGTCCAACACACAGGTAAATGTGTTTACTTTAAAACCTTAAAAGATCTTACTTTTTAAAAGATGTTAGTTTATGAAACCTGGTTAAATTACTTTAGCTTTTGACTCTGATCTATACATTAAAGGCTTGTCTAGACTACTTGGGAGATACATTCAAAGATAAAACAGACGAATGTTAACTCAATAATAGGTCTAAGAAAATGGAATGAAATGAAATGTGATTTAACATCGTTCTGTTCTACACAGATGGTGCTAATGAAGACGGGTATACCCCATACAGTGTGCCCAGGGACATTTTGCCCGCTCGGTCCGATATGGCCTACGCTTCTATCGAGTTCCAACTGCAAATGGATCTTTTATGTGCATGCCAATGTGTACACAAGACCTTGGGTTTTCATCCCATCATTGTCAGTGATACAGGATGGGCCTGACAAAGACAGCTGTCTGATCGTTCCGATGGGTCATATAAATCCCATGGCAGTTGTAATTCGATAGAAGAACAGGCCGTAGCGCCGCTGCCCAGACACAATTTCCCTCATCGCACACCGTATGACGTATGTCCGTCTAAATTAGCCAAATTAGTGTAGGACGTTAAACCCCGTTTCATTTCATTTCGTGTATACCATTGCCAACTCATGACAGTTGGAAATAGAAACAAGAATAGGTGGTGTAGCACCGCTGTCAGGAACAAATTCACCCATGTTACACTGCATGGTGTATGTCCATTCGCAGATGCATAGGACGTTAAACCCTATCTCATATCATTCTCATCTTAGGTCTTTTGACAACAATTCCATCGAACATTTAACAGCTTGTCGACTTTATTGGTGATTCACATAAATTCTGTTCTGAGAACGGAAAAGCTAAATATAGTTATTAAAAAATTGGTGGACAGATTCTGATATCTAGTCATGCATTTTATGTTTTATTCATACTATCGAAGAGACTTGAAGGCGCATGAAAAGAATCAATATCTATTTGATGTCCATAATTCTGGAAGCGATGATTAAACACTAATTTGTACCGGTGTGGTGATTTGTTTCGCTTGCTTTGGCATGGAGTGAATGAAGTGAAATATGTCTCGTTAATGCAGCAAGTCGGTCATTTCTAGTCTGACATACAGAGATGAAAGTTACCCTGACAGTCCGCATACTGCTCATCGAATTTCATTGTTCTTTCTGCAAAGGTGTGTCTAACAATCGCTATAGAGTTCATCTTCTTATACAAAAAAGAATAGGTTAACAGATGGGTTCGTCCTCTCATGACCCCAATGCTTCGCATTGCTTGCATTTGAAACAAAAAAAAACCTAGTTGAAACTGCATGCAGCCTCTATGATAGAATCTATCGCGTTAACAAGGTTTTCAGGAAGTCTCTATCGCGTTAGCAAGGTTTTCAGCAAGCAAGTCATTATCGCCTTAACAAGCCTTTCTGCAAGTCTATTCCATCAATAGGGTTTTCAGCAAGTCTCTATCGCGGTACCAAGGTTTTAAGGAATTCATACTAAGATACGGAGATGAAACTTCCAGAGACGGTATCCGCAAACTCGCCATAGAATTGAACTGTTTTCGTGTACACGGGTGGACCTATGCTCTTTGATGGACCCAAACAACTAGGCCAGCTATATACTGATCAACCGGGATTTGATATAGGAACATTGTAGTGAGAATTTTATTCGCATTTCCGCTCGATAACCCCGCTGGATGCATTGTTATCTTTTTATACCCCCTTTGGCACTTGTTTTGTTGCGGCATAGTATATATTTATTTCGTGCACTCAATAACCATAACATTGATTTGGTGTTGTGTACATTTTTATTAGGCCTCGGAGACGTTATTATTAGGTCTAATGATATATATTTATTGATAGACCCACCATTAAATAATATCAACATGAATCCTACTGATCGTCATTTGGAATCGCTTGTAGCACTGTGAAAGTTGAATCTCGAAGATGAATTGACGCAGACGTATTCATCATCCTCTGCGCACTATATACACAAACAAGCGCCACCTATAAGTGCTGCGTAAACTATTTTAATGGGACCCATTTTATTCCGAATGAATCCAAACCGGAAGATTGTTTATATGTGCTATTTTTGTTTATATGAGCTATTTTTGTTTATCTGTGCTATTTTGGTCGATATCTGCTATTTTGGTTATATGTTCTTAATTACATGGTAGATAAACAATTTAAGTACATTGTAGCTGTGGAATTTTTTACTGCCCGAAAAATACAAATAGCACCCAGTGGCTTTACGAACCTGAAAAAGTATCGATATACTTGTTTATAGCAATGATAGAAATCGGCGAAGCATCCATAACTGGTCTTTTCTGAGTAAACATTCAACGAATCGGTTATTTGTTTGAATGGTGGCCAACATTTGACATAACTTGACTAATATAATATGATTGACCGCCATGATTGATAACCATGGTGCCCAAGAGAACATTCTATTTAATCTTATTATTGATTAAGCCCTAGTTACAGACTCCTAACTTGGAACCAAAATGATCGTCTTTACAAATTGATATGGTTTTACAGCAGCGCGTTGAAAACATCACAACTTTTTATGTATTTTAGTTTCCGATTCACGAGGAATTCAAGTCGTTATTTGGTATTTTATGGGTTACAGAGATTTTTTATTCCTAGACTTGATCCTTCTGATTTGATTTTCATACTGGTGTGTCAAGACTCATTCATACAAATCAAATGTTTTTATTTGCCAAGCCTCAAAGTTGCCAATAAATGGACGGAGTGTCGATCTGACTTGCCAATTTCATCAACAGAAGAAATGCGACGCGTCTGTGATAAATTGTAAGACATTTCGTTCAAATAGATTAAAACCACTAATACAACGATAATTAGCAGGTTCTGGAATATTCTAGTCCGACTAATCACCGACAAGACGGTTGTGTAGATGATGAGTTGTCCGTAGATTTATGAGCCGGTTTCTACCACGGCGTACGCCTGTCAGGTAACCGCATCAAATCAAAGATTCACTTGTTATTCTTATATTACATGCATTCTACCTCGTTCAAAGCGTACACCGAAACATTTGCCGACTTTTTACTTCCGGTTAAATCAAGTGACCTTGCAGTGGCGACTGTCGAACTATGATCAGCCGGTATGCGCAGGTATAGACACATCAAGCATGGATATTGTGTAGAATATGCATATCTGTAACATAAATTTACATGTCGGCCACTTTTTCGGCAGTACTTTGGGCGGTACTGACAAAAAAAGATGAACAACAGATATCCGAGATATACCCCGCCCCTTTTCATTGGGGTCCTTTCAACTACACCTTACCACCGGACATCAACTTATATTTAAAAGGAGTTTGATTCAAAATGATTTGATCGATTTAATTGAATTAATTATTGATCTAGATCTTGTTTTGTTGGGTTACAATCTGTCATCTATAATCTGTGTATAGATAAAGTCAATGTTGGGGTATAACTATTCGGTTTTCTACGTTGTCGTCATAGTAATACAAAAATGTAACTAATATTAGTAAACAAACAGACATCCCCACAATCTTTCCATCACTAACCGATATAACACATCAACGGGTTTTCCTCGTTTAAACATACATGCAACCGCTAAATCTGCCAATTGTAGGCCATTCTTTAGGCCTGAAATGTTATCTAGATTATTAATTGATCTAAGCCATAATCAACCCCCGGTGGCATCGGATTTCTCCGATAGTAAATATATTTAAATGTTTCAGCCATATTTTGATTTAACTAAAAAATGGAGGAGCGAGACATAGCTGCGAACAACTAGTACGGATAGAGTAATTTAAGTGAAATTTTCGAATTATTACTTTTACATTATCTATTGTCGAACCATTATAGCAAGATTGGCTAGCTCTTTATCTAAATCTTACATAATGTATCTTTAAGCCAACACAATTCTTCACTGAAGATATAAAACGTGTACTGATTTGCTACAAAATGAACTTTATATTGACTTTTAAATCAAAGCCTTATGTGCAGACTCCACCCAAAGAACATGGATAGATGACAATGTTGCCGGGGATACGTCAAACGTGCACTGGGTGCTGTTGCTACAAAATGAAATTTCTATTTTGCTCTTAAATCAAAAAGTTGTAGTATTCTTAAGTAAACACCTAATGTTCATAATTGATCAACGAATACGGATAGACACGTTGTCAGTGGCTTATTATAACGTATACTACGTGAAGTTGCTACTAAATTAAGTTTTCTATGCTTACCGTTTCTTTGAATAAGTTTTAACAACACCCGGGTTACTGGATAGACAGGGGCTAATTGTTAGAAAGATTAACCAGCCTATAGATAATGAAAACCCTTGTATTAAAGTCATGATGACAGGTTCGGGGTTCTGTTGAGTATTAATTCACAATACCATTCCAAGAATAACTTCGGAGTTCATTAATGAGCAATGTATAAATTATATGATCCACCTTTAAACGTCCTCAAATGCTAACAACAATTATCGTTATGGCATAATTGTCTTTCGATCGGAAAAGTTCGACATAATATTTATTTTAGAAATCGACCTGCGGCAAAATCACACTAAACAAACTAGAATCCGTTTATTTATATTAAGCCACAAGAGAACACCGAAAACGAAATATAGCTTCATTTAAGTGGATGAATATGCACGTTATTTAACACTAAATGCAGGATAATTTACCTAGACAATATTCAGTTAATTTAATCAAGAATCGTACTTGGCAAAATCACAAAAGCCGCGAATTTTTTAGTTGGATACTCCCTGCACACAATCGCAAAAACAGTTAACAAGCACAAGAGTATTAATGTTGTCTTAATATCAATTCATTTCCAGGAATCTTGGAAAATCACGTTACAACATCAGCTGAGTTAATCCAACATAAAAATATCCAGTCATAAACACGAGCTTTGTACATGTGATTTATGTTGGTCGAGTTGATCAGTGTACATCCCTAGCTAATACTTTCTGTTAGTTTCAAACATCTATCTGTGTGCCGCTCACTCATCTTCCCCGGTCTAACCACCATCGATTTCATATATTGAGTTCTTATAACGGTTAATTGTGCGAAGACTTTATTTTCAGGAATAACCGAGAGGTGCCAGTATCGTTAGCATTTAATTTGCTTGTAAACAAACAACCGGTTGTTTGAATCGGGCGAGTGAAATGAGAAGCAAACAAGTTTTTTAAAGAGGGAATTGATGAGACTTAACCGTTTTTGATGAGCATAGGATACACGTGAGAGAGAGAGAGGTGTGTATTGAAGAGTGGTAACGTTTGTAAGACACAGAGTAGAACTAATGACGATCATTTGTGGGGGTCTTTAGCAGTGAGAGGAAACCGGGGTATTCGGGGAAAACCCACGAGGTCCGACGTGCGACCCCTCTCCTTGTCGTGTAACCACGTCACTTGATTCAATGGCAGACCCAATGATCCAAATCGCATCTATTAGACTACATGACCACCCTAATCCCCGTAGTACGTAGCTACTAAAATGTAAAATGCTGATGTCCTAGTTGTGTCAGGGATATGTCTAGTTTTAAACGCTTTAGTAGAAGTCGATCTGTTTACTAATAATGTACGCTTCGATGCTGTCGGCCGTTGAACAAGTAATTGGTTATATTTCTACTTTGGCTCTCTATCGAGGGACTTAAAATGTGCCATCTAGACAGATGCTAAAATCACACCTAATTAAATCATCAGTTTCTTTCTGCTTTTGGTCGCAATCAAAGAGGTCTAGTCATTTTAAAGTTTCTATGGGTTTTTGTATGAACTGAATGATGGAGTTTTAAAACGTCAGCACGATGGTTAATGCCGAGACGAGCACAAACTACCTTGTGCTTGGGTGGAGTGGCGATGACCTGTGAATTTATAAATGATTATAGATTTTCATAGGACTGACAGTCCCTCGCAGACATAGAGTAACAATGACATTTGGAAAAAATACTTAGTCAGAACTGCTGGCACAGAAATCAGATTTTCCGCCGTGTTTCCATGATGATTGACACCCCAAAGTGACCCACCCCACCGTTTTCCAGTCAGCAATATACCACCAAACAACGAAAAAACCCACCACTGCACAAAAGTTACAGTTCAGACTTTAGGTTTTAATATACAGACTAGGAACAGTCTAACACACAATGAATTATCCTACATTCGAGAAATACGGGGTTTCCTTGTTCAACGCCTTCACAAAAATGTATTTTAAAAATACAGCAAACTAAAAAAATATTAAAAATAAGGCGGACTTTGATCTATTTCAGCATTGCTAATTAGTAGAATTTACGAGATAAGCCTGTCTGAATAATGCATTTAATTAAATGATAGTCTTTCATTTTTGTCGGTTATTCCGCATGTAGTTCTAAATTGGCTTACTCGATTGAATCTTTTGATTGTAATAAACAAAAGGTTATTACAATCTTAAGTCTAATATTGTATTAGATGAATGTCACGGAACTTAGTAAAACCGTTCATTATTGCATTTACGTCTGTGGGTAACTAGAACAAAAATCAAGGCGTTTAGAAAAAAACAAAACACCATTTAGATTAATGTCAGGCTAACAAACATTAGCCTTATGAAGAATAAAAAATAAATAAATTCTGAAACATCTTATTTGATATTAATTTAGACGGACAAAACACATTGTAGATATTGGTGTTTTGAGACTTTATTGGTAGTCAACAGATATTCCACAGACCCAAAGGGGGGTTGGGATGGCCTAGTGGTCTAGAGTGCCGCTCTTCGACCTCTAGCTGGCCGGTCACCTCTGGCTTGCGCCAAGTTGCGGCTGTGGTTTCGAGCCCTGGTGTGAGCGTATGTGGCATGGACATATGGCGCCTTCTGAACCTCGTGGGTTTCCTCCGGGCACTCCGGTTTCCTCCCACTGCTAAAGACCCCTACGCGCAAGCGAATTATTGAAATAAAATGAAACCATATGTTAGTCCCAAAATGACCTGGTTTGTGTCGAGTGGACGTTAAACCCCATTTCTCTCTCTCTCCACAGACCCAAACAGGCAGGACTACAGACATTCTCCCGAAATTTCTTATCCCCCTTTCACATGACCGGATCAGTGCGACATGAACTCTTTCCAACATGATTATTACACTTTCAGGGCGTCTTGTAGAATATGATTATTGCCAGTTGATGCCGGGGCACAATTCCCCCTATAGCTCACTACATGGCATACGCCCATCTTCATTAGCCCAGTTAATCAATAATAATCATCGCATGACGTTAAACCCCATCTTATACATTCATACAATATAGAAGATCATAGATAGATTAATTGAAATCAAGCAACCCGTGTTAAATTGTATATTGCTGACAGTCTGTAGTAAATCAAGTTTATTGCTGACAAAATAAGGTCTGCAGTAAATCACGTTATCTGAAGCTAATAGATCAAACGTGTTTATCGGTGTTTTTGTAAAAGACAGCCAGTTTCAATGACTCAAAACGCCTCCATCAGTAAAATATTAAATAGCCACATGTGGTCAGATACGTATCGGTGAATTGCATGTTCTTATCGTTTAAGTTAAATTACACTAAACTTAAATTTTATCATCCTCAACATTGCCAATGTTTTCTAAAATTCATATCTCATATCTGTTCCTTCGATGAACAGAATAGATATTGCGCATAAAAAGCATAGCAATTCAGAATGATTTTCAAATTTAGCCTAGAGTCCACTATTAAAGGAGGCAAGTCGCTAATTCCGTATTATCCACAGCCTTCGACATTGCAAACACGACTTATTGGCCAATTTAAAGGAGCTAAATCGCTACCATTTAGGACCTACAAATTGACACAAGCGGGTCGCAACGCATAAAATACTATGAATGTATCTTAATGGTGTCCGTTTTTACTCTAATTTCAAATCAGCTACGTTCGGCGAAATACGCCAGCAGTGTCAATCGAATGCAAATTTCTAGCGTCTGGTTATTCTTGTCTATATATGCCGTTTCATTTACACTCGGCAAACCTCGGCAGATTCATTCCGGAACCTACATCTAGCCTCGGCTGCATGACGGTAAGTGATATGTACCTACGCCTATACAATTGCCATGCGGCGTCGGTTTACTTATGAGGAAAACTTGCCGCTTCAAGAAAGAAGTTCTCAAAATTGCGCCGTTCGAGGGAGGGTGTAGAATTTTCAGTGCAAACTTGTCCTTGTTTTAAAAAAATCGGATAAACTTGAAAGAAAAACAGCGTCAAACTTTGAAAACTTTGTAATATAAAACAATCTTCAAAGGCGTCGTCATGGGCAACGTCGTTGCTAATCCGGGAATTTGAAAGTAGTTCTAATGGCGGACTGCGTCATATACAGTCGAGGCTAGATGTGGGGTACTGGAATCTGCTGGGGTTTGCCGAGTGGTTTCATTAGGTGCAATGTTTCTAGCCTCGTTCCTCGAGTCTCTTGCTAGAACTGGGGATGAAACGCATTATGTTTATTTTGTCTTAAATATTGGATATCAGAAGTCCATCTTTTGCCGGTAAGATCACAGCATCAAAGTTGATCTAAATTGACAAATAATTCGTGTTTTCAATGTTGAAGATTTTGGATGATATTGAGTTAGAGACTTGGCTGCTTTAAATCAATATTGATGTTGTTATCTTACCTAGATGGGCTTTTGATATCCAACATTTAAGAAAAAAATGAAAATTTAAAATTGGTACACGAATCGAGTACCAGAATGCCTTCGACTTAAATAACCCGGTTCCAGCTTCCGCCGTGGACCGATAAGACCCATGTTATTTCTCTGGGATAGTGCCTGTCTATACATTCAAACCGTATCGATTGTCTTGCGGATGAGTCGAAAAGCCGAGGCCAACACATCTGCAGAAAAAATGACACCAGACAAATCTACCGCTAGATTAACATTTACACCACAGTGATAACTGACACGGTGTGATCTGCTTACATTTCAATGTTCAACCAATTTTAAATCAATGACTAATAAAATCTCACCAACAAAAATCTCGAAACAACCGTCAAATTCTATACCCTCCCAGGATTAAATAAACCCAAACTTAATTTAGTCATTTACATGGATCACCGTAACTGGATACATCGGCCCAATCAATAAAATAGTAAAATCTTTCTATTGGTTGAAGTAAAGCAAATGATTAAATCGCCGTGTGTGGAGAAATGAAATAAATGGTTGATATATATTAACCCCGATCCGCGTCTGACGTTTCGTCAATAGTTTTATTATCAAAGCACCGTCATCATATTTGGGTTGAATCAATTTTAGACTAAGTTTATTTCTGTCGGCTTAATTATGGGCACTTGTTGCGACCGTTAGATTGGAACCGATTCTATTCAAGTGTTATCTTAAACGTGGCTAATTCTCTTGCTTCATTTTAAACGTTTGAGATGTTAACGCTGTATTTATATCTATAGAACTGGATACTATTTGAAGATGCTTACCTCAGGATCAATTTATAACATAATTTAATTTCCCCTTAGATATGTGATATCTCTGTATTCCCACTTAATATGGTGGAGATGCACTTAATTAACTTCTTCGGGGAGATAAATTATTTGTACACAGCTCGCTCAAATTATAGAATCTCTCTAATGCAGCGTAAAATTACATTCACATCGTCATGACAAATACCAACTTCAGCGAGCAACTGGGAAAATTCGAGATACACAAAGTTCGATAAAAGAGGGGCTATATTTTATTAAATACTAGTAAACAAACTTCTTCTCTTTGTTGAAATAATCGATATTTTTATTAAATTATAGTAATATAAGTTTGATTTCACTGTTGCAATGATAAAAAGTTCCATTAAAAAGTAGTAAACATGTCCCTTTTCTCATTTTAGATATTGTCAATCAATGTTATTGAATAACCGTAGACATAGTTTCGGCTAATTTTGATAAATAATTTATTAAATGATAATAAATACGCCTAATTGCTCATTTTAAAAATGGTCAAGCAGTATTATTAAAGAATTGTATTAAATAATATCATGCGAACGTTTGTTCTCATTCTAAAAATTATCAATCATTGTTTTTAAAGATGCAATATCGCTATAATAGTTCCAAAATAGATAATTTAAAATTAGCATACTGAGAATGCCATTCAAATTACTTTACTCCGAGCGTTGTTATGTCGCTGATAACTGTACGTTATTTAGCCATAAAATGGCATTTCCCCCCATAAACAACGTATCCTCAGACACGTATTCGTCCACGGACACCCCTCTTCTCCCATGCCCATCATACCCTCATCTGTCCAATATAGCTACACCACTCATGCTTAAGTGAACCATTTAGTTAGTTGCTGCGGGAAATATTAGGCTACTATTCTCTTTCTTTTTCTAAAAAAATATTTAATGTTCTATTGCACAATCCACACGGGCATCCTTTAAATATTATACGTTTGCATCGGTCTCGTCCCTCAAAAAAGAATACCAATGTTTAGCCCCTAACACCATCTCGCAAACACGACTCTTTATATTGTTGTTCCCAAATAGTCCTATTTTACCAGGCTGGTTAAAAACTTTAAGTGGTTGGATTACTCATAGGAATGTTTAGTAACTAATTATTGAATCTGGTTCTTATATAAGAAAAGAAAATGAATGACCTATTTTTACGTTGGGTATCTATTGCCTGCTCTCCAAATGACATAATTTCAAATTGGTGTCGAAATTTAGTGGATTGTGAAGCGAAGTCATGTTTTAGTCATGACTAAACAAATTGCCCCTTAGTGTTAGTTAAATGAACACTTGGTGCTTATACACATTTAGGGATTGGTCAAATAATTACATGACAAAGGTCGGAACAAATCGTTGGGCCTCGAGTCTGAGGCGAGTGCAAAGTCTCCGCACTTTGAGTCCCGAGTCGAGTGTCAATTCACCGCACCATGAGTCCCAATCTGCTATTGTTGACGTTTCGCAAAACAGAACCAGATTGTCCATCCATGATTAACTTTTAAAAGGATGAGAGATTTGTACAGGTTGAATCCTAATAGCGCTTTTACACTTCTATTATATTTTTAAAAGGTATATTTGGGCTGCTCCCCTGCCTTGCAAAAATGTTAAAGTTGATTAAAATAAAATCAAATGGGGCTTAAAGTCCTACATTTTTATACCGCCTGGGCTAATGATGGCGGACATACGCCACGCAGTTTGCTTTGGGAGAACTTTTGCCTGGACAGAGGCACTATGGCCCATTCTGATATCAATTGTAACAATTGTTGCATGTCTTAGCCTTTTATAGTTTAAAAACTTTTAATAACATAAATTAACAAACATCAATTAATTTCGGATTATAATTTTCAGATAAACCTTAATACGATTAATAGATATTGAAATGGAAAAGGATTGATTAGTTGTTGTTTTTTTTAAATAAAATGGGTTTATCAGAGGGTCATTGAGAAGCTAAGATACAGAATTCACATCGTAAGCAATTTACCAATGACACAATTCAAAATATGATGTGTAGCAGAAAGTGATGCTCAGAGTGGCAACAGTTATTGATACAATTACAGGAATTTGTAACTGAGTTTCATGATGCTATCTCTGTATTTAGTAAAAAAAAAACCGTGCTTCTGACCAAATGATGGTATCTATAATTAAACAGATTCTATTTGGGCATAATGATCCTTGAATTTGCTACTTTTTTCCAATAGTAATAATTGATATTAGGTGAGCCTACAAAATTCCTTCAACTAAAACAACTTCACAACCGTTGCGAACAATGGAAATTGATGCAAATGATCAGGCGCGGATCCAGAGGGGGGCGCACCCGGCGCACGCCTCCTCTATTTTTTGAGGTGGCGAACAATTTTTAGCTCCATATATTCTCGCGAGAAAGGAGAACAAAAATAGTTTAGGTTGGAAATCGTAATTTACAGTACTAGTATAAAATTCGTCGCTTGTCTGGCGAACTGGCGAATCTGAAATATTTAAGTATTGAGAATTTTGCGTTTGAAATTTGCGCTCTGTTGTTATCTCTGTAGCCATCAAATATTAACATTTATTTATGATTTAATATTTCATACATATACATCAGGAAACATGACGCCATTTACATATAACGTTATTATTGAATGGACATAGAGATAACGACAGAGCGCAAATTTCAAATGCATAATTCTCAATACTTAAATATTTCAGATTCGCCAGTACGCCAGACAAGCGACGAATTATTCCTTGTGGGCATTTTTTACACTCAAAGATCACGGTTCCGGGCTTCGCACACCCAAGTTTGTGCAGCACGCCCCCTCTTTCTGAAAATCCTGGATCCGCCCCTGATGATTGAACACTAATCCGCATGGATTTTGAACTTTTGTTAATTTCAATGATAAACATTTATTAATTGGAAGCGGGTCAATTTGATATCGATTAATGTCAACTGTTTTATGGACTGGAATTAGATTTGTCCCTTTGCAGTAAAATATAGCACTTTCGATTTGAAGGGGCAATTGGAATGTAAAAGTCCATGAATACAAAATGAAAATAATAATAAAAATTGTCTAATGTTATTAGATCTTACCACTACAACGTAAGTCCATGCATTACCATGATTTTTATTAAGTATAAAATGATAAAAACCAAGGCAATGTACGAAATATTCATATTTTTCTCGTTTTCTCTTATACAATTGAATTATAAGATATCCCCGCACATAGCAAGTTTTGGTCTTCGAAGGAATTATTAGTTAGCAGAAATTCGCACGTATCACTTGTCACTTCAGTCAGTTTTCCTTTTGTTTCCGTTTCTTAAAATATTCATTAGTCATCTATCGTAGCAACGAGCTTTGTATTATAATTATATGTGTTATATGTGTGGCAGTTGTATCTCATATGTGATAATGACTGACACCAATATTGTCCTTTAAACATAAAGTGTGCTGGGGTGCTGTGTTAAAGTTTTTTGCGCAAAGCAATGCCATTATCTAGGCTACTTTTAATCGAATTTCATCTGCCAAGGGTGATTTTACGTGCACATGCTGGAAACCCCTTACCCCCTGGCTAGTGAACCATGGCCGTACTGATGACTTTTAAATGACCTCAATGCATGCCAAAGCAAACTAATCTATTCTATAATTCGCTAATATTTATATATTTATTAAACGTACTAGATTTTGTAATCCGAAAGAAATTGTTAATCATATAAACACTTTTATTAATCCGACAAAAATGGCTTTTTGATTTATTTTTATTAAATATTTGAGACTATAAAAGTGTGAGATACACAACTATTGTCATAATCAACTGATTTATTTCAATTAGTTTGTAGTTCTACTACCTACTGAAATCATCAAGATGAAATCTGTTCTCTGTGTTGTTCTGGTAAGTTGTATATTTCTATTCTTTTTTTTGAACCCATGAAGCTTCGATGGCTCAATGGGCAACACTTTGGTTCGATAACCTGGAGGTCGCGTTTTCGAACTCTGCGTTGGCCGACAAAGTTAGTCGGGATTTCCCGGCGTGGATCATCCTTGTTAGTGGTGCGGGACAGAGGACCTGACGACATATAGTCGTTCGGGCGTGACGCAAACCCGAGGTCCCGTGTACACATAGTCGGGCACGTAAAAGCTTTCTTGGACGTTGAAATTCCATGTAAGGGCAGGCTGTTGGGCCACTACCCTGTCCAAATTTCCATGTCCGTCTTCATAAGCCTGGTCCATATGAATTATATATCTTTTATATTGAATGTTTCTTTTCTTGTTTTTCAGTGTTTGACCATTACATGTAACGCTCTCTATGTTGATACTGATGTTGAGGTTCATGTTGATCTATGTTTGGTAAGAATTTTTATAAATATATAGTGTGTTTCGGTATATATTTTAGACTGTGGTGGTCATTCGGATTGTCCAGTTGGGGCAGAACAGTAGGGTGTTAAACACCATTATATTTCATTTTACATTTTAGCCTGCATGTTATATTTTCTAGACGGCAAGATCTGTTATTATATATATATTTTTAACGTGTATGTTATATTTTGTAGTCTAAACAATGTGACAACGGACAAGTATGTCGTCTACGTAAGCCTGCTTGTTTAACAGACTTACACGAATGTCTTCCTCTCGCAGTTTGTGTTGGTGAGTGAATTTGCTTAATATATATTTTCAAAATTCAACAAGATTACCATCAGAATGATCAATACAGTGAAATGATATTTACTGCAACGCCAGACATTCTAAAGTAAACGTCGAGTGGTTAAACATGTAGTGTGACACCATTCCGTGGGACTTTCACGCTGTGTATAAAACTTCATAATGAATAATCTCTGTAACACTACGTTTATAAATCTATGTAGCAACCATGATTCACATGCTATAAACAGAAACTAAAACACACAGCTATGCCATTGAATATAAGCTAAATATAAGTTATCTATCCCTCTTGGATTACTGCACGTTGTCTTTATCCCGGTATCTAGCCGAGGAGTCTATGTGTATGCCTTCTTTTAAGTACTCTGAACAAAGACCAGCAATAGACAGATTTAAATCCTGCATAATGCCTGGTTAAGTAAAGGAACAAATGTGACTTTTCACCTATAAGAATAAATATGCCATTTTCTGTATTTCAGATGCAGCAGTTAATGTCGATGCTGATAATTTTCTGAATGATGGCCGACCTCTTTGTCGAACTGGCCGTCCTATCCTCGAGATTGACGGAGTGAGACCTATAAGATGTGAACGTGGAAAACACCAGTGTCCAAGGGGCTCCGTGTGTGTTTTCCACCGGGAAATCAATGTAAATGTATGTTGTTTTGAAGCATAAGAATCTGATGTGTAATGGCGTGTGTTAACAAATAAATTGTATTAAATAATATTGTTTCTGTCATATACTATTACCGAAAACATATTTTTCAAACATACCAACTAATGTATTATCATACCACAAAATTTATCCACTGTATACGCCAGTGGGCGCAGTGCATACGCCAGTGGAAACAGTGTCTTATCATACCCATAATATACTCACTGCAATGTAACCACTTATAGTGGTGTTGTCTGTAGTTCCATTATACATTAGGGGAGCCAAGGTGGGTAAGACGCTGACGCACTAGTCTGTTCGATCCCTGCATTATCCGAGAAAGTTCATCGGGATTTTCCAACGTGGTTTCCCCTTCTCAGCAGATAAGGACGGAGGGTCTGACAACGATAAAACTGCCTAGTCGTTCGGATGGGACGAAAAACCGAGATCCCGTGTTCACATTGGGGTGCACGAATAAGAACCCCAAATCATTTCATATCACTGATAACTATAGGTTATATATTCGTAAACGGACACCCCTCTTCTCCCTTCCCCTCCTTTGTCCAACATAGCGATACCACCCTGCTTATGGGAACCAGTTAGCTAGTTGTTGTTGGAAATATTCGGCCACTATTATTTTTATTTGCTATATGACATTTTTACATCTTATTGAAACGACGCCCCTACACCCTAACCTACGGGTACCATACCTCATATCTCCACTCCACCCCTGCTAATGTAAACCAATTTCGACAATGTAGTGGTGAGAGTAAGTGCGTGGTCAATAATCCAATTTTCTGTACACCATTTATGTATATTATTCATCATAAAAGTCAATAACTCATATTCTTATTTCTTAAGATGGCCATTGGGATTCAATGTATATGAAACGATCGCCAATCGATGGCCACTTGATTGGATTAAAGAACTTTAACTTGTAATAGGACAACACACAATTAACCAATTTACTGAAATCGAAGGAAATGGTTGGTATTCTACTAATTATAAATAATCCAACAAAATGATAAAGGTTATACGTGATCAATAATAATAAAAATGTGGTATTTGTACAGATCACCACACTATTACTAACTACTATTACCAGGTGGTTGTGGGATTTTACGACTCTCCGGTAATGCCATGTTAACAGTGATGGATGCAGACATAGTTATTCATTTTTCAACGGCTTCCATCTATATTATACCATGGGCTGACGCGTATCTGTGGGTGGGTGTTGTGGTAATACTTGTTTATTGTTCGGATGTCATAAAACAAAGTCGATTCAATAAAGGGTAATATACGTAGAAAAATCCCTTCTAGTAAATATTATCCATACAAGATGTTTCAATATGTGGGAGCCGCGATCGCCAAACGATGGCTCACTAGACTTGAGGTTCCCGTGTTCAGACATGCCCAATTCGCCTCATAGCCCACTTATTGTGACTATATGGTTTATCATAACACATTGTGACTTATTATGACTATATGGTTTACCATAACACATTGTATGAAGAATTGTGACTGTATAACATGACTGTAATGGATAAGTTAACAGTACATGGGAGCTAACGCTTGTAATAATATTGAACTACCGCTTCGTAGCGCTTCAAATAAACGAGATAACAGGAATGTTCTTAACTAGACGTGTTTTCTTATTTTTACACAAAAAATTTTCTGCTTAAAGCCTAGCTCAAAACCCGCCGTACGTGTTTTGACACGCACGGGTCGTAGGGTTTGGAACCTCACAGACCAGCCACAAGAAACCGGATTTACTAAAAAGATGATGGCCCCCTAGCAGTCAGGGCTGTCAGCTAGGCCAAAGTTATTTTATATTCTTGTATTGCAAGTATCGTTTTTGCATTCAAAATCCCGAAATGACAAAGGGCTAATTAATTAATTTATTCTAATATACAATCTCAATATTAACATCTGATAACTGCACGCACGTACATGTTCATTGTGAAACCCAACACCACATACCACCCGTGCGCACTTGAGCTTAACATGTAAATAAATGTCTCAAAAATAATATTATATACAATTTCAACCCAGGCTCATTTAGCTTGATAAACTAAGGACAGCAAAAACTATGTTAATTGTCTGTCCAAGTTAACTTACTCTATATACTGACTTTTATGCTATCAAATTTAAAAAAAACAAGCCATGTCGTTTCTAAATGTCTAAAGTGTTCGAATGATTGAAATCACTTTTGATTTTTTTAGTAAAAGATGACGAGAAAATCCAATACGCCGCACTCGTATATACCACACCGGATTTGAAAGGGGTTAGTGTAAATCAATAAAACATCTCCACCAGCTGTCATTTCCCTTCCCACAGAAATGGAATTATTTGAACAATCCACTCAAAATGGTTTCAAAATTACACAATCTATTTGGACATCCTAAATATTATATACGTTTGCACTGGTCTCTTCCCGTAAAAAGAATACCAATTTTTAGCCCCTAGCACCACCACGTAAATACGACTCTTTATATTGTTGTTCCCAAAACCAGGCTGGTGAAAACTTTAAGTGATTGGATTCTCATAGAAATGTTTAATAACCGATTATTGAATGTGGTTCTTATATAAGAAAACCGATTTTTGAATGTGGTTCTTATATAAGAAAATACAATAAGTTATCTATGATTACGTTGGGCATCTATCACCTGCTCTCCAAATGACTTAATTTTAATTTGGTGTCGAAATTAAGAAGGCTGCGAAGCCAAGTCACGTGGCTTCTGAATGCCTAAAATGTGTCCCTTTTGTGTAAGTTAGAACACCGACTTGCAACTGGGTTTGTAATAGTTATCGCGACTCAAATCTCGAGTGAAAACAGAGCGCGACGTGAAACGGCTAAAGACTCAAGCCGCGGACTCATGGTGCGGCGACTTAACACTCCACTCGGGACTCGAGGTGCGGGGACTTGCCACTCGACTCGAAATCCCATGATTTTTTCCCTCCTCAGTCATGTAATTATTTGACTAATCCATCAATCTACATGAGCACCAAGTGTCAATTTTAAGTCACGTCTTTTGATGACGTCTCGCAAAACCAAACCAGTTTTTCAATCCAACATTAGCTTTTAATGTACAAGTTGAGTCGTAAAATTGCTTTTACACTTCTATTTCTAAACATTAGCTATTAAAAAGTATATTTGGGCCCCCCTCTGCCTTGCAAAAAATTAAACGCAAAAATTTAAACTAGATTAAAATCAAATAAAATGTTTTTTAACGTCCTGACCAACATTTCTACACCGCCTGGGCTAATGATCGCGTACATACGCCACGAAGTTTGCTATGGGAAAACTTTCGCCTGGACAGAAGCACTATGGACCCCCGTTGATCAATTGACAACTAATCGTGTTGATCGTAGAAAACTTATGAACCTTCCAAAACCTTTCTACAGGATCACCACGATTACTTTCAATTTCAACCGTAGTGCGAATCGTGATAGTGCGAACCTAGTAACGATGAAGTTAAGCCTATACCATTTAATGATAAATTTGTAAATGTTTCATCCTCAGAACTTCACTTAGGCAATCTCATTACGCTAACTCAAAGAGGGATAATCTTAATCACCATATCAACTCTTTCACTGCGAGGGTAAATGTCACTTTAAGTCAATTTAAATATGCCCATTGTTTAACCAAATATAAATTATTTAAGAGCTTTTGTATGCCTCTTTATGGATGTCAACTATGGGACATGTCAAAAAAGAGCATCGATAAATTTTACTGCTGCTGGAGAAAGTGCATAAGGAGACTGTGGGGAATTCCACTACGCACCCATAACATCTCATCTGTGACGACTTTCCTATCGACATGCAATTACATAGGCGGTTTGTAAAATTTATCGTAGGAATACTCGGAGGTCCGAATGAATGTTCTAAAATATGTGCCTATCATGCCCTAAATGGGAGCCAATCAAATGTCTGTAATAACATTAATATTATAGCTAATAAGTATAATTTTTCAAAATATGACCTAATGTCTGATCCTACCAATATTTTAAAGAGAATGACATGCCAACAGAATGATAATGATACTCTTAAACAAAATGCCGGTTTAATCAAAGATATGATTACTCTGAGAGAAAATGTAAATGATATACAATCAAAAAATGAGTTGAATGAAATTATTGAATATATTTGCACTGTATGATATTAATTTGATGTATTTTCTTTCAAACAACACTTTTCATTGAGTTTTGTTCATAATTCTCCTTTCATATTTATATTTTTTGTCTTTTGTGTGTGTACCTTGAGTACGAAATAAAGATATTATTATTATTATTATAATCTTTGCTAGCTCATAGTCTCAAGGATAGGATAACTGACTTGACAAAGATGTCGTCCGTTTGTAAAACTACGAACCATTTCAAGGTAACAAATGTTGCATATCTCACCCTTTTATAAACATTTAATAACATAAATTAACAAACATCAATTATTTCCGGATTATAATTTTCAGAGAAGCCTTAATATAATACGATCAATAGGTATTGAAATGAGAACTGATTGATTAATTTATGTTTCATTTTTTCATTGTTTTTTTTTTTAATAAAGTAGGTTTATCTGAAGGTCATTGAGAAGCTTATACACAGAAATCACCTCGTAGGCAGTTTTAGTAAATAAAAAGTATTTCTGACCATATGATGGGTATCCATAACTAAGCAGATTCCAATTGGACATAATGATCCTTGAGTTCGCTAATTATTTCCAATAAAACTAGTTGATTTTAATTGAGTATACAAAATTACACTGAACAATTTCAAAACTGTTGCGAACAATGGAAATTGATGCAAATGATTGAACACTAATCCGCATGATTTTCAAACTTTTCTTTTAATTTCAATGTACGCGCAATTGACATAGATAAACGTATATTAATTGGAAGCGGGTCAATTTTGCAGTAAAATATAGTACGTTCGATTTCAAGGTGCAATTGGAATTTATACAAAATCCATAAATACAAAATGAAAATAATAAACAATATCTAATGTTATAAGACCTTACCGCTAGAATGTAACTCGTTGACGACCGAAATAATACTAATATCTAGATCAAGATTGTATTCGTTTCAATCAAAATCACAAATTAGAAAGAAAAAAAATCTTTGTGAAATTTATTGCAGGGCTATACATTATTTAGAAAAGTCCGTACATTACCATGATTTGATTAAGTATAAAATGAATAAAAACAAAAGAATGTTCGGAATATTTATATTTTTCTCGTTTTCTTTTATAAAATTTTATTTTTGAATTATCAGATATCCTGTCACAGTCCCACCCTTTGGTTTTCGAAGGAATTATTAGTCAGCGGAAATTTACCTGTATATTGTGGCAACTCGTCACTTCAGTCAGTTATATAGAAGGATAACTCGCGTTTTCTTTTGTTTTAGTCCCTTCCGTTTCTTGAAATATTCATTAGCCCTCTATCGAAGCAATAATCTTTGTGCTATAATTATATGTGTAATGTGTTTAGGCAGTTCTATCACATATGTGATAAAAACTGACGCCAAAATTGTCCTTTAGAGTATGCTGGAAAGTAAAGTTTTTCACGCAAAGCAGCGGCATTGTCTAGGCTACTCTTAATCGAATTTCAACTGTTATGGAGTCTTGTTTTTCGTACCAGACCCGTCGGCCGGCATCACTGACAGGGGGAAACCACAATGCAAAACCCCGTTTTCTCTGGCTAGTGAACCATGGCCTTACTGGTGACCTTCAAGTACATGCCAAAACAAACTAATCTATTCTATAATTCTCTTATAATTGTATCGATTAAATTTTATATATATGAAAAAAATGATAATCCGAAATAAATTATTGTTTGTTGATTTATTGTTATTAAATATTTGAGACTATAAAAGTGTGAGATACACAACTATTGCCATAATCAACTGATTTATTTCAACTGGTTTGTAGTTCTACTACCTACTGAATTCATCAAGATGAAATCTGTTCTCTGTGTTGTTTTGGTAAGTTGAATATTCTCATTCGTATCGTTTCAACACCTGAAGATACGGTGGCCCAATTGGTAACACGTTGTCACGTCATCCTGGAGGTGTCGTGTTCGATCTCTGCGTTGGCCGAGAAACTTCATCGGGATTTTCCAGCGGACTTCATTCTTGATAGTGGTGCAGGACAGAGGACCTGACAACAGAAACTTGTTCGGGTGTGGCGCAAACCCGAGGTCCTGTGTACACAATGGCGTGCGTGTCTGCATTAGCCTTGTCGGAGCAGAACAGTACCACGTTAAAACCCGTTATGTTTCATTTCATTTCTTTTGACACCTGCAGTAAATACACAATATTCATCACCCAGCATCCATGTAAATTATTATATATTGAATGTTTCTATTCTTGTTTTTCAGTGTTTGGCCATTACGTGTAGTGCCCTTGATATTGATGCTGATGTTCATGTTGATCTATGTTTGGTAAGAATTTTTATAAATGTATATGACATTATTGTATTTATATGCAATGGCCGTCATTAACCCCCGATTTGAAAATACATCTTGGTTATAAGGATGTCACAGATTTTCTTCTCACACATTATTAAAATACATTCAATTATTTGTTCTTTTGTAAACACAATACTTGTCATACTTTACGGACGGGTCGGATGTTGGTGGGCGTATGTATTTGTTAAAAATTTCTGATGCACATTTAAACTCTAAGCATCTATTTTAGTATATGTTTTAGTGTGTTGTACTCTTTCGGATTTTCCTAAAAAGAACGTAAAATGACCTTTGGATGGTTGAATTCGATATAAGAGTAGGTCGTAATGTCGCTGCCACGTTCCTAATAGCACACTGTATGCCAGTCTTTATTAGCCTGAATATTATATTTTTCTAGACGGCAATTAAGATAGGTTATTTTATATATTTTTAACGTGTATGTTATATTTTGTAGTCTAAACAATGTGACAACGGACAAGTGTGTCGTCTACGTAAGCCTGCTTGTTTAACAAACTTACACGAATGTCTTCCTCTCGCAGTTTGCGTTGGTGAGTGAATTTTGCTTAACATATATTTTCAAAATTTGTCTAGATGATTTCTATTATCAGAATCATGAATACTGTGAAAAGACATTAACTGTAACGTCAGACATTCTAAAGTAAACGTCGGGTTGTTATTCAGGTTGATAGTGTGACGCAATATCGGTGGGACTTTCACGTTGTGTATTAAACTTCAATGATGAATAAACTCTGCAACACTTTGTTGCTATAACTACGTTTATAAATCTTTGTAACATCCATGATACACATAAACAAAAACACACAGCTATGACACTGAATATAAGTTAAATATAAGTTCTCTATCCCTTAGCCTGTATTTTGTGGCGAAAGTTACACTCTTTTTTCTAAGTCTACATGATTTAGGAGACTAAAGGTATGTCCCTATGGTATCGTTGCATGTTGCTTCTATCCCAACCTGTAAGCCGTGGAGGCTAGGGGTGTGCCTCCTTCTAAACGTCCCCCCAGGAAATCGTATTCGTTGATAATCTAGAACAACCGATGGCATCACTAGTTATTTATGTTTTTCAGATGCTGTAGTTAATGTAGATGCTGAAAATATTCTAAATGATGGCCGACCTCTTTGTCGAATTGGCCATCCTATCCTCGAGGTTGACGGAATGCGACATTTAAGATGTGAACGTGGGGAACACCAATGTCCAAGGGGTTCCGTGTGTGTTTTCCACCGTGAAATAAATGTAAATGTATGTTGTCTTGAAGCATAAGAATCTGGCGTGTAATGGTTTGTGTTCACAAATAAATTATATTAAACAATATTGTTTCTGTCATATACTATTACCGGAAACTTATTTTTCAATCATACCAAATAATGTACAGTATGTCGGAATTGTTTATAAATCCATAGTCAACTCAGTAAAAATTCGCGGTATTCAATTAAAAGAAAAGTAAAATTATTGTTAAAATTAGGGTTCGATGACATTTAGGAAAGTAAAGCAAGAAATGTCCGAAAACAAAATCGGGGTTTACAGAGAGCGGAGCTGACATTGTATGGCTCCCCCGCCCACCAGAAATTTGGGAAATGTTTGACGGTCGCAAACGCGTTTTCCTGTTATTCCAGCGCGTAAAATTAGTGTTTCATTAGATTTCCGGCACTTTATTTTGCCAAATAGATAAAATATATTTTTTTTCAATTTACCCTTAAAAGTCTTCTTGCCCAAAAGTTAGGGGGCAGCTGAAGCCAGCCCCAACCCCCTGCCCGTACGCCCATGTGTACGCCAGTGGGAGCAGTGATTTATCATACCAAATAATGGACCAACTGCATACGCCGCCAGTGGGAACAGTTCCTTACCGTACACATATTGTATTCATCAATGGGAACAATGTAACCCCTTAGAGTGGTGTCGTCCGCCGATCCATTGTACAGTATGGGAGCCGCGGTGGCTAAGTGGGTAAGACGCTGGAGATGGAGTGTTCGATCCCTGCATTGGCCGAGAAAGTTCATCGTTATTTTCCAACGTGGCTTACCATTTACAGCAGTACAGGACGGAGGGCCTGACAACGACAACAATCGAGTCGTTCGAATGGGACGAAAAAACGAAATCCCGTGTTCACAATGGGGTATCTATGGAGGGTGAATGTTTTGTGGGGATGTAAATCGTGTTTGTTGTTCGGATGTCATAAAACAAAGTCGATTCATTAAAGGGTGGTATACGGAGACTAATCCCTTCTAGTTAATACTATCCAGACAAGATGACCCAATAAGTGGGAGCCGCGATCGCCCAACAATAGATCACAAGGCTCAAGGTCCGTGTTCAGTTCCGGCTGTCCAGACCAAATTTGCCCCATCACACAATTATTATGACTGTATGGTATATTATGACTGTTCTGTAATGGATACGTGTTCAGTCCATGGGAGCTAACGCTTGTAAGATTATTGAACTACCGCTTCTTTGTAGCTCTTCAACTATTCAACTTCAGCAACTATTCTTTTCTGGAATAAATGGAGAAAACGTGTTTTCTTAATTTTCCTCCTTAAAGCCTAGCCCACAACCCATTGTACGTGTTTTGGCACGCACGGGCTAATTAATTAATTATGTCTACACGTGCAAATATAATATACAATTTGAATATTTACGTACATATTCAATCTGAATCCCAATTTCTTAATTTTCCTCCTTAAAGCCTAGCCCACAACCCATCGTACGTGTTTTGGCACGCACAGGTCGTAGGGTTTGGTAGTTCACTGACCAGCCGCAAGAAACCGGGTTTACTAAAAATGCCCCCCACCCCCGTAGACTGCCAGTAGTAGCAGGCTTTAGATTACAAGTATAAAGTTATTTTATATTCTTGTATTGCAAGTAACGTTTTAACATTCAAAATTCCGAAATTATAAAGGGCTAATTAATTAATTATGTCTACACGTGCGAACATAATATACAATTTGAATATTTACGTACATATTCAATCTGAATCCCAACATCACACACCACCCGTGCGTACATTTACATGAGCTTGCCATGTGAATAACTGTCTAAATAATATATACAACCCAGAGAAAAAAGCCCTAGTATGATTTACCTTAATTAGCTAAAGACAGCAAACAATAATTATGTTAATTGTCGGGCCAAGTTTATTTAATCTTTATATACTGCCTTTGATGCTATATCAGTTTATTCTAAACGATTCGCATACAAAATTAAAAGACCAAGCCATTAGAAGAGGAGAAATCACTTTCGATATTTTAGCACAAGATGACGACAATATTCAATACGCCAAATACCTCACCGGATTAGTGTAAATTAATAAAACATCTCCACCAACTATCATGTCTCTTCCAATGGAAAGGGAATAAATTGAACAATCCATCAGAAATAGTTTAGACATTGCACAACCCACGTGGGTATCCTTTATAATTATACGTTTCCTCTTGTCAGTGATGCAGGACGGAGGGCCTGACAATGACAGATGTCTAGTCGTTCGGATGGGACGAAAAACTGTTGTTCCGTGTACACATTGGCGTGTACGTAAAAGATCCCTTGGCAGTTGGAATTCCATATAAGATAAGGCCATATTGCCGCTACCCGGTGAAAATTTCCCCCGTAGCAAACTAACTGTATGGCGTATGCCTGTCTTCATTAGCCCAGATTAGGAGCAGAACAATAGAAGTTAAACCCGATTTCACTTTATTTCCCCCCAAAAAGACCACCAATGCTTAGCCCCTAATACAATCTCGTAAACACGACTCTTCATATTGTTGTTCCCAAATAGTCCTATTTTACCAGGTTGGTTAAAACTTTAAGTGGTTGGATTTTTCATAGGAATGTTCATTAAATGATTATTGAATCTGGGGCATATTTCACGAAATTTTAACTAAGATAAGATCCCAATTTTAGTAATTTGATTGGATAATATTAGATTGATTTTAGTGCTTATCCAATCAAAATTGAAGTATCTACTTGTATTTTATCTTAAGTTAAGTGAAACAGGGCCCTGGTTCTTATATAAGAAAGGTGAATGAGTTACCTATGTTTACGTTGGGTTTCTATCGCATGCTCTCCAAATGACTAATCTCAATTTGGTCTTTAAATTGAGGGGGTTGAAAAGCCAAACCATGTTGCTTCTGGAGGCCTAAAATTTTCCCTTTTGTGTTAATTAGAACTTGCGACTCTGCTTAAAGTAGCCAAGTCTCTAACTCAATATCATCGAAAGTCTTCGACGTTGAAAACACAAATTATTTGTCAATTCAAATCAACATTGATGGTATGGTCTTACCAGGAAAAGATGGGCTTCTGATATCCAATATTTAAGACGAAATATTTTTTTTTACCATTGGTACACGATGCGCAATAAATACTATATAGACTGGAATAACCAGACGCTATATATATTGTGATTCAATTGAGATTTCTGGTGTACTTCGCCAAACATAAATGATTTGATATTAAGAGTAAAAACGGAAACGATTGAATGTAAATCAGTTTATATACATTCATATTAATTATTATATGGCTTGCGACCCATTTGTGTCAATATCTAGGCCCCAAATATTAGCGATTTAGCTCATTTAAGTCATATTTAGCGCGACTCAAAACTCGACTCGACAGCTGTAACAAAGCGCGACGTGAAAGGCGTAGGGATACATCTCTAAAATTTCCTTATTCGCCATGAATTGTTCGATTTGGACTCGTGGTGTGGCGACTAGCAATTACTCGAGGTGCGGGGACTAGGCACTTGACTCGAGGTCCCACCATATGTTCCCACCGAATGTAATTATTTGGCTAATCCATAAATCTACATGAGCACCAAGGGGTCATTTTAAGTCACTTCTATTGATGACGTCTCGCAAAACAGAACCAGTTTTTCCATCCAAGATTAACTTTTCAAAGGATGAGAGATCTAATATTGCAAAAAAATTAAGTGATAATTTAAGATGTTTAAATTATATTTTGATGGTCTGGAATTTTATTATTGTGTAGAGTTGTCTACTCCTGCTAGAGGTCGCTCATTCCAACACAGCATGGCCGTTTGCAAGCTATTTCAAGCATTTTAATACTCGCTCGCTCTTTATACAGCATTATAAAGTCTTTCATTATTTGTCCGCATACGTGAGCTACAAATAAACGATGAATGCAGTTAACCGACCGAAAAGTAAAAATGTCAGGTTATATTGACTTGACTGACTACTTGCCGACGAAGTGCTGTCGCCAAACTCAAGCCCGGTTCCCATTGTAATGAAACAATCGAAGAGTAGAATGTCAACTCCATGTGACCGTTCGTTACGTTACCAGACCCACGGCATTACGGAATGATAAAATCGGTGCTCTTAAGGAATATTGTGCAAAATCTAGAGTTGGAGTTGACAAAGCTTGAACTTGATAAACACTGCCAAGATATACAGTCAGAAATTGACACCTTGAATGCTAGTCTTATTATGCCAACTACCGACGCCACTACTTTGCTTTTGTTGACTAATAGTAGAGTCTAGGAACAAGGTACGATTTTGCCTCAACCACCCGCTCCCAATCAAATCTTAGATTACCTCATAACTATTGGGATGCTCGATTCACGAATCGACAGAATTACAATCGAGTGACGCGGAATTCAGTTCTGTCACAGTTCCGCCAGTCCCGACAGCTGAGGTGGAGTGAGTAGAATCGTGACGTATTCCTAGGTAAACAATATGTTTCAGCTGTCATGATTGGTTGAGATATTTTTATACAGTCGACGCATGCGTTGTACTCCGAAATTCTCCTTTACACTCGATTGCCACCAGTTTTGAAATTTAATTCCGGAACTGTGAATCGAGCATCCCCTATATGTGGGATGGCATGTTGAGCCAGTCCAAGATAGTTAACCTGGCTAATAATGGCATTGTAAGGTTATTAAGCGCCTTGAAAAAGACTTCCATAGTTGAACAGTGGGGCTATGCATCATTGTGTATACTCACTGAACTGATTGAACAACAGCAGATTTCATATCAGGGTATAATGGTGCACATCGGTTACGTAAAGCTATCTTTCGATTCCTTAATCGTTTCGTAGGTAGTGTCTCAGCGACTATCGCGAGTTACAGTACAAGGATGAGGGGGGGGGGGGGATGGCCTAGTGGACTAGAGTGCCGCGCTTCGACCTCTAGCTGGCCGGTCGCCTCTGGCTTGCGGCTGTGGTTTCGAGCCCTGGTGTGAGCGTATGTGGCACAACAGGTAGGACACTTAAACATCTAGTACTTAGAATAAGGGTATTATTTATTTTCTGGAGCTTCCAAGCTTGCACGAATGTTATTGTTCCTTTAAACAACTGCTCTATTTCTGCTGTTTATTACCCTGGTAAAGACAACAGAATTACTGGTGCTTGCTCGCGTTTACACGAAGAGGATAAGTTTGACTTGCTGTATACTTTGGCCCCTTCTCTGCAGCTAGAACTTGGCAAACTTACAGACTCATTTCCCCCTAATTTTATTTCATCCAGGTGGCCTTGTTCAAGAACTAAACCAGGAAGTAGCAAGATTGACTTTTTGGTGTGTCTGTAATAGCCTTTTTATGGTATGCTTAGAACTGCTAATGTAACGGTAAAGGCCACTTTTAATCCAGATTTTGATCTGCGGCAGATAGTTTTGCTTCCATATTCACGGGGCTTTTATTATGTCTCGGGAAAACAAAAACTAAACAATTTCGAGCATGCCAGTTAGAAGCTGTTTTGCTTCGAATTGACAACGAATCATGCCCTGTCATCGCTTTGAAAAAGTTGACACTTTTGAATCCCGCCGAAGATCCTTTCGTCCTTTGACTGTTGTTGCTCAAGGCAGGGCACTTACTTATTCACTTTTCTCGAACAAATTGCAATATTTTTTTTTAATAAGGCTGGAATTCATTAGAGAATGAGGGGCCGTTTATTTCGGAGAGGCGGGGCAACATGGTTGGGTCCGTGGATATCATTAAGTCAGAATCGTGACCAGTTTTGGTAGTTCTCTTGTTCCTTAATAATTTCTTGTTCTTTTCTTGTTTTATTATAATCTCAGATTTTTGTAACACTTCCATACTTATGTGCTGGTGCTTTATTTCATATTATTTGTATGTATGTCAATTACCCTTTTATAATAAATGTCTGTAATTGCATTTCATTATTTTCATTTAATTTTTGTTCTTACTGTGAATAAATATGCCAACTGAATTAATGTCTGATCACTTGCGTATCCCTTTGTGTGAATGGAGGGGGGGGGGGGGAACTAATTTAATCTGAATTAAAATAAAATCAAATGGGGTCAAACGTCCTTGGCTAATGGTAGCGTACAAATCCCACGCAGTTTGCTATGGGAAAACTTTTGCCTGGACAGAGGCATTTTGACCCTTTCTAATATCTAATTCCAACGGTGAAGTTTTCTTTTACGTGCACTACTGTGTGTACATGGGACCTCCGTTTATGTCCCATCCGAACGACTAAACGGCTGTTCTTGTCAGGCCCTCCGTACTGTAACTATTCCAGACGTCAAATCTTTTACGCTCCATATTTTAATTAATCCTGGGTTTCAACTGTCGGGGTGAACTTGGATGCGAGGGTCAATTTCAGGTCACACGATCTATCACGATCTAGTCAGTTGACAAAGATGTCGGCCGTTTGTAAATTTACAAACATCAATTATTTCTGGATTATAGTTTTCAGAGAAACCTGATTTATTAGTTTGTGTGTGATTTTTTTTAATAAAATAGTTTCATATGAAGGTCATTGAGAAGCTAATACAGAGAAGACACATCGTAGGCAATTTACCAATGACACAATTCAAATTATGATATGTAGCCGAAAGTCATGCTCAGAGTGGCAAAAGTTACACTTGTTAAAATTATTGGAATTTGTGGCTGATTTTTATGTCTCTTTTTTTGTTTTAGTAAAATAGTATTTCTGACCATATGCCGGGTGTCCATAATTTAGCAGATTCTATTTGGGCACAATGATCCTTGAGTTTACTACTTATTTCCAGTAGCAACAGTTGATTTTGATTGAGTATATAAAATTGCACTGACCTAAAACAATTTCAAAACTGTTGCGAACAATGGAAATCGATGCAAATGATTGAACACTAATCCGCATAAATTTTGAACTGTTCTTTTAACTTCTGTTCATGTAATTTTTAACTTCTCTTCATTTTATTCTTAATAATAGAAATAAGATCAAACAGAATTAGGATTGAACAAATAAAGAAAGTGGACTATACATTGTCTTTATTTAGTAATTACATGAATTGAAGCTAGAAAATACATGGATAGGAAATTAAACGAACAGAAGTTATAAGTTACATGAAAAGACGTAAGAAATAAGACGATAGCATATTAGAATTTTGAATCTAAAATACCGCCATACATATGATGGTATCCATAACTTGGCAGATTCTAATTGGAAATAATGCTACTTGAGTCCCCTACTTATTTATTGAATACTAATCCGCATGAATTTTGCACTGTTCTTTTGTTAATTTCAATGTACGCGTCATTGACATGGATAAACCTTTATTAATTGGAAGCGGGTCAATTTGATATCTATTGATGTCAACTGTTTTATGGACTTGAATTAAATTTGTCGTTTTGCGGGAAAATATATTACATTCGACTTGAAGGGGCAATTGGAATTTATAATGTCATAAATACAAAATGAAAATAATAAAAAAAAAACAATGCCTAATGTAATGAGATACGACCGTAGTAATACTGATCTAGACCAAGATTGTGTTTGTTTCAATCAAAATCACAAGTTAGAAAAAATTCTTAATGATAAAATCCTCGTGAATTGTTTTGCTGGATGATACATTATATTTCTATATTTCATATTATTTGTAATATCTTTATTCCGTTTCATCGTTGATTTTATCATTCAATATTGTTTTATAATTTCACTGTAATTAATAAGCCAACAGTAAAACTGATGTCTCCCGCCGAAATCCCAAAATAAATTGAAGACACATATTAATTAATCGCATAATTATTTTCTTTTCAAAAGTATTGAGCAATCAAACTATACACTAAATTTTATCACTCGCTAATAAGTTGATCCCGAAATTAATCTGGAATATCAAAACGAAATTAGTTTTTTTGCAATTAGATTCGATATCATACAAACCTCTATTTCAATGACATATCAGAATTGAAACAGTGGATGACCTTCACATGAACATGAAATGCATACCAAAGCAAACTAATCCATTCTACAATTCTCTTACATTTAATCCGAAATAAATTATGAATCACATAAACACTTTTATTTATCCAAAAATTATAATCCGAAATAATTTATTGCTTGTTGATTTATTTTTGTTAAATATTTGAGACTATAAAAGTGTGAGATACACAACTATTGCCATAATCAACTGATTTATTTCAACTGGTTTGTAGTTTAACTACCTACTGAATTCATCAAGATGAAATCTGTTCTCTGTGTTGTTCTGGTAAGTAGAACATTGGCGTTCTCGTAAAAGATTTCTTGACAGTTGGAATTCCATATAAGGGTATAGCTTGTATAGTAAGACCGCTGTCTTGCCCAAATTTCCATGTCCGTATTCATTAGCCTTGTCGGAGCAGAACAGTACCACGCTAAAACCCGTTATATTTCATTTCATTTCTTTTGCCACCTGCAGTAAATACACAATATTCATCACCCAACTTCCATGTAAATTATTTTATATTGAACGTTTATTTTCTTGTTTTTCAGTGTTTGGCCATTAGTGCCCTCTATGTCGATGCTGATGTTGATGTTGCTGTTGATCTATGTTTGGTAAGAATTTGTATAAATGTGTATGATATTGTATTTATATTCAATGAAAGCCATTAACCCCCGATTTGAAAATACATCTTGGTGATGAGGATATTGGTTTGAATAGTCGTGACACAGTGCCTTTAATGTTGTTTTTTTCTGAAGATTCGAGGCTTAACATTACGTCATAGCGCACGCTTAATCGCCATTGTTTTTTCTCAGAAGTCGAAAGAGCTTCACTCATGCTTTATTATATGAATTAATAGTTTATCGTAGAATTATATTCAAGCTGTTCAGAAACTGCACATTAACCAACTCTTCAGAAATATTTACTTATAGTATCCTTCTTATGCGTATGTGAAATATACGTATGTCATATATTCCTGAACAAGTCTTTGTGTTTGTTTTTAATCACTACAATTGATGGGTTCGCAACAGATATCACGGATTTTCTCCTCACACATTGTTACAATACAGAGGCACTTTTCAATCTTTAGAAAGGTTGGGTGGGTGGATGGTTTTAGCTTGTGCTTTTAGATCACGAGGTCTATAGTTTAGACAAGTGACGGGGTTTCAATTCCCAGCTTGTACTTGACAAGGTGGTCTAAATATTGAAATAACATTGAACGTGTTAGTCCAGTGGTAGATAAATCCCATTTCCCATTATGTAAACATAATACCTGTCATACCTTATGAACAGCACGGACAACTCGCATATTGGTGAGTGTAAATATTGGTACAAAACCTCTTTTTTTAAACATTTAAACTCTAAGCGTCTGTAAGTTGTGTTTTAGTAGATATTTTAGCGTGTTGTAGTCATTCGGATTGTCGGAAAAAGAACGTTGGAATTCCATATAAAAGTAGGCGGTAATGTCGCTGCCGTTGCCAAATGCTCCTTATACCACACTGTATGGCGTATGCTAGTCTTTATTAGCCTGAATATTATATGTATATTTTCTAGGTTGCAAGATGTGTTAATATATATATATATATATATATATATATATATATATATGTTTAGCTTGTATGTTTGTAGTCTAAACAATGTGACAACGGACAAGTGTGTCGTCTACGTAAGCCTGCTTGTTTAACAAACTTACACGAATGTCTTCCTCTCGCAGTTTGTGTTGGTGAGTGAATTTTGCTTAACATATATTTTCAAAATTCATCTTGATAATTTCTATTATCAGAATCATGAATACTGTGAAAAGACATTTACTGTAACGTCAGACATTCTAAAACATCAGGTTGTTATTCGGGTTGTCAACATATAGCCTGACACTATATCGGTAGGACTTTCACGCTGTGTATAAAACTTCAATGATAAATAAACTCTGGGACACTTCGTTGCTATAACTACGTTTATAAATCTTTATAACATCCTTGATACACATGTTATATATAGGAACTAAACAAGCAGCTATATGATATTGTAGCTAAAAATAAGTTCTCTGTCCCTTAGCCTGTATTTTGTGGCGAAGGTTGCCACATGATGATCTGGGAGACTAAAGGTATTACCGTCTGATATCGCTGCATGTTGTCTCTATCCTAGTCTCTAAGCCGACGAGATTATGGGTATGCCTTCTTCTAAGCGCCCCCCAGTAAATCGTATTTCAATCTGTTGAAAATCTAGAACACCCGAAGGCATTCCGAGTTGATTATGGTCTTTATAAATGTCTATAGATTATAAAATTTAATCCTAAGAATGTCCTCCAATAAGCAGATTTAGCTCCTGCATAATGCCGTTTTCTGTATTTCAGATGCTGCAGTTAATGTAGATAATATTCTGAATGATGGCCGACCTCTATGCCGAATTGGCCGTCCTATCCTCGAGGTTAACGGAGTGCGACCTTTAAGATGTGGACGTGGAGAAGACCAATGTCCAAGGGGTTCCGTGTGTGTTTTCCACCGTGAAATCAATGTAAATGTATGTTGTCTTGAAGCATAAGAATCTGACATGCAATGGTTTGTGTTCACAAATAAATTATATTAAATGATATTGTTTCTGTCATATACTATAAAAAAGAACCCTTGGCGGTTCGAACGCCACAATGATTTGCCAGAAACATGACTGCGGGCAAAGAGTGGGGGCCAGTTCACGCCCACTGATAGAGTGGTTCAGAGACACAATATTTGTCCTTATAAAAACTGACCCGCTTATCTGTGTGATTGCTCCGTCGAGAAATCTTCTGAAGTGAGCAGAAGTTAGCGCCGCGCACGTGGTTTAGGAAGTCGCAGCAAATATACGTCACATGAGGTATTTTTACAAACATGTATTGGTATATAACGCCGAGTAAAAAATACACTCATTACGGGCTTCGACTTACGTGTTTATTTAATAGCGAACGTGAGCAAAAATTTCGATTTCACTCCTTGATTTGATTTTTGATTTTGGCGATTTTGGTGATTTAAATACAGAGCTAGCTATAATAGCTTCGTTTCATTTCTAACTTTCAAGTTGGTAAAATCGCCCAGATAAATTCACTACAACCTTTCGAGATTTACTTTTATTAAGTGGCTACATTCTTGGTTTACGCTGGCATCTATTGTGGTTAGGAAATAAATATTTGCTAGCTCTAAATACGCAGAACTATTTGAGACCGGAAAATAACCGAAACAAACTTTTTATTTGTTGTCTTTATTTTCCAGACCCTTTTCGGTAACATGGTGTAAATTATTTTTATAATCATAGTATATTATCTAACCATCCTGTAGCCATAGGTTTTGATCGACGGACTTATTTTTCTAGATTTGAGACTGAGCCCTGCAAGATATCGTCCACGGATGATTTGCTATCCAGCATTGGATTGGACAAGTACCCCTATGATTTGGGAACTGTAACAAACTACCTATGACAAAAATCACAAATAGGCTTTATGCTAGACAAATGTTAATAAATTCCCGACAACTTCGGCGCATCGGTCTATCATGACTGCTTTACATGACGACTGTGTGACTTTTGCTGACAAATACATTCAAAATAGACTGGTCAGACTGACGACAAAGACTAGGAAGCGTAGTAAAAGTAAGGTTAAGTCCACTAAATGTATGAAATCATACGACGATTTTCTTGACACTCCATTTTTTCCGGGATAGTTTACGTTACTCCATCGGCAGACACAAGTGAAATTAATTTAATAAACAGAGAGACTCGGACATCTGCTGATGTGACCTTAACTGATTTAGATAGAGAAAAAGTATTTGCGGCGATTGTCATAAAAGCACAATCGCCAAGTTTAAAAAAAAATCAACTTCCGAAGACTAAAAAAGAAATGATTCGCATGAAGGCTAATAATGAAAATAAAAGACAATTGGCAGGTAAAAAGAATGGTTGCAAGTCCAAACCTTTTAGATGAACGAAGGAATTTTGTATGATGTCAAAAATCAAAGATACACAGCAGAATGTCATAATTTGGTCATGAAACATAAAAATCTAAACGTTTCCAATGGTAACGTAGCAGTGGTTATAACCGCATTTTTGGCTCTCGCGGGACTAAATCTAATTACACTCCATCAAAATCTACAGTTCAAAGAATATCATGTGAGCGCGTCGGTGTCCACATGTTTAGGAAACCTTGAAGTCGGCGAAAAATACCACCCTTTATACAGACGAAACTACAAAATTTGGCTCTAAATTCAATACATACGCAATAATCGCTGGCTCGGCGCATACGCCACTTATCCAGCAATGTGTTCTTTTTTCATAACAAAAATCATGCAGTACAATATATTTATTTATCTGAGGGACAAAAAATAAAGTCTTAAATTAATAGTTTTGTTGGGGTGTTTATCCCTCTCTCTCACTCCCCGTATTACATGTCATTATATTTTCCTCGTACTTTACCCGGCAATTTATTTTTGATAACAAACATCGTACTGCACAATATAATATTTAGTTATCCTTGAGATTAACATTAAAGTGTTACATTATTAGATTTATAGACCCCTGTCTCTCCCTCGCTCCCTCTGTATAACATGCCGTTATAAATAGGCCAGTGTCGGAGTATAAATAAGTAAACGCACTGTTCATTTTAATATATGTATTAGGCTAATCTTGAAATAATTCATGTCAAATGCCGATCTTTTCATCTCCAGCTTAACATATATTTTAATTTCTACTGTAGCATTATAAACACAGTTAATATAAAGACATTTGAAGTCGCGGGTTTACTGTTAAAACAACTAAGTGTTCGCGCATGCGTACATATGTCAAATCCAATCGTCTCATAGAGTGTATTCGGTTACTTTTCAGTATGGAAATAAACGATATTTTCCGACTGCGATAAAGTTATTTCGTTTCCGGGACGTGCGTAGCTTGGAGCATATTTTTTTTAGTACAACCAAGGGACATAGCTCTTATTCTCACTAAGAGATAACTCCTTTGATTATGGAAGCTGGGAAGATTTTGAGCCATTTATAATATATGTCCAAATGGTTATATATCCTCAAAAATTAGAAGTGGCCAGACTTCCATTGTTGATCAATGAAGTTTTTATAGTAAGTCTTATCATATAATGTCTTTACTGTCCCGAAATAGTGTCTGTTTGTTATAAAACATTTTTAGCCTGAACCACTCTACCACTGAACACACTCAAGTCCTTCGGGACTAACACGTGGTTCAATATTCAATAATTCACATGTGTGCAGATTGTTGTAGCAGTGGGGGGGGGGGGCGGGGAACGTATAAGTGGTAATTCAAACCACGCCACTGTACTCAGTAACAGACCTTATGATCTACAGAACTTGCGCTAACCCATTCGCCCCCTCTCCTCACTACTTTCAAGAAATCTACAATAAAACATCGTATATTTTTCTCATCATGAACGAATAATATGTTAGCCCCCATTCATATTCTATCTGTGCATAACAATAAAACATCATAACCCAAATATTATGTTTACAGCCATTCAAATTATGTAATGTGAGTAGCATACAAAAAATGTGTTTTTGTCAACCTGATCTTTAATACACAGAAATAAAAGCGATAAGACGATGCAATATTATCTGTCAAATTTCTTCCTTGTTATTGAATTGCTACGACCCACGTATAAATAGAGACTTTTGGCAAGTGGCATTTTCCCTATCCGTATCACGTATCCGTATCGTATACGTGACACGTTGCGTCAGTAGTTTTATAGTTTTGGCAGGTTCTTGTGTCGCGTACGTATGCGTCACTGAGCTGAGCTTAGTTATGTACAGCATGATGGCAGTTATCTACCAAGATCACCACCACCATGAGCTATTATAAAAAAAAATAACTTCGATTCGACAGCCATTTTCGGTTTCACTAATTTAACATTTATACCCCTTTACCATAGAATCACATCATTTACAGATTCGCAAGTTTCCATTTCTACCTAAATCTAGCACGTAGATCAATCAGCGTGTAGACAGACAGCCGGGAAAAGTATGAAAATTCCGAGAAAAAGCCATCAAAAATAATGATTAAATTCCAGTCTTTGTTATGGTTAATTTCACATCAAATATACACCTCCGTGTTCTAAGATACACATAGATTTATACAAGCGCTATGATACAACATTTCAGCGTCTAAAAAGACGACACAGTTATACGTACCTCCTCCATATGAAAGTTGTTCGATCAGGGCTGCCGTATCCGTGTGCCGTTTCACGTATGAGAACTACACACACATTGATGACGGCACACACAAAATCCATACGGATACGTACTAGACATTTGCGCTTGCCAAAAGTCTCTAATGATAATTCACGCGTGGTGTATGAGTGAACTAGTTTGATTGTCTCCATTTAGTGAATGCATTTCAACGCGTAGGCTTAAACAGTGCACACCGGTCATAATCATGGCTACAGAGAGAGAGAAATCGGGTTTAACGTCAACTCAACACAAACTAGGTCATTTCGGGACTAACATATGGTTCAATTTTATTTCAATAATTCGCTTGCGCGTAGGGGTCTTTAGCAGTGGGAGGAAACCCACGAGGTTGAGATGGCGCCCCTATCTTCATGCCACATACGCTCACACCAGGGCTCGAAACCACAGCCGCAAGCCAGAGGTGACCGGCCAGCTAGAGGTCGAAGCGCGGCACTCTAGACCACAAGGCCACCCCAACCCCCAAATCATGGCAGGCGCGGATCCAGAAGGGGGGGGGGGGGTCTAGGGGGTCCGGACCCCCCCCCCTGCTCAGACTTGAAAATTTTTTATGCGATTTTATTGGCGATTTAGACCTGTAATTTTGGAATTTACCTTCCGGAAATACGCCAGAATGAACCAAATTGAGCCTAATTTACCAAATTAATCGGTTGAGAGCAATTAGTGAAGCAAGTATCAAACCTAGACCCCCCCCCCCCTGCAAAAAATCCTGGATCCGCGCCTGCTTGGCTACAGTTTTCAGCTCAAATTGCGTCACTCTATTGGACCTCTAGCTTAAGGGGGATTGGATGGCTAAATGGTTAGCACGTGCGCGCTGTATCATAAATCCTGTCATTGAGTTAACTGGCGTGGTTTCGAATCCACGGTTGTACGTGGCAATGAGTAGGGCCACCTGTCCAACCTCGTGGGTTTTCTCCAGGTCTTCCAGTTTCCTTCCACTAATAACGACTCCTATGCGCAAGAGATTTATTGAAATAAAATTAAACCATATGTTAGTCCCAAAATGACCTGGTTTGTGTCGAGTGGACGTTAAACCCCATTTCTCTCGCCCTCCGACTTAAAGGAGCTAACTCTCTAACACAACGTTTTCCATAATATTCGAAATTAAAAATATTATCCTGCAATGAAAATATAAATGTGGGATTCCAACGTCCAATTTTAAGACACAATGAACGTTTTAAAATATGGTACATGACTCGTGTTCCATATCGTTTCGGGCGCAAAACCAATGAACAAAGAAAAGCATATCCTAAATAACAATGCGGCAGATATAATTGTAATGCCATTGAAATACTTTGCTACAAATGAGATCCCTTTGAAATCGTATTAGAATAAATGTTGTTTTGGGATATTTAAGTTTCGAGAAAGGGTTCTATAGTAGATTGAGGGGTGGGGCCATCTTGCTGAAGTCTATCTTATCATATATAACTTTATCATCACTATGGCTGTGGACTATGTTCCTGTGTGGACAGGCTAGTTGTAAATCGGCATAAATTAAATTCTCTCTATTCTGAAAAAATAAAGAGAAACCATAATTGTTTTCCTAAAAATAATATCAATAAAAGTCCAAACGAGGTTTGGTCTGGACAATATGTCGTTAAATTAACTGTTCTAATAGAAGTGTCCAGACAACTAGTGTTTTAGGGCAAACTTATGTGGTCTAGTTTATCACAACACGAGAAGTAAATGCCCCATCCACATTTTTACAACACAGTAGGAATTTTAGCGATGAGTGAGGATTGTTGGGAGGTCGCGTGACACGTCCGGAACAGATTGTAGTTGAGTACAGTTGTCAATAACTAAAACAAATGTGGGTAATATATAAGCTAAGTGGCTTGATTCGCAATGGTTCCTCAACCGAGAGAGGTAACTCCAAGTTATAGCTACCCACAATGGTTGATTATGCTCTGTACGGAGAGAGAGAAATGGGGTTTATCGTCCACTCAACACAAACTACGTCATTTCGGGACTAACATATGGTTTGATTTTATTTCAATAATCCGCTTGCGCGTAGGGGTCTTTAGCAGTGGGAGGAAACCGGAGTGCCCGGAGGAAACCCACGAGGTTGAGAAGGCGCCCCTATCTCCATGCCACATGCGCTCACACCAGGGCTCGAAACCACAGCCGCAAGCCAGAGGTGACCGGCCAGCTAGAGGTCGAAGCGCGGCACTCTAGACCACTAGGCCATCCCAACCCCCTATGCTCTGTACAACATTTTAGACTATTCTTCCAACAAACACTTCATATGTGTGAACTTACAGTATGTCCTGGGTGATTTGTAGGCGGTCTATTATACGTAACCAAAGGGATTTCAGCATTCTGTTCGACAACGTCTTTCTTTTCACTTTTTGTATTGCTTTTTATCCCTGAAAAAATATAAATACATGTTTTAAAAGGTTTTTATTTAAAAAATAAAGAGAAAAAAAAACGCAATAAAAATAAGTTTTATAACGGTAACTAATAACGGAAAAAGTAATAAAAGTATGCAATGGGTAACTAAAAATGGAAAACATAACACAAGTAAGCAATGGGTATCTAATAAGGGAACACATATAAAAAGTAACCAATGGGTACGTAATAAGGGAACACGAATAAAAAGTAACCAATGGGTACCTAATAAGGGAACACGAATAAAAAGTACCCGTTTTATAGCTGAGGCGCTGGAGGCGCCAGCATTCTCGCGAAACAAATCAATGAAGTTGAAAAAATAAAACGGGAGAAAAAAGCTAAAACCGATGAGAAAAATGAAAATGTTCCCTAGTTAGGGAGTACCCTAAAGGCAAACAAAGGGCCCTTCAATACACAGTTACTGTCGAATCCACAACTGAATAAGAATTCAGTCATTGCATTGGCATGAAAATCATCAATCAAGACCCTGCTTCCTCAAAATATTACAGCCTCCGCAATAATAAACCTTAAAACGCCTTTGGATAAGAGAAAGCGTAATACAAGTAACAAATAAGAAAAAAACATAATAATAAAAGTAGGCAATGGAAATAAGGGAAAACATAAATAATGGAAATAAGAAATGGATTACTAATGAAAGGAAAACTAATAAGACTGTGTAATAGATCTTCACATTCCCAACTTTTAAACAAAATCACTTGCCATGTTTAGTTTCACTATTTCGAGTTGATGGAAAATTTTAGAGTTAAAACAGCAAATGAATTAATGAGTAATTATAGAATCGAAATCTGTAGTTACGTAAAATATCAAACACATTTTATAACAACTTACTTTTTTTCTTACAGTAGACAACTATCACTATGATTATTAGTGCAATTATAATGATAATCGGTATTAGAATATAAACCACGGCCGGTGTTATACTATCAGCAAAACTGGCAACATCTTCATCAACAGGAATACCGTCTAAAACAATAAACATTTAAAAAAATAAATAGGGTTTGGAGGGTTGAAAACTGAAGGAATAACATCACCGTTCAGTGTTTCTTTCTTGGTAGGTACTGACTTCGTTTAATTGTTTTAATTGATCTATGGCATAATTTTAAAATATGATAAATATATTGTCTTGTCGAGAAAAATACGACTAGACGACATTGTACAAATAAAGGGTGAATAAACTATGGTTCAATTTCAATTATATTAGGAAATTGCAGAAAGGGAGAAACATTCGTAATGAGACAACAACTTACCCAATAATTTTACTTTAAGAGATATATTGTTTGTACCATATTGATTTATTACTATACATTCATATTCTCCAGCGTTTGAATTATTAAGAACTTGTATATTTAATTGTTTCTGGTTACTCAACATCAAGCCATCTTTATACCAACTGATATTACATGGTGGATTACAATCACTAGTACAATTTACTGATAGTCTCTCTCCAATATCTACTGTGACATTATCATCTCTTGGCAGTAGATTTACATTACGCGGACCATCTGTAATATAAATAACTTCAACGTGGCGCCAGATGTTCTAGAAGCACACCAATATTAGCGCAACCGTAAAGCTGCACAACTTTGTTTCACGGTTAACGATGGAAAGATAAAAGGTATGCTGACACAAACTAATTTCAACATTTTAAAGTACCCTTCGCCGGATCATCTTGGGGCATACAGATGGACACCATAAATATATATGATTTAGTTGCTATAGTTATCATTTGCTATAGTTACATAGTATATAGATGTCTTTAAAGGGCATTTAGTGAACACGATATACAATAAACAGAAAATTTTATGGATAACATTCACTAGGTTTATTAACTACAACGTTTCAGTGAGGATAGCCTCACCGTTATCAAGCATGCAACGTTTCAATGAGGGTACTCTCACCGTTATCAAGCATCATCACGTCATAACGGTGAGAGTATGCTCATTGAAACGTTGCAGTTAATAAACCTAGTGAATTTTATCCCTAAAGTTTTCTGTTGATTATAGTATATACAGTTGTTTTATTCTATAATATTATGGGTTCAATAATTTAGGAACAGTGAGTGGAAGGTTAATCTAGGGATAGATTAAGAAACTAAATTAAATTAATGGCTCATTGTAACTTATTGACTATTTAGCCGAGAAACGTATTTGTTCAATACAATGGTTTTCCATCATTTTTCTGTTCTTCATGGCATCGATTTTCATATTTCTAAACGGGAAAATTTAAAATTTTACTTTTTTAGCTGTGGTGCACATCTAAAGATATGCCAGCAAATTACAAATAAGAGCCTATTTTCAATGATAACAATCCCGTTGATTGTTGCGTACTGTATCTCGCAGGTGTGTGCCTGTCTCGTCGATGTAAACATTTAAACAACTATTACAAAATCAAGACATATGTCGTGGTTTGTTGTGTCACAATTCATATTCATAAAGTTATGAAAATTATACTTGTTATTTGGCGTTATATGGTCCCAACATTTACATCGAAGAACCAAGTATTTAGATACATAAAATCCGATCCCTGTAAGAGATGAGTTGAATTTTACTTTGATTAGGGGTCGTTTCAGATTAGATGGCTGTCAGACTTTGTTCGGAGGTTGTTCTTCGTTGTCATGATGAATCTGCTCTCAAGCATTGTTTAAAAGAAGTTTATCTGTTGATGGATATGGGTAGAGGCTAGAGTGATGATATTCCTTACATTGTCAAGTATGTAAGGATTAAAACAACCAATAGTACATATTAAATGACTAACTATACATCTCATTAAACTACATGTAAATCTATATAGTCTATCTTAAATTAGCTAAGTCTTTTAACTCATCCAAATTCGTCGACATTGAAAACACGAATTATTTGTCAATTTAAATCAACATTGATGTTGTGATCTTACCGTGAAAAGATATCCAATATTTAAGACAAATCGTGTACCATAATGTGTTTCAAGCCCATTTTTAACAAGGGACTTGAAAAACGAGGCTAAGCATATTCCATGCATTCCTATCTGGCGACCATACGTTATGTAGACTGGAATAACCAGACGCTAAAGATTGTCAATTCCATTGAGATTTCGGAGGTATTTCGCCGAACGTAACTGATTTGAAATTTGAGTAAAGATGGAAAGATTTGAATGTAAATGAGTTCATATACAATCTGATTACATTAGTATATGCGTTGTGACCCGTTTGTGTCAACTTCTAGGTCCCAAATATTAGCGATTAAGCTCTTTTAAAATTTAATACTCACATTCCATAGGTATGGTAAAATTGTTAGAAATACCCAAAACTTGTTCACATCTGGAATCTCTTTTTACTGTTTAAAAGAAAGATCATTGGTTGAAATCTAATATCAATAGTAGACTGTTTCTGGTATACACCCGAATTACATGCTAAATATTACATACTCCAACGTTTTCTGCTTGCCATGTGTGGTGCTCAATCATACTTTAAAATCATAAACAGAATCTTCATATATGTTAAAATGAAATGTTTATAGTTATAATACAAAGCTACTAAACAAATTAAAAAATCAATTTGTCAGAATTGTCAGCTATTGACGTTCGAACGTACAATCTTGGATTGCTTGTAGTGACTTATTGTATAGAAACGCTGCAACATAGCCGAGTCAATCTACCATAAATAAAATAATGATAAGCACCAAAATTGTGTTCAATATCTTTCATTGTCAAGGTATAGTATTATGGTACCTGTAATCAGTGTATTTACTTACTCGGTACAGGTAACCAGTTTATTTACCTACTTGGTGCATGTAACCAGGTTATTTACCTACTTAGTGCCAGTAACAAATTAATTTACTTACGAGGTGCAAGTAACCTAGTAAGTCGAGTATAGTAAGTCGAGATGAACGCACGACAAACAATTACACACGGTAACCCTACTCACGGGACACTAGTATACAAACACCACAGCCGACATACGTATATCTCAAATTAAGTGATTGGGTCTGTAGTGGTATGTACTTACTTGTTTGTACATTAGACGAGGGGTGTAAATCTTGTAAGGCTGATCCACAACCAGGATCATCAGTAGCCACGCAGTGTATTACATCATCATTATAACTTAAATCAATATCTGTGATGTTCAGAATACCACTCTTAGATAAATTCCAGTACATTCCATTTTTAAACCAGGAATAAACCATGGGTAGTTTGGGGTTATCTGGTTTTCTTGTAGATGTTGCATTACATTTTATTATAATTGTCCCTTTCACGGGACTCATCCCACCATCAAAAGCTAGCACTGGCTGTCGTGGTGGTGCTATTTTGGTAACAGGTGCATCTACATTAAATAAGGTCAATATACTATTTAAATATACAGTATGTAAGACCTAAATCTGCCTAATACAGATCTTGTGTTTGGCCTCAATGTTATATAAAACAATTCTAAGTCCATAATCAGCTCTCTAAACCACCGGCTGGCTGTGATTTTCAATGGATTTAAACATAATCGCAAGTTAATAATTTACATAAAAAAATAGGTTGCCAGCAAACGAAACATACGCCCACACAGCAGCTAAATCGTCCGGGCAGTCAACAAGAGTTGTCGCATATTTATTAAGTAACTATCAGAAAATCATTAGAATTTGTCTGGTTTTTATATAGTTCTGCCCCATGCTAACATTTAGTATACGAAACATTTAATGTGTAACAGGGATATAGTCAAACGGTTTTTATACGCCCACATTTTCATGTGGGCGTATATTGTCGCCGCCCTGTCCGTCCGTCCACAATTTGTTTGTGGACTCTCTTTCATGTGGACATATATTGTCGTCGCCCCTGTCCGTCCGTCCGTCCACAATTTGTTTGTGGACTGTCTACAGGTCACAATGCTTATCTGATTTTGACGAAACTTGAAATATAGGTTTATCCAGATAAGATCTCGTCTGCTTTCGAAATTGGCATGTATCGGATCTAAACTTCGTGGATTATGGCCCCTGATTGTACGAAAAATCACGTTTTGTGGACCCTATAGAGGTCACAATTTTGAACCGATTTTGATGAAACTGAAAATGTATGTTTGTAACCCAAAGATCTTGGTTCCTTTCGATATTTGCGCTCATCAGATCGTAACTTCATGAATGGCCCTTGATTGTCCGAAAAATCGCCTTTTTTAGATTGTGGTCCCTCTGGAGGTGAAAATTATTATCGGATTTAAAAAACCGTTTGATTATATCACCGTTACATGGTAATGAAGGTTGAGTTCGAATTTCGTGAAAATCGGACCAAAATTGACGGACAAAATGGCCGCAGTTTGTACGCGAATAGTGTGAAAATATGTTATATCAAGGTTGTGGACTCTCTACAGGTCACAATTCTTATCCGATTTTTACAAAACTTGAAATATATGTTTATCCCCATAATATCTCGGCTGCTGTCGATATTGGAATGTAACGGATCGAAACTTCATGGATTATGGCCCCTGATTGTACGAAAAATCATGTTTTTAGCTTGTGGACCCTATAGAGGTCACAATTTTGAACCGATTTTGATGAAACTTGACATGTATGTTAATAACCCAAAGATCTTGGTTCCTTTCAATATTTTTGCCCATCGGATCGTAACTTCCTGAATTATGGCCCTGATTGTCCGAAAAATCGCTCTTTTAGCTCATGGTCCCTCTGGAGGTCAAAATTATTATCCGATTTAAAAAACCGTTTGATTATATCACCGTTACATGGTAATGAAGGTTGAGTTCGAATTTGATGAAAATCGGACGAAAATTGACAAACAAAATGGCCGCCGTTTGTATGCAAATAGTGTGAAAATATGTTATATCAAGGTTGTGGACTCTCTACAGGTCACAAGTCTTATCCGATTTTGACAAAACTTGAAATATAGGTTAATCCCCATAAGATCTCGGCTGCTGTCGATATTGGAATGTATCGGATCGAAACTTCACGGATTATGACCCTTGATTGTACGAAAAATCATGTTTTTAGCTTGTGGACCCTATAGAGGTCACAATTTTGAATCGATTTTGATGAAACTTGACATGTATGTTGATAATCCAAAGATCTTGGTTCCTCTAGATATTTGCTTCAAATCGGATTGTAACTTCCTGAATTATGGCCCCTGGTTGTACGAAATAAGGGGCCATAATCCATGAAGTTTTGATCCGATACATGCCAATATCGAACGCAGCCGAGATCTTATGGGAATAAACCTATATTTCAAGTTTCGTCAAAATCGGGTAAGAATTGTGACCTGTAGAGAGTCCACAAACAAACCGTGGACGGACGGACGGACAGGGGCGACGGCATAATACGTCCACATGAAAATGTGGGCGTATAAAAATGAGTAATCGAGACCGTGTTTATTATCGTAGCAATGGCAATTTCGCGATTACACTATTCTCCAAACGCCTATAACTCCGCTTTGAATAAAGTAACTTGACAGACATTTTTAATTTATTACCTTTTCAGTATCTATGTGTTACCTAGTATAGCGAGAACTGACAGCTTCTTGTCGAAATCTTATATAATACAGTGGAAATGATCTTGGATTTTAGAGGACGAGCTAGTTCTTGAATTGATTCCTAATTTCTCTAGAACAACAACTAAAACATGTTGAATAGACAAAACGGTGTACAGTTACAAATATTGACTGCAGAAGGAACAGGGGAAACCATACATTAAACCGCACAGAAGACGTTATCAATGGACAACTAACATAGAATTATATCCACGCCCTTTAATCGCCCTGGTCACTATAAAAACACGATTTCTTTCGTTAATTTATTTTAAATCACCTGTTATAGTAAGTTGAATACCACAGCTTGTGTCCATTCCAATTGAAGTATAGTATTGACCAAAATCATCCATTGTTACATTATTTATGAAAACGCTAAGTGTTTTGTTGCTGCTTTCACTGGTTATTCTTAGGTTATAAAGATGAGTTGGTGCACCCTTTTTCCCAACAAATAATACAACTCTCTTATGTACAATCTGTATTAATGAATTTGCATCAACATTAAAGGTAAAGTTAGCCATTGCACCGACCTTCACTATTTGATCCTCAGGACACTGTGACAGAACTGGAAATAACAAAAAGTAAAATTATAATTAGAATGTGGCATGTCAACTGCGTTGATCAGTATTATAGCCCCATCGACATTCCCTACATCAAAGGTAAATTTATTATCTGCACATGTACAATTTAAAGAGTTAAGTGAATTGCACACCATAAAACCAAAAGTCAACTTACCAGATCCTAGATGAAACCCCATCATTGATACTATAAATATACTAGGCCACATGTCGAACTTTTAACCTACACGTCATATCAAATCAACACTAAGAAATATAACCACATACCGACAGTAAGAAAGTATCGAACGCTAATATTAAATCCTGTAGCCCGTCATTCTACGTTTTAGTGTTAAAAAAATGATGTGAACATGTTAATATTTCCGTCCAATAAGTCATGGGGGGGGGGGGCTTTATTGATATCATAGCCTGGTGATTCAAATCGAAACAAACAGGAAATACCCCAGTTAACTGATGACACAATAAGTCAGCAGACTGAATCAATTACTAATGTTAAAGGAATTCATACCTTTAACAAAAACAGCATTGTGGTTACTTGCTTATTTTTCGTTACTAAATGGGCTACACAGTTTATATTTAGATCAAGAAATCCTTGAATAGGGTTGATGTGACATTGGTAATGGGGTGAAAACTTTATATGATAACATTTAGATTTGAAAGATTAAAGGAGAATTTTATCGTAAAAGTTTAACTTTATCATTTACGAAGTTCAGTTTAACGTATTTCGGAATTATAAATTCCATACAGCCATGGGGCTTTGGTCATAACATGTGGCAACGTCAGGTTGAATGTTGGTCGTGTCTGGGACACACTTTGGCGAATAAAACTAATTTTTGTAACTTATATTTAAGAATGTCTTGTCATTTTGTTAAAAGGGTTTAAAATTTGTTGCCATATTCGAAACATCTGAAAAAATAATATTATGCTAAAGTTTGGGTAAGACATGGCACGCAGAGAAATCCACAGAATAAATTTCGGCTCAGAATATGCTGCGCATGTTTTATCAATAGCCCCATTGGAGTTTACTCAAGGTTTGATATTAGATCCCGTGCATTTTTTTTAGAAGGGGTGATATCGACTGTAGCATTGGCTGACTTTGATCAATACTGTGCTTCAATTGGAAAGAAAGGAAAGAACACTAAGTGTGGTATTCTACTTACTATTACGTGTTTATATAGTATCCAGGTCGGTTGTAAGGTGTAACTTATCGATGGAAAACGGTGGTTTCTGTGCCTCTAAGTGTATAGTTGCATCTGTTCCTTGAGTAACAAAAATTTTGAACTTTACAAAAACGTCTCATAACATCGCCTATTCTGGGTAACATGCTTCTAATCTGTAGCTTTTGTTCCGCGGAAATTCAGTACGAAATCCAAGATACATTATTCAAGAGCTAAATTTGCCTATTGCAGTTCTTCTTGCAGGATGTAATTTATAAATGGTATATAAACTATTAATAACACATTTTAATGACATGACAAAACCGAAATCAATTCTCGATGATATCGGGTACTCGAGATTTTTACGTTATTAAAAGTGTTCAGCTTAGACTAGAAAATACCAGTACTATATATAATAGTTATGATTATAAATCTCAATGAACACATATTGTCCACACTACAAATAGTTATAATTTGGCTCATAATAAAGTAATATGAATGAAATTTTAACTATTATAGCAAGATTGGTCAGATACATGATGTATCTTTAAATCGTATGTTAGCTATAAATTATAACAATTTCCGTATTTATTGTATATGCCCCAGCTATCAAAATAGCAACACCACGACAACCGATACTAGCTTTTGATGGTGAGATAAGTCGTTTTAATGAGTTGGTTAATATAAAATATAATGCGACATCTAAGTAAAAACTAGATATTTACACCTTACCCATGGTTTATTCCTGGTTTAAAAATGGAATGTACTGGAATTTATCTAAGAGTGGTATTCTGTACACTACAGATATCGATTTAAGTTATAATTTAATGATGCTGTAATACACCGTGTGACTACCGATGATCCTGGGTGTGGATCAACTTTAAAGGGGTTAAACTACTCATCTACTTTAAACACAACAAAGGCGCTTTATAGCTGAGGGTACCAGCCTCCTTGCGAAAAAATTCAAAGAAACTGAAATAATAAAACGAGAAAAAAAATGCTAAAACTAATGAGAAAAACGAAATATACCCTAGTTAGAGAGAGTCCTAAAGACAGACAAAAGGGTCCACGTCTGACAAAAGGGCCCCTCTGGCCAAAGGAAAGAGCGCCGGTCAATCGTTTTCTATACACTGTTACTGTCGAATCCACTACTGGATTACCGTTGGTAATCAACGGTACAAAGTCAGAGGGGTCAAAAGTACGACACAGATGGTTAATTCCATGCTACGTCGCGTAAGAGCCAGTGGAGGACACACGCACTACTGACACATCTGTCGTACTTTTAGTTTTGACCCCTCTGACTTTGTTCCGTTGATTACAGATTAAACATCCATAAGTGTACAAATGTGTTGTTATTGATGTGTTCCCATTTGAATATTGTTCACAATAAGAAGCAAAATAAATAAGATATGTTTACAGGATCATTTTGTTATACGAAAAACTAAGTGAAGCGTTTTCTATGGCGCTCAGTATATTTTTAATTTCAAATAATCAAACTCAAGTACACATTACCATTATCGTAGTTCAAACGGTGAAAAATTTGATATTCCTTGAAAATGCAAAATCACGTATATTTACTTTAAAATGTTTAAAGTACTATTCGACTTCCGAAAGGAAATCTTTACAAATAGTTACATTCAAAATAATAAATGTGGGACGTTTGTAAATAAAATCATTATTTTAGTTTGATTATAGTGTTTTGATCGGTCTGGGCCATATATGTCTCAAGATATTTGTGAGAACATCTGTCGATAATGGATTCACATTAATGAAAACATCCCTATTGTGGTTATATATATTTTCGTCTAGGTTGTAGCTAGCGTGTTTGTTTTATATTCCGATTTATAGGATAATATTATTCACGTTAATGTTATATACGTATTATGATATACTAATCAGAGTACATATGCGGCTATTCCTGTTGTCGTTAATGGCATAATTATAGCTTACCACGAACTATACTTCACTCGTTCAAATTATATTTCGTCTAGCTACGATTAAATTTAATTCTAGCCCCAATACCCATCTATTAGTCGCTTCAGTAACCTGATTGGAGTCGAATATTTGAAATTACTATTCAATTCAATTACCACTGCTTTTAAAAAATTAAAAATAACGATAGTTTACCGATTTTAAGATACGCAGAATTCATTTTCTGTTGATCTGAAACTAGGTTTGTTCCTCAGTGAAATGTAATCATGCTTCGAGTGATCCAATGTGTGCTGACCAATTAATGTTTTTGGTCTACCTATTAATGGGTTTTTTTTTGGGGGGGGGGGGCTGCAAGTCCGAATCTGTCTTACGATTTTCTAGTAATACACAATATTGCCAGTTTTTTTTTATTTTTCTTCGTCGGCTACCGAAATCGCCTATGTCGTCGCGTAAAGCCTGGAGCACATTATGCGACAACCTAAGCGACGATTGTGGCGACAAATTTAGCCGAAATATAAGTGGCGTGAGCACACTACACGACGATTTTAGCTATCACGAAAAAAAACCCCAACCTGTCACGTGCTTCGTTATTTGACATCTCTAAATGCATTTTAGTCGTCATCGAGTGAAATAATTCAATTAATATTCTTGTACTTTATGGCCACGCGGCGGCTTAGCCGTATTGATACACAGCCGCTAGAGCGCAGTGCGTTCATAGTATTCTAAGTAACGATCTCAAATTGGGCAACCTTTGTATGTACAGATATCAGGCTAAGTAAAGGTGAGTCCGGAAATATTCCAGAGTATCCTTTTGTTCCAGAATTGGAAACTTAATTTCAATTAGTCAGTTAGGCCTAAATTAGATTACGCGAGCCACTTATATGCAACGGGAAAAAAATCCGAGAAACATCGTGCGTGGTTATGTCACTGATTGGCTTAATAGGTGAATTTATTTCAAATCCCCTCAAGGCATTTTAATATAAATACTTACCCATGCTTCTCTTAATAGTGTTTAACGTCCGTTTCCACCGATGGTGATATCGCAGACAAGTTGTCTTTCTTAATATGCTTCTAGCACGCGAGAAACTATTTTCATTAATTAATTGTGTTTTGGAATTCACTCACTTATTGTACAACCTTTGGGTGTTCTTTTTTTAGGGAATCCGGTAATTTTCTAGTGGGTGTCTTTATTATACTATGTAACCATAGACAATGGTAACTATAAGCAATTAAATGTCCATCTTTATACAATGACATTATTTAGGAATAGTCCCAAGACGGACGAAAAGTAATTTAAAATGTTATTTAACTAGTTTTGAAACTGGGTTGTCTCGGCATACCTTTTATCTTTTCATCGTTTATCGTGAAACAAAATAGTGTAGCTTAATGGTTGAGCTAATATTTCTGGATTTAGTTTTATTGGATATAAACTACCCGATAAATACTTTCGTAGTAATGTACCTTTAACACGCGCCATTTGAAAGTGGAGCAATATTTTTTTATTTGAATCAATAGGTTGCTTTCCTTTTGTTTTTTTCTGAGAAAGATCCTGTTATTTAAAGTCAGATTATCTGTCATAATATTGTTTTAACCACGTAGTACATCTACACCTTCTGATCAACTTGGAGAATATAGTTCTGCTACTTGCAGATTTTCAAGATAGTTATTTGTAAATACTTTGCAGGGAGTACTTTGGAAAAGGCAACTTGATGGGGTATGTCGGTTTTCAGTCTAATGAAAAAGTAAGATTAAGACCATTTCTTCAAACAAAATTTTGATTATTCAAGTTTGAATTTTCTTACATCAAAAGGTTGACTATCAGTCGAATGAAATTATATATCCGTTGACAGCTAAAGCTGTTTATTTTTTTTTCTATGGGTGACTAATTGGAATATACATTTGTCTGCAAGATGGTCATCGTAGAGTCATTGTGTGATTACAATGATATCATGTTTTCCAAATGCCTGATTTTTTGGGACTGAAAAAGGCCTTGAGCGATGTTGCAGCTATCATATTTTCAAGTGATCGGCCTCAAACTTATCTTTAAAATTGTTGTGTTGAATTGTTTATTAGTTATGTTTTTCTGATTGTTATCCTTCAGCTGTACCTTTCATCATTATCTTAGATGCTCCAATGACCAGGAAGCAGCATTGAGTCTTGCCTTATAATTGTAACACTAGCGAACCTATAAACGTCAAATGGTCGTGTGTTGTCTAATGATTTCGATATCTGATCTGTGTTTACCATAGAACACCCGAGTGTCACCAATTTCGACAATGAACCTTCAGTGCATTTTATCCGTTGAATCACTAATGTAGACGCAGACGGTAAACCAACAGCTACTACTTTCAATATTTGTTTTGCGTTTATATTATTATGATGTAACCTTCTGTTTCATTTGTTTTTATCTGCAGAGATATTCTGTGGCAGTGAATCCTTTGTCTCTAAAGATGTTTCAACTACTGATTTTCCTGATCATGGCATCTACTGGCATTCTTGGTAAGTCATTTGCGTTATTGTTATACATGTCTTGACTTATCCCAGGTGTATACTACGAACACGATTTCATGGCGGGCCCGTAGCCACGGGGGGGGGGGGGCTAAAAAAAACCAATTAGACCCCCCCCCCTATTTCGCCAACATTAATGATTTCTTAGGAGTGTTCTTAGCCGGCCACAGCTTATTGGATACAGGGTTTCGCTGACGGTGATTCACTAATCAGGGGGTTCTTGGTGTCATTAGACACAATAACACAAAATATTAAATATGAACAAAAAAGTTGTGGATGTATTGACTGAATGAATGCTATTAGATTTACGTTTCCTTCCAGATTCCAATGGGCGTTTTTTCTTCTCTGATACAAGAATACATTTTGACACTGCGGCACAAAATTGTGAAACTATGGGTATGAAGTTGGCCATTTTAAAAACACAAGCAGATTATCATGAATTAGAGGTTTTATATGGGACAAAAACGTAGGTATATTTGGATATACTCGAGTCAATCAACGTTAAATTGAGGGCTGCCTAGAAAAAAATGCAACAGTAGCTTTCTGAGCACCATTGTGTTCGTCGTATAATCCAAAGTTGTCCGATTTCGGTCAGGGGAACGGGCCTGATTTGAATGTCCCTTGGAGTCGCATTGCTCCTTTAATATTGAGTTCTCGGCTTATAGGAATTTATTACAGATAGAAACATGACATCTGTAGATCAGAATATTTAGTTATAAATCATATAAATAAACCCAATGAGGCCATCACGTCTTATTGGAAGAATTTACCCCGTAAAATTTGAAATGTAAATAATCACATGAACATTTAATTACAGCGCTGCCTGATCAATTAAATTCTAAACTGTGCTTCTCACTGATGCACATTCTACGTTTCAGCCACAATTGACGTTTTTGAGGGCTGTCTCTTTAGCTGGTACCCAGTCGGTTGTTTTGGACTCCAAATGGTCTTTCGTTAGTTTCCATCCCAACTTTTCTGGGCCCGATTCATCGTCCTTCTCCATCCACAACTGCACCTGGTGTTACATACAGAAACCATGATACTTTTTAACATCTAATTCGGTAACAAGTTCTGTATTCTACACAGGACAAGCTTTTCACTTCACTACCGCTTCACAAATCCTTCCCATGGGCAACCTTTGTAGTGTTTCATTTGTTCGTCCAATACAGAAACACAACAGAACTTCTCCCTTTGCGTTCATTCCATTATGTGTGGTTTGTTGGAAGACAAGGACTTTAATGTGTTGCGGATAGCTCAGTCCTCATTGCATGGACAAGTAGAATGTTTAAACTCTGCGTGGATGTACATTCTGCTTAGGCTAAGTAGCGATAAGTAATTTAATTGGTCAGGACTTTAAAGTAGAATGTTTAAACTCGGCGTGGATGTGCATTTTCTGCTTAGACTAAGTATAGATAATCTATTTGATTCCTCTATACTTTTCAAGGAGATAAATGTGCAATTAATCTGTGTCATCTATTGATTTCGGCGGAGTACACCAGCCTCACCGTTGACTTCTTTGGCTTTAAGCCCCTCCTGAACTTTACGACATTAATAACCTGTACAATTAACATTGACCCAATTACGTGTAAATTGAAATTACCAGGCCTTCACTCTCGAGATCATACAATCAAAATTATAATTACAGCTTCAGTATCTGGATTGGCCTTCAATATAACTCTACTGAGAAGAATTACCAATGGATTGACGGAACATTTATGGATGTTGTTCAATGGGGACTGGGTGAACCGTCAACTGGCACCAATAGATGTGCCTTTATTAAACAAACGATGAATTGGTATACGCATTTGTGTAGTGATGAGAAACATTACGTATGTGTCGACTTCAGTCCTGGTAAGTAATTATCATTAACAACCAATCCTTATGAGGCACTAATTCGCGGACCACAAACTAACATGAGATAAGGAATATTATAGACACCGATCATCATTTTCCACGGCTTTAAACCAAGACTTGGATCGAGTCCCATTTAAAAATTGAACCATGCTATCCGCCCGTGTGTTAATCGTATATTAGAATCATAGTTTCGTGTCCGGTGGTTCGTCCACAGCGATTGTAGATTTTACCAGACCTTTTTCTTTAAATAATATGTATGAACCGCAGGGAGTACCCCCCCCCCCCAAAAAAACCCAACAAACAAACAAACCAAATGCCGGGTGTGGGCTACTTGCCAACCACAGAATAATGCTTTTGGTCCAGTAATTAGTAATTTTTTCTTGTGGCAAACGATGAGCCCTATGTATGTCAACAATACCTGATTAACATGTGTCCCCCTTTTCTTCCGAAAAATGTCCATAATAGTACCATAATGTGTTCCCAGATCTTTCTGAGAATTCCAAGAAACTTATATTATGATGATCACTTATTTCTTTTCGGCAAATTCGAATTAACATTGTGTTAGTTTTGATCGCCTGTCCAACCTCGTGGGTTTTCTCCGGTTTCCTCCCACTGCTTAAGACCCCTACGCGCAATCGAACTATTGAAATAAAATTAAACCATGTTAGTCCCGAAAGAAACCTAGTTTGTGTCGAGTGGATGTTGAAAACCCAATATCTCTCTCTCTCTCTCTTTCTCTCTCTCTCTCTCTGTTAATTTTGCCCTTTGCAGATTTTATTTTGATATTATGACAAGACGGGCTATGACGAAAATCGACAAAATTTTTTGTTAGAAATGACAAGGATTAGTAAACTTGATTTTATGAAGCGTATATCTGTTTTGTTCGGCAAATTAATATTTTCCGAGCCATTCCCCATCTTTTCTTGCAATGAACAATATTTAAACTACTTATGGGCATCAGAGATACGGTTTTCGCAGAATGTTTCTGAAACTGGCGGGTCTAAGTTTTTGTCCGAATGTCATGCAACTTGTTTTGAAATCATGTAAATGCAATAGAAGCTACTTGTTTAAAACATTTATTTTAAATTTGGTGTATGAACAATTGTGCTTGTGGTAGGAGGTTTCCATTTGGTATTCAGCGTTCCCCCTTCCTCGAAAATAGAAACTACAGTTTATTTACGGATTTTAAATTGGTGTCAACCACTAGTTTGCCGTGGGGATGGGTTTAAATGCCGAATGGTTAGCACGTGCGCTCTTTATCATAAGGTCTGTCATTGAGTTAATTGCCGTGGTTTCGACTCCCCCGTTGTACATGACAAGGACGAGGGTCATCTGTTCAACCGTGTGAGGTTTCTCCATGTTCTCCGCTTTCCTCCTCCCACTGCTAAAGACCCCTACGGATTAAAATTAAAACCATATGTTAGTCCCGGAATAACCTAGTCTGTTCGAGTGGACGTGAAAATCTCTATCTCTCTGTCACCTCCCCTCCCCCTCTCTTTCTCTCCTTCTCCTTTCCGTTTCAAATAATCATTATTTTCTTCCAGTGCCAGTCTACACGTTTGGTTCTGTCAAGGTCAGTCACGCCAAGGCACAACAACGATGTTTACAAAATAAAAGTATTCTACCCATAATTATCACAAAAGCTGAGGAAACAGCATTGATGGCTTTCCTGGACACGCTTGATTTGAGGATGTAAATATTCTTTTGTTTTATTATGTACATCCCGTCTTGTTTTCCCTCAATATCTATACTAGCGAGCCAGCGCCTTACCCACTTAGCCATCGTGGCTCCCCTAAATAATTTGATATACACTGCCTCCTATGTGTTGCAATCTAGTGACGCGGGTGTTTTTACTCTTTTCAACTGAATTTATTTTGGGGCTTAGGCTTGGTATCAAGTTCAAATCAAAATAGCTGTCTGGGTTTTTATTTTTTATTTAAATAGAGAAGAAGAATTTTGGATAGGTTTGTACCAAAATAATACTGATGGTGAATACGAGTGGATGAATGATGTGAAACTGGCGGATTTCTATGAGTGGGATCACGTTACACCCGTTGGACCATATGTTCATATCCATAAGGAGTTCAAGCTACACCCCGCTCTGGATAAAAATCGTACATATGTTTGCCGAAACAAATCTGCCAAGGGTAATGTATTACTATTTTATTTACGGTATTTTACGAGCCACAGACTGTAAGCATGGCAAATTGAAATTAGGTTATAGCCCTAGATCACGACTGTGCGAAACCTCTTTCAGCCCATGATTTAGTAGGTCACTTTAGTAACGGATACTTAACGGACAAAACTGTAAATATTGATACCGCTAAATATTCAACAAACATAAACAATTATTACATCAAATCGATTAATAAAAAAATGATGTACGGCAAGAATTTTCGCTCACAATAATATTCCATACCTAAATTTGGAATTTTCGCTGAACGCAGCTATGAACCCGTGACCGCTGGTTTGCGAAGACGTGAATTTCGCAATTCTAACGAATGTGGGTTTTGTTTTTGGATCGCTAAATTCTACATGAAAATTTGAGTTTCATTATTATAACTGTTTGTCGGATGTGACAAGAAATGGTTCATTTTGGCGAACAAAATAGGTGGTTAAGATTTCAAAATCGCCTTAGATTTCAAAAACTCTTATTATCATATGAATCCTTGTTAATTTTAATGAAGTAGTGTTACATACAAAAATTAAAGTATTAAATACCTACCTGGAAGGTATGAGGTGTGTTAAGTGGAGACATGGAGAAGAGACGTCTTCTCAACTGTGTGGGTTTTCTCTGAGTCACTCTGTTTTCCCCACTGATATCGACGCTGAAATAAAAACTTTGTATACCTTATATCAGTACCACAATTACCTCGTTTGTGTCGAGTGTACGTCACAACGCATTCTCACCCCTATTGATCGTGTAACATATGTGGCGGCGGTGGCTCAGTGAATGTGCCTTGTCAGCGGGCGGACAGGAGGGCCTGACAAAGAATCTTATCTAGTCGTCCAGATCGGATGAACCGAGATCCCTTGAATACACGTTAACGAACCATTGCCAGTTGAAAATATAAACACGCCGTAGTTAGTCGCAGCACACTGTGATGTAGAAAAGTATGACGTCAAAAAAACTTTTTTCAATGTAATTATGTGCAGGAAAAACTGGAGATATGTGCCGACGGTTGATTAGATGTAAGTACATGTATTACTTAATTAGACAAACCAGATTGTCCTTGCGTGTTTACATCTAATACTTTACTTTTGAGGTATTTCAAAAAATAGAATCTCATTAAACAAATTATGAAATTCATCCTGCTTGCTATGTTTGGCTCTGTTAGTTCCAGGTATAGACGAGAGAAAAACAGATTATTATTATTTGGAATCCGCAAATGCTTGGCCTTGGGGAGTACCAAGAAAGGAAGTATCTATCACCAGGAGAACTGAGTGCGCTGCCCACTGTTCAAGAGATCCTGACTGCTTTAAATACACTGTCTATAAATCAAACTGTAAAACGTTTGGCAATGTTTTCAAATCAACCTTTTCTGAAGGAATTCGTTTATACAAGAGACGTTTAATTAGCGATTAATGTGATAAATATGTAAATTTTGGACTCATAATTAAACGGTAGTGTTGCAATTGTAATTAGGCATATTGCCGGAATGTAAGCGTCTGGGTAGCCCATGTTACTATTTATTCTGACACAAAATAGTTTCTAGACTGACACCAGGCATTCCATGTAATAAAAGTACTTGTTAATGGAAAATCTGTCGCGTTAGAATAAAAATGGAAGTCATTATCCATCTCTTTTAAGTAGTGTTTCTAGTTTTCAGTTCGTAGCTATTCTGTTAGAAAAAACACGAAGAGTGGAAACATTTTCTGTAATTTTTTTTTATCTTGTATCGTAATACTATAGCGCGTTATATACACACATTATAAGCAATATAAACTGTAGCGTTTTAATAACCAATTGGGTGTATTAAAATCACTTTATCAAGCATTGTATATCAATATTGTATGATAATGTAATGAAATAAACAAATACAATAACTACAAATATACAACTGGTAGTAGTTTTTTTCTTTGATGTCCATAGCAGTTATATCTTATAACAACCTCTCGTGACGTCATCAGAGGTTGATATATTCGGTTCATATCAACCGCTGATGACGTCCTGACAGGTTGATATTTCATATCAACCGCTGATGACGTCATTACAGGTCGATATATTCGGCTCATATCAACCGCTCTTGACGTAGATGATCGAAATAATACAAAGAACACAGAAATAAAATTTTATTCTTTTGACAATAAAAAAAAAATTGTTTTGGTACAGTTTGTAGCATTCAGGACCTAAATAGACGGCGTACTTATCGGCTTATTTAAATCGGTTATCCACACTCCAGTCCATGTCTAAGATATCTTTCAGAATTTTCTTTCTGCCCAAATCATTTCTCCACACATCCCAAGACGTGAAAGTATTTATCACCCAAGAGTTCCTTTGTAAAGTATTTTTGGCTACGGCTACAATCCACTCAAAACAGTCGGTCAAATCTTTCTCTGAACATACCGAAAAGTAACCTTCAGTCACGGTTCATTGTCAGAATTATCGGAAAAGATTGCCTTTTGATCCAAATTTTCTTCAGGCTTTGTATAGATCCTCATCATAGTTGCATTCACATCTATTCCATGGTCAATATGATGACTAAAGAGGATTGATTATTTGTCTGACTTCGTTTTACTATCCATTTTGTTTTAGCTTTCTTCAGTTCAATTACTACAAAATGGCGACGTATAAACAAACACGTCACGTGCTGTCGAGCAATTAACCAATCACTGTTGCCTTTTTTTAGAAGAGTCCATTAAATTTAAGGGTGAACGTTGTATATGTCAGATATAAACCTACTCTCCCTCGGATTGATATGATAGAGAACACTTGGGCTGCGCCCGCGTGTTCTCTATCATATCAACCTCGGGTAGGTTAATATCCTATACATACATTATAGTATTATAACATCGATACACTCATCCCCCGACACGACACTCCACCATTTCTATAACACGTCACTATCCTACTATCGCACTAGATTTCTCTAATTATCGGTCTTGTCGGTGTGCTTCCTCTTGTCAGTGAAACGGAACAGATGGTTTGACAAGGACAACATTGACGTGCACGTAAACTATCCCTTGGCGGTTGGAATTTGGTTGTACTATAGCCCAGTTGGAGCAGAACAGTGGGGCATTATACTCCATTTCTTTTCATTTCATTTAATTATAGGATGGTTAATAGAAGTTGTTGCTCTATGGAAGGTTTGAACAAAAATTAAAAGCATGCTGTGTAGGTGAAAAAAAACTGTAGAAAAGCTAACACCAGTAGTGCGAGTGTTGAATCAGGCATGTTGGCGCGACGTTTGGTTGGTGGGGTAAACGACAAACCTGGAGATGATAATAATCGGAATTTATAGGTTACCGTTGCTAAGGTTATATTAAATATTATGGAAGGAAAACTGATTTGAGTGTCTTGGTTGTAGCGGGGCATGGAGGATGCTTATCGAACTTCTTTTAAGAATGGGGCTGGGGGTACAATCCCCATCCTCGATACTTTCATCTGACAAAGGACATGAAAGGTTGTGGGTTTTTTCCAGAGGTATTCACCAGTCTATCTTCGCTTGCACAATTATGAGTATGCGTTAGTCTTTGAGAAAGTCGTTTACCTTTTCTGTCGGGTTTGGTAAGAAACCATCCAGGTTGCGTCACTGGAAATTAGATTGAATAACTTATTATGACGGGTTTACTACATTGTAAAATAGTCTCTGCTCCCCCACCCCCCTGTTGCATGTTGAGGGATTTGATGACCGAATGGTTAACAGTTGCTCATTGCATCATAAGGTCTTCCATTGAGTCAAGTGCTTGTACATGACAAGGAATAGGGTCGCCTGTCCAAAGTTGTGACTTTTCTCCGGGTCCTCCGGTTACCTCCCACTGCTAAAGACTTCTACGCACAAGCACATACATGATATAAATGTTAGTCCCGAAATGACCTAGATTATGACGAGTGGGCGTTAATTCCTATTTCTCTCCCTATCTCTCTCTTTTGCATGACGACATTTGTGTTGGCGTAGATTCGAAGGATTTTTTTCTTTCAAGTTTTCCATGGTGAACCTCATACATAGCCCTATCTACCATGACTTCGACTCGACAGCAATTTACGGTTTCACTAATTTATCATTTATACCCCTTTACCATAGAATCACATCATTTACAGATTTGCAAGTTCCCATGCAGACAGGCAGACGGGAAAAGTATGAAAATTCCGAGAAAAACCCATCAAAAATAATAATTAAATTCCAGTCTTTATTATGGTTAAATTCACATCAAATATACACCCCCGTGTTCTAAGATACACATAGATTCATAAAAACGCTGTGATACAACATTTCAGCGTCTAAAATAACGACAATGTTATACGGACCTTCTCCGTATGAATGCTGTTCGATACGGGCTGCCGTATCCGTGTGCTGTTTCACGTATTAGAAATACACACACATTGATGACGTCACACACAAAATCAATACGGATACGCGATACGTACTAGGAATTTACGCTTGCCAAAAGTCTCTAACAACTTAAAACTGACCTAAACGTATGCGATAGATGTTTAGTACTCCTGGATAATCTGGCAGTATAGACCTACTCAAGCCACGCTTTTGCACCAGGCACGGTCCAATCTTTGACGTTACCACCGTTCTTTGAAGAAAACGAAAGGCCTCAAATACGATCCTAAAATTTTCCCAGACTCCAGATCTGTATGTTTTCAATACTTCCCGCTGTCGATTCTAGTTTAGTCGACCCGTTTGAAACATACGACAATGGATAATGAAGTGGATATTTCCGTTAGATCTACTAGTTGGGAAAACATCCCTGGAATCATTGGCAGACGCTAAAAGTAATTTAATCCAAATCCTGCATGCTATTATATGGTTTGATTTGGAACAATCATTTGTTTATTACTAAACTAATCAAGATGTATAGAGACATACCACTTTAATTGTACAATAATAAAACGAAATGAAACGTGGTTTAACGTCCTAATGTTCTGCTCCGACTAATAAATAAATAAAGAGAATGATTAATTTAAATACAAATATATAAACAAATATCATCATTTTCAGTCATCAAATTAAAGATACATTATGTAAGATTTACAATTTATTTAATATCGGAGAAATCCAATGCCATCGAGAGTTGAGTATGGCCTAGATAAGTTAATTATTGTCTAATTAATAATTTAGAAAACATTTCAGGCCTAAAGAAAGACTTGCAATAAGCAGATTTAAATTAGTTCTTGCATAATGTATCTTTATATTACTTATATCATCATAATAAATATAAGAAAAAAATAATTGAACAAAGATAAAAGATATAATCTCAAACAATTGATAACCATGTTGTATCAAATTACATACATTACTGTCGCTGATCGACATTTTTATTTTTCGGGCACTATCTAATTATTGTTCATGGCTCAATCTACGCTAAAATATTATATTCATATTTATGGTTTAACACAAATTTTAAAAAAAAACAAAAAAAAAAAACTTGGCTTGACTTTAATCGAATTTAAAAGAGGATACCGAATCATGACACACTTTCAGTAACTGTATACTGTAAGAGGTAGAGCGATTTTTAGACTGATATTTCCTTTTAGAGATTCAGCTTGTACAGTATTGTAGATTGTAAGGGATTCACATTTCCCCAAATGAAGTTTAGGTGTGCCTGTGTGTGTGTGTGTGGGGGGGGGGTGTTAACGAGTTCGCTCAATAAAAATGTCTGGTGTTTAGCCAAGGAATAGGATGCCTTACTGTACTTGCAAAACTAACATACACGATGGCGTTCTTGTGTAAGCGTTTAAGGCATAACTGTCGAGGGTATCCAACCTAGACCCTATTACGGCATGTATACTAAACTAAGTGTCTAGTAATTATTTATAATTGTGCAACACTACATAAAAAATATACGTAAACATGTAATAACTGAACAACAGTAGATCTGTCAGGATTAGCCAAATATCTAACTTGACGGGTAAACAGACACAATATGACCATCTAGCAGTGCTGGGTTCACCATTAACCAAATAAGCACGTGGTTAGGGAATCATGGTAATTGGGGGACCAAAGAATGTCTGCTTTGCTAGGTGCCGAATTCCAAATATTTAATTTAAAAAGAATAACTAAGGACTTTCAATCAGTTTTTCATTGTTATACAGTTACCGGTTTTGTCGCAATTAATAATGAGGTGTATAAAATAAATGGTTTATTAATATTCATATTTTAATTACATATGGAGGCCAACCGTTTATGTGCGTAGGACCCCTGTGCGTCCTATCTAATCCGCCCAAGCAACTAGGTATCAACGGAGAGTTAATTACAGCTACTTTCATCCGTCAGTTGTCATAGTTTCTACTACGATAAACAATTAATGTTCTAAGATTCTGCATTGTAATTATACCACCAACTTACAACTATAATCCACAGCTTTATTTACAGTATGTAATAATTATCTTCCAATTGGTCTGGAGTTCTCCATAAAAACCTGACCTCCACACCGCCTTGTTGTACTGCCCGTTAAGCATTTATCTCCAAACCCGATGTCCTCCTCAAAAAGCCTAGAAATTGTGTTGTGTTTTTAATGTGTTCAATTGAGTATAAAGTAGTAAAAGTACAAGGACTTGACTAAGTTGTGTCTTTTCATCTGTGTTTTTACGGCAGAATTATTCTACATCACATCTAAATTAAAAAGACATAAATAAATTATTGCTTGTTTTTTTTTTATCAAAATATTAGTTTAGCGTTACATACAGGATAAATCTGCCGATTGCAGGACTTTCTTTGGGCCTGAAATGGTATGCAAACTATTAAATAGACATTTAGTAACATGACAAGACCATAATCGATTATCGATGCCATCTTATGGATGCTATTTGAATCCGATCTGCTGTTAAACGCCAATTGATGACCAACCATAAAAAAAGGATAATGGAGACTTTCTGTATTGTTGTTACGGTGGTAACAATGATAATCGTTGAAACAGTCTTTTAAAATGATGAATTTTCGGCTCCTAGTGAATTAATTTGACTGAAATTTTCAGTACATCCCCTTTACATTATTTTAAAAAAAAAACAACTATAAGATGCATTATTATGTAAGATTTAGATAGAGTTGCCCGTTTCAATAATAGTTTAAATATAGATAATGAAAAATAAATATATATCTATTTATAATTTCATTCGAATTACTTTATTCTAAGCAAAGTAATTACAATTTGAAGTTTTGACAAGATGTTAATCGGGACCCAGCCTCGCGAAATTGATTGTCATCTAAAGTCCCGAATATCAGTTCCATTCAGTATTTACATGCAAAAAAATAATTGATAGATTTGTTTCAAAATCCAATTGAATCAAATCCCGGACATTATCTATCGTTGGTACTTTTTGTTTTCCTAATTAGATGTTAAATAATCTATCTGAGTACACATTTGTGTGGAATAAGTCGTGAGGAATCTGATATTTTAGCGACAAACGCCAGTGCCACATCGTTTTAAATGTAGACCTAGATCTTGTCTGTTGAATTATACAAGATACTCTAAAGTGACGAGTTTTCTAGGCATCAGAACCCATTGTTGCTTTGGGGGTTTTCTTAAATATAAATTATACATACTACCATATTTTGGATTTGAAGACTGGGTTGCGGTATGACATGGTGATATGTCATCTGATGATTCGGTCGCAATTTCATACGTTGAATCATAACGCCTATTATCGCTTCCATTTTCATTATCATGGTGAAGTTGCCTGTCACGTTGTTGATAAGTGGTTAAATAAACTCCAATATTTCGAGGACTGTCATGCCTGCGATCTCCAGTTGGGTTTTCAGTAGATGACTCAGTGATAGCTGTAGTTTGGGCTGAAGTGAAGAATATCATAGTTTTCTTAGCCGTGTGTGAGCCGCGGTGACTCAGTAAGTAGGGCATTGGCTCGCTAAACTCGAGTTATCGTTTTCGATCCCGGTGTTGGTCGAGAAAGTTCATCGAGATTCTCCGGCATGGTTTTCCCATTGTCAGTGGTGTTTGGTAAGGAAAAGCGTATAGTCGTTCGGATGGGACGTAAAGAAAATCCAAGGCCCCGTGTACGCATTGGCGTGCGAGTAAAATAACCATATTGACAGTATTAATTTGGTACAAAAACAGACCGTAGCCTAAATGGTTTATGGCTGTCTCCATTAGCCCAGTCCGAACAGAATAGTAGGACGTGAAGAAAACCATGTACAAATTGGCGTGCATGTAAAGAACCATTGGTGGTAGCGCGGCTGTCCGTGCCGAGTTTCTTGTCATTGATAAACACGTTCTGTTATTAAGACGGATTAATTTCGTTTCGTTGATTTGTCAGTCAAAATTTTCTTATCAAATTCAATCTACGAAGAATCTTGCCTTTCTACAACATTTTATAAGACTTCTTATTAAACAGTTGACAAATCAGTCATCTTTGCCAATCTAACATTGTTTTAAATCCATCAACATTTTTGTATGGCGGTTTGCATGTTGTTTTTACGTTGACTGCCGACCAATCACATACCGTGTTTCAAAGAACGAATTCGATTCAGACATGTTTGTTGAGACGACATATTGAAGAAAATAAAAAAAATACGAGCGGAATCAAACGTGCGGCTGTTTATTCCAGATCTAGTCAACTAAACGCTGTACCATTTCCATCTTTCTTAAAATTGAAAGCCATATCACTTCGGTGGAAGTGGGTGTAAAATAAAGCTATTTCACACACTGTGAACGAAACATGACTACGTTAAGTCTTACAATTATTATTCTATTTTCAATACCTGAACCGGACTCGACTGGAACTCGATGCCGACGGCGACAATGGACTATTACTACAACCAGGACAATTACCACCATTACTAGTAGGAATCCGAGGGTAGACGTGGCTATTATTAAACTTACATTAGGCCCTGAAATGGTGAATTGTGAATCTCGTTATAAACTGTACATTTGAGCAACAATGGGTAGATAGAAACATATTCATTTGAAAAAAGTCTTCGGAAGCATTCTGAGAAGATTACTATTTTGTTTCCAGTAGACGTGGTATTGGTTTCAAACTTGTTGAACTATCAAGGGAGATAATCGACCAAGGGACATTGTATAAAGGTATTTATTTTCGATTTCTAATTCTTGATCGGTGCAAATACAATTCACATGCGTAATCAATTCTTAGCCCAATCCACAATAATGCAGAATTATAGACGCCAGTAATTTGACTTTTAAAGGGAAAATGATTCAGTAAGTGGTACCAGGTGTATTAGGCATATATTAAAAAAAAAGATTAATCCGAACCAATTCCAAATACAAAATCGAGTTCCAATAATATCATCAACATCAGACCCACCTTCATCGGTGGTACCTTCAGAGTCAATAGGTCCAACAGTAGTTGTTGAATTCGTGGCCTCTTTCCATGAAATGAATAGAAATATAAATTACCATTAAATTTCGCACGATACAATTTTAATCCATGTGTAAATGCAAGGGGTATCTCTGGACCTCACGACCATATCCTTAATGTTTGTGGGCAACTGGTTCATAATTGTCTAGCGAAATCTTATACATTGTCAGCTACTTAATGTCGAGTATAATAATGCAAATAGAACGGATATGCAGAGGCAACACTCCCTATTTGACAATAAACTACGAGTATTACATTATTGGACACAAGGGGTCTTGTGGGCCCCCTCTTCTTTCCTTTCAGAATTTTTCTGGTTACAAGTGTCTAATCTGTTCTGCGCCGGGTGCTAGCTTTGCATTTGATAGTGACTGCGACTGTTACCAAAGTGTGTTATATCAAGGGAAGTAAGTCTAGCAGTAAATCCGGGAATGATTGTCGGAATTAAGCATATATTATAATGTCAAAGATTGTTGTGGTAATATTTCTCACTATAATGTAAAAATGAAAGCATGGTCGACTGGCTTTCAGGGGGGTTACAATATAGGATCACAGTAACATGTGGGCGGATAAAATGAATCATCTCTTACTAACCTGTAAGGTAAATAGTAACATTACGCATGTATACATATGTTTGCCCTATGACACATCTGAACTGTAGTCCATCATCTCCATATTTGAGTGTGTACCTTAGTGTACTTCTTGTAATGTTCCCACATTGGCCAATGGAAGGCGGTGTTATGTCACCACTGGAGATGTCATCCTTATTTGGGTATGGAAGCCAGTTATTTGTATTAGTTCGACTAATCTGCCAGAACCAATCTTTTTGTGGGTCGCCACTGTTTCCACTGCATTTAATAGCTAATTTAGTATTCACGAGATATATAGGTCCTTTCGGGATAATGGACAATTTAAGATTCCCTGGATTGCCTACAAAAGACAGTACGACATACTTATATACATGTATATCCGTGTTATCAGTGAAGCTGTTTGGTTTGTTTTAGACGAATTTATGCAATTATTTTTGAGAGGTCTCAACCTAGAGAGAGTCCACATAGGCCCGACCTGTTCCCTAATCCATTTGCAAATGAAAAATATAGATTTCCTGGTCACGACTTTGTGATCATATCTTGCTATGTAGCCCCGTTAATGAACTAAAGTTTACTACACACAGAGAACTACCGAGTATATTTTGATAATAACGACGATTACATCTTAGGTTACATCTTCGGCAATAACAAGTTATTCATACAACTGACGAATTTATTACGTAGCGCAATTTAGAAAATCTTGCAATATCATATGGACAACTCAACAGTTTGATCTTTATTTTTGGGAAAGGTAAGAAGGTTCAATATCCCATTCTATTTACATACAAAAGCCAATTAACATTTTCTGAAAATATATAGGTCACCATTCTGTGGAAATATCGCTTAGTAATAAGCTGTGGTTGTATTCCAGAGAATATTCCAGTTAAATTATTAAGTGCCATTGAAATAATGTTTCTGTAAAATATGGGATTCTCCCGTTAAATAAACTTGAATCATTTTGTGCTGACCTCATGGAAAGAAACCTTCCTCAAACAGCTTCCTTTGGGCGGTTCAGATAATTCTGTATTCCGCAATCAATAGAACACGCCCTTGTCAAAAATATTTAATGCTTGTTAGGAGTATAATATTTGTCAGGGTCATAAAAGACAAGAAACAAAAACTTACTATCAACTGTTACGTTCTTTTTATCTCGTGGACTTACTTCTACTTTCACGTAGTTTGTCCAGCATTGAAATTCAGCTTCATCATTGCAATCGGGGTCATTGATGACAACTTGAAGGTAAGACACACGTGGTGAGGTCGAGATATAGCCACCACTTATGGTAAATTTAGGTGGCGTTATTCCCACCCCAGGACGAATCCCCTTTGAAGAGATGGTAGCGATTACTAATTCAACACTGACTGATCGTTTAACGATCTGAAGACTTTCTAGTGTTTTAACCCCAGTGATATCAGTGACAACAGATGGGAAGCACTTCATAGAGAGATTCTTAAAACCAGCTCCAAGGTCTTGAGATGGTAGAATTTCTAGACTTGCTTCTAGTTTATCTAAACAAAATATAAGTATAAATACAATTATTAAATGATTTCCAACTAATAGGCTACAGCCAATAAATTATCGTTGGGAATGAAACCAGTTTCAAAGTCCTAGAATAGTAGACTTTCAACAACGTTATGTAAACACAAGGCCAGACGGTGGAATCTGGATGGACACCATCGATCTTAAAGGGCTTTGGGTCCCTCGTCCAAGAATATAAAATCACATATAGTGCAATATTCCGCAGATGTTGAAGGTGCAACGCCACAGCAGACTTGTTTCCAGCGTGTCATCTCTCCCGCCTTCTCTCTCTCTCACACACACACAGCACCGGGTTAAGTAATTGGTTGTTACAGACTCACCGTCCAGTATTATAGTGGTGTTGACACTATAGGATTCAGAACCTCCAACCAGACACCTAAAGGATAACCCATGATCAGTCTCTTGTACTGTATAGTTCAACGTACTTTTTCCAATATTAGTGCATTGTGAGGAATTTCTCTGAGCTACACTTTTAGAATAAAATTGAAAAGGCTTCCACATTGACTCATCAGGTAGTTTCGTCTCCCAGGACCACGCCTGTTCAGGGTTTCCCAGATTACCACTGCAAATCAGATCAATGGAGTCGTTGATGTTGTATTTATCTTTACTTGGGATGGTTACTAGTTTTATATCACCTGGACTGTCTTTAAACAAGAAATAGATAACTTGAATTGACAATAAAAGCGATCTGATGAAAACACAGATCTATATTTGGTTTCATTTCGATAGCTTCCCTGTTGTATTAAAAACAAGTTAACGGGCATTTTAAATTATAAAAAAGAATGAAAAGAAATATGATCTGCGTTTTAAACCCATTGCTTTACAAGTATGATGCACGGTTAATATTAACAATATTTCTTTTAATACCATCCTTTGTGTGGGATTTAGAGGTCACGGTGGCTAAGTGGATAAGGCACTGGTTCGCTAGCCTGGAGGTCGGGTGTTCGATCCCTGCATTGGCCGCGATTTTCCGGCGTGATTTCTCCTTGTCAGTGATGCAGAAGGAGGGCCTGACAAGGACAGCTGCCTAGTCGTTCGGATGGTACGAACAACCGAGGCCCCGTGTACACATCGAAGTGCACGTTAAAGATCCCTTGGCAGTTGGAATTCGATATAAAAGTAGGTCGTAGCGCCGCTGCCCGGGCAAAGTTCCCTCATAGCACACTGTATGGCATATACCCGTCTTCCAGTAGTCCAGGTTAGGTTCAAAAGAGTCGGACGTTAAACCCTTTAATATGGCGTTGTTTTTAGTAGTAACTGTACCTTGTGTCTAGTAATTTCTAATAATAAATGTTGGTTGCCACGTCACTTGCCACACGACTATAGTTTTGTGTAAATGCAACATAAAGCTAAGATTAAAACATTAATTGCAGAGGCGGATTACCCACTATTCAAGTTGCCTAGGGCCTCAAGAACAAAAAAGGCCCATAACATTTTGAATTACCTTTCTAAATTTGAGGTTTTTTATTTTAAGTGAATTCAGATGTGTGAAAGTTGTAGTGATTGGCATTATTCCATCAGTATATCCTTGGTTCTCTTAGTCTTACAGTGGTCTTAGTTTCACTACGGCAAGCCAGTTCCGAAAAGGGGCCAGCTGGTCGAGCTGCCTAAGGCCCATCAGAGCCTTGATCCGCCTCTGATTAATTGTTTATATTATATTTATTGCTTAATAGTTTGTCAAATTACTTTAATAAGAATCATTCCAGCTTAATTTTTAAAAAAAGATAATAATAACATATGATCTGACTTGGCAACCGTCGCTTTACGCAATATATATATATATATATATATATATATATGTATATATATATATATATATATATATATATATATATATATATATTATATATTATATATATATAATAAGATAAACACTAGTATAAGGACTGGCTTACTTGGTATAATTATGTTTTTTTCGTCTTCAAGGGTTACGACTCCCTGGTGCGTGACTCCAACTGTCTTGCAAACATATCGACCATCATCCTCACAGTTAGGATATTTTACTTCAATATTTACGTAAGACTGATCTGGTGACGAATCATTGAAACGGCCAGTAACAGTATAATTAATTGATACGCCCTGCGGTCCGACTACGGTTCCGGCATCATCAACAGTCGCTAATATTGTTGTTTCGTTGTTCTCAAGGGAAACTTTTGTCATCTGTATATTGTATAGTGTTGTGTATCCAGTTTGCGCAGATGGAGAGCAATTTACAGCTAAAACATGGGTATTTCCATTTTGTGACGTATCAATTCGTGCCGTGCAAATACCTGTAAAACAAGTCCTGGAATTATAGCCAACAACAAAGTATTCATTGTTATGCATACATTAGACTTCCTAAAATAGCTTGTAAGAGACTTAAATAGAAAATGACGTTCTCTGGGATTGAATTATTCTCTGTTAAATAATAAAAATGTTAAAGAGACATTATGCAACAGCTAATCTTGTGATGCTAGAATTTCTAGACTTACTTTACAGAATCCATTTTAACATAAAAGAAGGGTAAATGGAATGAAACCAGCATAAAGTGAATAGGGTGCTAGAATCAAATCGACTGTTTTTATTTGGCCAACGCGAAAGCTAATGGAAAATATAATATAAATTGAAACACAGGTTAGGGTACGTGATTGTTGTAGGGTAGGGTGAGGGTAAGATCTACATCCAGGGCTAGGGTTGGGATTAGCGCTAACCCTGTTTACATCTCATGCCCTTTGACCGAACTTGAAATTGGCCTAATAGATCTAACCATATATAAATAAGCAACTTACCTGAAACAAAAAACGTATAAATGATAAAGAAAGATACTGGAAAGTTGTTTACACAAAAACAACAATCCATGCTAACTAAAGAGTCGCCCGACAGTGTTCTGTATGCAGTTATGCAACACTTATGAATATGGGTGAAGGTTTTAATACTCTATATAAATAGATGGACACAGATCACCAAATATGCATGGGCCGTCACGAAACAAGGGCGGAAGTTATTTTTAGTCTTTCTCTCCCTTTCCCTTTCCCCCTTTTGCATGGCGATTTTTGTTGAGTTTTTGGTGTAGAATCGAAGAAAAGGGTTTGAAAATACATTCTCTGCCAGGTTTTGGTGAATATTCATGATTTTGAGGCGGAAGGATACAAGAGTTGTGAGGTTGGTTACGTTAAAAGGGGGGGGGGGTGCCGAAAATTGCAAGGTTAGCTGTTTCTACTTCCAGCTTGTCTATCTCAAGTTTTTCATGAAGAACCCCATACATGCTTTTGGGCAAGAGTTTGCCATATGTTGCTCCATCTGTGGCAGAAAGCGTTTTACCCAACGAATATATGGGAAAAAGAGACGAGAATTAACATTGAAGTCAATGCGGAAATAATTAGTGATCCGTGGCCTGTCTGTGTATGACAAGACTGTGACTGATATGCCTTAGTTTTGAAAAAATGATGACTAATTTGTCAGAAAATATGTATAAAATAACTTGACTACAGAAAAACTAAAAAAGTTAAGTTTAAAAAAAAAATTATCAAAGTTTTGGGGAAAAATTGTGATTTTACTGCAAATGTTCAGTTTTTATTTAATTTCTAACAGTAAGAAAAATATTTCAATGTCTAATTTTGGCATATTCAGCCTCAGAAAGCCCAGATAAAGTGAACAACATTGTAATTTCACGTAATTTTGTCTAAAAATCGGGAATATTCACAGAAAATCTCCAGATTCTCCCATTTCGATGTAAAGATTAATGTTTTCATACCTACTCAAATGACTCAAAATTTGTAAAAATGCACTTATTTTCATTCTAATGTAACTTAGATGGGATCTATAAGTTTGTCAGGTTTAGAAATAGCTCCAGCTTTCCTACAGAAAATGGAAAATTAATTGGCAACACTGAGTTAATAATATACAGCAGATGGGTTTGTACAAAATGTTCAAAACAGGGGTAGGCTTAATTTGGCCACTATCTTACCCAGAACAAGCATTTTTTTCTTCTTTGAAACATTAAATTCTTGCATTTCCTTCAATGAGGAAGCAATATCCCAGTCTTGAGAGATTTAATTGCACCTGTGTTGACAATTAAATGTTAATAATTGGAATTTGTTGTTGAATTACAGCTGGGAATCTTATTTTTCACCAATAAATGGTCATTTTGTACATTTCAAGGATTTCTGACCTTATTTATTTAAAGTCAAACTTAGAACCTTGAATATGTCAGGCCAATAAGACCACACTCTGATACAGAACTGGTGTAGATGTGTAAATGTCAGCTTAATGGTCAATATTTTATTATCAAAATCTAGGATTTGTCCTGTTTGTTGCATTTATGTCACTTATAGAACAGTAAAATGTTAATTTTGCTCCTTTTCGGGCCTCTTTTATGTTGCCAACTATGTCATAACTACCTTTTTGACTTCATTTTTTCAGGCAATTGATGTAAAGGTCCAGACATCTTGTTTCAGTACAATAAATGCAATAAAGATTTGTATGATGCCTCTGAGCTGTGAGATGTTGAAAACATTAAACTATTTCCAAATTTGTGAAAATTGTGTATTCTGTGACCCTTTTGTTAGAGAGGGGTGGACATGTCATTTTTTTCTTTCCGCAAGGCCTATTTTAACCATAATTCATATTTATTACACCTATTTTAGTTTCTATGTGCATATATTAGCCAGGGATGGCAATACATATCTGTTAGACAGATTCCTTTGGTAATGTTAGCTCTGTAACCAAAGATAAGATTGATTCAGTCATTGACATTTTTAGGGGGTGGGGTTACATGTTTCAGTACAGATCTCTATAATTACAGTCAATGCAACTGATTTGTGATTTTTCTGTTAGCATATTGTCCAGGGTTTCCAAAAATATATAACTTGCCAGTCTAACTATCTAAAAAAAGTGGAAAATTATTGGGGTTTTTTTTGAAAAATGCTATGCGTAAATTTTGTACATTTTTCATGACATGGCAGTAAAAAAATATATTTTTGATAAAAAAAAATCCAAATTATGAGTGTTTACTAAGTAGTTTGTTTGCAAATTGTCTAATTTTTTCACAGAGCTCAAATACTGTACTTAAAGCAGCATGTATACTTAAAAGGCCATCATTTTTGCAGTTATTGTTTGATTTTGATTACCTTTCACCAGCATGTTGGCCTTTGGGTGATCACCAAATATTCATGGGCCGTCACGAAACAAGGTCGAAAGTTATTTTTAGTCTTTCTCTCCCTTTCCCTTTTTCCCCCTTCTGCATGGCGATTTTTTATTGAGTGTTTAGTGTAGAATCGAAGACAGGGGTTTGAAAATACATTTTCCGTCAGGTTTTGGTGAATATTCATGATTTTGAGGCGGAAGGATACAAGAGTTGTGAGGTTGGTTACGTTGAAAGGGAGGCCCGAAAATTGCACGGTTAGCTGTCTCTACTTCCAGCTTGTCTATCAAGTTTTTCATGAAGAACCTCATACATGCTTTTGGGGAAGAGTTTGTCATATGTTGCTCCATCTGTGGCAGAAAGCGTTTTACCCAACGAATATATGGGAAAAAGTTACAACCGGTCTTAGAGACGAGAATTAACATTGAAGTCAATGCGGAAATAATTAGTGATCCGTGGCCTGTCTGTGTATGACAAGACTGTGACTGATATGCCTTAGTTTTGAAAAAATGATGACTAATTTGTCAGAAAATATGTATAAAATAACTTGACTACAGAAAAACTAAAAAAGTTAAGTTTAAAAAAAAAATTATCAAAGTTTTGGGGAAAAATTGTGATTTTACTGCAAATGTTCAGTTTTTATTTAATTTCTAACAGTAAGAAAAATATTTCAATGTCTAATTTTGGCATATTCAGCCTCAGAAAGCCCAGATAAAGTGAACAACATTGTAATTTCACGTAATTTTGTCTAAAAATCGGGAATATTCACAGAAAATCTCCAGATTCTCCCATTTCGATGTAAAGATTAATGTTTTCATACCTACTCAAATGACTCAAAATTTGTAAAAATGCACTTATTTTCATTCTAATGTAACTTAGATGGGATCTATAAGTTTGTCAGGTTTAGAAATAGCTCCAGCTTTCCTACAGAAAATGGAAAATTAATTGGCAACACTGAGTTAATAATATACAGCAGATGGGTTTGTACAAAATGTTCAAAACAGGGGTAGGCTTAATTTGGCCACTATCTTACCCAGAACAAGCATTTTTTTCTTCTTTGAAACATTAAATTCTTGCATTTCCTTCAATGAGGAAGCAATATCCCAGTCTTGAGAGATTTAATTGCACCTGTGTTGACAATTAAATGTTAATAATTGGAATTTGTTGTTGAATTACAGCTGGGAATCTTATTTTTCACCAATAAATGGTCATTTTGTACATTTCAAGGATTTCTGACCTTATTTATTTAAAGTCAAACTTAGAACCTTGAATATGTCAGGCCAATAAGACCACACTCTGATACAGAACTGGTGTAGATGTGTAAATGTCAGCTTAATGGTCAATATTTTCTTATCAAAATCTAGGATTTGTCCTGTTTGTTGCATTTATGTCACTTATAGAACAGTAAAATGTTAATTTTGCTCCTTTTCGGGCCTCTTTTATGTTGCCAACTATGTCATAACTACCTTTTTGACTTCATTTTTTCAGGCAATTGATGTAAAGGTCCAGACATCTTGTTTCAGTACAATAAATGCAATAAAGATATGTATGATGCCTCTGAGCTGTGAGATGTTGAAAACATTAAACTATTTCCAAATTTGTGAAAATTGTGTATTCTGTGACCCTTTTGTTAGAGAGGGGTGGACATGTCATTTTTTTCTTTCCGCAAGGCCTATTTTAACCATAATTCATATTTATTACACCTATTTTAGTTTCTATGTGCATATATTAGCCAGGGATGGCAAAACATATCTGTTAGACAGATTCCTTTGGTAATGTTAGCTCTGTAACCAAAGATAAGATTGATTCAGTCATTGACATTTTTAGGGGGTGGGGTTACATGTTTCAGTACAGATCTCTATAATTACAGTCAATGCAACTGATTTGTGATTTTTCTGTTAGCATATTGTCCAGGGTTTCCAAAAATATATTACTTGCCAGTCTAACTATCTAAAAAAAGTGGAAAATTATTGGGTTTTTTTTTTTGAAAAATGCTATGCGTAAATTTTGTACATTTTTCATGACATGGCAGTAAAAAAATATATTTTTGATAAAAAAAAATCCAAATTATGAGTGTTTACTAAGTAGTTTGTTTGCAAATTGTCTAATTTTTTCACAGAGCTCAAATACTGTACTTAAAGCAGCATGTATACTTAAAAGGCCATCATTTTTGCAGTTATTGTTTGATTTTGATTACCTTTCACCAGCATGTTGGCCTTTGGGTGATCACCAAATATTCATGGGCCGTCACGAAACAAGGTCGAAAGTTATTTTTAGTCTTTCTCTCCCTTTCCCTTTTTCCCCCTTCTGCATGGCGATTTTTTATTGAGTGTTTAGTGTAGAATCGAAGACAGGGGTTTAAAAATACATTTTCCGTCAGGTTTTGGTGAATATTCATGATTTTGAGGCGGAAGGATACAAGAGTTGTGAGGTTGGTTACGTTGAAAGGGAGGGCCGAAAATTGCACGGTTAGCTGTCTCTACTTCCAGCTTGTCTATCAAGTTTTTCATGAAGAACCTCATACATGCTTTTGGGGAAGAGTTTGTCATATGTTGCTACATCTGTGGCAGAAAGCGTTTTACCCAACAAATATTTGGGGAAAAGTTACAACCGGTCTTATAGACGAGAATTAACATTGAAGTAGATGCGGAAATAATTAGTGATCTGTGACCAGTTAAAATCCCATAAGCCCTTTTTGGGGAAAACCAGTTTCCATTTTAAATGTAGGACTCTAAACTGCAATTAATGGCTTTAGGAATCAGCTTCTTTGTTTTACTGACTACAGGTAAACGTTAAATTATTTATAGTTATCTTGATATATATATATATAGGCTTCCTGGTATTAGAATTATTCTCAGCACTTCCCAAGCACGCACAACATTATAGCAATTCTCACGCCATGTTAAATTTGCATGGCATTATTTCATGGCTACTGTGTTTTTCAACGTTCCGATTAGCTTAATCTCTACAGTCACAAACGGTCCAAGTTGTTATAATCCCCGGATAAATATATTGTTATACGGCGGAGGGGGGGGCTGTAACCTCTAAACATGGTCAATGACTTAAATAAGCTATGACGTCATTTTTTACGCGATGTGAAACTTTATTTATTTTTCCGTCCTGCTAATTCCCCGTAAGTATCATGAGTATTCAAAACCTAATAAGGGAATTACTTTATATTCAATCGGTTGTGTGTGTGTGGGGGGGGGGGGGGGGGGGTAACTAGTTTTGAGCTATATGAATATATACTTTGTGCTACTTAAAGGAGATAATTCATTAATTTTTCAAATCTAGAAATGAAAACAAATGGGTCGCAACACATTGTTTCTATTGATGTTGGCGGAGAAAGTTCATCGGGATTTTCCGGCGTGGTTTCACCGTGTCAGTGGTGCAGGTCTTATAAGGACACATGTCTAGTCGTTCTGGTTGGTCGAATAACCAATGCCTAGTGTATACATTGGCGTGCATGTAAAAGAACAATTAGTAGATATAACAGTAGGCTACAGTGCAAACTGTGGCGTCTTCACTGGCTCAGTCGCCGAAAACGACAGTAGAACGATAAAGTCCTTTCATTTCTTACCATCTCATTTCCGATCATTATCTAAAAGGGTGGTTTTGTATCGAATTTATGTACAATACATGCTTTTGTCAACTTAATCTTATGTGTTATTTCAATCACAAACAAATGTAAAATCTCTTTTAAACATAACATTAGACTGTAGCTAACTCTGACGAATGAATGGCCGATCTGGAAATCGGGGGAACACCTCGTCTGTAATCAATTCTCTGCCAGGCGATTTGGCAACAGATTAACAATCATTTCACCATTGCCTTTAATGTTAGCTCTCATCTCTTAGAGATGTTCGAACTTTTTCCCGATTTTCCTTTGGTAAAAAGCTTTCAACGACAGATAGGCCAACATTTGACACCGTCTTGATCACGTATGAAGTTCATCATGGAAAAGTTGGGATACACAAACTGGAAGTAGAGAACAGTAAATATTCACCAATACCTAGTAGAGAATGCATATTTAAACCCTATCACCGATTCTACACCAAAACGTCAATAAATATCGCTATGCAAAAGGGTGAAAAAGTGCAAGGGTGACCACCGAGGAATAATTGGTGGCTGTGTGTATATATTTATAATAATGGCAAAACACAGCCCACAGCACATTCCGTCAACCAGACGCATTACTCACTAATTTTATCGAACCTACAATGACGTTAAAAATATCAACGTGAATATGTGCAAATAAAATACACGTTGCAATGTAACGATTTTTTTCTTCAGTTAAACCACTTAATATTTTATTATTTTAGCTGTGGTTGAAGCCAAAATATCAGTGTTTCCGAATACATCATTTCGAACTGGTGACGAGAAACTAACCATCCTTTGTGAAGTTTTATCGCAAGACAGGTTTGATACACTCTATAATATACAGCTTGAAAGAGACACTGTGGTACTTGGTTACATTGATGGCGGAGGGCTGAAAATTTCACCAAACACATCATCTAAATATGAAATAACGGGAGAGTTTCGCGCGTCTTCACCTTCTCGGTCCTTTCTACAACTGGTTATTAATAAGCCTAGTTCAGAAGATCAAGGCACTTACAGATGTTCATCACTTGGTCGGCTTTCAACCGGGCTAACAGATACCCAGCGTCAGAACGTCACAATTAAAGGTATATAATTGCAGGGCCCAAATGTTGCTATTCCTCGGCATTCAAAAAAGTGTAAGAAGTCTGGAATGGCAACCTGGTTAAATACAGATCTATACATTTTTTTCGTTTTTGCGTTTTGGTTATTTCGATGGCCCTAGCTACTAGTATCTGACTATACCTAGTTGATACGATCGACTTTTAATCCTATGACGCCAATCGCAGATTTTCCAGAGAACATGCTTCAAGTTCACTTGGATATCAATAATTACAATAAGGTTTGACATTCCATTTTACTAATTTCTCCATACTCGTTAACGGATTCTTATCATTTTTTTCGGTTGTGTTGTTTCATTAAATTTTACAGTATAAACGCATACCAGTACTCCTATATCATACGAAAATGGTGACCAAAATCAGTAGAATTTAAAATTAGAATATCTATTCTATTGTATGGTAAAATACATTAATTACATACAATAGGGTGTAGTATTACAATAGGGGTTAAGTGAAATGCTATTACATTTATTACAATAGAGGTTGTAACAAGGGTCACCATAAAGTGACATCGTAAATGACAACATTTTCCGAAAATCATGGCGATCAATAAAATTAAATGTAATATAATTTTATGCTTATACGCACATAGGCGTAGGAGCTCTAAGTAATTCAGAAGGGGCATAAGAGAAAATTGCCCGAAATCAATATAATATAATTAATATAGTATATATATCGAAATCAATATGATAAATACATAGTATATTATATTGATTATATATAATTATATATAATCAATATAACATAAATCAATATAATTCTAACAAATTGAACAATATTTTGATATTCAGAGATAATCGTCTCACCAGATTGATCGTACAAATCAGGACTCAGGAACAAAAGTAAAACATTTTAGAAATATGAGAGGCACGTCCATACGGCGTCCAGCAGAATGTTCACAATTTCGTACAGTTTCTCAAGTAGTCCAATAGTCTTTTTTAGAAAAAGTGAGAGGCACGGCCATGACGTCCAGCAAAAATGACGTCCGAAAACGGGCGAATCCACCCTGGCAACTGGCTGTTTCCTAGCAGTTTTCCATTTGGCTCGTTTCCTCTGCCATTTTCCGGCCCGATGCCCGTTTTTCGGGCAATACTTTTTTCAGGCAATACCGTTTTTTCGGGCATACCTATCATAAGAGAGCTTCGGGCATGCAGTGGACAAGAAAAAGGCGAGAAAATACTTTTCGCTCAGTGTGGATCTCATAGAAATAAGTTAGTTATATTTTTTCTCTAAACGTTAATAGAATAAAAAAGGTCGTCGAATTTTTCATTGCCCGAAAATAAAATAAAAATTATGGGGGGGGGGGGGAAATGCACCCCTGTCCCCCGGCTCTACGCCTATGTATACGCATATGTTGTCTTGTTCTTGCGTAAAAGATACGCTACAGTAAAAGCCCCTGTCTGTGTGGGTGTGTGTGTGTGTGTGTATGTGGTTCGCCTACAGGGCGCAATTCTTCATGGATTTTCTTCAAACTTGGTATACTTATTCCTTATACTCCAAGGACGATCCCAATTGTTTTTGGTGCATGCCCGACCCCAGGGGCAGAGCCACGCCCATTTCTAGTATTTGTTTGTTTGTCGTCTACAGGCCACATTCTTAACTTATAATCTTGAAACTTTGCATACACATTCTTTGTACCCTAAGGAACATCCCTATCGTTTGGGGTGCATGCCAAACCCCCACGGGCCGAGCCACGCCAAATTTTCTTTTCGTGTGTCTTTGTGTCGCCTACAGGGCGCAATTCTTACTGGATTTTCTTCAAACTTGGTATACGTATTCCTTATACCCTAAGGAAGATCTCTATTGTTTTTGGTGCATGCCCGACCCCCAGGGGCAGAGCCACGCCCATTTCTAGTATGTGTGTGTTTGTCGTCTACAGGCCACATTTCTTAACTTATAATTTTGAAACTTTGCATACACATTCTTTGTACCCAAAGGAACATCCCTATCGTTTGGGGTGCATGCCCAACCCCCAGGGTCACAGTCACGCCCATTTTCTTTTCTTGTTACTTTGTGTCGCCTACAGGGCGCAATTCTTACTGGATTTTCTTCAAACTTTGTATATTTACTCTTTATACTATAAGGATGATCCCTATCGTTTGGGGTGCATGCCCAACCCCCAGGGGCAGAGCCACGCCCATTTTCTTTTTGTGTGTCTGTGTGTCGCCTACAGGCAGCAATTCTAACTGGATTTTCTTAAAACTTTGTATACTTACTCTTTACACCCTAAGGAAGATCCGCATTATTTTTTGGTGCATGCCCGACCCCCAATGGCAGAGCCACGCCCATTCCTTGTATTTATTTGTTTGTCGTCTACAAGCCACATTTCTCAACGTATCATCTTGAAACTTTGAAGGCTTATTCTTTGTACCCTAAGGAACATTCCTATCATTTGCATGCCCAACCCCCAGAGTCATTTTCATTCTGTGTGTCGCCTACAGGCCACAATTCTTAATCGGTCATCTTGAAACTTAAAATACTTATTCCTTATACCCTAAGGATGATCCCTTTTGTTTTGGGTGAATGCCCGACCCCCGTGGGACAGCAACACCCATTTCTTGTATTTGTTTGTCTGTCGTCTACAGGCTGCATTTCTTAATGTATCATCTTGAAACTTTGAATACTTATTCTTGGTACTTTAGGGAAGATCCCTATTGTTTTTGGTGCATGCCCGACCCCAAGGGACAGTGCCACGCCCATTTTTTTTGTCTGTCTGTGTGTCACCTACAGGCCACAATTCTTAATCGATCGTCTTGAAAACTTTTTTTATACTTATTCCTTATACCCTAAGGCTGACCAATATTATTTTTGGTGCCACGCCCAATGCTTTTGTGTCTTGTGCTCGCCTACAGGATGCAATTCTTAACAGATCCTTTTAAAACTTTACAAACCTATTCCTTATATCCTAAAGATGACCCCCAGGGGCAGAGCCATGACCATTTTTACTTCGTGTCTGTGTTTGTCGTCTACAGGCCACGATTCTTAATGGATCGTCTTTAAACTTGGATTTGTATTCCATATAGCCTAAGGACGTCAACTGCATGTCCCGACTCACACAGGCAAGATACGCCCAATTTTTGTGTTTGTCGTTTACAGGCCGCAATTCTGAATGAATCAGCTTGGTACTCAGCTTATGTATTCCTTATAGCCTGAGGGCGTCCACTATTGAATTTGATGACCCCCCGGGGCAGAGCCACGCCCACTTTTTGCCTTTAGCGTTAGGAAGGCACAATTCTGAATGGATTATCTTGGTATACTTATTCCTTATACTCTAAGGATGGCAACTATTGATGTCGGTGCACGACCCTCAACGCTAAACAAACCAAACGCCTAGCCTTCTTGACAAAGTACCATATCAATCAAAGCAGGAATGTGGACGTATATTGTTGAAGCGTTAGCGTTATGTTTTTATTTTGTATTAAACCATCGGGATAAATCTTCAACACCTCACAACGCCATAGTTAGGAACATTTCAATCTCGTCTAGATCAACCCGATTTAACCCTGTATATTGCTCTTAATAAATCCGCATTAATATTATTCCTTTTTATGCATATTCAGAAAGTCCAGTCTCAACAAGTACTCCCTCGACAAGTACAAGTGCCACCTCAACAAGTACTGGTACAGTCTCAACAAGTACAAGTTCAAGCTCCACAAGACCTGTCACTGCAAGTGCTGTATCATACGGATGTGTTATACAAATCTTTACTTTGACGCTATTCTCCATACTAAAGTAATACTGATTTGATCGGATTCTTGATACTATAATAATATTAATTTGACAGGATTGTAGATACTACAATAATACTCAATTGACCGGATGGACAATACGCACATATGACAATCGTACAGGCTAAGCCTGGTAACTTTTTAGTGTATTGATAATAAAGTTATTGTAATTTGGAATCATTGATGTTTGGTGAAGTGCGTAAACCGTCAAATTTGGACGACAGTCGCTTTTCAAATATTATTATTTTATTATTACTAATTATTTCTGTGTTTTCTTTTGAGATAGTGTTTCTTTGTTCATTACAAATGGTCTCCGAAACAATAGAATACACAACTTGTGAAGTAATTATAAGATGTCATTATGTCTTAAATATTGGATATTACGATTTTCATGGTAAGATAACATATTGAATTCTAATTCGGTTTTACATTTCAAATATTGAGTCAGAGGTTTAACTCCTTCAACTCTAATTCTATTGACATGAGTTTGTATACCAGTTAAATGGATTACTTATTTATTTTTGTCTGATTGTATGTGAGCTTTACAACGTCGCTTGATCCAAATTTATATTACCCATAATGTTTTTAAATTTTAAAACATGCATTCTGCAAGAGCTAAATCTGCCTATTACAGGTCCTTCTTTAGGCCTGAAATTTTATCTGAATTATTAATTAAACGTTAATTAAGTGATCCAGACCATAATCAACCCTCAATGTCAACGCTAGCCCTCGATATTGACCGGATTACAAGCATATCTGCTACTTAACGTTCATTGATAATTAAATAAAAAAAAGAAGCTTTTTATCTTTCTGACTTTAGTAATGTTGAACGAGGCTGGGCGGAAATTTCCATCGCTTAAATCTCTGCTCATAGTGGATCAATTAAACTGAAATTTTCCGCAAATTGCCTTTACATTATCTAGCTTTTAAAACTATAATAGTGATAACTACCAACTCGTTATCTATTCTCGCATAACGTAACTCTAAACATTATTATAATAATCTTTGTGCCTTGAACATTAAATGAATCTTTTATTTTATAGGTTTGGGAGATCTATCATAAAAAAAGATTTAAATATAAAGGACATTTGAATATACATATGTATAGTGATAATGTACAGATTCTGTTGTCTTTCTATTTGAAGCAAATGACTTCGTATGAAACTAAAGGGTATTTTCTAGACAAGCTTGCTACTTTAAGGCTATCTTTGAAGATTCTATAGTTAAGACGCATGATATTGTAGAAGTGCGTCTCTGGTGTATTTTCTGGAATATTGTTGATTAAATGAAGACAGGACTCTTGTTGGTTGTTAATAATTCGATATATTCTTTAGTCAACAATACTTAATAGCAGATAATTAATATAACAATTTTTAGAACAATTATTGGCTAAATGCTTAACAGTACATAAGCTCCAATATGGATATGGGAAATGACATAAACTTATGTCTCCAAATATCCGAATACAGGTCTGTTCTTAGGCATGCGATCTAAGCTGATCTCCCAAGACACGTTGTAGCAAGGTCCCCCCTAATTCTGTCAATTGGGTCTATATATACCCATGCATTGCCTAGGGCATTAATCCTATAAATCTATTGTCTACAAACAGTACACGGTGGCAACTAAAATGCTGTAGCCCGTAGACGTTAATTACAATTAATAAGATAGATTTAAAGTGTAAAACAAAGAATACTGGAGACATGTGATTGATGAGATATATAAGACAATATAAATGTATATAAATGGGAGTAATTAAGGTGGATTAAGATCCATTAAAATATGGCCTTCAAAATTAAGTAATACTGTGCGGATTATCACGACTTATTAAGCATTTACTATTGGGCCGTAATTCACCCTACTATAATATTGTCGTTTACTTCAGACCTCCGTCCTTGTACATACTGATCCATTAGTTTCAACTTCATGCTTTCCTAATATTGATTTGAGAGGCCCATATAGATGAGAAACCAGTTTCGTTCAAAATACATTTAACACAACTTTGGGCACGGTGCATAAAATGTACATAGCTTTCTTCAACTGGTTGCACTTAGATCAGTATGTCGTGCTATAAGGTGTACCAGCCATAGACTGGTGTATGAAAAATGGGGTTATTATATATACTAAAAGAGAAACACGGAAGACAGAAACTGTGTGGAGGCATTGCATCGACAGAAAGCAAAACAGATCAAAAGTTGTAGCCTATTTCCCTCCTATCGCCACTTGGAACAACAACGCTGATTTGTTAATCAGATGATTGGCGTGTTTGCGTTTATTGTCGCTGGTATGGGCCAGACACAGCCAAATATTTACCCGTCAGTCCGATAAGTTACATATCCTGAAAGTTAGGGGACAACACCCCCCCCCCCACACACACACACACACACACACACGGTTCGTACGCCTTTGTTTGGGAACCAATTTATATTCCCATGAAAAGTGAGGGATAGTAAAAGAACAAATTTACATAAACACCTAGGAGTCTATAGAACATCTTTCCTAGTAATTCCTCTTAAGCCTGGAAAAATTGTTTTAACCTGACCAAGAACGGGCAATGTATCTATTGGAAATCGTTGAAATTAAACAAGAAATTCATTATATGATGACCAAAGTTGTTTTATGTTGAGCACTTTTAGGGAAGTATTCCATGGTTACTTACAACCACCAAGTTAAACATTTATGTGCTAAGTATTATCTTAAAAGATTTAATAATCCGTCCTAAAATTGTATTGGCTACTTTTTGTAATGCTACATATTGTATTGCCCAAATTTAAATGATGTTTTTCAATGAATAAACATCCAGATCTCCCAAACGCTGTGTTGTTTATTTTCAATATCTAGCAGAAATTAAATTTACAGATAAACCCAAAGAAAAGAGGACAATAGCTACTGTTTATATGTTGTTTTTTTTTGTTTTGTTTTGTTTTTTTTGTTTTGCCTTTTTTCAAAAAAAAAAATAGGTACCGGTATTGACTTATACGTCACCACAACAATGAGGAGGGAGGGAATCATTCGTGGGCAAGTCTCGCTCTATCAAGCATTAGTGTGGACTGCAAGGGAAGACTTGGTGACAGGGATTTGTGCTAAAGAACACCTATGTAAAATAATATTATGGTCTTGATTAATTAGTCTCCAAGTTTATTCTGAAACGCAAATTAATTGTTTGCGAAATATTTTTACATTAATACGACATGGGTTGAAGGCAAAAATGGAGAAGTACAATAATGTTAATCTTTCATGTTACTGATTCTTAATTCATAACCCAAAAAGGTAGGAAGTATATATGCTGGTTATTTTGATAGATAACTAAGCTATAGATTGCAGGTCATTTAGCATTTGTTCTTTGTTATACAACAGATATCATATTTGTTTGGCCAAATTAGGTAACAATTTGTATGGGGTGCATATGGAATTTAGTTATCAGTTTTTTTACGTAAACATGCGAAACAAAGGAATATGCACCTATAAAGTAGGGGGTGAGGGCTAGAATAATTAGACGCCATGTCAGACACGCATTGGATTCTTTAAACGACCATTTCACCATGTAGTGGTTTCCTGGGTCTAGCCAAGCCAAGGTTAGGCTGTTACATGAGTGGCGTGGAGAGAAAGATATGTTAATTTTAGTTATTGTAATTTAAACTACGGTGTAACTGTTTAGAAGAAACAATCATTGTTCCTGTTTTATTTGATTTCGGTATCGTGAGAAAACACAATGGTGAAGCCTTAGAGAGGAGAGGTACAGCAGTAGCCAGTCCAGAGCCAATTAACCCCAACTAGACGACCAGACCAAAAACAAAGATGTGTAGTCCGAAACTCCCGTTTTAAGGCAACACCTAATAACTCATTTTTTTTCTTATTTTGAGACAACAAAGGAAAACGAAATGAATGAATATTAAGCCCCAGCTTATCTATTGATTTTACTAGGTTTTTCTGTGGCATACTGAGAATTTGAACGGAGTTGCTAGGTTGTGTCATGGGTGTAACTGCTTACAAAATCAAAAGATTGGAATATCTAGTACAACAACAGAAAGCACACACCTACAAATTTGGTCCTAACTCAGTTTTGATAATAAAAAAGTGAATTACTAGGTGTTGCCTTTTGACGGGAGGAGAATACTACACTAGTGGTCTACAGTGTCATGTTTCGACCAATAGCTGACCGGTCAACTCTGGCTTGCGATTGTTATGCTGGTTTCGATCCCTGGTTTGAGTGTATGTGTATTGGAGATAGGGGCGCTTTCTCAACCCTGTGCGCTAAGAAAATGAAAATAAGACAACTCGTCTAAGTAAACATCATGTACAACGACAACAACAATGAGCAGGTTGAATAAAAAATAACTTTATTTTATGTATCACGAACCTCCCAGTTATGACTCATTCATTGTAAATTAACATAATGATACATAAAGACTGTCAACTTTCTATTTCCTTGATAAAGTACTTTATTATCATGCATACAGTAGTACAAAATAAATTTCGTTGCAACCTTGACAAAAGAAGCAGTCAGTCCTATTTTAAAAAGAGAACAAAAACAAGAAATATTTAAGTTTGAAATGGAAATGAAATGAAATGGGGTTTAACGTCCTACTCTTTTGCACCTAACCTGGGCTAATGGAAGACGGGCATACGCCATACAGTGTGCGATGGGGAAATTTTTCCCGGGCAGCGGCGCTACGGCCTACTCTTATATCAAATTCCAATTGCCAAGGGATCTTTTACGTGTACTCCAATGTGTACACGGGACCTCGGTTTTTCGTCCCATCCGAACGACTAGGCAGCTGTCCTTGTCAGGCCCTCCTTCTGCATCACTGACAAGAGGAAATCACGCCGAAAATCGAGATGAACTTTCTCGGCACATAATTATTACAGAGGCTTAGTTCACCGTAACGTCATTCAGATGGCTAAACAATGCTAACACAACTTGCTGATTACATGTTTTAAACTAAATGCCATCGACTCAATGATTGTTTAAACAATATTCTATTCATTTAAATTTACAAAATTTATATAATAACAAGCTTTGTCAGCTTTTATAAAATCGACTCAATGTACTGGCTCTAAAGATATATATTTTATACCGATAATTTGTATGATTAAAATGTAAAAAAATCACAGTAAATTTGACAATATAGAAGAATATTTAAAGAGACATTATGTAAGAGTTTCAAATTTCTATATAAATTTTTATTAGATATTCATCCACATGAATAGCCTATAATCAACTCATCTTGACGAGCATAAAATTTTTTATGATAAAATGGATAATCAAGACTAAGTCTCTGTTGTCAGGTACTTTCGATGCGGTGATAAAATATCTATGCTACATCACAACTTCGCCCAGAATAAGGTAATGAACGCAATTTTCAATATATTCATTTTTCATTAACTATTTTGGAACTATTATGGAAAGAACGGTCGGCCATTGATCTAAATCTTACATAATGCACCTTTAATCTCTGAGAATGAGCCTTTTAAATTTAAAGCCAGTGAAATGTTAATCATGCACAGAAGGTTTCTATTTCCTACAAGCATTCAATTCTTTTCATCAAACAATAACAATAGTAGGTAAACTGATCTCATATTCAGGGTCAAAACTTTGTCCTTGACGAATATACCATTTTCATATTTTCTAAGAAAGTCATATTTTCTAAGAAAGTCATATTTTCTGAGAAAGTCATATTTTCTGAGAAAGTCAGGACATATTTATTTCTATGTCATTTGCTCAATAGGTTGCCAACTCACTATTATACAATCATAGGCATTATTTACCACACTTACAAATCCTTCACATCGGAAATAATAACATAATTACCTCCCTTGTTTTTCCATTCTCCCCCCCCCCCATATACCTATCTTCAAACGTTTGAATTTGAAGTTGAAAATGATATTTTTGCCAATTTCTCAGCTGGCAATAGTGAATTATAGGATTATTCTTTAACCAGGTAGGACTTTTTATAGATACCATCAATTTTAAGGCTTGATTTTGATATTTTTTTTAAAAAAAAATATAACTTAAAAATATGAAATTGCAGCTTTAAACAGAAATGAAATGGGATTTAACTGGCTGAACTAACCAATACGGACAGTGACGTTACGGCTTACTCTAATATTGAAACCAATGCCTTGTACGTGCACGCAAACGTTTACACGGGATCTCAGTTTGCCGTCCCGTCTGAACGACTAGACAGCTATCCTTGTCAGCCCCACCCGGCCTGCTCCATTGACAAGGTGAACAACGGGGATCGAACCCGCTACCTCCTAGCAGATATACTTCCAACACGTTTATTATTTGCTTCTTAATGATTTAAGAATGTAATTTGCAAAGGGGTTAACACAGAGAGCTAATTGCTAATAACTTGCTCCAATGTCGACCCTTTCAGTGATTGCAGAGAGTAGTTATTGCTGATCAGTTAGCAAAGACTGGGCTAGTGGTATAGATGCGTTTATTGATTTTAAGTAATTAGGATCAAATATAATGCAGAAAAATGGTAAAGTCGTATATGGTAAATGGTAAAGTCGTGCTCCGAATCAACATATTTTTTATTATTATGGCGCAGCTCTGAATAAATCTTAACCTATATGTTTAAAGGTACTTCACAAAAGAAATGCTTAAGATTATAACAGTTTACATCAAGAAGTTGAGATGGTTGAAATTGTTTCGGGTTCAGCCCTGCGCAGTTCGTAGTTACATCGCCATTAGGTTCTGCTGCAGACCAATTGAATGTTTCAGATCCATCCAGCCATTCCCATTTACCTTCGTGCTCCTTATCGGTGGCACCCACAAAGCGGAGAGTAGTTGTGGAAGACGCTAGAAGTAAAACACAAACAGATCTGTCATTGTAATATATTAATCGTGAACAAACGATACAGATAAATATCAAAAAGACAAATCTACCATTACAAACAATACAGACATTAAAATACGCATAATCAAAACATATAACTTATCGGAAACGCATAGGAAGAGTTTTCAGTTCTTTTACTTTCTAAAGAGCACATAAAGTGGTACTTTATTCTGCTCTATAACCAGAGTAAGTATAACCAGAGTGACATCTGATGTCGCCCCTTTCAAAAGAGGGGCATGGAAATCTTTGAGGCATCATTAACCAGGGGATTTAAATTTTAAATTGGTATGACAGTCGAAACCTGGTAAATCAAATATAAGTAGGACGGGCAACCAATGCTTGGCGATGTCCGTCATGACCGACGTCTAAGACGGATCGAAATAGCCTAATAAGGCGCATGATCCCATGCGAACTAAAATTGTATAACACATTTAAAACTAAATATATACAGCCTTTACCTGGTGACGACTTTAGGTAATCATCCAGCATCTGTAACTTGTTCATGGTATTAGCAATAAACAAATATCCACCATCTTGTTCACATTGATTCATGGAAGTCAACCAGTCTTTGGGGTTGTCCATGTAGTCCTTAAAACATACGTTGTAAGTTTTATTGTAGATATAATCTAGAGGACAGCTATCTGTAATTTAGATAATATTTATTAACACCGTACATGATGTCTAAACCCAAACTCATTCTGTGCACCTCTATATCCAACAATTTTATAGATTCCATTAATTATAAGAACCGAAAATAGAATGGTAATAATATCATCCGCGAACTCTCCTTTGTGCACTGCCTATTCCAACGATTTTATGGATTAAATCAATTAATCCCCCCACACACACATACACAAGAACAAAACCTTAGCAATATAGTGACTGTAATGTAGATAATACCCAATAACCCTTAATTCATATAGAAACCCCCCCCACACACACACACACACTCATGCCCCGCCAAACAAAATTTTGACTGTAATTTGGATATTTATTATCAACCTTTATACAAGGTTCAGCCCCGTCCCCTTTGGACTCACCAAGTGTACAGCTAATTCCCACCGCATTATGGATAAATATACACCCAATGACAAATGAGTTTTTATAAAAAAATTAAAAAAAAGAAAGACATCGTCCAATCCTTTAGCCTTGACTGCAGATCGGTCGCCTGCTTATTCAACAGACACTACACAAAATATGTATTAAATGAGACTGACAAATAGGGTTTTATGGCCAAGGCACCCTGTAATGCCTTTACGAGTTGACTGAAGGTAACAAGGTCTTTAATCTATGCAACCCATGGGTTCGATCCCCGCCTTGTTTAATCATAAACAATCAAAAACGATAACAGAATAACCAACCTCTCCTGATGAGAAGGGCAGTTGTGTTTTTAACGTCAAAGCCTTTTTAAATAAATTATCCGGACCGGCGTCACAAGTTCAAGCCAAGGACTAAGGGCTACATGTTGAATTTTAGTTGCAGTTGCACGATTTAAAAAAAAAAATAACCATTCCTTTGTTAGTCCCAACATAACGTAGTGTGAAGTGGGCATCCATTTCTCTTTCTCACCTTACCTGCTAAGCGCCAGTATGTAACTAAACCATCATGGTGTTTAGATACTTGCCCAGCCCATACCCGCTTGTTATATAAATAACATTCACTGAGGCCGATAGCGTCTGGCTTATAAGAAAATGAATCACAGTTTGACATTTCCGAACAGTTTTCTGCACATTTTTTAACTGAAACTCCCATAAATGCCTGTAAAACAACGTCGACGAGACGATTTCTGTATAAAATTCGTTTAAAGACATATTCAGGACAAGAGTATATCTGTTCAAGAGCAAATGTTACCAGCAAGAAATTCAACTTCTTCATTTCGAAAGATAATTCTCGTTTGATGTTTCTTGGTTTCTACAAAGAGATTTAGTAGTAGAACAGCGCTATTCGAATTGTTGTTATGACAACATGTATTAACGTTAGAAACCTTTTATATTCTAGAGAACCGATGCTTCTAATTGTTCTAGGGAAAGAAAGGTTTATAATATCCATGGTTGCGTGGGTGATGGTGGCGCCAATGAGCAGCCTTTTGGTTGGAATTCCAGCGCTATATAAGATGATTATTATTATATTTTTTAAGTGAGTAAGACGCTGGCTTTCTTGAATGCAGGACACGAATTCGATCGCACTTTTGGCAGGACCGGGGGCATGACAACGTTCTAGTCGTTCGCATGGGACGAAAAAAAACAAGGTCCTGTGTACACAGTGACGTGTACGTAAAAGATCCCTTGGCAGTCGTAATTTATATAAAAGTAAGCCGTAGCGCCGCTGCTGGGGCATAATATCTCTGATAGCCCATTTCATTAGCCCGATGGTGGACATTGATCACCGAGACAAAATGTGGATATTATACAATCTGATCAAAATACAGATATATATTTCGCTTCGTGTTTTATACTTGTGATGTCCTACACTATATGAAGATCTTATCGGCTGTAGTGGAAGATCACGTCAGGGGTCATACATACGGTTATTGACCCAATAGAGCAGGAGCCCGGGGGGGGGGGGATTTACCTAGCTGAAAAACTAACCAATTTCTATATGTGTCACTAGGTTCCCTAAGGGTCACTGTCACAGGATATGAACGTCTGCCGCGCCCATTGTGGTGGGTGTGGTCAAGAGGGGCAAAATAAATGGACACAAAAAATAGGCTAGACTAGCTCGTTTTATTAACCACGTAAAACTTGTTGCAAAATGTTAAGCATATCAAAATGTATTGGGAATGACCACCGCCAGACATTTTATGCGGTGAGACGTGTCCAGCAGGCTAAAAAAAACAGGTAAGCTAGACTAGCCCATTTACAAACCGCATGAAATTTGTTGCAAAATGTTCAGCATGTATCAAGAATCACCGATGCCAGACATCTTCAGTGGTGAGGAACATATTGGGCACAGTGTAAGTTTCTTTTTTTTATCTAAACAGAAAAAGTCTGGCTTTAATACATTGTTTGTATAATTTGTCATTATAAATTATATAATATTGTGTTATGTTTGCCAGACTTAAATATCATTTGCGTGTTTACTTTTACTGTAAAATATTGATTTTAACCACGCAGTACACGATTATAGAATTTAAACTTTTTTTGCAACATATTAAAGGAGCTAAATCGCTAATATTTGGGAACTAGAAATTGACACAAATGGGTTGCAACGCATATAATAGTGTGGCTATATGTTATTGGCATTAAGACATCCGTGAGCTGATGTCCCCCACCTTAATCCAATATGAATTAACTGAACATTTATCATTTTACCCTTATCTTTCACCACTGACCAGTCCCTCTTAATTTGAATGATCGTGTTCCCAAGTCTTGGGGAATCCATATTTGCAGAAAATACCCGGTGTTCTACCTAAGTAAACTTCAAATTTCAATCGTTTTAAATAGAATAAAAGATATCGAGTTCCAAAGTCTCAACCGATCAAATTCATTTTTTCATGTTTGCCCTGGTGTCAAATGCTCAACAACAAACTCAGTCAAGGCATTAACCTCAACATTCTGCATGTGTTTTAAACTCTCTACCACTTAAATTGTTTATCACATTGCGTAACCGGAGCGGAGCGTAGCTAGTAGCCAAATCATTCGGCTATTAAACACATGCACCAGCTTTAAACAATCTTATTCAATTAGAACCAGGGTTTGTTTTGTATCAGTGACTTAACAGACAGAGGGGAAAACGTCACAAAAAGCTAAGTACTTCAAAACACAGGTACATGGGGACAGGAACGCTCTTATTAGACTATGGCACACCTGACAACTATGTGATTTTTCAAATTTTTTTGAGTTTCTGTAATTTACTATCAAACATGTAATTCATATTTTTTTTAAAAAAATACCTTCCGATGTAAGGTATTTTTTTTAATAAAAATATGAATTACATGTTTGATAGTAAATATTATATCATTTAGCATCAAATATGGATAAAATAAGATTAAAAATTTAAAAAATGTTCAGAAAAAAACATAAACTCAAACAATTTGAAAAATCACATCGTTGTCAGGTGCGCCAAAGTCCAATAAGGGCGTTCCTGTCCCCATGTACATACAGAGGGATGAACCCAAGAAAATAGCCTCGCGTATTACTCGAAAGACCTGGGATAATCAAAAAGTTTCTTTTTCAAAAGTCTTACATACTTCAAACAATGTTTAACATTTCATTTTAATTGGAACGATGTTTAAATAATAAAATAATAGAAATATATGGAGAGTACCTTATTTCTATGACTACATCAACACATCATAAATGATTTATGACTAGGTAGCTTGCTTTCTTTTGTCAGTCCAGGACGATGAATGGGTGGATTATAATGATTTCTGTCTAATGTCCGCAAAACAATAAACTTGAATACAATATATACACTTTTGAATAATCAAATAGAAATAATAATTCAGTTTTAATGACGGAGTTCCTGAGTTGATTTCATACATAGCTGGTGTATTACGGATAATAAGGAGTGAAATTTTGGCAAGTGGCATTTTCCCTATCCGTATAACGTATCGTATACGACGTGACACGTTGCGTCAGAGTAGTTTTAGAGTTTTGGCAGATTCTTGCGTCGCGTACATATGCGTCACTGAGCTGAGCTTAGTCCAGTACAACATGCCATTTATCTACCAAGATCACCACCACCATGAGCTATTATAAAATATTAATATCGCATCTTATTAAAACACAATATTTGACTTCGACTCGACATCAATTTTCGGTTTCACTAATTTATCATTTATACCCCTTTACCATAGAATCACATCATTTACAGATTTGTAAGTTCCCATATCTACCTAAATCAACCAGCGTGCAGACGGGAAAAGTGTAAAAATTCCGAGAAAGCCTAGTGGCCTAGAGTGCCGCGCTCGACCTCTAGCTGGCCGATCACCTCTGGCTTGCGGCAGTGGTTTCGTTCCCTGGTGTGTGTGAGCGTATGTGGCATGGAGATAGGGGCGCCTTCTCAACCTCGTAGGTACTCCAGGGCACTCCGGTTTCCTCCCACTGCTAAAGACCCTTACGCGCAAGCGAATTATTGAAATAAAATCAAACCAAATGTTAGTCCCGAAATGATTTTGTTTGTGTCGAGTGGGCGTTAAACCCCATCTCTCGATACAGGCTGCCATACCTGTGTGCGGTCTGCGGTTTCACGTATGAGAAATTCACACACGTTGATGACGTCACACACAAAATCCATACGGATACGCGATACGTACTAGGAACTTACGCTTGCCAAAAATCACTAATGGCTCGGTTAGTCAGACGTTTGATCACAATCTTGAAGGTCTCGGTTTCGACCTCAGGCAGGTCACGTAAAAGAATCCATGACAAATGCCTGAGCATAATTCCCCATAGAGCACTCACTGTATGTACGTCTTCATTAGGCGGTTGGGTGTAGAGAATAGAACGTTAAACCCATTTCCAATGTCTTGTGGAACGCTTGTGGTTAAAACAGAACACCACAGACCAAAGGTACATATCAAAATTACATTCTGCATTCGAACTTCTATAAAAAAAAAATATCGAGACACCCCCCCCCCCCAAACCTTGCCATAAATGTTTAACCTTGTGAGACAATGCTAAATCTCTCCAATTGTTATGTGTCTGCCCTGTAGCTTATGGTGCGGTGAAAGTCTATCAAGATAACGCCGACATGTGCTTGATATTGCAAAGAAACACAATTACTTTGTATATATTGATAATATGCGAAGGTGTCGCTTGTGCATAGCTTTAGACTATCTTCTACTCACTCTAGTTGGCCTACTGTTTTTTCTTAATTATCGTCATTGATTTTCGTGTAGAATTAAAAACTGAAGACCACAATAAAATTACCACAAAAGAAAACAACACCAGTTTGTATATATTAGTTGAACACAATTGCTTGCGGCGTTGATGTTAAACACATCACGTAACAATAACGATTTATACAATACGTAAAGCTCTATACTCGTCGAATAAAATCGCTACTTAAAAAAATATATAACCTGAAGCTTTAAAGGCGAACGCCCAGGATTCGCTGGGTTCTGTGGCACACATGAGGGGACTTAGTCAAGATTCGCAAGTCCATTCGTTTGACACTACCCACTCTGGTCGGATAAACTAGTGATCAGGCCCGCCTTTGCCTCATTAACCTTGGACTTTGCCCCATTTGTCTCAATGACAGACCTAATGATCTAAAGCACATGCGCTTGACCATTCGGTCAATTGACAACTGTGACGTGTTTATTAGGTTTAATCAGTATCCATTTAATAGTATTCTGTGTTTGGTTTTAAGCAACTTCTTTTACACATAACTAGAATAGATCTTTCGAAGAACCTTGAAACAAACTTAACCCGTCACATCAATTAAAACACCGTATATATAACAAATCAAAACGCAAACAAATGGAATTACCACACGACTAAAGTCAATAGCAATATCGATATAATTTCTATAGCTTAACTAAATTAAATTTACTTTTTTCAGACTATTAATGTTATTGAATTAAAAACAATTATCAAAAAGGTTTACATGTATTTATTATTTATATTTACAATATTGTGTTTTAATAATCACAAAAATCTAGCAAAACGGACTATTAATGTTATTGAATTAAAAAGGTTTATTTATATAATATATACAACTGGTAGTAGTTTTTTCTTTGATGTCCATAGCAGTTATATCTCATAACAACCTCTCATGACGTCATCAGAGGTTGATATATTCGGTTCATATCAACCGCTGATGACGTCATGGCAGGTTGATATTTCATATCAACCGCTGATGACGTAATCCAAGGTCGATATATTCGGCTCATATCAACCGCTGATAATGTAGATGATCGAAATAATACAAAGAACACAGATAAAAATTTTATTCTTTTGACAATAAAAAAAAGTTATGGTACAGTTTGTAGCATGCAGTAACGAAATAGACGGTGTACTTATCGGCATATTTAAATCGGTTATCCATACTCCATGTCTAAGATATCTTTCAGAATTTTCTTTCCGACCTCATTATTTCTCCACACACTGCAAGACTTGAAAGTATTTATCGCTCAAAAGTTCCTTTGTAAAGTATTTTTGGATACAGTCCACTTAAACCAGTCGGTCAAATCCTTCTCTGAAAATACCTAAATTTCAATCACGGTTCATTGTCACAAATATCGGAAAAGATTGCCCTTTGATTCAAATTTTCTTCAGGCTTTGGATAGATCCTCATCATATTTGCATCCACACCTATTCCATCGTCAATATGATGACTAAAAAGGATTGATTATTCGTCTGACTTCGTTTAATTATCCGTTTCGTTCTTGCTTTCAATTCAAAATGGCGACGTGTAAACAAAAACACGCGCATTATTACATCGGTAATTCTCGCTATTTGGCGGAAACTACCGAGCAATTATCCAATCACTGCTGCCTTTTTTAGAAGAGTCCATTAAATTTAAGGGTGAACGTTGAATATGTCAGATATAAACCTACTCTCCCTCGGATTGATATGATAGAGAACCCTTGGGCTTCGCCCGCGTGTTCTCTATCATATCAACCTTGGGTAGGTTAATATCCTATACTAACAATATTGGGTTTTAATAATCATCGTCGTTTCTGCATCTTCGGGCTAATGAAGACGGACATACGCCATACAGTGTGCGCTACGAGAGACTTTATACCCAACCAGCGATGATTCATTGGGCCTCGGAGGTTTCGTAGGGTCTAACATAAACAGCGAATATAGATGACTGGCTACCAAGACAAATCTCTTCTCGATTCCTGACCTTATTGACAGTAGGTGAATGAACGAGAATGTAATAGTAAAATCAAATCTACGATTAAGTCCGCTTCCACCGATGTGATACCGCAGACAATAACGATAGTACGATATGGTAGTTATATTATATGCAACAATTGGTGCAGATAAGTAGGACATTAAAACCTACGTGATAATATTTAATTGCGAATTGTAAAGAGAAAGGATATACGAACACTGTTATCGCGCTTAATTTTAATGTTATCACACGCTCACCGTACAAATAATTATCAGCGATAAGGCCTGTCCTTGCGAAACACTGAAAGCATGACAACATTTTATCAAAAATAATGTCTGCAACAACGTGCATATGGTTTGGTGTAATCACTGATGTTATAACCGGTTTATGGGTATATTTCGGGCGAGAGCTTCCCTTTAAGATCCTGTCGTATGCTATGTTCTTTCCCACCATTATCGCCTTCCTATTCGTGGACAATATCTTCGATTTTGTTATCCGTGTTAGTGGCGTTGAACAGGTTTGTACAACAAATTGGTAGTTTTATATTAGTAATGAAGCTAATAATACTATTCGGAATCAAATCCGTTGTCGAATTTCGTGTCTCATTTAATACGGATTCGTGATGTTTCGTATTCTAACACGTTTATCGGCAATCTGTTTCCCAGAGAATTACTTACGAATTATCTCTGTAACAGATGACTGTCCACAACACGTGCGTTGGCTGCACGCGGTGGTAGTCATTGGCTCAACGGCTCGTGCAATGTTTACTTAACACCTAACTGCTTCGGGCAAAATGATGCATTTTACTCATTTTAATGCCCATTTACACTAAATTAGAAATATTTTTTTTCTAACTACAAATACTTCAAACGTCTTTATTTATTTTTTCTTTTACCTCAAAAAAATGTTTGAGAATTTAATTTGTCGGGGTAAAAAAGTTAATATGCCGTACTCATTAAGCCTCGTCGATGTCATGCTTATCAGTGATTGTAGCGGCCAAGCGAATATTCACTGCGGGATCAGTTTGGTTTATCGGGTCACCTTACTACTGAAGGCCGGTAGCGTCATTATGATTATGCACGACATGACTCACAATATTTGAAAAAATTATATGTTAGCTTGCTTGCGCTCCCTCGCCGAGTGTGTATTAAATAGGAAAGTGGTACTGGTTCCTTTTCCTCACCCACCGCGCTGGTGAACACAGGCATACGTCAACCAGTGTCCAACTGCCAAATATTCTTTTACGTGCATGGCAAAAAGTAAACTAGATGTTAATTTTCGTTCTATCCGAAACGAGAGAGAGAGAGAGAGAGAGAGAGAGAGAGAGAGAGAGAGAGAAATGGCGTTTAAAAACCACTCGACACAAACTAGGTCTTTTCGGTACTAACATATGTTTTAATTTTATTTCAATAATTCGCTTTCGCGTAGGGGTCTTTAGCAGTGGGAGGAACTCGGAGTGCCCGAAGAAAAACCACGAAGTTGGACAGACGACCCTACTCCTTGCCACGTACAACCAGGGATTTAAAACCACGCCAGTTGACTCAATGGCAGGCCGTATGATACAGCGCGCGCACGCTAACCATTCGCCCCCCCCCCCCAATCCGAAACGACTAGGCACATGTCGACAAATCCAGACATAGATACGGGCTCGGTGACGGGGGGGGGGGGGGGCAGAACCCGAAGTGTCTGACAAATTTGGGTTATAGGAGGCGCCTCTGGTCCTCTGCGAGAGCAGAGCGGTGGCACTTGCCTTGTAAGGAACCCACAAGAAAATTTTGGAATATTTGACGACTGAAAACCCGAAAAATGTCGCTCAAAATGTTTTAATCTATAGTTTATACAGTACAAAGTCGTGGCATTCAGTTAAAAGAAAAGTAAAATTAGTGTTGTGATAGATTTCGAACACTTTATTTTGACAACTAAGGGAGCAGTGTGAGATCCGCGTGTTGTACTGTTTAGTACAGGTTTCTGAATTACTCAAATTTTAGTTCATAAGATACTGATTAATAATATTATTTCAGATCGGTGTCTCGTTGTTGTATGGGTTTCTAGCTGGACCTATATCTGTCGGTATAGTAGGCATCTGTGCGACTGTCGTAGTCTTCATGGGCTGGGGCGTTAGAAGTAAGTGTACCAAATTAATCGAAATCCACATCCGTTCTTCTGAAATTCGTGTACTATTATATGATAAATAATTTATATCCAGAGTGGAAAACATTTAAAAAGACATATAAGTATTATCTTTATTTTTCTGCAAAATATCAGAAATAATCAAAACTTAAATGAATCATATTTTACAAATAATAATGAGTCAAATTTCTGAATTAAACCATCTAATATCCTTTTATTTGGTTTACTAGAATTTTATTTATTTCACATGTCCTCTTGACTTTCCAAATAGCCATTTTATGTATAGTTTGCTTGCAACTGCTACTACCTTTAACTCTGTGATGATTAGGATTTAATGATTTCTACACGACAAAATCTTGTTGTTATTAATTAATACATTATTCGCTTCAGCTATACTTGTAAATAAGAGAAACATAAAAATGTCTTTGTTTCAACTAATTTTAATCAAGAAAGAAGGGTATAATAATATGTGTGTTCAGGGGGATATAAAGTGTATTTGTTTCAGCTAATTTTAAGCAAGTAGGGCATAATAATGTCGCTGTTCCAGTTATTTTTAATCAAGAGGGACGTAATAATGCCAGTTTCAGCTAATTTGAAACAACATAAACACAATAATGTATTTCTTTCAGCTAATTTTAAACAAGAAGGGCATAATAATGTATTTGCTCCAGCGTTTCTACGAGCTGCTGGAGAAGAAATAGGGTGGCGATGTTTTATGTTACCCTGTCTGATGTCTTATTATTCACCTGCTGTCGCCTTGCTGATATCGTATGTATTCCTGATTTTATGTCAATTTATAACGAAACAAACTAGAACAGTGATGCAGTGATGACGGGTTTCGTCGGTTCCACGCTACCATTGAACTGGCGTCAAGTCCCGTATCATGGAAACCCTTAAACAGATTATCTAACCAACGTCTTACTCACTGAGCCACCGCGGTTTCCAGTGGAATATTGGCGCAGGGGACCAATACCATATGGAAAATGACGCTTTGTATCTCGTCAAGGACAAGACAAGGCTAAAGATTGGCAAGCCTAGAGTCTTTCACTCCGAGAGTATTTCAATCAATTAAATTCACCAACCTTTTGATTTATGCGGTGCTGTTTAAGTAATTTGTTTTACTTTATATTTTCAGAGGGATAATTTGGGGCTTTTTTCATGTACCAGTCTTAATTCTTCTAACTGGTAAATTGCAACCACCTAAACCTTATATAACAGTATTAGTTCAATGTATAGCATGTGTATTATCAGCGTTCCCACATGGGTGGATAGCTGTTAAATCAGGGTACGTAAGTACAAGAGTAACCATTTGATCCGATACAATAACCGACTGCAGTTATTGGTATGTATTAAATACATACACATTACCAAGGCTATGTGAAGGGGGTGTGATAACACGCTTGTCACATGAGTTTAGTGTTTTTACACACCCCTTCATATAGAAGATGTCGGGGCAAAATTTTCCCATAACACTCTTTTCAGCGCATTCCCGTCTTCATTATTGCAGTAGGAGCAGAACATTAGGACGACAAACCCCATTTCACTTTAAGGCCCATTTTATTACATTTCTATCTGACTGAATTTACAGGATTTATTATTTTAGAGTATGTAATATTTGCAGGATTTGTTTTCAATGTAAGGAGCATATACTTCGGTTATAATATTTCCAGATATTCTCTGTGGGCTAGTACCATGATGCATGCAGCATGGAATAGAATAAACCCGGCTATATTAGGCAGTATATACACCCAACAACCAGGTTATATTGAAGGAGACCAGTGGTTAATAAACGGTGAAGGTTTGATTGGATGTATTGTCATGTTGCCTGTAGCTGCTTTTACTCTGTGGGATCTGAGTCCTTATTAAATCAGATATAACAATTTGTGCAAGTTGATTTATGTTCAGAGTTTGGGCGATGTTCTCCGAATAAATGGATACACTATAATAATATTATTATAATGATATATGCCCGTTCTTTTAAATAATCAAATCAGCTGTGGCTGTGAAATACTGGTGTTTGCGTAACCAGTGCGCATATCATTTATGTGATTTTGAGACCAGTTGGATTTGTTTGTTTACTGCAATGACATTCATAACCATGGAGAAGACAATTCTACTGGCTAGAGAGATACTTCCCTAGGCTGTGTGGCACCTAATACTTGCGAAATCGCCCTGGGTTTCCGTAACTATTCTTTCACCGTGGGTCATCAGAGAGGGCGAGGGGGATTTGTTATCCAGAAATTTAGAAGTGCATGTAGGTGATTTTGAAAGTAATTTTTGGTCAATGATGGTGGAGTTTTCATATATTTTTATCAGGAACGTGCTCAATGGCAACTACGAATTTATTTAGATCATAGACTGCAATTTAATATATGTACACATATTTTAATTATGCCAACTTTGAACAAATTCTTTTTAAATGTTTAAAGTTGAATATTGTCACGTTTGTGTTGAATTATAAACAATCTCGCTGCAGAGGAGAATCATCCAAGCTGTATAATTGTGTTCCAGGATCAAGCACCTCATCCATTGTCCTAAGAGCCAGTACCACACTGTGGTATAACTGCTGTTGATGCGGTGGGGACTGTAAGAAATATAACAATTGCTATTTAATACAACATATCTCAAAACGAGAAAAAGTTGTGTGAACCGACATTTCGTAGTGCGGTGTGGAATGACAATGACATCCGACGTCCAACCCGAATTACGCTTCTTCGCTGGAATTAACCAGACATTGGACAGCCTAATTAATCATAGATCTGTCTCAATATGTTCTTTGTTGACGGGTGATAATAAGGGTGTTCTGGGTTCAAACCCGGTGTTTACGGAGAAGTTTCTCGGGACAAAATATCCCTCATTGCACACTCATGGCACAAGGCGTATATCTTGTCTTCTTTAACCCGGTTTATAGTTTGCTATTAATTGTAGTGAAAGATTTACTTAACGAAACACGTCTAAATAGTACATTTTTTTCCTAAACTATTGAAACAGCTATTTGGGACGACATAGACACGCATGTCCTGTCGGCAAAAATCATCACCTTCCTGATCATTAAACATTTTTTCTTTTAAAACATAGCTCCAGTAGTCACTGAGGTCAAGTAAGTTCAAAACACAAGAAAATCAAATGACTATAAAAACACTTACTAGCAGTTAAATCTAGATCTAATTTAATAGCACCATCAGGAAAACACCCACCACAATATCCATCACCTTCACCTACAAATCTGACGTTCGATAGCTCTACTATATCACACAAACTCCTCCAACCACTAACCTTCCAGTTGGTCTGTAATAAAATAGAAGGGAGATAATCAGACCATGTTGGAAGGATTCAGACCACCATTAAATTCATTATTTAATGTTAATGCTGACCACTTGCCCCGACTGAACGCATATTCGGCACAGATGGGGTTACATCTGCGCATGTATTTGCTCCTTAGTTGGTATGGGATTGAATAGAGGCATTTTCATATCAACAAACTTGAATTAGCACACATATTAGTACATATCACCATAACCAACCTCTTAGTCCCATTATTTTCCCGTGGGATCACGTGGCTAAGTAGGTAAGATGGTAGCTCGCTAGCCTGGAGGTCTGGGTCCGGTTCCTAGAAAATTCTTAAGCACGTTCTTGTGCTTAGATTTCACGTGCATTTTGCATTAACAGAAATTTATCGCATTTTGTGTTCCTAGAAAATTTTTTAAGAACGTCCTTGTGCTTAGATTTTAAGTAGACTTCAGTGTAAGCACAAGTACGTTATCGTGTGTTTCTAGAAAAAAACTTAAGAGCAACTTTGTTCTTATCTAAGCTCAAGTCTCAAGCAAGGTATAGGGCTTGCTTACCAAACTTAATTCTGTTTCTGCTTCAAACAAGATGGCTGACAGCTATATATTATACGGCATTTCCTACATCTTTTGATACGTAAGAGACAATTTAAAGGCAGAGAAAATCCTTTAGAAACATATTCTCGAGAGAAAATTCCGCTTCTGCCCTGAAACCATTTTATTTATTTACCAGTTATTAATAAACAACACAAACACACAGGCTACTTTAAGATTAGGCGCTCCCGCAATTTTCCGAGTGCTTGCGGGTTTTTTTTATTTTTATTTTATTTTTTTAGCTTGTGTCACGTTTCATGTGTATACGGGACATGCCAAATGCATTTAAATCGATCATTTGCCGGGAAGCAGACGACAAATTTATGATGTAATTCGCATACCAAAACTGTTTTTATGACGTTTGAGAGCACCAGTCACGCTGTGCTTAGACTCGTACTTGACGTGTGCTTACGTAGGAACGGTCTTTAGAATTTTCTAGAGAGACGGTCTTTTATTAAGATTCTTACGTAGGAAAAAGTGAAGCATAACTTTGTGCTTACTTTGTTCAATCCCTGCATTAGCCGAGAACGTTCATCCACATTTTCCAGCATGGTTTCTTCATGTAAGTGATGATATCTAGTCGTTCGGATGGGATGAAAATCCGAGGTCCCGTGTACACATTGGCGTGCACGTAAAAGATCCCTAAGCAGTTTGAATTCGATATAAGAGTAGGCCGTAGTGCCGATGTCCGTATGCCCGTCTTTATTAGCCCAACTGAGTTTATTTCATACTTAGTGTAACGATGTATATTACATAACTCGCGCTATGGCTATATCTTTATGGCGGGGGAAAGCGGCAAAAACCTAATGCTATGTAGAAATGTCTAATTCAAAACACACATGGACACATAATGCCATACCAAATACCTAAAACGCCTAATGCAAAAAACAAAATACAAGAAACCTCTAATACAAAATACCTCATACGTCTATTGCAAAAGACAAAATACAAGAAACCTCTAATACAAAATACATATAACCTCTTATGCACAATTGATTTTACAATCTGAAACATCTACCATAAGCATTAGATGACATATCTCTCATGCATTACTTACGTTTCTCCGCTGAATTATCTTTATTTAGGTCAATGTCAAGGTCACCGAACACAACTTGGCGACCTATTCGGCTAGCGAGCTATTCGACCGATCCAGCTGGCAACCTGTTCGTTGGCAACCTATTAAGACAACAGTCGCCCAAACTCATCTATTTTTAACAACCAATAAAATCCGACGTTACGTCTATCAAATGAAAGTAGAACAATATATTATTTTTATCAATTCCTTTAGCTCAGAATAGAGATGTAATTTCGCATTATCGTACAAAATTCTAGACATCCAACTAAATATATTCCGAAAGGTAATTAAATAGGCTTTCTAAGTATTATCAGTAAAAATTGGCCCATTCATATTAAAGGGGTGCACTCTCTTCCTAAACATGACCAATTTTTAAAAAATTTTAAAGGGAAAAACTGTTAATATCCCGTGTCAAAATTCGGACCATCGTAAAAAATTCTGAATAAGCTTTCTGAAAGGTAATCTGAATAAGCTTTCCAAATATTATTAGTAAAAGTTGGCACGATGGTCCGAACTTTGACACGGAATATTACCGTTCTTTCACTTTAAAATATTGAAAAATTGGCGATGTTCAGGTTGAGAGCGCGCCCCTTTAATATGATTGTGCCAACTTTTAATAATAATATTTAGAAAGCTTATTCAATTACCTTTCAGAATATATATAGCTGGATGTTCAGAATTTTGTACGATTTGTTCAGAATTTCGACTCGGAATATTACCGTTGTTTCACTTTAAAATATTGAAAAATTGGCCATGTTCAGGTTGAGAGCAAGCCCCTTTAATATGTTTCTGCCAACTTTTACTATTAATATTTGGAAGGCTTATCCAATTACCTTTCAGAATATATGTAGCTGGATGGTCAGAATTTTGTACGATGGTCCAAATTCGGACTTCGAAAAAATTCCAGTCTATCTTTATAGAATATTGAAAAATTGGCTATGTTCAGGTTGAGAGCTCGCCCCTTTAATATGATTGTGCCTACTTTTACTAATAATATTTAGAAAGCTTATTGAATTACCATTCAGAAAATATATAGCTGGATGCTCAGAATTTTGTACGATGGTCCGAATTTTGACTCGGAATATTGCCGTTCTTTCATTTTAAAATATTGAAAAATTGGCTATGTTCAGGTTGAGAGCGCGCCCCTTTCATATGACTGTGCCAACTTTTACTAATAATATTTAGAAAGCTTTTTCAATTACCTTTCAGAATATATATAGCTGGTTGCTAAGAATTTTGTACGATGGTCCGAATTTCGACTCGAAAAATTACCGTTCTTTCACTTTAAAATATTGAAAAATTGGCTATGATCAGGTTGAGAGCGCACCCCTTTAATATGATTGTGCCAACTTTTACTAATAATATTTGGAAAGCTTATTCAATTACCTTTCAGAATATATTTAGTTGGATCATCAGAATTTTGTACGATGGTCCGAATTTTGACACGGGATATTAACAGTTTTTAAAAAATTGGTCATGTTTAGGAAGAGAGTGCACCCCTTTAATATGATTGTGCCAATTTTTACTGATAATACTTAGAAAGCCTATTTAATTACCTTTCGGAATATATTTAGTTGGATGTCTAGAATTTTGTACGATAATGCGAAATTACATCTCTATTCTGAGCTAAAGGAATTGATAAAAATAATATGTTATTCTACTTTCATTTGATAGACGTAACGTTGGATTTTATTGGTTGTTAAAAATAGATGAGTTTGGGCGACTGTTGTCTTAATTCTGAATAGGTTGCCAACGAACAGGTTGCCAGCTGGATCGGTCGAATAGCTCGCTAGCCGAATAGGTCGCCAAGTTGTGTTCGGTGACCTTGACATTGACCTAAATAAAGATAATTCAGCGGAGAAACGTAAGTAATGCATGAGAGATATGTCATCTAATGCTTATGGTAGATGTTTCAGATTGTAAAATCAATTGTGCATAAGAGGTTATATGTATTTTGTATTAGTTTTGTCTTTTGCAATAGACGTATGAGGTATTTTGTATTAGAGGTTTCTTGTATTTTGTTTTTTGCATTAGACGTTTTAGGTATTTGGTATGGCATTATGTTACATGTGTGTTTTGAATTAGACATTTCTACATAGCATTAGGTTTTTGCCGCTTTCCCCCGCCATATATCTTCACTTTTTAAAGATACATTATGTAAGATTTAGATAAAGAACTAGCCATTCTTGCTATATAAGTTAGAAAGTGGATAATGTAAAATGAATTACTCTATTGCAAACGAAGATATTAGCCTTTGAAGGTTTGACAGACGTGTGCAATAATTTCAACAACGGTACTGGTTGATCAAAGCTAAGTCTCGGTCCACCACATTTGTTTAAATCAAAGTATCGCTGAATCGTTTCAATTATAATATCGGAAAAGTCTGATGCCATCGAGAGTTGGTTAAGGCCTTGATCAGTTAGTTAATGTCTAATTAATGCTTAAGAACACATTTCAGGCCTCAAGAAAGGCCTTCAATTTGCAGATTTAGCTCTTGCATAATGCATGTTTAACCAACTAGTTCCGATACACAATGTAACATTTATTATCAAACATTTTTATATAATTAGCTAGAACCCTGAAAATATATTTGTACGACAACACTAAAAGAATGTGAAAGAATTATACAAACCGATGGGTTGAATTTGAACCCAGTTTCTGTGACATCCACCAAAGCATATCCTCGTTTAGGGCAAGTGTTATAACTGGCAATATTAGAGCAAGCCGTTGCATGGCCCAATGCTTGCTGTTTTCCATTCACCTGTGTTGTAAACGTGTAATCATTCGTTGTGACTTTTGACGTCTGTTATATGAAATATAATACAGTTGAATCATTTTATATAATTGGAAGCTTCACGACCTCATGAATTTTATAACTGAAATGGTTTTCGCTTTTGTTTCTATATCAGTCGGTGATGTGTAAGCACTTGCGTGCAGTGCCGGACTGATGGGCTGAAAGCCCACCTGTCAAATCATTCACCAAGACCCACATAAGTACGAGTCGAAGGCGCGTCACGAGCGCGCCGTGGGCGCTTGGGCGTCCGGGTAAGGGGGGGGGGGTCTGGGTGGATTCATACTGTCATACAGCCGAGACTAGATTTTGGTTCCGAAACGTTCCGGAATCTGCGAGATTTGCCGAGTGGGAACTGGGGGTTGGTTGGCGCGCGCCTTATCATACGGCCTGCCATTGAGTCAACTGGCGTGGCTTCGAATTTCTGTGGCCTGTCCAACCTCGTGGGTTTTCTCAGGGTACTCCGGTTTCCTCCCACTACAAGCGGTCGGATCTTTATGTACTTGGTGGGGGGGGGGGGGGGGTGCATCGAAAGTTTCAAAAACGAAATGAAATATTAATTTGCATTTTAATTAGATTGCACAGCACTTGAATTAATGAAAGACCCTGTGATCTGAAGCGCAAGCTTTAGATCACCCGACCAGTGTACGTTTGGTAAAAAAAAATCCATACCTTCAGATTAATTCTGATTTTATTAAAATTTGTTTCTCCCCAATCGCTACCAAAAGTTGTAATGGAACATGATGATGTGTATTGTCCTTCTGGGTACCTGGCTACATTTATCTTGGGTAGAGTAATGTATTCTCTGGGCTGTGACGACGACAACCCATGACAATATATCTTGACTCTACTGTTGTTATATATAGCAGGATATAACCAATATTCACCATCAACATAAGACGGGTTACATTTCTTTATATCTTCGCATGATGATATGACTATAATATAACACATTATTTAATTCCACATGATCATATAACTATAATATAGAACAGTATATCTCCAATAGATAATATAAATGAAATGAAATGGAGTTTAACGTCCTACTGTAGTGCTCCGAACTAATGAAGACGGACATACGCAATGCAGTGTGCTATGAAGGAAATTTGCCCGGACAGGAGCACTACGACCTACTCTCATATCTTATTACAACTGTCAAGAGATCTTTTACGTGCACGCCACTGTGTACACGGGGCCTTAGTTTTCCGCCCCATCCGAATGACTAGATAACTGTCCCTGCCAGGCCTTCCATCCTGCATCACTGACACGGGGGGACCACGCCGAAAAATCTGGATGAACTTTCTCGGACAATGAGGGATCGAACACCTGACCTCCATACTAGGTTAATGAAGACGGACATAGGCCACACAATGTGCTATCAGGGAAATGTTGCTGAACAATGGCCATACCGCGTCCTACTCTTATATCGAATTCCAACTGTCAAGGGAGCTCTGTTTCCGTCCTATCCGAACGACACGCCGGAAAATCTGAATGAACCGCGACTCCCCCCCCCCCCCACCACACACATACATGATATTATAACTATAATATAAAACATTATACACATTATACATCTGTCACATTATGATACTACTATAACATAAAACATTATCATATCGTCAGATATACATGTAACTATATATACAAAATTATGTCACAACTGTTATGTAAACAGATCGTCACGTGATGATATACACATCCACCCACAGTTGTAAGATATCGTTGAAAAAGTCAAATAGTCAGGCAGCTTGAGAGAAGATTAGAGATAGATGTGAACGTTCCAAACAAAAGTACCAAATATTCTATGGAGCGGAATTTCCCCCATAATTCTAAATCCTAACCTATTAATGCGTATGCTAAAATATGCTTACTTCTATGCATGTAACTTCTTACTAACAAATGTTAAATTGGCTATTTAAACATGTAAAAATGCTAATTTATATTACTTATTTCTAAAATATTGCAGTTAGAATTTGTATTTTGTTCTCTTTCCATTATTAGTCTTAATTTATTGTAGTCTGTTTAGTTTCATTAATATTTTGACATTTCACAAATGTGGCGCGGTAAAGCTGTCATAATTCTAAGCCAAATTTTGCTAACAGACGGCGCTGTTTACAACTGTATGGTGGCTCATTAGGAACACGTAAAAATGACCCGATAAATAAATGGGCTATTTTATCGTGCATTTTCACAAATAATGTGTAACACTACAGATAACAGCCGATCAGCATAGTTGGTAGATCTTTATTGAGAACATAGAATAGACATAGATCGGAAGGAGCTCTATTCAAGTCTGACTTACTGTCAGTTAATTCTGGCTTTATAAAGCATACGGCCATTAAGAATAATGATACATGACAGATTAACTTATTTGGAATTGAGAGTATAGTTTTCTATAACTGCACTGCATCTTTCCTTTAAAGTCGCGAAGTTCTGGAGTGTTAAACACATAGATCATGTGTAGGTTATAAATAACATATGAATAAATAAGATATTTAATGAGATCGTGCCTTTTGTCAAAACGACCAGAGGTCATTCGTGTGTTGTCCGTAAATTACATATTGAACACATTAGCAGAAGTTGTATATAGTTGAAAACGTCCAATATAATATAATGTCAAATCTAGCAAAGTTCTATGTATAAATTACTTTGTCACAAATGCACTATCGATTGTTTTGGCTTATTTGTTTTCTAAAAGAATAATATATAGCAAGAACTCATTACTTCATGAATGAAAATGAATAAATAGTTATAAATCGGTATCGGTCATGCTTAGTTTAGCTTATCTCTTTCCCTCAAAATTATGAAATGCTATACGCACACAAACAAAGTATTTATGATATTATTGAAGTCACCTATATCAGGCCAGGCTTCCAAATCATCAGGAGTCGCGCTGCCTCGGTGAGTAAGTCACTGGCTCGGTAACCAGGAGATCTCGGGTTTCCGGCTCGCTTTCCACCTGTTAGTGCTGTGTCTTCATGGCAAGAAAAACCAATTACGTACACCAAGAGTAGGCCATAGCGCCCCTGTCCGTACAAAATCCCCAGAAATTTCACACTTCATGACGTTTCCCCGTCTTCACTAGCATAGTCAGTGCATAAAAGCAGGGTGTTAAACTTTATTTCATTTCTAAATCACCGGTTTTGTGTCTGGAGGTAGGGGTTTTGGGGATTGGGCCATTATTGATCCCATTCTATGGTGTCATAACTAAACGAATATAAAAATGGTATAGTTCTACATTGTTTACACGCACTCAAATTTCTATATTATGCGCACGTTGAGGGGTTCCAGGGTAATTGCCATCGCCCCTCTCCTCTTATATTTTAATGTTTCCAAATGAAATGGAGTTTAACATGATACTGTTCTGCTCCGAACTTTTACGTACACTAGACAGCTGTTCTTGCCAGCCCCCTCCCCCCGTCCTGCATCACTGACTGGGGGGGGGGCACGCCGGAAAATCTGAATGAACTTTCTCGGCCAATGCAGGAATCGAACACTCGACCTCTAGGCTAGCGAGCCAGCGTCCTACTTACTCAGCCACCGTGACCCCCAATTAATGTTGCCATGCCTGTAAATTATTTGGAATCAATAAACTTATACCAATGATAACTGACAGGTACATAACATTAAAATTGTTTAGACAACATAGGGTAGTGTGACAGTATTACATTAGTTCTTTAATCGGGTCTTGGATGATGACAACACTGGTATATACATCTAATAATAGTTTTATTCTTCTTCTTACATATTAGGTACAAACATCGTAATGTAAACGACCGTAGAACTATCTATATGGAGGGAGTCATGACTTAATTAGCCTGGCTTAGCACGAGTGTGCTAACTCCAGAAGCTCTCGTCTCGTCTCCGACCCCTAGACCTGACTATAGTACTCCTGAGGTACCTTAACTAGGCGCCCGCCTAGCATGGCCTCCTGGACCTGCCTATAGTACTCCTGAGGTACCTTAACTAGGCGCCCGCCTAGCATGGCCTCCTCGACCTGACTATAGTACTCCTGAGGTACCTTAACTAGGCGCCCGCCTAGCATGGCCTCTTGGACCTGACTATAGTACTCCTGAGGTACCTTAACTAGGCGCCCGCCTGGCATGGCCTCCTCGACCTGACTGAAGATTCGTTTCTGTTCTGAGTTTATAAACGTATTCGAGACAAAGGAGCTCATTAGACACCTGTCTAATGTATCACGCATCATATGAAGGTTTAACATTCAATATAGTTTATCAGACAAAGAAAGTTAGATAAGACATGCCAACAACAAGTTATAGTTACGCAATGACATAAGGAATACTACCAAGATCTCCAGCCGGGTCTTGATAGCAACAGGTTTACGTTACAATCACTAACACGTATTTTAATATGGCAGGACGCCTCTATGACATATGTCATTGTGTTATATCCCTCTCTTTGTTTGAATAAAGTTATGAATTGTATGAAATAACTTTTAAAGACTATTACAAAATTAGATACCTATGGAGTCGATAATTACTACCCTTATTAAGATATAAACAACAATAATAATAATGAAAAGACATATAAAAACAAACAACACTTGTAAAATGTCGTATACAAAAATGTCTATAACCAAAAAGGAAAGGTAAATGAAACACACACGAATTTAAAAGTTATATATACTTGTAAAATATCATAATATCCAAAAATGTCTTTAAACAAAAATGAAAAGGTCAATGAAAAACACACGAACTTAAAAGTTATATACACACAATCGGTCACACACGCGAGTCAATAAAAAAAACAAACGAGATCCTGGAATCACAAACACAGACTACTCTTATTATTCATATAAATGGTGGAATCGCGAACACAAACTACTCTAATTATCTTCTTAGACCGATTATTTGGTGGAATCGCGAACACAAACTACTGTAATTATCTTCTTAGACCGCTACTGCACTGTCGTAGATGTTGAGGGGTCAGAATTTTCCCTGCTCCGTTTAGTTCAACTATTGTTGTTGACCGGTAGTCTTTTCATTTTCCATACCGTCTGGCAAAACGGCGTGTTATGACATGTGCTATGAAGAGTATATATATTAACTGCCACCCGTGCCGAAGTTTTATCGTCTGCTTATCATATATATCATGGAGTGAACTTAATTAATAGTTAATCAAATTAGCAAGTGGAACAGACTTGACTGTAGATAACGATCTAACGATATTTACAATTGAAATTAGGGAGTCATATTGTTTTATCTCAAGAATAATGAATGATCTGAACACATTTAACCAATCTTAAATAAGATATTTTTGAAAGAACTAACGGTTTATCTCTATAATTTTTAAACACAACACAAAACAAGACAAAACGTTTGCTCTTAAATCTGAGCACAACCCTCCTGGGGTTAAACCACTTAACATAAACTTCTCCCGTTACATATCGGGGCATTTCCCATTAAAACTTTGGGGTATTACAAATAAAAATCTTAATCCCGTAAATATCGGGTCTTCCCATTAATATTTGGGGCACTACATCACAAATAATAATCCCGTAAACCTCGGGGCATAAATATATATATATATGCACAAAACAACACAACACAAAAACTTATAAGAGACAAACCCGTTAATACCGTGTGAATGTTTAAAGAGTTATATCTCTCAATTAGGATACGCTTATAAAACTCTATTCCAGATAACTAAACAATCATAAAACATTTCACTTCGCAGTTATTAGCCTGATAATACTTAGCTACTACTAACTTTAAAAGCCAAAATATGTGTTCAAAACAAACAATTATAATTCATCTTTTTAAAAACAACATGACGCATTTTAAAACAAATAATATATATACAATTTTGTTTTAGCCATTTTCCTGTTCCACTACTAGCCAATATTAAATTTAGTAACCACACCATGATATTTAATGACGCGTGATGATATACTGCAGATTTCCAGTTAAATTATAATACATAGCACTAATGTCATTTTTTCACCCTCGCCATGGTAGGATTAGAAAAGACTTACCCCGTTGGTAGCTGGGACCTGTGATCTTCTAGTGGAATAGGACTTCAAGCGTTGGTCTGGTCTACGGCATCAATTAATATGTGACAGTATTTGTTCTTTTATCAGGTTCTTGGATGACAACACTAGTGTGACTTCAAATATAATATTTTTATTCAGCTTCTTACAATAGGTACAAACATCGTAATGTAAACGACCGTAGAACTATCTATATGGAGGGAGTCATGACTTAATTAGCCTGGCTTAGCACGAGTGTGCTAACTCCAGAAGCTCTCGTCTCGTCTCCGACCCCTAGACCTGACTATAGTACTCCTGAGGTACCTTAACTAGGCGCCCGCCTAGCATGGCCTCCTGGACCTGCCTATAGTACTCCTGAGGTACCTTAACTAGGCGCCCGCCTAGCATGGCCTCCTCGACCTGACTATAGTACTCCTGAGGTACCTTAACTAGGCGCCCGCCTAGCATGGCCTCTTGGACCTGACTATAGTACTCCTGAGGTACCTTAACTAGGCGCCCGCCTAGCATGGCCTCCTCGACCTGACTGAAGATTCGTTTCTGTTCTGAGTTTATAAACGTATTCGAGACAAAGGAGCTCATTAGACACCTGTCTAATGTATCACGCATCATATGAAGGTTTAACATTCAATATAGTTTATCAGACAAAGAAAGTTAGATAAGACATGCCAACAACAAGTTATAGTTACGCAATGACATAAGGAATACTACCAAGATCTCCAGCCGGGTCTTGATAGCAACAGGTTTATGTTACAATCACTAACACGTATTTTAATATGGCAGGACGCCTCTATGACATATGTCATTGTGTTATAGTAGTATAGACAAATATTATTCTTTCTAGAGTTTGCATCCATTCATATTTTCACGTGCACGTATTATGCCATCATACTTGTCCGTGCGTGTGTCTACAGATCCCAATTTGTTATCCGACTTTGATGAAACTTAAACTGTATATTGATATCCCAAAGATTTCGATAACAGTTAGTAGTGTAGCTCCTGATCGCAGAAAGTCGCACAAACAGCTTGTGGATCACAATTTTTATTCAATTTCTTTAAAACTAAAATTGTATGTTATAAACGAAGAACTCGATTAGGTTCAATTCTGGCGCGTTTGGACCGTATTTTCCTGGGCCCTGTTTCACGAGATTTTAACTAAAGATAAAATCCACATTTTAGTAGATACTTCAATTTTGATGGGCTAAGAACTAAAATCAATCTAATATTGTCCAATCAAATAACTAAAATTCAGATCTTATCTTAGTTAAAATTTTGTGAAATAGGCCCCAGGATTTTAACCCCTGGTTGAGCCAAAATCGCGTACATAGCTTGTGCGCCCTGAAGAGATCATAATTTTGATTAGCTATATATAATATGTTTTAAACAAAGACAACAATCACTGGTGAATTCGATTTTGGAGGAAATCGGTCCGTAACTTCTCGATAAAATTGCCCCGCCCCTTTACGCAAATACATGCAGTTACAAAGCATGTAATACATATACATGTTCACAATGGTACACCATATAGTAAACAGCGCCATCTGTTAGCATAATGATAGTTAGAATTATGACTTATCATAACGGGTTAAAAGGAAGTCATAATTTTAACACGCATTATGCAAACAGGTGGCGCTGTGTACTATATGGTAGTTCATTGGGGACATGTACAATATTGCTCTTTTCATTACCTGTCAGACATGACGACATTTTTATGTCAAAAATACTAAAATACTTTACGTACAAAGGCAAATTATTCTATATATTTTTCAGATGAATAAATATGATACACATTGGCCGTAGCACCGCTATCCGTTCAAAATTTCCCTCATAGCACACTGTATGGCGTATGCCCATCTTTCTTTACCCCAGGTTAGGTGCAGAAAAATATAGAACGTTAAACCCGTGGAAAACCCGAGGGACTTTCTCTTCCAACACCGGCAGCGAACCCGAGACCTAGTCTGGGACATACCCACCGAGGCACCGAGGATCATGAAAATTTGGAAGCTTGACCCGATAAAAAGCTAAAATAATATCAAAAAAAAATTACTTATGTGCCTAAAATATTTCATAAATTTGAGGGGAAAAATGATTACCTATTTATATTTATTTATTCACTCCCGTGCATGACGTAATTAGTTTTTACTATATATTTTATTGTTCTTTTAGAAACACAATGCTAAATTAAATCGATCGATTTAGCAGTATTATTATGATAAATGCACGACAGAGAATCCTATTTATATATTTTAAACATATATAGAATAGTTTATGATTTTGGTCTATGTCGGGTTATGAAAAGGGCGAGATTTTGCATGTCCCCAATCAGCCTCAATACAATTGTAAACAGCGCCGTCTGTTAGCAAAATTTGGCTTAGAATTATGACAGCTTTACCGCGCAACATTTGTGAAATGTCAAAATGTTAACGAAACTAAACAGACTACAATAAATTAAAACTAATAATGGAAAGGGAACAAAATACAAATTCTAACTGCAATATTTAAGAAATAAGTAATATAAATTAGCATTTTTACATGTTTAATAGCCAATTTAACATTTGTTAGTAAGAAGTTACATGCATAGAAGTAAGCATATTAGCATACGCATTACTAGGTTAGGATTTAGAATTATGGGGGAAATTCCGCTCCATAATATTCCACAGATGCTACCTACTACCTTGGTATTTCATTTCTGATAGCCACCCACCACTTCCTCCAAACATGGTATGGAGGTCATCTTGGTTTTAAGATTCCCACTATATATTTTATGTCTTAGCTTCTCCCCATAGGATCGCAATCTTGGTGTCTTAACCTACATTTTCATGGACAAGGAATGGAATTATAACAGATTGCTTTTTGTTGACAATTTCGTAATACGAAATTGTCAACAAAAAGCAATCTGTTATAAGGGACAAGAGATGCGATTATAACATACGGATCAGTTTGCCTTTTTTTGACAATTTCGTATTACGATAAAACAGTGAAAGAGAATTCTACTTACCGGAGCAGTTTAATTGTACGGGTGTCCACGTTTGTGTTGATGTTTGACAATATGAAATTGGTTCTGTATTGGTTGTAAAATAGGAACTTGGACATATGTAACTAGCACTATAGATTCCACTAGAATCTACCGTTAATGAGTTAAATACAGCTAAATCCAAATTAGGTACCGGACCACATACTGGTGCTGAAATATAACAAAGGGCACAGGGAGAAAATTCGAATGATGAAAGTGTAAAGAACATTATTAGCGTTTGAATTTTTCAAATAAATGAGGGTTGAATCTTTTTCTGCGATTCACGCTGGCGCGATCGATTCCTCGTGCTATACAGCGTGTTATCTACTCGAAGTTCGTGAAGTACGGAGAACACGGCAACGGTTACTAACATAACCATATTATTATGTTAGTACCGAAATGACCTAGTTTGTGTCGAGTGGACGTTACCCCCCCCCCTCTCTCTCTCTCTCTCTTTCCCTGGAAGTAGATTTTAATATTGTTTGTTTTGTTCGTTTCCTAATAAATAAAAGTTATTAAACTGAATTTACCTTCTTTAACCCAATACTGAAATCCATCATGATTTACCAGGTTCTGTGTGGAGTATATGGTGTAGGGTAGAGTTATACAGATCCTGGTTTTACGATGATAGAAGAAAGATTGATGATGGGTATAGTTTGTCATGGAGGCACATTCTAGTTTACTTCTGGTATATAATACAGGCGTGTTGTCAGGTATCACGTAGTTCGATAGGAATACAACAAAATTTAACTCCGTCAAATTCATTCTTTTTATATATCTATATTTCAAAAGAATAAGTAAAATATAGTAAAGCATTAAAGATGCCTTCCCGTGAACAAACTGGGTGACTTGATGATATATTTAGACTAAAAACATACTCAAACTAATTAAACAATCACAATTTTGCCTCAAATCCCTCTAACAACACTGCTATCCACGGGAAACACCACAAACGGTAAAATATTTATTTTAAGAAGCCATGTTTGTGACGTGAATTGAACGTCACGGAAACGAGGTAAGCCGAGGGAGAATTCGTTGAATATATAAAAGACGATGTATCGTTGTACACTTATCTGGATGTGTAAAAGCGGTGAATTTAAGTGGCTGTCAATGCAGATTTTACGAAAGGAGAACGTAATATGGATATTGAAACTTCAATGGTAATTAAATTTTGCTTTATTATTAAGATTTGCATTCCTTCTTGTACATAAATGTGTGGCCGTGGGTACGGGATTTGTCGAGTTAGCCGAAAATATCATTGTCACCGTGCGAGACAGCTTCGCTATTTCTTTAAAAAAAAGAAGAAAAGATTATCATATACGTTATCTTTTTAAAAATAACGAGGAAGAAATATCATGATAGCGCCTTTTCATAAAGTGATGTTATTACTTTAGAAGGACCCGTCGGATATGAATTTCTGCAATCCAATAGTGGCAATAGGCCTATGTATACATGGAAATTGCTTCTATTTTTTTGTTTTAGAGAACTTTTTGTATTCCAATTTTTAACACCTTTCCCTTATAATAAATCAATTTTCATTCTTTGGTTTATTATTTATAATGTTCACAAGGCTGTAATGTTGACTTCCGAAATGTTCAATATTCCCTGTTGCAATAAAATTTATAGGATTATATTGATACATTTATATCCAATATTCATCTTCAGCTGGGCAGAGATTTTTCTAGTATGTGTGCTTTAGAGCATAAGGTCTCTCATTGAGTTCAGTGATGTGGTTTCAATGCCTCAATGAGAGTCGACTATCCAACTTTTTGGATTTTCTTCGACTCCTAATACAGTAGACTATTTAACTTTTTCTTTGGCTCCTCCAACTGCTAAAAACTCTTATGAGCGGGCAAACTATTGAAATAAAAAGTGTTTCTTACAATATTATCATATTCATTGTCTCGTTTAAGAGTTCTGGTTCAAGCGGGGATTCTCCTGTAACAGTAGCTCCAGTAGTAAGAGGCAAGGGAAGAGGCAGACCCCGTTCTAGGGACAGGGGACGAGGCAGAAGTATTTCTACATCCAGGGGAAGGGGGAGAGGCACACAAAGAGCAGCGGTTTTGGAGGAAGACAGACAAAGATTAGCTGGACGAATAGAAAATAGAAGACGACAACTTATAGTAAGATTTATATATTTTATTTAACTATTAATTTTACAAATAATCTAGATTTTAAGGTGATAAAAAAAAAATTCCAGAGTAACATTTTATTTACAGACAACCATAAATGCTGTTGATACAACAAGACTTCGAGAACTTGTCTTAGCCGTTGCAAATAGAGAACAAGCTCTTATATTTGACCTGAGTAAGAGTGCTAATGCAAGCCCAGAAGATCCACAACCAGCACAAGATAGAGTTTCACCCGACCGGTGTCTTTGTAACCTAACCACTGTGGAGAGATGGAAGTGGATATAGAATACGTCTGCTGTGGATGCCAACCAGCTTTTTGTATTTCCACATGAATTGTAAGTTTAAAGCATTAAAATATAATAAATAAAAACAGTAACGCCAATGAAATCAAACAATTTTTACAATATGAAATATGTATAAACAAAAATATTTCATGTTAAAGATACATTATGTAAAATTTAGATAAACTCTTATTGCTATTATAGTCGAAGTTATGTAATGTTAAAAATTGAATAATTTCATTCAAATTACTCTATTGAAGATATTATCCTTTGTTGATCGAAGCTAATGCTCGCTCCTCCATTTTTAAATTAAATGAAAATATGATTGAAACATTCTAGTCTATCAGAGAAATCCTGTGCCATCGAGAGTTCATTATGGCCTAGATCAGTTATCTAATAATATCAATAGGCAGATTTAGCTCTAGCATAATGTATGTTTAAATATTATTGTAAATATCTCTTCTGCAGGAAATGGATCAGTTGATTTTGGATCAAAATGTTATAGCTATTTCCGATGGTTACTTCAGGGATATGATGGGTAGACATAATGAAAGAACGGTAAACTAAAACAAAACCGCACGCTTCACAGCATACAGAAACTTCACGTTATGGAGATATGGACGTCTTGGTTCAGGCATCAGAAGAGTTGTACCAAGCTGTGTAACTATGCGCATCAGACAAACGTTCCCAAGTGCAACAGGACGATATACCCATTTTAGACACGGTAATAGATATCAGTAATAGCTGTATGATTTAAAATGTCGGAAATTCTAATTATAACCCTTGGAATTAACTAACCAAATCTCGATTTTTTTATTGCAACAAGTTCTTTTGTTGGCGGAGGTGACACAACTGCAATGTTTCTTTTTATTTTTCTTGGATCATCATCCGAAAGTGGAAATATTTGAGGGATGGGACCCTGGCGATTCCTAATTCTATCCAAAATTCCACTAAGGATATTATCCATGTATTTGTATTCTTTTTCAACCTTTACAGGAACAGCACTCCAAGTACTTTTTCTTTTAGAATATAGCCTGTGAAATCTGTAAAATTTTAAATTTTGTAGTATATTGTTTTAATTTTGTAATCTATTGTATTAGCAATTAATGAATATATGAGAATAACATTTTTATTTTATTATGTCAAGAATGGGGAGAGAGAATATCATTTGTATTTTGTTATGCCAAGAATGGGGTGAGAGGGGGGAGGATGTTGCACACTTGACACAATTTAGGTCATTTCTTGACTAAAATTTAATAAGGTACTATTTTGTCAGGAGCAGTGGAAGGAAACTTTGTTGGGGGATGGGGGGAGTGGTAATCGACCCTACTCCGTATAAAGTCAGCTTCGTATCGAAACCACACAACTTGATTCAATAAACAGACTTTATCTAAATAGCACTTGTTAGATTGTCTAATTGTATATTCAACCACCACATAAGCTCCTACATCCAGGCTAATGAAGACAGGCAGTGCAAAAAGCCACATTTTGCCCAGACAGCGGCCCTATGACCTACTCTCATTTTGAATTTCACTGTCAAGTATCCTTTATTTTTACATGTCATGGGTACACTGACTGCAGACCTACACCAATTTGCCTATAATCAAAAAAATTGATTGATATTCATCAGCACACATTCTACTGTATGTAATAAATTTTGAAAATTAACATCCATATACAGGAATTGTCTCTGCATTTGCAACAAATACATATAGATCTACAATGCATAAAATAAAGATCGCAATATCTTACGAAATTAGCATGGTTTACGCTTACATTTGATAAACATATTTAGCTTTTGTAGAACTCCTGCCCAGGGACAGATCTACCTTTCAGTTCTTTCTCTTTGTGTTGGTTCCTAAAATATATAAATGAATAAATGTATATTTTACTTATCTTATGTTTATGAAACTCTGGAAAGTTGGGATATTTGTAACAACTAGTTGCGTTTAAAGAGTGTCAATTAGGTACAACCACGGGCCTTATATTATTTTATCCAGTTGATAGGCCTATACAAATAGCATACATGTAAATGTATATGGTAAAAGTGAAATGGTCAACATGGAATCAAATAGCCCGAAAAGCATTGGCAATGTTTACTTTTTTTTTTGACGCTTACATCTTGCAAAAAAAGAGAATCGTCAACATCATTAATATTCAGTCAACATAAACTATAAACACAAAATGCTCTTTAGAAAATGAAAATTAATATAATTCAATAATTAGGTCTATATCCCAAACGAAACCTACAACGAACTTCAATAAAAGAAATCGAAAGCAAGCCAAAGTAGGAGATAACATGAAAACTTACCAATATTCAATCAGCATATAGATGCGACTTCCCGATCCCGTTTAAGATTGTATTTCGCTGTCCATTTACCATAAATGTCGAAGCCTAAGTAAATTCTTGGATTATCTCCTGCCCATTTCTTTCTCCGCAGTTTAATCTCTGTATCTGTTGTGCGTTTAAAGCCGGGATTCCATGTGTACGTACTGCGTAATCCGGAATGCGTAGTACGTAATGCGTATTTAACACTTTGCACTAAAATGGTAGGAGTTGATTCCATGTACACGTAATCCGTAAAGCGTGATGCGCAACGCGTAGTACGTGTTTCTCGGGACGCTCACAAGAGTGTCCGAATACGCAATACGCGTGTATACGGAGACCGGAAACGACATGGACATGCGCACTGCCACTGCAATAGGCATATCCGATGTAGTTTTGGGATGGCAATATTCGGTTCTCATCCACATATAATACGCCACTCACGCACACATGGAAACTGACAATACGCGTTACGCAACACGCATCACGTAACACGCATTCCGCACGCACTGCGTACACATGGAATCCCGGCCTTAGTCTTTCACCTCTTCCCACGTCCACTCGCCATTACGCTTGTCAACAAGAGTGCACTACACATTGAGTGCTCCCTCTTGTCTTGACCTCATACAACCTGCGCGCGCATCCCTTCGCGTCACGCGTGTGGGAACCACTATTGATCGGGTTGACGATTAAGGATACCCTGAGATTTTCGCCCAGTGCTTGGCCCATGGGTGTTTTTCAGGGGATTCATTATTTTTCTAGTAAGATTGGATGTTTCTTCTTTCGATCCATACCAAAATTTCCATATTTTTATTGGAAATAACCACTCGATAAATATTTTACTGGGAAAGAATCTTTAAAAGTGACAAAATTAAAATATTTAATAATTTGCACGATAATAAGAAAATGTGAATTATCATACTGCTACATGTATTTCTGTAGCCTATGTCAAGTTTAAATTGCAGTCTGATTATAACAGCGGTGCTATTTCGTTTCGTTTTTTTTTTATAGTTCAAAATTTCGTTTTACTTGTCTTTACTACTCTAGGATCTGGAAAGGTTGTTATATTACAGGCGTTCTGGCTGAAGTGAAGGATTAGCCAAAAGAAACGTCAACACTGATTGATTAATCAATGCCTGGCGTCATAGGGTCAAAAGCCGCGTGTACGAACCCTGATGCGACCTTCCAAATATAGATCTGTATTTAAATCAGATTGTTTACGTTGTAATTGTGTTTTGTATTATGATTATAAATAATTTAAAGGAGATCAATTATTGTATAAGCTTTTGATTTTTTTTTTTAATCCTTATATTTTTGGCAATTTATGTATTTAACAAAAATATATATAAATAATTTACTAAAATTCAACATCGTCAAATTAATCCTCTTTATATGCCTGTCTGGATATTTAATAAATCTACATTTAAAAATATTAAATGAATAATCATCTGACGAAAAAAAAAACCGGGTTTTTTTGTGTGTGTGTGTGTGTTGAATTTACATGTACGAAAACATAACGTAAAAATATGTTATGTTGGAGGGTTTTTTTTGTTACAACATACAATATAATAGTGTTAACATGTTATTTCGTGATTTATTCAAAACATATATTTTACTTATGATCAAGTAATTCTGTTATTTAATATAGGTGTATAATATTCAAATTTTTGTCTCGCCTCGATATAATTTATCAAAAAATGAGGATAGTAATTCACTTACCTATCGCTAATCCAACAAACTTTACTGGCAAATACCCAACAGGCCAACACAAGGCTAAAATAGCACGACTTCTCAATTGTTCCAGTTATACGTTTCGACTTAGAGATTCCGCGTGCAAATTCAAAATGAGTCAATCAAAATTATGGCATATGGTATACAAATATCTTGAAAATTGATTTCCGATTGGACATTAATTAACAACAATTCTTGCTAATTGCTGTTGTTTCTCCATTCAAAGGTGCATGCGTCATTATAATATTTGTTCACTTTACTCACCAACGAATCAATGACAGATTCTATTGACGCGTCTCTATTTTGTTATTTCAATTGAGTAAGACAATGTTCATTAGACAATAGCAATAGAAATGTAAAAAGAGAACCATTAAAACAAAGATTTGGTATCTATGGTCGGACTGTCAAAAATCTCATCTTTATATTATGACTCGACCCATTGTCATAGAAAAAGAGTATACACAATTAATATATATTATAACTTTCCTCGCTGCTCGCGGCCAGTTTCTATACGCATAAAAGGGTATTATGACTTTGAATTCTACGTGATTTAACAACTCCATAGTTACCATTGGCATCTGTTTTATTTTTTTGTTCTTGCTTTTTAAATCAGATATTTTTTCATTTCTGTAGGATTCGAACTAAGCAAAATTTGTGATTATATCGAAATGAGATGAAATTGAGTTTAACTTTTAATTCTTGGTTACACATACAATATCTAAATCATTAATTAGATATTAATTAACTTATCCAGACCATAATCAACTCTCGAAGTCGCCGCTAACATATGATATTGATGATTAAATCCAAAAAAGAGATAATCCTGTATATGTTTTTTTTTTATCGCACCAGCTTTAGTAATGATAAACGAGGATAGGTCAAAAATCCAACCACAAAATTCTCGGTTCACTGTGGATCAATTTGAAAGAAAATTTCAGCAAATTATCTTTACATTATCTTGTTTTTAACTTTTAGTTTTTGATCTAATCTCCAATAATGTATCTTTAGCAGGTTTAAAAAATAATTTAATTCGTATCGTTCTGCAGTGTTGTACTTGTACTGCATGATGGAATATTCGATGACAAGAAGCATACGTGCCTATTTATATATTCGATAACCTCATGGGCTAACTTAACAAAGTGAATTGTATCTAAAATTAAATGGAGTTTAACGCCATACTCCTACTGTGTGTTCTGCTCCGAACTGGGCTAATGAAGAATTGAATCTAAACATGTGTCTACTGAAGTAGAACTATATAGACAAAAGACAAATATTTACAATCATAACTCTACTAGCCACGTTCAATGAAACATTTTTTAGTAAAACATTATAGTGAATGGAATATAAAGCCAGGCTGACACTTGCACGACTTTTAGCCACGATTTTGTCGTGCCCATCAGTGTCCACATTGACACGAACTGGCACGACGAGTTTGCGCATTGTTTACGCACTTCCCGCATTGACACGGCGAGTTTGCGCAAATCGGACGGTGTCGTGCGACTCGAGTCGTGCCAATTCGTGCCATGGAATCGTGCAAGTGTCAGCCTGGCTTAAGAAATAAAGTAAAAGACTCCACAGAGTATTATAAGATAGACATCACGACATATTAACCCGACTCCATGACAACTCGACATCACGACATTTTCATCCGACATTACGACATTTTTAATGTCGTGGTATCAAGTCAAAATGACGTGGTGTCGGGTGAAAATGTCGTGATGTCGGGTTGTCGTGGTGTCGGGTTAAAATGTCGTGATGTCGGATTGTCCGGTTGTCGCCATATGAAAGGCGACATCACGACATGATACCAGTCAGCCACCATATTATATGAACCCATTAAAGGGAGAGAGAGAGAAATGGGATTTAACGTCCACTCGACACAAACTAGGTCATTTGGGGACTAACATATGGTTTAATTTTATTTCAATATTTCGCATGCGCGTAGGGATCTTTAGCAGTGGGAGGAGACCGGGGTGCCCGGAGGAAACCCACGAGGTTGATAAGGCGCTCCTATCTCCATGCCATATACGCTCTCACCAGGGATCGAAACCACAGCCTCAAGCCAGAGGTGACCTGTCAGCTATAGATCGAAGCGCGGCACTCTTGACCACTAGGCCATCGCACCCACCCCCTCCCCCCGACCCAATAAATTTGTACTAACGGGAAAAAACAAAGATTGTCTTTATCAAGAAATAACTCTCACTATAACACTGGCAACAGGGTATTTGTATGCGAAAAAATATTTTAGAAGTAGAAAGCTAAACCCTGTTTTGTTCAATTTTTGTGATTATTAAAACCCAGTATTTGTAAAAAGATATATAAAACCTATTGATTATATAGTTTCATAATTTGATAACAATAGTAGCCTTAAAAAAGTAGATTTAAGTTAGTTACAATAAAGAAATTATATCGATTGTTCTATTAGCCTGAAGCTTAAGTTGTATTGCTACTTAACTCCATTTGGTTTCTTTTTGTTCTGTTTATAAATGAAAGAGACATTTAGACATATTTTAATGGATAAAACTGGTTGAATTTGATAAAGGGCTCCTAGAAAGTTTTATTCTAGTTCTGTATAAACCACCTGAATTGAATGAAGAGGGCCAATGTCAATCTTAGCCCCCAAAAATCGAATTAGCTCCCCCCCCCCCCCCAATATTTCGCCAAAAATAATGAATGATTTCTTAGGAGCGTTCTTAGCCGGCCACATCCTCAGCCCCTCCAATAGATTCAGTAGCACCCCCCCCCCCCCCCCAAAAAAAAAAAAAAAAAATTTATGAACTGGCTAAGGGTTACGGGCCAGGTGACGTAGATTCGAACCCACACTTGTACATGAAAGGGTAGAGTCGACAGTAAAACCTCTGCGGCCTCTGGTTCCCCACGCCTACCTGATAGGCCCATATGAATTATTAAAATGATATTAAACTTTATGTTAGTCAAGAAATGGCCGCGGCTAATCATAAGGTCTATGGGAATCTCAATGGTTGATTGATTGAAACTAAACAGCTTTACGTCTGAAGAAACGTGTGTGAATTCGCAATGTCACTATCAAACATACGCCATCTATGGCTATTTCTGAACCTACTGTCACAAAAAGATGCGATGCGGTCTACCGGGTAGTCTTATTTCAATTATCAAGGGTTAGTTTGCACACCAAAGTGTACCCTGGACCTCAGTTTATCGCCCAATTCGAACTACTAAAATGTTGTTCCTTATCGGACTATCCGCCCTGCACCACTAACAAGTTCAAGTTAAATAATTCGATACCCGAAAATATATAATGGAAATTAGGAGATAATTATTTATTGTTGTCGAAATCTAATACAACTTATAAAAAATATATCCAACGTGTAAATGTGCCAAAAGGCAAAACATATTATTAGTTCTTTATTATTCAAGCCTGGGATTAAACATATTATAATAAAACAATAGGTATATATAATGTATATCAAAGATGCATTATGTAAGAGCTAATCTGACTATTGGATATTTTTTGTCCTGCTTCAATTGGTATATAAATTATTATTTAGATATGTATTAACATAATCAATTATCAACATCATCGGGAGGCTGAGGCATTAAGTAAATAATTAGAAAATGTCTGTCATATCTTTGTTAATCGTTAAAATGGACAATCGAGACTTTGTTGAAAAATTGTTTGATATTTCTTGTCAAAACATCAAATATTCCAAACTTCGTTCAGAGTAAAGTAATTGACTGAAATTTTCAATATATTCATTTATTTTACATTATCTATATTATTTGAACTATTATAGCAGTAATGGTCAGCTCTTTATCAAAATCTTACATAATAACAGAGAATTCTATGAAAGACTCACAGTTAAATATAGTTTTGACACGGAAATCTAATAAATGCATAATTTGATGACACTTATTTATATTTTTTTATAAATTATATAGTTAACTTACAGTTAAATATATAGTTTATGACACGGAAATTTAATAAATGCATAATTTGATGACACTCATTTATCTTTTTTTACAAATTATATAGTATTCGAACTGTTTATCACTCTGCTAACCAAGTTTCATTTGTTGGTTCATGCGGAGTCAGCTAGTAGGACGTTGGCTCCCTGTTCGATCCCTTTGTTGGCCGCAAAACTTCATCGGGATTTTCAGGCGTCGTTCGTCATTGTAGGTTGAGAAGGGCCTGGCAAGGGACAACGTATAAGGCGTTCGGATGGCACGCTCTTGGGGATTAACGTCCGCTAGAACGAACGAATAAACCTTGGTATCGAGATTAATTAAAATAATACCTTGACTAACATAAATTCGAGTAGGAGCATCATCCCTCCTCAATTAGAAGTGAGAACGGTTGCGTTCTATATAGAGGGAATTTTGTACATCAAGATTCTACCACAATACGTATTGACTGGAGGTGGTTGCTTACTCGCTTGGCTGTTTTGTTTTCAATTATCATATAAGTAAATTAGTCTCTAAATCAGATGAGGTTGTTCAACATGTATGATTTTTTTTTTTCAAAGTGAACATAGATACATGTATTCCGTTCGTTTGTTCACTTCCACCAGTAGATGTTGCGTTCTGGAGGTTAACGTCCACTTGCAACAGGGGTGATATCGTAGACAATTAAACATGTTGCGTGTGTGTGAGTTAGTTGTGTTTTACGTCCGCTTCCACCGCGATGTTGCTTGTTGTTGTTCTTTACGTTTAACGTCCGCTGCCACCGAAGCAGATATCACAGACAAGTCTAATTTTTCATTTTTATTATCTTAGCACACGCGCAGAGGTCTTTGCTGTGGGCGGAAACCCACGCGGTTGAGAAGGCGCCCCTATCTCCATGCCACATACGCGCACACCAGGGATCGAAACCACAGCCGCAAGCCCGAGGTGACCGGCCAGCTAGAGGCCAAAGCGCGGTACCCTAGACAACGAGGCCATCCCAACTTCCCGCGATGTTGCGCTGCTCGAGTTTATATACATGTTGGTAACCGGGTCTGATTTAGAGATTAGCTCATTAAACAATAGCGTTAATTAGAAGAGTACAATTTGAATGAGCCTAAATGAGCTTAGGTAATTAAAACATGATGTAAAAAAACTTAGGAATATGTGCAGTAATCATAAAATATAAAATATACCGGTATACAAAATTTTAAATACACAATATGTCACAATTAATGTTGTATTATACATGTATTATAAGATACTCTAACTACAATATACTTTATCACTGAAGCAAAGTCTCGACCACTGAAATATTATCATTATTATTGTTTGTTTAGCCTAAGCAAACCATATATATCTACAAATTCACCGTAATTATGAGCAGTGTTATTTATGTTCTAAAATGTGAGATGGCAGGACGGACATCCGTAGATTATAACATCAAAACAGTAAACAAATACAAAAAGAAAAAAAAGCATACGTTTTTATAGAAATATAAAATAAATTTACACGTCATTAATTATTCAACTGGAATTGAAAATTTATCCTCTTAATGCTGTAATATATAGTAGTACCAATAATCCAATCAGAGTAGAGGTGTGCAAGGGTGGACATAAACCACATCCAGATGCAGCAGGTCGATCTTCTGGAAAAAAAAGTATTGAATGGAATGGAGGTAGTGTGTTGAAGGCTCGATGCATCGTATGCATTTTCTCCAAAATATCAAATTTCTCACCAGGTAACCCCATGATTGTATATATACTGCACATGTAAGAGGTAAACCATTCCATTGCAGCGCTTTCGCTTTGTCTCAACTGATTAAAACACATTGACAATTTAATTAAAGGAAATAAATAATTGAGACTTTGTTTATCAACGTAATACCGGTAGCAATGACAATCGACATTGTAAAATTTTTCAAACGGCATAACTCCGTTCAAAATGGGGTGATTTGAATGAAAGTTTCAACATATTCCCTTTACAAAACTTTTTTTTTTAAATTTTAACTATCACGGCGAGAACTGTCAGCTCTGTATAAAAACACAAAATCAAACTGGGATGCAATAAGCTAGACCCATCAGGTTTCTCGTTAATCAATAAAAGATGATGGCGTATTGTTAGTAGCTAACATCATGGATCGATGAAATTTCGATTTATCATAAATTTGTAAGTACTGGACGGAATTTTGAACCCTTTTTCGGCTGATATTCCTATTAGGAATCAAATCTTTAACAATGTTGTAGCTCGTAAAGGATTCCTATAGCGATATTAACGTATCGATCCTTTAATGGAGAAAGATCAACGTATTAATGGGGTCTGCACAATTGTTATTGTAAAGGGGACAAATTTTGTTCTAAATTCTAATTGTATGTGTGATCATATTTTGTTACATTCTAACCTTTCGCAATATTGTAGTTTGCCAAGGATTCCTACAGCCCTAATTAACGCGTCGATCCTTTAATAAAGAAAGATCAACAATCGTAGGCGCAATATTATGTGATCATAGTTGTGTTACATTCTAAATACAATGGACTTAATATTTGTTTTAATTTTATTTAGGCCAACTCTGTTACGAGTGTTTGTATTATGTATTAGTGCAATATAGTCTGGTTGTTACTCAATCTCGTTCCCTGAGGCAGCCGCGGAGCCGAAGGCCTCTGGCGCATTAGACCGTCCATTTTTTCCCCAATTTTTTCCAAACCTAAGCCTTGCCCATTCTGACCTCTGATTGGCAATCTGGGTCGATTCCTCGAAAACTAGAGGTCGGATCGTCGTTTCGTTTGTTGTAAAATGATCTTTGAGTCAAAGTCAACTCGCTGACATAAAAAATTGGATCCTAAACGAACAAATTCAAGTTTCTTCAAAAAATTTTCTGGTTTCGAGATTGGTTGTTACTCTCGTCCCATTAAACACCAATTCAATGAGACAAATTTAATAACGAATACTATATCAGATGGCCACAGATCACTAATTATTTCCCTAGTGACTTCAATGTTAATCCTCGTCTATTAGACCGGCTGTAACTCTTTCCCAAATATTCGTTGGGTAAAATGCTTTCTGCCACAGATGGAGCAACATGTGGCAAACTGTTTCCCAAAAGCATGTATGAGGTTCTTCATGAAAAACTTGAGATAGACAACCTGGAAGTAGAGACAGCTAACCTTGCAATTTTCGGCCCTCCACAACTCTTGTATCCTTCCGCCTCAAAATCATGAATATTCACCAAAACCTGGCAGACAATGTATCTTCAAACCCTTTACTTCGATTCTACACCAAAAACTCAAAAAAATCGCCATGCAAAAGGGGGAAAAGGGAAAGGGAGAGAAAGACTAAAAAACTAAAAATGTTAGGCTTTCTCGTCTAAAAATAACTTTCGCCCTTGTTTCCTGCGTGGCGGCCCATGAATATTTGGTGATCTGTGTCCAAATGATGTTTGGTGGCCTGCATCCATAAACTTTTCTGGGAAACCTTGTATAATTTTTACTTTCGTTTTCAACATCTGCACAGTCACGAATCGTCAAAATAAAACGAAGTATTATGCAAGTTAAATTATCGACTATGCAGAGACAGGGTGTTTACCCCCGTTGCTAAATTGCGGAATAGGCCCTACAACAATCGTTTAATATAACTCCATTATTATTTATTTAACTCTTACGTACCTTCGACTTTGAATCTGACATAGTTTCGTCTAGTATCCGTTATATGTTTTACTTCTAGACCGACTGTTGTACATTCATAGGTGCCTTGATCTTCAGTACTGGGGTTCCTAATAACCAGCTGTAGATAGGAACGTGTTGGGGAAGAGGGATGAAATTCACCTGAAATTTCATATGAAACCGAAGCTGTTTCCGATCCCATCTTCGTGCCATTTTCATCTATTGATCCAAGAAATTCAGCATTTCTTTCAAGATGTATATTTGTGATTTTATCCAAGCCAAGTGTAGATGATACCTCACAAAAAATGGTTAACAACTCATCCCCATTTCGAAATGACGACGAGGAAGTAATTACTATTCTGGTAGAATTCACAGCTGCAAAAATTGAAACAATTTCGGTGATTATAGACTATCGAGTTAAAACTGACTGTACCAAAAAACAAATGTAGACAAATAATATCGAAAATAAGACGGAAAAGGCAACTTTTTAAAAACAAAACCCGAATCATATTTCCAAAATAACAGTAACGAAGTTTACCTGTTGCCATTACAAGTACTAGAATGGTTATTGCATACATCTTTTCCATTTTTCTTCTTTCGATTATTTTCATTGAAAATTGAAAATGAAAATAAATGACGGGATTTCCAACAAAATGTTACTGGAGGCAGACCACCAAATGTGTACTGCCGGCTCCATTTGCCACACATCACTAAATCTTTCTCTTCGACCGGCTCTAACCTTTCTCTAAATTTTCGTTGGGTAAATCGCCACAGATTGAGCAACATGTGGCAAACTCTTGCCCAAAAGCATTTTTGGGGTTCACCATGAAAAATTGAGATAAACAAACTGGAAGTAGAGACAAGTAAATATGCACTTCCCGACCCTATATTCTAGCGTAACCAACCTCACAAAAAGGGGAAGAAAGGGAAAGGGAGAGAAAGACAAAAAATAACTTGGCCCTACCAACGTAGAAATATTTAGTGATCTGTGTCCATTTGTTTACATTGATCGTTTAGGGTACCGGTGTAGAAATATTTAGTGATAATGAAATTGACTTTCCAGTAACAGAAATTTAACGGACATAACAAGGATAAAATGGGAAGAATCAGAATGTTCTACCGATTGCGAGTATTCCAGTGATTTAAGAAATGGTGAGATTAGACAAATTCCCGAGGTTGCACATGTGAGCCCGAGATATTAATTCAAAAAATTCCCTTCCAACTCACGATGGTCTGATAGTTGATTGTGTTTGACTGTGTATACTTTTGTGTTCTTATAAGAATATAAGGGGAAGATTATATTCGGACTGGAACACCTTTTGGTTGAACATGGATTTATGTTTATATCTGAAGAAATTGACAATGAAAACCTATATTTCAATATATTACACACCGTATTCGGTAGTCTCTTATCATCCATACAAATATTCTACGAATATTAGTCTGGATGGGTCCTCAAAATTTGACGGAAAATAGGTCATTGTCTGGATTATCCAGTCTTTTAAGTTACCACGTACTGAATCTATCAAAACAGCTCGCTTAGTCAACGATGGCACTCTTTAAAATTTTGTTTGTAAAGGTTTCAATTGAAATGATAATTTTCTCTCGTCACGAATCAGACGTAATGCTTCTCACAATCTTCTTAATTCCTCATCGTCTCTATTTTGTTTCTAATAATAGATGTGCCAAGTGAACTGTGGGATATATTTCAACTACGCTTTATAGAATCTAGCAAAATCGGCCCGGCTTCATAAGATTTAGCACTTACCGATACTTTCATTGGATACTTAAGCCAATAGGTTCCATTGCCCATGCGTAACCAAATGTTTGGTTTTTTATGCGGTAGATTATCCAGTAATTTTCGTCAAAAATTGAGAACCGACCCAGACCCTCCGCGCGTTGAAGACTAGGAGGTTCTGGGTGACCGAGACTACGTATTCGGGAACATTATGAGTTTACCTCAAAAAAGACCTGCCTTTGTGAATTTGGCCCCCTAGCGGAATGAGTCGTCACTTTTAAGAGGGATGTGAAAGCTCATTAGATTCAGCGGATCAAATTCTTACAGAAACCACCTTAATACCGAGTTCCAAGAAAATTTGTCTCGAATTGTACCCCATTCAGTTAAAGTTTATAACGAAAAAATGCCTCATGACGGCCATCTTGAATATTTTAATTACCCCAAGGATGCCAAGGTGGCATCAGCCTGATTTTGAAACTACAAATATTGAAAATATATAATGCACCAAAACCCTATATTTAGTTTCCAGCTAAAATAAGCTACCATTTTGAATTTGGCCCCCTAGCGGAATTAGCCATCACTTTTAGGAGGAATTATCATGCTCATTGGATTCAGTGGATCGAATTATTGTAAAACCCATCTTCAAACCAAGGTCCGAGAGAGTCTGTCACATATTTTACCCCACTAAATAACCAGAAAATGCCTCATGGCGGCCATCTTGAATATTTAAATTTCCTCAAGAGTGCTAGGGTGGCATCATCCGGATTCTTAATATACACATACTGAAGATGTATAATCCATCAAAAAACATTAGGTGGATTATATTTCTAGGTTTGTCGACCTCGAGAATATCCTAGAACTGACAACCAATCAGGATGACATCAAAATATGTTACTTACTCCTCTTCGCATTTGAGGTTCTGAAAAATATTGTATTTTTCATTCTTGCTCCAGCGAAATAGACAAGGGTCGAGATTCTCAAAATCTTAACTAATGATTAAATCCAAATTTTAGTAGATACTTCAATTTTGATTGGATACGCCCTAAAATCGAACTTATATTATCCAGTCAAATTACTAAAATTTGGATTTTATCCTGGTTAAACTTTCGTGAATCGAGGCCCAGTCCGTGACAGCTGGGCCTAAGAAAAGAAAGAAGGAGGGGACAGGACACAGGGCGGGAAAAAGAGAATATAGGAAGGTTTGTTCTGAAGTGCATGGAAAATTGGTTTGCGTTTGTCAATTTTCAAAATTTTTCTTGAGGAGGACGGGGGGGGGGGGGGCTCTCCCAGATCCCCCGTGGACGCTAGCACGCCTTCACCGCGTCCTTCTATGAGTTCTCAAACGATGGTCCAAATATACAAATTTTGATCGATAATGAGACGGGCAAAAGTAGAAAATATCACAAAAAACGAAGTAACATCAGTAGATGACGAATTAATCACAGATCTTTCTCTCTTATTAACACCTTGTCGCATATTGCATGGCTGGAATGAAGATTTACAAGGTGAGTTGGTATCTGAAGCATATCCAAAAGCGAGCTGTTGGTCAGCAACCAAGAAAATATATATCTCACTCATATGAACTTTGATTTTAAATCTTCTGATGAAGACTAATAACTAAACATATCTCTTGAGTTACTGTGTTTTTGATTTACATTCCCGGATCTCTTGACACAATAAACATTTTACCATTGGTACAGGAATCAGTGCGTTTCAGCCCCAGTTGTAACAAGAGACTCGAGGGTCGAGGCTACACACATTGCACCAAATCAAACAGCGTATGTAGACTGGAATAACTAGACGCTAGAAATTTGTAATCGATTGAGACTCTTGGCTTCTTTCTCCGAATATAACTGATTTTAAATTAAGAGTAAAAACGGAAACCATTGAATGCAAATTAGTTTATATACATTTACATTATATGCATTGTGACCCACTTGTGTCAATTTCTAAGTTCACAATGTCATTGAAATCCGATAAAAAAATGTGACCTGTAGAATATTCACAACCAATTGTGGACGGACAGGGCGACAACAATACACGTCCACATGAAAATGTGGGCGTATAAAAAGTAAAAATTGCTTCTTTAACTTGTTATACGCCCACATTGAAATGTGGTTGTATATTGTCGTCGGTCCGGCGTCCACAATTGCTTGTGGACGCTCTAGAGGCTAAAGTTAATATCCGATTGACTACAGTGTTCAAGGGCAATTTCCGATAATAACCACCATTGATCACTTCAAAAAATCTTGTGGACGCTCTAAAGGCCAAAGTTAATATCCGATTGACATTAAATTTATACACAGTGTTTAAGGTCTAAGACAAAGACGCCTATTGATTTTCAGCGATTTCCGATAATTAGTGCCAGAGTTTTGGCCCTTGATCACTTCAAAAAATCTTGTGGCCGCTCTAGAGGCCAAAGTTAATATCCGATTGACTTTAAATTTATACATATTGTTTAAGGTCATGAGACAAAGATGCCTATTGATTTTCAGCGATTTCCAATAATTAGTGCCAGAGGTATGGGCCTTCAAAAAATCTTGTGGGTGCTCTAGAGGCCAAAGTTAATATCCGATTGACTTCAAATTTATACACAGTGTTTACAGTCAGGAGACGAAGACGTCTATTGATTTTCAGCGATTTCAAATAATTACTGCCAGACAACCCGTACCTTGGAGTTACAATCTCTGAAGACCTTAAATGGGACGCCCACATTACCAGGCTAATAAAGAAGGCGAACTCCTCAGTGGGTTTTCTTAAGCGCAACCTCAAGTACTGCCCACAATCTTGTAGAAGATCAGCCTACTTAGTGCTTGTTCATTTCACCCTGGAGTATAGTTCAGTCGTTTGGGACCCCTACCTACAAAAGTATATAAATAGACTTGAGAGAGTCTAACGCCAAGCTGCAAGGTTTGTTTCCGGCGATTACAAATCTAAAGATGAAGGCTGCGTCACAAGGATGCTGAAGGACTTGGAACTCCCATCCCTTCAAGACAGACGGAAGATGATCCGCTTCACTTTCTTCTATAAGGTGGTTGAGGGGCTGGTCCCAGCTTTCAATTGTGATGACTATTTAACTCCCACCAGACCCAATCGCCGAATCAAAGCAAAACAGAATTCTGACTTTATAGTTAAAAACATAGTTGAAAACCATGTCACAAACAATTCAAAATGTTTTAAAACAGTGGTATGTAAAACTGAACTTTATAAACACTCATTCTTCCCAAAGACAATTATTGTTTGGAACCACCTGGATGATAGTTTAGTGTGCGCCTCATCGATAGAGAGCTTTAAATCAGCTCTATCAAGAACATAACGCACTCACTCCCCCGTTGCGCACATGCTGTAACAAGCCCTGCAACGTACAGATTCACATTCAGATTCAGATTGATACACAGAGTTTAAAGTGTTGAATCGAACAAGTAGTTTGATTTTCAAAGAATTTTGATAACTGAACAGCTAAATCCATGATATTAAATGTTTCGTATACTAATTGTTAGCGTGGGGCAAAACTTTATAAAAAGCAAACAAATTCTAATTATTTTCTGATAATTACATAATGAGCTGTTACTCTTAATCAGATTTACAAATGTTTTATTACCAAAAAAAAGTAAAAATATGCGACAACACTTGTTGACTGCCCGGACGATTTAGCTGCTGTTGGCGCATGTTTCGTTGCCTGGCAACCTATCTTTATAAGGATCGATCATTTTCGCCATGTACCAAAGTTCTCACTTGATTAATCAATATTTGTAGACGGTCTGTAGTTGTTCCATTGACTCAAGTTTCTTGTCAATACTAACCTTGAACCATGGCGTCATCGGTCCTCTGTTATCTCGATTCAAGATATGTTATTTCGATTCAAGATATTTTATGTTACAAGTGCCATCTTAGTTTTCGTCGTAATGCATACATTATCGGGATTTTCACTTTAAAAGTGACCGACAAAAACATTAATAAAAGATATTAACCACAGCCTATAGGAAAATATAGTTATTACGCCCATACTGAAAATCCGTAAAACGATTTTGGTCTGACCAGTCATTAAATTTTAATATGGTCATAAATTTATCAATAAGTGATCAATGAATATTTTTGTAAAGTGAGAAGATCATTCTGATATATTAAATTTTATTGTGAACCACAAATAAACAAAACAAAGAGACCTATTCGCCAAGTTTCAACACCACTTTCAGCTCGTCCATGTCTTTACGTTACGGACAGGTCGACGAAACTATAGATTTTTTCTGTAATTGATTTGTGATATGGCCGTCATTTTGAACAATCCGCAGCACAGGGAATGGAAAGCTTCGGGAAACATAATGATCTTGAACCTGGGGAAATTTCAGATTCAGATTCGTGACCGGCGTTGCCCTGAAATTGCTATGATTGGAGTCAGGTACCAAAGTGTGACGTAACATGTGTCAGCAATCATCATTCCTCACATCAAAAGGCGTAGATTCTCCACGAGTACTACATTCCGATCGGATACGTTCATGCCAATTTTAAGTAGCTCTTGGGATGTATCTCACGTTTCATCTAAACATGGCGATGTCCAATCATGCATCTGTACAGGTACTAGCTGGTGATGTGGTTGTATCTACATGCGGAGGAGACACCCTTGTCTGAAAATAAATATTTTCGGGTATGAACTTCCTTTATTTAAGGCACACATATTCTTACCTAAACGTGGTGCAGGACAGCGGTCCTATAATCGTTCTGGGGAGCGAAAACACGAGGTCGTATAAGAGTAGATCGTAGTGCCGCCGTTCGTGAAGCATTACCATTATAGCACACGGTATGGCGTATTTATTAGTCAGAACTATGGGGCGTCAAATGTCATTACATTTTTGATTTGTTAATATCTAACAGATGACCAATTATAATTGTGTCGTTGGGAGATATTAAAATCCGCTTACCTTTAAATATTTCTTCACGATACATATCACGACACTAACGGTGGCTACAAAGATGACAAGACTGACTATTACAAATATGATGTACTGATAATTGGTACTGGAAACCGACTCTACAAATTAAAATACGACATTTAATTAAAAGCATTAGAACCGAATGCATAGCTATTGGTTTCTCTAAAGCCCCACTTTAGTGACTTCAAAATTCTTAACTTCAATAGATTCTTACTTATGTACAGTAATCGCATTGTATGCAGGAGTTCAGATAGACATATTCTACCACCGGAGAGAGTAGTGTGATCATTCAGCGGTTGATTTAAATAATATGGATAATAATGTGGTGGATTCCACTTCAATGAGAAGAGTCCATGATGCGAGAAACTGTCGGATCAAATTAATATTCCGTTTTTAAGATAGATCAGTTATCTGTAATAACTAGTTGAAATCATCAAAATACAGCAATGATTTGAAGATATTATACCACTATCATCAACACTGAATACCTCATACCTCATTTCGAGCAATTGATATAGAACAGTTTATCAGAGAGCTAAAATCATCTAATTTCATGGAAGCCATAAATATCAAAAACATCGATAGGAAGGTTGATATCTACAATAATTCTTTATTTTCTGTGATTGATTCTGTCCTCCCTCTCCAACATAAACGTGTCTGTGTTCGCCCCGGAACAGAGTGGTATACTCCTGAAGTCAACACCGCCAAAAAGGCTCGTAACTCCGCAGAAAAAACCTGGCGTCGCACTAGACTTCAAATTCATAAAGACATTTATGACACTCTTAGGCTTAAAGTAAAAAGTCTAATCGAAACCACAAAAACTGACTTTTATGCAAATAAAATCTTAAGCAGCACAAACAAGCAGAAAGATCTCTACAGAGTTGTAAATTCCCTTTTAGACCCTAATTTTAGAAAAACTACCCTACCAACAGAAAATTGTTCTGATTTACCAAACCGATTTGCAGAATATTTTTCCGACAAAATAAAAACAATCCGTTATGAGCTATCTGTGAATATAACTCACGAAGGTGTCGTCTCTGAGCCTTTTACTAATGTATGTCCTTTGAGTAGTTTTTGTGAACTAGGTGAATTGGAATTAACCAAGATAATCAGATCCATGAAATCGACTTCTTGTTCGCTTGATCCTTTACCTACCTGGTTCCTCAAAACCAACCTTGAAGTGTTCTTACCTGTTATATTGAATATCATCAACACAGCGCTTAAATCTGGAATATTTCCAAGCCCGTTCAAAACTGCTCATGTATTTCCACTCATCAAGAAACCCTCTTTAGATCCAAACATCGACAAAAACTATAGACCAGTCTCAAACCTCAGCTTCTTATCTAAAGTACTCGAAAAGTGCATTGCTGAACAATTTAAACATCATCTTAGTGAACATAATTTACTTGACAAATTTCAAAGTGCCTATAGAAAATTCCACTCCACTGAAACCGCGTTATTGAAAGTTCAAAATGACATCTTAACATCAGTTGATAATAATAAATGTGTACAGCTGGTACTTCTTGATTTGTCGGCAGCTTTTGACACTGTGGATCATAATACCTTACTATCACGTCTACAATCTGAATTCTGTGTCCACGGTGCTGTGCTTGAAATGTTCCGTTCGTATCTAGCTGGTAGAAGTCAGTCAGTGATAATCGATGGAAAGCTGTCTAACCCCACAGATCTGCAGTATGGTGTACCTCAGGGCTCAATTTTAGGTCCAATCCTATTCACTGTATCCACGACTCCACTCGGTAAGATTGTTATTACCATCTAAGAAACATTAGTAAAATTAGGTCAACTCTAACTATTGATGCCATTAAAACTGTCGTAAACTCCCTAGTAACATCAAGATTAGATAATGGCAACTCTCTTTTAGCAGGAATCCCAGATGTTTTAATTAATAAGCTACAAATGGTACAAAATAGTGCAGCCAGGCTTATAACCAGATCAAAGTTTAGAGAGCACATAACCCCTATTTTAATTGAGTTACACTGGCTACCTATATATTTTAGAATTCGATATAAAATCCTTCTTTTAGTATTTAAATGTCTTAACGGCCTTGCGCCTCTTTACTTACGAGATTTACTTGAATTGTATACACCGTCCCGAACTCTCCGTTCCTCCTCTGATACATTAACTTTATGTCCTAAGCGATCGAGACTCAAAACAATTGGCGATAGGGCTTTTAGTGTACGCGCGCCAATTGAATGGAATAAGCTTCCATTTTCTATTAGAAACTCTATGTCTATTGTTGTTTTTAAACAATCTGTCAAAACTTTTTTATTTAAAGAAGCCTTTAGCTTATAACTGTTTTAAATTTGTCTTAATCTTCTAGTAATTCTATATTTTTACTGTCTTATTTTTACCTCTAGTCATTATATCTTCATTATATGTTGTTTACTTAATAATGTATGATTATATTTTTATTTTACTTTGTCTGTGATACTGTAATGTGATAATTTATAATGTTTTGTAAAGCGCATTTGAGCACCCAGTGAATTGTGCGCTATAAAAATGTTTATAATAATAATAATAATACCTACCTGCTACATAACTTTGCGGAGTGTGTAATTCAGTGATTGGAGAAGTAACAAATCCCACTGAATTATTACCCATAGTAGATTCTGTAGTGGGCGTGGTGTTAATTATAAACTCGCCGGTTTCTGTCTTTGCATCAAGGGCAGGAGTAGAGAGTATTTTTGTTACGTTGTCGGTAGATTGGTGCGCGAAACTTCTTTCGGAATTTGGACCCAGTAATGTTGTATAAGAATCTTCAAGTTTTGGAGTCCCCTGTGGTGCAGATTGGAGGGATACAATAATTCCCAATGAAGATTCTGGGTCGGTATTAGCCAACTGTTCACTAGATATATGTTTGGAGTCTGCGGATCCAGTAGTTCCCAATGAAGATTCTGGGCCTGCATTTGTCAACTCTTCAGTAGATAATTTTGCCGATTTGTGGGATTCAGTATTTCCCAATGGAGAGCTAGTATGCGTAAACTGTTCACTAGATGTATGTTTTTCTTCTATAAACGATGACTGTGGTGTTGGTGTATGTAAACTGGTCACAGACGACTGGCCATGAACTCGAATAGCTGCTATACTACTTGGTGGAGCTGCCCATGCTGTGTTTTCACTCACAAAATCAGTTGATGAAATTAAAAATAAGTCAACTGAAAGTTTACTGTTTCCTAATGCAGACGATATATCTGAACTTTGAACACTGATATCATCATAACTTGATGCCGTTGACGCAACTGAAGCAGATTGGGGTGAGAATAATTCTTGAGTTGTTTGAAACGTTTCTGAGGAGGAAATATATAACGTAGTTAACGTAGTTGAGGGTAGTAAATCGGTTGGGGTTTTCTCTGATAGATTTATAGTAAAAGTATCTGTGAAACTCAACGTTAACCTGGTGTTTCCGTTTGAAATTGATGAAATGGGTGTATCAGTTAATAAGTCGGTTGTTTGAAAGGTTTCTGAGAGGGTGCTAGAATATACAATCGAAGAATCGGGTAGCACAGTAGACGGTGTGGTGTCGACTAGATTTACAGTAACGTTCTCTGTGGAACATGACGTTAACCCCGTATTTCCAAATGTAGTTGCAGAAGGAAGCACTAAGTATGTGGTTGTTATTTGTACAGATGGTAGTATTGACGCTGATGTGATGTTGGTGGCTTCCGAATGGGTTGTAAAAGTTACTCGGAATCCTGTATATTGATCTGAAACGATGCAAGTTTAACGATATGGGTGATAAGATAGGGAGCTGACAGTTCTCACTATAATAGTTAAAAATAACATTTCAGGGCTAAAGAAAGACATGCATTAGGCATATTTAGCTCTTGCATAATGTATGTTTAAATATAACATATTCGCTATAGCATGTGAATAAATATTCTTCCTGTTTTTAAATTTATAGTGGTATTATTATGTACAATTAATATTTAATTACAAACAGTTTGGATTCCTGATGCAGATGGGACATAGAAACTAAATTATACCCCCATCGATATTAAACGGCAGTGATCACTATATTGGGTAATATAATTACTTTTGCAAAGTATAAATTATTTTCTACTCACCCGATGCATCTGAACGAAAACGAATGAAGAGATCATCGCCTGTTGATGTTAGACTCACATTACTGTAAGTGCCACAAAATGTACCAACAAGAGGGGAGTTTTCGTCATGACCATCGTAAACATTCAAAAAATCATAAACACAGTTACTGCTTGGTTCTATCTTTAAGAAAAAAAGAAAACAAAACATAAGTTATGTGGCAACGAAACAAACTTCTTTGGCGCCAGAGCATACATTGAAAATAGTTGTTATTCGATTTTCCTTCACCTTATATAGGTAAATATATAAACGATTCGAATAGTAATATTAGTTTCCAGTGATTGGGGGGTCACGGTGGCTAAGTGGATAAGGCGCTGGTTCGCTAGCCTGGAGGTCGGGTGTTCGATCCCTGCATTGGCCGAGAAAGTTCATCTCGATTATCCGGCGTGATTTCCCCTTGTCAGTGATGCAGAAGGAGGGCCTGACAAGGACAGCTGCCTAGTCGTTCGGGTGGGACGAAAAACCGATGTCCCGTGTACACATTGGAGTGCACGTAAAAGACCCCTTAGCAGTTGGAATTCGATATAAGAGTAGGCCGTAGCGCCGCTGCCCGGGCAAAATTTCCCTCATGGCACACTGTATGACGTATGCCCGTCTTCCATTAGCCAAGGTTAGGTGCAAAAGAGTAGGACGTTAAACCCCATTTCATTTCATTTCCAGTGATTGGTTTTCTTTTAAAAGGGCAGAACTCCGAATGTTAAAGTCGGAATTGTTGACACCTCCATGTAAATTTTAAGAAGGTGATGTTCACTGAATGTGTCCACTTCCATTTACCCCTCAGATTTGACATATTAAACCTAACATTCATACTTTAAATCGACTATGGGGAATTCATTGTTTTTTATGTTGGGAGGGGGGGGGGGGCTGGTGCTCGACAGCTACAAGGATACTAACAAACTCTGAAATAATCAATCTGCCTTACATCCACTTGTTGAAAATTTAGCTGTATAATCGAGTTGCTTGTAGAATTGATTATCCATACACAGTTAGTAGATGGCGGGTACAAGGCAGGGTAGTTTGGAGATGTTATTTCACCATCGATATCATCAATTATAAATTTGCAAGTAGGACCTTGAAATATAAATTTAACACCAATTAGTTATGATGTAAACAGGTATTGTTTCTTCTATACGATAAAATGGCGGGGTGTTTATGATCCACTAAATCGACAAGTTTAGTTTTAACCTGTAGACATGGCGCTATTGCAATTGCAATCAAAATAACTTACTTTGAAATAGATAAGTACGAATTATACAGCAGGAAATCCATGTGTATCGTGTACATAAAATAACTTTCTATGTCCAAAGGAACTGAAGGGACTTTAATGTCTCGTCAACGCAATACCTCGGTCGTTTTGGGACCTTATTGTGTGCAAAGCTATGGAGGATAATCTTGCCCGGACAGCCAACTCTTCTCCAAATCCAATGTGTACATGCTAACGTGAAGATGGGTGAACCTTTATAACAGTCACAGCAATAAAATGTGAACCTGGCTCAACAAATCTCGATGTATTTTTGTGGGAATCTAACCGAACAATTCTACTCCAATGTTCCGTCGTCGCTCGACTACCGCGCCACGCCCCACCCCACCACCACCACAACCACAACAGACACACACCCACACTCCCTTTCTGAATCAAAGAAAGGTCTTATTTGACCTATCTGAAGTTACATGTACACGTAATTAAGTGTATGAAAATATAAACAGTACGTAGACGACGATTTTGGACTATAATTATAGTCATTTAGTAAGATATGGGGATTACCAAGCTGGATTACTACACTACTGTGGATTTATCATGACCTAAAAGTTTAATCAACTAATCGGATGTAATACAATTTAATACGTCCTTTGACGTGTTTGCTCAATATTAAATTTACTGTTGGCATATTTTCAGTCAATTTTTATGCTTGTCTTAGTTTGCATACAACATAATTCTTACGATATTTTGAAACTAACATTATATGGTCACATATGCATTCTAAGGGAGGGGAATTTTGGTGTAACAGTGGCGTTTAGTTTTACTCTTTTTCGAATTTAATCCTTCAAGGGCTCTTTTTAGTGCCACTTGTACTGGTGGACCCTTCAAAGACTAGCCAACCGTTGCTTTTCTCGAAGTGGGTATCATCTAAAACATTTCTCGGAGAATCTATAAATCAGAAACAATCTTCAGTATACTATCTATTACTTGCCATCCCACACGTACCTTGTGAATAAGAAATGTTCATTCCTTGTAGCTGTGTATTACTGTCTGATATAAAGTTGATATATAAATAACGACCAGTTGTTGTTAAATTGGGTGGTAGTATATGACCACAATAACCAGCTATCACAGGACTGGTATCATCATCACCATCAAGAAACATCACTACATCTGTACTGCATGTACGATCTAAAACTATCTGAATATAATTATAACATAAATAATAAACTTCTCTACATCTGTACTACATGTAGTATATAAAACAGTGCAATCTAAATATAATATGACATAGATAATACACAGGAGTATTCCATGGCATTTAAGGGGTATGTGCAATTCATGTTTCAGTCTGTGCATAAAGGCCAAACGAATTGCTCGTAACTTCAAGAAAAATATATGCAAGTTTCAACTATTCATACCCTTATTTCGTACTTAATATGCCATAATTTCTTGATATACAGCTCAGCAGTGAATATTGGGTTTGTCAGACAATATCAGGTTTGTCAGTTTGTCAGACAATATCAGGTTTGTCAGTTTGTCAGACAATATCAGGTTTGTCAATTTGTCAAATAATATCAGATTTGTCAGACAATATCTTGATTGTTAGACAATATTTCGATAGGGGTTGTCCTTTCATGACCAACATAAATTACCTGAAATGTGTGAAATACCACTAGTACATTATAATCCATCTGAGCTTCTATGATCCAGACACAGTCTTGGTTCGGTGGATAGGATTCAGGGAAATTAGGAGTTTGGATGGTTCCTGTTTCATCTGTAAAATATCCACCACACGACGAGAAATTTGTTTCTTGGCTAGAACCTGTATAAATATAAAAGAGGGACAATTTTGAGAGAGAGAGAGAGAGAGAGATAGAGAGAGAGAGAGACTTTAGAATTAATTAAAATTAACCTGTCATACATAGTGTATATCAACATTGTAAAGGGCAATAACAAAGAGATTATATTAAACACAAGCATTTGTTTTATATCTTTATAGGTAGTGACGATGCAACGTCAAGAAATGATTCCACTTGTCATGTATTTTTTGACAAGTTGTACTTTGCCGTTGTTGTTGATACCTGTGTTTGTCCCTTTATATTGGAGTATTTTTGTTTTAACGAGAAAAATTCTTGTTCTGTCCTAATTAAAAGATTTGTAAAATTCATGAAATGTCCCAATTGGATTAAGATTGGTCATATTTCGTTCTATTATTTAAAGTTTACAATTTAGTTATACGGTTCTTTAAATATTGTAGTGGAGGGGGATATCGAAAATAGAAAATAGAACTGAATTAAATATATGTACATAAACTTACCATATATAGCGTTGATTAAAGAAAACCAGACCAATATCATCCTACAATTATCCTGTTGTCCAGTAAAATATTAAACATATTCAACTTTCAGAATGGTACCCCAATATTTTTATTAAGTTATTTATTTTGGGCGACGAGTAACACATATAGAGACACCCACTCCAGTCACGAAAGACAGTAAAGGTATAATTATGCCCTATTCAATAACACGGTTCATTGTATAATTATGTTACCCTGTCTGATATACATAATTACAGGTATACATATGAGTTAAAGTGTATGTCAGCCAATAGTATTTGAATTGTGATATTCCCTGGAATTTTACTGTAGACCTATCACTGAAAAGACATTTTTCACAACATTTGGTAATTTATTCACATTTGCGTGAGCTAAATTCGGTAAAATAAATAGTTCCCAGGAGCGAGATGGGGGTGGGGTTAGTTTTGGGGATAATTTGGTTGTATTTTGCATGATCCTGTCCTCACCATGTGGAAAATGGTAGAGTTTACTAAAGGGTCCCTGGTTCGATACCATTATCGGCCGAGAGGTGTGCTCCAGATTTTCTAAACTGGTCAAGGATGGGGACATGTCAAACAAAAGCCAAGAAACTCATTTGTACGATTTTCAGGGTTTTGTGTTATGTTTTCAGAAAAGTAATCCCACGGATATTACACCTTTACTTATGATTACTGCCGTGCTTGCTGAAATAGATCAAAAATGGATGATGTGGCGCAGATAATTTATTATCGTAGCAACGGCACTTGACAACTGAGATTAAACCTCGATTGTTCATTTGATTGTTAATTATTTTTAAACTAGTGGGTGTTCAAATCCATTTAAAGCTCGGCCTACCGATGGTCTATATAGTCGAGTTCATTATAGGCTATGGACCTGTTCGTACGTAACTAACGTACTAACATTAAATGGTAGATTGTGGACCTGCCATGTCTAAATAATAATTTAGGCCTACAGTAAGGCCTCCAATTTGCAGATTAAGCTCCTCATAATGGACTTCTACTAGAGGTCCTCTAGCCAATTTTCACAACTTGGAAATAGTGATCAATGTTTAGTGTACGTTATAAATTAAACAATGCCAGATGCAGCAAGTTACCCCACCCTACAACGACATTCCTTGATAAATGTCGGTGTACTTGCATACTAGGAAGGATTTACTATCTATACGTTAATTCATTTCATAGTCCGGTAATAGCGACGATTTGCGTATGCGGACAGGTATATAAAAGCTTTATAGTTGGTTATTATAATCCGGCCCATCATCGAAAGTTACAGGCGATGTGTGCCGAGTGCAATGAATACATCGGTAGACTCCGGCTAATTTAGGGAATTCCCCTCTATAAATGTGAAAGTGAAAGAAGAGTTGTCACGTGATTTCCACCGAATACGTGGGTTTGGTTTTTCCAGGACTCGATTGCTCACTTTATATTACACGAATCCCAGAAATGATGGTTGTGAGCAATTGTCTTCAAGACAAGTTTTCATGATGACTTATTTATGTTTGGTGAAGTTGTAGACATTGATGTGCTATTGACTTTTTATTGTATCTAGATACAAACGACTGGCGATCAATTCATTTCAAGACGTTTACTAGTAAAGTCTCAATAGATAGAATAGAAAGAAGTTATAAATGGTTATTTAGGAGAGAGTTCTGGAATTATTAGTAAATAATGGCGACCAACAGCAACTGCAAACACAGAAATAAAATACTAGTAAAGGTTGTATGAATTATTTATGTCTTTATTTAAACTTTTGATTGTTTAATACAGTAGGCTATGTGGAAATTCAATGATAATGAAATTGAAAGAGAAAGTAGGCAACAAAGAAGAATTTTTATGAAATCAGAATATATTGTTGGCTGCTAATTTTGATTTTGTATAGAATGTCACAAGGATGGATAAGAAAATGAAAGTATAGGCGAAAGGCAAAACGTAAAAATGATGATATTTTAGAAATTGCTTTGCAATTTTATTTCGTAGTATAATAACTGAATTCTGAGCTGCAACAGGGGCCGGTTGAGTCAATTGTGGTTAATATATAAGATTCCTTGGACATTTAGAAGTCATTTTACCTACTAACAAACAACAACAACTTTACAACACCAACAACAATAAACATCGTCATTTTCTTAACTGATGAAGATGGCCATTATGCCATGCAGTCTTTGTGCTATGCGTGAAGTTTAATCCTGCCAACGGCACGCTTAGCCGTGGCTATGATATGGCCTTATTTTCAACTGAAGGATCATGGTGGCTAAGTGGGTAGGACGCTGACTCGCTAGCGTGGAGGTTGGGTGTTCGATCCAGGTTTTCCGGCCTGGTTTTTCCTTGTCAGTGATGCAGGACGTAGGGCCTGACAAGGAGAACTGTCTAGTCGTTCGAAAAACCAAGGTCCCGTGTACACATTGACGTGCGCATGTAAAAGATTCCTTGGCATTTGCAAATCAATATAAGAGAGGGCTGTAGCGCCGCTGCCCAGGCAAAATTTCCCTCATAGCACACTGTATGGAGTGTGCCCATCTTCATTCGCCCAGTTTAGGCGCGGAACATGATGCCAGTGATATCACAGACTTATAAGAACTAATGCATACCCTGACACTTGATTGTTTTTGGCATTGTCCAATGATTGAATGACATATTAATTCCTAAAAGTGCAGGTCAGCCACAGTGGCTTGGTAAGTAAGGTATTGGCACACTGAGCAGACCCAAGCTCGATGGGGGGGGGGGGCCTAGTGGTCTAGAGCACTCCGGTTTCCTCCCACTGCTAAAGACCCCATACGCGCATGCGAATTATTGAAATAAAATTAAAACCATATGTTAGTCCCGAAATGACTTAGTTTGTGTTGAGTGGACGTTAAAACCCATTTCTCTCTCTCTCTCTCTCAACAAGTTCGATCCCTATGTTGGCTGAGAAAGTTCATCAGGATTTTCAGGTGTCGTTTCCCCTTGTCAGCGATTTAGAACAAATAAACCAAGGTCTCGTGTACACATTGACATGCAGGTAAGTAAGAAACCCTAACGGTTGGAATTCGAAATAAGAGGGGTCTGTAGCGTTGCTGCCCGGCAAAATTTCGCTCTTTGCCCATTGCATGGTTATCCATTTTATTGTTAAATCCATTAAATCACGTTCAAAAGAAAGACTTGCAAATCACCCGATTTAACTCTTACATAATGCATCTTTTAGTGAGTTATTCATTTTAAATCGGTTTTGATATTTTTTTATAGAATATACCAGCTGATTGGAATAAATATGTAGTGCAGGATTTTCTAGAGAATTGTTCTGATGATAAAGATGTTGAAAAATCTGAATTTTTTGGAGGCGTAGAAAATGTGGCTTTGGTGGAATTTGAACAAGAAATAAATGAAACTGGTAGGTGTGACATCATTCCTGTAGTTATATAAGTTTGAAAATCTTGAAGAGAGAGAGAGAAGAGAAGAGAGAGAGATGTGGTTTAAGGTCCACTCAACACAAACTAAGTCATTTCTGGTTCAGTTTTATTTCAAGAAATCGCTGGTGCGTTGGGGTAGGAAACCGAAGGAACTGGAAAAAATGCAAGCAAGAAATCGAAACTATTTCACTTGACTCATTGACTGACTTAATGATCTAACATGCCAGGGACGGATCCAGGAATTTTTGAGGAGGGGGTTTGCCAGGTTTCGGTTACGGAAATCTGCCATCGTGGTCTCTAGATTACATAGGCATACATACAAATTCAGCTTTTTAAACAGAGAAATCGTTTTTATACTGATGTAGAATCACTTTCTGATTTTATTTCATTGATGCAAGGCATTATTTTTTTTTTATGTAGCTGAGCAGGGGGGGGGGAGGTATGGAGGATGGGCTGAATTATCTAATGCATGCGCTTTAAATTATACAGTCTATCAATGAGTCATATGATTTTGATTCTAAGCTTGTGCTGGTTTTTTCTGTGGACATGTGGACATTAAACCACAATTTATCTCTCTCACAATATTTATATCGATTTATACTGCTGTGTTACAGCTAACTCAAATAAATGTGATGTAAAATTGTGTGCTGTGTGCTCTTTTACAATGTGTGCTGTACTCCTTGTACTCTGTAGATAATATATTGTAGGTTGTACTGCTTTTGTCCGAGGATTTTTAAATATCTGATTATATATGTTAATACATTTAAAGATACATTATGTAAGATTTAGACAAAGAACTAGCCATTCTTGCTATAATAGTTTGAAAGTGGATAATGTAAAGTGAAGATATCAGCATAGGCGTACAAGCCAAGGGGGCAGCTGCGCTAACTTTCGGGCAAGCTAACTTTTAGGGCAGACGGGTGAAGTGAAAAAAAAAAATTATTTCATATATTTAGCAAAATAAAGTGCCCGAAATCGAATAAAACACTATATTTACAGGCTGGAATAGCAGGAAAACGCATTTGCGACTGTCAAATATTCCAAAATTTTCTTGGGGGATCCATACAACCGGCGCCACTGTCTGTAAACCCGAAATTTTTCGGGCATTGTCGATTATTTTTTGTGAATGCAGCTGCAACAGTCTGATTGGATGGTTGGAATTCAGACGGTTACATAACCATTGGAAATTTTGAAGCTGCTTACACAGGCTAGAAAAGCAGAAAACACATTTGCGATGGTTTAATTTTCAAAATTTTCTCCGGGAGGGTAAGACCCCCAAACCCAGCGACGATTGGTTGTTTGGAATTCGGGTCAGCCAGGTAGGCTATATTGGACCTAAATTGAAGTTGCTGTATTCACAGGCTGGAATAGCAGGAAAATGCGTTTGTGGCAGTTTAATTTTCAAAGTTTTTCTCCAAACGGTTCCGTCTTCGTGGACTGTAAACAATTAATTGGAATTCGAGTCAGCCACCTTAATTCCGCTATATTAGACTACCTTGAAGTTGCTTTGTTCATGGGCTAAAAAAGCAGGAAAACGTGTGGGTCCATACAAGGGTGGGTCCATACAAGGTGAACTCTGCTTCTTCGCCCTCGAGGAAGACCGGCACCGCTGTTTGTAAACCTTAAATTTTTTCGGGCATTTCGGGTTCTGCCCCCCTAACTGTCATCAAGCCCGTACGCCTATGGATATTAAACTTTGAAGGTTTGACAGACATGTGCAATAATTTCAACCACTGTACTGGTTAATCGAAGCTAATTCTCGTTCCTCCATGTTTGATTAAATCAAAGTATTGCTGAACCGTTGTAATCTTTAATACCGGAGAAATCTGATGCCATTGAGAGTTGATTAAGGCCTGAATCAGTTAATTAATACTTTACAAAATATTTCAGGCCTAAAGAGAGACCGGCAATAGGCAGATTTAGCTCTTGCATAATGCATGTATAGGTATAATTGGTTTTAATTTTTATTTGGACAGAATTTAATGAATTGGTTAAAAGAGGAAAGGTTAAGAAAGAACAAATAGAGTTATCCCTCTTGACAGAACCAGATGGATTAATCATCGAGAATTTACCTTCTAGTATCAGTCTAGATAGTGTCTGTTCATACTTCACCAAGTCACATGGCAAGAATATCATTAGAGAGAAAAAATCTTATGTAAAACCTAAATGCATGGTCCTCCATATCAACAATGTCAATGGTAATATTCTTATATTGGTAAAATTGGTATTATTAGAGTTGTCCCACGGATCCATCCACTTGACACTTCAAGCAACAACTGCACATCAGGCCCCGAGTTCACAAAGCATTCTCAGACTTAAGTTGAGAATTTACTCAAACTTGTTCACCTTATTGTAACTGAAATATAGCCCTTTATAATAATTTTGTTGTTTTTATGTATAAAGTACATCAATAATTAAGAAACTATGTCCAAAAGTTTTGTGTTTCTGCATCAAAGATATTTCTCATAAACAGTGACTGAAAGTTGAGCAAATTCTCAACTTAAGTCTGAGAATGCTTTGTGAACTCAGGGCCTGATCAAATGAATGGATTTGGAGACTAGCCTTAAGCTTCCACTGAAATGAAAATGAAAGTAAATGAAATGGGATTTAAAGTCCTACTGTTCTGCTCTGACTGGGTTAATGAAGACAGGCATATGCCATATATTGTTCTATAAGGGAAATTTTACCCATAAAGCTGGGCTATGGCCTACTCTTATATCAACATTTTACTCATTGGGCCACTGTGGCTCCCAAACTACACAAATGTTTATACTTGTTTACTTACATCTTTATAATACAAAAATACTGGAAAAACTCTCAATTTTTATTAGTATAAAAAATATAACTTTTTGATCAGAGTAATACACAACACCGCTAAGATTAAACTTTATTGTTAATATAATGCTCTCCACCACAGATTTTAAATACAAGGAGCTAGTTTCTGAGATTTGGGAATTCAATGATGGGGAATTTAATGGTGATCTGTCTGTATTTGACAGGACCCTAATAATCTCCCTGGTTGTTACACTTTATGTCACATCGTGAATGGATATACAAACATGGTGATTCGTCTGTAATTCGCCTCAAACCTTTGTTTCCATAGGATATTTCAGATGTTTTTACTGCATTTTGTGAAAAATTTGTTAGATTTACTTGTGCATGCAATGGATACAATGAATTTGTTACATTTACTTGTGTTTGCAATGTTTACAAAGACCTTTGATCTATTTCAGTTGTTAACGAATTGATCAAGATAAAACTTCCACATGACATGAAAAGTAAATTATTTTACAACAAATTCCAAGGCTATATAATAAGAGAGCTTAACAAGCCATTACTACCACCAAAGCCAGCTAAATGTAAAATATTATCAGCATTGTCAAATTTTACAAACCATAATACAGATGATGATGATGATGATGATGATGATGATGATGATGATGATGATGATGATGATGATGATGATGATGATGATGATGATGATGTTGATGATGATGTTGATGATGATGTTGATGATGATGATGTTAAAGGGATGGTTCATAATATGTCTCAAAAGTATGAAGCTAAGATTAATCATAGTAAAGGAGCTCATTTAGTAGACAGTTCAAATAATGATAATGATGATACAGATAAGGATGATGATGATACAACAGATAATGATGATTATGATGATACAGATGATGATACAGATGATGATGATGCTGATGCTAAAGAGCATACTGTTGTTGGTCAGGACAATAAAGCAGACGATGAAAGGAAGAATGGTGATAAGCCATTACCATCATCTTCACATTCTACAAAAAGTAATAATATCCATAACAATGGCCCTCCAGTACAAATAGTTTCACCAATACCATTACCACGGTAAGTGAATTTACATACAGTGGACTCTGGCACTTCCGATATCGTACTGGATCAATACAATATGCTGGATTATACAGCATGACAGTATACTCAACTGTCTTAATACCGAAAGTATTGTTGTACCTGAAATACTGGAAGTATTATTTCAATACACCTTTGAATACCCAGAATTTAAAATATGATAAAACTTTCTGTACATAGAATTATTATGTTTTTACTTTGGACAAACCACTCGTGCACATTCTGTTGATGTCTTCAAATTTAGAGTTCAAGAAAAATCTTTTCTTACTGTTTCTTATATCATGATATTCATATGGGTCATACATCACCTTTCACATCACATGATTTAATTTCACATCAACCGTATCTGCAAATAATCAAGTGACTTCTCGACATCAATAGGTGATTGGCTAATGAATTTTAAAAATTGTGCGAATGCTTCAGCAAACGACATAGTGAGGTGAATAATTGTATTCGTTAGAATAGAAATTCCATCAAATGACACTGGACACACTAGGTAAATTTTGGCGGCGATTGATTCAGCCGAATGATTTGGCTAGTGTGTCCACCGCTTAACATCCTACTATTCTGCTTAGACTAGGCGAATTTGACATGTAGATATACGACCTGTTTCAATTACTATTTATGATAGAAGAAACAATTATTTAATTTCAGAAATCGAACTCAGCTTAATAAAACATCTAAAATTGAATTGGCCAGCCGTCAAATTATTTTAATGAAGAAAAGTGGATTTATTTCTAACTGTCATTTATGTAAAGTTACAATTGACGAAAAAAACCAGATTGTTAATTTTGAAGGTACCCAAGAAGATATTGATACGACAAAAGTTGAAATGTTTGAAAAATTGGACAGTATTTCTGAAGAATCTTGCACCCTTGCGAAACCATTTTCCAATCTGTTGAGATCAGCAAAAGGAGAAATGTATCTTGAATCAATCTTTGGATCTCAAGATTCCGTTATTGGTTACGTCAACAATGACGGTCTGTTAGTTTGTGCAGGGTTCGGAAATGATTCAACCCAAAAGTTTCTTGGGATTTGTAAAAATCTGCTGTTGACAAACAGAATAGTTTATAAAAACTCATACGCGCATTTTCTTAAGAGTAATAAGTGGAAAGATGTCAGGAAAGCCATTGAGAACGACTATTTAGTGGAAGTACATATCGAAGATAAGATGATTGTTATAGATGGTTTGAACGGAGATGTGTCTGTGGCTACCCGAGAATTAAGAACAATATTTGAGGAAAACGAACACCATGTTAAGACATTGAATTTTGAAGGTGCCAAGTCTCGTTGCATGCAGCGATTTTTTCAAACACAGATAAATTCTATAAGACAAAGTATGAGGTAATTATTCCTTATTATTAGAAAAATTTGTGTTGCCAGTGCCTGTACATCCCCAGGTCAGCCATCCACAATTTTTTTATCATCTGATCTTTATATGCACCTTATAATGTACAATGTCCATGATGGGTATTTAAAAGTCACAAGCAATAGGGTTGCCTTCTCAACCTCACATGTTTCATAGGTCTTCCAATTTCTTTGCACTGCTAAACACCCCTAGGTACACAAATGCAAATTATTTGAAGGGACTTAATGTAAGTTCTCGCTATAATATTTCAAAAAATGATTATCCAAATTGAATTTATTGAAAATTTCATTCAAATTACTTAATTTTGAGCGAAGTTATCAATGGTTGTGGTGTTGACAAGATGTGTGCATTGATTGTAACCACTGTACTGATCATTTGATTCTTAGCCTTGCTTCTCCATTTTTAAATTAAATCATTAAATGGTCGAACTGTTCTGAACTAGTTACAATCAAAGCAATCTGGTGGCATCAAGAGTTGATTATGGTCTTGTCATGTTAATAGATTAATAGTTGATATAATGAAATAAAATGAAATCGGGTTTTAACGTTCTACTGTTGTGCTCCAAACTGGCCGAAAGAAGACAGTATATTTCATATAACATTTAAGGCCCAAAGAAAGACCTGCAATAGACAGATTTAGCTCCTGTAAATGCCTATTAATATTAAACGGTACCATAATTTGTATTGAGTGGCCGTTAATCCATATTTCTGACTTCTTTGTATGATAATAGAGATAAATGATGTTGGTGTTTTAGGGAAGGTGATGGTTATATTGAAGATGAAGGAAATGATGCTGGTTATAAGTTTGTATTATCAGGACCACCAAATGTAGTTCAGAAGGTCGAGGGTAAACTGAAAGAGCTAGAGAAAAAGGTGTGGCACTGTAAACTCATATTTAAAAGAGACATCGTAACAGGCAGAGGTAAAAATCAAATATATATATATTCATGTTATCTCTATGAACTGCTAGATTTATTTTCGTCTGAAGGTATATTATTTGTGGACCAGAATCTGGACACCAAGTACTACTCACTTGTCATAACTTTTGTTGATTTTCTTTGTGAAGACAACATTCTTCAAGAAAAAAACTTCTTGATAACACAGATTCCTGTCACTGTGCTAAACTGTATGTTTCATAGTGTTAAACATTTGTCCTCGCTGCTGACACCCAGATTTTTGTGTCATATGGGTAGAGTGTGTAATAGTTGTTAGAAATTAGAAATGTTACTAATGTTGTGGAATAATGTTATCAAAGGCAAAGATTAAAGATAGACTTTTAATACATCTTTCTTTTTTGGAATTATATTTTTAGAATTAAATACACTGGTAAATGGTCTAAAGGATACGAATCAGAAACGATTAAAATCAACATTTGAAGAAGAAAATAAATGCTGTTTAGAATTCTTGAATTTAAAACCAGAACAAAGGAATTCATTTATAGGCATGAGGTATGAATTATTTTCTTAGCTGAACATAGACTTTGTCGATACAGTTTATTTTCCATATGATACGTATTGACGATATGAGAAACGTGTCACTTTATGGTGACATTGCATATTCTGCGCAAAATAGATTAAGTGGCAGTAAGCTTGTTTACTCATTTTAGGTTTAATTTTTGGGTTTGCTGTGGAATTATGAATTGGTTATACCAAACACTATATCTATCTCAGACTTTTACCAAAAACAGATTGCCAGTCCACAAAACAAATTGATATATAAAATCTATAATGTGTTAGTTTCAAAATGACCATGTTATTGTGTCAACGTTTCTTTGAATTCTTTTTAATTTTAGAACATTTTCCCCAACTAAAGATACACCTAAGGAATATTCACCAAGAGGAGCTGGTCATGGAGCTAGATGGAAAGCAGCTTCTGCTAGGGTATCTAAAATGCGCTCATTTGCAAAGCCTAAAATACAAAGTGTCACCTTCAACCAGGCAACTATCAATGTGAAACAAGGAGATATAACGAAAGAAAAGGTCAGTGTATTTAGGTGAAAGATTATCAAACGTCTATAAAGATCAAGCTTCCTAACTGTTTTGGTCATCCTCGGTATCCCCAGTGGTCTCATTCTACTGCACTACCCTCGCTTCATCCATGGGTTATTCACATATATTCAAATTATCTACCCTTGATTGTAGCTTGATTCTACGAACTAATCAAAAAAGAGTTTACAACCATTCTTGGTCTTGATGTTTATGCTTACAACAATATGGCAGCTGTAACACTATAGGGGTACTTTAGTTTTAAGAAGGGTGTTGTTTAATATAGAAATTCTCTACCTACATGATGTGTGAGGAAAACTAGGGTAATGAAGTAGCTTGCATTATTCTACTACTATCTTAGTAGACTAACTCACAGACAGTTATGTCAGTATCCATTTCTGGAAAGTAGGGTACTAGCTATCTTCCAGTCATCTCGTACACAGATTAGTACAATTAACTAGAATAATGTTGTTGTAAAACGGTGCCTTTACAAAACATTTACCCCACCCTAATAGCTGATGCATTATTCTTCCATATAGGAAAGCGCGAGTTTGATTTACCTCAGACACCATAGTGGGTCCGAGAGAAGTATGTTACTCTTGCGACGGTTACACCGTTAGGTCTAAGTTGGAAAGATATTAAACTCAGACCATGGATATTTTAATAACTCCTAAAGTAACTATCATAGATATTGTAGTTTCCTGTATATGTAACCTTTGTAGTTTGCTGTATTTGATATATAAACAAATTAACAATCATAACCAGTGTTCCAGAGTCGGTTAATTGAAGATTGCAATAATTGATCGCAACGTGAAGTCGAAGAAAGGTCTAGAAGAAAGTGTCACATCTGTGTCTCCATAATGTCACATAGCTTAATTGTTTGCCAACTTCTTTTGTATAAAATGATTTTTTGATTGGTAGATAATTTGAATACATGGATGAACCCAGAGGTTAGTGGAATGAATCAAGGGCTTACACTGGCTTTCAATTTTTTTCTGCCAAAATGGATGATAATTTTTATATAAAGAAAAGTTCATATTTTTTTTCCACCAACTTGAATATTTTATATCCCAAAAATATGTAACAAAAAAAATATATAACAATTTTATGTCTCAGCTAGGCTTATTACAAAATGTTCACCGATATATATACAATACAATATACAACATCATTAAAAATCTGTCTTTACATAATATATTAGCACAGTTTTGATTTACTAAGATCAGACTTTTGGATACAAATGGCGAACCATTTTTTCGCTCAAGAATCTCCGATATTTATTAGTCCTAGTTCTTACGTTTTGGACCAGTGGTGATAAGATAATTTGAAATAATGGTATCCAATAGGCACTGTCGACCATTTAGGTTACATGAATTATTATTTTTTGTTTTAAGACGAAACGAAAAATCAAATAATCACCGCTTTAAATTAATCATGAGGGGTAAATAGTGACTTAAGATAGACTCTATTATATACCTTTGGCAATTATCAATCAACTAATTATTAATCCAAGACAACTGATTAGTATTACTCATTGACACGATCCGAATTATCAACCAGTTGATTAATTTATTATAGTGTGTTTAGCCACGTGATTGACACTCAATAATGGTTAATCCAGGATAAATATGATTAGAATTTTAAGATTTTTTTCCGCCAATTCTGACAAAGAATCGCCAGTACCAGAAAACATTATCGCCAAAATCAAATTTTAATCAACCCTTTCATATTTTTATCGCAAATTGCGACTTTGGCACCCGACAGTGTGAGCCCTGAATGAATCGGAATGAGACCACAGGGGATATGTTTAGGTAGTGATTTCTTTTAGTTCAAAGGTTGTAAAGGACCCTTTGACACGAAATTCAACAAAGAGTAAGCAGAAATGCCCTGCATCCAGGAAGAATTTCTCTCATTGCACACTAAGCAACATAAGCCCTATAGGTGCAGAAAATAAAGAGATTGAACCCCATTTCTGTTTTCAAGCATAAAACAATCACTCATCGACGAGAACATAGGGATAAAAATATTGGGAGAGAATTCAAAAACGGATGTATTCTTTTTAATATTGTATGGGTGTTTTTTTTATTATTCAGGCGGACGTACTAGTGAATGTATTAAGTCCAACCGCAAATTTAAGGCATACAGCAGTTGGTCAAGCATTTTTAAGAGCTGGTGGTGATGAGATTGCTAAGGTAATTGTAATTAAAGTGACTAGACTTTTTTGTTTTAGGGAAAAAAATAATTGTCAATTTCCTCGGAATGTTATCATATAAGTTTATTTATTTTGTCAGATGACAATCTGTCTTTGTTGATAATTGTTAGACTGAAGATAAAGCTGATGTTGAAATATAATTAATTTTGTGTTCTACTGTTCACAAAGGCAGCTAAAAATGAAAACACGTACAAACTTCGGCTTGGTCTTTTGAAATAAAAGTGTATTCGTAAAAAGCTTACTCTATCATATAAATCAGTGAGCCATGTTGGCTAAGTGAATAAGATACTGATTTACTAACCAGGAGATCGTAGGTTCGATACTAGTGTTTTAGCATGGTTTCCTCTCATCTTTACAATACAAGAATGGCCAAACTTAGAGAAATGATATCAGAATTTGTATTATTATTATAAACTCAGACAATTAAGGTGGCAGCACGATTGCACTAGAAATATCTACAGGTTTAAATTTTAGTACAAATCCCCAAATAATATTTAAAAGCATATTTAAAACTTTGATAAAGAACACAAATTTGTGGATTTACAACTTCTCAGTTTATTCATGCATTTTAATTAAATACTGTAACTAAAAAGTAGCAAAGTAATGTTTTATATAGTGTGTCCACATTTTCCCCGCGGACATATACTATTCAAAAAAAGTAGGGGATATTTGATTTTTAAGTGTTATTAAAGTCACCTAATGAAACTGACGAAGAAACAAATGACAAAATGAAATGAAGTTCACATTCATCGATTTATTCCAAATGATCGTTAGACTAAGTAAGGCACAGACTGACCATTATAAGGATAAAATGATACCCGGGGTCAAACAGCAAAGTTACCACAGCATCACAACAAAGTCAGTAAGGGGTAAATTCTCCTCTGTTTGCCAAACAAGTATTGATCCGATGTGGCATACTCCTAATGAGACGCCTAAGGTCATTTTGGTCCAGATTGTCCCATTCCTGTTGCAACGCAGCAGCAAGTTCTTGGACATTGGCGGGACGTTGTTGACGTTGACGTAACCTCTGTCCAAGCATGTCCCAGACATGCTCGATGGGGGAGAGGTCGGGACTCAGTGCTGGCCAAGGTAATGTGGTGATGTTCTGTTGTTGGAGGTAACCTGTAACGATCCTGGCCTTGTGACATCTTGCGTTGTCATCCTGGAAGATGAAACGGGGGCCATGACGTCGTGCGAACGGCACAACATGGACTGCCAAGATGTTGTCCCGGTAGTACTGGCCTGTAACACGCCCTGCAACAACATGTAAAGCCGTTCTTCCAGCAACAGTGATGCCTCCCCACACCATAACAGAACCACCCCCAAATCGATCATGTCTGATGACGTTTACGTCTTGGAAGCGCTCGTTTCGACGACGCCACACCCTCCTATGTCTGTCCAAAAAATCAACAGTGAACCTTGACTCATCTGAAAACATCACATTGCCCCAGCGTCAATTATCCCAGTGTTGACGATCCCTACACCAACGACGTCTTGTCTGAATGTGATGATCTTTCAAACAAGGGATCACGCGAGGACGTCGGGCGCGAAGGTGACCCCTATGCAGTCGATTCCGAATCATCTGGCCACTCACTCTCACACCAGTGTCTGTTTGAAGACGAGCGCTGATCTGATTTGCTGTGATGACACAATTTCTCAAGGCCGAGGTACGGATAAATCGATCCTGGGCTTGAGTTGTCGCCCTTGGTCGACCTGAGCGTGGTCTGTCCTGTACCCTGTACAGATTGTGTATCACGGTATCTGGACCATAGTCTGCTTATGACAGACTGAGAAACATTCATCGTCCGTGCCACAACCGCCTGTGTTGTGCCAATCTGTAGCATGCCAAGGGCACGTAACCTTTCATTTTGGGTAAGCCGACGCATATCAAAATTTGTTTTCTGGTCACTAAAACAATTAAACTGATGTTTCCACCCTGGAATTCAATGCCACAATGACTGTAACATTCAAAGTCAGAGTCGTGCAAATCTTGGGTTGGACCCCCATGATGATCCCAAGCATCACCTGCATTCCATGCGGTAGCTATTGGTGCGTTTGGGCGTCACATGTAACTGGAAATGTTTCTTCTGTTAGGTTCTATAGTGACTTTTTTCGTAGTCATTTGCATATTTTAGTATTATGCCCCCAAAATCAAATATCCCCTACTTTTTTTTAATAGTATATTATGCTGTTGTACTGGGACAATCAGAGGTTGAGGCCCAATTGATTTTCCATGTTCATGTTCTCTGTCCATCTCTTGTAAAATGTTGGTGTGTCATGCGTACCAACCACTTGTTTTTAATGGAGTTTTAAATAGTTATTGAGTGATTATGATCTTTGATTCTATTATGCAGTCCAGACACTTCATTTAAATTTATTTAAACCTTCGTTTATTTTAAAGTTGGCAATATACAATTTATATATTGATTTTTGTGATTATTTCAGGGCTTAGACATGGAGAAAATGAAACAAGCTTTGGTTGGTGATGGTAATTTACCACCTGGTTCCATTATAAAGACAGGATCCGCCGGACATCTTGGTTGTAAACAAGTTCAGCATATGATATTAGACAAATGGAAGGGACCAGTTACCATAAATGTAAAAAGAATTTATGGGTATCTCATTACTAAAAACAAAAACTACTTCAGTCTTCAGTCCAATATCCTTTTAGAAATGTGATTGTAAAATCACTTTTGTGCATGAATGCTGTTTCGCACGTATATGCCATGTTCTGAGTCACAGGTTCTAAAAAATGTTCAGTCATAAGCTAGTTGCCAGGGCTGGGGCCATTACATTGCCAATGTAATTAATTACATTACCATTACTTTTTAAATGTAATCATTACAATTACTTCCTAATTTTTAGCAATGTAATTAATTACCATTACCCATTACATTGAAAGTAATTAATTACCATTACCCATTACTTTATATAAATAAAAAAATCATTTTTCGCATAGAAATTAAAAAGACAACATTATTTTCTGCCATGAAGAGCATACAAAACCAAAATAATTCTTGATACTAATAGATATTTGTGTGTGAATAGTTATTTCTATTAATTATAACATCAAGGAAAATTTTCAAGTGACAGGCATTGGTGATAAAAATTGATGAACTTCGTCGAACATAACTGATTAGAAAGTACAGTAAAAACAGAAACGATTGAATGTAAATCAGTTTATATACATTCATATTATATGCGTTGCAAACCCAATTGTATCAATTTCTGGGCCCAGAAAATTAACAATTTAGATCCTTTAAGTAATTCTATGAGATTCTTAATCAATCCAAATAGTTTGTCTATAATTTATTGTATAACTGGTAAATTATTCAGCATGACTCCAAACAAAATATATGATTGTTTTATATTCCATAACATGATGAGATACTTGAAAGCCATTGTTTGGTTTGCTCTTAAGCTTGTTACCTTGAAATTAAGTTTAAAGTGTAGTAAGACTATTGTCTTTTAAATCTAACTGATTGATTGATTGACTGACTGATTGACTAATTAACACTAATCTTTGATTAAAATATACTTCTTTTCAAAGATCCACTTTTTAGGTTAAATATCTACAGAACTGTCCTACATAAAAGTAATAAAAGAAAATGTTGAATGCCTTCTTATTATGATTTGTTAAAACTGATTTAAATCTTTCCTTTTTTAAAAAAAGAACATAATAAATTGGATTTGTGTCAAATATACTTAATTATCTTCTTTGGTGATATAAAATTTAATGTTTGTCACTTGGAAATATTTATATGTGCCATAAAATGTAGGCTAATTGACCATTACATAATTTTTGGAATGTAATTAATTACATTTCCATTACTCATTACTTTTGAAATTTCCCATTACTCATTACATGGCCATTACTTAAAAAATGTAATGATTACATTCTATTACCATTACCCATTACCATTACCCCAGCCCTGCTAGTTGCAGACTCAAAAACATTATTCAATAAGATGTTTCTAAAACTAAAAACAATGCCTGCTCCTGTTGGAACTGATATGATGCTATTATGTTTATCAGTACCATAATCAAGATATCTTTTGATTAATTTCATCAATGTGATTAATTCTACTTATATTTTGATTAAATCTGCGGTTTAATTAATTTCTGAAGCAACCATCACTGGCTGGTTTGATATTTTATCATACAAAGAAACATGGATAGGCATAGAGGTTCAACCATCCAAAGATGACAAAACTTCTTGACCTATTTTATTTTTTGTCCCCCATCTTTCGAAGAAAGTGGGGACTATTAAAATGGGTTCGTCCATCTGTCTGTCCGTCCGCCACACTTTTTGGGACACAATAACTCCCTATCTAATTGAGCTGGAATGTTCAAACTTGGTGTAGGTGTTTATTAGGTCAATACCTTGATGAAGTTCGAAAATGAGAATTTTCTGCTTAATAGGGTAAGCAGAGATAAGCAATTTGATCGGTTGATGCTTTGGGACACGATAACTTTAGTTCAAATTAAGTGATAGTGACGAAACTTTGTGTATAGTTTCATTACATCAATACCTTGACTAAGTTCATAAATGAGCATTTTCTGCTCAGTGTAAGCAGAGCGATAAGCAATTTGATTGGCTGAGACTTTTGAACACAATAACTCTCCATTTTATTGAGCTAGAATGTTCAGACTTGGTGTATGTGTTTATTAGAATGATTTGATGAAGTTGGAAGATAAGCATTTTCTACTAAGGGTAGGCAGAGATAAGCAATTTGATTGGTTGATGATTTGGGACACTATAACTTTAGTTCTAATTAAGTCAGAGTGATGAAAGTTTGTGTATAATTTCATTACATCAGTACCTTGACTAAGTTCGACAATAGCATTTTCTACTCAGGATAAGAAATTTGATTGGTCGAGACTTTGAAACACACTCTTTCTAATTGAGTTAGAATGTTCAAACTTGGCGTAGGTCCATGCCTTGGTGGAATTCGAAGATTAGTCTTGTCGAGCTTACGGTAACGAAGCGATAGCAACAAAACTCCAAAAATAGATTCATTATGCCATTACCTAGACTAAGTTTTATGGTGAGAATTTTCTGCTTAGGCTTAGGACTGATAAGCAATTTGACCGGTCACTTTTGAACATAACAACTCTGCTTTTAATTGGGGTAGAATGTTTAAACTTGATGTAGATATTCATCAGGTGAAAGTCTTGACCGAGTAAATGATTAACATTTCGAGCTAAAGCTAAGCTGAGCTAAGCAATTTCATTGGTCAATGCTTTCGGACAAAATAACCATGGTTCTATCTTATAGACCGTGATGAAACTTGCAGTATAGTTTGATTGCTTAAAACTTTTGAAAAAAATAAATGTTCGATTAATTAATATGTGTTATCTATTATCTATTTATTTGGGGATTTCGACGGGGGACATCAGCCTTGGCTTGTCATATGACAATATTATTTAAAAAAAATATTTAATGCCTTGTTAATTACAGGTTTTGGCGAAAGCTATTGGACAAATTTTATTCTCAGCAGCTCAACTTAATATGACCTCTGTAGCATTCCCTGCTCTTGGTTGCGGTAAATTATTTAAATTCCCTGCTGACCAAATGGCCATTACTGCTCTTAATGTCTTACAACAGGAGATATCCAAATACCCAATAATACAGGTAGGTAGCCACATTGATCAGCAGTGAATACTAGCAAGGCTGCTACAATAACTAATAGGAGTGACATTGTGCGGGTTAATAAGCTCACAATTTTAACTTTTTTCCTTCTACAGATTAAATTCTAGAACATTTTTTTGGATGTATTAGAAAAAAAATAAGGTGTTTGAAGTATATCTCTGGATAAAAGATATTTCCTATTTGTGTAACTGGGGTATATGAGATCAGTGAATGGAACCATTCTGCCTGGATGAGTTAATGCTAATACGTCCTATATAAACAATGCACATGCCATCAAGCCATTGATTGATGCTGTATGATGTGGTGATGTCACATGTAGAAGGCATACTTGAATTTATAAAGGCCAGTCAGATTATACAGAGGTATAAGAATGCTTTTGCAATACCTATATCTGAAATAGATATAAAGGGAACAGCCTCAAAGTTACACTTAAGCCTGATGAGAGCTTCATGAAAGAAATTTGGTGCGGCTAGCCGCTATCTACCAGTCATAGATTCACATTTTTATCCTTCTATTTTGACTATTTGTTACCATTTCAAAGAACTTGTGTGATCCTATGTGTACACTGTAAGGAGTCATATGGTCTGTTATCACCTGTCCAACCTTTTTGGTTTTCTCTGGTTCTCCTGGTTTCCTCCCACTGCTAAAGACCCAAACGCACAAGCGAATTATTGAAACGAAATTGAACGATATTATGTTAAATTTGTGTCTAAAGGAACTCACCCCCCCCCCCCCGCTCTCTCTTCCACTCTCTCTCTCCCTCACATTTGTCTCCCATTAACACCTACCATGTCGGTATTTCCACCAACCCACCTCCCAACGTCAAAGTTATTTTTTCTCAATTTACTTTGTTTTTAGACAATAACATTTGTCATCTATGATGATGATGTTTATGGAGTATTTTTGAGGAATCTTAAAAAATATTCTCCAGATGTCAAAGGAGCTGATTCTGATTCCGATGATGTGGATGATACTGATGATTCGGATTCAAATGATTCTGATGGTTCTGATGAATTTCTGAACTATATTAAAGCAACTAATGATGCAGGTCAGTCTGTTCAAAAACCAGAAAAAAACATAGTTTCCAGCGCGTTTCATGAAGTTGTGGTCTTGTTGGGTTGATCTCATTTTGGATTTTGACGCCATATTGAATCAACTATTTGTTACATGAATAGGGACAATGTCCAAAATGAGTCCAGTGACCAACAAAAGCTATAAAATTATATATTATACTTGTCATGTCATCGAAAATGTTTGTCAAGTTCAATTTCCAACCATTTTTGGCCGCAATTTGGGATTTTTCATTCTCATGAAGTTAGCCCGTAGTTTTCAGGGGAAGCAAACTACAGATTGCTTTACTAGGGTCGCTTCCATCCAGCCTTGTTTCCTGATAAATGGTCATGGATCTATATTGCTAATTTTTGAGTGACTTTTTGACTAGACTAGAGAAGACTGTAAGTCGAAACATTAATAAGTAAAAAGCTGTAACTGTCTTAGAAATATGTCTTGTGTATTGACATTTACTAAATTGTTAAATGCTAATACAATTACTAAATGCCATTACAATAACTAAATGCCATATAATTAATAAATGCCAGTGAAACATTTTAACTTTAATACAGTTAACTAAATATATATGACTTTTGAAAGAAAATATTATCTTTAAAATGAAGTACATGTATTTACAAATAAAGGATGGTTGAGTTGCTGAGTTGTCTATGGACTGTCAATTTTCTGCTGGTTCTTTCATTTGCCACCCAAGCGCAAGCCAGACTCTTTTGAATGCCATATCTAATATGTGTCTTAATTTCATAAATTTAGTTAATGGAAGCCAAATTTTTCCACCTATTATATAATGGAACAGACCAAAATATCAACTTCAGTATATACTATTTCAGGAGAACGGGAGGTACAAGGTTCGGCCGATGCTGGTATACAGATTTATGCTGCTAACAAAGATACATGTGATCGAGCCAAACAGAACTTGAAGAAGTTCCTGAAGGACAGTTATCTTTACGAAGACTGTGTTAAAGATGAAACAATCACACGTCTGAATCGTAGAATACACAACGATATGAAGAAGATAGCAGACAGATTTAACGTGGATATTAAATTACCTAATATAGAACGTCCTAAACATGGTGAATATAACACTTAATATTTAACATACCAAGCTTGGTAAAAATAATAATACCTAATACCAAACATACCTGATATAGAACAAACCAAACATGGTAAATATAATAATGCAAAATAAAAAAGATATCAGCATGGTAAATATAATAATATAGAACACACCAAACATGATAAATATAATAATGCCTAATATAGAACATACCAGCATGGTAAATATAATAATATAGAACACACCAAACATGATAAATATAATAATGCCTAATATAGAACATACCAGCATGGTAAATATAATAATATAGAACATACCAAACATGGTAAATATAATAAGCCTAATATAGAACATACCGGCATTGTAAATATAATAATACCTAATAATATAGAACATACCAAACATTGTAAAATATAAAAATACCTGATATAGAATATTGCAAACTTGGCAAATATGCAAATATACCTTTTATAGAACTAACATTTTAAGTATAATAAAACCTAATATTGCACCTACCAAACTTTGGCTTCAATCGCAGTGTTGGCCAAGGGATCAGGCCTGGCAAGATATCACGTCTAGTCAGTCGAATGTCCTGTGTTCACCTTGGCGTGTACGTAAAAGAGCCCTTGACAGTTGAATATGCTGTCTGAGCAAAATTTCCCTCATTGTACAATGCATGACTTGTGCCATCTTATGACAAGAAAAATTTTAAAATAGCAACACTGATTTCCTGTCATCATGCTTTTATTATTTAAGGTGAGAAAAAGGGCAGATTTATTGTTCCGCAGATTCAACTGCAAGGTGAAACCCACAGTGTTGTGAGAGTGAAAGTAGCGTTGCAGGAACTGCTTATGGCTGAAATGAAGAAATCCCACAGGTACTTTGATAGAAGTGGGGAAAGTGGTGTGCCTAAACGTGGAACGATGGAATTTCTTCTTCACATGGCCGGAGCTCAAGATCCTTCTCCCCCGTCCTACTGGAAACATTCAAAAACAAGACTTTCAAAGGTTAAAGAATATCTTAGCAAGGGCAGTAGCTTAGTAACCATAAAATCCTCCAGTTCGCTCTATACTTGCATTGTAGACCTTGTGAGTAAAACATGGAGGTCAGATTTAGTTGGACAAGGAAAAGATGCTGTGAATCTTTCACATAAAAATATTCAAGTTACAAATATTGAACGTGTTGAAAACCTTCATCTTTATCGTAAATATTACGATCGAAGAAAAGAATTATTTGCAGAAGCCGTTAAAACTAAATCATCTTGTGTGAATATTGACAAGATTGCAGGAAGTAAAGGTCCTGTTCTTACAACAAAACTAAGCGGAGCTGATCTCAAACATAATGATTTATATCCAGAGTTAAATGAACATTATGTTTTTCATGGAACCTCAAAAGAGGTGATAGATACTATACATGAGGAAGGTTTTGATCCTCGATCTGGCAATGAAAATGGACTGTTTGGATTGGCTTTGTATATGGCCGAAAGTTCGACCAAAGCTGACCAATACACTGGTACGTTCAACTGATTATCGACATTTTAAAGTTTGTTTTTTAAGAGTTAGGTGTTTATTAAGCTTTCATATTTCATATGAAAGCTTATTGTTTCTGTTAAAATTATCATTGTTATTTTTTTTGTGTGTTTTGTCCAAAAATCGCATTTCTCAGAATCTAACCACAGTATATTTCTGAAACTTTTACCTTTCCCCCCCCCAAAATGGCTGGAGGTTGTTGATTAAATATATTTTCGAATCTGAAATAACCGAATTTTACGAACAAATGTATTTGACCTACATTGCTGTAACTTTGTGACTATTTGACCTATTTTACTAATTCTTTTTTCTTTGGGTACCTAGAAACATTTACTAAAAATCTGTAATTTGTGACTATTTGACCTATTTTACTAATTCTTTTTTCTTTGGGTACCTTGAAACATTTACTAAAAATCTGTAATTTCGGATTTTCAAAAAAATAGACAAAATATAGGTCAGAATGACCTGTTTTTTTTTGGGGGGGGGGGGTTCGATACTAGATAAGTTATTACTGATTTGTATACAAAATATGAACCGGAAGTGCCACCATCTTGAAACGTGAAAAATCAATAAGGCTTTTTTGATATTTTACTTACAGACATGGGAGTTATATTTTCTGAAACCTTGATGGAATGCCTAAAAAACATTCAGAACAGATTTTGATTTAGGTCAACTGGTGGTCGCCATTTTGAAGTGAATATGAAAAATAGACATTAACCAGCTTGTAAACAAACACTATTTCTGAAATAAATACATTTCAGGATAGACGGGATCAGGGTCGAATTTTTGATATTTCAAAAATTTGAATGTTGTCTTTGACTTTTTTCGTGCCAACAAAGTTGTTTACGAGTGAAAAATCACATTAACTTCACTGGATTGGGACCGATTTTTATGATTTTTTTTCTTGTTCGGATTATTTATATGACCCATGACATGTACGTGACAGGAAGTTACCGTGAATATGAAAGCTTTAATATTTGCTTAGCAGATCTAGTTATTATTATTATTAACATTTATAATGTGCTATCTTGCACAAAACATGTTCAGATAAGCTGTACAATAAAATTCAATAAAATATGTAATAAAGATAAATATACATGTAGGAAAACTAAATAAAACTATAGAAGTAAAACAGTTACTATCCATACTGATTCTAAAGGTTTCAGAGAAGTTATTTAAATTCATCCTATTAAGCATATAGATTGACTGGTTCGTTTTATCTCAATACTGGCTCTAAGAATACAAACAATCCTACAGAATGGTAGGTATGATTCGACAACAGAATTTAGGTTGCTGCTTGTGATCAACTATCAAGGGCTAAAAACCTAGGTGTATGTCTGTCTTCATTAGCCCCTTTGATGTAGTGCATGCATTCGCAACAACATCTCTATCTGATCAATTTTGGTTGACCAGAAGATACTTTCAGTCACTATAGAGAGCTTTTATAATATTTAGTTTTTAAAAACCTGATTTCTGTTGTAGATCCTAAAGGTAATCGAAGTGGCGGTGAGAAGAAGATGTTACTTTGTCGAATATTGTTGGGTAATGCTTATCTGTGCTCAGCTAAAAACCCTAACAAATACAAGAAGCCACCATGCAAAGATCTACAACATTTAGACCCAAATTGTACTAAGCGTCATGGATTCTTTGACTCGGTTCTGGGAGATGGACAATGGTTATTTCGAGAGTTTGCTGTATATGATGGTAAAATGGTATATCCAGAATACATCATAACCTATAAACGAATATGACGGACTTAAAAATAACACGACTTTTCAAAATAGTTTTGTGTGACCAACAAATCGTTGTGAAAAAATATCGAGATGGCATGGGACAAGAATGACTTTAATTTCATTAATCTCTTCTGGAGTTATGGCCCTTGTTTCACTTGGTTGCACCTTGTGATAGCTAACAACAAAAGTTCTCATCCATTCTTCATGAAATTGATAAGCATCATATAAATTAGAGCAATTTCCGATAATTACGTCTAAGTCTCTTAGACTCACTTTGTTAAACCTTGTGAACAACATCCAATCTGTATGAAATTTGAATGCATCATTTGAATTAGTGAAACAAGAAGCCTATCAAATTTCATAAATTTCTGTTGATTGTGTCTATAGTTAGGGCCCATAATTGAAAATTAGCTGAATTGAAAGAGCTGAACTCAGAACTAATGTGCTTGCTTTGTATTAGAGGTCTAATATCGGATGTGGATAGGCTGGTTCCTGTAAATGTCTGTGATAGCTTTGTTAGGTTATATTTAGGGCTATTTATATTTGTTATTAATATTTGATGTCACTCTTGTACATGTATATGATCAATGTGGCCTTCCCCTCATGTGCTGCAGTTTTAAAATTTATGTGGCCTTCATAATAAGATTGTTATCTTGTAGTGCTGAATACTCTAGCGAGACCGAATACCTGGTTGACAGTTCCATTACGATTCCAATAGGATAAAGAAAAAACATTCCAATTATTAGCAAGGTTGGGGACCGAGGTTGAAGGCAAAGTGAAGATGGTTTGTGGTACATATTTTTTACAAATACCAATCTGATTTAATGATTATCTGAATTTTCAAATGGATTTTTTTAGTAGTAATTATTTGATCTTAAAGTAACTAAGTCTCTAACTCGATATCATACAAAATCTTCAACTTTGAAAACACAAATTATTTGTCAATTTAAATCAACATTGATGCTGTGATCGTACCGTAAAAAGATGGGCTTCTGATATCCAATATTTAAGACAAAATAAACGTTTATCCATTGGTACATGTACACGAATCGTGTACCATAATGTGTTTCAGCCCCAGTTCGAGCAAGAGACTTGGGGAACATGGCTAGAGACATGGCACCAAATCAAACGGAGTATGTAGACTGGAATAACCAGACACTAGAAATTTGCATTCAATTGAGACTGCGGACTTATTTCGTGGAACATAACTGATTTCAAATTAGAGTAAAGACGGGAACGATTGAATGTAAATCAGTTTATATACATTCATACTACAGTATGATATGTGTTGTGACCCACTTCTGTCAGTTTCTAGGTCCCAAATGTTAGCGATTTAGCTCCTTTAAGCTTGCTATGTTTGTTGTACAGTGCCATACAGTTGGAACAATTTATATTAAATACTTTTTTGAGTTATGACCTTGTTTCACTTTGTAGAACTTTTTACAACAAAAGTTATCATTTGTTATGTATGAATTTATGTGCAGAGAAGCGTATCAAATTTCAAATATTGCCATTAATCATTTCCAGAGTTGTTGCCCTTGTTTCACTTTTGGAATTTTGGGAATGACAAAAGAATAAATAAGTGACATCCCTTTTCATCTACTCGGGCAATTTAGCTAGTTTCGTTGCCTGGCAAGTACTGGTCATCTGATTCCCAAATTGATTTTTCAATGATACTTAGTAACATCCAGACTTATTTTCCTCTTTTACCAAGTCTTGTTAGCTACCTAAAAGGCTTAGCTTTTATAAGTTTATTATTTCTAATTGTTAATAAATGACATTGGCTGCTGTTTGGTGGGGCGACAGAATAGGTCTTACAGTATATAATTGTGAATGATACAGATAATGTAAACATGTTGAATAATTTTTTTACATAATAAATATCATGTAAAAAATGCTTTACACAATAAATATAATGTAGTCTTTTCTTTAATAGAAATGAAATGGAGTTTATTATCCTACTGTTGTGAAGAGACTGGGATAATTAATTAAGACAGGCATACAGTGTGCTATAAGGGAAACTTTGCACTATGGCCTTCTCTTACAGAGGATATTTTACGTAACATGAAATGTGTACAGGGGAATCACGTGGCTAAGCAGTAACAACGCTGGTTCGCTAGCCTGGAGGTTGGGTGTCCGATCCCTGCATTGCCCGAGAAAGTTCATCCAGATTTTCCAGCGTGGTTTCCCCTTGTCAGAGATGCAGGACAACTGGATAGCCGTTCGGATGGTACGAAAAACCGAGGTCCCGTGTACACATTGGCATGCACCTAAAAGATCCCTTGGCAGTTGGAATTTGTAGCACACTGCATGGCATATATGCCAGTCTTCATTAGCCCAGGCGAGGTGCAGAACAGTAGGACGTTTCACCCCATTTCATCTTATTTCCAATGTGTACCCTTGTTTTCTTTCTTTTGTCTCATCTGCATGAGTTGTCCTTTGGCAGGCCCCCTCTATCCTTCACCACTGACAAGGCGAAACTATGTTGGAAAATCTTGGCTAAAGTAAGGATCGAACACAGGACCTCCAGATTAGCAACACAACATCTTACTCACTGAGCTACCAACGCAATCTTGTATGTGACAAGGAGTAGGATCTCCTGCTTAAACCTGTGGGGTTTTTTCCTCATCCTCCCACTGCTAAAGACCCCTACACATGAAAGCCAATTTTTTAAATGATTATAACATATGATAGTCCCGAAATGACCTTATTTATGTCAAGTGGAAATTAAACGCTATTTCTCTCTTCAGTAGAGAGCCATGCATGGAATACATGTCATTTTCACAGATTTAGGCTGGAGGCCACAAATTAATTAAGTGGTTTTCATCAATGTATACTTAGACGTTTATACATGTACCATTGAATTTGGTTCCATTATTGTAGTCAAAGAGTCACTATCCTCCTAATAAAGTGATTTCAATTAATGTTCAGATTGTATACATGTAGTATATATTTTGTTCCTTCTATCTGTATTACATGTACATGTAGTAGTATTGTGCTTGATAACGACAAGAGAATCATTGTTGAAATGTAGCTTCCATAGAAATTATTATCCATAGAACTGTTGTGTTTATTTTAATGTGTTCAATTACAAAATGCCATTCAAACAACAATATATCTTACATGAGTGATTGACTATATATCATGTGGTGCTCGGCTTGACATTCAATAATCCAGGTAGCATAATTTCAGGTTGCCCAACAAAAAAATAAACCATTAAAATATCACAGTAATAATTTATAATTACTGTTATTTACTGATAGTAAAAACAATTTACTACTTTATTTAGTACTGTTTCCTATCCCAGCCAATAAAAAATTATAACATAAGGAACACCTAATAACAAATCTAGTACAACGGTACAATTTACTCTTGTATCCAATAGTTTCATAGTATAATACTACTAACTGGTATCCATTTCTGTCCATTTCGCCTTAAGGTAATTTACTGCATAATCCTTAATAAAAAAACCTTACTTTAAACAATTTCATAGTTTTATCTTTTTGTACTATTTATTGTTCTGTTAAGCCATCCTGAATGGTTCATATAGCACTAATAATAACAGTATTTAATCACACACCACACACAATCATCTGTTTCATCATCAACATCTTTAAAAGTTATCGGACAGGGGTCCATGATTGAAAAACATCCTTGAACTTTTTTGACTCTGAAAAACAAGAAGTTCCATTTCATCATTTAATAAACAAGTTTCATTATCTCATGTATGACAATTTTTACAACAATGTGTCAATTGCATTTTTTGCTAAAATCTCAATTTTCTCATGACTTGTTCCACGCTATGTATATAGATTGATTATTTAAAGAAACAAAATACTAATGCTAGATAATATCCCAGCTGGGAGTCAATTGGATTTTTCTCAGGCAACCAAGTCAAAATGGCAGTGGACTTCAGACCTAGCACAGCAGCATAGATCGAAGAATTTATATTCCACATATCTTTAAACCGATATTGTCCTATTAGAATTAGAGTCAGGTTAATTTTGCAGAACATTTCAGTATGCAGGCAATTCCTAAAGCACTAAAATGGTGCATCAGAACTTTAATATACAACCTATAGATCAGTGACATGAAATAAGATAGGTTGCCAGGCCACAAACAGTACGCCCACAACAGCTAAGTCGTCCAGGCATTCAACAAGGATTGTTCCATATTTTTTCTTTCGTCAGTAAGGAGAACGTGTACAACACATGAAAATCTTATTACGAGTAATAGCCCATTAAGTAATTATCAGAAATGGTTAGTATTGTTTCGATTGTTTGTCTCATGGCCTTTGTTTGACATAAACTGACAAGACGAAATTGGTACTACAACTACTACAGTTACCTTGTCCAACAAAATCTTCAGGATGTCTTGCCATGTAATCTTGTAGAACCACCATACGTTGATTTATAGCTCTTTGTTTATATCTGTTCAAAGCATCACCAGTATAATAACCTAGTGCTCCAAGACCAATATGTAAATAAATACCTGAAAGATAGATCAAAATAATATACAGAACTACTTTTCTGCATTGAACTGGATAACGAACAGAAAGTTTATCCTACTCTAATGACCAATGACATATTATAGGCAGAACTGTTATATTCTGCACTAAAAATCAGGCTTAAAATGGACGAGAATAGAAATGAGCATTTAACACCATACTTTTCTGCAATAATGACAGACAATAGCACTAGTCACTATACATACACAGCCAACTCTTTTTGTGAATTCCTACTGTCAAGTTCTTTTCATTTTCTCACCGACATTTTTCATCCAATCACATCAACTATAAGTGTTACACTGCTACGTATGACAGTCCCTCCCTCCATACAGCATCACTGACAGGAAGACACCAGGATTGAACTGAACCATCCTGGTTAGCAAGCCAGGGTGGTGCTAGTTCCTCTTGGAACTGTCCTTGAGCAAACGATATTCGCCAAGAGTAGTACCTAGTCGGCCTTCTATAACTGCAGTATGAAAATACCGTTCTTCCCCACCTTTGTTCTAAGGCTATTTTGGAATCCTTAACAACTATTTTTCACCTTGATTCTACTTTATTCACCAAAGGAATCATTTCTTGCCACAGATGACATTTATAAAGATCCAACACTATTTTCAAGAAGAATTCTGCGATTAAAAACATACACCAAATATGTTAAAACTGAAGAGGCATTACAAGACCCAGACATGCGCAAACCACATGTTTATTTCATCACTAAATTCTACTTGAAAATGGAGTTGAATTATTATAAATTTGTGTCAAATATAGTGAGAAAGGATTTCTTTGGTGGAAAATAACGAAATGTGGTGACAAATAGACGGTAAGGGTTCTAAAACAGCCTGAGAACAGGGGTATAGAATAGCGGTATTTACCATATTTTCATACTGCAGTTATAGAAGGCCGGATAGGAACTGTCAGCGAATATCGTTCGCTCCAAAGACAGTTCCAAAAGAACTAGGGTGGTGCAAGACAGGGGACCTGGTACTGTAGCGGTAAGAAGGAGCAAATAATCAATTGGATGGAACATGTATGTGGGAACACAGGAATCTGACCTTAATATTATTTATATACCGAACTAGACAATAATACAAGATCATTGAAACAAGGGCCAAAGATACTTTAGGATTTTCTATCCCATCCCATTTCCCTCCTTTTCTGACAGGTTTTGGTGAATATTCATGATTTTGAAGCAGAAGTATACAAGACTTCAGAGGATGGTTAGGTTTTTGTGTGGTCATGCCTGCGTATGCAATCGATGACAAACTTCAACAAACAAACATAATGCAAATATTGGGAACAAGTGGCTATGATGATATCGTTTAGTTGGGAGTATTTATGCAAATCAGAACAGGTAGATAGATTGAAGAAAAACTATATAATCTGAGTGAATTGACGGAAGTTATATTTTGCCTGACATTACGAATTGGGTAAAACTAAAATCGAGGCTTCAACAGGCATTTCATTCCTTTTCTTTTTTTATTATATATTGTCTAGTTGGGAATGGACCATTCCAATGGTGTAGGGTATGCAAAGGCTATGGATAGAAGGTTAGATTCCTGTGGTGGGAAGGACGGTATTAAAGACCATTTCAATTAAAGTGTGGCATTGTGTCTAACTTAAGTCTAAGGAGAGAGTGAGAAGTAGAAGTGGGTTTAACATCCACTTGACACAAACTTTGGCCACTTTGGGACATTAATATGATTCTATTTTATTTCAGGGGTCTTTTAGTTTTATCATGGACCTTATATTATAAGGTTCATGGTTTTAGCAGTGGGAGGGAAACGGGGGGGGGGGGGCGTGGTCAAGCTTAGCCTCGGTCATTTTGGGACTAACATGGCCGGTTAAACATCACTTCTCTAGACACTATCTATTCTATGACAAGACTAGGTCTAGAGTACCGGTCTTCCAAAGGTGATGTCTGCCCTGGTGACATTGGACATGATTAATTTGTTATTGAATTGAATTTTGAAATAAAAATGTTTATTTACTTGAATGGCCTGGTCTCGACCGACTGATATTGTACACTATAGCTGCTCCAACGCCAAGTGTTCCGAAAAACAGAGAGTAAAAGTTGGAAAGTTTCTCAACCCCTTCAATGCGCATCTTGATGACTTCAACCTCCGATCACAACAAGAAAATTATTGAGTGCTTAGGTTTGAGCATGCGTTGTACGATAATGAAACAGGGGAGGCAAATGCGGGTTTATATCTCTGGATACAGACCACAAATAATTTTCTATGAACATCGACAACATGGACGGGGCGGTGACCCTGAATCTCCACCCGAATAAAGACATTATTATTATTATATGCCTGACTGGTCGATAAAAAAATCATCGGAATTTACGTGTTTCCCCCTGTCCAAAGGGAAACGTGTATGGTCGTTCGGTGGAACGAAAAACAGATCCCATGTACATATTGACATGCGCGTAATTTAAAAAAATAACCTTGGTAGTTTGAATTCCGCTGCCCGGGCGAAATTTTCCTCAAAGCACAGTGCATTGCACATGTCTGTCTTCATTTGTCCATTCGGCACATGCCATTAGGACGTCAATAGCCCAATTTCATTTCATGTTCGTTTTTTCTTCATAATCAATTGCGGCTGCAGGATTCTATGATGTTAAAAGAAACTGCAATGAAGTTGGGTTCAAGACTAATACCCAAACTGATCCCGCAGTGAATATTCGCTTGGCCGCTACAATCACTGATAAGCATGACATTGACGAGGCTTAATTAGTACGGCATATTAACTTTTTTACTCCGACAAATTAAATTTTCAAACATTTTTTTGAGGTAAAAGAAAAATAAATAAAGACGTTTGAAGTATTTGTAGTTAAAAAATATTTCCTATTTAGTGTAAATGGGTATTAAGATGAGTAAAATGCATCATTTTGCCCGAAGCAGTTAGGTGTTAAGTAAACATTGCACGAGCCGTTGAGCCAATGACTACGAGGTCAACGCACGTGTTTTAGACAGCCATCCGTTACAGGGATATTTCGTTAGTAATTCTCTGTGAAACAGGTTGACTAATACCATCTCTTAAAAATTGTGGAATGAAAATGTATATTTTTCCTTTACCGGTTTGTTAATGTTTGTTTGCTTGTAAAAAATTTGGTTTTGTTTTTTTAGTTTTTTGTTGCTGTTTTTTTTTCTTTTGTTTGTTTTTGTTTTTTGGGTTTTTTTTGTTGCTGTTGGGTTGTTTTATTTTTTTTTGGTGGGGGGGGGGCGTCCAAGTCCAATGCCACTACCTTATTTCCTTATTTATTTCTTTCAATTTCACAAATCTAAATGCAATGGGGCTTAACGTCCTAAATTTCCGTGGCACTCGTCCTAACGAAGACTCACATACTCACCGTCATGTTCAATAGATTTGTTTTACGTGCATGCTAATGTTTGTACAGGACCTTAGTTTTTGTCCCATCCAAATGCATTGACTCGGTTCGCTGGCATGGATCTACCGAGTTCGATTCTTGCTGTATACCCATCCCAACCGGTCAGTTATGAAGTACATATGGCTTTGATTTGTCAAAAATCACAGTGTTATCCATTAACATCTTCTGGGTAAATGGCCATCAAGTTTCTGCCTTTCCCGAAAGCTCAATTAAAAGCTTTATCCACAAAGCAATCCTACTTATCTTTAAAATATGAATGTTGAAGCATAGTATACAAAGTTTCTGTTGATTTTAGCATTAAGTTTATTTTATCTGAAGTATCTACGATGCGTTTGTTTTTATCAATTATGGAAAAATGTTAATGCTAGTGTTGGGTTTGGTGATTGTTTTAGCCAATGGTTTTGTTTGGCAGTTGCTGGAGAACATTATGTACTCGAATTTGTAAGGTGGTGCATTTATTTTAACATTATCTCTAATATAAAAGGAGACAACTTTATTTTGTGATCCAAGCCACAACCTACATTTGTATGAAACAATACAGGGATTGTTCAACGACTGTCACAAAGAGAGTTAAAGACAACTGGTGGCGAAAATTTAATATAGTACGTTGGTGACGGAATCTTGATCAAAATGCCCTAACTTTAACTGTATAGATGAATGTCGAACAGATGCTGACATTGCAAGCAATCCATTGATGTATAAATTGTCTCGATAGGCTCTAGCCTCTAAATATGTATACACACAGTTTTTCGAGCGTATTAAGTTGCATCCCTAAACTGGTTAGATATATCTAATTTATTTTGACTTGTCAGGGGTGGATCCAGGGGGGGGGGGGTGACTAGGCTTACTAGTCGCCTTTCCCCACCGGTGTATAGGAATCCCAGGCCCTACAAACTTCCACCGGGACATGCACGCACGGTCGTATATATATTATATAACACATCTTATCAGACACACAATCAGCATCTATGCTACTAGCGGCAGAAATAAGCTCCGTAAACCGCGGTCGGTGAGACAAAACATGGGGTTGTCACCATCCTCAAAAAATGAAATGAAATGAAATGGGGTTTAACGTCCTACTCTTTTGCAGCTAACCCGGGCTAATGGAAGATGGGAATCCTCAAAAAAATCCTGGATCCGCCACTGCGTGTTTTGTTTGTTTTGATGTTGTTGGTGATGTCCTTTTCTAGAATGAATAAGAGGGGTGTTATGGTAGTTATACCGAATGGCAGCAATCTCGAATGTGAGTTGAATTTTATCCCGTTTTCCATGATCTCTGAGAGCCTACCCATCTTGGATAATATTTAAACGAACAAGGACTCCGTGACAGAAAAAAAAATATCGGACAAAAGACGTGAAAAAATCCAATATTTAATTCTTATAAGAATATACAGATATTTGGCCTACGTCATAAGCGGGAACAAATATTTCAATAGAACCATCGCCGTCGATATCTGCATAAGACAACTGTCCAACGGTACCAGAACCTACGTCAGCAAAAACTGTTGAGTTGTATGACCATGTTTGGGAATTAGAAGACGTCAAAATGTAAGCTCTTCCATCGTCATCCCCCGATAAGAGAATGTCGTGGAATTTATTCCTGAAATTATTAAAGTATTGCATTTTTAATTTTACCAATAGGGTTTAACGCCCCCTCAACACAAACTAGGTTATTTCAGACAGTTGGATTAATCAATGACAGCTGTTGTGATCCAATTTTATCTAAACCTGGCACAAGCGTTGGACCATTCGACCCACCTACGATATATTCATTCTTATTCAAATTCGATCTCTATTAGTTCCCATTTGTAAAATAATGTTTGGTCGTGTGTTACATGAAGATCGAACTATTTCATTGTCAATAAATGTGCTCTAGTTGGTTCCTGTCTAGAATCAATGCTTACAATCATAAAAATGAAATGATACTTAATTAATGGTTTTAACAAAAACTTGCCTCTTTAAAACAGTATTAAAATATTCACCCGGTTGAGCAAAAAAATGGAGTACTGACTAGCAAAGGTGAAATGTGATCTAAAATATTAACATGCTTGCACCCTATTACAATGTGCCCAGCTGTCACAGGAAATTGACAGTGTTCACATTCTGGTTGTGGATCTCTCTTTAAGAATACAGATGAAGACGTGATTCCAGAAAGCATGTACATGTATACGATCTAGCGCCACAAAACAACCGCATCCTTCCAGTTGGACCTATTGGAGTTTGGACGGACATACGGTGCAAACTGTTAGTAAACTGTAATTTTCCTGAATTGCAACTCTTATCCATCTTTAATAATAAAGTTGTATAAACGACTTAACCTAGCTGTAGTTGTTATAAATATAAATTCGATCACGGAGAGAACTAAACAAAGAAGTCCAGTAGTAAGGGTAAAGTGTCACTCGAACTATGAAACACTAACGAATTCATAGTGTCTTTAGACACATAATATAGTTTTCAGGAAGTATTAACGATATGTTATGGTCAATCACAGCGTTTATTACGATTAAACAGCCGGGGTAAATTTTTCGAAGACTCTTTCAATATAAACAACGGAGAACCCGAACAACAAAGTTCCTGGTGTTTTTGTCTGTCCGCTATGCGTTATTAGGCAAGGGATGGACCAAATCAACGCTACCCACCTTGTTCTTCGTGTTGGGACAACAGTCTTGGAACAATTCAAGTACAATATAGACATGAATCCTTAGACAATTGCGCATCGATTAACCAACTTCGATTTTGACATGATGTCACGAATCCAAGATGTCGGCGAAGACACCGTGCCGGTTCCTGGCCCATATTACTTGTAATTATATATATATACACATATTTAATTACCTTGAGGTAGGTAACATACTAGCTGTACCTGGTGCACCTTTACCCATTCCACCTTTTCTAGGAGTATAATATCTGGTAATATTGTATCTTTTATATACACCAAGTCTACAATAACAATTACACAACCTACATGTATACACTGGTTACAATATAAGCTACAAATACCCTTGTTTAAACATACATTATGTTAGAGCTAAAGACCATAATCAACTCTCGATTGTATCGTTAGCTGCGATTTTAGTGGATTATGGTCCGATTTACTGCATAATGTTCCTTCCTTAAATGGATAATCGAGACTATGATTTTTGTCCTACCGACTTTGGTAATGATGATAGAGGCTAGGCGGAAATTTCAATCGCTTAATTCTCGGTTCATAGTGGATCTATTTGACTGAAATTTTCAGCAAATTGCCTTTACATTATCCAGTTTTTATCTTATTATAGTGAGAATTACAGTCAACTCATTATCAAATCTTCCATAACATATCTTTAAATAAATAATAATAAACAAATTATTCACCATCCTCGGTATCCCGAGTGGTATCGTTCCGTTGTACTCCGCACGGGGGTGGGATTAAGCTACACATATAATCAAATGAAGATAGCCGAATCGGTGCATGTCAGTTAAATTTCTTGCAACCCTGCTTATTATCGAAGGTACAAACTGTTTTATTGTGGTGAACTTAAACAATGACGATAAGACTGGTATGCAAATTGATTTTTGATGGGCCCGTAGAATCAACCTACGATCACGGGCAGATAATTTGAATTTATGACAACCTCGTGAATGAACTCGGGGCCTATACAAAAAAAAATAAATAAAAATAAACAACATATACCATTGTTTCTATAAACAACTTGTTTCATAAGTGGGGCCATGGACTTTTTAGAACTGGTGTATATTATGTTCTCACACCAGTCAACACAGTCATCAGAAATAATTACACCTTCTGACAGAAATTGAATCGTGAAGCTTCCAAAAACATTTTTTTATGTCCCTAAGATGATAACATTTTTTGTTTCAATTTTGACCTAGAATATTTCAGATAATTGAATCGGGTTTTTTTTTATATTCTGCATTGATTTATCAATTGCAACACTTCGAGCAATACTTAATCTTTCAAACCAATAATCTTGTGTCACTAAGGGTAATTATAACTATAACAGCTAAGGATGAAATACCTCATGTCTTGGAGATGATATCGCATAACATGAATTTGAAATCTACATGCATACCGAAGAGTTATATTTATTATCTATCTATTTGTGCGTGTAAGAAATGGTTGGGTGATAAATAAAATCTTCTATTCGTCTTTTTTGATATGAAAACATAATCATAAAAGATTTGAGGGAGATTCTCTAAAAACACGAATAAGACGCTGTAATCGTTTTTGTCTATCCGACTTCATAATTGTATCCTATAATTGTAGACCTATGTATGTAATTATCAACATAGATATCCGGTGTTTAAAATTAAAGAACCGGATAAAATTGCAAGTAATGAATAATATAACCTGCACGATTATTGTACGATCGATATTACTAAGTGTTTTCTTTTGTGTTAATGTGTATGATGCAGGTGGGGTTAGCTTTGTGGGGGTAGGGTGGAATGGGGTAGTTTTGTGTATGCATGGTTAGGAGGGGCGAAGTGTTTTGCGGGGCGGACCGGGTGGGGCGGTGCGGGGCAGGGGTAGTTGTGTGTAGGATGGGGTGGTGGTAGCGTGCGTATGGGGTGTTTTGGTGGGGTAGGGCTTGTGGGGGGTGTATGGTTTGTTGGTGGCGGTGGGATAGGGCAAGTTTTGAAATACTAATATACTTTTATATATATAATGATGCCCAGCACAAAGCAGTAGTTATATATAGAGATTAATAAACTATTACAATACACCCGGTCTATAATACGGTTACATTATTACGTTCTCTTCACTAACGATGCACGTAATCATCGTGACACTTGACGGTTGTGAACGAGCTGCCCCGTGGCATATTGTGATGTAATTAAATACAGAAATAGACGTGTTAATAACAGAGCTTATGACGTTAATCTCTTAATATAAATAATAAGCAATAAGACGATTTGGGTTAGAATCAAAACTTAAGAATTCGGTTCCGATCAATATTTTGTATATTATTAGTATCTTAAGACGCCTATAGAGAGCAGACAGCTAGCTTTACATGTATATGATTTAATGTATTTCAGAATGACGTATAGTGAAGAATTTTTTACCTGGACGTATTTTTTATTTATTTATTTATATATCTATATATATATACATAGCCTCGACTTTCAAGTTTACTATCAAAATTACATAGAAAATTAAAGGAGCTAAATCTGTATTCTTTGGCAACAAGAGATGGATACAAATATAACTGATACCGTCGAACAGGAACGCGGAAAATATCAAGTTGGCTAATGTACACGAAATAACTGGTAGTAATTTGAAGTATTTTGAATACTTTGTTATAATAATGCTGAACATAAATCCATACACTTAACAACAGTAGAGAAATATTTATTTTAATTCCGTTTTCGGAGTCGTTATTAGTTTGCGTTGGCCGAGAAAGCCCATCGGGATTTTCCGGTGTGGTTCAACCTTGTCAGTGATGTTGGACGGAGGGCCTGGCAAGGGACGAAAGTCGTGTGCTTTCAGGGCGACTTTCACCGGACAGCGACGTTACGACTCGGTCTTATTTCAAATCCTAACTGCCATGGCTTCTTTTACGTGCACATCAATGTATAGGCTATGCGGGACGTTAGCGTTTCATACCATCCGAACAACTACACTCAAGAGTGATTATACAAAGTTTACTAGCCAACCGTGTCGGCACTGTACTGCACTATCCCACCGGCCCCCCATGAGTCCATTCCTCCACTCTCGTTATTTGACCAGTGTTCCTACCTAGCATCTGATGGTACAGTATAAACCAAGACTGTTCCACCATTACCCTGCTCGTTGTTAGTGGTTACCAGTAAATCCTGTACGCCATCTTGATTGATATCTACAACATCCACACCAAACACTCCTCCAATTGTTGAATCAATTACTCGTGTTTTTACCTGAAAATCATAGAAACAGAAAACTTGGAAATGTTCGCATCACTGACAGACAGATGGGTGGTATCTAAATGAACCAAGACATGAAAGAGGGCACAACGTGTCGCTCGTTTGAGAACGGTTGGAAAGAAAAGAAATGGGGTTTAAATGTTTTACTGTTTTGCTTCTACTAGGCTTTTGCCCGGACAGCAGTGCTCTGGCCTCCTCCACTACTACTACTACTTGGTGTTTAACGTCTGCTGTCAAGGGTTCTTTTACGTGCACGCCAATATATTTTTTTGTCCCAACCGAACGACTATCATTAGAATAATAACATACAGTTTCGCATATTACTCATTGAAGTTTATTTATCAAAGATTCTTGTGTGTGCACGTCAACCTCCCATCCGATTGCCTCGGTGCAAATATTTGCTTTTCATCCCCGGACAATCAACTATGAAAATTAAATCTATATATGTACCATTGACGGATCTGTCCATGTGTTTCCGGAAGTGAGGTAGTAGACGGAAAGAGCTTTAGAAAAATAACCGGAAGTGAATATAAATTCTGTAGGATTCCCAGAGCTATTTAACACAGAATGGTGGAAGAATATATCTGGTCCCTCGCCCAACACGTGTTGTTTCCATGGATCCTGCATACTGTGGTTTGTTGGATTCTCTAACCAAAGTAATTGTCCTTCAGAAGATCCTTTAAATATATAAAAGAGAAAGAAGTCAGGTTTGACGTCCATTCAAAACGAACTAGGTCATTTCAATAATCCAAGTAGAAAGTGTTAAATATAATTTGAATAGAGTGACCTATCCAGCGAATGGTTTTCTTCAAATAGAAAACCTATATTTATCTCCAATATATTAACTTGTATTTGTTCAGTTCAAAATAACATTGCTTAAAGGTGCATTGTAAGAGCTATATCTGCCTTTTGCATAATCAACCCTCAAGGCGATCGAATGGCTTAGGTATGAAACAGTTTAGAACATTTTCGCCGGTTAATGTATAATTTAATGATAAACTGGATAATAGAAAAGGTGTTTTTTATAATCTTAGCATTAGTACTAGACAATCCCAAATATCTTGTCATAACGTCACACAGAATAAAGTAATTGGACTGAAATTTTAAATGTATTCATTTTTTATGATCTATTTTTAAACTGGTATAGCACAAACGGTCAACTCTTTGTCTAATTGTTTTATAATGCACCAGTAAGTGTATCAATAAAGATGAACTACCGAATATGGGTTTTCTGGCTCTACAAGTTAAAATATCCAGGTCGCCATCTTTATCCATATCAACCCACTGTACTTTATGGTAGAACCATTCTTTACTACTTCCAGCTGTGACATCAAAGGGTCCTTTAATACTCGCCTGACTCGTAATATCTGCGAGCTTTATGGCGCCCTTAGTTTTAAAAGGTACCAAAAACCCACCAGCAATTGAGATCGTGGATGTACCGAAGACAGCATCTTTAATATATGAAACAAAAAATAGGTTTAAATAGGTATCATTAATCTATTCATTTGTTGCAAGGGGGTTGGGTGGCCGAATGGTTATGTCTGTCATTGAGTCAACTGGTGTGGTTTCGATTCCCCAGTTGTACGTGACATCCAACTTCGTGGGTTTCTCCATTTGTACCGGTTTTCCCCCACTGCAAACGACACTTAAGTGCAAGCGAATTATTGAAATATAATTGTTAGTCTCGAAATTACCTAACAACGGCAATACCCTTATATCGAATTCGAACTATCAAGGGTTTTTTTATGTTCACGACCTCGATCTTTTCGTCCCACCCGAACGACTATACGTCGTCATATGCTAGCCTCTCCGTCCTGCACCATTGACAAGAGGGGATCACACCAGAAAAACCGGATGAACTATCTCGGTCAAATGAGTGATCGAACCCGAGACGTTCCGGTTAAAGAGTCAGCGTCTTACTAACTGAGCCACCATGACCCCCCCCCCCTTAGTTAAGTTAGACATCATCCGAAAAATATTTAAATAACAACAACGACTTGACAATAAAGATGTAATTGCATTTGTTTCACAGGCTCCCTTCACGAATACATTCATCCTCTAGGGGAAATGACATCACATGTAGGCTATGACCTGTGAAATCAGTGTCAACGCCAACTTGTTGTACAGTGATGGAACTACGAAACTTAATCAATACGGTGGTGTTTTATGAATGCCGCAGCTTCCATGTGAAAACTAATCTAAACTGAACAGTGTCAAGGATCTCTTCGAGTCATCTTCAACTTTTGCAATTACATTGGGTTTTACGCGACAACATTTATCGCAGATTTTACATTGCCATTGGTCTCATCCACTCATTTTTGATCGGCTTTCAATGTCTATGGGTGAGACGGGTGTCCCGTTCTAGACAGAGAACGCCCGTCGTTTCCAGACCATCTGGTAACACTTTCTCCATTGAAATGATTTCTCAGCTGAGAGGGGGTGTCACAGATATCAATTTCTTTACATAATGCGTTATAAAAATAAATTGCGTGGATTTTAGACCCACAGGAAGACATATTTATTTATTTGTCGAGCTTATCATTTCTTGAGACCATATTGTCCGGCAGAAGGTTGTTGTATTTAATGTTTATCGTCCGCTTCCACCTAAGGTGATATCGCAGACAAGTTGTCTTATTTCTATTTTAATGATCTCAGCGCACACGAAGGAGTTTTTGCTGTAGAGGAAACCGGAGTACCCGGAGTAAACCTACAAGGTTGAGAAGGCGCCCCTATCTTCAAGCCACATACGTTCACACCAGGGATCGAAACCACAAACGCAAGCCAGGGGTGACACTCTAGACCACTACCCCCCCACCACCAGCAGGTCGACAAGCCTGGAAATATAGTCCACCTAATGTTTTGGATGGATAATCATATATCTTCAGTATGTGTAGGTTGAGAATCAAGATGATGCCACCCTAGCACCTTCGGGGAAATTTGAATACGTGTACTCAAGATGGCTGCCATGGGCCACTTTGTGGTTATGTAGTGGTGTAAAATATGTGACAGATTCTCTTGGACCTCGTTTTGAAGATGGTTTCTGTAAGAATTTTCCCCGCTGAATCCAACGAACTTGGGTATCCCTCTTGTTAATGGACCCAGAGAAAAGGCGTTATAAAAGATTTCAGCATTAAAATTTTAATGAAAATAATTTAAATCTATTGAACAATTTAACAGAAATTTAACTAGACGTGTATCCAACTGATTAACACACAGATCATAGTTTTATTTCGTTTTTTATACTTCAAATTTTGTTTTACTTGTATAAGGGGCCATGAAAATATAAAGAAACGAAAAATAGATCTGTATTCTTATTATCTGTCACTTTAAGCTCTTTATTAAGGACCTTGAACTTTAAACTCTTTATTAAGGCGACCTTGAACTTAGAAATCAGGCTCGTAGCTAGCGGAGGGCAATGTGGGCAGCTGTCCCCCCCCCCCACCCTGAAAAATTGGCTCCCCCAATGGGCGCCAAATGACGCAATACGAGACCAACGACCAACGTCTCTATAATAGTATGTGCGCCACTTACATTCGAGTGACATTGGTTGGGCACCCACGACGATATTTGCGCCCATCCAATGCCACTTGGTTTTATGGACGCCTCTTAATGACCCACATGATTAACAGATGGGGCGCCCAAACGGCTTGATCTGTGGGGTGCCTTATAACGTGATCTCGGTATGATTTCGGCTTGATCTGTGGGGTGCCTTATAACGTGATCTCGGCATGATGTGCCGGGTGCCTTATCCCAGAGGGGCGCCCATAATGCCGTGATCAAAGGTGCCTATAATGCCGAGATCACGGGCGCCCATAATATAATGCTAGTGAGACTGGTTAGGCGCCCATGAATGAATTAGGCGCCCAAAACGGCTTGATAATCTCCAAAATTCAAACGCCCATAATATAATTCTAGTGGGATTGGTTAGGAGCCCATGAATGAATTGGGCGCCCAAAACAGCTTGATCTGTGGAGTGCCTTATCCCGGAGAGGCGCCCATAATGACATGAATGGTGGGGCGCCTTAAAATGTTGGGCCGCAAATAGTACATAATGCTGAATCAGATTTGTTGGGCGCCCAAAACTTGTTCAATGGGGCTTCAAAAACGGCATGATTGTTGGGGTGTCCTCATCCCAGAGATACGCCAATAATGCCGAGATCATAGGCGCGTATACATTAAATTAGGCGTGCTAATTTTCAAAATTCAAACGATATAATGTGTGGGGTGCCTCATCCCGGAGGGGCGCCCATAATAACGAGATAATGGCGCCCATAATATAATGCTAGTGAGATTAGTTAGGCGCCCATAATATAATGCTAGTGAGATTAGTTAGGCGCCCAAATGGCGTGATATCTTCAAAATTGTAACAAATAAAGTGCCCGAAATCTTTTAATTGAATACCTCGAATTTGTATTAAATTGATTATGGATTAAAACATTTTGTCTGGAACCACCCTGTATACTTTGTGCCACATCTTTCGGGCATTGATTATTTTTTGTGAATTCAACTACATGTACTACAATTTCCCGTGAAATGCCTCTCTGGCCAGCAAAATGACAGCCCTTCGTTTAATCTGGGTCTTCCCTAAAAATTTTGGACAGTGATTTATGGTATTGTATCCGTTTAGATATCCGCGTTTGTCACGCAATTACATTTTTTGCAACATTTTGCTACATATGCACAGGTTAATTGGGTATAATAAAATCGTAACGTTATATAAACATGTTGGTCTAATTTGGATCCATGTTTAAAGTGTAATGGCATTGTTACACAGTTAGCTTTTGGTTGTTAATCGGACTATTGACCAGAAATTTGCTTCCATTACAACAGTGATAAGTGGGATTAGCTCTAATCAAACGAAACACTGTGAGGAGTATGATACGCCAGCGAAGGTAAGCTATATTGGACCACATTTAATAGCAGGAAAACACGTTTGCGGCAGTCAAAATTTGCTCCCGACGGCCGCGTCTCCGTGGAATATAAACGATTGATTGAAATTCGTCTCGGACATCTAAGTTAGGCTATATCAGACCACCTACTGTTACAGGGACTGGGATAGCAAGAAAACGCGTTTGAGGTCGTCAAATTTTCCCACAAGACGTAAGGATAACCCGAAACCCCGTACGCCTATGGAGAGCACTACATGTATATAAATCGTTCCGCGGTGTAGGTACATCGGCACCCCAAGAAGCCCCATCGGCGCCCCCGAAAGCCTTTGACCCCCTAACAATTTTGGGCTAGCTACGGACCTGGAAATGTACACGCGCTATTGCGACATACGTGTGCATATTATTACAAAATAGCCGTTTGTCGCTACTGTATGTACACGCGCTATTGCGACATACCTGTGCATATAATTACAAAATACCTGTTTGTCGCTACTATATTAATGGGTCTATTATATCACTTTCTGTAAGGATTTGTCCATCTGAATCCAACGAACTTGGGTATCCCTCTTGTGAATGGACCCAGAGAAAAGGCGTTATAAAAGATTTCAGCATCAAAATTTTAATGAAAATAATATAAATCTATTGAACAATTTAACAGAAATTTAACTAGACGTGTGACAGATTCTCTTGGACCTCGTTTTGAAGATGGTTTCTGTAAGAATTTTTCCCGCTGAATCCAACGAACTTGGGTATCCCTCTTGTTAATGGACCCAGAGAAAAGGCGTTATAAAAGATTTCAGCATCAAAATTTTAATGAAAATAATATAAATCTATTGAACAACTTAACAGAAATTTAACTAGACGTGTATCCAACTGATTAACACACAGATCATAGTTTTATTTCGTATTTTATAATTCAAATTTTGTTTTACTTGTCTTAGGGGCCATGGAAATATAAAGAAACGAAAAATAGATCTGTATTCTTATTATCTGTCACTTTAAGCACTTTATTAAGGCGGCCTTGAACTTAGAAATGTACACGCGCTATTGCGACATACCTGTGCATATTATTACACGATACCTGTTTGTCGCTACTGTATATTCCGGGTTACTATATTAATTAATGGGTCTGTTATATCACTTAGTCACGGAATTCAATGTGCAAGGGGTATATGTATATTGCTTAAACTACAGGTAGGTATAAATAATAGGTATGTAGGCTATTGTAATGTAATTTCTACACCAGGAATCTTAAAATATAATATGCAAATTAGTCTAAAACCACATGTAAGTAGTCAAAAAGCACACATTGTGTCATAGGAATGTATAATGTGGAGGGATTTAAATTAATTGTTTTATATCTTTATTTTAATTACTAATCAAGTATGTTGGGTGAAATACATGAGCAGACTAAATTCCGCGGCAGGACTTTACATCTGTTTAGTACATTCTACATGTATTATTATTTTATCGCTTGTGAATTATCCATTACTAACTACGTCTGTGTTGTCTCGTAGCATATACTTTTCTTTGTTCATTACAAATTGCGCTCGAGACCATAAAAATACATGTTCTGATTTTTTAATTTTACATATATTACAGCGATCTATTAATATAATTTTCTCAACATTCGGTCCCCATAATAGGCTACGCCCACCAGCAATCAACCAATCCTACCAAAACACGTGACTGTAAAATATCATCGCTAATGTTGTCAGGTATTGACAAATGGTTTTTATATTCGTACTAGCCAATATTTCGGTTTGAAATTCCAGATAATTACTGCAAAATATCTAGATCTTGTTTTCTGTAACAAATCGTTGTATACATAGAAATATAATTATAAATAGACTAGAATGGCCGTCACGTGACCCGCGACATGTAAATAGGTCCGCCATTTTTGTGCATTGATTATTGACGTCGCGTGCGGTGAACTCAATGAATCCAGCTTCGTTTCTCGTTACGCTTGGAAGAAAGAAAGGTCGAAAAACAACCCATTGCCATACATATTCACGGATTTTGCAGTACCAGTTTGTAAAATTTAATATCTTCATTCTTTAATTTAATGCCATAATGGAATGACTCGCGAGGCAGTCCATAACATAGCAACTAGGCTAGGCCTACATTAGTACCGGTACATAGATTATAGATGCCATGTCAAAATGAACCTATTTTCCATCTAGGCCTACAAATTAAAGACACTGGATGGATGGGCTATGAATTGTGGTATTTTTTTTTGTTTGTTTGTTTGTTTGAAATTATGTAATCTCGATGATCGACAAGCAACAATAATAAGGCCGCTGATTCCTTTCCCTGTATTTATTTTACAGTGCTATCATGTAATTATCTAACATGATTGGGGGTCACCTCTGGCTTGCGGCTGTGGTTTCGAGCCCAGGTGTGAGCGTATGTGGCATGGAGATAGGGGTGCCTTCTCAACCTCGTGGGTTTCCTCCGGGCACTCCAGTTTCCTCCCACTGCTAAAGACCCCTACGCGCAAGCGGATTATTGAAATAAAATTTTTAAAAAAACATGTTAGTCCCGAAATGACCTAGTTTGTGTTGAGTGGACGTTCCATTTCTCTCTCTCAACATGATTGGGGAACCTGGCTAAGTGAGTAAGATGCTGTCTTGCTAGCCGATAGGTCACAGGTTAGATCTTGTTGGCCAAGAAAGTTCGCCATTTTCTGTTGTGATTTTCCCTTGTCAGTGGTACAGGACGGAGGGCCTGAGTAGGATAGCTGTCTCTGTCTAGTCGTTTGGATGGGACGGAAAACCGACGTCCAGTGTAAGTATTGGCGTTTACGTAAAAGATTGATTTGGCAGTTAGAATTTTATATTAGAGTAGGCTATAGCAAAATTTCCCTCATAGCACAATGTTTGGCGTAAGCTGGTAGTCTTCACTAACAGGGGTCACACGGTGGCTAAGTGGGTAAGACACTGGGTCGCTAGCCTGGAGGTTGGGTATTCGATCCCTTCATTGGCTGAGAATATTGATTCAGATTTTCCGGCATGTTTTCCCTTGTCAGTGATGCAGGACGGACGGCCTGACAAGGACAGCTGTCTAGTCGCCTGGATGGGACGATAAACCGAGGTCCTGTATACACATTGGCGTGCACGTAAAAGATCCCTTGACAGATGGAATTCGATATAAGAGTAGGCCGTAGTGCTGCTGCCCGGGCAAAATGTCCCTCATAGCACACTTCATTAGCCAAATTCGGATGTAAAACTATTTCATTTCGCTTACTAACAAAGAAATTTTGAGTTTGAATCCGATGTTCGAGAAAATTTCCTGGCTTCATCTTTTGTCAGTGGTGCAGGAAGAAATGTTTCACACATTTAGTAATTTACATGATCAAAGAGAAACTTTACCAAATACATGGCAAAAGTAAAGTATGACATTTCCATTCACTGTGTACATGTTTAGTTTTCATTGCCAATGGTTGGATAAATTTAACTTATCAATGCATTTATGTAGCCCAGTACGGTAGTAATAATATCATACATTTGTTGGTGTATGTTTAAAATTAAAAGGCACATACATGTACACATAAATTCAATAGAGTTTCATTGTAAAATGTTCGATTTACATGTACGCACATGCAAGTCTTTCATACATTTAAAGGCAAAAAGAAATGTTAAAGGAAAATTCTGATAGACAAATTAAAGAAATACCCCACATAACTTGTCAGAGAATTTCAGCTCAATATATTTTGCCATTTGAAAGGGGCTATGTAACCTATTTATGAAATTCGAATTTAATATTTCATGGTAAATGTGGCCAAATGTGAAAATACCTTATATGAATAAAACTCTAGTGTCCCAAAAATATTTTGAAAATTGTGATCTGGTTATAAAAGTTAAAATAAATGATTTTATGCCATCATAAAGGGGGTGCAAGTCAAATTCAATTCAAAAGTGAAAATTTTTGCAGTTTACTGAATACATGTACACATGAGAGCTATATGTGTAATAGAAATTGACTTTTACACAAATATCAGGTTTATTTCATTGAGTGAGGAAAATTCATAATTTCATGAGTAGATAAATAGTCTCTATACCAAGTACATTCTCCCAATATTCAGTCAGAAAGAAATATTTCACAATAATCCAATGATCTCATTTAATATATTTATTTTGATTTTTTTTTCAAAACAAAGAAATATGTAATTAATTTACAGTTGAGATTTAAATGTATTCAAATTCTTTACAAGAAATATGCATTTCAAAGTCATTCAGGCACTCACATAAAAAGCCTGCTTATCGTTCAATGAAAACTGTTTTAAAATTAGGATTTATGAATGAATTATTGAGCAGTGACGATGGTTATTTAAGCATTATTCACATTGTCCTTCCATCATGTTAGAAATTTAATTAATTTATCGGTTTAAAAATTCCTGTGGTCATCAAATGAAAATTCTTCATAGATGTAGAACTTTTAGTAGAAGTCAATACAGTGGCTGCTATATTGGTGGGCTGAAAAAAAAATACATATATTAATTTATTATTAGTATGTTTAAACATTTAAAATTTAAGGAAGTCTCTAATAAATTTACAAAGTAGGTTCGTTGACAACAGCCAATCAATCAGTCATCACTCCCTCAGTCTCAGTGAAATTCCAAACAAAGGAAGCTTCGTCGTCAGTCCAGGAAAGCCTATCTTATCGTGAATTTGAACTAGGCCTAGTAGATCTACGGGTGCCAGTGGACTTTAGTACATACTACAAGTACGGTCCATGGTAGTGTATTTTACTAGTATTACTACGGTACTACTAAAGACTAGGCCTAGTGAGTAGTCACGGGACTGCAAAAAGTGCAAGTCCACGCTGTCGCTGAGTAACGCTTGAATGAACATTTTGTCTTTTAAAAATATAATCACTATTGAATTTCTTACCTGTGGAAGGTTATTCCATTTAATTTTGATGTGGGGTTTTGATAATTTGAGCAGTTTATGACAAAACACTGCGTCCCTTTGGTTGATACGGAAAACGTGAAAGTTCTGTTATCCTTCGCACAATCCGAAGACGCCATTTTGTTGCGCAGGATAAATGTACAAAGATGGCCGACCTCTGCGCATGTCGTGAAAGCGGCTATTGATTGGCCGTGGCCATTCTAGTCTATTTATATATTTCTATGGTTGTATAATTACACTAGTTTAGATCTGAAGAAAGATAAAACCCAAAAGATTACAACTGATAAGAACATGGCTATTTTGGTATTTTCTCACAATGCTTATCATTCAATCAAATGACTACTAATTTTTGTTGTATAGAAAACTGGGAAAAGAGGGGATAAAATGAAAATAGCGCCAAAACCAATGTATTACTTGCTCAAGTCTGCCAAGCTGGGTAGGGGGACTGCATAGAGAGAAAAGTTGGGATTAACGTCCACTCAACACAAGGCCTAGTTATAAGGTCTTGGAAATAAGAGAAACAGTTTAGGATCGTGGATTTGGCTTTAAAATAATAGGAACGGTCAAAGAACCACAAACATACGTATTTTCTTATTTTGACCTTAAACAAATATTGGTATCTGTTTCATACAATGAAATGAAATAGGGTTTAACGTACCGCTGTTCTGCACCTGTTTCATACAAGCCATTCATTCCCTGGGAAGTGTTTGATTGTGATTTGAATAATTACACAACACTAAGTTTATTTACATTACAATGGTACATATCTTGAACTCTTGAGCTGCTTTTGAACGATCTGAATTTCAAGATTTATCCTAGTAAGAATATTGGTCTAGTAATTCGGATTGTATGAAAACCTAAATCGTGGATACAAAATGACTGGGTTAAATATTAGAATTTATCTACTGCTCACATAACATGTGTGTTGCAGTTGATGTTGGATAGGGTTAGCTGTTCGAGGAAAACACTATAGTAGGCTGTGTAATCCCCAATTGAGCCCTGGTGGGAGCGTATGTGGCATGGAGATAGGGGCGCCTTCTCAACCTCGTGGGTTTCCTCCGGGCACTCCAGTTTCCTCACTACTAAAACCCCTACGCGCAAGCGAATTATTGAAATAAAATTAAACCATATGTTAGTCCCGAAATTACCTAGTTTGTGTTGAGTGGACGTTAAACCCCATTTCTCTCTCTCTCTCTCTCTCTCTCTCTCTAATCCCCAATTGAGAAGTGGTATCGATTATTCTAGAAAGAGCAAACACACTCTGTAGTAGACAGCCCCTCATGGATTTTCTCCCGCTTCCGCACTAGAGACCCTACGCACAAGCGTATCATAGAAATACAATTGACCCATGTGTTAGTCTGAAAATTACCTAGTTTGTGTCGAGTGGACGTTACAACCACCCCTCCCCTCACTCCCCCTCTCTGTCTCTCTCTCCCTCTCTCTCTCGCGCGCGCTTATCCATATCATTTTGCTATTTAAATGAATAAAATATCAGTTTACCTGGAACTTGTGCCACTTCATTGGGCCATGTTACTTGACTCGTGATGAGTTCTGGACGTATGGCGGCAATATTGGACAGGTATCTGCCTATATTTCGAACAACGTAGGCACCATCGGTGGAGAAAGGTATTGCATTGAACGAAGAGACTAACAAGTCATACGTTGTGATGTTCCCAGTCTGGTTCCGGAACACGGTTGTAAAGCCCGGGTGCTCTAGCTTAAAGGAGCCCAGTAGCTTCGGGATCGAGGCGTCTGCGTTCAGAATACACAAACCAAGAAGAGCCACAAGGCTTAAACTGGTGATGGTCGAGTAATTCATCTATGAAAACATGCACGTTTTATCCTGGGTTTAATTTGTACTTGACGATGACAATACGTTAAATAGGTCACGACAAGCTCTACTAGCCATGAATTGAAGTGTTCAACAGTCTTTATATAACATGGTATTATCTGACAGATAAGCATATAGATATAATCTATACTTTTATAACGTCCTAGTTTTTGAAAACAATTTGCACCACCCGGACAAGCCGCTAAGTCATTTTTTCAATATCCGTACTAATGAAATGAAGTGAGGGGGAAATAACTTTCAGTTCAAACCGGGCTAATAAAGACGGATATGCTATTGTGATTATAGAGTAAAGCATAGCTCTAAATGTAGATGTAACATTAATTGTAAAATATTAATGTATTTAAAGTGTAGTATATATATTTTATTAAATCCTGTTATTGGTTCAACTGGCGTGGTTTCGAATCCCCGGTTGTACGTGACAATAGGGTCGCCTATCCAACCTCGTGGGTTTTCTCCAGGTCACCCGGTTTCCCCCCACTGTTAAAGCGAATTATTTAAATAAAGTTAAACCATATGTTAGTCCCGAAATGACCTAGTTTGTATCGAGTGAATTTTAAACCCCATTTTTCCCTCTCCCTCTCTCATTCATTATAGACGTTAATCAAGTCTTAAGCTGGATAGACTATGTAAATTAATTTCATTGTTTTAATCACCAAAACGGATCGAGATATATAATTTTAGGCTTAATCAATCTGTACTCTTGTAATTAAAGCTATTGTTATAATCTTAAGCCGCTCTAAATCAGGCCTGGTTACCAACATGTATATAAACTCAAGCAGAGTGCAGTATAGATATTCACTCTGGAAATAAGCATACATGTTGAATAACCTCACCTAATTTACTTTTAGGTAAGAAAAGTTATATATTTAGTTTTATATTATACTCATTTTATAGTTTCTCGTTTTATTATTTCACTTCTTAAAATATTGCATTGGACAATATAAGTATATGTAAAGGTTTACAATAGCGCATATAGAAATAAACATGTAATTAACTTACTATTCATTTATTAATATTTTATTCTATATCCAGTATTTGTTTTTACTGTTTTTACTGAGTATTCACTCTGAAAATAAACATACATGTTGAATAACCTCATCTGATTTAGAGACTAATTTACTTATAGGATTATTGAGACAGAAACATCCACGCGGGTAAACAACCACCCCAAACTATTACGTATAGTAGAATCTTGATGCACATGAATCCCTCAATATAGAAATGAAATGAAATGTAATTGGGTTTAACATTCTAGTCTTCTGCACCTAACCTGCGCTAATGGAAGACGGGCATGCGCCATGCAGTGTGCTATGAGGGAAATTTTGCCCGGGCTGTGGCGCTACGGCCTACTCTTATATCGAATTTCAACTGCCAAGGGATCTTTTACGTACACGCCTGTGTGTACACGGAAACTCGATTTTCCTTCCCATCCGAACGACTAGACACCTGTCCTTGTCAGGCCCTCCGTTCTGCGTCACTGACAAGAGGAAACCGCGCCGGAAAATCGAGATGAACTTTCTCGGCCTATGTAGGGACACTACACCTCCAAGCTAGCGAACCAGCGCCTTACCCGCTTAGTCACGTTATCTCCTCCCTCAATATAGAAGGCAATAAAGCGGTCCGTTCTCGTTCAATCTGTCAATGGTTCTTTTACGTGCACACCAACGTTGATACAAGATAATGGATTTCCGTCGCTTCAGAATGACTAGACGTTTTTTCTAGCCTAAAATTTTAGGACCACTTAAATACAATTATGTAGATCCAACGCTGGAATAATACAACAAAGTTTGTGTTCCACTGTCGACAACTTAAGCCCAAAACAAAATTAGATTAACTTTCCACTTTATATTTCAAAATGAAAATTTTATCGTATAGATCTTGGCCCATCAGTAATCGAAATAACACTTCGGGTTAATTCCATTAAGTACTTTTTCAATCAAAGAAAGTAAAACGTTTTAAAGGAGCTAAATCGCTTTTTTGGCACCTATAAATGGACACAAGTGGGTCGGAAAGAATATAATATAATATTATGAATGTATATAAACTGATTTACATTAATCGTTTCTGTTTTGCTGCAATTTCTAAGCAGTTGTGTTCGGCGAAATACGCGAAGAGTGCAAATTGAATAGAGGTCTTTGGCATTCATCGAGTCGCTTCATTACAAATGGCACCCGAAAGCATTCTGGCACGCGATTCGTATACCAGTTTTGAAATGTTCATTTTATCTTAAAATATTGGATATCAGAAGCTCGTCTTTTCACGGTAAGATAATAACATCAACGTTAATTTAAATTGGTATATGGTCTGTGGATGATACTGAGTTGGCGACTTGCCTTCTTTAACTTCTAACTTAGTTGTTGTCAAGACTTTCACCCACGCCCTTAAAAAAGGGGTCCGGATCTGACTGGATCGGTTAGTGATTTGATTTTCGATAAGACTTTTTTGAATATTATTTCTTCGTGAGGATCATTTTAATTCCTAGAGGGTAAGTCGCTGTTTCGCTAGTCTGGAGGTCGGGTGCATTGGCCGAGAAAGTTCATCCAGATTTTCCGGCGTGGTTTCTCTCTTGTCGGTGATGCAGAACGGAGGGTCTGACAAGGACAGCTGTCTAGTTGTTCGGATGGGACAAAAAACGTGGTTCCGTGTACAAACTGGCGTGCAAGTAACAGACCCCTTGGAAGTTGGGCCGTAGCGCTGCCCGGGCAAAATTCCCCTCATAGCACATTGTACGGCGTATAATCGTCTTCTTTAGCCCAGTTAGTAGCAGAGCAGTAAGACGTTAAATCCCATTTCATTTCATTTCATTTATTTGTTTAAGATATACCTGGTTATAAACATATGGTCAATATTCCATATATACTGGAGAGTTGTTTAAGCACCAACACTTCATACTGATAAGAGCACTTCAAGGTTTCTTCTTTTGCTTATTAAAAATGACACATGTTATGTTAGTATTATATTCCTGCCTTCATTAGCCCGGGTGCAACATGATACCGTAGACAGACTATGTCATAGGCCGTCGTTGCTGTGTTACGTTTATGCAGGTCGTTAATGCGTCAGAAATATTAGGTTATGCAGTCGGGTCATCAAAAAATAATATTTAGGCTATATGTGTGGGTAGTGGTGGTGGGAGAGGGGGCCGCCAGTGCCGCTGGGTAATATTGGACTGTATGGAACATGCTAAAGTCGATTTATAGCATATCTGATCCGCGGTTTTTGTTTAACACTTTCAGCATTATGCATTATAATGTTGAAAACCGCTTTGCAAAAGCGTCAATTTTTGCCATTTGCAAGGGGGCACAAAAACTCAAAACCATGACACAAGGCTCGTCATTAGGTCCCTTTATGAAGGCGTCCCTGTACATATCCGTACACGGGCCCCTGATTTGCATGGAGTGTATTTATTTCTCGCCATTTTACATGCATTCTTTATTATTTTACCTCTGTTTCGCGGAAGCCGAGATGAACCCGCATGATATAAAAGACATATTCCCACTTGTGAACAGCCGGCAAAAGAAATTATACCAAGTCGTCCGTAAGAAACAGAAATTTAGAATTACTTGCAAACAGGTATATTCTAGAAGCATTACAATAAATGTCGACATTCTGGAACACATTTTAATCATTAGTGGCATAATATATATTTACATTGCAATATAAACATGATTAAAAGAGGAAATATCCGAGAAACTGATAAAATTCCTAGACTGCAATTTATACAAAACCTATTGATGTGGCTTTGCAGTTTAACAAAACAGGACATTTCCAGTTAGCTACCAATTGATTATGATTTTAATTTTGAAAGAAAGACGAGCATTGATTATACACGTATAATACAGTGGGGTTTATCGTCCTACCCGACTGGGGTAATGTAGTTAATAGTAATACAGTTTATCACGAATCTCATTTCGGCCTGTCTTCGTAACATTTAGCAGTTTATTCTGCTTTAATCATTATTGGGTTAGCTTTGGGTAAAAAGATTTTAATCCATAGAATTTCAACTAGGCGAAGACATAGTCTGACTTACATCTAGTTCAGCTCTGAACGTCGGTCTCGTTACACTCACCCAGGGTGAGTGAAATCAGACCGACGTTCAGAGCTGAACTAAGTCTGACTATAAGGTAAATGCGAAAAAAGCAGTGGTCTGGTACGATTGGAATTCAAGGGTGTGTCGCGGGTAAATTGTCTCCCTTTACAACAGGCGTCGCTAACTCGAGAAAACAATACACTGAGCGGACAAGCCGATCTGACTTTATAGTATAGCTCACTTGTTGTACTACTAGTCTAGCTGCCTGTTGTGTGCCACCGAAAGGAACCATATTCATTTGATTTTTTAGCTTTTGAAGAAGTGACAAATAACATTCAAAATGTCGCAAGGTGGAACCGTTATTTCTCAACCGCAAGCTGGAGAAAAGGGCCAACAATTCCAGATGATGGCCGCACCCCCTCCAAATATCGTCGTGCCAGGAGGATTACCGCCCGGATTGGCTTATTTGGCACAGCTTAGCGAGGTAAAAGTACATCAAATTTTAGAGTTATTGGAAGGTAAGTCGATTTGGGTAATAACAATGAAGCAAATAATTTGATAACCAATATCAAGACAGTAAACGAAAAAGTAGTGCAAGTCAAGGCAAGAGTGCGCACAACATGAACTTAAAATGAATAGTCGAGAACTGCTGACCCGTGGCCTTGGCTTGGGCAACACTGGGATGTTTATATTATAGTAAGCACAACATACACGGTCTGCCGGTATTTATAGCAACAGTAGACCTGACGGCTTTTAATATATTTTTACATTAGAATGTTTTAGTTTCTGGATATATGAACGATATTAATAATCAAATAGTAAGACTACATCATCATGTATAATGTAAATATTTAAAGGAGCTAATTTAGTAATTAAGTCTCTAACTAAAAATATCATCCAAAATCTTTAACATTGAAGTTTTTGTAAATATCGATATCTGGCATCGGTCTGTAAACCTTACATGTATATAGAAATGGCAATCGGATCCATTTTATGTAAAACAAGCTCACTGTACTACGGTATTTTCACAAAAAAACACACACTGGCCCGTGGGTTACAGTCATGGAGTTATATATAGAAACTATATAACTCTATGGTTACAGTCTACCAATAAGGCCAGGAAACCCGTAAAAGCTAATATAATAAATACTGCTTGATAGTTTTCTCTAACTAAGCTGAGTGAAATCTATCGTGTTAGACACTGATTTATACTCTGCTTTTACTTTTAGGCCTAGTGAATCCAAGAAATGTCTTCGTTTTGCGAGCTACATAGCCAAGCTTTACAGCGAAGTTAAACGTCGTAGTGTCTTGGCAAATCAATTTCGGTTCCAAACGTTGTAGGTGATCAGCAGGCACATGATATCCATCTAACTTATCTAACTACACAAGAAGACCTGGCTCCGAGTTCACAAAGCATTCTCAGACTTAGTCAAGAATTTACTCAAAATTGTTCCCCTTAGTTATTGTAACTGAAATATAGCCCTCCATACTTATATAACTTTTGTTGTTTTAATTATCAAATTCCCTAATAAACTATATGCAAAGTTTTGTGTTTTTGAATCAAAGATATTTCTTTTAAACAGTGATTGAAAGTTGAGCAAATTCTCAACTTAAGTCTGAGAATGCTTTGTGAACTAGGGGCCTGCGGTCTGTTTCACAAAATTTTAACGAAGATAGAATCAAAATTTTAGTGATTTGATTGGATAATATTACATTGATTTTAGTGCCCAGCCAATCAAAATTAGTACATGTACATGCAACTTCTAAAATTCTTTGTTTTGTTAAGTTTTCGTGAAACCGGGCCCTGCTTCTCATAGGTTTGGTTACGGTACTACATACCTGTACAATTGGCCGCTTTTGAATTTGTTAGGTTTGGTTACTGGAGTTTACTAATTTTTAATGATGTCATCCTTTTCTATATTGGCATGCTATGAGTCACTATGACATTTATTAATTTCAGTTTTTTTACTTATATAAATCAAATGATTTTACTCTTGCTTTTGAATCTTGACTTGACTCAATGTTTTAAACCTGCTACTCCCATGCTAGTTTATTTTAAAAAGCATGTATATTATTATTTTATTTCCAAATAATGTACCTTGATGTATTTAAAATTGAATGTGTACTAATGTTTTATTTTCAGTTATTACTGGTTTTGAAAAGAATAACCGATATAGTATTTGCAATGAAGGAGAGCAACAGTTTATGTTTGCTAAAGAAGGTTTGTGTTTGTTGTTTCTTCGATAAATGAAAGTATAAATGTACCAGTAGGTCTATTGATATACTTCAAAAACACCTTGATTTTTTGATACACCTACCATTGAAATGTCTTACATATATGTTGTTGATTTTTATCAATTTCCAATAATTGCCGTCATAGTTCGGGCCAATGATAACTTCTTCAAATCTTGTGGACGGTCAAGAGGCTTAAAGTTGTCATCCGATTGACATTAGATACTATGTACCTGTAGTAACCAACATTTTGAAATTTGTACAACACACATTTATACATGTAATGTCAATAAAACCGTAAGAAAAAATTATGACAATAACCAGATAGGTTGGAATTGTGATTGACAGTCTGTGGCAGGTGCTGTATTTCCAGACTTGCAGTAAATCTGGCAGTGCACACCCAGATGCATATAAGTTGTCTGAAACGGCCTTGAATTTGTGCCTGACTGTAACAGGTGCACTACGTTACCTACCCGAGTCCGAAACGTCACCTACCCGAGTCCGAAATGTCACCTACCCGAGTCCGAAATGTCGAGGACATATTTTTTGGAGCCGAAATGACATGTAATCATTATAAGTACTGCAGGCTCTCCTGCAGGTTGATAATGGAATAAAGACTTTTTATCAAATCCCTATAATTGACATAGTTAGTGTAGAGAGGGCATTTAAATTTCAAAATCACATTTCTCTTTTATTAGATACTGATTGTTGTACACGACAAATGTGTGGTACAGCCCGACCCTTCGTGATGAATATAACCGATACTCACGAGCAGCCCTTAATCCAATTACACAGACCATTTAGATGTCAAGGAAGTTGTCTGTGGTGTTGTTATCTTCAAGAGATGGAAATCCAAAGTCCACCTGGTAATAAGGTTGGAGAAGTTAAAGAAGTGTGAGTTGTGCATTATTATAATTGTTCAAGTCCAGCATAATACCGGTCACCAAAAGTGGCCCGCCACCCACTTTGTGAAACTGATACTATTTATACACCCACCCACCCCTGCCTAAAATATATGGAAATGAAATATGTTAGTCCCGAAATGACGACATGTAACTCCCTCTCTCTCTTTGAGTACCAATTGTATACCAATATTTATGAAGTGATATATAAAAAGTTTTTAGTAACTGTCATTTATAAGTATAACTAAGCTGTACTACTGAGAGTGACTATTTATAACACTCATCACTATTGAATACACAAACCCAACCAGTTATGGTGTATCACTTATTAAAATACGTATGGAGCGCGATCCTTTGATGTTGACATACTATTATGTGGGCAATGTACCAATCGTACATTATTTATACCGAATGAAATATTAAGCTTGTGTGATGATTTCATTGAAATTGATATGTGGGATAGTGTATCAGTATTTTGTCTGGTTTTATATTCTCAGGGGCGACGGGGGCAATATAATATACATGTATTGAAACATCACTCGGAATAATGTCCTTCTCCTATGGCAGCATCGATCTTCATGTATTATTTATGATGTCTGATTCTTGACCATGAAACCACATATATTATACATGTTGCCATGGTCGTAACACTAGAATGACGTAATATAAACTTAATGACTGTCTGATATAAAACATTATTCATTTAACCACTGTTTGAGTCAGTTCAGATATTTTCATTTATAAAATAAGTCATGCGCGTTCATGACAAAGTTTGAGTCAGTTCAGATATTTTCATTTATAAAATAAGTCCTGCGCGTTCATGACAAAGGTTCTCTGTCCCATTCTCGTGGTTCCGGCCAGCTTTCCTCTTGTCAGTGATGCAGGACAGAGTGCCTGACAAGGACAGCTGTCTAGTCATTTGGATGAGACGAAAAACCGAGGTCCCTTGCACGTAAAAGATCCTTTGGCAGTTGGAATTTGATATAAGAGTCTTCCGTAGCGCCGCAGCCCGGGCAAAATTTCCCTCATAGCACGCTGTATTGCGTATGCCTGTTTTCCTTGGCCCAGTTTAGGAGCAGAACAGTAGGACATTAAGCTCCATTTCATTTCCATTCTCATGGATTTTCTTCAGATCCTTCAGTTTCCTCCCACTGCCAAAGATACCACCTACCCACCCATTAATTATTAAATGAATTGTCCCAAAAATCACCCACATGTCTCTCTACTCAATCTCATGCCTGTCCAGCGTCGTGAGTTTTCTCTGTGTCCTCCGGTTTCCTGCCACTGCTAAAGACCCCTGTGCTCAAGCGAATTATTGAAATAAAATTAAACCATGTGTTCGACCCGAAATGACCTAGTTTGTGTCGAGTGGACATTAAACCCCATTTCTGTCTCCCTGTCTTTCAATCTCAATTGAGAACAGGTCTCCATGTACAAAGCACCCATCATCTTACAATTTTCATGTGCTTCTGTAGGATACTTGTCAAAAGTTTTGTTTATTTTATATTTTGTAATTTTCAGATGGACATGTATGACGCCTAAATACCATGTATATGATGCTACAGGAACTCCTGTATTTACTATTATTGGTGACTGCTGTTACTGTAAATGTTGTACCGATGTAGTGTTCAGGGTCAGTTGGGTTCAGTCAATATTTATTCTTAATTAAAATCAAGCCAAAATCTGGAAAAAGTTTGTATACATTAGAGTTGTAAATATGGTAGAGGTTTCTAAAACTTACATTACAAAAATTTCTGGATCAGGTGCAGGATGGAGGGTCTGACAAGGACAGCTGTCTAGTCATTTGGATGGGACTAAAAACGAGGCTCTGTGTACACATTGGCGTGCTCGTAAAAAATCCATTGACAGTTAGAAATCAATATAATAGTAGGCTGTAGTGCAGCTGTTCGGGCAAAATTTCACTCATATCCCACTGTATGGCTTATGCCCGTCTTCACTAGCCTAGTTCGGAGCAGAACAGTAGGACGTTAAACTTCATTTCTAATGTGAAATGCATCACCGTATTTGAGATTTAGGTATAGAACAGACTGTTCTTGCTACATGTACGTGTATAATAGTCAAAAAACAATTGAAAAATTTCATTCAAATGACTATTCTGATAATTCCTCATGCTGCACATGTACTGTATATGATGACTTCCAGTTCTGTGTTAGTAATGGATAAAAATGAGCGAAATGATGTGGATAACTATTTGTCATTCTTGTTGTTAATGAATGAACAAATCTTAAAGTAAGTGGTTTGTGATTTTAGGTTCTAGAAGGTGTTGATGATGGTGGACAAGAAGTTGGTCAAATTGTTAAACATTGGGGTGGATGTCGTGAAATGTTTGGTGGTGCCAATGACTTCTCTTTACGATGTAAGTAACCAGTGGTAACTGTTGTTTTATTCTGAGTCTTCAATTAAAATGTTGGCTGGATATCATACTTTTCTGCACGAACGTGGTAAACTTTTGTGTCCATAATTTTTATTTGCACATAGTTTTCTTTAGAAGTGGTAGGTTATCTGTCTCATTGTTTCTTACAAGCTTGTAATCGAACACTTAAAATATGCTAGACAGAGGACTTGGCAAGGGACGTATAGTCCTTTGGAGGTCCTGTGCACACACTGGCGTTAACGTAATAAAGCCCTTGACAGAAGGCTGTAACACCACTGTCTGGGCAAAACTTCCCTCATAGTCATAGCACACAATGTATATGCCTTCATTAGCCCGGGCGGTTCAGAAAAGTAGGATGTTAAAACCCATTTCATTTCAACTGCATGGCAAATATAGATAACAAGATAGACCACCTTAATCTTTGAAATAAATATTTGGTTGTGCAAATTGAACGTAATTTAAGCTAAGAAGTGATTTATGATTAATTGTTATATATTTTTCAGTTCCTGCTAATATGGATTTAATGAAGAAGACCATCTTAATGGGAGCAACATTCTTGATAGATTTCAACTACTTTGAATATCGTGGAAATAACTAAACGAATGCGGACAAGTTCCGAATTTTAAAGACGACGAGAAATTCATTTTTAGATTATTGCATAAACTCATTATTTTTAGTATCCATTTATTAATATTTTCGGCATAATCTTGTAAATTTGGTGTTCATATTATTTTTATTTAATTTTAAAACTTATTATTCTGATATGGTATTGATCTAACTCTATGAATGTCATGTATCTTTTGGAACAATAGTGTTCAAATTATTAAATTCTGTTGTAGCAAAGTCCGTCAAAAGCGGCAGATGTTACTAATTTAATGTTCTTAGTTTACATCTTTGAGTGTCACAGTGGCATTTAACATTTAAAAAAGATCAATTTGAATTTTATCTATAGTAACTGTTCGAATGTCAGACATTGGTCTGTAAGCACATATTGGCCATTATATTTATATTTTTTACTTGATTAATTATATCGTTGTATGCTGTTCATTTCAATTTTATCTGAATTTTGTATGCTGCAAATTGCTCAGACATTTCTATGTGCAGTTAATTACATGTACAATGCATATAAATATTTGTGTGCTGTAAATTGCTCATACATATTTGTGTGTTCTATAATTGCTCATACATATTTGAGTGTGCTGTAAATTGCTCATACATATTGTGTGTGCAGTAAATTTCTCATACATTTATCTTTTCTGTGTGCACTTGAACAAGAATATTGAAGTAGTTTATACTTTGTTTTTGCTCAAGATAAAAGTTTATATCGGATAATTAGAACCCATGACATACTTATATATCGCTGGATTTTCTTTTATTTATGTTGAATGTATCTGAAACATATCATTAATATCATCTGTGTATTTACATTAATATCTGAATTTGTTCAAACGAAATCCTTCCAATTTTTATCAAACGACTTATTTTTTTTATATATATAGAGCTGTAAAATTTTGATAATTTATTTATTTTGAATTTCAGATTACATGGATATTATATGCATAGATCAAATCCATCCTTAGTTTTAAAGGATTTTTTAAAATTATTTAATTAAGCAATTTAATAATTAGGTAGTGAATTAATTGAAAAAGAAAATCGGCAACAACTGAACTTCTTTTGGGGGGTAGACTAAATGTCCTGTACAAGGTGTTTAACAATTTTGCATTGATCTGATTGAGTGGTCATATCAATATATTAGAATTATTTGACATATCTATGAAAGTTTTATTTATAATGACTTTCTAAACTTGCTATTTTAATATTTGCATTGATTCCATCGCCCATCCATTTGTACACTGTGGTAGTCTTGAGTTATTACATTGAAAGCTGAATAATTTATTTGGTTAGTTGATAGGATACAGTGTTACATTGCCTGTTACATTAGTTTGATTTCTACACTTACCATGACACACTACTCTACAATTACTAGGAAACACATTTCTTAAGTTACCATTATTCTAGATAGATCATGAGTTATTTGCATGCAAGTTATCATTTACTGCATTAGATATCATACTACACCGTATTTATATCAAGTCAATTTATGTGTTTTTATTGGCACACATATATATTATATAAAATCAATAGTAGTATATTTGTTATTATTATTTGAAATGGCCATAGATTGTGTAGCAGTCCATAACAGTAACATTTAAATTAAACCACAGATTTTAGTCCCATAGTCTTATTACTACCAGTAAGATTAAAGATACATTATGTAAGATTTAGATAAAGAACTGTCAATTCTTAACATTTCAGTCAAATTACTTTAGTCTGAGAATTGGAAGTTTTGATAAAAAAAGCATAATCTTGATTTTCATTCCTACCATTCTTAAGAAATTGAACAATGTCTTGATTAATTTAAATTATTAAATGGCAATAGTGTTTCAATCCACTGTTGGATAGCACGGAAAATGTGTTCCTGTTTATAACTGATTATACACTTAAAAGATCCCTTGATAATTTCGAATTCAAAGAAGAGTAGAAAGATATGCTCAAGACATTGCACATGAAATATACAATATGACTCAAAATGACATGCATAATATAATCATATTTTAGTTAATACACCAATTTGTTGAGTTATTACTTGGTAGAACAAACCTGTATTTATATATTAAACAAATACATTAAGGAATGGGGAAAATACACTAATGAAAGTGAAGATATTTTGGTAAACCACCTTTCCCTATGGTTATTTTATTTCCTCAACTTTTATATTTAGGTCAACAATTCGCCTTTGTATCAAATTTTGTTATTATTACAGGTTAACAATTGGCATCAGAATATACCTGGAAACTTTATTTAAAACTTTTTTATATATTGGGAACCTATGATGAATATTTTACTGACAGGGAAAGGATTTCATACTGTAATAATCTACTTGGTTATGTTGTAATATACCATTTGACAGTTATGTTGTGATATACTACTAGGTTATGGTGTAATATGACCCTTAGTTATATTGTAACATCTCACTTGGTTATATTGTAATTGGTCTCACTTGGCTTTATTGTAATATCATTTGGTTCAAATATGCCACTTAATTATGCTGTAATTGCCACATAATTATACTGTAATATGCCACTTTGTTATACTGTAATATGCAACTTGGTTACATTGTAATTTGGTTCTTGGCTATATTGTAATGTCGTTTGGTTATGTTGTAATATGCCACTTGGGTCATATTGTTAGAATGAAATATATATGTGAGTTATGACATGCCAGTTAGTTGGTTATTTTAATGTTGTTGAATGCTATTTGTTCATAATTTGTTTTATTTTAATTGTAGTTCATTTAAATTTTGTATATTTTAGTAAAAGTTTTATTTGAAGCCCTTGACTGTATGTGCCTATATTTCCTTACTTTTTGTAAATAAACTGTTCTGCTGATCATTTTTATATGAAAGTCTATTGTGTTATAAAATTTCCTTTCTTACTAGAATTACTACAGACACATGTGCACAAGCCAATTGGTGGTGGCCAAAAAATTAACGCATGCACATTGGATCAGAAGGTCTTGTCATTCATTCAAGTTGCATGGTTTCATTTTCCTGTTTGTACATGACAAGAAGTAGGGTTGCCCGTCCAACCTCGTAGGTTATCTCCAGAAAATCCTGTTTCCTTCCACTGCTAAAGACCCATACATGCAAGCGAATTAGTGAAATAAAATTGAACCTTATGTTAATCCCGAAATGACCTAGTATGTGTTAAGTGTTTGTTAAACCCCATTTCTCTCTCTCAATTGGCATGGAAATCGGTTTAAAAATTGTGCAATAGTTATCAGTACTATTCCAATTGCTGCGATTATACTTTGGCAAGGACGAAAAGGTAAAGATTCTTTTCCTACAATAAATTGTTTGTTAGATTTGGGCAACGTTGTCTAAGCCAACAGAAAAGTACTGTAAATCTCATTCTTGGATGATGTAATTTTCTCGGGGGAGAGCGCCTGGACAAAGTTTGCTCTAAAAATCTGGTTATGTTTCCAACTGCTTCCCATACTTACCCTTTAAGATGGGGATCACGTGGGTAAGACGCTTGTTTGCTAGCCTGGAGGTCGGGTGTTTGATCCCTGCATTGGCCGAGAAAATGCATCGGGGGCGTGGTTTCTCTTTGTCGATAATGCAGGATGGGGAGCCTAACAATGACAGCTGTCTAGTCATTTGGATTGGACAAAAAACTGGCTCGTGTACATATTGGCGTGCACACAAAACATGCCCTGGCAATTGGAATTCGATATAAGAGTAGGGCGTACTCGGCGCTGATGCCCGGGTAAAATTTCCCTCATAGCACACTGTATGGTGTAAGCCCGTCTTCCTTAGCCCAGGTTAGAAGCAGAACAATAGGACGTTAAACCCCATTTTCCTTTAAGAAATAGGCCGACTCTAACGTCCATTAAAACAAGTAGCCTTTAGGTTGAATCTTCAGTTGATACAACACAATAATGGAGACATTACGGCAGACATCCGTAGCTTACTCATAAAAAAAGGTTATAATTATTATTAGTACATGATAAGATAAATCCAATATTTAATAATCGAGTTCTGTCTGTCTTGTATCGAGGAGATGTCAATAATACAACTAGATAAATAGAACATATACCAATAATAAGACAACGTATGCAAATAAAATAGAGCTAAATATAGAATTATCAACACTCGACAGTCTTGTCTCGTGTTTAAAGGGGTAGTATCAATTTTCACAATTTTGAAAAATAATTTAGCTACGGTGTGTATATATATATAATAGAGCTCAATATAGAACTGTTTGGCCCTGTTTTAAAGAGATCGGGCCAGTAGCCACCGGGGGGGGGGGCAAAATCGAATTAGCCCCCCGCCCAATTTTTCGCCAACAATAATGATTTCTTAGGAGTGTTCTTAGCCGACCACATCCTCAGCCACTCCAAAAAATTCAGTAGAACTCCCCCCTCCCAAATTTTATGAGCTGGCTAGTGGCTACGGACCCGAAAGGGACCAGGCAACTTCTCGTCGGTTAATTAATCTTGTATCTATCGATTCGACCCCAGTCTAGCTAGCGAATTATGCTTAATCGATTCAATTGAAACACTGATAAGTTGATAAGCATATCCAAACTGATCCCGCAGTGAATATTCGCTTGGCCGCTACAATCACTGATAAGCATGACATCGACGAGGCTTAATGAGTACGGCATATTAACTTTTTAACTCAGACAAATTAAATTCTCAAACATTTTTTTGAGGTAAAAGAAAAATAAATAAAGACGTTTGAAGTATTTGGAGTTAAAAAATATTTCCTATTTAGTGTAAATGGGTATTAAAACGAATAAAATGCATCATTTTGCCCGAAGCAGTTAGGTGTGAAGTAAACATTGCACGAGCCGTTGAGCCAATGACTAACGGCGCGTGCAGTCAACGTACCTGTTGTGAACTGTCGTCTGTTACAGAGATATTTCGTAAGTAATTCTCTGTGAAACAGATTGAAGCATATCCTCACGTACATAATGGCCTGCGTCAATGAATAGTTTATATCTAAACATACTTATAAGTTCAATATTAAAGTAATTGTATGTGATTGGCATTTTTAGAAACATATCAAATTTCTCAGGGCTTAAACCACGTAAATGTGCCCTCGTATTGATTACAGTATTTGACATTTAATTAAGAAAACAATTATCACCAAACTACCAACGCTAGCTAACATTCGCCCGAGTCGAATTTAGTCGGATACAAAAAACAGTTTCCGGAACAATAAGATGGCGGGTACTTGTTACACATCGAGCAATAGATTATTGTAATTACTAAACGAACGAAATTAATAATTTTGGTACAGGTATTCCTGTATGGTAGTTTGCAAAGGATTCCTATTTTCTAAAGATACAACTGACCTTGTATTCATTCAATCGCACCTAACTTCAGCGAAATTATATTGTACGCATGGTAAAACAACAACAGTCGATAAAATTATGTCAATAAATAAAAAAAATAAATGAGACAAAAGAAAACGTTGACCTGGAGAAAATTCAAAATAAAAGATAATTTCAACCCATTAATTATACACTTACGTAAAATATGCATAGATTCATGTGTGTTAGTGTGGCGTGGTAATTAATGTTAATTTTGCCTCTTTTTACAGTGTAATACTGTTTATATTATAGTCATGTATATGTATATATAAATGTTCGATGTATTTCAATAATCAAAAATAAAACAACAAAATAACAAACAAACAAACAAACAAAAAAGACATTAGCGACATGAAAATTTCATCGTATAGAGTTTGCCACATGACACAGTTCTATGGAATGCAATTAATATTTGATACTGACCGATGTTACCACTGGGTTTGTCTACGATAGACGTTAAACCCCAGAAACGAACGACGTGCCACTGGGACTCTCTATAGTCGTTAACATTCAATGCTTAGTAATAATCAGATAATCAGTAATTATCCAGTTCAATCACTATGTCTTTGAAGCAAAGTATATAACCTCCCTTTTATTTAAAATTCCGATAACCGCAAGTGTTGTGTTGTGATGACATCAATAACTAACCACGGTACTCTATAACTAACGTAACGAATTAATGCATTTTCCGATATTCTTCTGTACAACATGTCAGTTATTATCAGCCAGTATAGTGAACTGCTGCGTGACTATATCTATATTAAAAGACGACAATCAATATTTTCCCCAACAGATATTTGGAGTGTGTTTAACTAGTTTTATTACATATGTAATATTGGTGGACACCAACATTGTAAGGCCATTGTTTCTAATTCATAATATTATTTGGCTGTTAGAAACTATTTTCCGATTGTTGGGTGGAGGGAAGTGACAGCATGGCAGTTGTATCATAAGGTCTGTCATTGAGTCAAATGGCATGGTTTTGACCCCCCCCCCCCACCATTCGTGACGAAGAGTAGGGTCGCTTGTCCATTCTGGTGGGGTTTATTTCCGGAACCCCTGGTTCCCCCCCACTTCTAAAGACCCCTTGAATCGTTATGTTAGTCCCGAAATAACATCCCCCTGTCTCCCCCCCCCCTCTCTCTCTCGTTTCTGGTCAATGCGATATTGAGGCCAATGATTGGTATCAATAGTGACGCATCTATAAAAGGGGAACCCTCATCCATCAATCTTAGTAAATCTGACTGTACGATTAGGAGAGGAGCTCTACTTTCGTATGATACGTTCGTCTAATAATGGTTATTGTTCGTTTATATGGTTATAAAAATGTCCACGAACTTAACGATTTCTCTGAACAAATATTGTCCCTTTAAACATTTTTATGTGCCAAGTACTACTGCCAATTGGTTAAGACAACCAATTAAGGCCAAAGTCACGAAACTGGCAAATCGGTTTATAAATTTAATTTAGATATAACATAACTCTTCAGACAAATGTTACACCTACAACCTGACTCCCTTTTAGAAGATGGCAAACCAATTCCTGATTAAAATAGATTTATATTTCGTTTCGTTTTTTTTTATACTTTCGATGGCCTACACTACACGAAGATCTCACCAGTTATAGCGGGGATTCACGTCAGGGGTCAAACGAGTTGCTTTTGACCCTATGGCGTCAGACATTGTTTAATCAATCAACGTTGGCGTCTCTAGTTGGTTAGCCACAGTTCCGTGCACCAAAAGCCCAAAAGCTCGCCGTAACAGACCGTTTCATTGGCTAATTCCTCACATCAATGGTAAAAACTCTTCCAGATTCCAGTGTAGTAAAGACACGTAAAACGAAATTTTGAACAAAAAAAAAAAACCGAAACGAAATAGGATCTGTGTTTTAATCAGATTGATGGCAAACACACCTTCCTTCATTCAGATCACTTACGAATTTACTTTCAGAACACAACAGTGTAATGATTGGAATTCTAATAATACGACAGTTGTCAGTTGCTATGCGTAGATTACTGATAATTATAAATATTGATTAGTATTACGATCCGGTAAAGGTCACGTTTCATAAAACAATAGAGTTAAATATTCATGGGATGATCTCATGTTATTCTCTAAATGCCATACAACCATGAATATATATACAGAGGAAAATGCATCGCGTTAGCCGAATGTTTATGCGCTTAAAGATGCGTTATGTAGGAATATAGGTAAAGAGCTGAAATTTCTCGTTTTGATAGTTTGACAAAATTGATAATGAAAAAGGAATGTGCCCTGGGCAAAGTTATGGTTTGAGATCAAAAAAAAGAAAGATCGGCAACAGAGAGAGACAAAGAGTGAGAGCGAGAGAAAGATTGAGACTAGGTCATTTCGGGACTAACACATGGTTCAATTTTATTTCAATAATTCACTTGCGCGTAAGGGTCTAGCAGTGGGAGTAAACAGTGGACCCGGAGCAAACACACGACCCAACTCCGGGAAATCGAAACCACACCTTTTGACTCAATGACAAACCTTGTGACATTCGCCCCCCCCCCCACTCCATCCTGCAACATGTAGACTTAGCTCTTACTAGGTTATTTCGGGACTAACACATGGTTCAATTTTATTTCAATACTGCGCTTCTAGCGGTGGGAGGAAACCGAAGGACCCGGAGAAAACACACGACAAATTTATTGTGTAAATAAATATATGCGAAAGTTAAATGACAATTTTGAAGCAAGATGTCCTTCATATCGAATATGCGGGTAGGGTGGCCGAATGCTTTAACGTTTGCGATTTAGCTATTAAGGTCTGCTAAAAACACCATCTCTTTCGTTCTAGAAATGTTATTTTGAAATTAGTACGCTCCTATTATGATTATTTGTATGCATTGCGATTTTGCCCCGTCTGCTCTTCTCTGTAGCCCATTGGTCAATATTTCTTTTTCAGTGGAGGGTGTCTGTTGAGGTGAAACACATCTGATTTTGTATGTCTATTGGGCCCCACTTCCGACCTATACTCCATACCACATCACCAGGGTCGCGTGCACAAAACCGACACAAAGGGTTTTACTCAAAATAAAAACGTTTGTCCCGTTAATTCAGCTTAACAGTCAACGTGATGATGAACAACATTCATGGCTGACTGGTATTTTGAAGGTTATAATATATTATATTGTAAGTCAAGTTAAATTCATTGTTATGATCGTGTTACACCTGCAATAGTACACGTCCTGATATCAGTTACAACAGGTCTTGTTATTAATGTTCCTAATTCTGGGTATTTAAATTGTTAATTATCCTCTTTATTTCCTTTTAGCTAAAACAAACTTTAATATCCTGATATAAAAATATCAGTAACTCATCAATGCTGGACGAATTCGGACATTTAAACTGTTCATTATATTGTTTATTTCGATCTCTATTGGATATCTAGCTAATAGGTTTTTTAAAAACCTTATACTGTATAAAGCATCATTAGCGTATTAATGTTGGACGATCTCTGAGCATTTAATTAACTGTTAATTATCTTGTCTGTTTGCTTCTAATCTGGTTGTATTAAATATCTAACTATTTATAGACTAGCTGATATTAGAATCTATCTCGCTATTTATAGACATGTTTAAAATTGGAATCAGTCTAACTTTCAAACGTATAGTTCACAGTTTAGTCGCGCTAATGAACATGAATACACAGGCAATTGAATACATTCTTGCGTACGATTCTCCCACATTCTTTGCTTTGGAGAATCATACGTACAATATTTAGGTGGTTGACTGAATAGCCAACTCCCATTTCGACGAATTTAGTCGAAAACACTCAGTGTACACCGAAAAGTTTGAAAATTATAGGATCTTTATTCTGATTCCATATTTAATAATTGAAAATGTTTTCGTCGCTGTGCGCGTGAAACGGATTAGAACCAACATAATTTATTTCAATATGGCGGCCATTCGGTACAGAGATCTTATCTCAAAGTAGATAGCTAGTTCTGCTGTGTGCGGAACATTGGGAGGCAGAGAGCATGTTCAGTAACTTCAGAAGTTATGGCAAAAACTAAATGTGTGTTGAAAGTGTTATTATACATCATAGAAAATACCTAATACCTAAGATGCAAAATACAAATATCGTTATAAAAATACAGCGGGGTTATACTAAGGCAGCGTCAAGTTTGCTTTGAGGTTTAGAGGATTAGTAAAATCTGAAACAATTATTCTGCTCGTTTGGGTACATACAGGTACGTACATGTATGTGATTATGTTGTAGTGGGGCCAACATGGTGGCAAGGCTTCGCGCGTTATATTTCATATATTGCAATGAGATATGAACATAAACAGTGATTCAACTGAAAGGTGATATATTATATGCAATGATTAAAATCTACATTTAAGTCGAACCAATTGTGCATAATATTTATTTTTAAGTCTTACGTCAAGCTGAATAAACTATATGATGTATTGTAATCAAACACCAATGGTTGGTTAAAGCGGCATTAGGCAGAGGCGTATCCAGTGGCGCCCCCCACCCCCTAATTTTCGACAGTGCCCTTTTTTACTACTGAAAGTGCCTTTTTACTGCTGAAAGGGTCTTTTTTCAGACCCAAATATGTCCTCTCCAAACGTTTACTTAAAGGGACTATCCCGATAAGAACAGAGTCTCAGAAATTAAAGTCCGAGTATTTATGAAATTTATGGACCAAAATATAAAGGCATGGTGTATTTACCTTGTCTCAAAATTTCAGCTCAAAATATTGAGTCGTTTGGACGTGAACGTCAACACTGCTTATCCGGACACGTAACCCTTTTAAGATTACGGGTCAATTTTTTCATTGGGTGACCTGATAATCGATTCCCGTTCCTTGAGAGGTCTATACAGTGAATGACCCATGTAGTGTACTTGATAACAAAAGGTAAATTTCACCTACATAATATTTTTATAGAAAAAGGCTGGTTTTATCCAGATACTGTATAATACAACGGTCTCCACTTCCAGATGAAGACTGTCAAGTTTAAGCGATTTACCAGCGTATCACAAATATCGGGTTAGTTGGTCGGCCTTAGGTAATGGGTTTTAAGGGATTTTAACACAAAACTAAGCAGTTGTATTCCTCATAAAGTTATCGGGATTGGCCCTTTAATATCTTTAAATGACATTTAGTGAACGCGATATATAATAACAGACAGCTTTATGGATAACTTTCACTAGTTTTATTAACTGCAACGTTTCAATGAGGACACTCTCACCGTTATCAAGCAATGATACAATCAAGTTGTTGTTGTTCTTGGTGTTTAACGTCCGCTTCCACCGAAGGTGATATCGCAGACAAGTCTTATTTTTTCCATTTTCATTATCTTAGCGCACGCGCAGGGGTCTTTGCTGTGGGAGGAAACCGGAGTGCCCGGAGGAAACCCACGAGGTTGAGAAGGAGCCCCTATCTCCATGCCACATACGCTCACACCAGGGCTCGAAACCACAGCCGCAAGCCAGAGGTGACCGGCCAGCTAGAGGTCGAAGCGCGGCACTCTAGACCACTAGGCCATCCCAACCCCCCTGATACAATCAACATGTTACAGAAGGTTATATACAAACAGATAACAATAAACTAATTAACAAAATACAGCGTAATAAAAAAGTTAGATTATTGCAAACCCTTGTATACTTCTCCTCTGATTTAACAAGTTGATTGATCTGTTTAACTGCCACATCTCCATAATGATGACGTATAATATGTGGCTTCGAACAACCAGTACGGTGGTAGGAATTATTTCACACGTCTTGTCAAACCTTCGCTCGCAATTGTGTAATTTGAATGGAATTTTCATATTATTCATTTTACATTGTCTATAATATTTTCAAACTATTATAGCAAAATGGCTAGCTCTTTATCTAAATCTTACATAATGTATCTTTAATAGACAACATTATTGGTAATGTGTACAGTTTATGAAATTAAGACTTCGTGATATTAATATGTAGTATTGGACAGCTTATTTATTATCGTGTTATTATCGGTAACTAAGTTATTATCGATGGATGATAGTTGTTACAAGGGCGTTATTGACTATTACGGTCAGTTCATCTTATCCCTGAATATTAAAGATGGGAGCTGAACTGATGGAACTCGAGTTTACATTCCGTAATCAATTATCCCCATCTCCTGGGTTACACGTTTTACACCGTTCATACTAACAAAGACTGAATGAAATCTTTTCATCAATTATTGTGAAATGAAAGTGGAATATGTACTTCTCATATTCTAGAAGTAATATCTTTTATTTTCGACTAAAGTCGTCTTTGTCGGAATTAAAATGTCGTCCGACTAGCTTCGTGTCTGTTTTCAAGTAGAGCTAATTATGGATAGAAATGTGTTGAGCTTAAGGTTCGTATACAATAGCTGCCAAGCCAAGATTTTATCTGAAGAGACGAGTTAGCTAAACTAAATATAAGCTGTATGTTTATTCTACGGATGGGAATTCAATACACGTCGCTGAATAAAACCGAGGCAGGTCAAACTTCTTTGCTTTGAATACAGTTTGGAATTAGTCTCAATAAGGCTGCGTTGAAATTGGTATTAAAACGTACACAGTGTGTAAATAGCGCTGCCCTGGCAAACTTATGTTTCTTTATTCTGTGAATCGCTATTCTTGTTAAGGTGAATATTTGTAAGTCAGGGCCCTGTTTCACGAAATTTTAACTTAAGATAAAATCCAATTTTAGTAGATACTTCAATTTTGATTGGCTAAGCACTAAAATCAATCTAATATTATCCAATCAAATTACTAAAATTGGGATCTTAACTTAGTTAAAATTTCGTGAAACAGGCCCCAGGCTAGGGAAGCGCCGAATTTAGATGGAGAGAGTCTATAGGCTATTCCGCTTATCAGACCCCACCCTACAACACAACTGAGCAAAGCTAGGTGTAAAAGTCCCCACTATCACGATTCGTGCTGCAATGGAAACCGTGGTGATCCTTCCAGGTCTCATATTGAGGACTGCCGTATAGCAATTGTTTTGATCGTGTCGAAACGTATCCGGGCGTGTATACATGTACCACATGGAGGACTCAAAATAGTGACAATCCTATCGAGAGGCACGACAGTACGTGGGAACCTAAGATACCCCCCCCCCCCGCAGTGTTTCGTTGATTAGACCGCAGAATTTCTCAGGCCATTGTTTCAGGAATATGGCATACACGTTATGGCAGTGTGATATATTATATTATACACCTTGGTCTATTATATTATACACCTCTGGCTTGTGGCTGTGGTTTCGATCCCTGGTGTAAGCGTATGTGGTAGATAGGGGCGCTTTCTCAACCTCGTGAGTTTCCTCCAGGCACTCCGGTTTCCTCCCACTGCTAAAGACCCCTACGCACAAGCGAATTATTGAAATAAAATTAAAACCATATGTTAGTCTCGAAATGACCTAGTTTGTGTCGTCGAGTGGACCTTAAACCCCCTTTTTTTCTCTCTCTCTCCCTATTATGATCTCATTATGCTTGATAAGAGTGGATAATTGTTTTGATGAGTTAAATTTGCCTTCAATTTGTCTAAAGTTGAAACGGACATATATGTGTTGATGGCATATTTAATTGTGTCGATGGCGAGACACTTGTTTGACCATATCCTTGTTATGTTATGATCGCACTTTATTGAACCCGAACACCATATCCTCGTCACATATAAACACTGTCTTCAAATGCGTTATCTTATTGGGTTCTAAATAAATAACTCGGATAACGTGTTGATGGGAATTTAAGGACCACTCCTTCAGGACATTTTCAGAGGATTTAAAGTTTTAATTCCGATTATATTTTGGTGAATAAAACTGCTTAATTTTGTGTTAAAAGCCCCCAAAATCGTCTACCTTAGGGCCGAGCAACCAACTCAATGTACATGTGTGTGATACGTTTTCAGACAGCTTAAACCCGTCAGTCTTCATCTGGAAATGCAGACCTGTGTCCCAAATTGTATTATTCCGTGCCTTTGGGTAATACTTGACTTTTATTTTATTTAAATAAAGTGTGGTTAAGATTTACCTTCCGTTATCAAGTACAGCACATGGTTTCTGCACTGTATAGACCTCTCAGGGAACGGCAATCAATTAGCACGTCACAGAATTTTGGCGCTTAATATTCATATTATGTACATGTACTTTCATTTTTAAGACTGTTCAAATCGGGATAGTCTCTTTATTATTAAAGTTTGAAAAATTATAGCTCTTGGTGTAGGGCATTCTTGCATACCTTACCACCACCCACCCACCCCCTCCCTCTACGCACCCAAACACCAAAGAATGGAGTGCCGAAAAAGTTTAACTTGTTTGTGAAAAATCCCCAAAGTCTCAACAGCTTACGATGGTTTTGATGGACTGGTCTTAACTAATCGGATGGATTGAATGTTTCACACGACTATAGCCAGTGGTCATTAAAAGGCCACGCGACTTAACGGACCATTACTATATTTATACATCCTGAAAGCGCCAAACTAATCTGTAGTAAATTTTTGGTCGCTAGGCCTCAGCCTGGGCCAATTGTGCTTTCATATCAATAGTATGGTAGAGTATGGGTAAACATGTCAATTTAACGCATATTATCGACGTCACACTTGACCTATATTTTATGTGGTTAAAGGGACATTTGTTTGAACAGAAGAAAGTTTAATTCAACGTTTCTATCAATTCTTTTTGGGGGGTTAAGGGTGGGAGCGAGTTGCTGAACTATTATGTGCAATAGGTCGGCCTGTTCGTAATGTGGACGCTTTCATCCCCACACCCGTTCATTTACAAACTCTCATATAGTGATACAGGACGTAGGGTCTGACAAGGACAGCTGTAAAAAGTCCCTTGGCGGTTGGAATTCGATATAAGAGTATGTCGTAGTGCCGCTCTCCGGGAACAAAATAGTAAGACGTTAAACCACATTTTATTTCATTACTATTATTTTGCACCAACTGGGATAATGAACAAACTACTTTAAAGATAGTAAACACTTCCTGGTATTATAATTAGGGATAGTAACTGTAAATAAACTCGTGTGGTAACATATATCTACCAAGATATAGCTCTGAATGTTACATTAAAGAGGCATCTTAATGAGAAATAAAATGGTATAACATCCTAATTTTCTGCTCTGGATGATTTACGCACGCACGCACACACACACACGTAGGCCTATGTATGTATGTGCATTCCTATTAAAAATGTAAACTAATACAGACTTATTGGTGGACAAAATGATCATAAAATCATAATGAAACGCTGGTGGCAAGAAAAATGAAAAACAGCAAACACTTTTGCGTTGGGGGGGGGGGGGCGTTTTATTCGCGAAAACAAATTCACCGTGCACAACAATTTGCCTACGCCTGTATTTCAGTGTTGATTTGGCCGGTCTGATTACTGTTTAGTGAAACTAAAGAAGAAAATTATGCTTTTTTACAGATCTAAATAATGCATCTTCAAGTTGAATAACGATAATTTAAAAACATAATGTAAACGCCCTCTATTTGTAAACTATAAATCGCTTTCATTACCCGATCAGTAAATAGTAACAACAGTTTCAAAGGCAGATGGTCTATGTAGATTCTCCCATTTAAACAAATATAACCTCATTTCTTTGAAGTGGCAATAAGCTTGTACTTTTCGGAATAACTTAACCTCAATTACACTTATGATGATGATATGTATGATCAATTGCTTAATACGTTTTAAAATTCTAACAGTTTTAAATACTACTAGATCACTTCAAAAATGGTTCTCCGTGATAAATGTTAACATATTTTGGTAATACAGGCCTATTGTTTAAATTACACAATTATTTAAAGTAGCCAAGTTGGACTTCTGATATCAAATGAAAATTTTAAAATTGTCACACGAATCGCGTGCAGGATTGCTTTTTAGTGCTATGTGTAGTGAAGCAACTCGGTGGACGAGGCATACATATCCTACAGGGGAGAACTATCAGTACTAACCAGACACCAAAGACATCCATTCCAGGGGCGTGGTGAGAATGAGTTCATGAGTAGCCATACTCATGCGCCAAAAAGTTTTTGCGCCAAAATCACAATCAAATTACTCAAAAAATGAAAAACATTAGTAAGTGGAAAAATTGTTTCATCTGACCCAATTAAAAAAATTTTGAAAGAGTCAAGTTGGAAAATTTAATCATATTTTATTACCGTATTTCTTGTCTCGGATTGCTGGAGATTGCGTTTCTGGGCTTCTAATTTTCGAAATTTTCCCGGGGGAGGGCCCCCAGGACAACCCGCCGCGGGCTCGCGCCTTAGGCGCTCGCGGTGGCCGGCTTCACAGCTCCGCGGTCAGTAAAAGGGTTTTTGTGCCAAAATCTTTTTTGTTACTCATAATTTCTTCTCAATAATTGCCCTCACCACGCCCCTGATCCATTCAGAATCTTCGGTATTTCGCCGAACATAACTGATTAGAAATTACAGTTAAGCAGAAACGATTGAATGTAAATCAATTTATATTATGCCCCTATACTATATACGTTGCGACCCATCTGGCTGTGTCCATATTTCTAGGTGCCAAAGAATAGGCCCTATAGCGATTTAGATCCGTTAAGTTGTACGGATTGATACAAAATATTGCAACTCCAAGGGTTGCTGTTTAAGAGAGATCATAATTTGATCATTTAGTTATATTGTGCAAACTACCAAAGAATCAATCCATTAGATATATAAAACTTTGGCGGTCAATTTACGAGTCAATAAAATTTAGCGCCAAATGGGCCAATTATGTAATGTATGTATACTTATTGTAAAGAGACCAGAGAGCGTGTTGAACCAATTATATGTAGGCCTACATCACTTCGGGTTTTGATCAAAATGAATTTTTCGCTCATGCTCACAAATTTTTTTCTTTGTGTTACAGAGGGGATTGTTTATCTTATGGAAACCGTGTTGAAAATAGGTGGTTTAGACCTTTAAAAGTGACTGGATAATTAAGTCTTAATTCTGGTGGAGTTACTTCCCTTCCCAAACTCTTGAAAAATAGAAGTCAATAACAACGACCGTGGGAATTACGCGGATATTTACAAAAAATATTTTCGAGAGCTGTTTTAACAGGTAAAATGTCTTGATTTTAAGCTCAAAATCTATTTCTGACTAGACCAAGCGTCTCGTAGATAAATTTCCAAATCGACATCTCATTATTTGGGGATCAACTTCAGTATTTTTATCCCTATTTTTTTAAATTGATAAGAGAATAAGAGATTCACACTCAGATATAAGACAAAACTAATTAATATTAATAAAATGCAAGTAACATGCAAGTAAAATTTAACACTAGCCATCAAGTAGAGCATGTGGAGTCGAAGATCATGCACCAAAATAGACCTCTTTAAGAATAACAGCAAAATTATAACTCCGAACCATTGTCTGTGTTGAGGCTGAAGTAATGCAGGACCGAAATGTCTAGCTACCAATTGAAGTACAGTATTGAGAGCAAGGGAGAAATGGGTTTTACTTTTAACTAGACACAAACTAGGTCATTTTGGGACTTACATATGGTTCAATTTTATTTCAATAATTTTGTGGCACATAGGGCTTTTCAGCTCTTGAGCAGTGGTAGGAAACCGTATGACCCAGAAAAACCCCCATCTGTTGGCTAATCTGTGCCGTACATTTAGACATGCCCAAGCAATATCACTCGGTCACATGTGCCTTATTTACATGCTTGACGTGAATGGTTTCATCGGGTGCCAGTTAAATCGCCCACATGCAAAGTCGTCCACAGTTAACTCATCCACAACCATTGGTTAATTCTTCCACAAGGTACATGTATTAGTTACATGTAGGAGGTAACTGGGGTATCTCTCTTGTGGGTAATATCAGCAAAGTGTAGGCGAAACTAAAAGATTGTTCCGAGTTAGACTGAAAGAACACTTTGCTGATATTACCCACAAGAGAGATACCCCAGTCGCCTCTCACTTCCTATTACCGAGACATTCTAGCCGAGACCTTGACTACCAAATAATTAAACAACTCTGCTCAGACCCTGAGTTATACACTTCAACTACCAATAGACGTACAATTGAACTACATTGGATTATAAGATTAAAAATTTTTCAACCACATGGTATCAACGACAAAATCTGAACTTGGGCACCCCCACCTTTCTTTCTCTTTTGTTCTACATGTATTAGTTATTTTGTCCACTAGGCCCGGATTCAGGATTTTGTAGAGGGGAGGGGGGTCACACATTGGAGCAAAGGATAATATGTTGCAACCTTGGATTGCTTGGGCAGAGACAATGCAAAAATCATTTTTATATCATCTCTTTAAAGAGCAGATATGTGAACTACAACAGTAACAAAGAAAATGAAAATCAACTATGTCACTGTGGGTTGGGGGGAGGGGGCACGGATATTTTTATTGTTACAGCATATCAGGGGTACTTTACCTGCAGTGAATTTTTAGGACCCTGTAACAAACTTATACGCCATGGGTGTGTGGATGACTCAACCAATGTATTTTGATATTTGTGAACAACTTAACTAGGTTTTTGATGTTGATTAGTTTATTCATCTCTATTAAATACATGTTCAATGTACATGTATGATGTATACAGTGATTGGTAAATTGTCAGAATTTATGGGGTTTTTTTTAGATTAAGATGAGTTCCTCTACTGGTGCCACTGTCAGGAAAAAAACAGAAACAAGAGTTGCAGATGTGGCTGAGAAACTAAAAGAATGGGCAATAGAAGAAATGAAGTTTAATCCACAAGGAAAATATGTTAATTCTAAACTTCCTGAATATGATGATTTCAAAGAGTAAGTTTGCTGTCTTTTGGTAAATCATCTCTACAATAAATGTGCAGTAGACCCATGTTCTATATGTCCATTTTTCTGGGGATTTTATGCGCTGCCCGGATCTGGAATACTCTAGATAATGCATAATTTTACAAATGTATGATTAAAACACCTGGAACAACATTACTAGATAACTTTTTATTTGTTATCGGGTTTTTGCATTTTATGAAACAAATATTGTATAAAATAATTGATAAAATATAAACTATTGGCAAGAATTGAATTTTGCTTTCCTTCAACTAATGGAAGTGTGTTTACAATTTTTGAGATACGTACATGTATGCATACAAGTAACTAAAAAAGACAAAATGTTCAGCTAATTAACTCTTAACCGCTCATAGTCGCATATTTGCACCACAATGTTATATTACTAAGTGGTCGCAGTCACATATTAGCGACCATAGCAAGAATTTTTTTTATAAGCCGCATTTGAGTATTTAGTTTCGTATTTAATTTGCATTTTGAAATGAGGTGAAACGAATAGTGCAAATTATAGATCAACTTATCCTCTTCAAATTTTTTTATTGGTATCAAGAGTCGTCACTTATAATTAACCGGCAGTAGATTTGAAAGAGGCATATAAATATTTGACCTTATTTGCGTGACCAGTTCAGGCCATGACGTCAAAATGACATTGACCACCGGTTAAGGGTTAAGCACACAATCATTGATTAGCATGTAGAATATTTGATAATTTGTGTAGATCTGACCAATATTGTGTAAATCACTTGCTCTTTCAATGTGTACATCAGAATGTTTTAAAATGGACATTGTGTTATGATTATGGTAATTTTATATGATCTATTTATTCTTGTAGTATCTGTCGAGGGCCAATGGCTGAAATTTGGAAATTTGTTACAGATAATGTTTATTCTGTTCAGTAAGTAGGCATATATTATAATTACCATTGGATGTATTGGGTACGTGTACATTAAGGTCTATATTACAGTGAGGAATCAGTCTTTGCTCATTATTGAGATTAGATATCAGTTTGGTTTAGAGGCAGACACAGTCTCTAGTAAATTTAAATATCGATGGTGAATCAGTGTGATATGTAAATGTAAGACCTCTGATCTAGATGTTCAAAAATTTTAAGCTTGCTCTAGATAGTGAACTTTTTACAGGCAAACTACATGTATTGTGTCTCTGGCCAAACTAAAATATGTATCAAACTATCCTAATTGTAATACTTTTATGCATTTCTCAAAATTATAAATAGATTTTGTTTTAACTGAGTTAATTACATGGCTTTTGTTTTCTTATTTTTTTTGTAGAACCGTGAAAAAAGTGAAGGGAAACCTGGCCTTGTATCCTTTAAGATTATGATAAAATTCCTTATAAGTAACAACAAGTGTTATGTACATGTTTTAGACAGTGTATACTTATTATAATTAATTCATTATTTAATCTGGGTACATATAATATACAATATATCTTCATTATTTCCACTTAATAAGAATTTTAGAAAAGGTCATCAAAGGCACAGAAGATATGCTGTTCAACTGCAACCAGGGTCAAAGTTCAATGAGAAGAAAGAAGAGTTGTTTGAAGAGAGAACTAATTTAAGTGGTCAACTTACTAATTGTAACTCTGATGTCAAACATCTAGAAAATGATTTACATAGACTAGAAAAAGATATTCTTAGAACAGGTAAAACTTGAGTTTTGATGAACGGGGTGCCATAAGATTGTTTACCTTTTTATGATTCATTACATGTACATTGTATGTTTATTGAGGCAGAGTATGAAGACTCGTACTTAAATAGACGTCATATATGGAGATCATGTACATCAGAAATTGTTGTTATGTGTGTTTTTGCATGGCTCATTAAATGAAAGGCCCAAATTACGATCCCAAGCTTTACAGAGAAACTTCCTTAGGATTTTCCAGTCTTTTTTACTTTATCAATGGTGCATAACAAGGAAAAGTGTCTGTTTATTCTTGATTGTTGGAAAATTTTCCCACATTGCACACATGATTAGTTCAGTTTATGTAGACAAGTAAGATGTTAAACCACACTTTGTTTCATTACATTTTGCTACATGTATATGCTTCCAACATGCATCTTTTGTCTTAAGTCATTAAGGTTTTTTTTAATTCTCAATTCAATAAGGTGTATACACTCATATTAATTTGTAGTAAATTTGACTTGATGAATGTGTTTATTTTGTTTAGAACATGAATATAAATCAACTGTGGATGAGGTAGAAGATTTAGATAAGAAATCATGTTTATTAGAAGTTTTCTCCAGACAATGTAGTGAAACAGTTTTAAATTACGACAACTTTAGTGAGAAAATACAGGCCAAGACTAAAGCCATAACGGAAAAATCACAGTATGCCATTTTCTTTTTTTGTTAACAAATATAGTTCTAGGAACAAGTCAGAACAGTTACTCAGTTTGAGTTCCAGAAAGATTTTTACTGCATTACACACTACAGCTACTGTATAAATTATTATACAACACACAGTCATCGACAGTTCTCAAAAACAGACATCAGGCCCCAAGTTCAGAAAGCATTCTCAGCCTTAAGTTGAGAATTTACTTAAGCTTCAATCATTGTTTATGAGAAATATGTTCGACCCAGAAAGACAAAACTTTGCGCATAGTTTCTTATTGGTGAATTTGATACATTAAAACAAGAAAAGTTTTACAAATACTATATTTTAGTTAAAATTAGGCGAACTATTTTGAGCAAATCCTTAACTCAAGTCTGAGAATGCTTGTCAGCGTGGGGCCAGTTATACTATTGATGTTATGCCAAAGATCCCCTGCAGGTTGGAAAGTAAAATAAGAGTAAGCTGAAATGTCCCTTTCCCGCATTGCACACGACCTCGCCTACGTGTTTACCAGTTTTCATTAGTCAAATTGTTGCATTTGTTACATATATTTTGACTCTACTGACTCCATTTGTTTAATATATTTTAATTCTTTTGCTCTGTACTGACTATTAAACTATATTTTTACTGTTCAGACTTCAGACTCTTTTTGTACTGCACTCACTCTGACTCTATTTTTACTTTACTGACTCTATTTTTACTTTACTGACTCTATTTTACTGTAGTTTTACAATGCTGACTCTATTTGACTATATTTTATTGTAGTGTTGAATCATCTGGTCAACCATTATTTGTCACCAAATCTAAACCATGTGATGCAGGTGATAAAGGTCTGGAAACAGTCAGTGCTGTAAGTATAATACAAAAATTATGCTTCTATACTTGAGCGTACACGTAGAAAAGGTGAGGGGAGTGGTCTTACACATGGGTTTAGATTAGGTGGTTGGTCATTGAGTGAAATGTTCTGGTTTCATTTCCATGGATGTTAGTGACAAGGAAAAGAAAGCCATCCTACCAAGTGGATTTTCAGTAGGTCCCCTGGTTTCCACCCGCTGAACACAAGTGATTTATTGCAATCCTATACGTAACTGGTATGGGATTTATGTCAGGTTTATTGATATAAACATGTACAATATATGTTAGTCTAAAATTGAACTAATTTATTTTCTGTTTGTGACAGTATGTATGTTAATTGTTTGTATTATCTATTGTATTCTTTTTTGTACTATTAGTTATATAGTTTTGGTACTATCTGCTTTTCTATAGTGTCTGTACAGTTTGTTTCTCTACTGTCCATGTACTATCTTTTTTGGGGGGGTTGGGGGAGGGGGGGAGGTTGTACTGCTTGTTTGTTTATATGTCTGTACTGTATGTTTGTTTTTACTGTCCAACTCTACCGTGGTCGTCTTATTGGTAGTATTCTGTTATAAATGTACAGAAAAGTCAAATGATTTATTTTATTGTTATTTTATTTATTTTTATTCAGAAAAATGTTCGTGAAACGTGTGAAAAACTAGAAGGTTTCTTAAATGACACGTTGCAAGGTTCTTTTACTTCTGATAAAACTACGTTGTAAGTACTGAATACAGTTACTCTCAGCTTATGCTCGAAAACAATAAAATAAAATGTTGTACTTTATCTGTACACACCGATGATTGTTTTTTTTTGTATAAATTGTGTTGTATTTTTCATATTCAAGAAAACTTGATCTAAAATAGTTTAAGGATGCAGCTTTTTGATTGGCCGAAATCTAAAATTTGTGCTAAGATTTCATTGCTCTGACACTGACCGATCAGTATTGTAAAAAGAAATTTTAGTCAATGTTTTTGTCAATAATTAAAGTTTAGTCAGTGCTTAATCAACAACAAATCAGTGCTCTAAAAATCTTGTGAATAAGACCCTGTCCTTAGTCCGCGTTCTAAGTGTTTGTATAAATTACATTTTTATCTGAATTCCAGTCATCAGAATAAAGATCAGTTATGGAGTGATGTAGAGCGAGTTTTATCGGAGTTTAGAACCCAACAGATAGTCAGTTCTTTAATAGCTAATACACAAGATGCGACACTCAATCTTCGAGATAGAACAAATAAAATAAACATCAGAAAAGATGCAGAAAATTTAAGGTGAGTTAGAAAGTGAAGACCTTCAAATTTATTGTGGTATATTATCTGATTAACAATTTTCACCATGGTCATCACCTCTTCCTTCGTTTTTATAAATTTGTTGTTGACACTCTACAGACTACATTTATCACATGACTAATTATCATTTTATATATGTAGTTTACATTAGTAAGTCATTAACCAGCGGTCCTGTGTTCTATCCCGGTGTTTGCCAAGAAAGTTCATCTGTTTTATTTTAGAGTATCTAGCAAAGGACAATGTATAGTTATTCATGTGGGAATGATAAACGAGGTTCCGTTTAAACATTATCATGCGTGTAAAAGAACCTCTGACAGTTGGAATTTGATATAAGAGTAGGCTGTAGCGCCACTGCCAGGGCAAGATATCTCTCATAGCACACTGCATGGCGTATGCACCTCTTTATTCGCCCAGTCGGAGCAGAACAGGAGGATGTTCAACCCTATTTCATTCATTGATACTAATTATAATTTGTTAATTGTAGATTTCAGTATGAACAAGGGGAGTTAACTGATGTATCAATGCCATCAAGTGCTCTACATAGTGTTAGACAATTAATAGAGGTATGTTGATTATTACATCATTTTTAAGATTAGGATGGAGTGATGCACAAATACATTTTGTAATTTGTTTGCTCTGGCAAAAAAACTTGTTAGAGTTAAATACCACAACACAGCATTAGTTTGGTTGATGTAGGTTTGTTGCATGCCTGGTAAAGTAAACACAATATTTCTAATGGGATATACACACTAATAGTATAATAGATCTGCCTGAGTAAATGGAATAAAGATGATTATGAGAAATCTGTAATAACATTTCATCAAAGGTGTGATATTTGCAGAATTTTGACATTATCATGACCGTTGTTTTAGATGAAACCACATCAATATCTTTAACGTAAATAAAATGCTAATTTAAATGGATAAATGTTTCGAGTACTGTGGTTACAGCTGGTTGTGTTAGACGGTTCTTGATAAGTTTATGGAATTTAAATTTATGACCAACTGAACTATGCACATAACCATAAGCGTATTTAAACTGCAAAACTTCAAATTTTAATTCTTAAAAAGGATTTTTCCTGCATTTCAGCACTCAGGTGCCATTAGTTTGTATTTATCTACTTCGATGCCTGTTATTGTCAGATCATTTACATTTGTCTTGTTTGATGATATTTGTGTTTATATCGCAGGAAGGTCAAGTGAAACATGTCAACAGATTTTTTGAATCTGAGAAACATAAGAATCAAGCATGGCGGAGCAGACAACAATTGGAAGAAATTAAACAAAACATTGATAAAATTCTTGTACAGAAATTTCAGGATAAACCTGGAGAATTGCAGTTAGCAAGGTAGGAAACTCAATATTTAACCAATATTTTAAGTTAGAATTCTTCCATTTTTGCTCCATGTTTAGCCTTTATTGACTTTAATATAGTATGTACATGGCAGGTCTTTGATATAGTATGTACATGATAGGACTTTAATATAGTATATACATATTGGTGCTTTAATATAGTATGTACATTTTGGGACTTTGATATACATGTTGGAGCTTTGATATAGAATGTACATGTTGGGGCTTTAATATAGAATGTACATGTTGGGGCTTTGATATAGTTTGTACATTTTGGGACTTTGATATAGTATGTGCATGTTGGGACTTGGATAAATTTTATGTACATGTTGGGACTTTGATAAATTGTATGCACATATTGGAACTTTAATAAATTTTATGTACATGTTGGGCCTTTGATTAATTTTATGTACATTATACATGTAGGGTTATTTGTATGCACTAGGTATATGTTGCGGCATTGATTTAGTACATCCAAGTTGGGGATTTTATATAGTATATTGGGGACTTAAATATACACACACAAAAGACAAAGAAAGAGGCAAAGGTCTTTGAGAAAAAATCTGACACTGTTGACAATAATTTTTGTATTCTTCTTTATTTCAGAAATTTAATTGATACAAATCTGGCGTTGGCAGCTGATAGATCTGGTCTCCATTGTTCTCTGGCAGAGGCAGAACAATTACGAGAATCTATTAGTAAAGGAATACAGGAAAAAGAAGTACTACAGGCCAAATTTTACAAGATTAAAACATTTAAAGATCTGACTGTAAGTTATTTATATATTCCACATAATTTGAAATGTACATGTATTCTCATATTTGGATAGAGAATTTGTTATTTTTGCCCCTTTCCTGTTTATTCCTTTATTATTTTTTTTGATTGTTTTTCTTTTACAGGAACAGAAACAGAACCTAATTCGTGTTTTAGCCAAACAAAATTTGAATTCGAAATCTCGACTTGATTCACAGCAAACAGAGGTAATATTGGAGATGGTTAATGAGAACAGCTTTGGACTCTCGATCAGAATTGTCCAGGGTATGGATCATGTCGGGTTTCTGAGATTAAAGTCTTTATGATTTTTCAATCCCTGTCCCTTATGGTTGGTGACTATGGGTTAACAAGGAAACTGTGCCTTGAAGAAAGAAATGATGTCCACCAATGTACAGATTGACAATTTGAATTTGATTAAGAGTAGATGGAAATGTAAAATTCCCCCCTCACAATGCAAACATAATAATTGATGTGAAAAATGCATGTACCATTGTATTGGCATCCCAATAACTGAAGTATTGTTGTGACGTGAGGAGCAATTTTAGCTCAGGCCCATAGCTAGCTGGGGTTGGGGGCGGGGGCAAGACCGGCACGTTGGTCATTGGTTTCGTATTGCATGTGATGGAAAGGGCATCAAAGGCGTCCATTGGGATAACAGATTCTTTCCCCATTGGGGTGTCCGATTTGTTCCAGGGGTTGCAGCTGCTTCGCTTGCCCCCCCCCCCCCCGGTCATTGACTCGCTAAACTGTGTTCGATCCATGGGTTGGACGAGAAAGTTTATCAGGATTTCCGGTGTTGTTCCCCGTGTCAGTGGTGTAGAATGAAGGGCCTGGCAATGGACAATGTATATTCCTTAAGATGGGCAAAAAACAAAAATGTACGTAAAAGAACCTTTGACGTTGGAATTTGAAATGAGAGTAGACTGTAGCATACTCCATTGCCCGTCTAATTGTCCCCCGCCTTTCGAAGAAAGTTGGGGGACTATTAAAATGGGTTCGTCTGTCCGTCCGTCCGTCCGTCCGTCACACTTTTTGGGACACAATAACTCTCTTCCTAATTGAGCTAGAATGTTCAAACTTGGTGTATGTGTTTATTAGGTCAATGCCTTGATGGAGTTCGAAGATGAGCATTTTCCACTTAGGGTAAGCAGAGATAAGCAATTTGATTGGTTGATGCTTTGGGACACGATAACTTTAGTTCTAATTAAGTGAGATTGATGAAACTTGGTGTATAGTTTCATTATAGTAATACCTTGACTAAGTTCGATAATGAGCATTTTCTGCTCAGGGTAAGCAGAGCTATACGCAATTTGATTGGTCGAGAATTTGGAACACAATAACTCTCCTTCTAATTGAATTAAAATGTTCAAACTTGGTGTATATGTTTATTAGGTCAATGCCTTGATGGAGTTCGAAGATGAGCATTTTCCGCTTAGGGTAAGCAGAGATAAGCAATTTGATTGGTTGATGCTTTAGGACACGATAACTTTAGTTCTAATTAAGTGAGAGTGATGAAACTTGGTGTATAGTTTCATTACAGTAATACCTTGACTAAAATCGATAATGAGCATTTTCTGCTCAGGGTAAGCAGAGTGATAAGCAATTAATTAATATGTGTCATCTATTTATTTTGGGATTTCGGCGGGGGACATCAGCCTCACTGTTGGCTTGTTAACCTAATATGATCAGAACAGTAGGACGTTAGAGACGCCTTCCCGGGTACAAACTGGGTGATTTGATGATACATGCGGACAAAAACATATTCAAACTAATTAATCTATCAAAGATTTGGTTCAAATTCCTCTCAAATCATTCACCAGAAAATACCCCAAGATATAAACAAATCTATATTTAGAAGCCCTGTTTGTTATGTAACATGATTGAGGGAGGGCCCATTTTCAAAATGTATTTGTCTCAATTTTTAAAGGAGTACGTCTACTTCTGTATTGTAACAAAATAATATAGATAATGATGACACTTTTAGGGTTTCTCCATTCAACACTCTTACATTGAATTATTCATTAACTTTTTCAGATATCCAACTACATAAAGAATTCTCTAACTTCTCATCACTCAGATACCAAAACACTAACTGATAGTCTTAAAAACAGGATTTCACAAGAAATGGATAAATTCTCTACATTATCTCTACCGTATTTAATATACTTGTATCTAGATGGGTAAGTCTCTATGTTACCTATACCATATTTAATATACATGTACCTGTATCTAGATGGGTAAGTCTCTACATTATCTCTACCATATTTAATATACTTGTATCTAGATGGGTAAGTCTCTACATTATCTCTACCGTAGTTAATATATCTGTATCTAGATGGGTTAATCTTTACGGTGTCTGATATACATTCAGTTACTAAAATCCATTGAAACAATTTGGTTTATACCTGTATCTAGATCTCTGTCTCCTGGGTTTTAATTGGACACTTCCTACACCTTACTCAACTTATGATTTTGTATAGAAACCTATATTTTTCTTTTTATTTTCCAGTGCTAATAAAGTGTCTGGATTGGACCTGTCTATAAATCATTACCATCATCCAGCCTGTATTGCCTCCAGACAGCCATTACAAACATTGATTAAACATTTGCACTTTCCGACTTATAAGGTATGATATAATTAATATAAGGACTAGTCTGTCAGATGGGGGGGGGGCTGATTGGTTAGCGTGTTCGTGTTTGATCCCATGGTCTGTCATTAAATTCAATGCCATGGTTTTGAATTCCAGCTTGTATATGGCAAGGTGGAGGATCGCCTGTCCAACCTTGTCTGAGTTTTTTCTGGATCACCCGGTTTCCTCCCACTGCTAAAGACCCCTATGCGCTAGCAAATTATTGAAATAAAATTGAACCATATGTTAGTCCCAAAATGACATTAAACCTAAACCCCATATCTCTCTCTCTCTCTCAGTTGGGACTGTGATTGTTCCTCTTTTGTTAACATAGCTTTTATAGCCAATAGAAGTCTCTTTCATGTTTCATGATGAAAAGGATTTTGTTTTAAAAGGTAAAATGATCCCTGGCTTCTACATGAGAGTTAAAACATATATTTTGTCTGTGTTCTCTGATTTCCTGTCACATAGAACATAGATCACTGCGCAAAGGCAACTTGATTTAATAAAGATGTGCTAAAATGACCAAGTTTGTTGAATTGGCATTCAATCCTAATGACTCTCCCTCTCTCTCTCTCTAAACTACATGTATAAACAATGTTTTCAGGCACCAGAATGTTTGTTACCATGGTGTTTAAGTATGAAAACAGAAACAGATAGTTATAGAAGTTTAATGGAATCACAGAATACAGCTAGTAGACGAGTTTATGGTCTTCAAGATAGAATAGATACCATAGAAAATATTACAGGTATGTATGACATGGTGTGTGTGTGGGGGGGGGGGGCGCTTCATCTTGAAAACTTATAATTATATTTTCCATATTGATCTATTTTCAGTTTTGAACATTTTTAGTGCATACTTTAGATCATAAGGTCTCTGGTATGGTTTTAATCCAAAGCTTGTACATGACAAGGAGGAGGGTCGGTTGCCTGCCTACCGGTATCCTTATTCGTTTTCCATGTAAACTAGTCACCATATTCTAATTCTGTCCAACCTTGTCAGCTTCCTCAGGGTTCTTTGGCTCCCATTTTCTAAAGTTCCCCAAAATAATAATTAAATAATTGAACATTTTAATGTTGTGTGGTTTTGGACATTAAAACCCATTGATCTGCTGATTGAAAATATTTGGTTATGCAGTTTATGGTTACCTGTTCTCAGTCCCTGGCACATAACAAAAAATTCCATTATCTATAGGAATCTTTAATGTAGTAAATGTTTCTGTTAACCAGAATGAACTCTTTGCAGATTTATAAATATACCCTAGTTCAGTCTTACTTTATACAAAATCTGCGAAGTTGGCGATCAGAAGACTTGTTCAAACTTTTTAATATTTTCACCTTCTGAATTTAAATAAAAGTTTTAAACAGACCCGATGTTGGAAGTTTTAAATAGACCCATTGTAAGGAGTTTTAAACAACCCCCTGAAAGGAGTTTTAAACAGATCCCATATGAGGAAGTTTGAAACAAAACCCATAGTTTTAAACATACCCCATATAATGATTTTTAAACAGACCCAATAATATACTCAGTTTTTAACAGTTTAAACAAACCCCATATAATTAAGGAGTTTTAAACAGTTTAAAGATTATACTGACTCCATAATGTAAAGAGTTTTAAACAGTCTTAAACAGACCTATGACTTTCATTTTCAGCTCAAATAAAAGAAAATACTTTAGGTAAAACGTGCACTTGAAACTGTTGAATACACAAAATCACTTTTATTATTATTTACACTGTTGTTCAGTTTCTTATTTACCCCATTTTTTTTATAAAGGTTTGACATTTCCCCCAAATATTGTTGTATTCATTTTCAGAGCACATTTATAAAAGACACATTTGTGAATACAAACTGTTTCATTTTGTTCATCTTATCAGCACAAGATTTTTTTTATTTTCTCTTTGCTTTGCTTTGCTTTACAGTGGCTTAAAGGAGCTAAACCTCCTTGATATGATATTATTAGGGAAAGGTCTAGTTTGATTTATAGAATTCGGCGTTCAACCTCGTGAGTTTTCTCCGTGGCTGCCTGTTTCCTCTCATAGCTAAAGTACCCAATGTGCAAGCAAATTGTTGAAATAAAATTTTACCATGTTAGTCCCGAAATGACCTAGTTTTACCGAAGTGTTGATCGAGTTGACAATTCATACTGATTCAATTATTATGATATTGATCCCTTGTTTATTCGTGAGGAGCCACATGGGCTCAGTGTATTTGATCCCAGTGTTGGTTGAGAAAGTTCATTAAGATTTTCCCACGTGGTTCCCCCTTGTCTGTTGTGTTTGACATAGGACAACGTATAGTCATTTGGATGGAACACAAAAATCTAGGTTCTGGTGTTGGCCGAGAAAGTTATCAGGATTTTCTGGCATGGTTTCTCCTTGTCTGTGGTGTATGATGGAAGATCTGGCAATGTGTAGTCATTTGTATTGGACGTATAGCCAAGGTCCTGTGTAGTGTACATATTGATATGCATATAAAAGATCCATTGACAGTTGGAATTCAAAATAAGTGTAGATCTCAGCCCCGCTGTCCGCACAAAATTTCGCTCATAGCACGTTGCATGACGATGCCTTTCTTCATTAGGCCAGTCAGAGCAGAACAGTAGGACATTAAACACAATTTCATTTCGTTTGTTTAGTTTAGACCATTGTTTTTAAAGTAAGAATAATTTTCTGATGGAATCAATTGTTTTTCTTATAACTTAATGTTTGTTTTTGTTTTAGAATTGTGTAGTAAAGTATCAGAACATGATAAACATCAAATAGAAACATTATTACCTCTACTACAGAAGAGTATCACCCTGGCAACCAAAGGTTTAAAAGATTGTAGCCAATTAAATGAGGATATTCAAGCTTGGTAAGTTGAAACATTGTCAGAACTTATTCATCAGTTAAACATTCTACTTTATTTGGGAGAGGAGGGGTTGGGGTCTAACAAGGTCTACCATTGAGTCAAGTGGTGTGATTCCAATTCCCTGCTTGAACATGACGAGGAGCAGGGTCATCTGTCCAACCTCCTGGGTTTTCTCAGGATCCTCTGGTTTCATCTCACTACAAAAATTCCCGACACGAAAGTGAATTATTAAGATCTAGTTTGTGTTGTGTGGACATTAAACCCCATTTCTCTAAGACAGACATATTTTGCTGTTTAATAATAATTAAATTTTATATGTTTTTGTAGGATTGATCAACCAGCCCAGTTTTCTACTCCATGGCTGAAACATGATAAATACACATTTAAACAGTTACTAGAGAGATGGACTGTCTTATGTACCAGACTGCGACAAATACAACTACAGAAAACTGGGGATACATAAAATATTCCTGTTATATAGTCCAGATTTCTCACACCTAACCACCTGATGGAAGAACAATTACTATTATAAAGATTTTTTACTGAATGTCCATCCACCGGAGAATTATCTTTCTAATTCAAAGCAAATTTATTTTTATAAACAATATTTATTCAGAAACTGAGGGGATTGAGGAACAGGCAAAGCCAGTGTAAGTATGTTGGAGTTTATTGTTCTATCCCAGTACTAAATATAAGTGTGGATGATGCATGATAACCTTATAGAGTTCATAATATTATTGAAATATTTGTTCACTTCTTTCATACTGTTAGTGTAAATATTTTCTTGTATATTTGTTAATGTATTGTTAATTATTATTAAATGATATTATATTCAATTGGGTTAAATGCATTTTGTTACTGTAATGTAAAAGGATTGGACAAACGTTACTAAAAGTATGAAGGAAACATCATCCTTTCCTAGCTGCTAAATAATTAAAACTATGTTGAGGAATAAATCTGAAGATTGACGAAAATAATCATCATATGAAATTATATCTGAGAATTATCCCCAATAAGTGTAAGAATTTTGAAATTACAACTCCATTTGCATCTATGTCGTTGTATATTTTGGTATATTGTGAGGAGTAATGATACAAAGTACACTGTTAGTCTCACTCAGCCAAAACCTCCTAGTCTTCAACATGCAAAGGGTCTGGGTCTGCTGGGTAGGCGTGTTCGGAAGGGTTAGTAAGTTTCGGGAATTTCCTGAGTCCACAACGGCTGCTTTATGTAAAGAAATATATTGGGGAATACTAATCCTAACCCTCTTTAGACGACTGAACTTGGATCCAATTAACCCTTTACTCCTCTTAAAAAGGTTAGGGTTTGTATTCCCCAAAATGCTCATTTATATAAAGCTTCCGTTGCGGACCCCGCATGAACAAACATAAATAGTGACACGAATTAGGATTAAAAAAAAACAATAGATTTTCTCAAATGGCAATTCTTTAATTAATTTCATGGGCGTCGTTATTTTCGTTTTAGGGTTAGTTACCCCGCATGAACAACATAAATAGTGACACGAATTAGGATTTAAAAAAAAACCAATAGATTTTCTCAAATGGCAATTCTTTAATTAATTTCATGGGCGTCGTTATTTTGGTTTAGGGTTAGTTACCTCTCTTAAGACTTTGTTTATGATAATGTAAAAGACCGGATAATCTAGCAAATGACCTATTATTCTCAAATATTGTGAACCCATCCAGACTACTTATAGAAACACACTTCTATGGAAAGCATAAAACATTTTTGGAAACTTGCTTTTTACGTGCAGAATACCCTACTGCATAATAATCAAAAGCTAAACTTTGCAGTGCAATTTATTTTTGGTGCTTTTCTATATTTGCCACCCTGTAAGGGTAGGGTCATTTGCCCATTTCAAACATAGATATAATAAACGTTTCGCCATTGTTCTGTTCAGTGGGGGGCACGGTGACTACTTAAGACGCGTACAAGCCTGGGCTCGCGTGTTCGGTACTTGCATTGGCTGAGAATGTCAACGGCGCAGGGCGGAGGGCCTGACAAGTACAGCTGTCGGGTTATTCGGATAATATGAAAACCCGATGACCCGTGTATACATTGGCGTACACATAAAAGATCCATTGGCAGTTGGAATTCGATAAAGAGGAAGTCATAGAACTGTTGCCCGTCTTCATTAGCCCAGTGGGAGCAGAATAGTAGAACGTCAAACCCCATTTCATTTCATTTCTGCTCAGTGTTCCGGTACTAAATTTTAAGCATACATAGATGAAATGGGACACTTTAAAAACTACAATCCAAAAACAAAAGCACATTTTGCTGACAGACATTTTAATAATAAGTAAATTTTAAAAATATAAAAGTTTTATAGAAATTGTGGTTATAACAGTAACACTTTTTACATCTTAAAAATATTTTAGTCGGACGGAATACTATATAAATAAAAAGTAAAAATAAGGCAAGATAAATGTTCAAATATTGAGGTCAGAATAAAAAACATATACTGTGGAACCTAGATATATGTTAAGTAGTATATGAAATGAACTCTTCACAAAAAGTCTAATATCACAGATATAACTAAAAAAGGACGGATCTACATCTCATGGGAAAAACAACAATAAATTTATTAAACTAGGCCTAGGGCAAAACAGTCCTTTGAAATTTGGGTCTGACAAAAAACTATTCCGCTTTTGGAGACAAATAGTTTCAGCCTTTGTCACATTCTTTCATCCAAAGTTTGAAAGATTTAAATCGTTTTTTGTGCAGCTGGGCTTTAAAAGCATCAAAAATCACAGATCATGAACGTATAGCAAAATAAAATAGTGGATACCATTTCCAAATAGTGTCATTTAATTTCAAATAATATCAATAATTTTAAAATGCATAAATATCACAAAATTCATTAAATATAGGCAAATCTAGTTTGCGATATTGTTTACAACATATACACTTTACAACGTATAGAAAGAGATGTACAGTGCCGGATTAAGGCATAGGGACCAAACAAAACAAGCTTACAGGCCAGACCCATCTTATAATTCACAGGGAGCTCGCAAAACTTCAGGAGGTATGTTCTCGTTTGCTTTTCGAGTACTGTTTGGCTTTTTTTTTTGTGCATAGTTGCTAAAATGGCTTGTGTAGCGAACGTAGCCAACGGCATCCAATACTTTGGGCTTTACCCGGTCTAAATCCGACACTGCATAAATATCACAGACTTGTTCTCTAATATTAAAAAAATTTCCATTTTTGATTGTACCTCAAATATAATATTATATACACAGATATCAGTAAACACTATAATTATAAATATAAAGGTTTAACTGTAACACAAGCACTAAATATTTCTAGTTTAAAGAAAATGGCCGAGAAGCGATGCACAAAATAGTGGGCATTTCGGGTATGTTTGATTGGAATTGATCCGGATTCGTTCTTAATTCAGCTTGTTTTTGTGGGTAAATACAAAATATAGTTCACGTTTCTAATCTATACAGAATAAACTATTGATTTGAATTACACTATAAAAAATACCAACAATATATAAGTGCAAAGGTAATCAGATTCGGTTATCGATCAATCAAACACACCTTTAACATTATGCACAACGCTTCTCTGGTCGTTGATGGTGCATAAATATTAACGTGTTCTGGCTATAAAAAAGGAGTTCTGGGCGGATCAGAATAGGATCGTGTATTATTAATACTTTACACACGAGAAGTCTCGAACCCGCATCTTTTTTGTAATCTGAACTCGTTAACATTTTTAATTTCTTTCATTTAGGATTTGAACTTCAACTTGGATCCATGTCGATCTATGGGTAGATTATAGAGTGTATCTAATGGCGGGAGTCCTGCTGGAGTGCTGTTTCCTGAATTCTTGCACAGCCCGGTGAACGAATTTTCAGAATAGAACGTATTTTCAGGAGTTCTGTTATGAGGGAATCCCAAGTATTTGTTATGAATTCCACTATCTGTTAGAAGAAAAAGCAATATTAAGAATACAAACTACCAGTACGCAGTTTTAATAGAGGAAATTCAAAGACTGCTGGGCGTCAAAATTCTTAAAATTTATAAAAATACAGAAGCGTTGCAATCATGACTAATGTAAATTTATATACTAAATTGTGTCTAAACATAGGGTCTTAATTTTGACTAAAAACAGGGAAATAGCAGTGTTTAATTCTGAGTCAACAGAGGGATCAAGGAGTTTCTTAATTCTGAAAAAAAAGGATGCTATACCAATGTCTTGATTCTAACCAACCACAGGGTATCGAAGTTTTCTCTATTCTGACTAGACACTGGGATATCCCATACTCTTAATTTTGACTTAACAGATGTGTATAGCAGTGTCTTAATTCTTACTGAACACAACACATGAGTGTAGCAGTGTCTTAATTTTGATTAAATACATGGGAGATGCTGGAATGTAAAACACATTAAAAGGGATTTGACTTGTTTAAAACCAGTTTTAAGTGACTTACCGCCTGTTTTAGTTTTTGGGTAGTAACAGCATTTCCAGACAATCAAGCCAACTATTATACCAACCAAGAGTATACCCATTATAGCCAAGGCAGCGATTATACCTGGATGAAGACTTTTGTCATCTTTACTTTTAATAATCTTGAAAAGAAAACGACACGTTCTTAATAGATTATGATTATTGGGGTAAATTGTAAACCTTTCATGATCAAGCAAATATTTAGTGATAACAGGTGTGGAACAAGTAATTCCAGGTTCCCGTGCACTACATTGACACTACATATTGCAAATAGTTGGATTTAAGGAGACGATGCCACTGATTGGTGACTAATGTAGTTGTATCTCGCCTGCTCAACCTTTCTGTACCACTGACTTGGAGGGACCACGCCGGGAAATCTCGTTGAACTTTCTCGGCCAACGAAGGTATCGAATGCCAGATAAAACGAAACAAAATGTTGATTTAACTTAACAGGTCTCCCTTTAACCCAGCGCCCATCACCTTTACCCCATTACCAAATACCATCGTTTAAAGACGACCCTATCATAAGAAAATGTCTAATTACCGGTCCACAGCTGACACCATAGAAAGATTGTCCATCCATCATCATGTAAGGAAGTAGATTTAGCGTTTGGTTTCCATAGTTGAATGATGTGGTATTCTCCACAGTTGAACATAGGGAATACACCGTGGAGTTAACATCAGCTAGACTACCCTCTACTGTCATAGATACTATTACACTACCTGTAATACACAAAGGTCATTTTGAGACTAACATATATTTACTATGTTATAATATGAAGTGAAATGTTGCTTGAAACCCCACTCTTCGGACGGCGACATTTCCCAATAATCAAGAGTTTTTTTATGTGAACCCACCGGAAAGACCAGGTTATTTATTTCAATACCCTTCACAACTGAAACTTGATAAACCCGAAGAAAATCCACGACCATCACCTGCATCGAACTAAGGACATCCTGGTTAGTGAGCCAACATCTTACTCATTGAGTCACCGCGGCTCCTCAAGTCGGAAATACATGGAGCTGAAACATTATGATGTCAGAAATTAATTTACCTGGTCTGACTGTGTAGCTTGTTATTCTCATAGCGAAGTCTTTGAACATATTGCTATAATAATTCATGATCATAACACCAATATATTTCGAATTGGCATCAAATACAGCGTCCACTTTAACGTCTATAACATTTGTTCTGGCTACCACGATGGAACTTTGGGCTGCAGACGTAATTCTGACTTCCTTTTCATAATGGAAATCGTATCCAGCCGGATCGGTGTAGATATGGAAATCCAGGAAGTAAGTTCCGATTGCCGTTAGGTTGAAGTCGTTGAAGAAGACTCGTCCGTTACTTTGGTCAAAGGTCAGATTTTTTGTTCCCTGCAGACTTCCGTAGTAGAGGGTTGGATTCATTAAGGAGGCTTGGACAAACCAAGAATGGTTCTGAAAAAGTAAACAATCATGGTAATAAGACAGCTTGTTCCAATGTTAGGGTGTATTAGCAGAGGTGGTATGCGGGCGCTTTGTCCTCCGTTTAATTTAGGGTGACGTAAATATGTTTATTTATTTTGCGATATATTTTATTTATATTTTTATGTTTTTGACTACAGCAAACATTTTACATCGTCTGTAATACAGTTCAGATTCCACGAAATTACAGCACTGAAAGAATTATTGTACAACACTCAGAAAGAGCTTACTTACTCGCCATGCAATATCAGTGATGACACTTCCAGTGTCTGCATCTCTTAGATCTATAACCAGTTCAAACAGCTCGTTCTCCAGCAGGCTGGTCGAAATGGACACCAAATTAGCAGTCACAGATCTGGCGGTAATCGTCAAAGCGTCAGTTGATATACTGAAATTACCAGCGGCCGATGGTGATGTGACTCGGAACACGACCACGTAACCGGTTCCCATATGAGAAATGGCTAAATCTGTAAAATTTGCCCAACCGTTGGAGAAGGTGACAGTTGTGGTTCCTATAAGCGTTGCTCTTGAGTCGGTTCCGTTGAACAATGTGGCGGTTATTTGCCATGGTGACGAACTAGCACCCAGAGTCGTCATATAATTTCCCTGAAAAGAATTAAACTGAGTTTATAACACAATACATTGAAACGGATAGTGTCATTCTCCCGGGCAAGTATCGCTCTTCAATACCAGTGTCAACTGCAAGGGAAGACAAGTCTGCTTGGGAGAAGTGAGATATTACATGACTGCAAACGAACCTGCTGCTGAGGTCCTGCTCCATGCCTGTTGACATTCATACCTTTTCTATCATAGGCGTATTGAGTACCTTTGAGTTATATATATATGCAATATAAAAATGTGAAACCAAACGAAGATCTACCAATGCTTATATTAATTGAATCTAATTACCAATTTTGGAGATTCATCAGGTTTACAGCAGAGCCTACACGCTTGATTCAGGGGATGAAATGGGATTTCATGTCGTATTGTTCTGCATCGAGTGGGCTAATGAAAACGTGCAAGCAAGGTACTTGCTGTCTGGGAAATTTTGTCTGGACAGCGATACCGCGAGGTAAGGCCTACTCTTATTTTCTAATTCCAGCTATCAACGGCTCGTTTACGTGCACGCTACCGTGTACAAGATACCTTAATTGTTCGTGCCACCCGAACGACTATACGCTGTCCATTGCCAAGCCCGTTGCCAGCCTGGAAAAACACGAGGACCCGTGACGACGGAGGCGAATATTTATTATAACTACTTACATTCGTATCTTTGACTCGTATTTTGGGAGCTGTTGTAAATACATTCTGTTCTTTACCAGCCACCACAGTTTCGTAAAACTCTAGCAAACTTGGTGACGTCAGTGTAATGACTGGATTGTCATTGGTTACGTTGGACCAAGCAGGATCAGTAGGAGGTGGAGTTGGTTCAATGGTGGATATTCCTAAAACTGTAGCATTGACGATGTCATCGAATGATCCAAGTTGAGCTTGATTGGTTATAGTTTCCGTGGCGGTGGTCAACTCCGAGTAACTCAAAGGTGACGGGTCACTTCCCCCAGGTTCGTCTCCGATTTCGACCACAACGGTTGTTGTCTGAACTGTTCGTTTTCGACGTTTGCGACTTGCTTCGCTAACTACATTCGCAATACGTACTTTTCTTGGATCTACGCCCAGGAAGGACGCCAAATTTTGAATCAGGTTTTCACCGAAGAAGTCATCAACAGTCATAGCTGGTAGATTGAAGTTAACGATGATGACAGCTGCAGTTCGAATTTCTACGGGGACATCTCCTTTTACAATTACGAAAATCATCTTTTCTTCTCTGCTGACGTAATTCGTTCCTGATGTCTCGTTTACATCTGGCATATACTGAACAGACGTCTGTGGTGGTATCAACGTAAATCGGCCGTTTTTCATAACACCATTTTTAGGCATGATGTACTGTCCATTAACGTAGACATCAAGTCTGTTAGGACTTGCAAACCAAACGCCTATTCGAACTGCTTCACTACTCTCTGAATTGAGCAAGATGAATCGTAGATGTTGGGGTGTGGTACCCGTAAAATATATATCATGGTTCTTACCTGAAACGAATACGAGTATAAATTAAATGTTATGAGGGACGGATATCACAGAAAAAGATAGCTTCCCACAATAGTTAGGTAGTACATGTATACGGTGGTATTCGGTTGTTATTAATGTTTGGTAAATTTTAGAATAGAGTACATCGTCCTACCCAACATCGGACGAACCCCTGTCCGCAGATATCACTAATATCAGATTTGGCTTGAACACGGCAGAGGAAAGGGTATTATAACATATCATATATTGCCTTTATATATAAAATTCTCACAGCTCGCGCTTCCTTATTGGAAATATTGGCATGAAAATAAGAATTTTAAACTATTTCACTTGATTGATCTATTCAATAACGGGGGCGGGGATGTGTACCTTGATGGCCGAATAGTTAATTCATGCGCGTTGGATTATAACGTCAGCGATTTCCCGAAATGACTTGGTTAAGATTTCCCAAGGTGTAGGTTCTCTTGTCCAACCTCGTATGTTTTCTTTGCTAAACACCCATCCGCGCAAGCGAATTATTAAAATAACATTGAACCATATGTTAGTCCCGATTTGACGAAATTTGTGCCTAGTGGACATCGATATCAATAACTCACCTATAGCCACCAAAGACATGAAGGTTGAGAGTCGTTTGCGACACGTATAACCACTACACCAACCGTGATCCTGTGGCCCATTGATCAAGTCTAAATAACCTTCACTTAATACAGCAACTGGAGAAACACGTCTAGTTTCAGTATCGGCATCCATGCTTTCAATAATCAACATTTCATAGTCTATATCATGACATTCATAAGCTCTCCAGTTGTCATGGTAAACACAGTCTGTATTACGAACAACACCTACAAATATTCAATATTAATAATGACACATTTACTGGATAACGAAGATGAAATGAGTTTGATACAATATTTAAAATAACAAATCCATAGTATACACTGGATAATACACTGACGTTAGATGTCTCGGCATTATGTAACTTCGGCAACTTTAGGACACACCAGTGCACCTTGCAAAATGTGGAAATTTGCCTTTTCAATATATTACCAGCTGGCCAAAGGATAGTTTACTGCACTTCAAAGTGTTCTGCGGTTTATCAACCGACCCTACGGGTTAAGCATATATTCCGTTTGGTGTATATGGCACGCTTACACAAAGCTGTGTAATGACTGGTAATGGCAACGAAAGGGAGTCATTCTCAGAACACCAGTTAATATATTAATGCTGTGTTGGAATTATAACCAAAGAAATTATTCGTACCTTTATTTGGAGCTAGAGTAGAGACATCTAATCGGTTTCCTTGTAGATCAGTTAACATAACTTTGGGTACTCTGTAGTCACCTAAACCTCGTCTAGCATCACCGTCCCATTCAAATTCAGACAAGGGAATAACAGAGCCTTTTGTGCTGCCCAGTAGGGAACCATCCAAATCTTTTATTAGATTCTTCTTTAAACCATCACAGTCCATATCGACACAATCCGACGGATTTATTTTACTGCAAACAAAAACACCATAAAGATCATCATCATTATCATCATGAACAGTTGATCCATATATAAACTGAGACTATTTAACAAAATGAAATGAAATGGGGTTTAACGTCCTACTGTTCTGCTCCGATTGGGCTAATGAAGACGAGCATGCACTATACAGTGTGCTTTGCGGAAAATTTTACCCGGGTAGCGGCACTGTAGACTACTCTTATATCGAATTCCAACTGCCAACGGATCTTTTACGTGCCCCCGATGAATACACGGTACCTTGGTCTTCTGTCCCACCTGAATGTCCTTGTCAGGCCCTCATTACTGCATCAATGACAAAGGGGAACCACCCGGAAAATCTGGATAAACTTTCTCAGTCAATGCAGGGCCCGAACTATTTAACAAAACACACATACAGGGTATGATTTTACTAGAAAACCTTATATCGCTTCTAAGCTGAGAAGCTTACAACTTCATGTAACATCACTGCCGTAAACCCTTGACAATGATTGGGAAAACAATTTCGGTCTATCTCTTACCCAAATTACATGATCATACGTTAAAACTCACCCAACATTTGGTACATGATAGAAGATTTTATTATCTAAACCAACAGACGTAAAGGCAATATTCTGTGTTTCCACTGGATGCTGGCCATCATCATTTTTAGGACTAGTGGTGATAGCAAAATCATAATCACTAGCACAATATTGTCCAAATCTAGCGAACGTTATATCTGAAAATATCCAAAATAAAATATTAATTTGTTTGTTAAATGGAACACATTTACGATAAGTTAAAATATAGCACATTTACGGCCAGTTTAATTAAAATATAAATTGAACACTCTTTACTAAATCTACGAATTGTATTTTCCATCATTTTTGGACCAAGTTAACACTCGAGGAATTAAAATCTTTAATTTGCCAATTACATATTTTACCCGTTATTTCTTCTATCTGAACTGATATCGTTTTGGTAAGTTGTAAAGATAGCCAAGTACTTACTATTGAGCTTCATGAGACCGCTGATGGAATTGTAGGCCATAACACCGGTGTACGGTTTCTCGGGTGCATTGTTGGGACCCTGGGTGAAAGATGGGAATGCTAGTCCTACCACTCCTCTAGTACCGTTTCCCCAGGATCTTCCTTGAGAACTCAATTGTATATTAGCATCTGATCCATCCAGCTTATCTACGTTACAATCGAACGATGGAGTATGGCCGATGATAACCGAATTATTCACTTCCACTGTTTTGTCACTGAGCTGATGACTTGTAGCAGACGGTCCAACCACCATGGGAAAAATACCAAGTTGATTATCAGCTGCTATGATATTGGATATCTTGACACTGGGAGGATTGTTATAGTAGATACCAAAATCTCCATTCTTCCAAACGAAGAAATTAGAAAATTGAACACACAATGCGTCGGATGCTTTTTCCGCTGGGAAAATGGCAACTCCTGACAGTGATGTATGTGCTTCGTTTCCCATCCATGGCTCGACACCGGACCCTGAGCATGGTTCACCACGGACATGGAAGCCAGCCCGCTCAGATCCAGCAGCAACGTTGCCATTCATGATGAGTTCCTTAGCTTCAATCGCTTCTACACATCCTTGGTATCGGATATTCTGCTCCTCGAATCTGTCCAGATAGCTTCCTGACCACAAATTCAACAACATCAGATTTCGGTACAACTTGGTTCTGGCAGAATTAGTTACAATACCTGAAAATTATTTAAAAAAACAATAAAAAAATGATGTCTAAATACTCAAACTTATCACAGATTTTCGAAGTAAGGAAATATTGCAATATTGACATTTGTAGCCATCCCAAGTCATTATGCACCATCTTGCATCGATTTTGTGCTTAAAGCTCAACCACATTTCCATAAACCGTAATAAACGTTTGTTATGTTATACGTGAGTGCCATAGACACACAAACGGTTGAATCCCGCTTTCTGAAAAATAATTCAGGTACATATTTAGATTTACTCTTTCATATAGACCTAAATGATCATAATTAACCCTAGTGCAATAATATGTCATATTGGCATGATGATTTTCGCGGATATAGCACACAGTGGCTTTGGTGAAATCCACGAATCCGTGGTCACGCTTTCCAGCATGACGTGAAACCCGTTGGTAACGGGAGCAAAACCTATCCTAGCCGTGTTTGCTTTATCTTTTGTGAAAGCAGACGTTGAAGAAACAAAGTACTAATAGTGACAGAGCTGTTGATGAAGAAAAGTAGGAGTGGTATTGACTCAATAATAGATCATAAGATCTAAAGCGTACACGTTACATCATTCGACCACACAACCCCATGAAACGTAAGAGGGATCTTTATACAGATTTATGATGCACTTACTGGAATCGACGGTACGGTGTATTACATTATCGGCTATTACGATATCGTTTACTCCAAAGACACCAATAGCTGGAGAAAATCCATTATGGAAGGCACTCTTCTTTACAAACGATGGTAGATCAGTATTAATAGGAACATCAACATACGACAGAGAGAATCTGGGATCATAGGGTTCTGTCCAACCTTCTTGTCCAGTGTGATAAAACTCAACATTCGATATTCTTGCAAATCCTGAACAATAAAAAGATACGTTAATATTATATAAAACTGATAGTTGTTTTTGATATTGGCGACGGAAGAGCTTACCCTCGGTGGACAATTTTGAATGGACTAGCTTAATCCATAACTATAGAATCGTGGAAGGAGTAAGGTTCACTATATCGTCGAAGAATTTGACTAATGAAAGTAAATTCCATTAAATATGATCTCGTAGACTAGGGTAGCCGTAATTGTGGAATACCTGAAGGTATTCAGATAGCAGTTCCGCATAAATGTTGAGTTAAGTATGATTCTTGGAAGGCATTCGGTTGGTATGATTCTTGAAAGGTGTTCAGGTAGGTATGATTCTTGAAAGGCATTCAGGTAGGTATGATTCTTGAAAGGTGTTCAGTTAAGCATGATTCGTCAAAGGTGTTTAGTTAGGCATGATTCTTGGAAGGCGTTTAGTAAGTTATGATTTCGTGGGTATACGATTTCTGGCTCCATCTTATAACTATGAAAATTTGGAATTAAATTATGAAATCATATTCCTTGAAAGCAATTAAAATCATATTCCTTACCAACATACGATTTCGTGGCATCAGCAGTTCGCCCAACCAGTATACGGGCACCAAAAGATTCTTTCATCAGCTTTGGATATTCATTGCCTTTTATTTTTATATTTCTTGTCAGATGACCAACCTCTGCTGCTAATGTGTAAGTTTGTCCTGTTGCAAGAGTTTCAGTATAATCTACAATATTACAAAAATAAAATGTAACATTCAAGACACATATATCCCATTCTTCCATAAAAACATGTACTTACATTTTATTGAAACCTATATGTACTTCCCTATAAATTAGATATTACACGAACTCCCGTTATAATACCAAACGGTTACAAAATCGCTGGATATAAGGGCGATCTTACAATAACATTCAACAATTTGGGAAATGTTAACATTTCAAATTAATTGTTTGACCAAAATAGAAATCAATGCTGATATACTTACAAACATGGTTATAGGCCAGCGAAGAATTCAAGGTTAGGGTCATCTTATCGCCAGATATTGCGGAGATGGTGAAGGTTTCTGTATGCCAAACATTTAAAGATGTAGGAGCGATGACAATTTCATCACCAACAGTCCAATTGACAGCTTGCTTCAGTGTAATCTGGTTGCTACCAGCAGTGGCCGATTGTCCTAACTTCGTCCACTGTACACCATAGTCTTTACCGTGTAGATCCAATCCACCATACACACCTGGTCAAAATATACGCCTTATGTAATACAATTTATAAACTAAAAGATGCTCTAGTAGTCACTAATTGACCCTTATCTGCTCGATCGATGCCATGTAGTACCTAAGCTAACAGGTGATATTCTGCTCCATAGCTGACAGACACAAGTAGGCTACCTAAAGTACACAAGGAAATTACCGTACCTAAGCCCGTGGGATGCTCAGGTCAATCGCGGAAGGAAACATATAAGCCAATACGGATGGCAAAACGCATGATAGCCCACAAGAGCATTAGCTGACAGCCTACACCACAAGCTGCCCTCCTTCATATCCACCAGTTTGAAGACCCACGATGACTACAATGGCAGCAATCGGAAGATTCATCCATAAACTAGCGAATATTCACTCGCCGAAGAAACCATACACGTTATCAAATACACAGTTTAAAATTTAGCATATATAATAGAGAGGGCTACTGTGGTTTTGACTTTCATGAATTATATTATTCAATCTCACCTATGAATTTTGATCCCAGTTCCGCACCATCGTTTACTGGGTATTTCGGTGTGCTGTGTTCCCCATGTAGAATGATTTCAGCGTTGCCGTCAAAAGGATCATGCTCCCACCCAATCGCAAGACGGCCTTTGATTATGATAAAGTCAACATTAAGAGTGAAACTATTGGCGGGGTCATCTTCGAACTCCAATCCACCTTCTATTATCAGATTACGTAGCCTTGGTGGTGCCTCGTTCAAAATGATCCAAAAATCTGAAATCAATTATAATGAAAAAGAGACATCTTTATCATACTTTTGAGAAAATGGTTTATGGATTGTTATATATATTGTATATTTCGAACTTTTAAGAATGTACCAGGACACAGAACGTGATTTCAGCAAGTACTAAGAATAATAGTACAAAATGGCCGTGGAATGCTTTCATTCTGACACGGATTCACCTATTTGAAATAAGTTCTCTTTAATTGTGCAACGCCAATAGCACTAAATGCATGTTCTTTATTGGCCATCAAAGTTCTAAATAGTACTTTAATTATATGGATAACAATTCCTATACTTCTATTAAAGCTACGTTTCAACAATGATTCTCTTGTCGTTATCAAGCACAATACTGATACAGATAGAAGAAATGAAATATATACTATGTACAATCACAACATTCAATGAAACCAAATTAGTGACCCTTGTTGAAGTAGCTTTAATAGAAATATAGTAATTGATATCCATAGAACTTTTGTGTTTATTTCTAAATATCCTTTTATAATTCAGTTAACAGTCGCTCAAATCGTCGTATAGAAATAACCCCTTTTGTAGGCGATGCTATCTTGGCATGTACTTTCTCGTCCACAAAATTGATGATAAACTCAAATCTTACCTCGTCCAATGGTTAAATCATCACCGTCAACTGGTTTGGTTATATTCATCTCAAGCCACGTGTTAGCATCCGACCATAGCATGGACGTATTAGGCCGAGTTAGTACAGTCGTAGGATCTGGTGGCGGTATACAGTCCGTATAGTAACATCGGTACGCTTTAAAATCATAAGCTCTGTCCGTATCATATACAATGACGCCTCTTTTCTTTCTCGACTGACTGGCAGAAACTAAAATAAATGGATTGAAATTAAGTAGGTGAAGTTGTAATTCTAAAGACTTGATTACTTTGTTCTGGATAAAGGCATCAATTAATGATACAATTGAAGCAAGATGTTTTGTTTTTACTCCGTGTATTCAAATAGTCACATTATTAAAGAGTGGGAGAGATGCACGTCAATCCAACACAAACCATATCATTTCGGGACTTACATATCCGTCAATTTTATTTCATTATAGTAGGAGGAAACACGAGTATCGAAAGAAAAATCATGAGGTTGGACAGGCGATCCCACACCGTGTCACATACAATCGGTTAATTGAAACCACGTCATCTGACTCGATGGCATACCTTATAACAATTATTGGCGTTAAACCATTCCGCCACTATCCTATCGACACTCTTTTGTGGGGTTCAGGATTGATCAGATTTTATGTTTGACTAATAGTGAGGATTATGAGGTAACTTTCGTTATACCTACCGATGTAGCTTAGTGTTCCCGTGGTGTAGTTATACCGCCAATCACCATTCTCCATAGTAGAAGTATCTAGATCGTTTGTTTGTTCTGTACGTGGTGTAGATCCATCAATCATCACTCGATCTGGTTTTTTCTCCGTCTTCTGATTAAGTGTCATGGCTTGTCCTGACTATATAAAAGGAAATTAAACCTCAATGCGTCATTTTAGCGCAATATGAAGAAATTAAACGTCGTCGCTTTAAAGTCTCACTGCGTCATTTTATGGCAATATGAGTCTCTTACAAACTACAATAGGCCTATCGTGAAAGATGAATATCAAATAGGAATATCTGTCCATTATGGGTATCAAAATGTTTAACGCCACCCCCACCCCACCCCACACACATCCTAAAAAATCTAGAGAAACCAAATAAATAAGGTATTATAGTTACCTCAAAGTTGTAGAAAACTCCTTGGTAGCTGATATTTGTTACATGTTCGCCGTTTTCAAAACTCATTTTATAACTTTCACCATCAACCATTATTACCACCCAACCAGGTTTGTGAGTAATTCTCTTAAATCGATATGGCCCGCTTACATTTCCAAACTGGTTTTCAAGTACAACATCTTTAGATTCCAATGAAGACGGTTTGATGTTATTAAAGGCAAATCTGTGGAATTTAACGTCTGCTTGACACGTGCTTCCCGGAACAGTGCCAACACTAAAAGGGGCAGCGGAACTACATTTAGCAGGTGGAAGTATACCCATAGAGGGTACTGCTGAATGTCCAGCACTTCCTGTCAAAGAACCATCAATATCAACGATAACACCCTCGTGTTGCCAGTCGAAGTGTACTTTTCTGTTACTGTTGCTGAATCCTAAACCTGTAGTTTTAGTGATGAATCCTCCACATCTTTCCGTACATGTTCCTGCGATTCTCGTAAAGCGAAAAGCGGCACATGAACTTCGATCAAAGTTGACGAACTTTGTGCCCTTAACCATAAAACCGTTTTGGTATGGCAAAATAACACCACCATGGGTGCAGCCGTTAGATACCTCCGTGTCTAAGTTCGAGCTGTGACCAACAATTAAACCGCCTCTTACCATCGGTCCGTCTTCGGCATACTGAGGAATTCCCGCTGAAAGTAACTTGCCTTCATAACCAGCCTTTTCATTGTTTACCAATATAAAATCTTTAAACTGTAGGGCACCGCTGTTGACGGCTTCAGCACCCTTCTCACAATTCCATGCTGTCAAAAGTTCAAAAACTGCAACTTCTGACGCAGCACTTTTTGAACAAGATCCGCCAACCTTGGGGAAGTAGTCTTCAAAGATCCACAGGCCAAACCAACCAAACGAATGTGCAGTATTGTTTATAAATTGACCTAAGGGTACATGTTTGGGACAAACTGTGTCAGTTTTGGACGGCCCCTCGGGATGTTGGTGCATGCGATACCAGAATCCAAAATGGCTGCCTCCAGCCGCTGCGTTATGTCGTATAGTGTTATTTGGATTCGTTACCCAGAATGTTGCGGGAGTAATATCATCGTTGAGAAGTGAGGAACTGGCTCGAACAAATATACCCAAGTTGTATTGGAAGATGTTACCAGTTTCGATACCATCTTCCAGGAAAAAAGCTCCACCCATAACATTGTAAATAACGTTATGTTCTACAAGAAGGTTATGAGTAAAATGAACATTGACAGCTCTATTGAAGGTTTCGTGAATAGCACAACCTCTAACATACGAAGCAGACATATCTCCATTCAAATGCCAGTGTATCGGATATCTGCCGAGTCGGAAAGCCTGTCCAGCATAGGTAACTTCAATATAACTGATTCGACCAACTGCCAGATTCTCATCCTTTCTTGGAGCGTGCAACATGATCTGTGCACCGAACTGGTCACTGCCCATTTCCTCTCCAAAGCGACCCTGGAAGCAAGTTTGAGTGCTAAATTCTCCTGTATCAAATCCTTCAGGACATGCTTCAATTTTGTCATTCCATTGCATGTTTCGTGAACCCCGGACAACCACATTATGCGTCAACAGCCCAACTTCAGCTCGGAATTCCACTGTCTGTCCATCGAACGTTTCCGAGATCCCAATATGTGTATAGGTCAAAGCCTCAGTGAGTGTAAGAGACAGCTTATCATTCGATATACTGGCTATGGTGCGCACTTCATTTTCTTTCTGAGAGTGACGATGACTTGTTGTGGCAATTACTATTTGATCTCCGACCTCCCATTCTACTGGATGTTCAAGAGTGATGGTTGTAGCTCCTGCTGATGCTGTTGATGCAAGACGAGACCAGGTCACGTGGGTTGGTTTTCCTGCAACACAAACAACATGTTTAGGAATAAACATTATTTCATATAATAACCCGGGCCAAGGTTGTCGTGCTCTCCAACGCATGAGCTTTAGGTCATAAGGTCTGAAATCAATGGAGTGTTGTGGTATGACTCCTTGAGCTATCCTCGACCCCCATCCCACCCCTGCTAAAAACTCCTACGTGCAAGCAAATGGTTGAAGTAGAAATGCATTATGTGTCCCCAAACCCCTCTTGTGATAAAGTGTAGACACTTACCATGCAGATCTAGCGTTCCATCTCTTACAGCCAAACATTTAGCTCCATATATGGGCAATTCTGGTGATCTTAAATTACCAAACATGGTTATAATACCTTTGTGTTGGAATGGTTCGGCTTCAGTACCAACCTGACAAACGGGAAAAAGAAAAAATATATATATATATATCAAACATCAAACGCCGTGTTTACCTATTATTTCCGATAGAGCAGATGTTACACAATATAACCTATAGGGCAACGTGATTGTATATTGCAATTGCTAGAACATGATTACGGAGCGCAACCGATAGTAGAATGTGATTGCGTAATACTACCGAAAGAAACAACATAATTACATATATAAACGACAAAGCAACATGATTACATATATTATAAACAATAGAACAATGTGATTATATATAACCACCTATAACAATAAAACAATGAAACCCGTATCAAGCGACCATGAGTTTATTGGTATATTACCTGTAACACCCCGCCATCTATTATTAGAATGTTTTCTGCTTTCAATTCCACGTCTTTCTCATCAAAAATCAGTTTTCCGCCTAAAAATGTAAACACATGTACACGGAAATTGATTAAATTTGCTCATTCATAGCAATTTTCCACCCCTTCAGTAGCTTAGATGGAGCAGAAAAATGGGACGTTACAGCCATTTCATTCGATTTCAGTCGGCATTTCGCTTTATGTCTTGTATATTGAGTTATCTATAGATTAGCTCTTTATACAGGTCATTAAAATGAAAGCGACGTTAGTTTATTAAAGTATTCTACTATTACAAATCACACCCAGTAGTATGCGTTTTTATTTAGTAGTATTGGGTTCGTGTTTATTTATCATTTCCTGCCGTTCGATCTACTGATACTAAAGAGACACTACAGTTTTATCGTTCCAATTTTGCTAATTCCGGTAATTAACTCTTTTTTTTTATTGATATAACTGATACAATCTGTCAGTTTTTCAATCATAAAAAGGAATATTGGGAAGTAATTGGAAATATTAGGTAGTATTCGAAGGTATTGTGTAACTCGGTCTGCCGCAGCTAGACCTATCTATACTCAACTGAAAGCGACACATGTGTCTAATCACAAATATATTGAGTATATTACATGTAAAGAATATTGAGATAGTGGCAGTTAATGCTTACACTTATTCTCGGTTATGACTCTCTTGTCGTTTATCGACTGATGAGAACAAAAATTGGCCTGCCTCATATCCTCAAAAACTTACCCTGAATGACCAGCATTTTCAATATGGCGGTGTCGGTATCCAGAAGTAACGTCTGATTTCGTGGTATTATTACTAAATCGCCTTCTGTTGGAGGATCCTGATTACCCCACGTATAGCGTGAAGACCAGACGTCAATATAATAAAAATTGGCGCTTGTCTGAAAATATATATTACAAGAATGTATTAAATAAAAGATAGAGATTAAATGTAAAAAATGACAGAATTTTTAAGCCTGTGGCGAATTTATTTCGAATGTTTGAAACTAAACGAAACATCTAGTTTGTTTGTAATATCATAAACAGAAATAATGGGGTGTAATGTAGAACACCAAGTTTGTTTTAATTTTCATTTTCGAAAACAGCTGGGTGTTTAGTTTGTGATGAACATTTATATATTAGTTTGTTTTTAAATATTAGAAACATTTAGAAACCTACCTGTTTAGCGATACCATTTCCCTGTATTTCAACAGTGACTTTAGTATCTGATGGTTTACTTGGTCCAGTTACACAGACTATCTGTGTAGGTGATACTGTTGTTACATTACATACAGCATTATCTATAGTTACTGAAACACCTTCTACAGTTGAACTGAAATATATAAACATTACATTATATACTAAACCTACATTATACAAGCGCTAAATCTGCCTATTGCAAGTCTTTCTTTTTTTGGGCCTCAAATGTTATTTAATTATTAATCAGACAATCTTCTACTTATCCAGGCCATATTCAACGCTCGATGCCATCGGATTTCTCCGATATTGGATAGATTAGAGCAGTTCATCCACATTTTGATTTAATTCAAAAATGGAGGAGCGAGACTTAGCTTCGCACAACCGGTACGGTGGGTGAAATTATTGCACACATCTTGCCGAACCTTCAAAGGCTAACGTCTTCGCTAGCAATAGAGAAATTTGAAATTTTCAAATTATTCATTTTACAGTATCTATTACCGAACTATTTCAGAAAGAAAGGCTAGCTCTTTATCTATATCTTACATAATGCACTTAAACATTACATTGTGTCCAAATAGAAACACAGTTGTACTTAAAAATACACGTATAAAATACACATAATCAGCCTTTAAATATATTTGTAGTTAAATACATGTATTAAAACTGCCAATATAGTAGCAATGGCGATATATCGTAGATATTATTCTTACCCAAATCGTGTGCCTGTTATCGTCAGTGTGGTTCCACCAGCAGTGCCACCTCGAGGGGGAGACACTCCTGTAATTGTAGGCGTTAAATTGGCGTCGTAGGTATAACCATTAGTTAAAGTCTGGGTGATCGTGTTAACTGTTGCTACTACGTCACACTGTGTGGTTGTGGTTACGGTACCTGAGACATACATGTACAAGGTGATCATAGATATATCATAAATCAAACTGATAACTTGGATACAAAAATAAAGTTGTTGTTTTGTTTTCTACATCTATAAAAGATGTCCAACTGATAAATACAACAAGAGCGAACACAACACCATCACCTCTCAACCTTTAAAAAATCACTGCATAATTATATCCAAAATGTTATATAACCATTCTGTATATTTAAATTTAAACCATTATCGTTTTCTGCATTTGATGTTATTTGGAATGTATAAAATACATTTTCATTTTTCAGTTTCCTTGCATGTATAATATATGTGTATGTTTGTTTTGTCTGTTGTCATTTAAGGGCAGAATTGTAAACAGGCTGCAAAGCCTAATTTTTCACCCTTTTGAAAATAAAGAATTTATTATTATTATTATTATTACCGCCATCTTGGAATTGTGACGTTATATCAAAAATGGATAAGCAATGGCCCAAGAATTGTGGCTTTTTTCGAAGAGTATCCCCCCCCCCCCGAACAGAAACGAACAAAAAGAACAAGAAGAAAAGCGCTTGGGGGCTAGTTCCTGATCCAGTATGTGAAATGTGTGATACTTCTACGTTAAAACATGACATTATATAGATTAAACCAATATGGCTCCAGTCATGTCAACCTAGGTTCCCTCTATAACACAGTTGCACTTAGCAAACCACATTGCCAAGTTTAAATCCCCATGTATACTATTCAAAAAAAGTTTAAATCCCCATGTATATGTACAATCTGGGGGGTTGGGATGGCCTAGTGGTCTAGAGTGCCGCGCTTCGACCTATAGCTGGCCGGTCACCTCTGGCTTGCGGCTGTGGTTTCGAGCCCTGGTGTGAGCGTATGTGGCATGGAGATAGGGGCGCCTTCTCAACCTCGTGGGTTTCCTCCGGGCACTCCGGTTTCCTCCCACTGCTAAAGACCCCTACGCGCAAGCGAATTATTGAAATAAAATTAAACCATGTGTTAGTCCCGAAATGACCTAGTTTGTGTTGAGTGGACGTTAAACCCCATTTCTCTCTCTCTCTCTCTCTCTCTCTCTCTCTCTCTCTCATATGTACAATCTATAACCTTTACCTGTAGCAGGAGGAGTTAAGCAAACATATGATGTAGATGTTTGTTGAACGTTGGATTTTAAAGAACATGGTTGTCCACATACAGTTACTGTCATAGATTCCCGTACAAAACCACTTCCACTTAATGTAACACTCTGTCCTCCAGATGAGCTCCCTGTATAATGTAACATATAAAATAAATATTACATAGCACTTTACTTTAGACCATTTGAGACTAAAACACATTTTTGCCCTTTGCACTATATTTCATACCATTTGTGACTAAATTCTTTCCACTTTGGATAATTTGAGACAAAACATATTTTGTCATTAGCGCTTTACTTTAGTTACACCAATTGAGATCGTATCACACTTGGAGACTAAAAAAAGTGAAAAGAGCGTTTTTCGTGATCATCCATAAATGTTACAATTATATAGCAGATGGCCAGAAAAGACCAGTATTAGATTGGGTTTAAACTAAGTATAATAGTAATATTAATATCTTAAAGTAGCTGAACAGCAGAAGGAGCTTTTCTCTGCAATGAAAAAAAATCATATCATACCTGTTGATGGTGAAATTGTTGATAAAGTCATCTCGTATGTAAATTGGGTGTTGGAGTCACTGTAGCCGAATCCCGCAACATTAACCACAACTGGGTAAGCGCCGGATGACACATCACCAAGAGTGCACGTTATACTGGTAGTAGAAGCAGATGTCACGACACAAGGGACGTTGTTGATGGTGACGGAATTGTCTACCATGGTTGAGCTGAATCCAGTACCGGTGATGGTGAGTGTGTTGATCGCAGTTCCTTGCGTTGGGTTGATGCTTGTCACGACTGGTGAAGCACTTGATGCATACGTGAAAGACTGACTGGTGTAGGACACGGTTTCAGATGTAACGATTACGTTAGTGCTTCCTGCCGCATGCACTGGCGTCCTACATACAACCAATGTAAATGTAACGTTAATCACCGGACAATCGGAGCCGTCAATACTAACGGTTGTATTTATGGGAGAAAATCCGTTTCCATTGATCTTCAGTAATAGTCCCCCATTAATGCTTCCTTGAACTGGATCCAAACTGCTGATGGTTGCAGGACTGTCTATTGTTACTGATGTTACTGCCCTGCCTTTTCCAGCAACGTATACCTCCAAAGGATGGGTTCCTGTTTTAACTCCACCTATAGTACAATCAATCTGTGTAGTAGTTACAGTGGAAACGACACATTCTTCACCGCCAATTACTACCCGAGCATTTCCAGTCGAAGTGCCGAATAATGTACCAGTGACATTAAGAGATGTTGTTGAACCAGACACCGTAGTTGGAGACACTGCTGAAACGGTGGGCGAAGCAGCTGCATCGTAAGTGTATGAACATGATGCACATTCTGCCGTGAATTGCTGTCCACCTGCTGAAATGATCACAGATACTTTAACTTGACCAGCCGATAATGGAGGTGTAGAACAAACGATTTGTGTGTAGGTTAAAGATTGAATCTGACATGGGTAGACGTCAATGGTGACAGAGACATCTGATGTTGTTCCTTGGAATCCGTAACCGGTCAACGTTAAAATGGTGCCCCCGGCTGTTGACCCGCTTGTTGGTGAAATACTTGAAACACCTGGTAAAAGAGCGAACGTAGAATTTGCCAAGTCAACGAGAGCAAAGCCCCGATTTCCCACTCTCAGTGTGAGTCTCTGCTTTGTTCCAATAACAGGAGATGTCGATGGGTCTATTTTAAAGGAAAATGAAGAATCCGAGGCGGATTCAACTAGTCCACGCCCATCACCGATCATGACCTCATTTTCACAGTTGTTTGACCCGAATCCAGAACCAGTTGCCGTTATGAGATCATTAGATGTACCACTGGTTAAATCCATGCTCGATACCGTGGGTGAAAGGCATGACCAGAACTTGAAATTGAACTTTGAACTATCAGAAATGGATGGTTCAGCGTCTGAACAGCCAGTGATGGCTGCTGTTGTTCCTGGACAGGATCCGGAGGAGGAGGGATCAGCACCACCTAAAAAACACAAAACAAATAAAACGCATCCGTGATGTCAAGAATTTGTATTTAAGGGGATGTTTAGTGAATGAACAAATCCATCACAACGAAGCTGGACGATATGTCTGGAACATTATTTTTACGATGGATCTTGGGACAGTATTTTACGATGGGTTTTGGGACATTTTCTCTCACGCTTTATAAAACATTCTAAAATTAATGTCAAATAAACTGATTTGAAGTGTTTCGTTTGTATAGTTCAAATAATCTATACCATAGCTCAAATTATCAAATAATCAATACCAAAACCAAAGTCGGTTGCAAACATATTTAAAGAACTTGACAGGTGATTCTGCTGAAGATTATTAACGAGCGTCCTGTAAGCTAGTTTGACTTGATGTACACTCAACACGTCTTTAAAAAACGTAAGCCGTATGTGTCATGAAAACGATGATATCAAATAACAGAGAAGTGGCAATGTCAGCATATACCTTGGGTTTTCTTATCAACAATTACTATCACCTGTTTCGAAACAGTGGTATTCTTACTCACTCTAAAACATCCAATACCACTTCTTACCTACTTGTGACATTTAGGCCTATATATCTACATATGTAGAACATCTTATATGGGTTTAGCGCCTGACTGTTCTGCCCCGACGACGGCTATGACGGGAATATGTTATACAGTGTTCTTTAAAAGAAATGTTGCATGAACAACGGCACTGTAGCATACTCTTATATCAAATTCCAAATGCCGTTTTTTTACGTGCATTTCGGTTTTCATTCTATCTTAATGACTATCATGCTGTTCCTTGCCAGAAACTCCTTTAGGAAACCTCCTCGGACAGATTTCCATGAATTGTCTCGTCCAACACCGTGACCGAGTAAGTGATCTCTAGGTTAAATCCTATTTAAAAAAAATATTGTACCTGTTTGATAAATTGCTTCATGTCCTGCAATCTTTAATACGAGTTGTTGAGAATGAGATGGTCGATCTGTAACTGTAATGGTCCCCCTGTATGATATTATATCATATTCATCAACAAAACAACTCCAATAATAATATGTACCAGTCTTAGTAAACCGATGTTCAAATACTCCTGAAATATAAGTACATGACAAAATTAAAGCATTTGTCCTGAAATGAAATGTGTGTTTAATGTCCTTTTGTCTGCTCCAAACACTGCTTTATGGGATGAATTTTGTCTAGACAGTGCGGAACTCGTATTTCAAATTCCTACTGCCTCCACTCTAATCATAATGTGCCTAAACGAACAGAAATGCCCAAGACGTCAACACAACCCCAATGTTGTCTCCATCCTAAGACTACCCCTGCTCAAATGCCTGGGCATATCCTACTTACACCAAAGGTTATAGTGTTCCAGTATTGTTTAAAGGGACAATAACATTCCTGTTGGCTTGACATCTCCAGGAAATAAATAATAGCCTTATTTTAAGTACTAGATGTTTTAGTGTCTCACCTGTTGTGTAAATTATCCATTTTATCCTTTACTTATGCAGAGAATTCGAAACTATTCTTAAATCCAAGTTGCATTTGAAAAGGTTTTACGTTAGACTTTTCAATTCATTTAGTTGAATTTTTCCAATTTTTTTTATTTAGGTGTGTTACGATGAAATTTGTATCATCAATTAATTGGAATATTGTAAAATAGTACCAGAATAAAGATTGGGACATATTATTCAGTTACAACAAGAGTGGTATTGAGCCTTTAATATTGTGGCTCCACGTTAGGATATACGATATACTGCTATTTTGATCTGATAATATTACCATTTCCACTTCAACATAATCTACATAACATACCGTTTGCGGTCTTTGGTCCCGATGTAAACCCGGCATCTGCTGGCATTGTGCTACTGGCATTCACTGTTTGTACAATGCAGGGTTTCATACTTTTTATCCACGGTTTTGTCGTCCATTGAAATTTTACTTTATCGCCGACATTCACAGAAGCGTGGCTTGGATTCCAGGCGTAACCATATCCATAATCTATAAAACATGCACACATTACAAACCTTAGCTAACGTTTACAATTTTTTTGTTCTCTTTACTTCTATGAACGAATTATCTTTACTAAGAGAAGTAATCTGCCAAAATATGTCTACCATCTACAAATATTGCTAGCGATGTTTCCGCAAATACGAGCAGTTCACAAACGAATGTTCCCCATGTTCACTTTCTCTCTGGTCTCACCTAGGTCGCTCCAGTCCTTTGATTTTAAGTCTCGCGGAATTATGAAACCGTGTTCTTTTATGGGTGAGTTCCGATATTTTGAGTATCTCTGCAACTGTGTTCTTACCTGGATGAGTTCCTGTATTGCGTACGTCATAAATAACTGCTGTGTCTTCTATGGTACAGACGATTTCATTTGCGGTAACATTTTCAACACTGCAGATGTGTTTCCCAAACTTGACGTCCAGTATGGACTTATCAGACGTGAAACCGGTTCCAGTTACCGTGACCCGTGTTCCACCATACAAGGAACCCTTGGATGGGAAGATATTGGTAACTTGAAGTGTATACACTATGCTGGCTATACTGTTTGTACTGAAATAGAATGATTACAATTACAACAACATTGAATATTAGATGTTTGGGCATCTTTTACAATGGACAATTATGTTTTAATTTAAATTATTATATTGTCATTATTGATATGGGGTTGTTTTGGAAGGCTTCGGAGAGAGAGAGAGAGAGAGAGAGAAGTGGGAGGAACTCACGGGAACCGGGTAAAAAACGCGTGGCGGGGATAGGTTACCATACAGATACAATCAATAGGGGAATCGAAATCACGTCACTTAAACCAACGGCAGACATTGTGATGTCACACGGACGCGTTAATCCACGAGACTACCCCTCCGTCTTTTTTCGAGACTAACGTACGGTATATTCATTTTTTACCAGACGAACCAACAGAAATCCTATGAGGCAGGAGACACAACTGCTTTCCGCATATTGCCGGAGGTACGGATATCCGAACTAACCATCTATGATGCTCACATTAAAACAGCAGCCAATTCCATGTCTAGTGGAGAGCATCAAATTATTTAGACAACAAAAGTATTTCAAACTCATTCGATGATAATGAATCTCCTCCTTACTGATTCGTCTGAAAAAAGTCCACTTACCGTAAATCAGCAAATCCTTTAGTACCGATCTGTAATTGAACTGGGTAAGAACCTGGTGGGTTTGATGGTAGAAGAGCAACCACCTGCGTATTACTATAACTAGATATAGTAGCACTACTTGTACCAATCTTTAAGGCATCGCTTGAGGTCGCTGCTGATCCAAAACCCGTACCATCAATAGTTATTGTCTCGCCACCTGCCAAAATGAAATAACTGTATCAACTCACATCGTTAATTGTGCTACTGAAGTCGAAATTAACTTCTCTCGTTAAGTCTAAACAGGTGTTAACAGTAAGTTAAGCTTACCTTCTATTCTACTGGTGGTTGTAGATATGGCCGTAATGACAGGGGTGCTGGATGATGACGCATCATATGTAAATTGTGTTGGTGACGTCAATGGTGAGCCCGGTGATTGGTTGACGATGACATCAGTAGCTCCACCACTCGTACTAGCCTGCAATAAATTGATTGGTAAATAATGTTTACAAGTTTTCTCCACTAACACCTAATATCGAAAAAAATGTAGAACCTTTCCTGTACCAGTTATAGTGATAGATGTTCCTTGAGCTTCAGTACCTGATGTACGAATAGAACAAACACATATTAGCATACAAATGTATTACGAAATTTAAACCTTCTAAAATGTTGATAATATCTGATATCTGACTTACAGATTGTGGTGTCAGACAGACTAATTGACCAGGAGCAGCTGAAATGATGCCACAATCATTACCACCAACTGTTGCTGTGGCGTTCAACATAAAACCATAGCCAGTAATGGTCAGAGTTGTTCCTCCTGAAATACCATAATTCAAGAAAATAAAAATAAGGCATCCATCTGAAATTATTTCTAAATTCTAGCAAAAGTTGGTAGCACAATTTTTAGGTGTCCTCACTTAAGCACCACCTTTAATTAAAGAACACATTAGTGACGTCCTTAATGTGATTACGGCAAATTTAGAAATGGCGATGATTTTTTTTTTTTACAAATGGTTGCAATTTGTTTTGCAAGTCGTGTTTTATCTCCTCCAGTTTCGCTTTCTCTTTAGAAATCAGAAACCACTCCTTAATTAACTGTGGTACTCGAAATAAGCCGTGTTTACATGTTTTCAAAAGTTGAATTCCAACTGCCATTGTTCTTTTACATGGCTAATGTGTATTCGGGACTTCAGTTTTCGTCCCATACGACCGACCAGGCCCCCTGTTCTGCATCGTGAAAAGGGGAAACAATGCCGAAAAATATCGAGGAACTTTCTCGTTCAACACCGCTGTGAAACCTGGGGTCTCTCGGATAAAGGGCACATGTAGATTCCATTTAGCATAATGTACACCGGGTGTCAAAAAGCATTGAAAAAACAGCCATGATTCAAGGATATATAGTGAACATAAACACAAACCTCCAATACTTCCGGTTGTAGGAATGATGGATTGAACAGCCGATACATATTCAAATGTCACAGTTCCGCTTGCTTTCCCCTTTCCCATTACATTAAGTTTTATATTATGTTCTCCTGTAGGTCCATTACCCACAGTGCACGTTAAAGACGTGGTAGTAGCTGCAGTGGCGTTACACGATATACCACCTATCATGATGGTATTGTTGGTAGGAGTGGCATCAAATCCTGTACCAGTTATAGTGATAGATGTTCCTTGAGCTTCAGTACCTGATGTACGAAAAAAACAAACACATATTAGCACACTAAAAGTAAACTCCTCAAAATAGGTAGGGCACCCGTCAACCGAAGCATATAAACTCATCAAAAGCATATAAACTCCTCAAAATAGGTAGGGCACCCGTCAACCCAAGCATATAAATTGGATTAATTCCTTGGAATGAACACGAACAGATATAGTTTCAAATCGACAAGAAATGAGAACACAAAAGAAAATGAACCGGGATGGAACACGAGACCCCCAAGTTAGTGAGCCAACGTTTTACTCTCTGACTCAGAACTGGCACACGCTATATATGTCAATAAAGTAACGGTACCTGAAGCTGGTGTAACGGAGACAATGGTAGGTGTAGCAGACGTTGTCCATTGAAAACTGCAATCACCATCACAAGCAGACGGCACATTGTTAATGTCCAGAGATACCTGAAATAATAAATAAGTAAAATGATTTCGGGACTAATATAGGGTACAATTGCGTATGGATATTTAGTAACAGTGGGGAAAAACAGACGAATTGGAGAAATCCCACTAGGTTGCCAGGAGACGAATTAACAATTAATTATCTGAAAACGGCCTGCAGTAGGAATAGTAAAATGTTTGGTCGCACAGTACAAGAATCAAGGGAGTTATACGAACTGATCAGGTTTTACCTGGAAAATCAGGGCAAGTGTACTAGGGACATAATATACAAGTACTAAAGAGTGTCGAGTACGAGCAGGGTATGCTTACACTAGATACCACTTGACTCTATTGCTTTATGTACATCTGTGAATATAATAGATACGTTATATTGGGAACACCTGGTATCATTATAGCTGTTTGCTTCGCCCAAGAGGGCCCTGCATAGTATCCGGTGCCAAAAGCTAAAATCTGTTATGTATTTACTTATGAATATTAGAATATATTTCTTGTACAGTTTACTTCTCTGTTTTGTTAGCTTGAAGGAGAGAAACAGTCTGTGAGGATCAATAAAAGCTCTAGTCTCAATTCTCCTTTGCCTGCACCCCAATACCCACCCAGATCCCAATGAATGAAAGAAAAGATTATACCTGTGGCGTCGAGTGCATTGTTTTCAACATATCACCAGGGATTGGATCATACCACAAACTGCCGTTCATATTAGTTCTTACTCTAGTTGTCACCGTATTTCCGGATAGCGAATCGGTATTGAGCTATAAGAATATACAAATTGAAACCACATGGTATTTTGGTCGTTGTTTTCGTTTAATATGGTTAAGCTCACTACATTTCTGTTTCATCCGAGCTAATAAAGAACAGAATACGCTATGCTGTGGGCTATGAGGAAAATTGTGTTAGTAAAGCAGCGCTATACTTCTTATCTTATTTCGAAATTCAGCTATCAAGGATTCTTTTATGTGTATGGTTGGTAGCGTGACATGAGAGATCTTTGTTTCGCACAATCCTAACGACTATGGACTTTTCCTTGGGAGTCTCTCCGTCATGAGCCAATGACAAGAGGAAATTCCCGTGGAACTTTCTCGCCCAACAGGGATTGAATCCGGGACAATTACATCCAATATATATACACTATTTACCTAATCCAGTCAAGTATTGTTGATGTTAAGGCCAGTTTCATGCCGTATTGGCTGTCATTAAATAGGCAGGCGAGTCTATCAAAGTTGAATACAATTGCAGGTTTGATGTTCCATTCTGTAGTTAATTCCCGTGTAAATGATAAATAAATATAGAAACGGAAACTCTTAGTCCTTTTCAATTACATTGTTTCTTTGGTTATCTAAGTATTCATGACGATGAAATCTGAATCTGTATTTTTTATTTATAAAGATATTTATTTACCGTTACTTCAGGTTGATCACCAGATTTCGTCACCCATTTTATTTTGAAATCCATGTTTGCGCAGTCTCCTACTTTTTCTACAGCTACATTTCCAAACTCTGACAAGGCCTGTAACTCTTCAGCTACTTCCTTAGCTGTTGCAGACGGAGAAATTCCTTTTGGAATAAAAATTACGTTTAGCTTCACATTGACAACACACAATTTGACTTGTAGCATGAACCATTCAATGTTTGGTAATCACTGTTCGAGGTATCTAATCTGTTTCAAAACTAATAATTTGCAAATAAAAGTGCACAGTGAGGCTAAAAAACGTCTTGCGTTATATACGATGTTGAGTAGCAGACGTAAAACCTATATCAGTTTAGAAATAATGTCATTAATGCTTACCTTCACTTGTTTGTCCTTTAAATAAAACTTGCAATGATCCTGTGATAGGAACCGATGCCTGACTTGTTCTGCTAACAGCAACACGAATATTTGATCCTCCATAAGTGAGAGTAGATTCTGCGGCACTACTACTGGAATCGACACTTCCGGTTTTTAGCTACAATAAAACAATTCACTTAGTATTTGCAGTTCATTTATAACAATATTGATACTGAGAATTGAAACTGTGCTTACTAGAATCGTCACTGACCACTACAATAAAACAAGGTAAATTGTGCTTACCTATATTATAAGCTTAAATTGCAGCATAATTTATCAATAACTACATATACCTAATCCATCAAATGAATGAATGGAATGGCGTTTAACGTCCTACTGAGCTGCATCGACTCGTTTAATGAAGACAGGCCTACGCCATACAGAGTGGTTTATGGAAATTTAGCCCGGACAGGAGCACTACAGTCTACTCCTATATTTAATTCAAAAGTTAACAGGGGTTCTTTTGCGTGTACGACCATCATCAACAGGTAATACACTTCTTTCTTACCTCTCCGTGTGCGACTTGAAATAGCGGAAAGTTGTTACCACAATCGTATGGATCGAGCTTAACAGTGTAGGTACCAGCAGCAGAACTTGTAACTGTAACATCTCTTATCATAGCACCATTGGGTTTAGCTGGGGTCATTCTCTGTTTGGAGGCGCCTGGAATACAGAAGCAAGTGAAGTCATAAACACGTAATTAATTAATAGAATATGACAAAGAGCGGATTAAAACTGTTCCTTATATATGCTGTAGCAGTAAATCAAATATGTGCTGCGCTCTGTGGGTAATCTTTATCTAGGGTAAATATACTTTACCCTGAATTGATCGTGGGGTATTCCCTTGGCTCACACTCTACTTGTGTATGCATTCCGTGGCTTGAGTCACGGGATGGATGAATGTTGTCTTATACTGAACGTATATTGACGTTAGTGCGATTTTAATTTTATCAAACGAAAAACGAACATAAGCGGTTTCGGATAAAAGCTGAGCAATTAATACATGAAAGACGAATCTTTCGACAGATTGATATGGACGACACTTTAATTGACTATATCATAAGAGTGGATTAATAATAAAACATGTCTGAATATATTCAGGAATATAGCTATTTGAGGATTCTATGTAAAAATTAACAATCCTTCAGAAGTTACCTTCATCAGTTGATAAAAATGCTCTGGCTATCCCAACACTGTCTACAAACAGATCTTCATCACTGGATGATCGAGATATGGTGATCCAGTCTACTCTATAATCTGTACCATCAGCACGATGAGCTTTAACCTTTTCTAACATATCCCAACACGAAAACACCCATCTGAAATAAAGTAAGATATCTTTCATATGTACAGTAGTTTATGGCATTGTCTTTAGCTTGTGATCGGTATCTTGGCTTTAAAAAGTTGAAGCCACCAGGACTTGCTACTTCTTGTGTAAAACCGTGGCTAATCATAATGTCCTTCACTACTGAATACACAAACATGGCTAATATTGATATATATCATTCAATAGTCGCGGGTGTAACACCACAGTGACACAACACCTACTTAATGCCTCCTGCCGAATTACTAATATTTTTAACTAACTACATGTAATGAACATAATTATGTGTATAAAAAGACGACTTTGAGCTGTGTGTGCCACATATTTCCATTTATGAAAGTTTTTTGTTAATTAGTCAATAATATCTGAGGCTTAGTTCTTCAGGAACGACGAAAAAAATTATTGTCTTACTGTGTTGGTGTTTCAGCTGTTATGGACCATGATGTCGCTGTTCTTCTCACCACATTAGCACCGTCAGCATAGCTATATCGGACTACTATTTTATTTAATTTACCTTTATACGCCAAACAAAGCTGCAACACAAAAGTAAAATTAATAGATAAACATGGCGTCAGATGCGTTAGCGGCACCAGAATGCATGTGTTAGGAATGATGGACTGAAAGCGTATGAAGATAGGATCGTGCCCGCTATAAATATCGGTAGAGAAGCCGAAATTTCTTCGAGGTTTTCGGACGCGGTCCCCTCTGTCGGTGGTGTGGACAGAGGGCCTGACAAGGAACACGAGGGTCTCTTGTACATGTGGGCATGCAAACATATACCTCATGACTGTTGGAATTTGATACAATAGTAGGCCGCTGCCCGGGCAAAAATCCTCCTTAAGACACTAAATGGCGTACGCCCGTCTTTATTAGCCCAGTCATGAGATAAAAGTAAGACATTAAATCTTTTTCTGCTAAATACAAAAATCGAGATCTGCCCGAAATCAACAATTTTCTTTGGCTGCTTACAAGACTTGAGCACATAAATCCCAAATCCCATGCATCTCATCAATCAGTTGATATTATATTTTAGAAAAAAAAGCCCCCAAAAAACAACGAACCCAAAACTTACAGCTTTATATTGTGAGAGAGACTTTCCCATAGTATCGCTGTCACTACCGCCTTTATGGAAAATATACCACGGGTTGAGTGCAGATCGGCGTCCACAGAACGGCTCGGGGAAAGAGACTGGAGTGCCAAAATTGCGTGAAACTGTGCTCTCGTAGTTTTCAAAGAAGGTGGTTCCTTGAGGTTTTCCAAGACTTGGTGGACACTGAACGCTAAACATTTCAAGTAAGGCACCTTGTAGCTGTAAATAAACAACATAACATGACTAGAAACAGTTCCCCAAAACATTGACATTGTCAATTTGACAGTGCATTTAAATATATTTGATAGAACTGTGTCTGGCAAAATTTTGAATTCGTATCACAACAGATGTCCGTCCAGAGGATTCAGGATACTTATGCTAGGTAAAGTTATACCTGTCCTTTTGAATCAACCCAACTGCTCATCTAGAAAAAGTTCCCCAAAATATTGACACTGTCAATTTGACAGTGCATTAAAATATATTTGATAGAACTGCGTCAGGCAACATTTAGAATTCGTATCACAGATGTCAGTCCAGGGGTAAAGTTATACATGTCCTTTTGAATCAACCCAACTGCTCATATACAAATCTAACTGCCCATTCGAACTACCCCAACTGTTCTTTGCCTTCTTTGTATAAACCAAATATACTTTTGGATCATAGTCAAGCTACAAGATCGTCTCCACGAACTTTATTCGTGACGCAAACGAACAACCTGTATTTGAACTTGCCAAATATTCGAAAAGTTTTATCAGATGCATAACACAATCTACATAAAGCCAACTTTGATTCCTGAAGTCGAATTTATTGGCAAAAGAGTAAAGATCACCAGTCCTGGTTTTCATATGGTTCAATTTTATTTCAACAATTCGCTTTAGCAGTGGGGGGAAACGGGAAGCCCAGGTGAAAACCCACAAGACTGGACAAACGACCCTACTCCTTGTCACATTCAAGCCAGGAATCGAAACTACGCTACTTCACTCAATGACAGGCCGTGTGATTTCACGCGCACGCGATAAACCACTAGACTCCTCTCCCCCGTTAACCTTGAACCTATCGGGAAATAGTATCATACTTTACCTCATTAGCTGTAGCTGTGGGACTTATTAGAGGTGACGGTATACCTGTCATCATTAACTGATATCCCTCTAAACTTGGTTGACCTTTAGTTGTTTCAGCTACAGTTATAGTTGTCGTATTCTCAAACTCAGCACTAATCATAGACATCATCTCAGGTAGATCGCCTGAAATAATCAAAACACTCGTGAATTTAAGCAACTGTGGAGAATTACAACAACTGAAGAATTACACAACTGAAGAATTACAACAGCTATGGAGAATTACAACAACTGAAGAATTACAACAACTGAAGAATTACAACAACTTGAACTTTACAAAAAAAAAATCGCATAAGCTTTTAAACCCCAAACTGTTATCTTTTAACTAATTAACACTCGTGGAACATTTTTTCAGGAACGATCAACCATTTAATATGAGACCCTACTTTTAACGAAACCTAATACAATGTGCAAAACAGTTTAAATTGTATCAACGATTTCACTTCGTGCGGTTTAGGTTATCATGACTGTTGGCAGATTGTAACGCATCTAACGTCACAGTTCCATAGCTCGGGAGATGTGCAGTGGATCAGTGACTCACTAACCAGAAGGTCCACAGTGCGATTCCGATGGTCGAGTGTGACTTTCGAGTGTGGTTAGTGATTAACAATTAACAGCATCTAGTTGTTCTGTTGCCACTAATAACCTATGTTGAAATGCATGTAAAACATTGACAGTTGGGATTCAATTTCCGCCCGGGCAAACAGTTCCTCATAGCCATTAGTCCATTTCATTCATTCATTCCTCTTTAGTTCCCCAAAATCCTAAGAATTTTTTCGGTAAGATGTCTTTATTTGGTGCTAATTGAAAACATACCCTTATTGCTTTTGAAAGTTACAACGAAAACAGCCCCGTCAGACGAGGGTGTAACAGTGGCTGTTACAAGATCTGGCTGTACACCCGGCAGAGCTTCTATGGCTTTCTTAACATCTTCTGCTGATGAGGATATCTTTAACAATTCTAAAATAAAAGAACACCCATTTTATATAAAAATATTGTTTAATTATTTCGTGTCTTCAGACTATGTAGTATATTATGTCGCGTCGCTTTGTATCTTGTTAATTATTTCTACAGGTATAATTCTAAGACAAAATCAATTTAAAGAACAGCTCTTTCTAACATTTTGCAGCTTATAAGCATATATTGTCAGAAGTTTTCGTGTAAGTTTTGATTTCCTGCATATGTGACCCTGGTACGGTTATATGCATCGTCGGCATTTGTGACTCGGAAAGAAGCGCTCTATGACTTTAACTACTTTCCCACATTCGTGGATCGGGCTAAGCGTTATGGAGCATCATAATGAACACTTTCCTTGGCTCTTGAATTGAATTGTTTTTACCAAACAAATATGACCTAAATTATGTAGATCACGGGGTCTGTTATTGAGTCAAGTGACATGGTTCCATCCCAAGCTTGTGCTGACGAGAAGATAGGTTTAATGCGCATCCACTTGTTTCCTCGAAGTTACTCGAACAGCTAAAGCCACTGTCCACAGGCGACGTTTAACCTAATTTATGCCTTAAATATGCATTTGAAAAATTGACTTAAGCTGTGATTGAAAGTTGAATGGTTTTACCGGTATAGGCTGAGTATAATCCAAGTCTAAAGGTGCATTCGGCCAATGCGGTTATGGTGACAGTTTGAACTTCAGACACAGCAGTTTTAGGTCCTGATGGTGGTGTGACGGTCAGCGTCTATAAAAATCAAAATTTGACATATTTAAAACAGAATTCCCGTTAACAATACAATTTCCTTATGTTAAAACTTTCAAGATATGATCATATATGTATTAAGCTGATTCGGAGGGAGCAGATGGTGACGAGGTGGGATGGTTTCGATCATAATGTCTGCTATCTGTTACGAAGCCAGCAGTATAATAAACCCCGGGTTCTCCAGCTTCCTCCAATGTTAAATTATTGAGATACTAATATATTAAGAATTGGTCCTGAATTGACTTAATTAGTGTTGAGATTGCGTTACCCCCCCCCCCCCCGATCCCTTGACGCTTGAAATGAATTCTACTTACAATAACGTCTTTAACAACAACCGAATTAAGGGAAACGGTCTGTTCTTCTTGCCACCTGAATCCAAATATTGGTCCAATTTCTGGATGGTAAATCCGGGCTGCTACTTTCAGGTTACTACTACCTGACCCCTGACGATGTATTGCTTCAATGTAATAACTGAAATTAATCAAAACAGAAATGAATGAAATGGGGTTTTACGTTCCACTTTTTTGCACTAACTGGGATATATCAAGACGGGGATGTATACCCCATACGGTGTGTTTAGCCCGAACAACGTTGATACGGCGTTCTTCGAATTCTAACTGTGTAGACAGGACTTTGATTATTCCCCGACCTCCATTCCAACGACTAGAGCCTGTCCTTGCCAGACCGTCTGTCCTGCACCAGGCATAACCACGCAGGGAAAACTCGACTGGCTTCCCCGGACGACATCCATTGCGAACCAGAGACCTCCTGGTTAGCGAGAAAGTGATATACTTACTGAGCCAGTGCGGCTCCCAAAATGAAGTAGATCTAATACTGGTTTATATTGTCGCACCATTACACCGTACGGCGTACATCATAATACTCCCGTTCCCGGGCCAATCGAATCCCGAAATGAACATGCTCTCAGGGGTCAGGGGTAGCTAATGTAAAAGCGAACCGTAATGGTGGTCAATATGGTAGATGCTTCGTTCATAATAGCTAGTTAATGTAGTATGCCCCAGGAAGATTATCATGAATTAGCCAAATTCGAGAGAGAGAAATGGGGTTTTACGCCCATTCGACACAAACTAGGTTATTTCGGGAGTAACACATGGTTGAATTTTATCTCAATGTCAATAATTCGCTTGCGTTTAGGGATCTTTAGCAGTGGGGGGGGGGGGGGCGGAGGAGCCGGAGAAAACCCACGAGGTTGGACAGGCGAACCTAATCCTTGTCACGTTCAACCGGATAATCGAAACCAATGACAGGCGGTATGATACAGCGCCACGGGCTAACCATTCGGCCATCCACCCCCTCCACACCACAAAATTCGAAGTTCTAAAAAAAACGGTATCGGCAAAATAGTATGATCAGCAATTGGACTACATGTATGTACAATAATTCACTTACTTTCTGCCCTTTACTAACGCTATCCTGGATGACTCTTGACTGGCCAGTGAAAAGTAATCTTTATTTGAACTGGATTCAGCTATTTTAACCTAGGTAAAAGAGAGACATTTATTACTAAGCGTTCGTGTGGTTGACAATTTCCCTGGGATCTGGATGCTTATTCTCCATGCGTGGTTACAGGAGGAGGGTTTCGGAGGTGTGCCATAGAATCATAATGGTTATACTCCATGTGCGGTTGCAGCTGAAATATTGGGAGTCAACAGGACCTAGATGATTATACTCCCTGTGCGTTTACATGATTGGGAGTCGCAGGATCTTGATGCTTACACTTAAGTCCATGTGCGGTTACAGGATGAAGGATGCAAGGTGATTCATAAGATCTCGATGATTAATATACTATACTTGTGGTCACTGGTGGTGACCCTAAAGCATTCATTCGCCACCATGTCTATATTTGTGACATTTCATTGCAAATTAAAAATGACAAATTCATTTCCGTTAAAGATTTTAAAATATCAACAAACCTTGTTTGCAGGATTCTCGTCGGTACTCAAATAAAGTTTAGCTTGGTCGTCTGCTTTGATGTAAAATTGATACTCGTCGTCACGCGGAGGCACAAAGAATCCCACCATCTTATCCACGTAATTAGATTTATCGGAAGTATGTGAAAAGGCCATCTCATCAATATTCATGAAGCTATAATCAACGGCGCTTGTCGATAACGACATAATATCATCAATATTACTGGAAGATTTAGTGGTCTCATTCCATATATGGTGTATAAGGCCACGGGCACCTGCAAATAACAATAACGTCGATATGCATACATTGCTCATAATCAGGACAAAAGGTAGATATATTGTACACTTAGGGTTAGGCAACTGAATATCAAAGAAAATGAAAAGGCCCTCAATCAAAGTAAGGGCAGGTTCCTGTACCCGTTGTTCTAATTACCTAGGAGCCATGATGGCTCAATCAGTAAGGCCCTGATTCACAAACCCGGATATTTGGGATTTTCAAGCGTGGTTTTCCCTTGCAGTTATATGTGCAAACGGGTATTTTGGTACGGAACAGTGTCCAGGCGTTCGGATCGGAAAAGAAGCCTAGACGTGCTGGTAAAAGAAACCTTGACAGTTGGAATTTAAACACATCATACGGTCTTCGTTAGCAGAAAAGGAGTACGTTCAACCCAATATCGATATCGTTTTTAATTTACCGGAGTAAGCCGCTGGTGATGCTGTCGGTTCTGGTTCAACTTGACAAACTATTCTATCATCCTGTATCGGTCTTATCACATGACACATGGTACCTACAAATAATAATTCCTTGTCAATCAAATGCATCAAACAGGTAGGCACACTTTAATGGCTTCTTATATAAATACTTACATATGATTTAGTGAAATCTAATGCAACAAGAACAGGTGTACTATAGACAGGAAATCGAGTATGACGTCATTACAACCATCTTGAAACCGTGACGTAATATAAAAAAAGTCTAAGTCCGTCCATCGATGCACGATTGTCCAAATAACACGAAAGTCACATTTCATGTCCATCGAAATTCACTGGCGAAGTCCTGTCTTTTCAAAGAGCTTCATCGCCAAGAAGAACAAGAACAAGAACAAGATGAGTAGTGCTTGGAGCCAATTTCCGGGCCCCGAGTTCTCAAGGCATTCTCAGACTTACGTGAAGAATTTACACAACTTTCAATCACTATATTTTAGTTAATTCTTAACATTAGTTTGAGAATGCTTTGTCCACTGATGCTAAAACAATACTTTCACATATCGACATACAATAGTGTTAAAAACTATTACTTGTTTTGGATAGAAATGAATTCATACAAAAGCGATATAGTAAGATAGTAATGAATTTATATAAATAGAAAGGCAATGTCATTAAATAAAATTTGTATATACTAACTTCCAATTCTAATTTTCACTGGAGCTGTTGTTTCATCAAAATGTTTACCATATACGACTAGTTTTACTCCGCCCATCTTACTACCCTCGTTAACAGATATAGACGATATTCCTGAATTATAAACAATAAAATTCGGATGGGACGAAAAACCGGGGTCCCGTGTACACATTGGCGTGCACGTAAAAGATCTCTTGGCAGTTGGAATTTGATATAAGAGTATGACGTAGCGCCGCTGCCCGGGTAAAATTTCCCACACTATATGGCGTATGCCCGTCTTCCATTAGCCCAGGTCAGGTGCAGAAGAGTAGGACGTTAAACCCCATTTCATTTCATTTCAGTGGCGCCAATTTTGACACTGGTTTGGCGAATTGAATCTACCATTTGGGACGAAAACACGCCACTTGACTCAATGACACACCTTAATATGATCTAAAGCGGACGGCTACTACTGGACCCAGTTTGACAAATATGTATGCACGTATAAGATCCACTGTAGGCTGACAAAATTTGCCTCGCTGTTAATTAATCCTGTTTAAAAAGTGATCAAAAATGGGGGGGGGGGCAAGTCATATGTCTCAAGTAACTTCGGTAATCTAAAAGATGAGTAAACAGGTAGAATGCTGGTGATGGAAAAATTGTGGAGGTGCATTTGACGTGTTTATTTAGGTTTATAGTTCCTTCATCTTAGGTTTCCTCAGTGGTATCGTCCCGTCCTACTCCACTAACCCCAGGGTCCGTCCTACTACACTAACGTTAGAATCCAAACTTGGCTCATAATCAAACTATACACCCTTGATAATTGCGCTATTGTTCACGATCAATCACAAAATTCATTAAATGAAAAGAGAAGGGATGCAACTCCCATTTTATTGCACCTTCTTTTATTTTAAATTCCTTGCAAATATTTTTATAATCGAGTGTACATGGTGCTGTATTGGGAAGAACGTAAATAATGACGCAAAGACTAGAGTGTAAATTGTTTTTTGATTGGTTCGTGGAACCAATGAAATCACCAAGAGCAGATAATTTGTATTGGTGGTAATCCAGTGAAATAATCCCGAGGTTAGTGGAGTAGAATGGAAAAATACAACTGGGGATACCAAGGATGTATTTGCTTATTCACAGCTTATCTACATACATCAGCCCGTTTACTGCGCCAACTTGTGCTGTTAAACCCCTCATTTAATTCCCTTCTTCCTTTATCAAAAACCATCTTTATTGTCCCGGTTTGTGCATAAAAGTTATACGTTAAATCCAATTTCATATGATTTAGTTATTTCTGAAGAAGAGGTGAATTGTAGAAACTATGACGTAACGTACCTGTATATGTCTGGTACATGTGAGGCTTACCAGACCCGCCGATTAGATAAACAGCAGGATTGGGACGCGATCTGAAATACCAAAACAAGAAGTTGAATTAACTATAGCAAATTATATCAATTATTTAGGTCCAGACATGATTATAAAAACATTATTATCTAATACAGGTTATGATGTTTTGTAGCCCTTTCATAAAATTATTTTTCACTTTTTCTTAAAAAGATTTTTTTTAAACAACTAGCGACATACCAACCCGTAGAATGTGGTGGTACTTGGTACTATTGGGGGGTATGTGTTGGATTAGTTTAGGGTTGGTATTGGGTGGCATTATGGTATGTGTTGTCCACCCTTTTTTAATCTGAAATGACGGTTAGTGCCATTTGTCCAGATAATTAAGATTACGCTTAACTTGCATGGAAATCATTAATTCGATGCTATCTTATCATCTGATGTAATAGTTCATAAAAAAATTAGAAAAGTTCTATTGATATTTCTTTCGTCTAATTAATAGTTCACAAATTTATTTATTGCTACAAAGTTTCACGTTTAAATAAAGCGTTTGGAAACTCTAATTCTCAAATTGTTAGACTATTTATTCTTTATAATAAGTGAGGTTAAAGAGAAACAGTGATTGACATTATTCAAGAATATTTCAAGTATACCAGTTTAAACATTTAGAATTTCTGAATTAATATGGCTATTAGATAAATAGTATGATAAAAAGCTGATTTCTGACAACAAACGTATCTGGATTGTTTAGAATAATTTAAGCAAATAGAAAAATTGTATTGATTGTTGTTTAATATTCTAATTAAAAGTACATCCTTGATATAATTTATCATGTCAGTTTGTTTTCGATTACAATCTGAAGATTCTGGGACTCTAAATCGATCGACGAATCTACTTGGCGTGACAATTCAATCCGCCCTAATAATTATTATCAATATACCAATATTTATTCAGGAATTTGTTCTATTGTTTTAAATCATATAACACGTATTGACATGTCACTGTGTATCTAAACAATCTCGCAGGAAAACGCAAAGTACTTAGACAAAGCGGTCAAACCTAAGTCTTTTCTCCGAAGGCCATTAATAAATAATTGTGTGTCAATCAGTTTATACATGGGAGATTTTAACATCGATTTGTCAGAACGAATGATAGCTAACTCGTCCTCACGAAAAGTTTATAGTTAAATCGTCCATAAATTACAAAATACATTTGTCGAGTCGTCCACACGACATTGGTCGAAGCCACCAAATTCCCCACACGATGGCCCAGGGGAGAATGAATAAAACAATTCCTTTGAATTTAAATGGAATGATGTTCCTGGAATAAGCGCTTCATCGTTCCCAACCTAGCAGATTGTTAATCGTTTGTTAAAATGCGTTGAACTACATCACATAAAAAGTGAGGATATAAATATCCAAATTTGTTTTAAATTCTATAATATGCCACCAGTTGACTTCTGGCGGTGATAATAAAATAAAACAGGCGATCACCATGAAATCCAATCGATACTATTTTTTCGTTCGATAACCCACCCATTGTCTTTTGATAGTGGTGAACCAAATAAACCGTACGTCAAATAACCTTGACAAATCCAAAATTAAAAGTTATAGAGAGAGTCTAAACATTTTAATTGAACACAAAACAAAACATATCATATTTCTTTAATACGATTTATCGATCCTTATTTTTATTGTAATTATTGTCACGCAACAAGCGGATACTAAAAGTTCGATTGATTTATTCAGTGAAGCAAGAAGTAAGACGAGGTTCAACCATAGAACTATTAACACTGTGTTACAATAAGATCTATATTTTATTTGTTTCAACTTACCGTCCAAAACTTCCTTCCACAATAAAACTTGCATTTAAATGGCCTATAAGAAAGAAAAGTAAATGAATCAATAATGCCCACAAGCATTGTTCTGCGAATACGGAACCGAAAGGAAATTGTCCAATTAAAACTTATGTCCGATCTAATCTCTCGAAGTGATCACTGACCCATTTCTAAAACAAAGCATCTTCTGCGGTCATTGGCATCTTCAGGGCCTTTAATCATTTTCATACTAACTTATAATCTTTTTCGTATTGATTGTCATTATTAGGAATCTGAGTTTTTTCTCAAGTGATGAAGCCTCTATCCGATTGAAATATTTGGCTCGTAGATGTTGGGCGGAAGTCGACTTGTTTCCGATTGTCGCTCATATACTGTGTCGACATTAGAACACACAAACGGCATATCACAATACTAGTTTGATCTGCACGAACAACAAATTAACGAAACCAACTATGTAAAGCAAATCAAAACATTTTTGGCTTGTATATCCATTCAGCTCCTAAAATTTGCTCCGTGTATATACTCAAGTAAGATTTGTTTTGTATTTCTACTGATGTATGATTTGATTTGTATATCTACTGATGTATGATTTGAATTGTACATACTTAAGTAAGATTTGCTGTTTCGGTATCTATATAAACATACTTACCTATAAATGTTCCCTGTTCTTTACAAACTAATTCACCATTCCAGCTTGTACCTTCATTGTCTAAAGTTAAACCTAATCTACAAAAATATGTACGTTCAATAAACATTTATTTCCATATATTCAACCCAGTCGTTGTTTAATCATTTTTTGTGGTAGAAAAATGTTACGGGAGATGTGGTAATGCACTGTGTATTCTATCCCCACCGTGGGTATTCTGTACACATAGTGTGTATTCTATACCTATACTGTGTGAGTATTCTGTACACATTGTGTATTTTGTTCACACTGTGTATTCTATACACATAGTGTGTATTCTATACCTAAGGTGTATATCTGTAATAACAATGTGTATATTATGCCTATTCCGTATACTTTATTCCCATACCGAGTACACAGTGTGTATTGTGTATTAACAATGTGAAATCTATACCCATACTGTGTATACTGTACTTACAATGTGTCAGCCTCCAGGTCCTTCAATTCACAATTCTGGCTTCCCAAATACACTCTGAAAATAGGAGATACATTGCCAATGATGAACAATATGATAAGAGTTATAGAAATAATTATTAAAATGACGTAATTAGTTGTGCTATATACTCAAACGAATAATCAAAACAGATAGCATGGGGTGTATGTAGATATACATTACGTCATTTCAAGTCCCAACAAACGATTAAATTTTATTTCAATAATTCGCTTAAGCGTAAGAGTCTTTAACAGTGGAGGGAAAACATGGGATCCAGAGAAAACCCACAAGGTTGGACATGTGCCACGTACAAGCCGGGAATCGAAACCACTCAAGTTGACGCCTTAACATCCCATCCCGACTTACCGTAGAAGTTTTTCTTGACGACCATTAGAACTAGCAGCAAGGTTACTACCATATCTGTCTGTTACAAGTTTTCCTCGGATCTTAACTTGGGTTCCTATTCAAGATAATGTATTTAAGTTAAGCAATGTTTTATTACTTGATATATAAATGATGTGTATTATATGGATACAATAACAACAGGTTATGTATTAAAATCTCTTTAAATGATCACTGGAAAATTCGACCATTTAACATATTTAAAGACGATATTTTGCGCAAAGTATGGAGGCGATAACAGGACAGGGTTGAACTGGCGAAATCTTCTTGGGTTACGTTTTCTTAAATGGAACACTGCGAGCTGTATGGCCGTTATGAGATGATATCATTTTCATCATAATTTACAGTTCGTTGCGACCTGTCCTCGGAACGTACAATCACGGTTTCGTTGTATGTCCACATCACAGAAGTAAGGAAGGGCTTGAAAACGTCCTTTGACGTTTTAATCGCTTGACTAGCACGACACAGAACATGTTTTAATGTTGCAGTTATTACTATGTATAGAGTTACCTACCGGGTCGACCAGATCTTGGTTCTATACCTTCTATAGTTGGTGTATATTTTTCTTTTGGCTGAAACGATACAAACATTTATTTTGGGAAAATGGATAATGTTTAGTCCGTATTTGATAGTATAGAAATTAAGTACAATGACGTACAATCTATTTCTGAAACAATATTTGCTTACCGTAAATTTACAGCAATCACTGTTACCTGCACAGTGGTTACCTTCAGTGACGTCAACGCCATCCACTGTTACTCTTACATAATAATCATCCTCGGGCATTTTCCTGTAAAAACATAAAACGGGGTCACAAGATTGTAAATATGGGAGAGAGAGAGCGAGAGAGAGAGAGGGGGCATTCCACAGGGGAACACGGACAAAGATTGAACGGTGGTACATAATCGAAGATATATTTAACTGTAATATTACTATTCAAATTGTATATTATCGTATGTTATAATTATTAAGATTTATATTACTATTGTTTATATTTTAAACTTCACATACATTTCATGTATCCCAACTTCTGTTTTCGTTAAAACCTGTATCTTGTATATACACATGTTTAATATTACTTTCATATTTATTGTGTTTACACCGTAGACTGTTGTCTGATAACAGTGTGGTTATTAAGATATCAGACGAATCGTATTTAATGACTGAATTAAATATGTTTATAGCGACCCATTGTACTATAATTATAAGCATTACTAACAGGCGCTTATGGGGTAAAATTTCAAATCGTTGACACTTATTTTCTTATAGACGATATATTAGAAGAATTTTGCCAAACATATTTAATGAATGAATTAGATATTCAGAGACTAAACAACAATATTGAAGTAGGTTATCAACATTACTAACAGCATTTTATTCAATAAAAACACTACATAATAATTTATATTTAATTTCAAACTGTGGGCAGAAGTTTTCTTTAATACATTCTCAGTCGAAATGGATGAATTGGATCTGTATTTAGAAAGTCAAAAATAATAAGAATATCAGCATTACTGAGACAATAGATATAAAGAAACCGGTATATGCAAATTGTAGTCAATTTCAAACCATGGAAACTTACTCTGTATAACACATAAGTTGTGTTTCTGTTGTTCCATCTGGGTGTACTTTACATGGTACGGACCGTGTTTTAGACACCATGTTAATCTTGTTACCAACATGTTCATTTCCGGCTCCGAAATTAAACTGACTTCTCGCAAAATCTAAAGATAAAACATGTATGCATTTACTTCCAGTAAATATGACAGAAACACCATGGTATATCAGAAGATATCAGTTGATATCATAAACACAACCTGATATATCAGCAAATATTAAAAACACGCCATGATATATCAGAAAATATCATATAAACAACATGATATAATCAGAAAATATCACATAACACCATGATATGTATCAGTAGATAGCATATAAACAACGTAATGTATCAGTTGCAATTATATAAACAACATGATATCACAGAAGGTATCACAGAAATACCATGATGATCAGAAAATATCATAGTCACAACATGATATATCGGTGGATTTCATTATAAACAGCAGATGTCGCATAAACAACATAATGTTTCGGTAAATGTATCAATAGAATGGGGTGTAGAATACTCTATGTGGAATGTGTGATACTCAAGGGGACAAGATGTATGATTCAGGATAATATGTAACATTCAGTAGAAAGATGTGTGGGATATAATATGGGTGCGGTAAATGGATTCTTTCATACCCCAGTATTAACACACGAATATTCGAGCTAGACTATACTGTATACAATATGACAATGAGGTGGCATGTTTTAAATAGTATAATTATAATAGTGTACTTACTTGTACCGCTTATAGTTAATCTAGTTTGACCATTAATACTTCCATAATGTGGTTCTATACAGCTGACGATGGTTTCTGAAAAACATAATCAACATTTATAGTCCCTAATAAATTGTCGACCGACACAGGACTGTCTTTCGGTGTCGAAACGCCGTGTACAGACTAGGACTGGTCTTCCATATAAATTGTGCTGTAGCATTTTTTTTATTATGCACATCAAGGTCTTGGTGTTGATATTATTCAACCTCGATTGGTATGGATTGTGTTTTGTGAGACGTTATTTTGGACTGCATATTTCATGGAACAGTTTGAATTAGTGGAAATGGAGTAAATCCGCTTTTGGGTACGCGTAAAATGTCTAATAACTGGTTACTGGTTAGTATAGAAATGGTTGTCGGAAAAACGGAAGTCACGTACACACTAGGTGATCCAAAATCACAATAATAGAAGAAAATGGGGTTAGACGTCCTCCTTATCTGCACCGACTGACAAAATGAAGACAGGTATACGCCATACAGCGTGCTATGGGGGGTGGGGGTGTCCTGGTCGCGGCACAATGGCTTACTTTTGTATCGAATTGTTAGTTTCGCCCCATCCGAACGACTAGACACCGTCCTTGCTAAGCACCAATGATGGGGGGTGGGGACCACCCTGGAAAATTCTGTGAAACGCGGGGGCCGAACCCCGGACCTCGTGGGTAGAGAGCCAGCGCCTTAATAGCCCCATCGCGGCTCCTTTGTACCTTACACGAGTGTTTAAGCCCCTTAGATCTGGTCATTGACTTGGTATTAAAACAGCTTACATGGTATTAATACACAAAATAACAAGTTTATAAAACAAATAATGATGGCGTCCATGTGGAAAAGATATGAATTATGAAACATTAATTGTTTCATAAACCTTGATTAAAGTATTCTGTTGATCCCTACACGTGCTAGAACTTATTTACGTCAACTACAAGTCATCTATTGTGTAAATTAAATGGATTGGAACGGTGACTATGAACATTGAAACATAACACACGGAACAATAAACTCACAACAGTCGACAGTACATTAATATCCCATCAACACAATCCCTCTTACGAAACGCGAATCCATTTAAAGGGACATGTCTTTGGGGTTTTCAAGTGTCAATTACATGAAATTTATTACGCAAGAGTTAAATCTGCCTAGAACATGTCGTTCTTTATCTAAATCATTAATAAGATATTAATTAATTGTTTAAGACCATAGTCAACCCTCGATGCCATTGTTAGCCTGCGAAATTTAGTGGATTTGAATACTTTTTGTGATAGAAGAAATAACCGAGACTTTGTTTATTATTGTATCAACGGTAAAACTGAATCTCGGTTTAACAATATAACAGAAATGTTCCAGCATTTCATTTTAAAGCGAGAACTGTCAACTCTTTAAGTAAATTGAATGCACTATTCATCATATTCTGGAACCATTTGAATTACACCATGGAGTGAATGCAATTTCCGATTTTGCTATCACGGATCTTATTTCTCTGAGGTTTGTATCGATAACTCGTGGTTGAAAAATCTGATAGTAATCCAGTCAATTTGTGGTTTGACCTAGAAAAAATTGCAACAGAATTTCTGTTTGCTGCAAACAGTTTCCCAAATTGTCCTGGGCAACATATCAAAATTTAGATTAATATAAGCGAGAGAAAAGTTTTAAATGGCATAATTCGAATAAGACCGCCCTCTGTCATATTTTTCAGTCAAATTTACGCGGTATACATTATATCTTGGGAAGAATTGCTCAAATTAATAGTTCCATCCGTATTATAATTCCTTTGGTTTTGTGGGTAAAAATTGTGGAACAAGCTTTAATTTGAAGGTTTCGACGTTTACTAACAAAAAAAAACAAAAACAAACAAACAACGCTCACATTTTTCTGAGTATGTCTTCATAGTATGGGGTGCCATTATTCCAAGAATAGCGATTTTGCGATAATATTCCAACTTATTTTTTTCAGCTTATTTACAATATCAACTGGCACTGTATTAATATTTGCAGTGTTCATGGCTATATTTCTGATTATTTTCACCCCGTCATGAAAATATTTCCAAGATGGCGGCCGGTTTTGGCGGGGAAATGAGACGGTATGCAGATTTTGATTTATAAGTAGTGTTCGGTATCAATATGTATGTTTACTGGGGCATTTATTCTATTGTAAATTGGCCACATGTTCATATATTATTTAGCATATAGTCGGTACTGTTAGAAACATATTCTGGATTATCCATGTCATGATTAAATCATGAATGAAAGTTGAGCAGCAAACCGAATTCCATCGCGAGTTGCTTATGGTCTACATAAGTTAATTAATAATTTAGATAACATTCCAGGCCTAAAGAAAGAGCTGCCATAGGAAGATTTAGCTCTTGTGTAATGTATGTTTAACTTTTACACAAAGTTTGATCTTCCACCCCAAATGGGCCCCCTTACGTGTCTATTAAACTGAAGATATTATACTAAACTTTATTAATAAAATAAAGGACACTATGTTTGATTTAAGAAACTTGGTTGGGGGTAAATGGCACTACACACTATGGTAAGTATTTGTGGAAATATGATATATGTATATTTCATTGCTCTATGATATATGTATATTACATTACTCTATTAAAATCTTATCGTGTTATTGAGATTTTGTTAATTAACGTATTGTTAACCCTGGATCACTCCGTAATATCTGATATCTATTTTGTCACATTCTTATGTTGTACGTTAGGTATTACCTTAAATTATTTAAAGATCGACCTCCTTGTTTGGTGGATGCACTTTAAAGAACGATAAAAAGGGGGTTGTCTGACGTTAATCTCGTTATAGGCCGATTTATTTCGTTATTTTTGTCTCCTTCTAGGTGATATTAATATTGGAACAGGTGATCACGCTTTCTTGAAATGGACGTAAACTAGACAGTAGTCAGTGTTAAATTGTCTGAAATAATTATACAACGAAGCCACGTACGGTATCTGCTTCCAGACCTACATTTGAATTGTGGCTATCTTTGCCATTGCATGATGCGTTTCGTGGACATAGGTTTAACAACAATTCACCAAACCATTGCCCTTATGTGCAATTCCATTTGCTTTCTCCCCTGTACACATTGGCCTGTACGTAAAAGATCCATTGGCTGTTGGAATTCGATCTAAAACCAGGCCGTGGCGCCTGGATAAAATTTTCCTAATAGCACACTACATGCATTCATTAGCCTAGTCGGAACAGAACAGAAAGGCGTTAAACCCATTTCATTTCATTTGCTTTCAACCATCATCTTTTACATAACCGAACGACATGTCCCATTAAAATGTGGTAGGTGTCATACACGTATTAGTATAATTATGTACCAAACAGTTAATGACAAGGCTCTAATTGGTAGGAGTTTTTATCAGATTGACCCCATTTCTTTGATCACACAATAAAGTTATTAAATTGTCAGTTTATAATTAAGTAGGATACCTAAACCCGATACTTGTTAATATCTATTGTGGGCTACATTATATATCGTCTATCAGGGCGCTAAAGTTGGCTTAAAAATACAATCGTTTACCTCAATGTCATTGGTTTTTGTGGTCTATTTCGAAATTAATCAGTAAATTTATATATCGATATACAAGGACAGTGTATTTGAATTTAGCAATACTATAGTTTCAGCTTCTTGTTTATAGTCTGACATTATAACCGAGACGTTTCTGTTTAATTGAAAGGATTCGAATTCTCGTATTCCCAATGAGGAGGCGTGCCGGAGAGGGAGGGGGTAGCGTCCACTCGATATAAACTAGACAATTCCGTGACTAACATATGGTTCAATTTTTATTTTATAGGGGTCTTCAGTAGTGGGGAGAGGGCAACCGGGTAATTCGAAGAAAATCCACGAGGTTGAAAAGCGTTCATATTCTTACTAGAACATCTGATATCACTTCTCAACAGCGGCGTTCACATAGCTAAGAAACGCCGGTTTACTTGTGGGTTTACCGTAACCATTTATATTGATCATGATAACAAAACTTGGATAAGATTTTTTTTTTTTACCATTCAAAGTAAAGTGTTCATTAGAGAACTATCCATATCTTTTTTGTCGACTTTATGGTCTGCTTGTCGTATATTGATCATGGGTGTTTAGAAATATTTAATTTAGCATGTTGTTCTCGACAAAATTACATAATTGCAATTGTAAAAATACAATCGATTCCCAAAGAACAGTTCTTGCTTGGGTAAATGCACTGTACAAACAAAGAGAAAAATGCCGAAATGTTTAGTTGTGAGAATTGAAAAGCAATTATTCAACGATGCGTGAATGTAGAGAAAGTCATTTTAAAATATTAAAATGAATTATATTTATATTTCACTTCTTATATATATAACTTGTTATTGACATTTTAATTCCATTTTGTATTTTGAGCGCATATGTATTTTTATGTGACGGTGGGAAGGCGGGGTCGGAAAGAAAAGTCCACTAAACATAATCGTCCTTCATTATACCGCTTCTGTCCTCTATGAGTGCTATGAATGTAACCACGGACACAACTTTTAAACTTCAGAGATCTATTACGCCGATTCCACCTTCAATACCATTTAAAAGAACATTGACCGGCAACTTAATTAATTATTATATTCTGGAAGTTATTCATTGCACGTGTTATTTATTACTCCTATTATAGTTGTACCGACTTTGAAAGTGAATTATCCTTTAGCTTATTCGCAAACCTGGATCAGCCAAGCATCAAATCGCCCCCTGTCCTAATGCTTATCCTTAAATAACCCTACATTTTACAAGTTTATATTTTTTTTATATTTTTACAAGATACAACTTGATCGATGACTCGATGACTTTCAAAAATAATAATAAAATGAACAGTTGGAATCCATTTTAATCGGCTCACAAAACACGTATCGATTTCAATTATAATATACTAAAATTAAATAGGATTTTACAAAATTAATCTATTGTTGATTTTAAGACACCCAATGGTGTCTATCCCCGCTTGATAAATATCGCCTTTGTTCTATGCAATGTTTAATAAAAGTTGGTGTATATTTGGGACAACGTTGAATAAAAGGCATACTAATTAGACCGCATGTAAGGTTTTAGTATAATGAGTTACGCAAGGGTCCCCATTGTCCCTTTTCGCAATTTATTTATTTTTAAATGACTTTAAATTACAGCCGTTTTGTACTTTTACAAATGCAAATTGTTCTTGGTGTTCGAGCGATGAACTGAACGGCATTGAAATATATCATTTAGAAAACGGAGTAAATAATTTAATTTTAAGTCCAAGGTTCGATGTACAATTTTGGCGTGAAAAGCACACATGAGCACATTGCATAGAAAACGTGCCCTCTGATAAATCCCTGTGTCATCAATACATGGCATTTTTAAAGCAATTGTACAATAACATCAAGCACAATAGGTCACGGCTAGTGGTGAAAACATATTTATTATCATGTTGATGTTAACATGATCTATATGGGGCTTCTGGGCGGGTGGTTACCCCGGGGATAGTCTATGGACGGACAGGGAAACATTTCTAACGGTGAAATAAAAACCATCACATTGTACCTTAACAAAACGATTTTATGCATAAAAATATTTTCCTTATATGTATACTTAATGTACCAACAAGCTTTACGCTATGACAAGAAACCAGATTTTGTTTTCGGCTTAGCGACTTCCTATTACCACCACATTATGTTGAGTGTCCCTTAGAATAGAGTAAGTACTATGGTTTTATTTATCTACGACTAATAATGAAATGGTATTGTGTATCAATAGATTTTATAACTTGTGCGCCTGAGTTAACCGGTCAAGATGACCATATAGTCCGGTGTGGTGTATGTCATAAAAAGTCCGATGTATAGAGTATGTGTAGAAATGTATTATCGGGCTATTAAACATTACTTAGTACAAACCAAGGGTCATAGATATGCAATAAAATATTTTCTATTATAAGGTGTTTCTGAACAAATTATATTTATTATCCTAAAGGTCTGTTCATGTGAATTAGGCACGGTGAGGGTGCTGGTCGTTTAATGGATGATGGTTTACTTCTGAAATCCAAGTATATACAACTTTCACTACAATTAGTTAAAAGTACATGTACTAACAAGTGTCTTTCTAGAACATCTAGTAACTCATTCAATACGACACGACTGTTGCTGTTTCTTTGCTATTAGGGTTATATAGAATTCCCAAATGTGTTAGACCAGCGCATATTACAAAACATAGACTGACGTTAAAATACAATACCAAGTACATCGTAACCTTGAAAGAACATCAATGGATTGCGGTGAATTTAGAAAACTTTTTGAAATATTTGACCCTGTACACAACAGTAAACATATATTACTCGTAATTTGTATATCCCGTTGGAATATTCAACAAAGGGGCGGGGGGGGGGGTCGACTGGACTAATTTGTGTTCGATAGATCATAATATATGTCACTGAGTTCTGTATTTCCCTAAACAATAGTATGTTAGTCTTGAAATGACATTGCTTGTGTTAAACATAGAACACTATATAATATGCGAGTGGCAGGTCTTGGAGTTATAAGGTTTAAATATTTGATGAACGGAGTATATGGAGTGCGTGTGTGGACGTACTGTTGATGTGTTGTGTTTCTTGCAACACTATCTTCAGACTGACATCAATATTAATATTTTAACAAGTTCATCATCCAACTGTCAATATCTTTCATAGCTAGATCCATAGGGTTTAACGTACAGTCAACACAAACTAATCCCAACATATGACACCAGAATGGAATCCGGGGGACCGGAGAAAACCTACATTTATCACAAGCATATGTGGTATCAATACCCGCCACATGGGTCAACGACAAACCTTAAAACCGTATGATCATAAACCCCTTTCCGCCTCCCCCAACCCAATCATCTTTAATTGAGATATGGTATTAAAATAACACAAGCATGCCATGCCTAATGCACCACAACAGTCACCATATATTAATAGCCATAAAATTATTCCAGTGTATATCCATATTAACAGATCACAGATCAGTTTTCAAATATCAAGATATTATTATTCTTTTATCGTGGAATAAAAACATTTAAAAATGACCTACCAGCTGACTGGGCACTTTCCAATAAAGTTATGAATAAAATTAAAGCCGAAATTCTTGCATATTTTTTCCTTTCATTCATAGTTGTTTGTTCTTTGAAATATTTTCGTAGTCTCTTGTATTTGTGGTTCACCAACAGCGTTATATACGCGGGAGTCTTTTCAGTAAATGAGCTGTCAATCAGATTGAATTCTTCTATCGATTGGCTGAAACAGATCATTAAAACCTATTAACCCATTGTCTTATCGATTATGCATCAATGACGTCAAGATTAAGCCACGCCTATTTTGTGGTGATCTGGATTTACCTATTTATGTTTGGCCGGTTTAGGCTTTGACCCGATTAACCACTCACCGGACAATAGAACTCTAATTATGGGAATGGTTCGTGAAAACGCCACGTAATGACATTAACTCTATTATAGATCTAGTTCTAAGCGTCAACGTGACAGCTAAATCCGGCATGTGTTTGTCTTATATAAAACAAACATGTATTTCTTAATATGACAATGTATTCTGACCCCGGATATTTTGCAATTTCGCAAAGAAAGCAATCTATGATGATATAATGTTTATGGTAATTATATGTCATTCTGTATAAAAGTTGTGAAACCAATGGTACAATAAATGGAGACATGAAATGGGGTTTAACGTTTCATTTTACCTCTCTATCTGAAATCATGAAGGGGGAATTTTGCACGGGCAAAAGCTGAATTTCAACTGTCAAGGATTCTCGTTTGAGCGCAGCAAGGTGTACACAGGGCCCCTTCTTATGGCCCTTCCCGAACGAATAGACACATTTCTTTGCAGGCAGGCCAATAGTACAAGACAATGCAGCTTTGATGACGTAATATTCATGATTGATAAATTTTAGTATACAAATGCAAGATACTGTCCAAGTACAACCAAAACAATCAGGTATATAAACTTCTAAAAAAAATCGCCACGCGTTGTATCAGATGTTCTAGATACCCTTTCTTGGATTTCAGAAGCGACAATTAGATCAGCTAACAACAAAGACCAAATTGTTTAAGTAGCGCTGATCATCTTGGGAGCCACGGGCTCCCAGTGAGTAAGACGTCGCCTCGCTAACCCGAAGATTACTCGTTCGGTACCAACCGGACACATAAAATTTCTCAGTGACCCTACGACCTACTTTTATTTCGATTTCCAACTTTCAATAATATTTATACATGGAACCACGAGTTTTCGTCCCATTCGAACGACTATGCTCTTCTTCTTAACAGATCCGTTTTCATCAAACGTCTAACACAATTTATACAATATTATATTACAAAATACTTAAGTAAAGATTTATAAATTATAATGGCGGTGTAATTGTAGGGAGGAGGGGGGGGGGGGGCTATAATTACAAAGAAGGCGAGAGAGGTTTAACGTCCACTCGACTTAAACTAGGTCATTTCGGGACTAACCTATGGTTTAATTTTATTTCATTTATTCGCTTGCGCGTACAGATCTTTAGCAGTGGGAGGAAACCGGAGTAAACCCACGAGGTTGGACAGGCGACCCTACTCCTTGCCACGTACAACCGGGGATTCGAATACAAAGAAGGAGCAAAGGGAACTATAATGAAGATCGCATATGAATGAGTGGTGCCAAATATATTGATTCCTATAAACACTGCCGTCATCATAAAACCACTGTCATGGCTATTATTACCATTACTGAGTAATTTGTAAAGGTATGTTTTAGGTTGTTTTTGAATTGGTCAACTGGAACTCTTTTTTAAGGCAGGGTGTGTCGAACAATACCCAGCGGGGAATATATTATAATAGATAATACCAATCGAACACACACAGAGTAATATGATACCTTTTCTATTTACAAAATCCTATTTGATGAATCTAGATTGTATTTGACGCACACAATTTTTAAAAGATTTAAAGACCTTCACCCACCTAGAAGAAACAAACAAACCGCAAAACAATATTGGTTCAAAAATAGTGCGTCTTAGCTTTGAAATTTCCACAATAAAACACACACATGTCCTACCAATCTAAACGAAACAACTAATATTACGTTTCAGTTGTAAGATTTGAAGTCACAAATTGTGCCATAACCAAAACAAACAAACACACACACACACACACAAAAAATATGAGCACGATGTGCTGTTTATAAGTTACCGAGTTAAGAGTTTGAGAAATTTGATGAGGTTTTACTTTAAAAACCGAATGACGTATTATTAAAGAATGTCTCGGGAGATATAGTGGTGTATACCAGCAAATTATTTCTAGGCAGTTTGAATAAATTTTCTAAACGATGACTGTTGAGAAAAGATATCTGTAAGTTTTTTACAACTGGGAGACAGATGATTCGCCAATTATACAATTTAGCCCCAATGCAACACTAGACCTAACTTGGGGAGGTTATTGAACAGTGGTATCACAGATTTAGAGAACACGTATATACAGGTCTGACAGGCACCCTATCGTGTTGTTGTTTACGACTTACGACGCTCCTTTTTGTAATATACGAGCATGACGCGTATGTCCAGTCAGCACTGAATATATAATTTAAGAGATATTGTTCTTCAAATTGTATCGATTTCAAATATTAATGAGCCGACTATCTTATTCTTCCAAACACAATCAATGACAAACTGCACTTTGCAGTGACAAATCACGATGTTTTGTCTCTTAAAAATTATGGCGGCAACAAAGCTCGACCCATTCGAAAAGCCTGTGATATATCAACGAAGAATGTATTAAATTATTGCAGACGTGCCTTGAAATAATTAGAAATTATTTTAAATTGTAGTACGATTAAGACATCTTGTCAGCAATGGCGATATGAACACAACCTTATTCTGTGAAACCTAAGGACGTGTTTTACTTTTGGTTTCCGGTATTATATATATTACGTGTAACCAGTGTTGAAATACAACCGACCCGGTGTTCAATAATAAACAGTTCGAAAAAACAACCGATACTTTAATTAAACAACCGACATTTCAACTAAATAACCAACTGTCCAACTAAACAACATTTGAACTAAAACAACAGACAGTCCAACTAAAGCAACAGACAATCCAAACAAACAGCCGTGGCCTGAACGTGACGCGATTTGACGAAATAAAACACATTGGGTGAAATACGTATTTAGAAATATCGGGACAGACGTAATCTTCCATTCTTTCAATACTGGGCCTATAGGCCGTGTTTGGCTCCAGTGAATTCGGTCAAATTGAAATCTGGATACGTTTCGAATTTAGTCGCTGTGAAATCTTATTTGTAGTAATCACCGATTCTTCACTTTGTGTATATAAATTACCAGACTGAAGTCTATTAGAAACAAAATCCACTGAACAGAGTTAAAGCGAAAAATGTTGAATGTATTAAATGAATCCTAATTCGGATAATTAACACTAAATCTGTTTTATTTTAGATCATAGAAACCGGGAGTTTCTCCTCATTAGTCATAATTGTATAGCGTTATAATTAGGAGAGGTGTAGAATGGGACTTAAATCAAGTAAAAGCGACCATTATATCCAATGGTAACATATAAAAACAATACGTGCACAGCAACTAATTAATTAATTGTAAATTACACACAGAGACCGACTCTTGTGAATGTGACAAAATTACACAGATTGAACTAATCGATTAAACACATTGAACGATGCGATTAGTTCTGACTTGCTTACCATTGGGATCAACGAGCAAGAATTGGTCATCATGTCGATTGTGGGTTTGATGTCGATCTAATCGCTTGTGTTTTTAACACGGGATGTACCGAGTTACTAAAGCTGCGTTCACACTGCATGCACATTCATTGAGAATCCCGTAGACCGGCCTCCGGAATTCGGAATGTGAAGGTCATTTATATCCAAGATGGCTGCGCCAGACATTCGTATTGGTGGTCTTATGTTGCTTATGTTTCATTTCCTGGGGCAAGCAACGCTACATCAGCGACGCCGGGTCTTACATCTTCGAAACCTTGCCATGCAGCACCGAGCTAATATCGTTGGCACCAAAATCAAATGTACATATTGTATGTCACGAAGATACCTTTCATAATTGAAATGTAATGAAATGGCGTTAAACTTCCTACTGTTCTGGTCCGACTGGGCTTATAAAGACAGACACAGACCATTTTCCGAGGACAGCGGTGTTACTGCCTACGCTTTTATCTAATTCCAACTATCAAGGGATTTTTACGTCCACGTCATTGTGTACACGAGAACTCCGCCTTACGTCCTATCCGAACGACTAGACAGCTGTCCTTGTCAGACACTCCGCCCTGCAACAACGTCACTGGCATGTGGAATCCACGCCGGAAAATCACGATGAACCTTTTCGGTTAACACCAGGAGTGAACCCCTCGACTACAAGACTAGGGAGCCTATTACACGCAACACTAATAATAGATTACGGCGCGAGTGGTTTTTACATAGGCACGAGGTAAGGGTGACATCAACGATTCACCTTCTTATTTGAGGGAGAATAATAAGAACAACAGCCATCTTACCACATTTGATGACAGCAGTAATCCCTCATTCAATCAATATGCTTTGTAAGCAATACTAACTTAGATAATCGATTTGTCTGTGATCTGATTATACCGAAAGTTTTAATTTACTCCGTAGAATCAAATATGATCACCGTATGGTAAAAATATTTGAAACATGATCACCATATGGTAAAAATATCTGAATGGTGAAGTCCTAACTAGAAATAAACGAACACGCGTTTCACATAAAACTAACTAAACATATTTAAAACATATATAATTCAAGATTTTGAAATATAAATATCAGTTTATACTTATTTAAATAATTAATAAGTAAAAATCGATTCAATCATGAAATAACCCTACTTGACATTAAAACTGACTTTCTCTCCCCAAAACTACTTAAGTATTTCGGGCACATACAAAATATGACCAAGGCAGTGTAAGGCAAATAAAATCAAATGTTTCCCCTTACAAATAAACATCACTGCCTACAACATACGACATCACGCATTTGTATGCAACACAATCAAAGTAAGTATAATGAGACGAGGGGTGAAAGCGTTTAATACAAATTTCGGAATATGAAACATGTGGCGACATGCAAATTTGTCACAAGCCAGCTTCTTACTCACTGAACCATCGTAGCTCCCATTCATATTTCAAATCCTTTCAGACTAAGCAATACATTTGGTGAATAAGGTGATGGATGGAGAAGCCAATTGATTTAGAACGATTTACGATATTTAAGTATAGGGCAGAACTCGTAATCAGAATTTAGTGTGTTGTAAATGTTTGCCTTACTGACAAAAGGAAACGTATGCCACAACCCTTGTTGACTGTTCGGAGGACTTAGCTGCTGAGGGCGTATGTTTGTTTGCCTGACAACCTCTCTTTGAGCTGGCCCCGAGTTCACAAATCATTCTCAGACTTAAGTTGAGAATTTGCTCAACTTTCAATCACTGTTTATGAGAAATATCTTTTTAAAGAAACACAAAACTTTGCATATAGTTTCTTATTACAGTATTTGATACATTAAAACAACAAAAATTTTATACAGGGCCATATTTTAGTTAAAATAAGGTGATCAAGTTTGAGTAAATTCTCAACTTAAGTCTGAGAATGCTTTATGAACTCGGGGCCTGGTTATGTTACCACAGTATTTGTTTCAGTGACGAAGGGCTACAAGTATGTAAGTTACACCCCAACGGCGAACTTTGGGAAGGAAGCGATTGTCGAGAGAGCCTTGGCAATTTGTTGAGACCAGCCATTGAAAAACAAGATACAAGACTCCGGAGGTCAGTGCCTCATCACGAGCGACTGATTGTAACACTTTGGAAACTGGCAACAGTTACAAGACTCTGGGACAGAAATTTGGACTAGTACTGTCAACAGTTTGATCTTAATCAAGCGTGTCACACTCAAATCCTGACTGCGAAAAACCCGTTCTGAATAATTGTTCCGGGTTGATTCAGATTCAGTTACGTTTTTATCGAATTCAGTGTGCCGCCCAAGTCCGGAATAAGACTTTATTGTGAATTCAATTCAGATTAAACCTTTAGTGTGAACGTAGCTTCAATTGTCTGTGATATCACTCAAGGCTGAGTCTCCGGAACGGAAGGCCGTGGAACACTGACCCTAAAGATTCATTATCATTGTCACAAGGTTTAACGTAGGGGGTTAGGGCGGTGTAACCTCGGAATGGAAGTCCTCTCATGACCCCAACAATGTGTTCTACTTAATTTGAAAAGAATCCGACAAATACTACAATACTAAAGAAACGTTGAAAGGACATAAAGTCTGACACGGAAGGCCGCTGAACTGAATATCAACAATGCTTCACTTCAAAATTAATGTCCAGGGTTCGAATCTCGGTGTGGGTTACACTCGTTGCAGATCGCGCCTATGGGAATGACAAATAGTTCAGTCACTCGGCTTTTACTAAAACTGGAAAACATCAATAAATACCCCCTGGATTTCAATCCGAGTAATACCCCATTTCGTCTTCAGAGCGGTAAACTATCAGCCCCGTCCTTTACAAAACGTGTTATTGAAACCTATATGCTAAAAATTAACTGTGAACCTACAAATTGAAAATCATCAAGTTTAAACATGCTTATTTAAAACAATACCTGATTTGTAAACAATCAGACAAAATGACAACAGAATGACGTCTTACAAACCGTACTTCAGTATTTGGCCGTTATATAAATGGCGATAGTATTATTAATGAAATTTGATCCCGGAAATAAATTAAAATTGTTCACATATCCTACTTGTTGCGCTAGTAAATTTGATCAACAATTTAGAGGGTAACTCTCGGTTCTAACCATTACTTTATATTACTTTTAGGCAATGGATTTCGACTTAAATTTGCTTCTACATGTATATGTTTGCTGCATGTGTACCTGTTTTACTTACACCTTTAGAACAATCTATACGCATCTGTGTAACTTAGCTTATCCATAGTGTCCTTACAGATTGTACGATTCACTATATCCAATTGATAAACTGTTTAACACAAACATCAGTTAAATGCGAACAACATCAGCATGTTAATGGTGAATGTATTTCTCTTAAAATGATGGCTGTGCTTAAATACCTTTTACACTTTGTGATATACTTCACGTGTCAAATATACTATAAATCGTAAATTTATATCTGAAGGTAATATTAACGTATTAATAACTGTATAATTTGTGCATAAATTGATTTAGCTTCGTCATAAGATAATAATATGTTCCGCTAATATGCGTTTATTGATGACAATACAGGGTTGTCTATATATAGAACGGAAAATGAAGCGCGTGTCAATATTTTTGTACACCCACAAAGGAGCAGTCGTTGACATATATACATATATGTAGAAACAAAATTAAAATGTTAGATCGTCTCGCTATGAATAACATTTTCATTTATCACTCGATCTTTCCAAACGACGCATCCGTAACATGGATTTTACATGAACTTTTGTAGTACAATTGTCAACATTTTAAAAAGACATGATTACTTTTCCACGGCATCATGATATTATTTGTATTAACTAGTGCTCTTACTAAACATGAGCTAGTTATTTGGACCGAATACATACTATATACAGGTGACAATTCTATGGAATGCAATTACAGCTTTTTAATGAAGGTTCTTTCGATTTGGTTCATTGATAAGATGTTAGTGTATTCCATTGTGTGGCCATTGAAACAATATGTGCCAGTTAGTTGTGAGAGATTTCATGTAGGATTCCCATAAATCTTGGAACACGTCAACACAGAATAATACTGACATAACTCATAAATACAATTTATAATCAAACACAATCGACCTTAATTAATGGTGAAAATAGGAATCCCGTGGGTGAAATCATAAAAAATTCCAGAGTATTCAAGCCACTGAGTTGAGTGTATGGCCGTGGGAGGTGGCTGGGTGACCATAGAAGTCTCTCTTTAAGACTAAGTTTTTCTTGAGATTCTGTTAAAAAAAAGTAGAAAATGAAATGAATTACTATTTAACTTAATACACGCATCTGGTGAATGAAGAGAGACATGCGCCATGCAGTGTGCACTATGAAGCATATTACATTTCCGGACAGCGGCGCTACGACCCACTCTTAATTAGAATTGGAAAGCGGGGCCTCCCTTGAACGACTAGCCGCCTCGTACTCTGACAAGGCGTAAACGTGTCGGGAAATCCTTATACATCTTTTAGATTGTCTTTGTGGGCATATCAACAAATAGTGAGGGAGAGAGAGAGAGAGAGAGATGGGGTTTAACGTCCACTCGATACAAACTAGGTCATTTCGGCACTATCATATGCTTGCGCTTAGGGGTCTTTAGCAGTGGGGGGAAACCGGAGTACCCGGAGAGAATCAAAGTTGCTGGACAGGCGACCATACTCCTTGCCACGTGCAATCGGAAATTCAAAACCACACCAGTTGACTCATGACTGGCTTTATGATACAGAGATATTATAGAGATATGGAAATGCACGGGATTTCGGTTTTCGTCACCCGAACGACTAGATAGCTGTCCTTGTCAGGTCCTCCGTCCTGCATCACTGACAAGGGGAGAACATTCTCGGCAAATGCAGAGATCGAACACCCAACCTCCATAGTAGCAATCCCTGAATTTTGATAGAGTTAAACATTAAATATTAGGAATGACTGAACTACCCCTGTACCCCCCTTAAAAAACACCCCACACACCATTGTTCGCGATTGATCATAAATTCGCTATGCTGGTATGTTGTCATGTATATAATGGCTAGAATTGTGTCATATTAAAAAACAAACGAAGCGAATGAAATCTTCTGATTTGACCCAAACGGTGACAATTTTCTTAGAAGTTTTGCCACCAACGTGATTAGGGGATTATATGATTACTACTGTAAAAGCTAATGGTCTTAAGTAAACCTACTAAGTGATCCTTGAAATGTATATAACTATTTATGATTCTATTTCTAATACGCATGAAAGTTTGAGCTTTCCTGGAGAATGAGGGGGCGCATGGTTAGAACGTGCGCGCTGTATCATAAAACCTGTCATTGAGTCAACTGGCGTGGTTTAGGATCCACGGTTGTACGTGACAAGGAGTAGGGTTGCCTGTTCATCCTCGTGGGTTTGAGTGTTATATTTGGATCTAGATATGATCCACAAAATGACCATTGAAACCCCCCATACTTTGAAATTTATCCGTCACTCATACCAGTCATGTAGTATCGAGTAGGGTAATTTGTTGACACAGGATATATCACCAAGACATCTGATAGTATCCTTATGTTCCAATTGGACGCCGTGTAAATATAACTGTAAAAAAGGGTTGACCTGTCGCTATTGGAAATACCGGGGTGGGGAGGGAGACCGAATTGGTTAACGCGTGAGCATTAGATCATAAACTCTGTAATTGAGTAACCTTTCGTGTTTTCGTTTCGATTTCATGCTTGTGCGTGACCAGGAGTTAGGACTCCTGTCCATCCGCATGAGTTTTTCTCCGGGTCCCCGGGTTTCTTCTCACGCGTAACAATCTTGCGCGCAATTGAATTATTGAAATGAAATTGAATGTAGTCCCAAATGGTCTAGTCAATGTCGAATGGACGTTAAACCGCCCACCCTCTCTCTTAGAAATAGCATATGCGATTAACCTGGTTTAAAGTTAATTGGGATTTGCAATGTTGGAGTAGGGGCATGAGTGACTTCCACATACCTTCAACAATATGGATTAGTCAATATAATTACGTACTTCTGTATCCTGATCCAGCAAACAGGTTAATCTAGAACACGTGCCACCAAGGCTAACCTTATATAGCCTGTATAGGATACAAAGTCCATGGAATACAATAACTGTTAATTACTGAGCAACAATTGCTACAGTTACTAAAATTGTTGTTATTGTTACAAATTTAACGTCTAATATTATGGATAGGTAGATTTAATTGCTACATTTATAAAAATTGTTATTATTTATTACATAGTACAATAGATGATGTTATGCGCGGGTTGATTTAATTGATACCATTACTGTTATAATTTATAACAAATGCAACGTCCAATAGATAATGTTGCGAACAGATTGATTTAATTGCTTTAGTTTTAAAATTGTTGTTATTATTTATTACAAATTTAACGTCCAATAGATGGTGTTATGGAGACATTTATTTTTTATTAGGGTTATTAATATATAAAGGAATAATTAAAATAGGGTAAACACATAAAAACACTTGTATAGAAAAAGAAATGTCATTTAAAATGTCGCAGTGTTAAAATTGCAGTGTGCAGTGGTGAGAAGAGAGGGCGAATCATCTTCTCCCTCCCTCCTTCAAAATTAAATCAAGTTAAAACAGGTGGTCTGACTGATTGGTAATTGGGTTCCTCAATCTTGATAGAAAAAAAAACGTGGGAAAATAAATCCGCTTGCTTTATGTGGAAAAGTGAAGTTATCGTAGTAAAACCCACATAGCTTTACCTGTGGAATATTTATATTAAAAACTGTCAAAGCTAATATTCCCTCAAATCTGTATTTCTATATACAGTTAACAATTTCAAGTCCTTTGAAACACTTTATAGTTTTTAAAAGTTATACAGTCTGTTGTCCATTTAAATTGCTAACCTTATAAACATGGGATACAAAGCCTATGAAATACAATTACCGTTAATTACTGAACGACGTTTTAGTGCGAATTCTCTACAAGCAATTGATGCAATTATTAAAAAAATATAATGTGGCATTATATGTATATGAATGTAAACTAGAACGTAGTTAATGATGATTGATACGAGACATTCCAAATTAAAACACTATATACAATACACATTTTAAATGGTGATACGAGTAATTGATTTGCTGCTATTCTAGCACAATATCATTTCTACCAGACAATTTTTAAGTAAAGCCGATTAATTAACCGTTTACAGTTTTAGTGCGACTAGACAATGTACTAAAGTAATAAGCGATAGGTCACACTATGGTTTTCGAGAACAACTATTAAAAATAGGTTGTGACCTCCATAGGGTCCTCAAGGTAAAAAAAACATGATTTTTCGTCCAATAAGGGGCCATACTACCGGAAGTTATGGTCCAATGTGATCGTTGGGTTGTAAACTTACATTTCAAATTTCATCAAAATCAGATTAAAATTGTGACCTCTACAGGGCCCACACCCTTGATATACCATATTTTTTTTACACCATTCGCGTAAAAGTGGCGGTCATTTTGTTCAGCAATTTTGGTCCGATGTTCATGAAATTCGAACTTAACCTAAATTACCCTGTAACGGTGATATAATCAAATGTTTCTTTTTAAAATCAGATAATAACTGTGACCTCCAGAGGGACCATAAGCTTATAACGGCAATTTTTCGTACAATCAGGGGCCATAATTTAGGAAATACGATCCGATATGCGAGAGAGAGAGAGAGAGAGAAATAGAGTTTAACGTCCACTCGACAGAAACCAGGTCATTTTGGGACTAACATATTATTATAGTTTCATTTATTTCAATAATTCGCTTGCGCGTATGAGTCTTTAGCAGTGGGAGGAAACCGGAGTGCCCGGGGGAAACCCACGAGGTTGAGAAGGCGCCTGTATCTCCATGCCACATGCGCTCACACCAGGGCTCGAAACCACAGCCGCACGCCAGAGGTGACCGGCCAGCTAGAGGTCGAAGCGCGGCACCCGATCCGATATGCGCAAATGTGGAATGGAACCATAGGTTATAAACATGTATTTCAAGTTTCATCAAAATTGAATTAAAACTGTGACCTCTATAGGATCCACAACCTTAATATAACATATTTTCACAGTATTCGCATACAAACGCTGGGCCAATTGTCAATGTTAGTCCAATTTTCACAAAATTCGAACTCAACCTTCATTACCACGTAACGAAGATATAATCAAACGGGTTTTTAAACCGGATAATTATTGTGACCTCCAGGGGGACCGCAAGCTAAAAAGTGCGATTTTTCGGACAATCAGCGGCCATAATTCAGGAAGTTACGATCCGATGGGTGCAAATATCGAAAAGAACCAAGATCTTTAGGTTATAAACGTACATGTCAAGTTTCATAAAAATCGGTTCAAGCTAAAAACATGATTTTTCGTTCAATCAGGGGCCATAATCCAATATCGAAAGCAGCCGAGATCTTATGGGGATAAACCTATATTTCAAGTTTCGTCAAAATCGAATAAGAATTGTGACCTGTAGAGAGACCACAAACAAATTGTGGACGGACGGGCGTCCGGACGGACAGGGGCGACGGCATAACACGTCCATATGAAATGTGGGCGTATAAAAACTTGTCCTCCAACTTCTTCCGAAAAAACTTATTTAAAATCAAAAAGTACTTAGCTTTTAGTTCCAAATATGTACTTGACCTCCATTTGTTCAGGAAAAGGAAATAATTTAACAGTAAACAAGAAGTACTTAACTAAAGATACATTTTGCGAGAATAGAGCAAGAGATGCAAGTTCTTCAACTATAAAAAAACTATAAAATTAATTTGTTAAAAATTTCTATCAAATTGATCCACTTTGAATCGAGATTTTCGAATTGAAATTTAGAGCCTAGCCTCGGTCATCATTACTTAAGTCGGTACGATAAAAAAACCCCAATACTCTCGATTATCCATTTTTCAAATTTAATTATTAATAGACGTTAAACAGCAGATAAGATTGTAATCCAGTTAATATGGTAGGCTAGCGAGCCATCGAGATGTGATTATGGTCTGGATAAGTTAATTGATGTCGAATTCATAATTTAGATAATATTTCAGGCCTAAAGAAAGATGTGCAATTGGCAGATTTAGCTCTTGCATAATGTTTAGTTCCAAATGATTATAGTTTGAAATTTTAACAAAATTGATGAGTGATTGGTATGTAATCAAACAAACAATGACATTCAATTAATCTTCAACGTTTAAATGTTTAATTGACAACGAAAACAGCACTGATATAATGATTAACACGACCGTTGTGTGCAGTTTAATGGTAGAGGGCGAGACATTAAGTAATATATTGAAATTGCACGCGTGCGTTAGCACGAGGGGTATATATCTATATGCTATGTAATTTCCATTGCCCAGCACGTGCATGTCAAGTCACGCTGGTCCAATATTTAGTATAAATAATGTACGTTTGGCATCCATTATTCAATATGTTACGCCAATATCAAATGATGACACATCTTTATTTGAATCTATATTACTGCATCCCACAAGATACTATAAGACATACACCTTTCTCCATTATTTCAATCGGCATCAAAATGTAGGACGTTAAACCCTAGTTTCTAAATGCGCGCTGCATATAAGGTATGCCATTGGGTCAACTGGTGTGGTTCAATTCCCCGGTTTTACGTGACAAGGAGTAGACTCGCCTGTCCAACCTTGCGAGTTTTCTCCTGGTCCTCTAGTTTTTCCCCCCATTGCTAAAGACCCCTACAGGCAAGCGAATTGTTGAAATCAAATTGAAATGACCTGTTGTTTGTGTCGAGTGGACGCAAAACACCATTTCTCTCTCCCTGTCTCTTTTAATTGTACATTCCAGAAAGAACAAGGGGGGTTAACTGATGTATCATTGAATCTGAATTGACTGTTTGATTATAGATTCCATGACATATTATGAAGCCAGATAAGGCAATTGACACCGCAGATCAGATTTCCACTATACTGCCATACCGGAGTGTCGGGGGCAAACTTTAATCAAAAAGCATCATCATTACATATATTGACACACTTCCAAATCAAACATTTCAGTGGAATTTGTCTTAAAAATAAATATACATGTACAACACAAAATTTGTTACACATGTTAAATCCCAAAGTGTGATCAATATTCAGAATCCAGCGTAATTTGTACCGAAACAAGGAGGCCTACCATTATCATTATTAAATATTCGATTCTTCCAGGTGGTGTATATGACATCTATAATAATCTCGAGTGACAATAGATTTTCTAATAGCTAAACTGTATCACGTCAAAATATATATTTTGACCTTGTCGAATGGCACCACAATTGGGGAATCGCCATCCGCTTAATTTTATATTTATTGAACGAATTACGGAGGGCGAGTGATTAAAAAGTGTGTGTATTCGGGAAAATGTGTAGGCCGGTCCAAGGGTCCACTAAAGTCAATGCTGCGGTGCTGCGGAAACCTTAGGTTATCTGGCGCGGAATCCAATACAAGGGAAATAACTCTGACTTACATGGAAATGTACCACAACAGTTTTCGACATTAAAGGACAATATTGGTGCCAGTCATTATCACATATGTGATAGAAATGATTAAACACTTTCCAAATATAATATTAGCACAGAGATCATCGCTACCATGGAGGAGTAATAAAGGATTCATGAATCGGAAGTGACGAACGCCAAAGGAAAACACTCGAGTTATCTCTCTATGTGAATGACTGAAGTGACGAATGATGACAGATAAACGGCCGAATTTTTGCTCACTAATAATTCCTTCGAAGACAAAAAGTTGTTATATGGGACCGCAAGAGGATATCTGACGATTCAATAAAGTAATTAAGTGTCATAAGATAAGAGAACACGGGAAAAGAAGAAATACTCCGTACAGCCCCTTGTTTTTATTCATTCTACAGGGGAGACCGGGGCACATTGAACCATTTTGTTCACATATATACATGTTTGTCCTCATTTCATATCAAATGTTTTTATTGGAAGATCTCTTTATTTCATGATCAAAATTAAAAAAAAAAATCAATATGCCCTCTTATATGGATCAAACCCCGGTTTATCTGGATTGTATAGATTAGACATATATCAACTTATTTTAAATTTTTCTCTTTTAATCGCTTTTTTGAAAAAAATTCACAGCATTGATGGAGAAATGGGTCTAAGAAGTTATCTCACTTCTGTATGGTGTTGGGTTGTATAGTATTATTTATAAAGGATATATCCATGGTGGTTCAATGTGCCCCGGTCTCCCCATCCTTATAAAAACATGGTAATGCACGGACTTTTTTCTGTTTTTCTTTCGTGTTCTCTTATCTAGTGGCAGTCAATTCTTTTTATGAATTGTAAGATATTCTCTCACAGTGTCACAGAGCAACTTTAGGTCTTCGAGGGAATTATTAGTGAGGAGATATTCACCCATGTATCTGTTATAACTAGTCACTTCAGTTAGTTATATAGAGGAATAACTCTTGTTTTCCTTTGGCGTTCGTCACTTCCGATTCATGAATCCTTTATTACTCCTCTATGGTAGCGATGATCTCTGTGTTAATATTATATCTGGAAAGTGTTTAATCAGTTCTATCACATATGTGATAATGACTGGCACCAATATTGTCCTTTAAAGCCAGTGTTATAATCCGTCCAACTGTAGCACGTGTCCAGCATTGTGTTTGAAACTTTATTGGCATATTATGCAATGTGACCACTAGCATATGGCTATGCATATAAAAAGTCCGGGCCAGAACCAAATCTAAATAAAATGGGGTTCCGACTGGACTAATGTAGACGGGACCTAACTCTAATGTTCGCACATTCTTGAAACATATCTTAAAAATAACTCAGCCCCCTTATTACTTATGTATCTATGGAAACAGCTAAACTATGCTTCTAGTCTGTTGCCCAATAATAATTTAACTAAGGAGTTCCATTGTCGCGCCCTGTATCCGATCATGAATATTGATCAAATCTACACCAATTAGTCAAACAGACATTTACATGTAAAATCTCCAATAACAGGTAGATAATTTTATATAAACAATCGATTATCCATCAAACAATACACAGGCTTGCCGAGTAAAGACCAAATAAGTACGATGAAAAAATACGGTTAGTAGACAGGAATCTCTTATGATGAGATTATTGCGAGACCATAACCCAAGAAAACCAGTTCATGTATAATTTAAACAACCCCCCCCCCCAAAACACATGAAAATGTTACGAATAGTATATAACAATGTTACAATATAAACACAAGTAAATCCCATTGAGTGAAAACTGAATCTCTAATATGAATCTCCGTCCAGTATTTACCAATCTGATTAAAATATAGATCTATACCTTTTTATACTTTCGATGGCCTACACTACATAAAGATCTGGCAGATTGTGTTGGAAAGTCGCGTCAGGGCCGTACGAGTGGCTTTTGACCCTCAGACGTCAGAAATTGATTAAGCAACCAGCGCCATGAACTCAGCGTAACAGACCGGTTCATTGGCTAATCCGTCACGTCAACCAGAACGCCGGTAATATAACAACTATTCCATTTCCTAGTGTCGTAAAGAGAAGTAAAATGAAATTCTGTGTTTTTATCAGATAAGAGTATTTATAACGATATGATAATTGAAAATTCCACCAATCCATTTTTCCCCTATAGCATGCGTCACACTGTCCCGAAACGGACACACGACAAAGTAAATGTTAATTTCGAATCTGATCGTTAAAATACCGGGCCATTGCATATGACCCCTTGTGGACTTTCTTAGGCTTTGGTCGCTGGAAAAATATTTAACGCGCGAAAAAAAAAGCAGATTAGGTATTTACCGCATTAAACTCAAACAATAGTAGTATAAGGCGAACAAAGATATTCCCCTTATAAGATAGGATTCGTCAGACTTATTGGCATTTATTTGTTTTGCTTCTCGTTATTTGTCTCGTAGTGATTTCAACCAAAAGAACTAATACTGTGATAGACAGCCCAATCAAAGCTACGAAAAATGCACCTGAAATATCATCCATTAGTAAAGGACGTTTCTCTTTTCTTATTTGGCACTTCGATGGACGGTTATCTTTGTACAGTTTATCATCCAACGTCTTGAGAAATCCACTATCTGATATTCTTCCCATTGCATATTCAAGATCTGATTTTAAATAGGAATTCTTGGTGACTGCAATGGCGGATGGAAAATATGAATATATGCCATCAATTATTTCTACATTACAGTCATTCCTGTTCAACATACGATATTTCGAATCAGGACCAATGTAAACATATTTTTCCCCTGAAGTCAGAAGCTTGTCAATGTGGACATTGGCATCCATAACAAAGGTACTTGGGTCAGTTTTATTAAATTCCACCAGTCCCTTCCATATTTTCTGCAGAACTGGGTCCTTGGAAGTATTCATAATTTGTTCATATAGCTCAAAGTAAGGCATACCCCATTTCCACTCCGGTAACTCGACAAGTTCATCTAAATTATTAAATGGTTTCGTATATTTGACGGTCGTTAGAGAGGCGGTTAAATTACCAACATAAACACCGCTTAGTATCAAACAGAACATGGAAAAGGAAACCACCAAAATCCTAATCGGCATATTCTTAGTTCCTAGGCTGTCACCACGAGCACACAATATGCCAAGCAACCATATTAAGATATGGAGTAGAGGCAGCACCAGGTCTTTTGACACTTCTTCGTCGCCAGGTAAACGGATACAATATGCCGTTAATAAATAAAACAAGATGGCCACAAAAACAATAGTTGCTAGGATAGTTAAATAAATATAACCCTGAAATGGACGAAATATTTTCATCCAATCACCCTCAGTGTCAATTCCTTTTTTGCACAAAGCCGCCAAATTAGTCTTATGAAATGACGGTAAAATGAAGTCGATCACCCGAGAGCGTTCTGTAGTTAGGCTCAAATCTGCTATAACCATATCTACTTCTTGACGAGTTAACTGTCCTACCAACCCTTGCCATTCCCCCGCTTCATTTTGGCCGCCGTATCCATCTACGACTAATTTAAATGTGAATGTAAAATTTAAAAGTTTGGCCAATCGCTCAGTCAGCTCCACCAGAATTCCTGTGTAGACCGTGCGATTCTTGTCGTCAACATGGTGTTGTAAAAAGCTTGGTACAGGTGATACGATTGTTCCTATAACAAGATGATGTTTGCCGTGCCTGTGTTGGATATTTGGAAACAAACATTTGACCGAACAGGTTGAATTCTGCCACGGATGAATTCGGATATCTTCGTAATTGAGACAGTTGATCGGTATTAACCGCCCGTCTACAAGTGAAGCGGGATAAACAAAACGACTGCCGCGACAAAACAATATTATGACGTTTTGTAGATGTAAATAAACTAGGTCAAGATTTCCATACGATAAAATAACCCACTCTGAAGCTGATTTATAATTAGTTGTTTTATTTGAATAACCGTCGAATTTATCCGCCATTTTCAAAAGTTCAAAAGACGAATTTCGAAGTAGAAGAATAACGTGAATGTCTGGATACTGTTTCAGATAAATATTTTGTAGAATTGCTGTAACTGCAGACATCTTTGTTACTTCATAGATGGTCAATTGGAAGAAAGGCAGGTTATTTTCGAAAGAATGCGTGATATTCTGTATTATTTCCTCGTCTCTATATTCGTAGAAAATATTGGCATCCGACCAATTAAGTGTATTAATGATAGCAGTCAATGACTTTATAATATTGTTCGAGCATTCCCAGGGACTATCAACTTTCACCGTACTTCGACTAGTATTCAATTGTTTGTCTAAAATCTGAGAACACACGCACACGTTTGTTGCCACCACTCCTAGAAGATTGTACACGTTTAAAATAGACAGCATGTTGATCGCGCACACGGAAACATCAATTAAAATCGCTAGGATTATTTTAGCAGTCTTGATAAAATGGTTTATTAATAAAAGTGAACTGAAGTTTAACTGCATCTGACATTCAACAAGTTTACATTAAATGTTATCCAGGAACGCCCCGAATATATAGTAACCAAAGCACTAACGATCTGCAGAAGCAATTAGTTTATTGTATGTTTGACAAAGGTAATAACATCATTAGCTGTGAAACCAAGCAACACGTTCTTCTTAAAAGGGTGTTGCAAAACACGAAAAGGAATGTGGAAAGACCGAAATTATTGAAAAATATCTGGCTTTTATACATTGTTTATGTATTAGCCATCATAAAATGATTATATTGTGTTTTCTTTCACAGACCCCAATCTCTGTTGTCAACATAAATATTATGCCCAATTAACCAGTGCATAGCAGAATATTTCAGAAAAATCAATTGCGTGACAAACGAGGCTAAACGGATATAATGTGAACAATATTGCTTGGAGATAATTCCACCATTTTGAATACCATAAATCAGTATCCAAACGGAGGGATGTCATGTTGTTGTACTTGGCTAGATTTGATTGAACGGGAGGAATAGATACACGCCCAAAAAAGCTCAATACAAAAAAGCTCAATAAAGTATCAGAAGCCAATGGCCAGAGAAGGATAAGCATTCCATCGACCGCTCTGTTTGGGTTCTCCACCATTTCGCGTTTTGTTTTTAACATTCCTTTAAATACAAACTCATGCTTTGTAGTGGTTTTCAAATTGTCCCTTATTATTAATTATTTAACTGGCAATACACTGTGAAATAAATACAAAGATGTAAATACTGATTCGTGCTGTATGTTGTTTGTTTTACGTCTTTTATATTTGTTCATTATTGTAAATGATATAGCGAGAGCCACAATTGGAGAATATACAGACATATTGTATAAATCATGTCCGAACAAACGCAAAACATTTCTTTTATTTTGTAACTCTTTTTCAAATGTCTATTATCTGTTATCGTTTCAGTTGTTTAGGAAATAATTTACATTTTAGATCCGGCCCCGAGTTCACAAAGCATTCTCAGACTTAAGTTGAGAATTTACTTAAATTTGTTCGCCTTATTTTAACTAAAACATAGCCTTCTATAATACTTTTGATGTTTTAATGTATCAAATACATCAACAAGAAACCACGTCTTGTGTTTCTAGATCAAATATATTTCTCATAAACAATGACTGAAAGTTGAGTAAATTCTCAACTTAAGTCTGAGAATGCTTTGTGAACTCGGGGCCTGATGTTTAGAATATTTATATTTAGTCTGCTAACAATCTGATTAAAAATGGAATTCTATATTTCGTTTGTTTTTTTATTTATACTTTCGATAGCCTTCACTACATGAAGGTCTGAAGAAGTTGTACGGGAACGTCGCGTCAAAGGGTTTTAAAGGAGCTAAATTGCTAACATTTGGGACCTAGAAATTGACACAAGTAGGAAGCAACGCATATAATACTCTAATATGAATGTATATAAACTGATTTACATACAATGGTTTCCGTTTTTACTCTTAATTTTAAATCAGTTATGTCAATCAAATTTCTAGTGTATAGTTATTCCAGTCTACATGCGCCGTTTGATTTGGTGCAATGTTTCTAGCCTCGTTCCCCGAGTCCCTTGTTAGTATTGGGGCTGAAACGCATTATGGTACACGATTCGTGTACCAATGGTAAAATATTTATTTTGTCTTAAATATTGGATATCAGAAGCCCATCTTTTTCCGGTAAGATCACGTCATCATTTTTGATTTAAATTGACAAATAAGTCGTGTTTACAATGTTGAAGATTTTGGATGATAATGAGTTAGAGACTTAGCTACTTTAAGAGCTGCCTTTGATCTCATTGTTTACCCACAGTTCCGTGCATGACACGCCAACAAGTCGTTGTAACAGTTGATTTCATTGGCCAATCCCTTACGCTACCTAGAACGCCTGTTATATAACAACTCATCCAAATCCTAGTGTAGTACATACAAATAGAGCGAAACAATCAGAGTGGTCTGTTAAAATAATCACCATTTTTGTACGCCCACATTTTCACGACATTCGAACTCAGTCATCATTAGAGTGTAACGGTGCTAAGTGTGACCTGGTTTTTAAAAGCGGATAAAAGTTGTGACATCTACAGGGTCCGTTAGCTAAAAACGCATTTTTTGTACAATGAGGGGCCATAATCCAGAAAGTTAATGTCCGACATTTCCGAATATCGAAATGAACCGAGATCTTTGAATAATAAACATACATTGTAAGTTTCCTGAAGCTAAAAACGTCATTTTTCGTACAATCAGGGGCCATATCCCGCGCAGTTACCGCCCGATACATGTCAACTAGAGCCGGGATCTTTGTGGCATAACCCTATTTCTCAAGTTTCGTCAAAAACGGATAAAAATTGTGTCTTGTTAAAGTGTACGGACGTCCATGGGATACCCGGATGGACACGGGCGTCATAATGAAAATGTGGGCGTATAAAAAACGAAACGAAATATAAATCTGTATCATAACCAGATTGCTAGAATGCGTCATGCCACATGACGAACTTTTAAATCATAATGTAGTAGACGCACAATATTTTCACTATCTTTGAATACATTTATAATCAAATGTTCAAAGTTTTAGGGAAGACCTCAGATCAAAGAGACACGACTGTCATGTTACGCAACTGGATAGAAATACGACTTCCAACAATTCATGCATTTTATTCACAAAAATGGGAAAATATTATCAAATATAAGACAAAGGTAGACAGTAATTAGTTTTAGCACATATAAATTTACAGAATTTATATTTGGGTCAAAGAAGTTTCGTTCCAATAGCGTGTATCGGTTATGGCGGAATTGACCGATGCGGCGGCGATGCAAGTATCGATCTTTGTGCTCCCTGTGCATTCAAGAGTAATATTTCACTTCACATCAGCGGTCAATCATGAAATTCCCAAGGGTGGCCGCTGAATTGACACAGGAAAGATTTGAATTGGCCGATAGAAATAGGCACATTCCCTCAAAACCCCAAGTTTTCGTTGTCAATATAGCAATGGCTAGAGTGAGATTTCACGTGTCATTACTCCAGGCACCCTTATTTGAATATATTGCTTGCGCTTGAACTTTCTGGAAGTAGTATAGAATTAAACAATAGAGGCGGGAAGCGATCCAAACAGCTATGACTGGGTCAATAAGAAATCCTACAGTTCAGACTAATTCATATTCAAGATGTCCACCGAGCCGTCAATATTCGCTTTCGTCCCTCAACAACCACTATTTTATATAAGAATTATGTGACAGGAAAAAACAAAACCTGCCACATTTAGAATTTTATTGAAAGACAAATGGATTTAGTTACATAAATATTAATCTGAAAACAAGTTCGTGTGGTGTAAACCAATGCTTTTATTTAAAACAATATGATGATGTTGGTTAAAACAACTTAGCTTACTCGTTGTCTAAGGTTGAGAAAACATTATAATGTAGTTTTAATCAGTACAAAAGCCATCTTACAGATATAACTGAAATGAAACGAGTTGTAACGCCCCCACTGCTCGGGCTGGGCTAAAGAAGACGGACGTACGTGCTATAAAATAAATCATGCCGGATAACTGGCGTTGACTTACAATATGTTTATATTTATAATCTAAATGTAAGCTATCCAAAGCATACCACTAATCTGTGTTCTTAATCAACAGGTATATATAAATGAATGATCGTATCTTATATATCACAGACATCACACTATACCCCATGAAGAGTACAAGCGGACTCGCTTAGCAGTCATTATACTTTGAACGTTTTCTTAATATTGAACCTACCACGCGAGTTTTCTCCCCCTGCTAAAGACCCATACGCGCATGAAAATTATTGAAATAAAACCCTGTTGAGGCCACGCAGCTGACGTCTGACCATGTTGAAATATCAACTGAGAGCAGCACGGTCATGGAAGGTTTTTTTTATGCCAAAACTGATCATGGAAAATGCATAGTGCACGTGCAAGGACATAATCAACTCCAAAAAGTCGTACGTACCCTACTGCCTTTGGACGATGCAAACAGTTTTGTGGAGCCTTGTTTTGAGCTTCAGTTTATGGTTTTAAGGAGACTGTCAAAATCGTTTAGTTTGAAAATGACACATGCCTTTACACAGGTTTTGTCGTCAGGATATCATGAACCAATTTTGACACGATTTCCGCCAATAATTTTATATATAATGAGCGCCATGGAAAACGCATCACTTAGTTTAGTTTTTCGTATAACAACATGATCCTGTAAACATATCTTATTCAAATGGGAACACATCAATAACAACACATTTCTACACTTGTGGATGTTTAATCTGTAATCAACGGTACAAATTCAGAGGGGTCAAACCCAAAAGTTCGACACGGGCTCTTACACACGCTGAGCAGCGACGTCGCATGGAATTAACCAATGGTTGAAAGACGGCCTGGGGCAAATTGTTCCATTCTTGGACAAGAGCAGCTTCTAAAGCAGCAATGCTCCAACATAAGGTCGTCGTGCACGGAGCCCTACTTCTCTTCGATGACGTCTTGCGGTGTTGGAACTTACTGGTCCATGACGACTGCTCCACCTGTTCGAGTCGCTGGGCGGAATCTGTCACGCAGATGAGTGACCCGGATGTAGCGGTCTTGAGCCTGGGTTGTAACGCGTTGTGGACCAGGACGTTGACGGCCATGTGTTGATCCAGTAACTCGAACACGTTCCACCAGCCTTACAGTAGTGGACTGATGACAATTGAAGTGTTTGGCAATAGCACGTGTAGACATGCCAGCCCTGGACATCCCCATGCCTTCATTCCTTTGATTTTCAGTAAGTCTCGGCATCTCTAGCTCGATTCCTTCACACGTTTAACAACACATTACGACAGATTGACGTTTCACAGTTCATGTACTGCACATTAAGTTGAAAATATGCTTTTAAAGGGCTCACACACAATGCTGCACGTGAATATTGGGTTTTTCATGTGCATCTCGTGCAATTTTTTTTTTGTTTTTTGTTTGTGCACACGGGCCGATATTTTTTACGTTTGGGAGCATTGTGTGAAACAATAGTTCATAGTATTGCATAATATTATACATACAAAACCACCTGGGAAATAAAGTGGTGCGTTTTCCATGTTGATCAGTATATATATCTGATACGTGCATAGACAATTACCAGGTAGAAGAAAAGGTTTGACCCTTAACTCCTTTTGAGTAGTATATATCATACCATGTATTAATAACTTGGGGTGTATCCGTATATGTTAATATGTCACGTGATATCCTAAATTGTGTTGAAGTGTCACAAACTTGTTACAGACTATACTTTAATTCCCTTTGTTGGTTAATTAGTCATGGCCGGGTGGACCTAGACTGTAAACAATAGATCTGGGGAAAGTGAGGTGTCCCCCAGGGGATTACCCCGCTCCGTACCCATAGCAACGGGGACAGGGGGAGAATTCATGACTTACACAAGACATGGCCGGGTGGACCTTGACTGTAAACAATAGATGTGGGGAAAGTGAGGTGTCCCCCAGGGGATTACCCCTCTCCGTACCCATAGCAACGGCGGTAGGAGACAGGGGGGGGGGGGGAATTCATGACTTCCACAAGACGATGTTGTCTGTAATCGCTGACTATTTACCACAAATATCGAATCCTAATTATCCACCGCCTGCGTCTTTTTCCGTGATTTTTATCCCACAAAGTGTTGTACGTCTAACTCTTCATAAAGTTTATCAACATGTACACAGGTATTCTTAATCGTCGGGCTTACTATTAGGGGAACCCCTAAAAGCCCGGGTTTAAATAGAAGGAGATGCCACCTGGAGAGGTAGAAATTTTCATGTGGTTTTTCTAGACCCGTTTTTTTTTAATTCTGAACAAGAATATATGAGGTAAACCGGTCATATCCTGAACCTCTTTCCGTTAGGGCCCTTTTTCAAAATGGTCGTCAAAATATATAATATATATAAATATAGTCTCTTATCATCCAAACAAATATTCTACGAATATTAGTCTGGATGGGTCCTCAAAATTTGACAGAAAGTCGGTCACTGTCTGGATTATCCAGTCTTTTAAGTTACCGGGTGCTGAATCTATCAAAACATCTCGCTTGTCAACAATGACACTCTCTAAAATTTTGTTCTAAAGTTTTTAATTGAAATGGTAATTTTCTCTCGTCATGAATCAAACGTATGGCTTCTCACAATCTCCTTAATCACGATTCATGCTGTTGTATCGTCTCTATAATAATAGATGTGCCAAGTGAATTGTGGGATATATTTTACCCTCGCCTTATAGAATCTATCAAAATCGGCCCGGCTTCATAATATCTATCACTTACCGAGACTTTAGCCAAAGGGTTCCATTGCCCATGCGTAACCGGGAGTTTGGTTTTTTATGTGGTAGATTATCCAGTAATTTTCGTCAATAATTGAGAACCGACCCAGACCCTCCGTGCGTTGAAGACTAGAGGGGTCTGGGTGACCGAGACTAATATAAATACTGACTATATGGGTGAAGTGACACTGATACATGTTTGACATTTTTTGCATTAATTATTATTAAAGTCATTCCCTAACAAGCTGCGAATGTATTCCAGACTTTTGAAAATGATAAAAAGTGAGGGTGCTCTTCACATGCGCCCCCACCCAAACGTAGATAAACTATATATACCATTTAATAAGCATTTATTATGTCACGCAATGGTCACATTTTGCATTAATTGTGATTAGAGTTATTCACAAAACATCTTCATTATCATGTACCACACATTTTATGAAGATATCAAATGATGAGGGCGCTTTTCAAAATGGCCGCAGGCAAATGGATATGGGCCTGTGCAGGTTAAAAGATTATTGCGGGGCATTTTACCCCTTCTTGCATTAGTTTTACATAAAATCATTCGACAAGAATCTACATGTGCGGATTCTCTTCTAAATTATTAATAATATGTCCATTTATATGGCGCCAAATCCTGCTCATAGCGCATACAACATACGTGTTTGAGCCATTGACATGTATGTTTATAACCCACATTTATTGGTTTCTTTCGATATTTGCGCCAATCGGATCGTAACTTCCTGAATTATGGCCCCTGATTGTCCGAAAAAGCGACCTATTTAGCTTGTGGTACGCGAATAGTGTGAAAATATGTTATATGAAGGTTGTGGACCCTATAGAGGTCACAATTTTGAATCGATTTTGATGAAACTTGACATGTATGTTTATAACCCAAAGATCTTGGTTCCTTTCGATATTTGCGCCCATCGGATCATATGTCCCCGGATTGTCCGAAAAATTGATTGTGTTAGCTTTTGGTCCCTCTGGAGGTCAAAATTATTATCCGATTTAAAAAGAACGTTTGACTATATCACCGTTACATGGTAGTGGAGAGAGAGTTTGAATTTCGTTAAAATCGGACTAGAATTGACGGACAAAATGGCCGCCGTTTGAAAACGAATAGTGTGAAAATATGTTATATGAAGGTTGTGGACCCTATAGAGGTCACAATTTTGAATCGATTTTGATGAAACTTGACATGTATGTTTATAACCCAAAGATCTTGGTTCCTTTCGATATTTGCGCCCATCGGATCATTACTTCCTGAATTATGTCCCCTGATTGTACGAAAAATCACCCTTTTTAGCTTGTGATCCCTCTGGTGGTCACAATTATCTGATTTAAAAAAATGTTTGATTATATCACAGTTACACTGTAGTTATGGGTGAGTTTGAATTATGATTTTCTGATGATTACTTAAAATGCAACAACTCTTGTTGACTGCCCGGACGATTTGGCTGCTGTGTGGGCGTATGTTTCGTTGCCTGGCAACCTATTATTTTTAATCTTTAATCGAGTAATAATTGTTACCTCCAGAGGAACCACAAGCTAATAAAGGTGATTTTTCGTACAATCACAGCATAATTCAGGAAGTTACGAGCCGATATGCACAAATATCAACAAGAGCTGTAGGTTATAAACATGCATTTCAAATTTCATCAAAATCGAATTAAGATTGTGACCTCTACAGGTACCTTGATATACCATATTTTTTACACTATTCGCGTACAAGCGGCGGCCATTTTGTCCGTCAATTTTGGACCGATTTTCACGAAAGTCTAACTCAACCATTATGGTGTAACGGGTTGAGTTTAATAATTGTGACGTTTTTTTTTAATAATTGTGACCTCCCGCAGTGTAACGGGGGAGCTTAAAGGGTAAGGGCTTATTCTGAATCGTTCTTACAATGTATCCTGACATGACAAATCATTCACAATGAATGATATATCATTAATTTTTCAAGTCGATCAGACCAATGCATTCTGCACAATACCTGCACTCATTTTCAGAAGGCTTCGGGAAAACAGAATCCCTTAACAAATATAGGCTTGGTCTCCAACAACTTCCAACATAACCGCAGCTTCAGACGCTCTACCATCACAAGTGTACGAAGGCCTTGAAGAATATGTATAACTGCTGTACGGCTAAAAACCATGAATGTCAATGAAGCAAGGTGTGCCATCTTTGAGCGAAAGTTAATGACGGAGCAAATGGCAGCTGATATAATATTGCCATCTTTGACCCTGTCTTCAAACATTGCAACTTCATAAACTCTGAGCGCATTTCGTAGCTCGAGAATGGTACTCAGCAGGCATCAACGATTATGAAGGCACAGATGCTTGTCGCAGTGGATGGAATGAAGACAATGATGCCTGTTTATTGACGAGTGCGAGAGGACAATTCAGAATGCATTGACTTGGAAAATTGATGCTATAACACTGTGAGTGATTTTTCATAACAGCTGGATACACTGTATGGACAATTCAGTATTAAGCTAACCCTTTAAGTTCCCTCAAGAATGTGATGTCAAGCATCTTTTCAGCGATCTCATAGGAACACCTAAACACCCAGTTTTCACCCCCATATAAATTATTGTCACGCATGCAGATTCTTTTCAAATACATTTATGTAAAACTAATGCAAAATGAGGTGGCACCTTCCTCAATTTTAACACGGACTATTACATTTTTCAGGGAATCCAGTATTTTTCTAGTAAGATTGGATATATCTTCTTTCCATATATACCAAAATTCTCATATTATTTATAGGCAATAACCATTTAATAAATATTTATCTGGTACACAACTTTAAAATATTAATATTTTTTTCAGGAGATAAAGAAAAACACATAAACACCTGCAGAAAAGCAAAACATTTACATGTATCCTGAAAGAACGGACAAAACAAAAAGACGGGGAAAGAAAGAAGGGTATAAGGCCAATTTGCAGAATGATTCTAGTATTATGTGGAGAGAATATAGGTTAAATGAAAATAAGCATCTCCAAGAATTCAGAAAGTCATTCAAGACCAAGCGTCTAATAAGCAGTCCTTAAACATGTCCACAAAGTCCTGGAAGGAATTATTTTTTAACTTAGTTGCTACTAACTGATGAATTTAGAGATGTCTCAGTTGAAGGTAGGAACGAGGAAGATTTTCAACATGAAGGACATGCAAAGTTGCCTGCTGAAACAGAAGATTGAGTTTTACAATTGAATATTAATGAGGCTTCGTGGCAAGTACCTGGTTCTAACGAGATGAAGATATACAAACAAAATATATATATGCTATTTTCCTCAAAGGAAGCATATCTATTGTTTTAGGATTCCCGCGATGGTTTTAAAATATCTTTGTCCGAATTTTGTAGTTTAAGTCCTTCCCATTTGGTACATTTCGACATATTCCACATAATGTTTGCGTTTGTACTAATCATGAAAATATTCGTTTGCTTTTGAGTATCTCCAAAAGGTGTATACACCAACGAAACGAATATTGCACATTCTATACACCGCCTGTACCTCTGAAAATTATTGTTGCATGAAAAACTAATGTATAACAACATACCGAGACAAAATTAATGAAATAATTTCTGATCATGAAAATGATAATATAGAATCTTCCCAATTGTGTAAAACAGAAAGTGCATGGAACATATACTGAAATATTTCTTAAATTGATATCTAAACTAAAACTTAGCACATGCATGTCAAAAGCACTCAAGCAAAAGAATTTGAACGATTTAAGAATTCAGTAGATGGCAAGTCCATTATGTGCAAGTAGATTTTTCAAAATCCTTTACAATTAAAGACCAATTTTAATGACCGTTGCCGTAGACCGGTCCATATTTTCTCGTGAGCGTCACTTGTCTGATGATAGACACGAACCCCTATTTGTTTTCGGCCAATAATTGACTATGGCGGCAAATCGAAGTTCTATTTTTCGGTTAAGTTTAGGCAATGGAAGAATTGACGCAGTTCAGTCAAATGAGATGCACGAAATACATTGGATTAGCAATAGTAAGTACATAAAACCACATAACACTTACAATAATTTTTTGATAAGACTGGCTGCCTTTACATTGAGGAATGTTTGTTAACGTGCGATATTTTGTTTCGTGAATCGTGTGTTTTTCAAAGCTATTTGGCAAGTATACAAGTCCTAATTTTGAGAATTGTCTCTAATAGGATCCTTAACCAAAACCACAATGGGAACATCCCTAGGTGTATTATTTCAGCCCAAAACAAAGTAATAATAATATTTTGACACCATCTGACTACTAGATAGAGGTTTCTAAAATATTTCTATGGGCGTTGCAGATTTTTCGCCAAAGGTACATATCACAGGCCATTTATAATATGTATTTTTGTTCCATAGGGTTAACTAGTGAAAATTGCACACTAAACACCCAGAATAATACTGGTACTGCTACAAGGAACACGTGGACAGGCAATGATATTGGACATACTGCAACTCCTACCCAGACAATACATAGTGGTGAGTACCATAGTATACTTCAAATATAAATTAATAATGATTTGGTGTGGTGCCAGTATGTCTGAAAGATAAAGAAATACACCTAACAGGTTTGAAAAATATAGAAGATTCATCAATGTTTCATGTTTTTCCAATTTTATATTTCAGTAATGCGCCATGTGTGGACTTCAACTCAGACAAAACAACTTATTGCCTTAATCGATGAAAAATTTCAGGAATTACAATGCCCCAGAAATAAGCAGAGTATTTGGCGAGATATTTCTGCAAAGATTTCATTCAATACCATAACAGCATCAAAGTGTGAAGATCAATGGAAAAACCTAAAGAAATCATATAGGGACTACGTCCAAAGAATCAACCTTACTGGAAGAGGTCCAGCAAAATTTGAATTTGCTGATGAAATGGGGAAATTTTAAGAAGACGCTCCAAGTGTCATTTCGAAATTGGCGCTTGACTTGGAAGGAAATGTCGAAGGTAAGGAAGTCCCAAAAATCGCGAACGGAGCAACTGAGGCAACTGTCGTGGATGACGCGACAGCAGTAGTATGATGAGTCATGGTGAAACTGGAGAATCGGGTTGAAATAAAAAACGTTAAAACACAGAAAAGAAAATCAAGCGACAAAGATCAAAACAAATTCTAGCGTATATGAAGGACAAAGATCAAATATTGATGGAATATTTAAAAAAAGATTCACCAGGAAAATTTGAAAGTCTTAAATTAAATAGCAGAGAAGCTGTAATTTAGTTCTTATACAATGTCTATTCCCCCCTTGAAAACGTATTTTTCAAAATGTGTGAGTTCGGTAATATCTCTGAATTAGGGACATTACAGATAACGTGACAAAAATACGCAATGATTTAGTGCGAATTTGATTCATTATTCTTCAAAAAAGGAGTTTATATATTTTTTATTTGTTATATTATTGTTTTATGTTTGTTATAATATTCTTTATATTGGGGGTAGCATATTGTGCGCTCTGTATCATAAATTTTGTCATTTAGTAAATTGCATTGCGTGGTTTCGATTCCCCGGTCGCCTGTCCAACCTCGTTGGGTTTCTCCGAGTCCCACCACCCGAATGCTTAAGACCCCTAAGCGAATTATTTAAATAACATTGAACCATATATTAGTCCCGATATGACCTTGTTTGTGTCGAGTCTCTCTCTCTCTGTTATATTTTACTGGCATTTGTTATTTTTTTAAAAATATAATTTCGTCTAATGTCGCAATACGATTCTAAAATACTGTTTAAATGCAATTGAACACAGAAACAATAACACAATGCAATTACTGTATTTTTATTCACAATATTATTTAACATTGGTGCCAAATAAACTTTTTATCACAACCTTTCTTCGAATTTACTATAAAAATGTCTGTATTAATGGGCCACAAATAATTCCAATTCTCTTCTTCTTTGAACATCATTTGCATGATTGTGGTACGGTCAAGGAATAAATATATCATTGTCAATTTCTTGGAGCTCATCGATTGGTTCATCGTCGTTGTTTATACACAGATTATACAGCACACAGGAGGCCAGTATAGTGTGGCACAGGAGTTCAAAATCTGAACAAGTCTCTCAGTGGGCGAAAACGTCCTTTCAGTTGTCCAAAAGCACGCTCTATCGTCACTCTTGCAGAACTGAGCCGTGAATTAATCGATCGTTTTGGTCACGGGTCAAGTTTCCAAAATCTCGAAGTAGGGGTTCTCCCTCCTGAAATTCCTCAAAACCCTAGCGTCATGTGTACATCTAGGCCACACGGTGTAAACATGAGTAAAGCGGGTTCGATGGTTACATACAGCCTGAAGTACGAAGTACGACAGAGTGAATTTTTTGCGGTTGGTGTAGGCAATCGGATTGTCCTTGAGGTGCCTTAATCCGGATATGACAGCCATCTATAGCTCCGATTATCCCATGAAATTTACAATATTGAGCAAAACCACCAGAAATTTCTTGATATGCGTGTGGCAATGGCCATTGAATAGTTCTTGTCATTAGATGGTTTATAATCACCTTAGAAACTCTGCGACATATGCAGTGGGTTGTTGATTTAGATATTCCAAATCTATGGGATATTGAGCGAAATGAATCTGGGGTAGCAATATACCACAGAAACGCCATTGCTTGTTTGGAAATATTAACTGGCGTGCGCCCATAGCCTTGCTCTCCTAAATGCGAGAGAGAGAGAGAGAGAAATGGGGTTTAACGTCCACTCAACACAAACTAGGTCATTTTGGGACTAACATAAGGTTTAATTTTATTTCAATAATTCGCTTGCGCGTAGGGGTCTTTAGCAGTGGGAGGAAACCGGAGTGCCCGGAGGAAGCCCACGAGGTTGAGAAGGCGCCCCTATCTCCATGCCACATACGCTCACACCAGGGCTCGAAACCACAGCCGCAAGCCAGAGGTGACCGGCCCGCTAGAGTTCGAAGCGCGGCACTCTAGACCACTAGGCCATCCCAACCCCCTCTCCTAAATGCAATTCTAGTAAGCCATAGAGTTCGGTAACAAATTTATCAAACGTTACTCTGGTTACACGAAAATGCGATTTAAAGTCTTCTAAGGATTGTAGAGGAACTGTATGTTCTGCATAAAATTCTATTCTTGGGCTTCATTTCGCTTCTTCGTATTTAATAAACTAGTGTCCAAAAGAAACGATACCAACTTTCTTTCCAATTAATGTTTTTCTAAGTGAAATTTTTAGTATGAAAACGTGCCAATTCGTATTGCACATCCCTAACACAGCATAGTCCATAAAAATACCGGGAACACTTGATCACTTCAGGGAAAAAACGTAAATTTCGTGAAAGTGACATTTCCCTCTCTAGCATGGCCTGCACTTGCATGAAAACTGTAAAAAACGGCTGATCAGACACGTTGATATCACAGCAACAAAAAGAACACAAGATATGCCACGTCTGACAGCCATCCAGAGAGAGAGAGCCGTTGGAATGGTTCAACAAAGAGCGTCACATGTCGACGTCGCCAGAAGGTTGGGCTGCGTACGCATCACTATCACCAGGTTGATGCAGCGGTTCCGTCTGACAGGTCATACGTCAGACAGGCCCATGAGTGAAAGACCACGAGTAACCACGCCCCGTGAGGATCGTTACATCCGGGTATTACACCTGAGGAACCGCACCGTAACAGCGACATCCACGGCGGCGACAGCACTGGGACACAGGATCAGTCGACAGACCGTCTACAGGAGACTACGGCAGTATGGTATCCGGCCACGTCATGCCTACCGTGGACCGCACCTGACGCCTCGACACCGGCACGACAGACTGATATGGGCCAGGCGAGCGTGACGTTTGCAACGGCTGGACTGGGCACGTGTTATGTTCTCTGATGAGAGCAGATTCCACATGTTCCGAAACGATGGACGGCAGCTTGTATACCGAAGAGTTGGTGAACGTTTGGCGCCTAACTGTGTCCTACAGGTCCGGCCATTTGGAGGTGGAGGGTTAATGTTTTGTGGTGGCATATGTGGTGACATCACAACGAGGCTTGTCGTAATTCGTGGAAACCTGAATGCACAGCGTTAAACCCCATTTCATTTCATTTCTGTTATCGTGATGACATCTTACGGCCTGTTGTGGTGTCCTTTCTGCAGCAACAGCCTCGTGGAATCATTTTCCAACATGACAATGCAAGGTCGCACACATCAAGATTGACACAGAACATCCTTGCCAACGCACACATTTTTGCCATGGCCCGCATGTTCACCGGACTTGAATCCCATCGCATCGGGCACTTATGGGACCACCTCGATCGGCAAATCCGACGTCACCTTATGCCTCCAGTCAACGTGCAGGACTTGGAACGATGTCTCCTCGAGGAATGGCAACAAATCACTCCCAACGTCATCAGACGTTTGACGTCATCAGTCCAAGGCTTGTTCTGGCATGACGGTGGACATACCCGCTACTGACTTGACTTTTAGACATATGGTGTGTCAATTCCCGTTGTTTCTGTGATCAGTGTTCTAACGAAATGTTTATTTTTCAACCCCACCGATCTTTAACGGCGTGTCATATTGATTGTACAGATTTGATTAAAATGATTTTGTGTATAGATGTTGTGAAAGGATTTCCCAAAAGAATAACACTAATCCTAAACTTCTGCTTTGTTTAGTTTTTCTTTTCTGTCGTTGCAAACAGGTGGTATCGTTTCTTTTGGACACTTGTTTAGTTCCAGTAATATGACAATGAAAAAGTAATTATCAATTAAAGTTTGTTGGTGGATTATTGTCTGCTCGTCGTTATTTATCTAGACACCGAGAATGATTCTTTTCCGGCGTTCTTCCATTCTGGTGCCACAATATCCGTACAAAGCGCCACCTCGTTCGATTACCCTTTAACTATGCGCATGTGCAAACATACTCGGGCGCAAGTAATCGAACGCACCCAATGAGACTGGTACTCGAGCAAGATATATGTGGTTAAATTAAGATGTTTGATTGCATAAACAAACAAAAATAACTATATTAGCTGTTATTATAGCAATGTTTCAACCAGACGTCTCCAGTCTGGACTTATGCCCACCTTTACAATTCCAAAATATATAGATTAAACATACATTATGCAAGAGCTAAATCTGCTTAATACAGGTCAATCAATAGGACTTAAATGTTATCTAAATTATTAATTAGCATATCCAGACCATACTCAACTCTCGATCGCATCGCTAGCCTGTGATTTTGGTGGGATATGATCTAACTTACTGCATAACTTTCCTTCTCGATTTAATTGTTAAGTGGATAATCGAGACTATGCTTTTTACCGTACCGACTTTAGTTATGATGATCGAGGCTAGGTGGAAATTTCACTTGCTTAATTTTCGGTCAATAGTGGATCAATTTGACTGAAATTTTCAGCAAATTGCCTTTTTATCTAGATTTGAACTATTATAGTTAGAACTGCCAACTCGTTATCTTATCTCCCAAAATGTATCTCTAACAATTAATTCATTAATTGCTTGCACATTTTTTTCTCCATAAACACCATACAATCAAATTGTTATCATCCTGATTAACCCACATAGAAAATGCGCATTATACGTCCCAAGTCGATGTATTGATAATCTATGAGTTGCAGTTACATTTGACTTTCTCATTGTTATTATTTAATCTCGGTAAATGACTTAGCCACTCATACCTTAGATACAACGAGAGTGAGATGGAGTTGAAATAAAGTTTGACTGTTGATAGTGTGGTATAATATGTAATAGAAACAGCTCCCGTGGGATTTGTTTGCTAAAATTGATTTATTTTTTTTGTTGTTGTTGATATGTGTTGATTAGGGTCCAAACTATCCAAAAATGTTGGGGTTCAAATTTTCCGACCCCATTTTCGAAATCGGGACCCCTCTGAAGGAGAACATGGCTTTCTCCCCAATTATGGTTGGATTTTCATGATCTAAAGTCCTTTCTCGTAATTGTCATCATGCCGATCCCATCTATGATACACTTAAAGCGATTGACTTCCGGTGGGGAATACCATTTCCGGTATCAAACTCGGATCGATTTCAGTTTAGAGAAATCTATCACGCAGTACCACTTTTTGTGGCATCGGAAGCATAATAAATGTTTCGTGCAATCACTTTTAGGCCTTTGGAATGTTCTGTCATGAGATTCAAGACAAATCTGACGTTTGTGACAAGCAAACAAGATTGTGTTGATTAGGGTCCAAACTATCCAAAAATGTTGGGGTTCAAATTTTCCGACCCCATTTTCGAAATTGGGACCCCTCTGAAGGAGAACATGGCTTTCTCCCCAATTATGGTTGGATTTTCATGATCTAAAGTCCTTTCTCGTAATTGTCATCATGCCGATCCCATCTATGATACACTTAAAGCGATTGACTTCCGGTGGGGAATACCATTTCCGGTATCAAACTCGGATCGATTTCAGTTTAGAGAAATCTATCACGCAGTACCACTTTTTGTGGCATCGGAAGCATAATAAATGTTTCGTGCAATCACTTTTAGGCCTTTGGAATGTTCTGTCATGAGATTCAAGACAAATCTGACGTTTGTGACAAGCAAACAAGTTTTATATCAAAAACAAAAAGAAATCATAACAAGCCAGAAGACGCAAGAAACAAAAACAACGAAATTTATATCTTGGAAATAAATATGCAGTTCACGGCATCCGCGATGCATCATCCTCGTGCCCTTTAACACCCCTGGACAAATTGGTACGATCCGTATTAAAACCCTTGCACAAGGTGTACCATTATTCTGGAAACTGCACCGTGCAGTTTTTTTTACAATAACTTTCTGTTAGTTAAGTTAAAGCACGAGAGTCAGGCAGAGTAAGACTCTGCGCAGGTACACACCTGCCTTGTCAAGCTGTATCACGGTCGTGTTTCATTAGTATCACTATCGCGTGGCTCGCCTAAACTGTTTACCTGTAATATGTTAAGGCTCGCCCAAACTCTCTCCATGCAATGCACGTGCATACAGGTAGTATATAAACCTTGCAATCTGGTTTGTTTGGGAGATGGATTATGACAGTTGGACTGGTGAATGTATGGACGGGTTGCTCTGTGAATGGTATCGTCGATGAAGAATCGCCGATAACTGGTATCGTCGAAATATGAGGCGTTTTTAACGACCACTGATTAGTCAAAGTGATTTGCATTCAACCAAATTTTCATCTTTAATGTCCACCTAATTCAAATTGATTACCCTAATCAACGAATTTATCGACACCGATTTCCGAAGCGATTACGTCAAATCGCCAAATCACCTCTTGGTGCGATTTGACGATTTGATTGTCTGTCTGATCACGTGTTTTTGTCAACATGGTGTCCATCCAGCCAGAAGAATTCTTTTCAGTTGAGTTTGATGGAAAATGTTACCAAATGACTGCACGACAAGTTGAATTAATTACAGCAGGTAAGACTTTAAGCATTTGTCTTATAAAAGTCGACAAAACCAATTACTTTGCTTACTTCCTTTACCACTGACACACGTAAATAAGGATTATAATTCACTTTTGCGCGTTGACATATACAAACTAGCGCAGGTTGCCGAACGAGCCCTTGAATTCCTACAGAAGTCCCTCTCAACCAACACATACTAAAACACCCCAACTTCGACGTTCATTTGCCACAAACTAGGTCATTTCGAGACTAACACATGGTTCACTTTTACGTATATTTAAGATGTATTAAAATAAAGCCTTAAAATGGACGATATCTATAAACAGTCCTACCTTGATAAAGAATAATCCTATTAATACAATAATTCACTAAATTGCCAGTTGAGAAATTATCAAACATATCATTTTCAACTTCAACTTCAAACGTTTGAAGATAGCTATTCAATGGCGGGAATAGAAAAACAAGCGAGGTAATTGTGTTAATATTTCTGGTGTCAATGATTTTTAGTGTGGGGAATGATGCCTCTGATCGTATAATAGTGAGTTGAGAACCAGTTGATTAAGGGGTAAATTTCAGCAAACGCATGATCTGTAACTGGGATGGAGGGTTGTGACGGCCTAGTGGTCTAGAGCGCCGCGCTTCGACCTCTAGCTGGTCGGTTATCTCTGGCTTGCGGCTGTGGTTTCGATCCCTGGTGTGAGCGTATGTGGCATGGAGATAGGGGCGCCTTCTTAACCTCGTGGGTTTCCTCCGGACACTCCAGTTTCCTCCCACTGCTAAAGACCCCTACGCGCATGCGAATTATTGAAATACATTTAAACCATGTTAGTCCCGAAATGACCTAGTTTGTGTCGAGTGGACGTTAAACCCCATTTCTCTATACCTCTCTCTCTCTCTCTCTCTCTATGTAACTGGGATCACTTCGACACCATATGTAGTATATAGGTATGCTAGTGGTTTCTGACGTGTGACAGAAAACAATCATGTGTTCATTCTTGTTCTTTATCTATTTTCAGACCCCACAAAAATCACAGATATTGTAACAGAAGTTCACAATTCTGGTGCTGATGTGTGTTTAAGTGTTGGTAATTCTACCCTTTCTCTTCCGAATACGAGTAAACACATTAATATGCCTATAGAAGAGAGTCAGAGATCTGTTATGAGTCAAAGCAATTCACAAGAAACTGCAGCGTCTACAGTAAATGGGTTCAGTGCTTCTACTTCTAGCACTAGTGATTCTTGTATGCCCCGGGAGGCGGTTCTCCAACTCATACAGATATATAGAAGTATGGAATCGAAATTTAAAACCAGTGTAAAGAAAAGAAATTTATGGGAAAATATTGCTTTAGATTTGGAATCCAACGGTTTCAAGAAATATACGTGGATTCAGATAAAGAATAAATGGAACAATCTTTTACTGAATTATAGAAAAACGGTTGATCACAACAATTCAACTGGGAATGAACCAAAACGATGCCCTTTCTATGAAGAATTGAATGAATTTTTGTCATGTAGACCCAATATTTCTCCTGAAAATTTAGTAGCTTCATTTACAGCTCCCGAAACACCCACAGATTCTCTCCCGTCCCCTTCTAGTTCGATCACAGACACCCCAACAACTTCTACAGACACCCCAACAATTTCTGCTGGCAATACTGGGGTTAAAGGACCTAAGAAGAAAAGGCAAAGATTAACTCCAAGGACGGAGAAGATCATCGATATTTTAACTTCCCACGAATCATCTAGAAAAGAAGATGTCGATAAACTTCTCAAAGAAATGCACGACGAACATGAGGAATTTATGAAGTTGGAGAAAAGCAAGCTGGAAATCGAGAAGGAGAAAAACGATATATTCAGAAAGCTGTTGGATAAGTTGTAGATACATTTGTGTGAAATGTTTTCATTCTTAAAATTATCACAGCCTGTTGAAAGTTTTAAATGTTAGTGTTACTGAATTTTTTGTTTTAAAGTACCAAGTTGTCGCGATGTGACATTTCCAATATAGTTTATGATTTTCGAGAAAAGCTTTAATTTGAGTTTATCAACCGAAATGTCTGATAACTCGTTTTTTAAAATATGTGTCCGGGTAACGACATAAAACAGAGTTGTTGTATGTGTAGAAGTATGCAATCAAAATAATATTATGTTCATTATTTATTTTATTAATACAACATCAGACGTACATGTTTTTTATTGATTTATATTCATGGTACATTTTGTTCATTTAATATTCCAACAATGGTATTTCTCTTTTGAACCCCAAACTCGTTTCTTACTTGGATGTGAAAAACATCTGGATCATCAGGATCGGAGCCTTCTAGTCCATCGGCCAAGAAGTCATCGAAAGCATCTTCTGTAGTTAAAGTGATATTATGCAAAACAAAACAACTTGAAATAAATGCATTTAATTTCTCCATGTCTCCCATATCTATATATTTTAGTCTCCGGAATCTCCCTTTTAGAATTCCAAAGGAATGTTCAATTTTCATTCTTGTGGAACTTAACTTGAAGTTGTAATTTTTTTGATCTCTTGTTAAATTTCCAAAATCTTTGAATGGTACCATAATGAAATTATCTAAACCGTATGCTGAGTCTCCAATCATGTGACAGTTCTGGGGAAAAGTGTTTTCTAGGTGATTTGTCGCCGCTGTGTGAAGTGGAGAGTTGCCGAACACCCTTGCGTCATGAGTGGAACCAGGCCAGCCAATAAATATATCTGTGAAAAAGTGTTCATGGTCACACACGGCCATACAGTTGATAGAATGGTAGCCCTTTCTGTTTATGTAATTTTCAGGGAAAGTTTCTGGGGCTCTAATAGGAACGTGGGACCCATCAATAGCCCCGATCACCCCTGGAAAACCTTGAGCTTCCTTGAATCCGTGCAGAATGTCATTAACTCGATTACCTTCAGGCCATCTGACAAATTCCCGCAAAAGGTTTTTCGTTATCAATTCTGATAATGATGCAATAATGTTAAAAACAGATGCTTCTGATATACCAAAGACATCGGCAACTCTTATTAGTGGGCATTGTGTAGCTGCATAAAATACATATGTCAAAATTTGTTTGTCAAATGGGATATGTGTTTGTCTGGTATATTTGTCACTCATCAATGGAGCAAGAACGTCACATAACTTTTGAAACGTAGATCGTTCCATTCGGAATCTAGCTTTAAACTCGTCCATAGAATACTGCGGAACAGTGAATTCCACAAAATGTCCGATACGAGGACGGTCTCTTGTTTTTAAATGCTTCAGAGCTTCAGTTTTAAGGAAGGAGTCGGACAAGCTTCTTTGAAATAGGTCGTGGGCAATATTGTGTTTGGGTCGGACGATTCCAGAAGACTGGGACATTTCTGCAGAAAGAAATGTCAAAATAACACGTTTTTTATTACATATGTTGGCCATATTTGATACCTAATCGGCACATTTAACGAACGCACCAAAGTGCTTTGAAATCGAATATACTGTCACGTGACTTCGCCACTAAATTCAAAGCGATTTAACAGGTCGATAAAAAAGCCTATGGTCTTGCCGGTAAATGGTGTCGATGGGTGAACGGTTTGCTCTGTGAATGGTATCGTTGATGAAGAATCGCCGATAATTTGTATCGTTGATGTATGGTCTTTCCTATAAAATTTATGGTATCGTCGATGTATGGTCTTGCTGATGCGTTTTGTGAATGGCGCTCATAAATAAACTGAATACCAAAAGAAACTTTGCACATTTAAAAACAAAGTTGTTACAAATTAGTTGGACAGGTTAAAAAACAAATAGGATGAACACATCGCCCAAACGCAAGCTTCTTTGACCTACAATTTCTACCGGCAATATTCCCGTGTTTCTTTGAAAACGCGAAAATGTGAAAATCACGTGACGTCGTTACTGGGAGAAATGCACGTGCCACAGGAGTATAAAAACTGCACAGTAGCAATGTCAAACAACCACAATGCAAAAAGAACACAGAAAAATGCCACGCCTTACAGAAGGACAGCGTCAGCGAGCACTGGGAATGCTTAATATGGGGGCCACGCACGTTCACGTTGCAAGAACCTTTGGCTGTTCCCGCGTTACAGTTGGAAATTTGGTACAGCGGTTCAGACAGACTGGACGGACATCGGACAGGTCCAGAACCGGACGACCACGGATCACCACGCCACGGGAAGACCGTTATCTTCGAACGCTGCACCTGCGAAACCGCTTCCTGACGGTGACGTCATCAGCACGGAATGCTTTGGGTCGGCGGGTGAGCCCACAGACAGTGTCCAGAAGACTACGAACAGGAGGTATCCGGGCCTTCCGACCGTTCAAAGGACAGTTATTGACGCCTGAAGATCGACGCAGACGACTACGATGGGCAAATACAGTGCGAAGGTGGCAACGTCGGCAGTGGCAACGCGTTGTGTTTTCCGACGAAAGTCGGTTCTGTTTGTTTCGAGTTGACGGCAGACAGCGTGTTTACCGTCGCAGAGGTGAAAGGACTGCTGCTTGCTGCGTTAGAGAAGTCGTTCCCTACGGTGGTGGTAGCGTTATGGTGTGGGGAGGCATTTGTGGGAACCAGAAGACGCCACTCATCGTCATTAATGGAAATCTCAACGCGCAACGTTACAGAGATGAAATCCTTCGTCCAGTGGTGCTGCCCTACCTCCAACAACAGCCCGTGGGTGTTCTGTTCCAACACGACAACGCCAGGCCCCACACAACTCGCATCGTACAGGACTTTTTGGCCGCCAACAACGTCAATGTCTTGCCGTGGCCAGCGTGTTCTCCAGACTTATCACCCATTGAACACCTCTGGGACCGCTTGGACAGGCAAGTTCGAGCCCGCCAACAGACAAGAATTGATTCAAGCTCTGCAAGAAGAATGGAACCACCTACCACCTGATCCCATCCGACGTTTGACGTCTTCAGTACGACGTCGAATCAGGGCCTGTATTGCTGCACAGGGTGGTCACATTCGATATTAAACTTTAAAATGACATTTTTAGTGATTTTGAACACTCTCCTGATGTTAATGAAATGCATTGAAACTCTGAACAATGGGATTTTCGACCCCCACCACCTTTGTTTGTATGGTGTAATTCCATTTACCGCACAGCGTTCATTTGAAGTTTTCCAATCCACTGTGAACATGTTGATGCATTAAATATACTCTACATCAAAGCTTTGCTATTTTTAGTTTTTTAATTACAGTCATGTCAATCTGATGCAAAGTTTCTTTTGGTATTCAGTTTAGTTCGTTGATGATCAATCTTGCCGATTGGTGGACCATTTTTACTTCGTAATTTATTCAGTGCGCGCACCTAAACAAATTGTTATTTTCTACATTTATATTGTACTATATAAACTGAATTCTTTGTATTTTAATCTTCATTCCCCAAAACGGTCACGCCTCGACCATCCTGTGAGAAGCTGCCAACCACTTTGCTCAATGACAGGAACATTCGGGGATCTGGTCACAACACTGATTCAGTAATTATCACACCGTCGACAACTTCTAAAAAAAAAACAATTGATTACAGGGTCGTCACCATCGAGCGTAAAGCATGCACAAACCAATATTTTTGTGGTGCCCACAAACTGACCTCCCTAGTCCGCACCGGGAGGTTCCAATGACATGTAATCGTTTGATCACACGTATTTCTCTGTATTTTGCGGGTACCGCAGTTAAAGCCTTGGTGACCTCGAGGTACAAGGTCTACGAGAATTGTGAGAACATCACCATAAGCTACAGATGTAAAGACTTGGTGAGGTATGAGCGTGTCATTCTATTCATGTATGACCAAATACTATGGTATTCAACTAAACTGAATACCAAAAGAAACTTTGCATCAGATTGACATGACTGTAATTAAAAAACTAAAAATAGCAACGCTTTGATGTAGAGTATATTTAATGCATCAACATGTTCACAGTGGATTGGAAAACTTCAAATGAACGCTGTGCGGTAAATGGAATTACACCATACAAACAAAGGTGGTGGGGGTCGAAAATCCCATTGTTCAGAGTTTCAATGCAGTTCATTAACATCAGGAGAGTGTTCAAAATCACTAAAAATGTCATTTTAAAGTTTAATATCGAATGTGACCACCCTGTGCAGCAATACAGGCCATGATTCGACGTCGTACTGAAGACGTCAAACGTCGGATGGGATCAGGTGGTAGGTGGTTCCATTCTTCTTGCAGAGCTTGAATCAATTCTTGTCTGTTGGCGGGAACGTGTTGTCGGGCTCGAACTTGCCTGTCCAAGCGGTCCCAGAGGTGTTCAATGGGTGATAAGTCTGGAGAACACGCTGGCCACGGCAAGACATTGACGTTGTTGGCGGCCTAAAAGTCCTGTACGATATGAGCTGTGTGGGGCCTGGTGTTGTCGTGTTGGAACAGAACACCCACGGGCTGTTGTTGGAGGTAGGGCAACACCACTGGAAGAAGGATTGCATCTCTGTAACGTTGCGCGTTGAGATTCCCATTAATGACGATGAGTGGAGTCTTCTGGTTCCCACAAATGCCTCCCCACACCATAACGCTACCACCACCGTAGGAAACGACTTCTCTAACGCAGCAAGCAGCAGTCCTTTCACCTCTGCGACAGTAAACACGCTGTCTGCCGTCAACTCGAAACAAACAGAACCGACTTTCGTCGGAAAACACAACGCGTTGCCACTGCCGACGTTGCCACCTTCTCACTGTATTTGCCCATCGTAGTCGTCTGCGTCGATTTTCAGGAGTCAATAACTGTCCTTTGAACGGTCGGAAGGCCCGGATACCTCCTGTTCGTAGTCTTCTGGACACTGTCTGTGGGCTCACCCGCCGACCCAAGCATTCCGTGCTGATGACGTCACCGTCAGGAAGCGGTTTCGCAGGTGCAGCGTTCGAAGATAACGGTCTTCCCGTGGCGTGGTGACCCGTGGTCGTCCGGTTCTGGACCTGTCCGATGTCCGTCCAGTCTGTCTGAACCGCTGTACCAAATTTCCAACTGTAACGCGGGAACGTGCGTGGCCCCCATATTAAGCATTCCCAGTGCTCGCTGACGCTGTTCTTCTGTAAGTCGTGGCATTTTTCAGTGTTCTTTTTGCATTGTGGTTGTTTGACATTGCTACTGTGCAGTTTTTATACTCCTGTGGCACGTGCATTTCTCCCAGTAACGACGTCACGTGATTTTCACATTTCAAAGAAACACGGGAATATTGCCGGTAGAAATTGTAGGCCAAAGAAGCTTGCGTTTGGGCGATGTGTTCATCCTATTTGTTTTTTAACCTGTCCAACTAATTTGTAACAACTTTGTTTTTAAATGTGCCAAGTTTCTTCTGGTATTCAGTTTAGCATGCGTGACTGCCTCTTGTAGTCCGATGAGTTTCTGCATGATTGATGGTTTCTTTATACCCTGACGTTCAGCCATGGTGGTGTAGCCTGTGTTGTATCCACCAGACTAGCATATGATACTGGTGATGACCCCGTTATCATCTCAACTGAGCTGCTGAAGGGTGACTTGCCTACGCAGGTCAAGGAATTCATCTGTTCCATTAAACCTATTGGCACGTAGATGGCAATTGTTTAGTTCAGAAAACTTTGGAGTGAGAGGTGTTTCCACTGGCTCGTGCTGGATTGTCGCCCCATATCACAGGAACACTACGATACGCGACAAGTCGTACATAACCAGATCCCCAAACCTTCATGCCATTTACGGAAGTGCCTGGCAGTAGGACAAGAGCATTTATGTTTCCGCGCGGAATATTGATCTGCCCGTATTTTTTTTTTTTTTTTTTAAACAATATTTTATTCAGGTTGTCTGAATGGGATTGGGGAACAGGCTTAGCCTATGTAAAACCCCTCTCCCTAAGTAATTTGTATACATATTATTAATGAAAAATGGGTGTATATACATAGTTAAAATGGCAAACACATACATATTATATAAACATAACAAAATGGGTGAAAATGTACAGTATATATAGTAATTAATAAGTATACATATGCAAGCAAAGTGAGGATTATTTGATAATAAACAAAATTAGATAGACTAGCCAAGATTATACATTAAAATATTACTTGATCGAATTGAGTTTAGAATCTGTTTGACATGTTAATGAACTTATGGACCTGGTTAAAAATATTAGTATTAATTTCTAGACTGTAGGTTTTGGAACCGAATAAAAGACAGTTTATATTTTTAAAATCATATTGTAATTTGTCAATGGTTTCTGTTCGTGCATTTGAATGTAAGGAACATCGCAGAAGGTAATGATCAGGATCTTCAAATATGTGACCGCAGAGGCATGCGGGACTGTCGGCAATGTGTCGAAGAAATTTATGACCCTGCAGGTCAGAGCATCGAAGTCGTAATTTACAGTGAATTATTTGAGATTTCCGATGGCCATTATAATAAAACGAAGGAACTTTGATATCAGATTATACAATATTTTCAAACCCTCTGGACAAATAAAATAGGTTGTAATGGATAATTTACACAACAGGTAGGACATTTACACATCTAGTACTTAGAATAAGGGTATTATTTATTTTCTGGAGCTACCAAGCCAGCAAGAATGTTATTGTCCCTTTAATGTGATTGACATCAAATTTGACAATGTACTGGGTTTTAAACAATTTTTGCTGGCTGTTTTAATAATATTTTGTTTACTGAAACCTCGTTCACAATCAACTGTTGCAACTGGTATACATAATAATCTGCTAGCAATTTTATATACATTGACAAAATTTGATTTTTCTTTTAGGGCAAGCTTCAACACATCAATACTATTTATTGGACAATCAACATGGTTTAAATAACCCCTGAAAGACACAATCTATGTATACTCAGTAATCCTGGAACTAGTTCCCTAAATCGTGTTGTCAATCCACTCCTACTCCCAACCATAACCGCAACACCATCAGTAGCAATCCCATACATCTTTTTTACATCAAGTTCATATTCAAACAATAAGTCAGTAACATCTTTAAGAATTTTATCAGCAGTTGCTCCATCCGAAAGTTATCTGATCCCCAAAAAGTCTGTTCTAACATTATTACAAAATATATACCTCACATACACTATTAAATTCTGGTCCACTGAGACATCGGTTGATTCGTCTAACAAAATACTGTAATATCCTGATTGGCTCAAGCGCTGTCGAAGATCTTCGCGTACTGTGTCAGCTATTGCTGCTTGAAGTTCCTGGACACTTTGATTATGTGTATATGATGTATGGTTATCAACTAACAAGTCTTTGAATTGTTCAGCCCCCTGAAAAACATAAATGAGTAAATTTGAATGAAAGGGAGAAAAGCAGGCATTGAATGAGCAAATTTTAATGGAATGGGAAGCATATATGTACATGTAACTCTAAGTAATTGAAAGTATAATAACTTACCTGTTGTAAATAGAGTGTATTCAAATCTGAAAGTAGCGAGTTGGGTAAATCATGCTCTGCCATGAACATGACTTTTCTCATGGCTGATAATATAGCTTCTTTGGATTTCGACTCCGATTTCTCTATGGCCTTAGCCATGTCATTGCGAAATTCAATAATCATTAACGCTGCTTTTTGGCTAGATAGACCTGAAAAATAAAAATAGGTTGCCAGGCAACGAAACATACGCCCACACAGCAGCCAAATCGTCCGGGCAGTCAACAAGAGTTGTCGCATATTAAGGAATTATCAGAAAATCATTAGAATTTGTTTGGTTTTTATAATCAAACGTTTTTTTAAATCAGATAATAATTGTGACCTCCAGAGGCACCACAAGCTAAAAAGGGTGATTTTTCGTACAATCAGAGGAGATAATTCAGGAAGTAATGACCCGTTGTCGCAAATATCGAAAGGAACCAAGATCTTTGAGTTATAAACATACCTGTCAAGGTTCATCAAAAACGATTCAAAATTGTGACCTCTATAGGGTCCACAACCTTGATATAACATATTTTCACACTATTCGTGTACAAACGGCAGCCATTTTGTCCGTCAATTCTAGTCCGATTTTCACGAAATTCAAAGTCTCTCTTCATTACCATGTAACGGTGATATAGTCAAACGTTTCTTTAAATCGGATAATAATTTTGACCTCCAGAGGCACCAAAAGCGAACAAAAGCGATTTTTCGGACAATCCGGGGACATAATTCAGGAAGTTATGATCCAATGGGCGCAAATATCGAAAGGAACCACGATCTTTGGGTTATAAACATACATGTCAAGTTTCATCAAAATCGGTTCAAAATTGTGACCTCTATAAGGTCCACAACCTTTATATAACATATTTTCACACTATTCGCGTACAAACGGCGGCCATTTTGTCCGTCAATTTTGGTCCGATTTTCACAAAATTCATACTCAACCTTCATAACCATGGAATGGTGATGTAATCAAACGTTTTTTTAAAATCGGATAACAATTTTGACCTCCAGAGGGACCACAAGCTAAAAAGGGCGATTATTTTGGACAATCAGGGGCCATCATTCAGGAAGTTACGATCCGATGGTCGCAAATATCGAAAGGAACCAAGATCTTTGGGTTATAAACATACATGTCAAGTTTATCAAAATTGTGACCTCTATAAGGTCCACAACCTTGATATAACATATTTTCACACTATTCGCGTACAAACGACGGCCATTTTGTCCGTCAATTTTGGTCCGATTTTCACGAAATTCGAACTCAACCTTCATAACCATGGAACGGTGATATAATCAAACGGTTTTTTTTTTAAATCGGATAACAATTTTGACCTCCAGAGGGACCACAAGCTAAAAAGGGCAATTTTTCGGAAAATCAGGGGCCATAATTCAGAAAGTTACGATCCGATTGGCGCAAATATCGAAAGGAACCAAGATCTTTGGGTTATAAACATGCATTTCAAGTTTCATCCAAATCGATTCAAAATTGTGTCCTCTACACTGTTCACAACCTTGATATAACATATTTTCACAGTATTCGCGTACAAATGGCGGCCATTTTGTCCGTCAATTTTGGTCCGATTTTCACGAAATTCGAACTCAACCTTCATAACCATGGAACGATGATATAATCAAACGGTTTTTTTAAATCGGATAACAATTTTGACCTCCAGAGGGACCACAAGCTAAAAAGGGCGATTTTTCGGACAATCAGGGGCCATAATTCAGGAAGTTACGTTCCGATTGGCGCAAATATCGAAAGGAACCAAGATCTTTGGGTTATAAACATGCATTTCAAGTTTCATCAAAATCGGTTCAAAATTGTGACCTCTACACTGTTCACAAGCTAAAAAACGTGATTTTTCGTACAATCAGGGGCCATAACCCATGAAGTTACAGTCCGATACATGCCAATATCGAAAGGAACCGATATCTTAGGGTGATAAACCTGTTTTAAGTTTCATTGAAATCGGATAAAAATTGTGACCTGTAGACTGTTCACAAACAATTGTGGACGGACGGACGGACGAACAGGGGCGACGACAATATACGTCCACATGAAAATGTGGGCGTATAAAAATTATATTTAATACTTTGTCATCACTGACAGGATTGATATTACGTCACGATTCTACGTACACCACCTCTGCGATCGGGAATGACAGAACCGCGACATGACTGAATTCCGCGACAATTGCGAGGAACCAGCATGCAGATTTTTAACGATTTTACGATGTCAACCTGCTGAGATAATTTACATATTCTACGGGCCAAAAATAATGGAATTGTCAGTTTTCAAGTTAAAAATGTAAATATTTTCTAGTATTGTTGAGTTTGTTCGCCATTGTGCTTTAAAGCCGCAATACCACTCTTGTTGTAACTGAATAATATGTCTCAATCTAGTACTTAGAATAAGGCTATTATTTATTTTCTGGAGCTACCAAGCTAGCAAGGGTGTTATTGTCCCTTTAATAATAGAGTCGAACGTATCACGCAATTATTTACTATATTCATTACAGATAAACAAGAGGTTTTGTTGACCCATATACCATGTCATAATGAGCATTTTCCGCTCAGGGTAAGCAGAGCAATTTGATTGGTCGAGACTTTGGAACACAATAACTCTCCTTCTAATTGAGTTAAAATGTTCAAACTTGGTGTATATGCTTATTAGGTCAATGCCTTGATGGAGTTTGGAGATGAGCATTTTCCGCTTAGGGTAAGCAGAGCGATACGCAATTTGATTGGTCGAGACTTTGGAACACGATAACTCTTCTTCTAATTGAGTAAAAATGTTCAAACTTGGTGTATATGCTTATAAGGTCAATGCCTTGATGGAGTTCGAAGGTGAGCATTTTCCACTTAGGGTAAGCAGAGATAAGCAATTTGATTGGTTGATGCTTTGGGACACGATAACTTTAGTTCTAATTAAGTGAGAGTGATGAAACTTGGTGTATAGTTTCATTATAATTTGATTGGTTGATGCTTTGGGACACGATAACTTTAGTTCTAATTAAGTGAGAGTGATGAAACTTGGTGTTGGTTTCATTACAGTAATACCTTGACTAAGTTCGATAATGAGCATTTTCTGCTCAAGGTAAGCAGAGCGATACGCAATTTGATTGGTCGAGAGTAGTCGAGACTTTGGAACACAATAACTCTCTAAAATGTTCAAACTTGGTGTATATGCTTATTAGGTCAATGCCTTGATGGAGTTCGAAGATGAGCATTTTCCGCTTAGGGTAAGCAGAGATAAGCAATTTGATTGGTTGATACTTTGGGACAAGATAACTTAGGTTCATCTTGATTGGTGATTTTTATGCCAATACAATGACTGCATTCTCATTTAGTAATCGATTCGACAGTAACAGTGTATAGAAACGATTGACTTGGACACGAGGGCCCTTTCCCTTGGCCAGAGGGCCCTTTTGTCTGCCTTTAGGGTCGCCCTAACTAGGCTACATTTTCATTTTTCTCGGCGGTTTTAGCATTTTTCTTTATAAAACACTTTTGGATGACACTTCGTGTACAGTTTGATTGCTCGATACATTGAATAAAATAAATGTGCGATTAATTAATATGTGTCTTCTATTTATTTTGGGATTTCGGCGGGGGACATCAGCCTCACTGTTGGCTTGTTACCTACAAATATGCCCTTAAAGATAAATCAATGTCATTTTTCTTTTTTCTATATATGGAAACCAATTACGTCCCTTTTCATAGAAAAGGCTAGTGAATACCATATGGATCTGATTTGTTGAAAAGTTGGCACACGTATCTAATTTGATCCAAATTCAGGATTTTCGTTCCTAAGAGCAGTTTTTGTGGCTACATTTATTGTCGGGGTATTGCTGCTGTATGAGCTTTATTTCCAAGCGGTTTATGATTGTCTTTGTGAAGTAGAGAATCCAAAATAAAATCCCTGTAATATTTGTCCCGGTGTGGGCCTGCCTCCACAACTTGAACAATAAATGGGCCGTCATTTATTTTCAAATACCTTCTCAATAGTTTGTGTTTACTAAGTAAGCGGGGAGTATTATGGTACATAGCATTTTCACATCCTGTTTACCAACGTAACTTTACATTTTTTAGTCGAACGTGCACTCTTATTTAAAATATTGAATGAAATGAACAAACGAGGTTCAAGGTCCTACTGTTCTGCTGCGACTGGACTTATGCAGTGTACAATGAGGGCAATTTTGCCTTTATATAGAATTTCAACTGCCAGGAGATACTAGACAACTGTCCTTGTCAGACTCTTTCCGTTTTGCACCACTGACAAGGACAGTTAGTCGTTTGGATGATATGGAAAAACCAAGTTCCTGTGTACACCACTGATGACGGGAAATCCGATGAACTTTTTATCGTCTTGCTCGCTTACTTACATGGCTCCGAAATAATTGACAAGAATGGTTGGTTTAATTTAGCAGCGTCATGTTGGTTGACATTTTAAGATCATTTAACTCGTTTATGAAGTTTATTTATTGAGAAATAAACAATTTGATTAAAATACAGATCTATATTTCGTTGATACGTTAAGAAACGAAACGAAATAGAATCTGTGTTTCAATCAGATTGAGAATTAATAAAGTTGAACTGATATATTTGAGTTTGTAATACTGCTATAAAATTTATAAACCTTCCTTCACTTTATGTGTGTACTCGATTCAACGTTCCGGAATTGAATTCTCTCAATCCCAAAAATAGTGACAATAGAGTGAAAAGGTCGGACAAGGGGTCTTTCAGGTTATCTAAACAAACCATGCAGCCGAAACACATTCGTTGTGTTTAAGATCGTCACGATTCTACACACCACCTCCGCGGCCGGGACTGGCAGAACTGAGACAGGACTGAATTCCGCATCGCTAGCAAGGAACCAGCATGCAATAATTTAACGATTTTACGATGTCAAATTGCTGTGATAAATCTATTTTACATATTCTACGGGCCAAAAATAATAAAATTATTTTTTTAAGCTTAATATTTTCTAGTTTTGTTGAGTTTGTTCGTCATTATACTATAATAATAATTTACTATATTCCTTATAGATAAACAAGATTTTTTGTTGACTCATATACCATGTCATGCAAGGCGGTCTTTGACATACTTGTCAATAAATTCGACCTTGTTTATTTGAATAAATGTGTATCTACTAGGTTATGGTGACATGAATGTAGAGTAGTGTAGTGTCGAAATGAAATATGAATTAAATCTACTCAATCAAAGCTTATGAATATGGGGTAATAACGGTTTAATCTCACTGTGCCACCCAATCAACTGGTGTTATAGGGTAGTGGTGTGAAAATTTAAGTAAACAAAGGATTATAGACTGTGTCCTTATTATCCTTTAAGTAAACAAAGGATTATAGACTGTATCCTTATTAGTACTGTTCACCTAGTAAAGATTTAATTATTTTAATTCTCAAGGAAGTCAAAATTTTGTTAATTTGGCACAGTAAAATGAAGAAGATCGGAAAAAGCCACCAAAATATATTTAAATTTATTACCATTGCGTTGAAAGAGCAGACTTGTACTGAAAATAACATAGTTCAATTTGATAACGGGGGACGATTGCCCCCTAAAAGATGAAAATATAAAAGAATAGAAGAATCTATTCATGATCCAAAATCGAACTGTTAAATGGAGTAAAAATGTGCAATTGAATATACTGACGTCAGATCACATTTAGTAGGGTTATGATTTATGGTTGATACATGTATTTGTTGTAACTTTAATGTAATTTATTGTGAATAAAGTTGTTAATCAGTCTAAACCTAGTAGTTTTAAAAAGCGGACTATACTTTTAAGTAACACCATTGTATTCGATAATCCCCTTGCTTGATTAATCCCCCCCATCAGAACAATAGCGGGTGGCACAGTGAGATGTCCCCGTCCAAACTGTAAAGCTGCATTGGTGGAATGTGGGCAAATTACGAAAATCTGACACACTGTTGAACAACATCGCAGCTCAATATTACGATGTGTCCACGTATAACACATTACCGTGCACAACGTTACAGTTACTAAATTGTAATGCTAAGTTGCTTTTAATATAAATCAAACGCCAACGTGTTTTAAATCTTTCTCGATGCCAAGTCTTTAGAAGATGAGGGCGGGTTGCAGAATCTCACAGGATGGATGCCATTCACCACCTCCCATACATCAAGAAACAACTGCGTTCACTTCGCCGGATAGGTCAGGATTGTCGGTCAAAGGGAGGGAATCCGTGATCCCAAACATAGTATCCGAATTTTTTTTTGACGTTACGGTAAATATAGTCGCGCGTCGTTATTTGTTTCTGATACACTGAAATATACTAGAGCGATTGCCTTCGATCTTGAATAACCAGTCTTTTGGCAGCTGCCAATAACGAAAAATGACTCTAAGATCTAGTATTATTTTTCATAAACTTCACAGCCAAAAGCGGCAAAGGCCAAGTCATGATATTTTTTCCACGTTTTAAAAAATGCGTCACGATTCGAAAGACGCCTCGTTACATATTAGCAGTTTCAACTTGCAGCGATTTGTGGAAATTATGAATAGATGCAATTAAAAATAGTTGGTACAGGTAAACAACCTCATTTTAGCTCGCTTGCAGTGATTGGTAGAAAACAAGCCTTCATCCCTGTGGGATCATATATAAACCCTAGTTAGGTAGTTTGATGCATATCCCAGATTTTGTATAAGCCGAAAGAAAGCTTTAGTCATGTCGCCCCCTGCGTTGAATCTACAATCGAAACCTGAGGTAAATTAGATTTCATACTTTCAGCATAACATCGTCACCAGTGATAATGTGTGATAAAATGTTTTATTATGTAAGCAATAACACCATTTTTTCTTTGGTTTGTTGGGGTTTATTAGGCAGACGGGGGGCAGTTTAAAGATGCACTGCGTCATTCAAATGACTTTATAACGTGTTCATCTTTATTTCATTATGGTTTTATTATACTTTATAAATCTTTAAATTGTGTATTCGTGGATATTATATTCAGATAGAATAATGCTTAAAGCCCCAATAACACTCTTGTTGTAACTGAAAAATATGTCCCAATCTTCATTCTGGTCAACAAATCGTATTATTTTAGAATATTGCAATTGAATGATGCTATAAATTTCATCTTAACACACCTAATTTAAAAAAAATGGAAAAATTCAACCAATTGATTTGAAAAGTCTAACGTAAACCTTTTCAAATGTGACATGGATTTTAAAATATTTTCGAACCCTCTGGACAAATAAAATAGGTTGTAATGGATAATTTACACAACAGGTAGGACATTTAAACATTTAGTACTTGGAATAAGGGTATTATTTATTTTCTGGAGCTACCAAGCCAGCAAGAATGTTATTGTCCCTTTAAAACGTCGACCATTTAACGTTAAAACAGATATTAATGTAAAATGTTTAAAATGTAATTTACACTTCAATTTTTTTAGGATTGATATTGAGTGCAATGAACCAACAATGAATTAATTATTATGGATGATATTGAGTTAGAGGTTTAGGCAAAATTTACCTCATAGCACTCTGTATGGCGTATGCCCGTCTTCCATTAGCCCAGGTTAGGTGCAGAAGAGTAGGACGTTAAACCCCCCATTTCATTTTCTTTCTCGCTCTCTGTTTAAAAATGGTAAAACCTATTTCTGATTATTCCAGATTCAGGATACAAAAAGAACAACCTCTAAACGTTCCACACATCGTGTGTGTATAATATCAACAGTAATAGTTGTGGCACTTCTTATTATTGCTGCTACTACATTCGGTGCCGTGGCATACAATCGCCATCTTTTTAGTAAAAAGGTAAATTAAAGATTTATGTAAATTAATTTATTGAATCGACATTTATTATATATACATGTAATTTAATTATAGATTTTAAACACATTCACGCAGTCGGGATAAATATATGTGTTTTCCAAATTAATATATCGTCACAAGAACGATGAAATACGTGTACTTCTTTATTTATATTCCATTTCAGTTGTTAATTTTTGAAAATGCCAAGTATTAATAATGAAAAGTTGAAATATAATTGAAATACGAGGCAGCTAATTTTAAGAGAGCACATTATGATTTATGTAATATTCCCCACATCGATGCATTGTACTATACTCAAGAATAGATATAGACTGTTAACGTAAAGGTTCTGTGTTAAAATCGGGAATCATATTTAAGGCTTTCTGATATGAATTTTGGCATATATAAAGCTTCTTGTTTCCCAATGACAATCACAAGTCAATTTAGTGAGAGTTAACCACAACTTTAATTAATTTCGTCAATTGGGGGTGTTTTCCACAACTGTCTTTATTTGTCTCGAATAACAGGAGTACAAAGTCACAACCGGAGGGAATGGATACAAGGTACCAGAAAATATTCACGTTGATTACCGGCAGGAATTGATCTACGTCAGCAACAAACAGGTTGGACCAATAGATGCCCTGAATGCTCTTCACAACTATGGCCGAGTAAGTCTTTAAAAGTAACCTCGTTATGCTATGAATAAGTGTTTGTTTCTGAATAGTGAATGTTGCCTTGTTTTGGGGAGATGCAGTTATCTTGGTAATCGATATCAGGCCGATTTTATACATATTTTAGCTTAGAGAGGGGTTCCCAGCAAAGTATTTATCGGATGGTTATTGCCAATAAAAGTATGGCAATTTTGGTATATATGGAAACTAGAGATATCCAATCTTACTAGAAAAATATTAGATTCCATGAAAAACACTCATTGAGCGTATACAGGACAAAAATATAAGGGTTCCCCTAATCGACAGCCCGACGATTAGGGATATACCCTCGCGTGACGTCGAAGGCTGCACGGGCACATTGAGCGCTTTGTGTAATGTTGATAAACTCTATAAAGACGTACAACACTTTCTGAGATAAAAATCACGGAAAAAGACGCAGGTAGTGGATAAGCCGAGAATTTAATTAAGATTCTATATTTGTAATAAATAGTCAGCGATTACAGACCACAACGTCTTGTGCATGCAATGAATTCTCACCCGTCTCCGCCCGCGGTTGGCATAGGAACGGAGTAGGGTAATCCCCTGACGCAAACATGGCCTCTTTTGATAGATTTTCATAGCGGGATATACTTGGCAATTACAGTGTTTTGAGAAGGATTTGAAGAAAAATTATGATATAGTCCTAATATATCATCACATCACCCAGCTTGTACCCGGGAAAGCAACTTTAAGGAGGAGAATTAAATAATTATTTTGAAATAATCCCGATTATCGAAACTACTTGTGCACCCTTCTTAGAACAAGCAACCCCGTGTGCTTACTCTTTCTACAACATCGGATAAAACATACCTATCACATATTTATTATACCCTTTACACTATCTTTAGAGGTCAAATAGCGAAAACGACACATAATAACAGACGGTTTTTTGAATAACATCCATTATTTTTATTAACTGCAACGTTTCATTGGGAGTATTCTAACCGTTATGATAAATCCAGTTATCCATAAAGCAGTCTGTTATCTTTTACACTCGGATATGCTCATTATAGGGGTAAAAACAGGGGTTTTACAATAGAGCTATTATAAACCAAAAAAAAAACCCGCATCTTTTGGGTTTAAAAAAAACAAAAAAAAAACAATTCGCATAATCACTTTGTCTGGGATCCATTATCTAGAAACCTTTACAGTATTATATTAGCAGAGAAAGTTCAACGGGATTTTCGGACGTGGTTTACCCCTGTCAGTGGTGCAGGACGGGGTATCAACCCAATTTCATTTTCATTTCTTATTGTAATATTAGATAACCCTTTCCTCAAAATTGTACACTTACATAACGTATATTTTTTTCAGAAACTTCTGGCTTTTTATGACTTGAGAACTAACCGATGTTACCTTGATCGTCTTGATGAAACGTTTGATGAAGGTCTGAAATATTGGTCATCTCATGCCGTGAGTAACAATATTCTTTTCCTTCGACCATGTGGTAAAAACTGCCTTTTGCAAACGGGTAATTTCACAATGATCACTAGTCCGATGTGCTCTCTTACTTTTGCTGACTTTGTTGACGACTATTGGTGATTGGTGGCCCAGATGCGGGACGATATTTCTTGTGATGTGTTAAGTTTTGTGAATCGGACCTAAAATGGTTTCTTGAATTATACAAGCCATTATATAATGATTGCCCATAGATTAGCCCTGTATGAAGCCTTCGGATGACATAGCTTCTCGTGGGCGTGTACGGATTTATATGTATTTCTCGAACACACGTTAGTGGAATCGACTAATATGTAACGGGGGTAACACTGGAATGTACAGGACAGACGATGACAATTTATGAAAAACGTCCCGTCTATTATAGGCCAGTCGGAGCAGAACATCAGGATGTTAAACCCTATTTCATTTCGTAAAATTACAACACTGACATTGCAAATACTATATTAAGATAGCGTAAGGAAAGTGTTAAGAGATTGGGGAGTCGTGGTGCCTGTTAGTAAAAGGTTGGCTTGCTAACCTAGAGGTCCATTGTTCGTTTACTGGAATTGTCCAGCATGGTACACCCTTGACAGTGATGTAGGACGGAGAGTCTGGCTAGGCGCATGGTATAGTCGTTCGGGTTGGACGACCACCGCGGTCATGTTTAAAAGAAGCCTTGCGAAATGGAAAACGAAATAAGACAAGGTAGCAGTGTCACTTTCATGACGTTTCCCTTCAATCACACTGTATGGTTTTTGGACGTCGGTATTAGCCCAGTCGGTGCAGCAGCTCGTTCAACTTCATTTCATTTTTAAGCGATTGTTTTATGTTAGTAGCAAGCTTCGCTCAGGCCTTTACACTTATGGGAGGGATTCAAGTAACCTGTACTATATACAATAATATAGATATCATCACTGGGCAGATATGTATACGGACAACGCAAGAGCAAAAAATGCGAAAAACTATTGAACTCTAAATTAATTGGGGAAACAATATCCATAAAACACTACAAAGCAGGTACTCTATTATGTTCATAAATGTCATTCCTATCTTAATTAGGGCAAAGAGAGAACTATACCAAAGGTTCGTTTTGACTACACACCAGAACCAATCAATCAAGACGTTCTCAGAAAATTTGCTGGTGCTGAAATCGCCGACCATTGCAGAAATGTGACGTCACACTGGATGATAAATATTCGCCCGTACACATCAGAAAAACAAAAAAGGCGTGCAGGTGAGATGTACATTACAAAATATATGACATGTAGTTTTTGAAGGAACCGAAATTTTGAACTGGCACAAGAAATCCCCTTTAAGAACGCTATCCTCAGTATGCCGATCGGTGTCTTACTTTAGCAATTGACATTTTCTCATTTGTATCACTGCATTTATATATTCGGTATTTCGCTTTTATAATGTATCATTTTTGATTTTGCGTCATACCTCAATTTCAATTTGAATATGTCAGTCAAGTAGGACATTGCTCATACCCTGCAAGAATGCGTAGTTACATGTATCTCTCCATAACCTAGATGATTTGAAGGGTTTTCGCTCGAGGTGGTAAATCTCTTTGATCTTTGGGGTAAATTCTAATCCCGGGGTAACTTGCGGTCTGAATATATAGAGAGAAGGTTTTTTTTGTATCAGGTTATTCTTCCAGGGTAGGTTTTTTTTCCATAAGAAAACATGATATAAGGTTTTACTTACTAGAATTATGGGATATTCTTGGGTTATTTTCCAACATAACCCCAGTCTCGTGCTTTATCCTACACTTCTCGCAGGTTTTGGCACATTGTTTTAACCCGCATATCATTTCATTTCATTTAAGTTTTCTTGTTCATTTTATCTTCAGTCAGAACATTCAATTTCTCATTGATGAATCCAGAATCCGTTTTATATGCCTAATTAAAATAGAATAATACTGATTATGGGGGCTTAAAATAGTAAGAATTACGTGTGGTGTAAATTCAGAATTTATTGACAAAAGAATAATGACCCCCTTCTCCCCACCCAACAACAGACATATTGACTAGAATATTGTCACCAGACACTTATTGCAAACCGACATTTTCTTGTTTTTCAGGGCCCTTTAAAGGCGCAGCAAGGTTTTACTGTGCAAGTGAGTATCGCAGTTAAGATGATGACATCCATTACGATCTAACGACACAACGTTTTCTCTCCACAGTTTCAACACTTATAATTCTAGTACTAAATATGTATACCTTTTCACGGGATAGAAATGTATTCTTTCATATAATTGGCTTAAGGTGATGACACCCATTACGATCTAATGACACAACAATTTCTCTGCACTGTTACAACACATTTAGGTTTAGTAGTTAATATTATCTTTTCCCAGCATAGAAATGCATTCATTCATAAAATTATTGAATATTTAACGATAATAATATATTTTCCCAGAATAGAAATATATTCATTCATAAAATTGTTCTGATGATTTATTTTATTGAATATTGTAACGATAATATATTTTCCCAGCATAGAATTGTATTCATTCATTAATAAAAATGTAGAAAATATCTGATGATTTATTTTATTGAATATTTTACCGATAATAATAATGTGATTGTTAATTTATAAATCGTGATATTAATTTATTGATGTATGAAAACGAGAGTGATAAATTTGTACCACAAACCCCTTTGATCAACAAGAGAAAATGGTTGCCATGTCACCTACACATGTGTGATGGTAACAACGAAACTATGGGGTGATCATAGTCAGGGACTACGCGTGGAAATGTTGAGGCCCGCTGATGGATTAAGACCAGTAGCTAAAGGTGAATAATGTAAGATTTTGGTCGTTTTTGCTATAATAATTTCAAAGATTGGTAATGAGAAATGGATATTGAAATTACTTGATTCTGATCGAATGTTTGGGTGTTTATAGATAGTCTTGATTGTCAATTATTATTGCTACGATAATAAACAAAGTCTCGATTATCAAAGTTAGCATTAAATGGCGAAAGGCTTCTAGTCCATTCAATAGCTAAGTTATCCATGGCACGGGGGGGGGGGGGGTGATTATGGTTATGTCATGTATATAAATGTCTGAATAGTAATTTATAAAATATTTAATGCAAGAGCCACAGGAGCTATGTAACAACTTCAAAAATCCATGTACAAATCGTTGAAATGAGTTATCGGTGTGATGCAAATCTCCCGGCCACTATCAAGCGTTTTTAACCATCCTTTTGATGTACATTTATTTTAAAATATATCGGACATCGGCAATATGAATGATATAGGGGCAAAATGAGTAGGAGATCAATAAAAGTTCAATGATCAAATTTCCCCGGGAATAACATTTAGTAGTTTTTCGTTATACTATTAATATATAATATCTATTCTCATATAATTTCCGGCATGTGTGGTAGTTGAAAGTTTCCCATTTAGGATAATAAACGATTAGGAGCGAGGAAAAATCCTTAGCTATAAAATATCTACTAAAAGAAGTCATGTTTGTTTCACGTGAATGGCTGACGAGGTACCTATAAACGGATGCGTTGCCAGGGTAGAATCCATTGCTTATACAAGACGACGTTGTCTTTAATAGCTGTCCATAAATATCGATGGCTAATTAAATTATCGGTTTACAACTGTTCGCGTCATTGACTGCTGAAAATGAACAGGGTTAAAAGCTGTTAATAAAAATGGCAGGGGGGGGGGGGGTGCGGTAACTCCGGAAAGGAAGGTTATAGGGTGCTATGAATTGATAGGGTTCGTCCTCCCATGACACAAACTTTTTAAACATCGTCAAAGTTAACAAGAAATTTTCCAGTTGGATTGGCAGGGGAAATAACTCTTCCTGTTTAGACAAAGGACGCGAGGTAAACACTATATTGTTTGATATAAAAAGCGCATTTGATGGCATCGTGGGTTGATATACAAACTAAACTCAATAGAAAGCAATCAGTTATTATTAATAATGACCCCTCAATGTATATTCTGGCGTGTTCCAGGGGTCCGTACTGGGACCGCTCCTTTTTGTAATTTTTATTAACAATATTACGAATGAAATTATCTCCCGATTAAGATTATTCGCAGATGATACTTCGTTATTTTCGGTTATAGATAATTCCCCCGACACCCGTAATACTTTGAATAATGATCTAAAGAAAATTCATTATTGGTCAGAAAAGTGGAAGGTCGAATTCAACCCATACAAAACTACCAGGCTTACATTTAGTAGAAAAAAACAAGTCAACTTTGCTTTTCGCTTCTTTTAATGATGTCCCATTATATGACGCAAATACCCATAAACATGTAGTTGTTATTTTTAACAGATATTGTAAATGGAACAATCACGTGAATTTTTAATTGGTAAAACCTCAATCCTGGTCGACTGTCTGATTAGTTTGAAATTTAGACTATCGCGTAAATTGTTTTCAGTATTTTGTTTAGTTCTTGTAAGTTTTCTATTTTTGATAACGCTAATATAGTCTGGAATAATGCTGCTGAAGTAAATTCACAAAAAATATAAAAGTCCACTTGGACGCGTTACGAACGATAACTGGCCTGCACGTGGAACCTCCCTAGATACACTTTATACCGAGTCCGATCAGTGCTCAAAAATTAATAAGGGGGGTCACGGTGGCTAAGTGGATAAGGCGCTGGTTCGCTAGCCTGGAGGTCGGGTGTTCGATCCCTGCATTGGCCGAGAAAGTTCATCTCGATTTTCCGGCATGATGTCCCATTGACAGTGATGCAGGAGGGCCTGGCAAGGACAGCTGCCTAGTCGTTCGGATGGTGTGGAAAACCGAGGTCCCGTGTACACATTGGAGTGCACGTAAAAGATCCCTTGGCAGTTGGAATTGGATATAAGAGTAGGCCCGTAGCGCCGCTGCCCGGGCAAAATTTCTCTCATAGCACACTGTATGGCGTATGCCCGTCTTCCATTAGCCCATGTAGATGCAAAAGAGTAGGACGTTAAACCCCATTTCATTTCATTTCATAAATTAATAATGTTTTATAAAATGGTAATAATATAGCCCACAATTATCTTTGTTGTCTTGCCCCTTCCAACAACCCCTACAGCCTACGTAACTCCAACCACATTACACAAACTAATGTAAAACTAATATTTATAAAAACTCCTTTTGCCGTCTACTATAAAAGCGGGGAATAGTTTAGATAATGAAATAAAAAAAAGGCCTCGTCTGTCTCTGATTTTAAAACCAAACTGTAACTAAACTTATTACCCAATGTTAACAAACTGTTTTTCTATGGTGAAACACAATTTCAAATTATCCATTGTAAACTGCGTAATAATAAAAGTTATGGACGATACCATCAGTTCCTTATGCATATACATGACAATCCTCGATGTGGCTGCGATCTCGACCTTGAAACCAATGAACACTTTTTACTCTTCTGTCCATACTACACATTTCAGCAAAATAATACCATTGATTTATTACCAATGTATTTTAGAAATATCACTTGCTTACTCTATGGTAATGCCGAATTATCTCCAGACGTCAACAGCGATATTTTTAAAGATACGAAACGTTTTACTCCGTAAAATACAACCTTGGGGTGAGGAATTTATTTCATTATTATTTATTATTTTTTTTAATTTTTATATATTTCTTCAAAATTTATTTATCTGCTTATTTGTACCTTAACTAAATTATGTAATTAGTTATTCTGTATCATATATAATTCGAGATTGTACATAAATTATACACCAAAACCAGAAGGAAGCAGATAAATATAAGCCTACTTGGCTTGTTTTTGTATCTTATTATTTATGCTTTTTATGTTGTATAATATTCTGGAAATAAATACTGTTTAAACCAACGCTGGATCAAACTGCAGCAGAAGGCTAAAAAAAATGCGGATCACATGGCTAAGTGGGTAAGGCGCTGCCTTTCTAGGCTGGGGCTCGGATGTTCGGTCCCTGCAATGGCCGATAAAGTTCATCTCGATTTTTCGGCGTGGTATTCTCTTATCAGTGATGCAGAACGGAGGGATTGACAAGGACAGCTATCTACTCGTTCGCCAAGGTGTACACGGGACGAAAAACCGAGGTCCCGTGTACACATTGGCGTGCACGTAAAAGATCCCTTGGCAGCGCCGTTTGCCGGGCAAAATTTACATCATAGCACACTGTATGGCGTATGCCCGTCTTCCATTATCCCAGGTTAGGTGCAGAAGAATAGGACTTTAAACCCCCATTCCATTTCATTATTTAAATAAAATAATAGGGATCATCCTCTCATTGACTGCAATTATCGCACCAAATTTGATAAGCATATAAAAATCCGTCAAAAATTCTAGCCTATATCGCGTTTATCAGAAATTGTTGATGGACGGCTAGGGCTGACGACTACATACCCCCAAACAACGTGTGGGAATATATAAAAAAAAAGCACCTGTTTGCAAACAAAGGTAAATAATATTTAGTATTACTGTGATGTTGTTCGTCATACTTCAGTGATAGTTACTCGATTTGTCACAGATAAACACGGGACAATGTTGACCTGTATATCGGGCATGAATTATCGGGATAAACATTCTAAATGGCAGCCTTTTCCACAATAGACTCAAACATAATTATGAAACAAAATAGTATGGTTACATGAACTCTAATTTTCAAATGTCAAGGTATATCCTGTTAATTTTCTACATGTAATTGGGACACGGCGACAATAAAGACCCCAATAACACTATTGTCGAAGCAGACGTGAAAGGAGCTAAATCTCTTTTATTTTGAATCTAAAATTAATGTACATGGGTGCACACGAACTGATTTTTTTTTAAACTTCTTTCGTTATTTCTATCAGCTTTGTTCGCCGACATGTGGTGCCTGCTTGGTCCAAAATAAACTGAAAGTAGGTTTGGTATTTTATTGGCGTTTAGCCGCATCCATCAAGGCGTGTGGATGTTAAATCCCATTTCTCTCGGAAACGCATATTGAGTTTTAACTGCACGCCCTTTAAATGACCAGATGCTCAAAACTAAGTTATTTTAACGATCCGTTAAACTAGCGGATCGTTATCTTTCACGTGTCGTTTGTTACCGGTCCGTTAAATTTCTGTTGCTGGAAAGTCAATTTCATTATCCGTTAAGGTTAACGGGGCTTCCAGCAACAACCTTTCTCTCCGTTAAAGTTAACGAGCCGTTTACTCCATGTTAACGGATTGTTAAGAGTTAACAGAGCTTTGAGCAAACGACCCCTTAATTTTTCACTTTAGCTAAAAACCGTTCCTAATATTTGGAAATCAGCAAACGTAAGGGCCGGCAATTCATATAAAAAAGGCGACCCATTGAGCATCATAATCAAAATTGTTAAAAATGCATCTACAAATATGCATTTAACTTCTTTAAGGATCACAATATTATTACTTATTTCCAAAGCTTTTTTGTTTACAAAGAGACCCAACTATTTACCAACTAATAAATCTTGCGCACTTCTTCTGTCAAGTCATCGACCAAGAACGTGACATCAGAGACTACTTGCCTAACAGACAAAAGAAGGTTACTGTCAAAGGAGTTTTCGCTTGGTCATTAACGGTCCTTGTTGATGTTCAACGGGGCTCCGTTCTGTGTCCTTTACTTTTCATTATATACATCAACGATATAGTATACTTGAAACTCACCTACTTTATCCTCGTTTAAATCTAAAGTGGGCTACTTTAATCAAATTATACTTTCATCATACTACTCTGGCAGCAGGGAAAATCAAATTCTCCATTTTCGTTTTGCAGTGATTTAAACGGACATCGTTTTCTCAGACATATTTCTGACAGCGCTACATGTAATTGTTGTCACGCCTTTGAAGACTTTTAATTTGCCCCTTACATTCAAATGTACGATCTGCGACACTATCAAAGTTTTCAAAATTAATCATTCGGAACTGAAGACTGAAACATTTTTGAAGAAATTGTCTCTGCAGCACATAATTTCCTGGACATCTCCCAAAGATTTTGAAAATTCCGTATGAAATTGTATGAAATATAAATATTCTCTGATTGTGGTTTATATAGTGCGTATAGCCATCTTATTAATTTAATCGTTACTCTACTTTATTTTTCAATATATATTTATGTTTGTACTTTTATGGAGAGGTCGTCTATAGACTTCTGCATGTTCTCCAATCCATTTTCTGTGAATACACATTGTTTAGAAAAAAAAAACTTTAATGGAATTCTAACGATAAATGTTCGTTTAAGTAGACGAAATAGTAAGTTATATTTGCGTGATTAACGGTCTTCATCTATTTGGCATATTGAGTCGCAATGCGAAAATTTTAAAAATCGAGTTATTGCTATTGCCATATTCCTTACCTCAATACCCTAAAAATGGTGAATGATTGTTTTGGATCGGGCAGAAATTGACTGAGCTATATCGTTAGAAGTTGCCAAAGTCAGAAATGGTAGTTTTGAGAAAAAGTAAGTTAAAGATTGTTATATATCACATAGCAACCACGTCATATTTTGTTATTTATTAATTTACATTTTGATACAAATTGCGGGTAAAGGAAAGCAAAGGTTAAAACAAAATGACCCCAGGCATCCAATTTGTTGCTCGCTTGCAGCGATTGGTGGAAACCATTACGCCTTATGACGACTTTTATAAGCCCCAGATCGTTTAGTTGCATATCACAGATTTTTTCCAGAGAGTATTAGCCATGTCGCCACCTGCGATGAAACTACAATCGAAGCCAGAGGTAATTTAAATTTGATACTTTCAACATTAATCACCAATATTATTTCTTTGATAAATTTTTTAGTCTGTATTTAGAACTGTTACTACAGTACAATTATAGATATGTCAACATTGAGAGTTGAAAGGGCCCAAAAGATGTATGTTCAGAAGTTTTGTCAACTGCGTTCGTTCGTCTGTCTGGTCGTCACAAATTTACGGAAACAATTACTTTGCCTCGACTGAGGTGTAGATATTTATTAGACACAAAGTTCGACTGGAGAGAGAGTTTAACTTCCACCCGACACACAAAAGGTCAGTTTGGGACTTAAAATAGCATTATGCAAGAGCAAAATCTGCTTTTTACAAGTCTTTCTTTAAGCCTGAGATGTTATCTAAATAATCAATTAGACATTAATTAACACATCCAGACCGTAATAAACTCTTTATGTCAAGGCTAGCCTTCGATGTTGGCAGATTAAAATCGTATATGCCGCTTAATGGCGGTTGATAATTAAATCAATCAAGTGGATAATCGAGACTATGCTGTTTATATTAATGATTTGAGTAATGATGACCGAGGCTATGAATATTTTACATGCTTTTTTCTCGGCTAATAGTGAATCAATTTGACTGAAATTTTCAGCAAATTATCTTTACACTATCTAGTTTTTAACTATTATAGTGAGAACTGCTATCTCTTTATCTTATCTCCCATAATGTAACTTTAAAATATGGTCAATAACTCGTTTGCGCGTAGGCATGTTCAGCTGTTAATCCGGAATCTGACTATGGTTCTGTAGGAAAGTTTGAGTAGGGAGAATTTTTTTGTAGGAATGTTTAGTTAGTGCCTAAATAAATATTTTGAACTTGGGTGGACACTCACCACGTGGTAGGTTATTCCGCTATGACGTCATCAAAGATGGCCGCCGACGTTATATCCATTTTTGCCTACCAGCTCCCGTTTTTTGTCAATTTCTAAGAAATGAAGGCCAGAATGAAGATGTTTATGTAGACTTAAGTGAAGAAGATATTTTTTGGTAAATTTTTTACCAATTTTCAAAAAAACACATACCACATTTTAAAGTGAAAACATGAAAAATGTTCAAAAATATCAAAAAAAATAATTAAAATATTTACAATGCTAAAACAATAAGAAACTCTTCAATAACACTCAAAGAAGACGTTTGGTATTTTATATAAAGAACTATCTGTGCATGCATAAAGCATTCCGCCATATGACTAATTCATGATGTCAAGTATAGTTACCGCAATATGTGATATCACAATACATAGTCACCACAAGATGGAGTATTGCGCCGGGATTTGAAGTGAAGTTAGCAAACATATACCTAGCGCCAATAAAACCTATGTATTTATTTGTATCATGATCATATTTGTTACCTTTACTTTAAAAAATAACATTTTAATACATGCAAAGTATTTATATAGTACACACACACAAAAAAAACTATTACCGTAAACATACTAATATATAACACACTAGGCTAACTGGGTACGTCCACTTTGCATCAAGCAGTATCCAAATCAGCTTTGGTGGCAAAATGTTTTTTATTTCACAGAATCAAGGTATGAATTAACTACTAGATTGCAAAATTTCAAAAGCCTCCTATATTGAATTTTCGAGATCTATTACCGTACACATACTTAAAATACGGGGGAATCGGGACAGAATAGGCTCACTGCACGCACATAATTGTGGTGGCAAAATGTTGTTTATTTCACAGACTCATGGGATCAATAAACTACTAGCCTTAAAATTTCAGAAGCTTCCTATGTTGCATTTTCGAGATATATTATTGTAAACAGTATCCAAATCAGCTTTGGTGGCAAAATGTTTTTTATTTCACAGAATCAAGGTATGAATTAACTACTAGATTGCAAAATTTCAGAAGCCTCCTATGTTGAATTTTCGAGATCTATTACCGTAAACATACTTAAAATGCGGGGGAATCGGAACAGAATAGGCTCACTGCACGCACATAATTGTGGTGGCAAAATGTTTTTTATTTCACAGACTCGTGGGATCAATATCTACTAGCCTTAAAATTTCAGAAGCTTCCTATGTTGCATTTTCGAGATATATTATTGTAAACATACTAAAAATATGGGTGAATCGGGTTAGTGTAGGCTCGCAGGGAACTCAATGTTTAGAGCTGGGCGATATTTCGGTATTTCGATATAAAACCGTCACAGAAATAAAAACCGTGAAAAATACCGTCTTCAGAAAAATATCGAAAAACCAAACATACCGCGATATATCACGGTTTTGATTTTCCTGGATAATATTTAACATAAATATTGAACAAAATGTTTTCTTTTTTATGATATTTGCTATATTTTATTGCTTAATCATTTAAAAATACTGCTATATACTCCCGAGTATTCATTCCACAATGTTTGCAAATGCCGATACGGAGCTTGTTTACGTCACGTGACTTCTCGCTCACCTTTCCACCCGTTAGAATTATCCCCGTTTCTGATCAATTTCTATAACCCCTTGACGAATTGTGTAGACCGATACTTTGATTTTCGAAAGAGATCACTGATTTTAAGATTGAATTAAATTTTAATAAAGCAGAAATATAAATAATGCCAATTACATTTAGAGTTCCGGTAGACTGATTATAATTCAGTGTCATGCAAATGGAGGTCGTGATCCGGGAAAAAATATTTGACGAAATCAATGGTCACTTTTTGGCATAGTACTGTTTTTATAGTTTAATTTAGTATCCTTGTATTGTTTAATTATGCATTTTCAAGAAGGTATACTCTTGAATGGGAAAGAAAGAGTTTGTACCCGTATCCGTAACAACTATAAAAATATGCACGGCCGAAAGAACACAAACTTTGTTTTATGTTGTTTGGGCCTCCTTCATTCGAAATATTTTTAATTTTAATAAAATATAATTGATATTTTGAATATCAAAATTGTAATAAACAACAACTTTAGCAAGTTTTCATGGCTATCTAGATCTGTGTTTGAACCAGCTCGAATTAAGTTTTGTTAATTTGAAATTGGTATTGTATGCTAAAAATAATATTGATTAGAAACAATAATATTGAGGGGTATTTCCAACTTTTTATGCATGTATATTTACATTTAAAAAGTTATAAACTGAAAGTATTGGCTTTTTATAAAATATAATATTGAGGGGTATTTCCAACTTTTTATGCATGTTTATATACATTTAAAAAGTGATAAACTGAAAGTATTGACCTTTTATAAAATATCGCGATATAGTGATTATATCGCGATGTTTTTTGAAAATATCGTGATATCTGTTTCTAGGTATATCGCCCAGCTCTAAGTTTATACCTCCGCATGAACAGGTGAAAGGTTCAAACGAAGTAGCAACTCTTTTACGATCTGCTTATGAAATTCATGGACGGTAAGGTGCCCTAGAACTTTAAGTCTGCTTAAAATTTTCCCCATTTTCCCCTTCCTTCAATTAGACAGAGTGACTACGACCAGAACTACCGTAATTCGATCCTACTGGGGCCGTGTAACAACGTAGGGTATAAACTATGGGCTGTTTCCTCACTGGTTTATGGGGGTTGGTTGGCCGAAAAGTTAATGCGTGCGTGTTGCATCATAATGCTGTCATTAATTCAAGTGGCGTGGTTTCGTTTTCCCGCTTGTAGTAGGGTCGCCTATGATACAGCACGCACGGTGATGTCATATTCTTATCTTGAAAGCATGCGCAATAAATACTATCGGTGTCTGACTAGAATAACCAGGCACTAGAGATTACCATTCGTTTGAGACTTCTGGCGTATTTCGCCGACCATAACTGATTTGAAATTAGAGTAAAAACGGAAAAGTTTCAATGTAAATCAGTTTATATACATTGCGACACCCATTTCTGTCAATTTATAAGTCCCAAATATTAGCGATTTTGTTCCTTTAATGTTTAATAAGATAGGTTGCCAGGCAACAAAACATACGCCCACAACAGCTAAGTCGTCAAAGCATTCAACAAGGGTTGTCACATATTTTTCTTTTGTCAGTAAGGAGAACGTTTACAACGATTTAAAGTCAATTGGATATTAACTTTAGCCTCTAGTGCGTTCACAAGAAATTGTGGACGATGGGCGGACGGACGAGACCGACAGACGGGCGAGGGCGACAGCAATATACGTCACACATCAATGTGGGCGTATAAAAATGTTATTTTCTAATATAAAGATAACAATTATAATAATCGTGATAAATAGAGGTTTATATTGGCGCTAGTTTATATTTCATTTCGAATCCGGGGGAGAGATTCCACTCGTTGTTTTTATACATGCTACCTACATCACTGTCTTGATAATTTATTCATTCATTTAGATACATGTCATTTTGACTTTGAAATTTCTTAAAATGGTTTGGTTCTGCAATTCAATGTACAAAAGTATCCCGATGATTTTATTAGATTGTCAAAGACTATGATGGAACTTGTAAAATCCTATTTGAGTGTTATCAACGACGACAACGAGTCTCTTAATGTTATACCATTGAAAATTAATTTTGAAGTGTTATTTTTCTATATTTTAGGGCGGTTTTTGCGTTGTCACTTGAAAATTGGAAATGAGTTTTCGTAAAAAATTTTAAAAAAGTTTAATAATAAATATATATTTTTCACTTTAGTTCGCATAAACTGCTTCATTCTGACTTTTATTTCATAGAAATTGGCAGAAAACTAAAGCAGGTAGGATAAAATTGATATAACGTCGGCGGCCATCTTTGATGACGTCATAGCGGAATAACCTACCACGTGGTGAGTGTCCACCCAAGTCCAAAATATTGACAAAGCCACCTACTAAACATTTCTACAAAAAAATTCTCCCAACTCAAATTGTCCTACAGAACCATAGTCAGATCCAGGACTATGTGGGAGAAAACCAGAGAACCCGGAGAAAATCCACGTGGTTGGATAGGTGACGCTGCTCCTTGTCACGTTCCACCGGGGAATCGAAACTATACCAGTTGATTCAATGATAGAATTTATGATACAACACGCACGTTATAACCATTCGGTTACACACAAGCCCCCCCCCCAGCCTCCATTCTCCAGATCAGCCATTTGATTTGTTGATGCTTCGGTACACGATATGCGGGATTCTAATTGAATGGATGCTATTAAATTAACACATTATATGAAAGTAATAAATGCGTGTCATCTAATATCTGGGAAAATCAGCTCCTCCTTTAGCTCGTCTTTGATTCAATACACGTCCACCAATTTCGAAAAGTCATCTGTTGTTTATTGCTAGTTGCGATTCTAAATGTTACATGTCTGGGCCCTGTTTCACGAAATTTTAACTTAAGATAAAAATCCAATTTTAGTTGATACTTCAATTTTGATTGGCTAAGCACTAAAATCAATCTAATATTATCCAATAAAATTACTAAAATTGGGATCTTATCTTCGTAAAAATTTCGTGAAATAGGCCCCAGATATTGTATACGGTATTGTTGGCGACAGTCTTTTGTTTCACTCTATTAAAAATTTGGTCACGAGACAATGAATTGCCGTAAATCTACTGACATTTGACAACACTCCTAAATATAATCATCCATCAAAAAATGTACAAACTGCATGAAATATTGTCTTGAATGGAGGCATTTTTTTATTTGTTTTGGCAATCAATAGCCACCATTATGTCATATGCATGGAGTCGCGGCTGTAACGTATGTGAGAGGGGGAGGGGTGGATGGCTGAATAGTTAGCACGTGCGCGCTGTATTTTAAAGCCTGTCATTGAATCAACTGCCGTGGTTGTACGTGATAAGGAGTAGGGTCGCCTATCCAACCCAGTGGGTTTTTCCGGGTCCCCCGATTTCCTCCCACTGCTAAAGACCCATTTCTCCTTGAGAGGCATTAAGCAATTGATTTATGATAAAACACTAAGTGTTAAAGTGTTATATGCTAAAGGTCCCTACGTGCAACAAATTGATGAATTAAAATTAAACCATATATTTGTTCCGAAATGACCTAGTTTCTCTCGAGTGGACGTTACCCCCACCCCCACACCCCCCTCTGTGCTGTGTGTGTGTCTCTATCTCTCTTTGTACGACGTTGGCTCCTTAACATGGAGGTTTTGGTTTCGATAAAGTTCATTGGTATTTTCCAGCGTCCTCTCACCTTTTTCTGTTATGCAGGGCATATGGCATGGCAAGGGATATCATATTTAGTCGTTCGGTGGTAAGTAAAACCCAGCTCCCGTGTACACACTAATATGCGCGTAAAATAACCCTTGACGTTACAATTCGATATAAGAGTAAGCCGTAACGCCGCTTTCCCTATTATCACACTGTGTATGCCCGCCTTGATTAACCCAGAAGTAGCAGAACAGTGGGACGTTAACCCTCCTATCATTCCATTTTGTTACCATGCAGCGTGTGAACTTATACATCATATTCAAACTAAATGATTGACACTTTGTAAGTGGTGGCCATGCAGGTATAGACCCCTCGACAAGAATGTCCCGGGTTCGTACCCCTTTGCTGGGATTTTTGTTAGATTACATTTTGCTTAGGTGGTTGCCTGTCCAGCCTCGTTCATATTCTCCGTTCCCTCCCAACTGTTAAATATCCCTTACGCGAGCGAACTATTTAAATCAAATTGAACCATATGTAAATTCCGAAATGACCTGGTTGGGTATGAGTGGATGTTAAACCACATTTCCCTCTCTTATTGCGTATCAAAGGAATAAATACGCATGGGTAATAATATGAAAACTTACTTCTCTTAAATTCAGGATACAGAAAGAGGAATCTCTAAACGTTCAACAAAGCGTGTGTGTATAATAGCAACATGTGTAGTTGTTGCACTTCTTATTATTGTTGCTATCCCATTTGGTTTTGCAGCCGATAAACATCACCTGTTTGATAAAGAGGTAAATTAAAGATATTGTGTAAATTTATTTATGGACCGGAATGTAATATAATCATAGATTTGAAAACACATTCCCATAACCGGGATAAATATATTTGTTTCACACTTCTGCTTATTTTCACACATTTAAATCAGGAACTAAATTGTGGATTAACCAGAAGAGATAATATTAATATTATGTAATTGTAAAATACTGAAGCGATATAAAACAGGGGCCTATTTCACGAAATTTTAACTAAGATAAGATCCCAATTTTAGTAATTTGATTGGACAATATTAGATTGATTTTAGTGCTTAGCCAATCAAAATTGAAATATCTACTAAAATTGGATTTTATCTTAAGTTAAAATTTCGTGAAACAGGGCCCTGGTCTATAAGAATTCAGCCTGTACAATACTTCTTAATCTGAAATGCAGTATTAGAATAAAACAACAGGACAATTGTCTTTATTCACTTATAACAGGAATACGAAACCACGGCCATAGCGGAAACATACCAAATTCCAGAACATATTCATGTTGATTACCAGAACGAGCTGATTTACGTCAACAATAAGCAGATTGGACCGATAGATGCTCTGACTGCTCTTCACAACTATGATCGCGTAAGTTTCAACTTTGAATACTAAAACTAAAATTTTTGCCTTTGTAATAAGAGATATTGTGATTTGAGCCGTCAGATAACGGATTTTTTATTTACATTTTCAAGAAATTTGAATGATCAAAACTTCATAACAGGCCACGATTCATTGCAAATCGGAAATCCTATAACTTGTCCACGAGTCAGTAATCTGGTATCAGATGTCTGCGATATGAATTCGGTGGAAGCGGGCGTTGCATATTTGATACCACTTGCCATTTATGGAGCGAACCAATTTTATGTTATTATTTTTGCCTTTAAACAACTGAACTGTTGATGCTACTGGAGGCATTTTGAAATGTGTATAAACTTTTCTTTCGTCAAAGATGTACATAGTATGTGTTAATAACATATAATAGCCTCACGTTACAGGCTGGATCGATACCAGGGTTGACCGAACAAGTTATCCGTGGTGAAAAGACGTGACGAAACATGTGTGTGCACATAAAATAACCCTTGACAGATAGAATTAACAATAGCCCAGTCGGTGCAATCCAAATTCATTTGATTTTGTTTACATCTTCATGTGTATATCTTTTCAGAAACTGTTGGCTTTTTATGATTTGACAACTAACCGATGTTACATTGATCGCCTTGATGAAACATTCGATGAAGGTCTTAAATTTTGGTCATCTCATGCCGTGAGTAACAATAACTTATTTCCCTTTTTATACGTGCACGTTGTATTGTGTGACCATTGATCCTTTCAAAGTCATCTTCTGAAGTCAAGTCATAATTGAACTTAGTCCGAAGTTTATGCTCTTGTTGAATGATACGACCCTGTGTTATAGTTAGATTTTTCGGAACCTTGGTATCGAAAGGTTATTTTTATTGCCAGACATATTTGGCTCCTAAAACAGCGTATGCCATTAAAATATTTTAAATGTAATCAATCAAAGGTTAGACTACTTCAAGTTCCTGGAATTACCTGAATTAACCATTCGATGACTTGCTGATAATGACGTTCTGTTTGGAGTTTTACTTTTAGGGGAGGGGGGCAGTTGGGTTTTAACAAGTTTCAGGATTGCTACCTGACATGTAAAATCTCAAATAGTTTATGTAAATGCGCATTTACACAAATAGGACATGTTCGATAAGACACAACATGTTCTGTACCGAACACCAGTTTTAACATGCATACGTGCAACACACGAAAGTGCAAGCGAAAGAACAACTATCAAACCCCGTTAATAAATCTGGGATATAATATATTGCATGACATAGACATTTTTTATTTATGAATGGCATTCTTATCTTAATAAGGGCAAAAACAGAATTCCACAGAAAGTTCGTTTTGACTACACGCCAGAACCAACCAACAGAGACGTTCTGAGAAAATTTGCTGGTGTTGAAATCGCCGATCATTGTAGAAATGCCACTTCACACTGGATGATTAATGTTCGTCCGTATACAACAGAGAAAGGAGAAAGTGGAGAAGGTGAGATAAATTATACTGGAACCGAAATTCTGAAATTATAAAAAATTCCTTCTTAGATCACAATCCTAGCCACTACCGGATTAACCAATAGGCATTGTAGGCTATTGGCCGAAACCCCCCGGCTACCTTGAAGGTTTCCTGAAAGTAATTTGTCGTGAAATGTAACAGCTCATAAGACCGGGTATTTCATGATATAATATAAGTATGTAAATCCGGACCTGGTCCAAGTTGCAAACGTCGATCACAGTCATTTTGTTTGATAAGATCTCAATTTGACGTTTAGTAATTTTGTGTTTGGTGGCCTCTTTGCCCACCCCCAACTTTCCTCTCAAAATTTCGTCGGACTGAATGCTTTTCGCTACAGACAGTGGAAAAAATGGTCATGTCTTTTCACTCAAATTTGCATGAGGTTGACCACCAAAATTTTGAGATACACAAACTTAAAGAAGTATAGTAAAAATTTGTTATTAGTTGCTGTACATATCACCGTAACCAACCTGATAACGCCTCAAAATCATGAATATTTAACAAACTCTGACAGAATATGTTAATTCAAATCCTCTTCGTCCATTCTAGACCAAAATATCAACAAAAGTGGACATGCAAAGGGGAGGAAAGAGACAGAGGGAGAATTGCTTTAAATGACGAACTACACTTTATGGAGATGGCGCAATTTAATTGTGGCCTGCCTCCGTTTACTAATTGTGGAGTTATCTCCCTTTTACAAACAAGCATTGTCACTCCAAACCTCATTTTGCTTATAAAAGCAAAAGTAAAATGCTTTAATGAACACGCTTGATGATATATTTTCAGGGACCACAGCATTTATCTGTCGACGCAAGTATTATTCAGGGTGACGTAAACCATTACGATTTTAAGACAACGCCTTTTTTCAACACAGTTACAATGATGTCAGTTCTGATAGTGAAACGTGCCAAAAAAATAAAACGTTATGTCAATTCAACACTTTTGTTTTATTGTATTTTAGTATATCTAAACGATAATAAATACATGATAGTCATCGCAGAAATCATTACCTGATTTTATTTGTGAGAAATAGAAAAAGCGTCGCAGTTACTTTCCTTTTTGATATACTCCCAATTCACTGTATATGTTGTAAAAGAAAAGAGGAATTCTGTTTATTTTCACTGATTTAAATTGAAAATGGGATAATGCCGAATAAATTCAAGCATGTAAATTCAAAGGGATTATCTCGTTTTAAACAGGGTCTCAAAAATAAAAGTACGTATGAAATTTAAGCGCCAATATATCGAAGAAGCATTTACCTTGTCGTAAAATTTCACCTCAAAATATTGAGTCGTTTGGGCATGAACGGCAAAACTGCTTATCCGGACACGTAACCCTTTTAAGAATTCGGGTCTGTTTTTTCGTTGATGACCTGATAATCGACTCCTGTTTATTGAGAGGTCTATATAGTGAATGACCCGTGTACTGTACTTGATATCAAAATGTAAATTTCACTTACACATTTTTTTTTTATTTAAAAAAAGGGCCTGGTTTTACGTAGACACTGCAGAATTCAGCTTGGGACATCGTTGTCCTTTCCAGATGAAGATTGACGGGTTTAAGTTGTTTGAAAACCTATCACAAATACTGAGTTAGTTTCTCTGCCCTTAGGTAGAGTATTTTATGCGATTTTAACACAAAATTAAGCAAAATGTTTTCGGGATTAGTCCTTTAATGATGCATTATAAAAGGTGTAAATAAAAAGCTAAATGTGCTTCAAATATAGATACTGACAAATTAACGTATTACAAATTTCAGTCTAATTAATTTTATTCCGATTACCTTAGATTGTATAGAAACAGTACTGAACTAGTGAGACTTCGTCTCAACTATCCATTTAAGGATATGTCAACAGAGTTGATTATGATCTTGACGTCTTAATAATAATCTTTCAGGGGCATTTAGTAACTGGAAAAAGCAATAAACTAAAACCCATACTTATGGAGGAACAATTACTGATTTATTTACATTTATTACTGTACTTTCTTGAGAGAATACTCTTGGAAGCGGCGCCTAAATAAATCAGTAATGTTTATTCCATAAGTACATGTATGTGGTTTAGTTTGTAATAGTTTATATATACCCACAAGAGGCAGATTTATCTCTTACGTATTGAAATGGGTATAAATGCGACTGGAATTCAAATAATTACCATGTGTAGTTATATCTAAAGAGTTCACACAATATTTTTCGCGGAATTCTTGGGGTAAAAAAACACCACAGGGTAAATTCCAAGTGTCGAGGGTTCTTTTACGTGCACTCCAATTTGTACACCAGGATCTAACCCTAGATTTTGGCGGCCAGTTTGAAAACGCACCCTAACGAAAAGCGGTTCAAGATATGACCTGTTTACCTCATATATTCTTGTTCAGAATAAAAAATCTGGTCTAGAAAAACCACATGAGAATTTCTACCTCTCCAAGTGGCACCTCTCTCAATTATAACACGGACTACATGCAATAGCTCACGTATTTGTTGACGTTTGTGGGATAACAAAACCTGTCGTGCAGTTTCATGTATAGTAAGGTTTCTGGAAAATTGGAAGTAAATGGCTAAGTCAATATCATGTTTAGCTTCAAAACTGTTATTATTAAAGATACATTATGGGAGTTTAGACAACGAGTTGGCAGTTCTTACTATAATAATTACAAAACTAGATAATGTAAAGGTAATTTGTTGCAAATTTCAGTCATAAGGAAAAACAACTTATTGGAATATCAATGGAACTTATCACAGTAGCACGGCAAGATAGGTAGCTGTACTCCTTGTAAGGTTTGCACAGCAACCTTTGCCCCAAAACTTCAATAAGCTGCTGTTTGTTATACCCCCGTCAGACCGGGGTTGCGTCCTTACTGCGCTTCTACTGCGACCGAAGTGGTCTCAGAGCGAGTCAAGATCGCCATAAGCGTGGTAAAAGCGTGGTGGAAACGCTAGATATCGTGCTGTGGTCTCCATAGTCGCCAATGATCGCCGAGCCACGACGTTTGTTTTGAACATGTTCATATGACCTGGAAAGCTGCAAGAACGTGATGGGGTCGCAAAGCTCCCCACTGCGCTGCTACAGCGACAAAAATGGTTACAGAGCGTGCCAAGATCACCATAAGCGTGGTGGAAACGCGAGATATCGTACTGTGGTCTCCATGGTCGCCAATTATCGCTGAGTCATGGCGTTTGCTTTGAATATGTTCATAGCAAACGCCAAGGTTCTGCCATATAACCTGGTAACATCTCTATGAACGTAGTACACGCGCAGTACACACGTGGCACAGGCGGTGCGAAAATTGTAACATTTGCAACGGTGCCTTCGTGGAGTCTTCACCACAACCCTCAGGTGTCGGCCGCGACCCCATCAAGCGCTCCGAGTCCTTATGGCGTTGTCATCGCGATGTTACGATGATTCCATCACTGTTGCGCCATTGCATCACGTCCTCATGGGGCTATATCTAAGCATATGACGATGTTATGAGGTTCCCACTGCGTGTATGGAGTTACCAGGCTCGCATTACTTGACTATGGCGACCGTGCCTTTCATGTACGACTTGCTTTGAAAACGGGCGATTGAAAGGTCATCTTGAAATTTCGAAAAAAAATCTAACCAGCTTATATAGTCGCCGTGATCACGTGGAGGAAACGCACGTGTAGTCCAGATAAGACCTGTGGTTGAGCGAGGCGGGTTCGCGATGACCGCCGTTGCCAAGCTTATAGATCTCAATAGAAACACCATAAGCGCGGAGAGATCGTGACGAGAATGCTGTATAAACGAACCGGTCGCAGTGAGAACGCGACTTTTTTAAGTTTGTAATTTTGGGACAATTTTCCGCGTTGTGTTCACGCTTGCCGACGACCTTGTGTATTTCCAGGTCTCAGAGCGCAGTAGGGTCACCACTCCGGTCTGACGGGGGCATTAACATATAACATGTCAGAAAATAAAATACTATAATAGGTTAATTTCTGGAACGGACAATAAAATATGCTTCGAAAACGAAATCGGGACGTATAGACCTTCCCGAAGCGCCAGTTTTCGTCTGATTCGTCAGATGAAACTTAAAACTATGTGTTCGACTTCGGTACGCACCAGACCTTACATTCTAGAACTTTAACCTCTGATTTTCACTCAAAATGTGAAGTATGTAGATATTTTGTAGGTCCTCTGGAAAGTCTACAATTGTTGTCCCATTCTGATGAAACATTACAAATTTTACTGTTCATAACTGATAACAGTGACTTATTTCATGGATACGGAACACAGGGAAAGAGTTTGAGAAAAACTCCATCTTGTCGATTTTCTAATTACCTAATTTGTCGTAGATGCTACGGAAGTGAGATGGGTTTGAAATAAAGATTGACTGTTCGGTTAACTTATCGCGACACCTGCAACTGGGGGTCTCTTAACCTAGGAATCAGCTTCGATCATAACAGGATTTTCCTCATCAGGATGTCTTTTTTTTATCGCGGTACATTCTAACATGCTATCGTCTAATTTCTTACTTCTGTTCATGTAATTTCTAACCTCCATTCATGTAATTTCTAACTTCCATTCATGTAATTTCTAATTTAAGACAATGTATAACCCAACTTCTTTGTTTGTTCAGTGTAAATTTCAATTCTGTTCCAACTTGTTTCTATTATTTAAACGAAAAATGTCTTCTTAATAGATGCTTTACATCTTTAGCATCAACATCAACGAATTTCGAATTTATACATTTCTGCCTAGCAACCATCATAATGAATTGTTTGGTGTCGCCACTGTGTGCTCAATTGGTGATTGCGCACCTGATCGGGACCATTATTTGGTATAAACGACTCATTCTTCGTCTGGTTGAAGGTTGGAAGGAGTGCTGAAATCGAGAGAGAGGGGTCGCTTAGAATTAAACTCAGTAACTGTGTAGGCCTATCCATAACATTTATACGCTGTGTTAATATAGACTAACTGCATATAAATATTAATTATTGGCTTAACCGTAAAAAAAAAATCAAATAAAATTCTCCAAATCCCGTTTAGCTTATATTTGAAATAGAAAATGAAATGAAAGGGGGTTTAACGCCCTACTGTTCTACTCCGAACCGGTCTAATGGAGGCGGACATACGCCGTACAGTGTGCTTTAGGGAAATACTGCCCGGAGAGCGGATCTACGACCTGGACTTATATCGAATTCATTCTAATTTCCACGGGATATTTTACGTGCACGCCAACATGTACATGGGATCTCGGGTTTTCATCCCATCGGAACGATAAGACATTAATAAGGGGGAACCACGCCAGAAAATCTGGATGAAATTTCTCGACCAATGCAAGGATCGAACTCCCGACCCACAGCCTAGCGAGCCTGCGTCTTACCCACTTAGCCACGGTATTCGAAATAGTATTTGCAAACCATACATTTATATCACGTTCACTGTTGTTCAGAGGGTAGGATGGCCGAATGATTAGCACGTGTACGCTGTAACATAAGGTTTGTCATTGAATAAACAGGCGTGGATTCGATTTCTCGGTTTGACGTGACATGGAGTAGGGCCGCCTGTCCAACCTCGTGGGTTTTCTCCGGGTCCTCCGGTTTCCTCCCACTGCTATACACCCCCACGCGCCAGCGAATTATTGAAATAAAATTGAACGGTTTTAATACCGAAATGACCTGGTTGGTGTCGAGTGGATGTTAAACCCCATGTCCCCATCTCTCTGTCTCGATATTGTTTTCAACTAGCATGTTAGAAATTTGACTCTAATATACCGCCATATTTTTCTAGAGTCTCACTTTTATGTTAAAATCAGACACCATTGTATCGAATTAAATTGGGCAATACTGTTTAAATCAGACGCGTGTAAGTATATTGAAAATAAAATAAATTGTTTGGTTCACTGTAAACTGAAAATTACTTTCACACTATTATATATATAAGGACCATGTTTAAGGAAACTTGCACTAAGATATAACTACTAATGCTGTGTAAAGAAACAAAAGTTGCTTGAGTAAACTGAAATTTTGTTGACCATGATATGATGTGAGGTTATGACGAGTATGGTGGCCTACAGTCTGAATAACATTTTTTTCTAAATAGGCTAAAAAAAAAAAGAAAATTTTGTTTAAATTGAAAGAAAAAAAAAAAATTAAACTACATTTGCCTAGCGTCTTAATAGTGTCTTGATTAACCAGACGCTCAGTGTGAGATATCTCATTGCCGAAAGTAATAATCGTCGTACCAGTTCCCGTTGTCGTAGATCAATAACTTTTCATTTTATCGACCTTTATCTTCTCCAAGGAGATATATATTTATCCGTTCGACGCCATTTGCCTTTGTTGACTATTTAGACTCGAATAACAAGACACTGCTACGCGCCTAACGCCAATTTGTTTCACAGAGAATTACTTACGAAATACCTCTGTCACAGATGACTGTCTACAACACGCGCGTTGACTTCGTGTGGCGGTAGTCATTGGCTCAACGGCTCGTGCATTGTTTACATCACACCTAACTGTTTCGGGCAAAATGATGCATTTTACTCATTTTAATGCCCATTTACTCTAAATAGGAAATATTTTTTAACTACAAATACTTCAAACGCATTTATTTATTTTTCTTATACTTCAAAAAAAAGTTTGGCCTAACGCTAGCAGTTCATGATAATAATAATAATTTTCGTATATTTTAAATTTTGCGCTAAGCCACCATTTTCCGTAAACGACTATTTGGCGATGACCAATTTGATTGGCGTTTACGTGTGAATAACGTTGTGACCTCGATGCCGACCCTGACTTGAAATTCTCCACCAATCTCGGAGTCTTTGCGTTTACGCTTGCCGTCGCCCTATTTCTTGCTGTATTATAAATTCAATGATCGAAGTGAAAGCAGAGACGATGCCCTTCATAAAAGATAACCGGATCAAAGTCGTAGGTCATGTTACAGAAAACTAAACTCAAACTTTTCAAAGTCAGTTTTTGGACTTTTGACCTTGGAATACTATAATATAATATTTTAAAGGCTACAATCTGGTCTTGGACTACCGACCTTGACCTTGGTCCTGTCACACACTGGTGATTCAGAAAACGGCCAAACGTAGAGGGCCCGTGTTCCCAAGGTCAAGTGTCCAAAAACAAACTTTGAAAAGTTTGAGTTCAGTTTTCTGTAACATGACCTACGACTTTGACCCGGTTACCTTTTCCGGGCATTGTCTCTGCTTTCACCTCGAACTGCTCGAACATTGAATTTGATAATACAGCAAGAAATAGGGCGACGGCAAGCATTTAAACGCAAAGGCCCCGAAATTGATGGAAAATTTCAAGTCAGGGTCAGCATCAAGGTCACAATGTTATTCACACGTAAACGCCAATCCAAATGGTCAACGCCAAATAGTCTTTTACAGAATGGTGGCTTAGCGCAAAAATTAAAATATACGAAAATTATCATTATTATTATGAACTGCGAGCGTGTAGCGCAGTGTGTCGAAGTCCGCCTGAGTGTCTTGTTATTCGAGTCTAAATAGTCAACAAATGCAACGGAAACTAGTACAGGTGCGAAAGTGCTATAGCGCAGCAGTTTTTCTGATTTAGACTTGTTTACACTTTACGACGAATATTACTTTGGGTAAAGGTGCGAAAGTGCAATAGTGCCACAGTTTTTCTAATTTAGGCTTGTTTACACCACTGATCTATCAGTGGTTTACACTTTACGACGAATATTACTTTCGGAAAGGAGATAACTCACACTGAGCGTCTGGTTAATCAAGACACTATTAAGACGCTAGGCAAATGTAATTTAATTTTTTTTTTTTTTTTCTATTTAAATTTTTTTTAAAATTTTTTAAATTTCTTTAGCCTATTTAGAAAAAAATGCTATTCAGACTGTAGGCCACCATAGACGAGTCTCTGTAAATCAGTGGTAATATGGGCTTATTGCGTGAATACTATTATTATTATTTTTTACATAGCTCAAATACCGATCATGGACTTTGAAAGGAGCTTTCTACGGAGAGTTGTGATGTAATTGAGACCTCGCTTTCACTGCAGCGATTGGTGGAAATAATTAACAAAGGCACACCTACTTCCTTGTCCGACCCTATATATGAGCCCTGTGCCTTTGTATTACCCATTGCAGGGTTTGTATGCATCAAAAGAAAGTATTAGCCATGTCGCCACCTGCGATGAATTTACAGTCGAAACCAGAGGTAATGTTGATAATTTACTTTCAGCAAATGATCGAAAAGTAATATTATGTGATAAAATGTTATATTCTTTATTTATTTGCGAATACATATTTCATGCGGCAGATTCGGGGTTATTATGTCGCTAGAAATGCATTTAGAAATGCCATATAAGTATAACCTTATGTAGCGAAATTGGTTTTACCGTGCTACTTTTCTTCACCGTCTGGTAGGGTGCCCCACGCTAAATGAATATCTCCAAATATCTCGACAATTACACCACAATACTAATATATTTAGAAAGCCTTAAATCTGTTTCACACATTTATAGTCACTAAATAAACGACAGACGACATACATGTCACATGTAAGCTGTCAATCAAACCACGTGATGTAAATATTTAGCCATGCGGGGTGAATTGGGCCACAGCGTACTGTTCAGTGTGAGTGAATTTATGCGACGGCTTTGTGTACTCAACGTTAAAACACCATAAATTCGTGTTTATAATATCCTAACAAACAGTCCATTTCATAGGATTTGTGGCCCAAGGATGAGGCGTGAACACAATACAGCAGTAAACTTATGCCAAATCTGTATGCTTTCTATAGAGTCCAGTGGGAGTGTTGAACCAACTATGTCACTTCCGGTTTTAATAAAAATTAATTTCACTTTTACAAAAACTTTTTTACTTGTATTACAGAGGGAATTCTTTCTGAATATATATTTATAATTTATGGAAACCTTGTTGAAAATCGTTGGTCTTCCCCTTTAACTATAAGGCAATTTAAAAAATAAAACAGCGTAATTTCTAAAGATGCCGTAATAACCAAAAAGTTAAATATTATTGCTATTCAGAATCGCCAACAATAGATTTTTTACGACTGTAGTAGCGTTTGGTGTTTTGAACATTTCCGCATGCTGTTGCTATTTATAGCCTCAACGAGTGTGCGAGACTGTCAAAAATCAGTAGTTAGTCATTCAACTGAAACGTGCACGATCAAATGGTGTCAAGAACAACTTTTCAGTAGGCACGTGGGGCACCCTACGTCTGGGCTATTGAAGACGGACTTACGCCACACCGTGTGCTATTATAGCTATGGCTTACTGTTAGTGTTATTTCGAATTCCAACCGTTCGTTTACGCACATCCCAGTATGTACACGAGACCTCTGTTTTTCGTACCACGCGAATGACTAGACTCTGCCCTTGCCACGCAGCGTGTGAGCTACGATACTCACCATAGACTCAATAATTGACGTGTTGCTATAACTACAAACCAAACATGAATAGCCCAATTACTAGTTATTAAAAAGTCCGGTATAAAGTTGAATGCATGGTGCGTTATTTAGATAAAGGAATCGCTTCCGTTCCAATCTACAATATTTCGAAAATTGGATCTCTTATGGTTTAATTTCCGTTCAGTATTTACCCCACTTATTGTCACATACGCGTTAAATTTTGGGCCACCGAACCAAGGACCCAAGTATAGATTAATTCAATTAAATTTATGCGGTCATTTGTAAATAACTTAGATTATACCGTCGAGAATATTTTAATTTTTAAATTGAACAAATTGTTCTGATCCATTGTGTATATACTTGTCGGAGTTTATTTATTCATTTCTTTTTTTTTTTTTAATTAAATAAAATTTAAGAAATATTAAAGTTTAAAGATGTTGGTCATGTTATGCTCAAGGGGGCACATATGTATGGGTAATTATGTTAAACGCCATTTCAATTTATTTCAGGATACAGAAAGAACATTCGCTAAACGATCCACACATCGTGTGTGTATAATAGCAACAAGTGTAGTTGTGTCACTTCTTATTATTGCTGCTACTACATTCGGTGCCATCGCATACAATCACCATCTATTTAGTAAAGAGGTAAATTAAGAGATACGTCATGTAGATATATTTATGTTATGAAAAGTCACTTCAAAACGGGAAAAATTTCGTTTGCAAAATAAAAATAACAACATTTTCAATATACGGATTCAGAATGGCCTAGGGGTCTTGTGAGTGTCACTCTTCGAGGTTGAGCTAGCCTTCTCGAACCTCGTTGTTCTACTCCATGTACTCCTGTTTCATTCTACCGGAAAGACCCCCTGCGATGAATATACTATAAATAAGACAATTTTCCTGCGATATGGCCTTTGGTGGAGGTGGGCGTGAACCACAACGTATGTTTACTGCTTTGTTTTACATTGCGTTTGATTGATGTTGAAAGCTAAGGACAGTTTGCAGCACCCATAACTAATTAAAAGTTGAAATATAACTGATTTGCAAGGTAACTAATTTCAGGAGAGCTTACGCTATATCGCCCAGCCTGATTTATTGTAGTAGCTAATACCCCCGTCAGACCGGAGTTGCGTCCTTACTGCGCTTCCACTGCGACAAAAAATGGTCTCAGAGCGAGTTAAGAACGCCATAAGCGTGGCAACAGCGCGATGGAAACACTAGATATCGTGTTGTGGTCTCCATGGTCGCCAATGATCGCCGAGCCACGAAGTTTGTTTTGAACATGCGCATATGATCTGGAAAGCTGCGAGAACGTGATGTGGTCGCAAAAGTCCTTATTGCGCGGACTGTTTTCAGAGCGTGCCAAGATCACCCTGAGCGCTTTGGAAACGCAAGATATCGTTCTGTGGTCTCCATGGTCGCCAATGATCGCTGAGTCACGGCGTTTGTTTTGAGTATGTTCAAAGAAAACGCCAAGGTCCTGTCATATGACATTGAAAACCGAGAGAACGTGGTGGGTCGCGAGGGTCGCGCGATAAGCGTGGTAACATCTATATGAACGTAGCACACGCGCAGTACACACGTAGAAAAGGCGCTGCGAAAATTGTAACATTTGCAACGGTGCCTCATGGCGTCTTCACCACAACCCTCACGCGTTGACTGGGACCCCACCAAGCGCTCTGAGTCCTTATGGCGTTGTCATAGCAATGTTACGATGATTCCACCACTGTTGCGCGACTGCATCACGACCTCATGGGGCTACCTCTAAAGCATATGGCGATTTTATGAGGTTCCCACAACGTGTATGGAGTTCTTAATACGACCATGGCGAGGTTACCAAGCTTGCATTATTCGCTTATAGCGACCATGCATTTCATGCACGACTTGCTTTGAAAACGGACGATTCAAAGGTCATCTTGAAATTTCGAAAAAAAATCAAACCAGCTTGCATAGTCGCCGTGATCACGTGGTGGAAACGCACGTGTAGTCCAGATAAGACGTGTTGTTGAGCGACGAGGGTTCGCGATGACCGCCGTTGCCAAGCTTATAGATCTCAATCGAAACGCCATAAGCGCGGAGAGATCGTGACGAACCCGCCGCGAGAATGCTATATAAACGCACAGGTCGCAGTAAGAACGCGACTTTTTTAAGTTTGTAATTTTGGGACATTTTTCCGCGTTGTGTCCACGCTTGCCGACGACCTTGTGTATTTCCAGGCCGCCGTTCGGTCGCAGAGCGAAGTAGGGTCACCACTCCGGTCTGACGGGGGCTTTAACAAAGACGCATTTGTTTCCACTGATTGAATATGGAAACGGACTGTGCTGGACACACAGGAGATATGCATTTGTAAATACCAATGAAATTCATAAATACTAAAAGCAAGGTTGAGTTTTAGTAAGACTTCGCTATACTTTTTGCTATTCGATGAGCATTTAACTTCAATTCGTTCATCAATGTGCATTTCCACAACTCAAATTCAATTCATTTATTAGGATGCATTTCCACAAGTTAAATTATTCAACCCGTTAAATTTAAACATATTTTATTGATCAATAAACAACTGGGTAAGAAGAAACATTATTTTCATTCGAGGTCATTTCAATAACTTTCTCACTTAACAGGAATACAAAGCCTCGGCTATAGCGGATGGATACAATATACCAGAAAATATTCATGTTGATTACTATAAGGAGTTGATCTACGTCAGCAATAAACAGGTCGGACCAATAGATGCCCTGAATGCTCTTCACAACTATGACAGAGTAAGTTTCTAAAGTATTATATTACATGTAGTTCATAAAATGCCCCAAAGTGCTTTGGAATAATGTAGTATTATTCTTTTAAAAAACTAAAATATAAATTCATACAATAGTAAAGCAGATTTACCAGCTTCCACATATTAGGGTACAAAGCGTGCTATAAAGATGGACAGATGTAAATATTAAATCATCGCAAGATTTCATCCACAAAACGTCATTGACTCTTTAACATCGACAAGGTATTAATTTACACCTTCATATTATGTATATTTTTCAGAAACTTCTGGCTTTTTATGATTTGACAACTAACCAATGTTACCTTGATCGCCTAGATCAAACGTTCGATGAAGGTCTGAAATTTTGGTCATCTCATGCGGTGAGTAACATATTAACCCAACAGCTAACTACATAGTACCTACAAATCATTCAAATGTGTGACAAAGTGCTCATGAAAATTGTCTTATCTTATAAATACGAACTATTATATAGATGCAGTGAACATATTGACCCCTATCTGGTTTTGATACCATGATATTAACTTTCCAAATATACATTTTGTTTTAAACGCATACGCAGAGGAAAGCGGAGATCGACATACGGAATGCCGTGGCGTAGGAGCACAATGGTTACCTTAAACTATTCACGCACTGTGTTGATTAATTACCTCCTGTTGTATTTAGTTCCTGTTGTGTTTGTATATCTATTTCACAAATAAATCCTGTTTGCACGAAACTGATCCCTGTTATCGCTATACTATAATAGTGTTACGAATGTATGACAATTCGCATAAATATTCCTAGGGTACCACTCTTTAGAAAAAGTCCTACGATAATTTAAGACGGTGACCATTTTCAAGATGATCGACGTTTGGGCTTCGAAATGTTAATGGAATTGAAATGGTTTATTTAGTCTGTTTGTATGCTGATGTGAAACGGAGTGGAACCGCATTTCAAAACAAAAGATTTATCCGCGAACTATAAGTAGATGGATCTCTTTGAATAGAATGCACATGGTTTGCAATAACAATGAATAAATTTGGAATAAATTGCCATAATACGTTTCAATGACATACTATTTTGGTTAGGGCAAGAACAGAATTCTACCTAAGGTTCGTTTTGACTACACACCAGAACCAATCAATCAAGACGTTCTCAGAAAATTTGCTGGTGCTGAAATCGCCGATCATTGTAGAAATGTGACGTCACACTGGATGATCAATATTCGCCCGTACACGACAGAGAAAAGACAAAGGCGTGCAGGTGAGATGTAAATTACAAAATATTTGATATGCAATTTTTGCCCTTTGGCTGTAAATCATATTTCTATTGAGTGAAATCATCTCAAGAATGTTACTTTTTTTTTAACCATAGCCAGTCATTACATCAAGTGTGTGACCTAGATACAAGATATGTTTTATCACAAATTTTAATTGTACAGAATATTCATTTCATTTTCATATTTGAACATGCATTATACAAGAGGTAAATATGCCTTTTTTAAAACCGAAATTGCAGCTTTCTGGGCCTATTCAAATTTTCTTAGGAACTCACACATCAATATTTCTCAGCGAAATTCTGTAGTCGCCCAACCTTCCATTTTTTCATGCATTTTCGGGAACTTGCTGGCAGAGTACAGTCCAGTGGAAGTCATACATACATTGGGTGTGGTCTATTAATATGTGATCAATCAAGTTCAGAATTTGTGGATGAAATAACACCCCTTCCCCCTTGTTTGTATACACGACACAATGGGTTTTTTTTTACAAAAACAATTAACAATTTTACCGTAAAAAATTGCAAACCCCACTTAATCTTGTATTTTTCAGTCATACCAGTTGTTCCATGTGCACGTTTGTTTTCTGCTTAAGATGATGATATTATAATGGTGATAAATTTATGAGTTGTTTCTATTTAATCCTTTCAATATTTCATTCTTTCAGAATTCATTCATTCTATTAAACATTTCCATTTTTCTGTTAATCCGATCGACAGCTGCCACATTAATGAGTTTATTGTTATATTTTATTGCAATGCCTTTTATATTTTAATCTTCCCTCTTTAATTGGTATTTGTAACATTTGTGTGCATTGTAAATTCCTTCGATACCATTTTTAATATAAATATCGATTTGTGCATTTATATAGCTTGTTGGGCGTGCTGTTTCCCGTATATGATGTTAAATGTTTTCTGGTAATAAATAGTTTCAAGGATAGTTGCAGTTTTTAGTTATTACCGAAGAGGTTTATGGTTTCACCGGTAATAAATAGTTTCAAGGATAGTTGCTACAATATCCATTCAGATTTAAAGACATAACCCTTTCTCCCTACAGTTACATTGCTTTTAGTAATGATAGTATATCTTTTCACCTTTTTAAGATTTAGGGTCCGTTTTTTCATTGGGTGACCCGGTAATTGATTCCTGTTCCTTTAGAGGTCTATACAATAAATGGCCCATGTGCTGCACTTAATAACGAAAGGTAAATTTCACATACACCTTATTTTTGTAAACTAAAAGTATGGTTTTATCCAGACGCCGTATAAAACAGCTTGGATCACCAGTCTCCATTTCCAGATGAAGACTGTCAGGTTTAAGTAGTTTGAAAACGTATCACTAATATAGTTTTGTTTTTTATTTTTTTTTTTTTTTTGTTTGTTTTTTTTTAAAAAAAAACACACTTTAATAACGTCAATTTTTTTACAAGCACATATCAAGTACATTTATATCTTAACAAAAAAAATACCATTGTTCTATATAAACGGGAAATCGCAGGGTTCCTAATATACACAGATCTAAGTACATACATCCATCAGTGGGGAATCGTTATGGAGGCAGTCTGTTAATTCTTAAAAAGATATTTCCATTTATTTAGATATAAATCCGGAGATTGTTGCTCGGTCCTAATGTTGAGGATTTTAACACACAATAAAGCAGTTTTGTTCTCCAAAATATTATCGGGAGATGCTCTTTAATACACATCTTTGAAAGAACATAAAAGTTCATCGGGATTTTCCGCCGTGGTTTCTCCTCGTCGGTGGTTTACGACGGAGGGTATGTCAAGGACAGCTGTGTATGAGGAAAACCGAGGTCCCGTGTGCACATTGGTGTGCACGTTAAAGATCACTTGGTAGTTGGATATAAGGGTTGGCAGATGCGCTGCTGTCCGGACAAAAACTCTCACGTAGCACACTACCATGGCATATGCCCGTCTGTATTAGCCCATAGTCACAGTAGGACGTTACACCCCTGTTTCGTTTCATTTTAAAAGAATCTCTGATGTATTTAACATTTTTACGATAATAAAGTTTTATTTATGTTTGTAAAATGTAAGAGGCAAATGCGCACTACAGGCCCCTTTGAGAAACCGTCGTGCAATATGAGGCCCCTTTGAGGTCTATTTTTAGCCCCCAACGTTCAACCTACGATGCATAACGTTATGCTCAGTACTGTGACGTCACTCCATGAATGGACTCGTCCGTGGCGTCATATCCTTCAAATGGATTCGCCCTTACGGTTTTAAAACGACACAACACTCGTCTCTCTATCAGTATGAGAATGGCTGCTCCGGTCGTACGCATCGAAGACAACCGCAGCACGGATACTCTCATGTATCTCAGGGGTCATACGCTTGCCGTGATTACCCCTGACGATATCTTTGTCTTACCTGACGAGGTATTAAAAACACCTCCCAGGAAAAGACCTCCCGAATTAGTGGAGGCCATTAGACGCAACCGACATAAAGTGCGTCGTACCCTCACATTTGAGTGAGGACAACGGCCCTTTTCAGGGCCAACTTAATCAATAGAAAAGAGTTGTTTCCCCTTCCCTCCCTCTCTTCCCACCTTCCCTGCTTCTCCTCTTCCCCTTTCTTCTTCTTCTTCTTCTTTGTCTCTCTCTCTCTCTCTCTCCCCCTCTCTCTCTTTTTTCCCGCGCGCGCCCCTCTCTTCGTACGTCATGCACGTGCAAGGACACACACGTGCAAGGTCACGCACGTGTCAGGGGTCACGCAAGGGGTCATGCACGTGCTAAAGGTCATGCACGTGCTAAAGGTCATCCAGTGCAAGGTCACGTGCACGCACGTGCAAAAAAAATTGCCAGACAAGCCCTCTAACTACTATATCTGAGAAAATCACCTCCTCCGTTAGCTCGTCTTTGATTCAATACACGTCCACCAATTTCGAAAAGTCATCTGTTGTTTATTGCTAGTTGCGATTCTAAACGTTACATGTCTGGGCCCTGTTTCACAAAATTTTAACTTAAGATAAAAATCCAATTTTAGTAGATACTTCAATTTTGATTGGCTAAGCACTAAATCAATCTAATATTATCCAATAAAATTACTAAAATTGGGATCTTATCTTAGTTAAAATTTCGTGAAATAGGCCCCAGATATTGTATACGGTATTGTTGGCGACAGTCTTTTGTTTCACTCTATTAAAAATCTGGTCATTTGGTCACGTGACAATGAATTGCCGTAAATCTACTGACATTTGACAACACTCCTAAATATAATCATCCATTAAAAAATGTACAAACTGCATGAAATATTGTCTTGAATGGAGGCATTTTTTTATTTGTTTTGGCAATCAATAGCCACCATTATGTCATATGCATGGAGTCGCGGCTGTAACGTATGTGAGAGGGGAGGGGAGAATGGCCGAATAGTTAGCACGTGCGCGCTGTATTTTAAAGCCTGTCATTGAATCAACTGCCGTGGTTGTACGTGATAAGGAGTAGGGTCGCCTATCCAACCCAGTGGGTTTTTCCGGGTCCCCCGATTTCCTCCCACTGCTAAAGACCCATTACTCCTTGAGAGGCATTAAGCAATTGATTTATGATAAAACACTAAGTGTTAAAGTGTTATATGCTAAAGGTCCCTACGTGCAACAAATTGATGAATTAAAATTAAACCATATATTTGTTCCAAAATGACCTAGTTTCTCTCGAGTGGACGTTACCAATCTGTGCTGTGTGTGTGTCTCTCTCTCTCTTTGTACGACGTTGGCTCCTTAACATGGAGGTTTTGGTTTCGATAAAGTTCATTGGTATTTTCCAGCGTCCTCTCCCCTTTTTCTGTTATGCAGGGCATATGGCATGGCAAGGGATATCATATTTAGTCGTTCGGTGGTAAGTAAAAACCAGCTCCCGTGTACACACTAATATGCGCGTAAAATAACCCTTGACGTTACAATTCGATATAAGAGTAAGCCGTAACGCCGCTTTCCCTATTATCACACTGTGTATGCCCGCCTTGATTAACCCAGAAGTAGCAGAACAGTGGGACGTTAAACCTCCTATCACTTCATTTTGTTACCATGCAACGTGTGAACTTATACATCATATTCAAACTAAATGATAGACCTCTCGACAAGAATGTCCCGGGTTCGTACCCCTTCGCTGGGATTTTTGTTAGATTACATTTTGCTTAGGTGGTTGCCTGTCCAGCCTCGTTCATATTCTCCGTTCCGTCCCAACTGTTAAAGATCCCCTACGCGAGCGAACTATTTAAATCAAATTGAACCATATGTAAATTCCGAAATGACCTGGTTGGGTATGAGTGGATGTTAAACCACATTAAAGCAACGTCGCGAAAGACACAAGTTGATATTTTTATATAAAATAATAAACCATTTAACTCCTGATTATCTTTATGATAATCTAAACAAAAAACAAAGTAATTACTCATTACGAAATGATAAAAACCTACCATATTATTCTTGTAAAACTAATCTATTTTTATAATTCTTTCTTTCCTTCAACTACACGACTATGGAACAATCTAGATCCCTCTATTCGCAATTCAGATACGTTATTCTCTTTTAAACAAAAACTCTCAAAAGATGATCACTTGGTACCTTCATATTACAATATTGGAAAAAGAAAAGTTCAAATCATCCATTCAAGACTTCGTTTATCAAACAGTGATCTTAATGGACATGCATTTTTAAGACACATAACCGACTCTCCATCCTGCCGATGTGGACATAATTTCGAAGATCCTTATCATTTTCTGTTGATATGTCCCTTATATTCAGATGCACGAAATACAACTGTAAAGACATTACCAACTGAATATGCCAACACGAAATTTCTATTGTATGGCTCAACGGATATTACACTTGAACAAAATAAATTAATATTTTCTGAGGTGCAAAACTTTTTAGAATTAAGTAATCGATTTTAAATACTGTAATCGCCATTTACCATTACCTTCACTAGATCATGTTTATATATTTATACAATCCCAGGCCTTAAACCAAAATTAGTTATTATGTATAACAAATAACCTTATTAGCTGAAAAATATTAATGTATGCTTTCATAATTTTATTAATTAATAACACAATATGAATATGAATATTTTTGACTATATACATATATTTAAGTAAACTAATTGTAATTATATTGTTTTGTTGAAGGAAGAGGGGTGATATAGGCCTTGCCTGTTCCCTAATCCTATTCTTATTGAATAAAATATAGTTTTAAAAAAAAATATTTCTCTCTCTTATTGCGTATCAAAGGAATAAATACGCATGGGTAATAATATGAAAACTTACTTCTCTTAATTTCAGGATACAGAAAGAGGAATCTCTAAACGTTCAACAAAGCGTGTGTGTATAATAGCAACATGTGTAGTTGTTGCACTTCTTATTATTGTTGCTATCCCATTTGGTTTTGCCGCCGATAAACATCACCTGTTTGATAAAGAGGTAAATTAAAGATATTGTGTAAATTTATTTATGGACCGGAATGTAATATAATCATAGATTTGAAAACACATTCCCATAACCGGGATAAATATATTTGTTTCACACTTCTGCTTATTTTCACACATTTAAATCAGGAACTAAATTGTGGATTAACCAGAAGAGATAATATTAATATTATGTAATTGTAAAATACTGAAGCGATATAAAACAGGTCTATAAGAATTCAGCCTGTACAATACTTCTTAATCTGAAATGCAGTATTAGAATAAAACAACAGGACAATTGTCTTTATTCACTTATAACAGGAATACGAAACCACGGCCATAGCGGAAACATACCAAATTCCAGAACATATTCATGTTGATTACCAGAACGAGCTGATTTACGTCAACAATAAGCAGATTGGACCGATAGATGCTCTGACTGCTCTTCACAACTATGATCAAGTAAGTTTCAACTTTGAATACTAAAACTAAAATTTTTGCCTTTGTAATAAGAGATATTGTGATTTAAGCCGTCAGATAACGGATTTTTTATTTATATTTTCAAGAAATTTGAATGATCAAAACTTCATAACAGGCCACGATTCATTGCAAATCGGAAATCCTATAACTTGTCCACGAGTCAGTAATCTGGTATCAGATGTCTGCGATATGAATTCGGTGGAAGCGGGCGTTGCATATTTGATACCACTTGCCATTTATGGAGCGAACCAATTTTATGTTATTATTTTTGCCTTTAAACAACTGAACTGATGATGCTACTGGAGGCATTTTGAAATGTATATAAACTTTTCGTCAAAGATGTATATAGTATGTGTTAATAACAGATAATAGCCTCACGTTACAGGCTGGTTCGATACCAGTGTTGGCCGAACAAGTTATCCGATTCTTCCAGCGTGGCTTCCTCTTGTCCGTGGTGAAAAGACGTGACGAAACATGTGTGTGCACATAAAATAACCCTTGACAGACGGAATTAACAATAAGAGTAGGCAGTAACGGAGCTGTGCCAACTAAATTGCCCCTATGACACACGTGTAGCCGCCACCCTTAGCCCAGTCGGTGCAATCCAAATTCATTTCATTTTGTTTACATCTTCATGTGTATATTTTTTCAGAAACTGTTGGCTTTTTATGATTTGACAACTAACCGATGTTACATTGATCGCCTTGATGAAACATTCGATGAAGGTCTTAAATTTTGGTCATCTCATGCCGTAAGTAACAATAACTTATTTCCCTTTTTATGCGTGCACGTTGTATTGTATGACCATTGATCCCTACGACGTCATAATTAAACCTAGTCCGAAGTGTATGCTCTTGTTGGATGATACGGCCCTATATTATAGTTAGGTTTTTCGGAACCTTGGTATTGAAAGTTTATTTTTATTGTCAGACATATTTGGCTCCTAAAAAAAAACGTATACCATTAAACTATTTTAAATGTAATCAATCAAAGGTTACACTACTTCAAGTTCCTGGAATTACCTGAATTAACCCTTCAACGACTTGCTGATAATGGCATTCTGTTTTAATTTTGGGGGAGGGGGGGGGGCAGTTGGGTTTACACATATAGCTATTTTCGATAAGATACAACATGATCTGTACCGAACACCAGTTTTAACATGCATACGTGCAACACACGAAAGTGCAAGCGAAAAAAACACTATCAAACCCCGTTAATAAATCTGGGATATAATTTCATAATATATTGCAGGACATAGACTTTTTTTTATTTATGAATGGCATTCTTATCTTAATAAGGGCAAAAACAGAACTCCACAGAAAGTTCGTTTTGACTACACACCAGAACCAACCAACAGAGACGTTCTGAGAAAATTTGCTGGTGTTGAAATCGCCGATCATTGTAGAAATGCTACGTCACACTGGATGTTTAATGTTCGTCCGTATACAACAGTGAAAGGAGAAAGTGGAGAAGGTGAGATGAAATTATATTGGAACTGAAATTTTGAAATTACAAAAGAATTACTTCTTAGATTTCAAAATTAAACTAGCACAATCCTAGCCAGGACCGACTTTACCAGTAGGCATTGTAAGCTATTGACCTAAAGCTCCATCTGGGGGGGGGGGGGGCAAATGAAAGTAATTTGTCGCGCCATGTAACAGCTCATAAAACCAGGTATTTATAATATACATGTAAGTATGTAAATCCGGATATAGTCTAAGTCAAACCTCGATCACGGTCATTTTGTTTGAAAAGATCTCAGTTTTTGTGTTTACAAATTGTCGAGTTATCTCCCCGTTAACAAACAAGCATTATTATTCCATTTTGTCTATGAAAGGAGAATTTAATAGTATTTTAATGCTTAAATGAACACGCTTGATGATATATTTTCAGGGACCACTGCATTTATCTGTCGACGCAAGTATTATTCAAGGTGACGAAATTCGTAACGATTTGAGACACCACCTTTTCTCCTAATAGTTACAAAGACGTTAGTTCTGGTAGTGAAATGTGTATGTCTATATTCATATATAAATAATTATTGGCAGTATATTAAGCAAGCAATATCAGTTCAACACTATCGTTATATTGTATTTTAGTATATCTGAATGATAATAAATATATTATACTTATCACAGAAATCGTAACCTTACTTTATCTATGAAAAAGTTATATTTCCCATCACTGTATATGTTGCTTTTTTTACTGATTTAAATTGAAAATTAGACTTATTCTTTATCCAATTCCTAAATAATGCATTTTAATTATTAGATATAACACAGAAGACTTTCAAACTTGTCAATTTAAAGATGCATTATATAAGGTGTAGATGAAATTTTTTTTTTTTTTTTTTTCGCTATAATAGTTCAAATGTAGATAATGACAAATTGATATCTTGCTAATTTCAGTCACACTACTATATTTTGAACGACGTTATCGGGCTTTTAACTATAGTCTCGACTGTCAAGTAGCGTTGTTACAATAATGGACAAAGCCCCGGATATCCATATTTAAATCATATTAAATGACGATCCTTTTTGATCAATTAAAAAGCGGTGATCTAGAGAGTTGATTATGGCCTTGTCATGTGAATAAATTTATAATTATAGATACATTATGTAAGAGTTACATCTGTCTGTTTGCGGGTCTTGTTTGTTGGCCCCAGATAACGTATAAATTATTTATTAGACATTTAATCACACGAAATCACTGATTTTTGATTGATTGAAACGCGGTCGCTATTTAATAATTCAATTTAAAAATGTTTATTATATTAGCAACAACCGATGCTACATATTTCATTTCCATTATCTATACGTTGAACCCAATTTCATTTCATTTCATTTCCATTAACTATTTTTACACTCACACAGAGAGAACTGTCAGTTCTTTATCCAATTCCTAAATAATGCATTTTAAATATTAGATATAACATTTAAGGTAAAGAAAGACTTGCAGTAGGTAGATTTAGCTCTTACATAATGCATCTTTTAGGCTTTCATTTTAATATGAATTCGTCCTGTATAATAAATACTTCTTTTTACACGATGATAATCACAGCTCAACAACTGATTCACGATTAAATGGGCTAAAAAGCAAAAGTTGTTATCTGTTATACATAAATAGTTTGTGACATTTTTTTTTTTCGTCTATTGTGTAGTTGTAGTTTTGCTTTCTTTCTTGTCGAATTGTTGAAAAACATACCTACTGAGAGATATAAGAAAAAAAGAACCCCGATGTGTCCAAACTAATCTATTCCAGCTCGTTGACGCTTGATATACAATGTATTGTTCGCGTTTTATCTAATATTGGGCCTATTGATTGTGCTTTTGAAGTGATATATTTATACCTTTAGAGATTTTAAAATATATATTGGCAAATCAGTTAGTTCCGTAGAAATTTTATTACATATTTGAAAATCTTGTTAACTGTACAATTTTTTGTGCCCGAACGAATGTAATGTGTAAAAACACAATTAAAATTATCTGCAGCTTGACACGCGCATGATATGTATAAACTTCCAGCCGAGCGAAGCTATGCGGAAATATATCTTTTAAAATAGTAGTCACATTTTTTTATTCCCAAATGAGCAACTCAAGCCCTACGCCTTTAAAGACCCAAAGCGGAATAAATCCAAATCCAACTATTCCGAACGTCCAGAATGCTTGGTCAAGAGTTCTATTACATAGAATCCTAAAAAGTGATATATGAATGACTGAGTACTACGAGCAGATTAAAATAAACTGGGGTCCTACTAATCAACTACTAGAACGGACAAGAGCGGCTTTTGTCAATAGCACACGAAGCATTGCAAAATTGACCAACCGACTATACTACATAATTTAAGTGATTTTATAAAAAAAACATTTGACAAAGTTGTGGGTGAGTTGAATTTTGACAAAGCGGTCCAATATTAACAATGGGGAACTATGGATAAATTATTTATAAAACCCACAGACAAGGGCAAGAATCACCGTTACTATAATGGATAAATAGGCCTTGTAACTTAAACCGAATGCAAATTACATTTATCTGCTCGATTCAATATTAAATTTTATTATTAAAGCATAGGCCCGTTTTCATTAGCCCAGTCGGAGCATAACAGTAGGACTTGAATCCCTATTTCATTTATGAAGACACTGAAGCGAATATATATTGTGAAATAAATTGGCTTAATTATAAGCAGGTGAACGGCAACCCGTGTTATCGTTCAGTACATTTATGCCCTTCATTATGCGGATATAAATGCAAAAGGACCCTAACCCTGGACTCACCATTCAAACGGAAGTGATCCAGGTATAGTTGAGATAGCTCCTCAAGAAGGTAATCATCTTTCAAGATATTATGGATAACCGAGTCTACAACATACGTATCACATTCTAATTTTCAACCGGGTGGATCAAATATTAACGTGAGTTACGTTACAGATAGTTCAATTAATCTCTTTATAATCAACCCTTCTAGATCGTAATAATATTCAATTGGGTGGTCCCATATGATATACATGATGGACGTCATAAATTTATTGAAAGGTAAAACGGGTTGTTTACTTCCGTTAATAGGCAGATTTACTTCGTTATGACTGTTACAAGACCTTCAAATCGGTGTTTTGGGACTCCTTAAAGTTACATTATGGGAGATCAGATAAAGAGATGGCAGTTCTCACTATAATAGTTAAAAACTAGATAGTGTAAAGGTAATTTGCTGAAAATTTCAGTCCAATTGGTCCACTATTAGCCGAGAAAAAAGCGTTTGAAATATTCACATAGCCTCGGTCATCATTACTCAACTCATTAATACAAACAGTATAGTCTCGATTATCCACTTGATTGATTTAATTATCAACGGCCATTAAGCTGTATTTAGGAATTCAAACCGCCAACATCGAAGGCTAGCCTTGACTTAAGAGTTTATTATTGTCTGGATATGTTAATTAATAATTGATTATTTAGATATCTCAGGCCTAAAGAAAGACCTGTAATAGGCAGATTTTGCTCTTGTATAATGCTATTTTAATCATCAGTTTTTAATTCTGTGGGTTCTTTAACACGTGAGTACATGTAATGAAATACAATCAACAGAATAATTTACTCAAAATGCTTCCCGTGAAATCAATGGCTCGCTAGCCTAGAGGTTTCAGGTTAAATCCTGGCGTTGGCCTAGAAAATTCGTCAGGATTTTCCGGCGCTGTTCCCACTTGTCAGTGGTGCAGGAGGGAGGGTCTGACGACAACGTTACTGTCTAGACGTTCGGATGAGAACAAAAAGAGGGCCCGTGTACTCACTGCCGTGCACGTAAAAGAACCCGACAGTTTAAATTTGATGTAAGAGTAGGCCATATCGCCGCTATGCGGGCAAAATTTCCCTAGCTTACTGCATGGCGTATATGTCTGTCTTCATTAGCCCAGTCGGTGTAGAAAAGTCGGACAATGAACATTATTTTATTTTCCGTCAAATTAAGTTCTCGAATGTTCGATTGTCAAAACTCTCAAAATCGTGTCATGTATGTATAAACAGTATTATTCAACCGATGTTTTATAAAGCCACTGCTGGCAAAGAATAGTTATCTTAGCGGGAGACATTCTTACCCTAAAAAAATTTTTTTTAATGTATTCTTGTGGTGCAAAAGGGCTCCACAGCTCATTTAAAATTATAAGTAATATGCGCACGTAAATTGTTGTCCTTTCTGAGAGAAACCCGTTGTGCAATATCCATGGCCTTGTTTAATTATTATATAGATGGCTAAGTCACTACTATATCTATTTTCAAAACTGTTATTATTAATATTTCTGTTTAATTGTGTATGTGAATTACTGGGGGTACGTTTAGGTCATGAGAATAATATTTGTTTACATGGCGTATGTGAATTGAAATGAGATATTATGGTGTTTATAGATTCAGGGTAGGGTGTACGATTCGGAGAAAGAGATGACAATTATTGCTATAATATTTTTAAAAAATAGATAATAAAAAAAAAAATATCTTGAAAATTTCAAACAGCCCTATTGGAGAATAACGGAGTCTCGAATGTCATTGCTACCGTTGTTAAGACATTAAACATAGTCTCAATTATCCATTTTTAAAAATAAAAAAAAAAATAGAATCATTCACCGCCAATCGTATGATGGTATCGAGATGATTATGATATTGGCGAGTTACTCAATGTCTTATTAATAATTAATATAACATTTAAGACATACCGAAGGATCTGTTAGAGGAAGATTTAGCTGTTGTCTAGGGCATCCTTTACATTTCTGTGCCGAGTGGGCTAATGAGGACGGTCATGCAGTAGAAATTACACATACTTCCAAAGGATATGCATGCGAATGTCTACACGGGACCGCGGTTTTCCGTCATGCATCACACTTCGGGGAAACTTTCTACGAAGATCAGAATCGAATCCTAGATCACCTGTTTCGTGACCTGTCGCCTTAACCACTGGTCCTCCGTGATTCCCGAATACAGGACGTAAACTGATGACTTTGGAAAAAATAGCCGTCGGCAGCCATTTTTGGCAAGACAATTCTGAAAATATTATGGTCATGGTGTAAGTCTGACCCCAAGTGGACTTCGGTGACGACTTTTTTATGTAATGTAATAAATACAATACTCGTTACCATTCCAAAATTCAAATTAACCTCAATAAATTGATCTGCTCAAATGTCACTCCTGGTATTTTCAATATCTCTTGATGAAAGTTCAGTTCCCACGATTTCAGTCTGTGAGTGTCGCGTGATGTCCGAAAATTGAGTCAAAATGTAACGGTTTCAGAGACCTCTGTTAGTTTTGATATATTTGTACTGGACGTTTCTTTTACTCTCTAAACTTATTTAAGGCACAGTCTTATTAACTATATAATTTATTCAATATGTTATCTACAAGCAACATATCTAAACAATACGCGGTAGAACTTCCTTCTTTGATGATCCCTCCTGTCCATCTTCCCTAAATGTTGGAGGCTTTATATACAGTTTACTCACAGTTAGCAGACAACCCAGTAAACATGGATGGTTAGTTTTACGTTACTTTTAACGTCAATATGGTTAGACTTTGGTTAGCGTCCAATAATGGTAAAATTTTACTTTTAAATTTACGTTACTTTTACGTCATAATGGTTATGGTTACTTACGTAAACTTTATGACGGTTTTCTTACCAATTTTTGTCGCTTTAAATACTTCTTGATTAAGTACCTATACCAGTGTGTGCACAGTCTAACAATTGATAAATAGTCGGAATTCAGACAAAATGATTATATATGTGTTATTGGTGATAATTCTAACGTTAATCTAACATAAATTTTACGTCATGTTTTTAACCGTTAGATTATGTTTAGTTTTCTGATGTAAATCTAACGTTAATGTAACGTTATTTTTCTGTCATAATTTTTATATTAGTTTCTAACGTGAATCTAACATAAACCTAATATTTGTTGTCTAACGGAAATGAAATAAAATGAAATGGGGTTTAACATCCTACTTTTCTGCACCTAACTGGGGCTAATTGAAGACGGGCATACGTCATACAGAGTGCTATGAGGGAACTTTTGCCCAGACAGCGCGCCAAGGGATCTTTAACGTGCACGCTAATGTATACACGGGACCTCGATTTTTCGTCCCATCCGAATGACTATGCAGCTGTCCTTGTCAGGCCCTCCATTTCGCTTTACTGACAAGGGGAAACCGCGACGGAAAATCGAGATGCAGGGATCGAACACTCATCTACCAGGTTTGCGAGCCAGCGCCTTACCCACATTGTCTAATGGAAAAGAATGTCAGTTTTATAATGTTAGGATACTAACAATTACGTAAACAAATGTCAGTTTAATATCAGGATACCAACAATTAAATAACTGTTAGTTTTTGATTGTTAGCTTTCTAACCATAATAAAAAGCAAAACATTTAAGTTAACCAAATTCTAAATTTTAAGCATTCTTTTAGGCAACTTGAACAAAATTTGTTTATAATTGTAACCTGTATAATATTTATGGACAAAACATTAACTAAAAAATGGGTGTGGCACCATGCACCGAAATTGATAGTTGTTAATATCCTTACGGCATAAGGAATAAATATTCCAATTAAAAAAAAAACACAAAAAGTTGGCGTGGCTCTGCCCCTGGGACTCAGACATGAAACAATATAATAGGTACTTGGGTGGACCATACTGAGATGCAACAAAAACTGTTACTAACTGCAACTTGTTGACTATTTATAGACAAAATATTATCAAAAACGTGAAATGTTCTACTCTTAAACTGGGCTAATGATGACAGGGCTACATCATATAGTGTGCTCTGAGGGAAATTTTTCCCTCGTAGCAGAGCTATGGCCTACCCTTGTATCAAATTCCAACTGCCAAGGGATCTTTTAAATACATGCCAATGTTACATGTGACCTCGGTTTTTCATCCCATCCAAACGACAAGACAGCTGTCCTTGTCAGGCCCTCCGTTCTGCATCTCTGACAAGGGGAAACCACGTCGGAAAATTTGGATGAACTTTCTCTGCCAATGTGGAGATCAAACACACGACCTCCAGGCTAGAGAGCCAGAGTCTTACCCACATAGACAAAAAACTGGCTGTGGCATCATCCAAAGGGAGAGAAAAAAAATGTGGTTTAATGTCCACTCGACATAAACTAGGTTATTTCAGGACTAAGATAAGGTTTAATTTTATTTCAATAATTCGCTAGCCTGTAGGGTTCTTTAGTAGTAGGAGGACCCGGAGAAAATCTAGAAGATAGGTCAGGCGACCCCACTCCATGTCACTTACAACTAGGCAATCAAACCTATGCCAGTTGACTAAATGACATACCTTATGATACAACGTGCACACGCTAACCATTTGGCCACCCAACCCCCCGTCAGTGCGGTACCATGGAGTTTGTCCGGACAGTAGCACTAATGCCTACTCTTGTATTGAATTCCAACTACGATGTGATGTTTGACGTGCACACCAATGCGTACATGGGACCTCAGTTTTCCGTCCCATCCGAAAGACTACACAACTGTCCTTGTCAGGCTCTCGGACCTGCACCACTGGCAAGCGGAAACCACGTCCGAAAATCCTGACGGACATACTCGGGCAACACTGGGAGCAAACCCATGACCTCTAAGCTAGCCAGCCAGTGTCTGACTCACCTAGCCACTGTGTCTCCGGGGTCATAAACGTTATGTAAAAAAAAAATTCAGTTCACAAACACATTCTCCTTATTATTCGAGTCTGTGACTACAGAAATTTAAAAGTGGTCCAATTAATAGCCTTTTTATGTGGTTTTGCAACCGAAATCAAGATGAGAGAGAGAAGAACAAAATAGGGTTTAACCTCCACTAGACACAAACTAGTGCAGCACTACAGCCTACTATTACGTGTACGGCAAAGTGTGCCAGGACCTTGGTTTTTCATCCATTCCGAACAACTAAACGTCACTTGTCAGGCCCTCTTTCCTGCATCACTGATGAACGATCTCGGCCAATGCAGGGGTAGAACAAGCAACCTCAAGATCAGTGAGCCGATGGCTTATCCTCTGAATTTCGGGCGTGGTTCCCCCTTGTCAGTGATGCAGGGTGGAGGGCCTGACAGTGATGCTGTGTAGTCGTTCAGATGGGACGAAAAACTGTGAATAATTGGCGTTCACGTATAAGATCCCTTGGTAGTTGAAATTCGATGTAAAAGTAGGCCGTAGTCCTGTTGCTTGGACAAAATTTCCCTCATAGCACACTGTATTGCATATGCCTGTCTTCATTAGCCCAGTTTAGTGGCAGAACAGTAGGACAGTACCATTTCATTTCATTTCATTACAGTCAGCCCAGCTTGAGAATAGACACTAAGCTAGTTGACAGACATTTTAAGTCCTTAATCGACGGTTTTAGTCTAAAACTATGCTGAGTATTTATAAAATTGAAAATGTTTATTTGGTCTTTGTGTGTATGAGAAAGAGAGGGAGAGAAGAGAGAGAGGGGAGAAATGGGGTTTAACGTCCACTCGACCCAAACTAGGTCATTTTGGGACTAACATAAGGTTCAATTTTATTTCAATAATTGGCTTGCGCGTAGGGGTCTTTAGCAGTGGGAGGAAATCAAAACAAAACAAAAGTAGATTTTAAAAAGCATGGCGGTCGCTAATTGGTTAATCGAATGACGGACGTTATCGGGTCAAATGTCCCGTGCTTGATACCTGACGTCATAGAACGTGAGCTCCCACTATAACTTGTTAGATCTACACGAGTGTAGGCCATCGAAAGTATACGAAACGAAATATAGATCTATATTTTAATTAGATTGTCTTCACAAGCTAAAAGTATAATTTTTCGTACAACCAGGGCCATAACCCTTGAAGTTACAGTCGGATACATGCCAATATCTAAAGGAACCGAGATCTTAGGGGCAACGACAATATACGTCCACGCGATTCACTATAATAGATTTGTGTATGAATTATTTCTATAGATTATAACAGAAGGGCAAATTTTCAATTGTCCGTATCAACAAATGGCTGGCCTATAAAGAAATACAAGCTGAGACACCGGTCGCGTAAATGTCTTCAGTTTTTCAATAAGCTTGATTGGTCGTCCTCAAAGACTACAGCGTCAGCTGTGCAGACGATTCCATAACCAACATCAAGACAACGACATGTAAGTTTGAAATAGATTTAGTCCATTAACGTCTTTGTTGTTCGTACTGGAGGTGCCCCTTCATCCTGAATCTAGAATTGATCAACCAGAAATTGCACTCTACGCCAACGACTGAGGCAATACAAGTCCGGTTACATGAAGATTCCAGAAGGCAAATAAGGTCTAATTTTTATGGCGTAAAAGATGTGTAACGAAATGGTTTTTAGTTTCCCATACTGAGAAGGCTGTTTCAAAGGCGTTGGGTCTTTCGGCGGCAGTCCAATTATGGCCACTCTACCATCCCTGTATGATTCATACGGGAAAGCGGCCTTTGTTCCGGTTGATATTCCTAAGAAATAGAACAAAATCATTTTTAAATTTCTGTTCTTACCTACTTTAGTCCAATAAATAGCCAGCTAGGATCTTACGTCATCATTGACAGTTGTTAATAAGCTGTCAGATCTATAAGACAAGGACCATAGACAATGATTCAAAGAGCACTTATAGCAGCAGAACTTAGACGTCTCAAAACTTTGTTTCTTTAAAGGCAGATTCCGGGGATATAAACATTTTTTATACGCGCACATTTTCATGTGGACGTCCGTTGTTTGTTGACATTTTACAGGTCACAATTTGTATCAGACTTTGACGAAACTTAAAATATAGGTTTTTCTTCCAAAGGTCTCGATTCCTTTCGATATTGATGTATCGGATCATAATTACATGTCCCCTGGTTGTACGAAAAATCACGTTTTTAGCTCGTGGACACACTAAAGGTCACAATTTACATCTGATTTTGATGTTAATTGAAATGCATGTTTATAACCCAACAATCTTGGTTCCGTTTGATATAATTATGGCCCTGGATTATACGAAAAAAAAACCGTTGATATTACCCTATTTCAAAAAAGACGTTAGGAAATACCACCGTTACACGATTATCTCGTGAAAATCGGACTAAAACTGCAGGACAAAATGGCGTACGCAAATGGTGTAAATAAGGTTGTGGACTCTCTAGAAGCCACACTTTGAACTGATTTTAATGAAACTTGATATATATCTTTATAACCCATAGATCTTGGTTCCATCAAATAATGGTGCATATCGGATCGTGTACCTTCCTAAATTGTGGCCCTTTTTGGCTTGTTCCCCATCCATCTTTTTGCAAAATGTGGACGCAGCTTGCCTGAATGTCCCTGGTTTAAAAAAAATGGTGTCCTCTAGAATGTCCACAATCTAAAAAAAACAATTTTGATTAATCAGAGGCCATAATCAATGAAGTTGCACATTGAAAGGAATCGAAATCTCTTGGATATCAAACTATTTCATGTTTCGTCAAAATCGGATAAAATTGACATCTCTGGTGGCTTCAAAACCTTAGACCACTATCTTTGGGTCATGCATAGGATTAAAATAATGAGATAATCTTTGGATTTATTTGTGAAGGCTAAAGGGTTTCCTTCCCTAAATAGATACTGTTATAGCTATTGAAGTCAGGACCCCAACGCACACCATATCAATTCCATGTTGATTAAACAATTGTCATCTATTGAATTATTTTTTGACATTTAATTACGCCGAACTAAAACGGGCCTTGATATTTGTAATAACGAGTAAACAAACTCAGTTACGCCCCTTCCTTTTTAAATTATGTGCAAAAAGGCACCATCAGAATTCACATGCCTCAATCTTTGCAATAGTAATAATTATATTAATACGATTATAGGCTACACCATAATCTTACAGTGTAGGTCTATATCTTCTAACAACTAGACCTCGACGGTGGTATCTCCGAGATGCCTTCTATAAATAGGCCTCTACTAAGTCTAATTGCACAAAAGTCACAGATCAGTCAGTCGGAGCCTTTCACTGCAGGAATATATGAACCTATAAATAGGTAACTCACGAAGTAAAGCATCCACATTATCAATCAAATCTGTATTCAGTATTTAAGGCCTCTGGCCCATAGTACATAGTAGTAGTGCATTATAATAAATATATCAACTATAAGAAACATAACTATATTACATCAGATAACTAGTTCTAATGCTGTTAGCTTTAAATATATATTCTGTTACATTATTTAAAATGTTTATATATGACATAGCTTTTATACAAGAAATTGTTATTACAATAGGATGAGTCAATCCATGGCAAAAGTTGTGATGTAAGGTCTTTATACATTTGACAAGATACAATGAAATGAATTTCACCTTCGATAGTCGAGCACCCTAGATTATCCAGACAATATTTACATGCTCTGTCAGATCTATCTATATTATACCATCTTCCAGTTTCTATTGCTAAATTGTGGTTCCCACATCTAAATCTGGTTAATGCTATTCGATATTAATTATCATAAGTCGCGGACAAATATTTCTCAGGTTCGAGTATGGACTTAAGTTTAGAATTGGAAGATACATCGTGTGACCACTGTTGTGAAATGCAATCTATTAATCTTGCTTGAAGCTTTGCAGAAACATCTGAACATTTCCAACGTATTGTACATCCCAATCGAACCCGTATCCATATTTATATAATATACATTTGATGTTTGTAGCCCACGTAACTCTGCCATTATTGTCCAATATTACAAGCATATTATAACAAGCTTTCGGAAATCTATCATTTGACATATATAACAACTTAACCCAGTATTTAATACATTTAAACAAATAATTTACCAACAATGGGGTTCTACCTAGCTCACCATATACGGCTGCATTACAAGTACTTAAGTTTACATTTAGTATTGATTTAAAAAATTGAGTTTGTAGTATTTCTAACGCATCACGGCGTGTATATCCCCATATTTCCGAGCCATAGCATACAATGGGAACTATCATTCTATCGAAAAGAAACAAAGCATCAGTGGTATTATTTTTTTCTTTACGTATGAACCATCTACATTATGTGAGTAAGTATCGGGCCTCAATATCGCCGGCTTTCTTTTACCTCCCCCTGTTTTTAAATACAATTATTGAAGACCGAGCATATTGAAGACAGAGCACTTGCTCTACCCATCACAATAACAGCAAATACAATCAAAATTGGATACAAAAAAGCAAATAAGAAATTGTAGACCTCGAAAGACAGTCGTCTGCTAACTAAATGACGTTACTTTTTTTAAGGTAGGTTGCTATACGTCAAAATTTAGGTGATAAAACACCACAAAGAAAGGGGCGATAATCCAAATACAATAGCACCAACAGGTTAATAAATAAAGTAAAAATTTAGCAACTAATCGAAATTATTTAGTTATGTAATTGCACATAAATATTTGAAAATATAATGAAAACAAATATTGATCATTGACTTGAGAGATCACCAGACTAGTACTATTTAGTGGTCTAGTTTATTTAATAGCTAATCTTTGCCAGAAGGACATGTCACAGAAAGTAAAACTTGTAAAAACACGTTGTATCAACCTTACCTTTGTTTTTCTTCTTTCGTAAAAGTTCTCTCACAAAAATTAATTTGTCAACAGGGTCCATGAATACCCTCTATTTACTAACAATATTTCCGACGGCAGAAATAAATTCTCTCTCAAGCAACAGACGTTCCTGTAATATTTAGATATATTTTGGCAAGGTATGGATAACGGGTTAACCGAGTTCCACCATTGAAGCGGATTGCCACTCGTCATACAGCCGAGACTAAATGTAGGTTCTGGAATCTGTCGAGAATTGCCGAATGGCGGATTGCAGAACTCCTGTAAAACATTTCAATTTGGTGACCCATGTCTTGGTTATCCACCTCTATCATAATCGTCCATTAGAAATTCCAGTGGTTTTGATTTTAAGCTGGTGATGCATCAAATGTTGTCTCTTCAATCTCGGTAGGTTCAGTATATGTATGGCATAGAAGGGTCGGACTCTGTTTAGGAGATAAACACTTCCTGTAAAATCTCGGGACATGTCTATTGGACAATAACAGCCCTCTAAATGCGAAACAGGAAGTGTTTATCGACATTGTAACTTGCTATTTTGGATTTTAAAAGAAATAACAGAGGGGTGTTATTGTCCAATAGACAGTGTCTAATTGACCAATCAAATCGCGAGATTTGACTTTAAACACGTTACAATTATCAATAACCTCAATGAGCAAACGATCCCAGATTCCAATTCTCTGCCCTACATTAAAAAAACTTTAAATATTTATTGCTAGAATGCCGTGTACTGGTTATGCTAGTTGAATGACTGGCTATGTCCTTGTCATTGACATTACTTTTATATCTGTATATTTAATATAATTATAATCTATTTTAAATATGAAATAATTAAGTTACTAGTATATTTCTATAAATATTTCTATATTTATGTTGTGCATTTTGGCGAAACTTGAAATAGAGGTTTATCCCCATAAGATCTCGACTGCCTTCGATTTTGGCATGTATCGGATCGAAACTTCATAGATTATGACTCCTGATTTTATGAAAATCAAGTTTTTAGCTTGTGGACACTATAGAGGTCACAATTTTGCACCGATTTCGATGAAACGTGACATGTTTGTTTATAACCCAAACATATTGATTCCTTTTGATATTTGCGCCCATCGGATCGTAACTTCCCGAATTATGCCCCTGATTATCCGAAAGAAATCCTCCTTTTTTAGCTTGTGATCTATCTGGAGGTCACAAGTATAATCCTTTTTTTTTTTTTTTACAAAAAATGATTATATCATCGTTACACCGTAATGAAGGCTGGGATCAAATTTCGTGTTAAATCGGTCCAAAAATACTAAAAAAAATATGGTATATGTCCATGTCAAATTGTACTTATGGCCCTTGATTGTAGGAGATGTCACTTTATTTTTAGCTTGTTCTCTATTCATCTCTCGAAAATATGGGCGTATCCTGTCTGGCAGCCACTGGTTGTTTTCTTTTCCTCAGTTATTAGCTAGCGTGGACTTAATAAAGAAAATATGCGATTATTCTGGCAGATCCAAGCATTTAGTCCATAAAACCCAGTGCCAATGCTACCTTTACAGCTAACTGTAAGGAATGACCAAAGCATCTTACTGGTTTTACACCTATTTCTCTTATACAAACGTCCATGTTTGCAGCATCGTCTGCAGTAATTGAAATAACAGATTCTTTTTTTATTCCGAAATTTGTCAGATTTTAAAGAAAATAGCCAAATTATGTCCAGTGAATCTCTAAGGTACTTTATGTGTGATCAACATTTGCAAGGCCAGTCCACTGAGTCCAGGAATCAGTAGTGAAACGGTATTTGTAATTTTTCCTCCGATCAAAAGCTTAACTATTATTGAATTCTGACTTTGAATTATCATAATAATACGCAAATGATTTTTAATAGTTTGTTGGTGAATATTCATGATTTTGAGGCGGACGGATATAAGAGTTGTCAGATTGGTTACGTTCAAAGGGAGGGTCGAAAATTGCATGTTTAGCTGTCTCTCCTTCCCGCTTGTGTATCCCAAGTTACAACCCGTGGCCAGTAGATATCGTTTGTGTGATAACCACTATGAAATGCTTTAGACGTAAATCGTATGTGAGCCGGCAATGATTAAATAAACAAAAGAAATACAATACGTATCCCCGGTTATAGATTTCCCCAACCGGATTAATTTGGTTAATATAATACATTATATACTAATAGCGTCCGGCGTAGGAAGACAATTATATTAGAACTGAACCAATTGCATTCAAAATCTATTTTCTTCCTTTTGAAGACAATTGATGGCATATAATAAACAACCATAGCAACCTGTCACGCTGGTTAACAGCAATACATACAATAAAGGAAATTAAATAAAATAGGGTTTAACGTCTCACTGTTCTGGTCCGACTGTGCTAATGAAGACTGACGTACGCCATACAGTGTGCTTTGAAACTGTTAAAGGGGGGTGGGGGTCTAGCTGGCCGGTCACCTCTGGCTTGCGGCTGTGGTTTCGATACCCGGCGTGAGCGTATGTGGCATGGAGATAGGGACGCCTTCTCAACCTCGTGGGTTTCCTCCGGGCACTCCGGTTTCCTCCCACTGCTAAAGACCCCTACGCGCAAGCGAATTATTGAAAGAAAATTAAACTATGTTAGTCCCGAAATGACCTAGTTTGTGTCGAGTGGACGTTAAACCCCATTTCTCCCTCTCTCTGAAACTGTTAAGGATTATTTTACGTGCACGCCAATATGGAACCTTGGGTTTTGGGCACACACGAACGATCATACGTTGACAAGGGGAGCCCGCCGGAAAATCCTGATGAACTTTCCCGATAACGCAGGATCGAAAACGAAACCTCCAGGTTTAACCATGCCAGAATATCACCGGGTAGCCTTCTAGAACTAGCATGATATTTTATACGTTGAGATGATTATGAAGATCACGATAATGCCTGCTTTTGAAAAGTCGTATTAATACTGTTATAAAGGAATCTGTTAGGGAGCAATCATTAATTTATTTCTTGATTTCCATGAAAACGCCGTTAGTTTACAGTAATTACAGATTGCGCTAGGCTTTATTGGATATTGAATTCACACATGAAAGTGTGGGGATATAACAAGTTTGGCTAAAGGTTGTTTAAAGTTCATGTACATCCGTTATTTCCCCACTACATCCATCCGTTAAGATCCTGGAACAAACAAAAGCATATATAATGCTGACATTATTATAATTGTAGCAAATGAAGTAATGTCTCCAAATCACACACATCTATGTATAATTAACATTTCCTTGAATTTCTATAAGATCTTTCACTAATATTGCAATCATTTCATTTAATGTTTGGGGTATGAGATTTTCTTGTGGTGAACATAACGGATATCATGAACTTTTAACCAACCTCTAACCAAAGCTGTTGTGTCCAGACAACTTTTAATGATATTCTATTAATTTGTGCACACGATAATGTGTCACTTAACCTCACCTCTTCTTATATATACGACCAAACTATAGAAACCAGCATATAGTATTTGATGAACAAATATCAAACCTCAGGTATAGTTTTAATTTCTATTACTAATATTTCTACTAGTTTTAATTTCTATTACTTTGTTGTCCCCCGCCTTTCGAAGAAAGTTGGGGGACTATTAAAATGGGTTCGTCCGTCTGTCAGTCTGTCCGTCTGTCCCACTTTTTGGGACACAATAACTCTCTTCCTAATCGAGCTAGAATGTTCAAACTTGGTGTATGTGTTTATTAGGTCAATGCCTTGATGGAGTTCGAAGATGAGCATTTCCGCTTAGGGTAAGCAGAGATAAGCAATTTCATTGGTTGATGCTTTGGTACACGATAACTTTAGTTCTAATTAAGCGAGAGTGATGAAACTTGGTGTATAGTTTCATTACAGTAATACCTTGACTAAGTTAGATAATGAGCATTTTGTGCTCTGGGTAAGCAGAGCGATACGCAATTTGATTGGTCGAGACTTTGGAACACAATATTTGGAACACAATAACTGTCCTTCTAATTGAGTTAAAATGTCCAAACTTGGTGTATATGCTTATTAGGTCAATGCCTTGATGGAGTTCGAAGATGAGCATTTTCCGCTAAGGGTAAGCAGAGATAAGCAATTTGATTGGTTGATGCTTTGGGACACGATAACTTTAGTTCTAATTAAGCGAGAGTAATGAAACTTGGTGTATAGTTTCATTACAGTAATACCTTGAATAAGTTCAATAATGAGCATTTTCTGCTCTGGGTAAGCAGAGCGATACGCAATTAGATTGGTCGAGACTTTGGAACACAATAACTCTCCTTCTAATTGAGTTAAAATGTTCAAACTTGGTGTATATGCTTCTTAGGTCGATGTCTTGGTGGAGTTCGAAGATGAGCATTTTCCGCTTTGGGTAAGCAGAGACAAGCAATTTGATTGGTTGATGCTTTTTGACACGATAACTTTAGTTCTAATTAAGTGAGAGTGATGAAACTTGGTGTATAGTTTCATTACAGTAATACCTTGACTAGGATCGATAATGAGCATTTTCTGCTCAGGTTAAGCAGAGCAATAAGCAATTTGATTTGGCGAGACTGGAACACAATAATTGAGTTAAAATGTTCAAAATTGGTGTGTATGCTTATTAGGTCAATGCCTTGATGGAGTTCGAAGATGAGCATTTTCTGCTTAGGGAAGGCAGAGATAAGCAATTTGATTGGTTTATACTTTAGGACAAGATAACGTAGGTTCATCTTGATTGATTATTTTTATGCCAATACAATGACTGCATTCTCACTCAGTAATGGATTCGACAGTAACAGTGTATAGAAACGATTGACTCAGACACGAGGGCCCTTTCCCTTGGCCAAAGGGGCCTTTTTGTCAAGTGTGGGGCCTTTTTGTCTGCCTTTAGGGTCCCCCTAACTAGGGTACATTTTCATTTTTCTCGTCGGTTTTAGCATTTTTCTTTATAAAACACTTTTGGATGACACTTCGTGTACAGTTTGATTGCTCGATACGTTTGAAAAAAATAAGTGTGCGATTAATTAATATGTGTCATCTATTTATTTTGGGATTTCGGCGGGGGACATCAGCCTCACTGTTGGCTTGTTTATAAATATTGTTTCAATGTTAAAGTTCCAATTTCATTTTTTCTAAGAAAGTCATAACATAATTATTTCTATGTCTTTTGCTCAAAAGGTTGTCAACTCACTATTATACGATCATGGGCAAAATGTTTTGGCATTACAAAGCCTGATTGAGGAAATAGTTCCCCAATTACCTCCCTTGTTTTCCCATTCCTCTCCATGGACGGCCATCTTCAAACGTTTGAATTTTGAAGTTGAAAATGATATTTTTGCCAATTTCTCAACTGGCAATAGTGAATTATAGGATTACTAGGATTATTCTTTAACAAGGTAGGACTGTTTATAGATACAATCCATTTTAGGGCTTTATTTTAATACATTTTAGAAATATAACTTAAAAAAATGCTATTGGAACTTTAAAGTTCTTCAATTCGATAGATCTGTTTTATTTGATGAAGGGCGTTATTGAAGCACACTCTACACAATCAACAATATACACAAGACCTCGAAACGTTGAGGAAATTCAATATATGGGACAAGAAACAGTTTCATTTCCACACCAACATGAATCCAGCTCCACAAGGGTACAGTTCTTCACTGTTCGAATACTCACGAACGGGTTGACTACACACGAATCGATAACGTTTTCGGACCAATGCGACAGGTCGCTCGTGCCCCGACATCGTCCATATCGGTAGCCATTTTTATGGAAGACATACAATCAGTAAAAGATGATTGAAAACTCAAAACTTTTGTGCTAACATTCACACAATATTCCGGAAACACCGACTGCTAGAGACTTTGCAATACCGGAACTTACAGCTAAGTTTTTCCCTTTTACTACAGGCACGTGAACAGTAGCATCCAATCAAATCAACTATAGCGACCTCCACGGAAACCTTAACATTAAACCTTGACCTCCACGGAAACCTTGACAGGTAGACATATTAGCTGAAAAGCGCGATACCTGGTATTCGCCATGCTCCAGGAATCTGATAGACTCGCAAATAGTACCGAAATATGCAGGACATTACCTTGATAAGATGTAAAGGCCTTGATAAATGTAAAGACTATTAAGAAAACAATTCTTCATCCAATGTTAAAGATGTTTATGTTTCTAATATCTTAATTAATTGTTTGCTTTGTTTGTTACAGAATGAAAAGTCTGCTAATTGTCACTTTGGCTATTTTACTCTTGGTTCAAGTCCAAGATGGCGACTGTTGGCGAGTCCGTGCTAGACGAGTCTTATCCAGGGCAGTAAGAACCCTCCGAACGGTGCCGGTTGTTGGCCCTGCTGTTAGAGTGGGTGAGGCAATAGCCGATGGCAAGCGAGATGTTGAAGAATTACTGTGATCCATTAGGTAAACGAACTCTCAAATTTATATACCCAAAAACACTAATATTTGGATAGAATAATCAATATTTAAATAACTTTTACATTAGTTCCAAGATCTTTCAACCTGACGGCGTCTTCAGGAAAAATTTGGAATTATATATGTAAGTGTTTTTATACACAAAAATACTAATATTTGGATAGAATAATCAATATTTAAATAACTTATACATCAGTGCCAAGACCTTTCGACCTGACAGCGTCTTCAGGACAAATTTGGAATTATATATATAAGTGTTGTGCATATTTAAATATGTGTCTACAGTATTTACAAATACGTGCCCATATTCAATATTACTATATCCCTAAGGTGTGCGTCCGTTTATTACATGTAAAAACCATTACAAAACAAGGCACATAATATATATGGGGGTTGTGTTGTGTCGCAGTTCATATTGTCGTTGGCGGTAAAAGTATAAGCATAAAAATTATATGTGCTCTTTGGCGTAATATGGTTGCAACATTTACAACGAAGATCGTTGCATTTAGATAGATAAAAACTGATCCTCGTGATAGATGAGTTGAACTTGAGCGTTGGTTAGGAGGCGTATCACATTAGCTGACTGTTTGATGTAAGGATTGTCATGTTCTAATGCGCTTATTTTTAGGGGGAGGAGTTTGGGTAGCACTATAAGTAATGATATCCGAACGGCCCTTTTAATTTAGTGGCCCGCGATGTTTGGTTATCAATTTTCAAAGTCAAATTTATCCAAACCTGTATTTCCTGGATGACTAATACTGTTTCAATAAATATCATTTTAGCTCACCTAATTTGGCGCCATCTAGCACATTTACGATTAAGTAAATTATTCATTTATCACTGGTTATGCATGTTTCTAGTCAAAGACAGGGGCACGTTACATTTGGTATGGCGGGGTATAGTTTATTTAGAATACATGTCCGTTATAAGGAGCCCCTTCATTCATTTCAACTTTGAATTTGATATACTACACAAAAGAAGTTAAGGGTCAACCAACTATTTTTGTTTGACATTTTATTAGACACAGGGAATATGTAATTCAAAACTTTTAAGCACACTTTCGGTCAGAATGAGTTCAGTATGTCTCAATGTTGAGTCTGTTATGCAAAGCATACGCACTTTCTATACACAACTATTCTGAGGATCTGATGAAAGTTCGCCATTTTGAGCATAATGAGGTCCAACAAAACTGTCTCAAATTCGATAATAACGAGTGAAACTACCACGTGCTCGTAAGCAGTCAACACAACGAGGCATGCTGTCGACCAGACGTCGAAAAAACATCTGGGGAATGGCTTGCCACTCTGTCTGTCCAACTCATCCCATGCATGCCCAATTGGTGCTAATCCATTCGTTCAATACCAATACCATTTATTTTATTAACAGCAAGAACAGGTTGTAACACAAATGGCCATTTGAAAAGTTCCAAAGCTCTGTATCACCAAATTTTTTATTTTCAGATGAGAAACATGGTGGAGATATGACTTTGAACGCAAATAAATATATGTAAAACCAGGAAAACTTATTATTTTTTAAACCACAGCTGGGCTTATGGTAGTGGGGCGGGGTTGTTATTTAACAAATATTCTGGAAGCCAAGTCAAGTCGTACGGTGTTTAAAATATGTGGATGAGTATTAAAATCCATAATACGGAAAATAATTTTGACCCCCATGTACATACCCCCCTGAAAATTGGGTACCTCAAATTAGTCAAAATATCAGTTTTGTCTTGTCATTTCACAACTAACAAGTTTATTTAAAATGCCTTTCATAGATTCAAATATGGGTTTTCACGGTCTGCGTGTCAGTATACGACATTGAAAATGATCCACAACAATCCAATATGGCGGCCAAAATGGCGCTGCAAATATGTATTTTGTGCTTTTCTACCAAACATGGTGCTGTAATATGTCGACTACTATGTTTTCGAGGTCGTAGAATTCGAATTTCTGATGGTTTCAAAGAAATAAGGAACGATTTACAACATATCTATCATGTGGTGAAATATTCATCAATTCCAATACGGTTACATAGTATCATTTTTTTATACGCCCACATTTTCATGTGGACGTATTATGTCGTCGCCCCTGTCCGTCCGTCCACAATTTGTTTGTGGACTCTCTACAGGTCACAATTCTTATCCGATTTTGACGAAACTTGAAATATAGGTTTATCCCCAAAAGATCTTGGCTGCTTTCGATATTGGCATGTATCGGATCAAAACTTCAAGGATTATGGCCCCTGATTGTACGAAAAATCACGTTTTTAGCTTGTGGACCCTATAGAGGTCACAATTTTGAACCGATTTTGCTAAAACTTGACATGCATGTTTGTAACCAAAAGATCTTGGTTCCTTTCGATATTTGCGGCTATCGGAATGTAATTTCTTGAATTATGGCCCCTGATTGTCCGAAAAATCACCCTTTTTAGCTTGTGGTTCCTCTGGAGATCACAATTATTATCCGATTTAAAAAAAACCCGTTTGATTATATCACCGTTACACCCTAAGGGGGGTTGAGTTCGAATTTCGGAAAAATCGGACCAAAATTGCCATACAAAATGGCCGCCATTTGTACGCGAATACTGTTAAAACATGGTATATCCAGGTTGTGGACCCTGTGGAGGTCACAATTTTAGCTTGTGGTCCCTCTGGAGGTCACAATTATTATCCGATTTAAAAAAAAACGTTTGATTATATTACCGTTACACCGTAGGGGAGGTTGAGTTCGAATTTCGGGAAAATCGGACGAAAATTGCTATACAAAATGGCCGCCGTTTGTACGCGAATACTGTTAAAAAATGGTATATCAAGGTTGTGGACCCTGTAAAGGTCACAATTTTAATTCGATTTTGATGAAACTTGAAATTCATGGTTATAACCCAAAGATCTTGGTTCTTTTCGATATTTGCGCATATCGGATCGTAACTTCCTGAATTATGGCCCCTGGTTATACGCAAAATCCCCCTTTCTTTAGCTTGTGGTCCCTCTGGAGGTCACAATTATTATCCAATTTAAAAAAAACAACGTTTGATTATATCACCGTTACACCGTAAGGAAGGTTGAGTTTGAATTTCGTGAAAATCGGACCAAAATTGACAGACAAAATGGCCGCCGTTTGTACGCGAATACTGTTAAAAAAATGGTATATCATGGTTGTGGACCCTGTATAGGTCACAATTTTAATTCGATTTTGATGAGGAAGGTTGAGTTCTAATTTTGTGAAAATCGTACCAAAATTGCCGGACGAAATGGTCACCGTTTGTACGCGAATAGTGTAAAAAATATGGTATATCATGGTTGTGAACTCTCTACAGGTCACAATTATTATCCGATTTTGATGAAAAGTCACATTACTAGGTTGTGTACCGTCGCACCATAATCATTGTCGGCTTCGAATTTCATGAATATCAGACTGGAACTGACCAACTAAATGGCTGCTCCCAATACAGTATGAAATACAGGACTTAATGATGTAGGAAAAATCACTTTCGGTATTTGCTTGTTCTCTATCCATCTCTCGAAAATGTGGGCGTATCCTGCCTGGCAGTGCCAGTCCATCTTTTGTCAAAGTGAAGCTATCTCGGACTGAATCCAAATCACTCATCATTACATCTGCTTTACAGCTATGATTGCTTAGGTAAACCTTCAAAATGGCCCCATAAACAGATGCTGGCAATTTTTTGGTCATTTAATAAATAAAAAATGCCACTTTGTCTAGGTACTAACAAGGCTGCACCTCGAACATATCTTACTTCGATATAAACAAATGATTGTTCCGCAGTTTGTCAAGGAATAACATTGCTATTTCCTTGCTACAAAGGCTTCTGTTTCTCGTCGAGTTTTTTCATTACAGTAACATTTCATACTTAACGAAAATATTATACCCTTGGAATGCATCAGAAGATTGTGATTCAATCAAATCCTGTAATTTGACTTTCACCTATTGCTGCAAAAGCTATTGTTTCCCTTCCAAGTTTTCATTACAGCAGGAATTTCATACGTAGGGATATTACTATATCATTAGAAGGTACTAGAAGATTGGGATTCGATCCAAGTCCTGGGAATTGACTTTCCCTCGCACGGTTGATGCTCAATTCAATTTTTAACGCCTCTTTACTTGAGCTCATAGTTTATGAAACCCACTGCCTATTCTGATTCTAGATGGTGTATTGGAGCACCTTCTAGAGTTACTGAATCCATTCCTGAAAGAGTAATATCTGATTCAAAGAGCCCGCATTTAGCTTTATTTCTCAAGAATGTTTCGATCAAACAAAATACAGTCCAGATATACTTGGATCACTTGGCGGGGGGGGGGGGGCAAGGTCCTCGCTATGCTACTACGTAAACTAACTGTCGGTTTTCGACCCAAGGAGGGAGAAATATTTGGTATTTAGATTTGGGTCTTGTAGCGGTAAGTCAGATATTGCAATGAGGCACTAAATATTTGAAATGTGTATCCACTGTGAATATGAAAGCCAGATCTCAGGACTTGTACATTCCGAGGATATAGTATCAGAAGCCAGCATCTGTTTATGGGGCCAATTTGTAGGTCTGCCTAAGCAATCTCAGCTGTAAAGCAGATGTAACGATGAGTGATTTGAATTCAGTCCGAGATAGCTTCACTTTGCCAAAATAATGATATTATATAACCGTATTCGAATTGATGAATATTTTACCACATGATAAGTATTTGTAAGTGGTGCCTTCTTTGTTTTAAATCACCACAAATTCAGATTCTACGACCTCAAAAACATAGTAGTTGACATATTACAACACTATGTTTAGTCGGAAAGCACAATATACATATTTGCGGCGCCATTTTGGATTGCCGCCATGTTGGATTGCTGCGGGTAATTTTCAATGTAATATTGAGACTTAAAGACCACGAAAACCTACGTCAAAAGCATTCTAAACAAATTTGTGAGTGGTGAAATGACAGAAAAACTGATATTGTGGCTAATTAAGGGGCACCCATATTCAGGGGGGTATGTACATGGGGGTAAGGGGTGTCGAGGGTCGAAGTTTTTTTTTAAATTATTAATTTTTATCTCTCTCCACATGCTTTAAACACCGTACGGAAGGAATCGACGATTATCACACACCCCTACTTATGGTTCGACATACTCTTATATTGTAATAGTCACCAGATCCAGTCGGCCAAAGTATGTGAGCCGTGTGTAGACTTTATCCATGAATGTTATTATTATAGGCCTTCATTCAGTCGGCCAACGTTTGTGAGCCGTGTGTAGACCTGCTCGATGGATGTTATTATTACAGGCCTTTATTCGAGGTCTGTGTTTAAGCCTCATGGTGTATTTTCTAAACTGGTGGATGTTTTTATATTGTTAGCCTAGTAAGGCAGTGTATTTGAACTATGGTACGACGACAGCAAGCCTAGCAGCGAAGTCAACGATGTACAGCGTGATGTCCATGTCACAGTAACATTACCACGCCTAACGCGAATAGAAATAATAATTACTTACTTTGATTGTTATGATGTCCATTCTTATTTATGAATTAGCATATATCCGTTATTTATTGTAACAGTTAAAGTCATAAAATGTAAATGGTATGTCCATATTATTAGTAGAACACAGGTTAAACGAAGTAACTTTATCTAACTCATGACTCCTCGTCATCCACCGTCCTACTCGTAGAAATGTAAACAAATCGTATTCATGAACCATAATTAATTTATGTGGTTAAGATGCTTATTTTATTAATTGTTGTGTAAGGAACGACTTGAGAAATCAATGTAAAAGTAGTTTTGGTAACACTTAATTTTATATAACTAGAGATACGGATTGGCATAGGGACTATATTTTACCACGTCACTTAGCCACTATTGTTGTGCATTTTTGTTGATGTTTTTATTTGTTTCATAATTTATTTATTACTTGTTCGAATTTCATATGCATGGTCGCAAAATGTACATAATAGTTAAAAATGTAAAAGGGCAAGTTAATAGCGGGGGAATAATGTTCTATGTACGAATTAAAATATTGCGCCGAACGGGTCTTAAAAAGGGCAAGTAATTATTGGTCACGACGTTCAGGTGACACCCTAACGAAGGTTATAAATAGAGTCCCGCTACGGCTTTATGGCAGATAACGTCTCAGCGTCTTACGTGAAAGACTTGTCCTCTTAAGCAGTCGGAAACAGCTTTTTTACGATCTATACACTATACCGCAGTTAAAATAGCAATTTATTGTAAACCTGAAGGTGAGATAGCAGGTTCTCAACAAGTCAATTATGATAAATACGAAATAGTAATTTAATACACCTGTAATGTATGACAATCTTGGGCTTTCGTATATTTTATACTGGGTACCGTTTGTTTGTCACTGCGTGGTACGCTAGCTAGTATGGAGGACCCTTGGGGACAATGTAAGACGTTATCTCCCACCACGCCGGACGCCATTTCACTATTTTTATAGATTTTCATATTATAATAAGCGTTGTTGTATTGATGATATTATAATGAATCCAGCTTAATTATATAAAAGCCATTCCATTACTGGAACAGAAACCTACAAACTTGTAATGTTGTAATATGTTCATACACGGAGAGGGAGCACTGACGAGTTCGAAGTGTGGTTCCCTTTGGAACACTGAGGTTGGAGCTGAATTGTAATTAATAATTGGGATGGTAAAACAATGAGATTTCAATACGATAGACTTTATTATATCGGCCTGACAAAATGAGGAATCCCGTAAACCAACCAGCTTTGACAGGGTGGCTTACAATTTGGTGTCAGAAGTGGGATGTTAAAGTTTTAATTAGCATCCATGATACGAATCCAGCGACTGACCTGTCAGCAGTAGCAGAAATTGATGTCCGACGTGGTGGAAATGTATATATGTACAGAATAATCAGAGTTTATATTGTTTGTTTGTTGTTAATTTGACGTGACAGTTAACCTCTATGCTAACTCTATTACTTGATAGTAATATTAATACACTGAATTTTATATAAACAGTTTAAAGTAAAGTAGTATGGCGTCGCAATCTCCCGATCCTGAGGTTTTCATTAGAAATGAAGTGGAATTAGAAGAAATTGGTCAAGGTGATGTACACCGTGATGGAGATTCGGATAAAGATTCCAATCAAGAGGAGTTAGATACCAATGTTTTGACCTCAAGAGCAAACCCTAGAGATAGTATAGAATTAGCCCGTGTGGATCGCAGAATGAATCGAGAAAGAGTGCCAGTACGACATCGTGATTTAGAAGAATCTCCTAGAAGGGAAAGGCCTGAACCAGAACCATTCCAAGGAAAAGATGGATGGGAAGAATATATTTCATACTTTGAAGACTGTGCAGAATTGGGCAATTGGTCGCACCGAACAAAACTACTGTATTTGGCAGCTTGTCTACGAGGTCCTGCAAGGACGTTTTACATGAGTCTACCCCTAACAGATAGAGCATCGTATCCGGCCCTGATCCAAGTTTTAAACAGACGTTTTGGTAGTTCGAAGCATCAGAATAAATGGCTCTCGAAATTAGAGTCTCGCAAAAGAATGCCCGGGGAAAGTATAGCCTCCGTCGGAGATGACATTAGACAAATGGCTCAACGTGCGTATTGTAACCTAGATATGGTCGCACAAGAATCTTTGGCTCTTAATAAGCTGTATAAAATAATATCGACAGACATAGTGTAGATGTTTTGATCGAGAAACGACAGACCGCTGACTATGTAGGCCTTGAGTCAGTGGCAACTACTAGGCCTAAAGAAAACACAAAGTATATGAGGACAGGTCATATTGGTGAAACGAATGAAACTTGGGACAATGCATTTTATACAACGGGTGGAATATTTGATATTGATTTTCTTATTGACAGTGGTTCAACCACATCGATACTGGCCAAGAATTGTCTTGACCGATTACCAAGCCATATGTACCAGATAGATGCAGCGTATTTTGACATTAAGGATGTCAATGGAAACAACGTTCACACCTTTGGTTCGACATTGCTTAAAGTAAAGTTTGGAGATCTTACTTTAGAACACACATTTATGATTTGTGATGTACACCAGGATGAGATTTTAGGACAGGATTTTCTTCTTCGTTTCGTCAATAAATTAAATTACTAAGATGACACTGGGGTTAGGTGATAATAAAGAAATAAAATGTTGGGTTGGTGGAAGATGTAATATGATATGTCGCGTTGAGGCGAACAAAACAGTAACAATACCAGCATACTCCGGAATACTACTACCTGTCAGAATACCTGGATCCGAATATTTAACAGAATCTGGTTACCTAGAAGGAAACAAATTCGATGATGAAATCAACATTCTACCGGGAGTAATCAATACTAGAAACCAAACAGACACTTGGGTTACGATAATGAATAACAGTGATATTTCGGTAACGCTGTATGCCCGACAAGTAATTGCAACTTGTGAATCTTACTATGACCGCCATTCGGGAATCGTAGCCATGACATCATCAAATCCACAGAAGACATCAACCGAAGTAGACCGTAACGTCCCTGGACACCTGATCGGGTTACTAAAGAGAAGCTCTACATATTTAGATGAGCACCAACAAAATTCACTCGCCAATCTTTTAAGAAAGTATCAAAATATATTTTCAAAGTCATCAGATTTGGGATGTACCGACAGAGTGACCCATCGCATCAACACGGGGACAGCTTTTCCTATACGTCAACACACTAGGCGATTACCAATTGGCAGAAGAGAAACGGAGAAAGAAGAAATAAAGAAAATGTTAGCTAAGGGAGTAATATTAAGGATTGCTGTTCTTGGCCTTTGGGAGTTACCTATTACCTATCCGCTGGTCCCTATTGGAGTTTTCAACAATTGGAGTTGATATTGGTTTACCAGAATAGAGAGATACGGGAGTGCATGGTCTAGGGCCCTGTCCGAGTTTCGATGGATGGTATAAGGCCAATACCATACACAAATTACAGTCGTGAACGATGTCATGAAAGGATCGTTCTCCGGAGAGGACTCAGATTAACTATAAATATGGAACCGCCGTCGTCATAACTATTAGCCGCCCGAATAAAAATATTGTATGTTGCCGAGAATTTTAACGATTTGTAGTGACAAACCGAGTACCCAGTATAATAAGACAGTCTTTTCCGAAAATGATGTTCTTTTAAAATGAGACATAGGTCCGATTCCCTATCCTTACCCTGCGTTTATTTATTTTCAGAATGAAGATACAGAGAGAATATTCTTGTATGCTATGCCCTGAAGTTTTTCAAACAAAGAAGGTCCTCAAGAACCACCTTACGGCTGTACCCCATAGACGGTTGGTCATCCAGTGTCCTTGGTGCGAGGAGGAGAATACCCCGAGGAGAGCTGCAGATTTGAAAACCCACGCTACAGCCTGCCATTCGGAAGAAATTAAAAACTTGCCCGGAGGGTTTTTCTCAGAGAATAATTGTTTTTGGCTGTTTCTATACCCGGAAATTTACACAGGTTGTGGATCCCACCCTTGAAGATTCTGTGGTAGCCAGGAGAGCCCGGCTAGAGATGGGGAACCGCCAACCAACCCCAGTCCTCTCTCTAGTTGCGGTGAACCTCGTAAGAGGCGACGTTAACGCCACGCTAATGATGAGTGGTGGTCCGTCCAGCGGATGGTGGATGTTAGCGTTGGAAGACGAAGTAATGGCCAACAAGAAGTACCTGGATGCCCTTCTCCGGAGATTGGCTGGTTTGGCCGATTCCAGCGCCGCAGACTGTCCCAAGTCTAACTCATTTAGAGCTGTTGGCGTGGAGTCAGTCAGGTCGACCATGATCCAGGAGGCTAGCGCATGTCTAGGTGTGCCAGCGGGATTATTTAAGACAGTAATGTCCGCTAGTTTATCTGCCCCAGTAGCAGTCACCGTCACTCAGGACGACAACGCCCCTCCGTTAACTCCACTACATACACCATCAACTTCCAGTATAACACTGGAAGAGTCCGAGTCTGAAGATTCGTCCATGACCATTACATCTGGAGAACAAGCAACTGATGATACCGTAAGAAAGGTTGAACAAGTAGGGAAAGCCGAGGAAGATGGAAAAGAGAGAGAGAGAAGGGATAGGTCGACAGAGAGAAAGAAACGGGAAGAAGTTGCTAGGCGTGAGATAGAGAGAAAAGAGAGGGAGAAAGGAAGAAGAAAGATACAGAGAGGAAAAAATGTTTTGGTTAAACTTTGATAGACGGGAGTCAGAAAGGAGGGGAAGTAGACACAGATTTGATGATGGAAGATCGGAAAGCATTGAAAGGAGGGAATGGGAGAGGAGGCAAAAACGAGAAGAAGAACGTAGAGAAAGAAAGAGGGAAGACGGGAGAAGAGAAATGGAAAGAAAGAGGCAGCTAGAACAGAAAAGACAGGAAGAAGAAAAGAAGGTAGCAGAAAGGCGGGAAAGAGAGAACAAACGAATAATACAGGAAAAGGACTGGGAGGAAAGGAAACGAGTAGAGGGGAGGAAAGCGGTAGAAAGGAAGAAGCGGGATGATGAGAGAAAGCAGGCAGAAGAGGAATTAAGGGTGAAGGTGGATGCCGAGAGGAAGGAAAACGGAACCTCTGGAGGAAAGAAAGAACCGATGATAGTTAAAAGAAAAGGGGATGAAGAAGGTGGGAAAGACAAGAAGAAGGTCAAGTGGGGAAAGACATCCAGACAAGAGCCACCAATTTATTAAGGTTTGGAGGGTTGCCTCTGTTTCCCGCTTGCAGGCGTAATTGGGATGACGATGAAGTGGTCGTTCTCGCCCCGACCAACATCAAGTGGCCTCCTACAAACTGGAAAAAGATGACTCCCGACCAAAAACTATTCAACTTTGAATTCGCTGCGAGAGCATTGGAGCTGTCCCGAAAAGTATTAAAGCCACTTCCAAGGGAAGAACTACTCGCAAAATATAACTTTTTGGTTTTAACAGCATCTCAAGTGTAACACAGCATTAAGCAGCTGTGGTTTATAGCTGTCGTGCAATTAGTATATATATATGTGTTACACGTGCATTATTTAAGTTAGTTAATTAGTCACTATCTTCTCGTATTATTAGATAATATTATATGATTGTCCGTTTAATGAAGGCTTCTAGTATATATGTATTATAACTAGTGAATGGCTGTGAAATACTAATAAGGTTGTGGATAACACCTTGGCCTTATAAATGATCTCAAGTTAGAAGCTTAAGAGAGACGATGGAAGACAACCTTATCGAGAGGCCACAGACCGGGGACTGCTCTACAAGACAGAACGAGGGCATGTGACAATGGAAGCAGACGTGAATTTGGACGCTGGTCATTATGACTACAAACTAATGTTATGTTCCTGTGTGCTCTATTGGTTGTAGACTTATAGATGTATTTGTAATGTCCGTTCCTGCAATGTTATAATAAAGAAGTCCAATTCACAGTTATTATCGATTATGTTACAACTCAAACATTTGGTGCCGTGACTGAAGAACCTGTTGGTCGATGTTGAAAAGAAGACAGAATTCGTGTCAATCAACAGTTCAAAAAAAAAAAAAAAAGAGAACACAACGTCGAAGCCGTTATAAAAAACGAGAAAACATGGAAACAAGTTATGAAGAAAAAAGAAGTTATTGTACAACAAACACCCGAATAATGAAAACTCTAAAAGAAAGAACTCTTGAATATGAACTTTGTTTAGTAGACTTTTGTAGAAGGTGAGTCATTTTGTTTTAAAAGAATATAAACGATTTTTGTCTAATTTTTGAACACATCTTTTGGCATATTATGAGAAATATTTAGGTTACTAGAAAAAGAATAAGTACCTATTCTTAAAAGAATTGAAATACTTTGTGGTTGTCTCAAAGATTTTGTAAAACGCTTAAGACGTATTCCGTTAAGTTTCGGTTTTGATTAAAGAGGCAATCCCAAAATTAATGTTTTATCTACCTATAAATATGTTTTATGTATATATTTTCCCGATAATGAATGGGATGTATTTTATTGGATTCCTAAGAAGAGAGGAACATGTATTTATACCCTCAGAGGCAAGGGTTAGCTCAAGTTAAGAGCATTATGGTACATTTTTAATATGTAATTACCCCAGAGGAAGGGTTTAGCTCAAGTTAAGAGCATTATGGTAGATTTTTACTTTGTGTTGTCGTTTGTTTTGTATAGGAAGATGAATCATTTGAAAATTTGATGCGTTATAAAACAGAAAATATCTTATTGAAGATAATTATATGTGTTCAAAATATTCATAATCGTTTATCTCGAGTAAAATCAATTTGACAAGACCCTTATTATGTATTGTTTGTAGATGGTTATGTTATTCTCATGCATTTATAAATATTTCATCCTGTCAACCTTAACAAAAAAAAAATGATGATTAATTCATAATTATTTTGGCTGTTTCACAGCTTAGGAAAGGGAGGAAATTGTAACACAGCATTAAGCAGCTGTGGTTTATAGCTGTCGTGCAATTAGTATATATATATGTGTTACACGTGCATTATTTAAGTTAGTTAATTAGTCACTATCTTCTCGTATTATTAGATAATATTATATGATTGTCCGTTTAATGAAGGCTTCTAGTATATATGTATTATAACTAGTGAATGGCTGTGAAATACTAATAAGGTTGTGGATAACACCTTGGCCTTATAAATGATCTCAAGTTAGAAGCTTAAGAGAGACGATGGAAGACAACCTTATCGAGAGGCCACAGACCGGGGACTGCTCTACAAGACAGAACGAGGGCATGTGACAATGGAAGCAGACGTGAATTTGGACGCTGGTCATTATGACTACAAACTAATGTTATGTTCCTGTGTGCTCTATTGGTTGTAGACTTATAGATGTATTTGTAATGTCCGTTCCTGCAATGTTATAATAAAGAAGTCCAATTCACAGTTATTATCGATTATGTTACACAAGCGTCAAAAGTAGAAGATATGGTATTAGACAAATCACGCTACTATTTGTATGAGTATCTTAGAAGAGCCGCTACAGTGGAGGATCATACAGAGTCCGCAGCGACGTTGAAGGTGCTGGAAGCCGCATGTGCCCAGCGAGATACCTCCACAGACTGCCTAATCAAAATAATGAATTATATAGATGTGAAATTAAGAATGGTAACGGACCAAGACAACAGTTACAAGATTAATTTATAGGGAAAATCTAGGAGTATTTTGTATGTAGGGTGGGGGAGTGTAATAGTCACCAGATCCAGTCGACCAACGTTTGTGAGCCGTGTGTAGACCTTATCCATGAATGTTATTATCATAGGCCTTCATTCAGTCGGCCAACGTTTGTGAGCCCTGTGTAGACCTGTTCGATGGATGTTATTATTACAGGCCTTTATTCGAGGTCTGTGTTTAAGCCTCATGGTGTATTTTCTAAACTGGTGGATGTTTTTATATTGTCAGCCTAGTAAAGCAGTGTATTTGAACTATGGTACGATGACAGCAAGCCTAGCAGCGAAGTCAACGATGTACAGCGTGATGTCCATGTCACAGTAACATTACCACGCCTAACGCGAATAGAAATAATAATTACTTACTTTGATTTTTATGATGTCCATTCTTATTTATGAATTAGCATATATCCATTATTTATTGTAACAGTTAAAGTCATAAAATGTAAATGGTATGTCCATATTATTAGTAGAACACAGGTTAAACGAAGTAACTTTATCTAACTCATGACTCCTCGTCATCCACCGTCGTACTCGTAGAAATGTAAACAAATCGTATTCATGAACCATAATTAATTTATGTGGTTAAGATGCTTATTTTATTAATTGTTGTGTAGGGAACGACTTGATAAATCAATGTACATCGTAGTTTTGGTAACACGTAATTTTATATAACTAGAGATACGGATTGGCATAGGGACTATATTGTACCACGTCACTTAGCCACTGTTCCGCGTGGCGCATTGTTGTGCATTTTTGTTGATGTTTTTATTTGTTTCATAATTTATTTATTACATGTTCGAATTTCATATGCATGGTCGCAAAATGTACATAATAGTTAAAAATGTAAAAGGGCAACAAAAGGGCAAGTTAATAGCGGGGGAATAATGTTCTATTTACGAATTAAAATATTGCGCCGAACGGGTCTTAAAAAGGGCAAGTATTTATTGGTCACGACGTTCACGTGACTCCCTAACGAAGGTTATAAATAGAACCCCGTGACGGCAGTATGGCAGATAACGTCTCAGCGTCTTACGTGAAAGACTTGTTCTCTTAAGCAGTCGGAAACAGCTTTTTTTACGATCTATACACTATACCACAGTTAAAATAGCAATTTATTGTAAACCTGAAGGTGAGATAGCAGGTTCTCAACAAGTCAATAATGATAAATACGAAATAGTAATTTAATACACCTGTAATGTATGACAATCTTGGGCTTTCGTATATTTTATACTGGGTACCGTTTGTTTGTCACTGCGTGGTACGCTAGCTAGTATGGAGGACCCTTAGGGACAATGTAAAACGTTATCTTCCACCACGCCGGACGCCATTTTTATAGATTTTCATATTATATAATAAGCGTTGTTGTATTGATGATATTATAATGAATCCAGCTTAATTATATAAAAGCCACTCCATTACTGGAACTGAAACCTACAAACTTGTATTGTTGTAATATGTTCATACACGGAGAGGGAGCACTGACGAGTTCGAAGTGTGGCTCCCTTTGGAACACAGAGGTTGGAGCTGAATTGTAATTAATAATTTGGATGGGAAAACAACGAGATTTCAATACGATAGACTTTATTATATCGGCCTGACAAAATGGGGAATCCCGTAAACCAACCAGCTTTGACAGGGTGCTTGGGGTGGCTTACAATATGTAATACGAACTGCCACTGGATCTTTTAGGTGCATGTCAATGTGTACACGAGACCTTGGTTATTCGGTATTTCAGTCTACACCAGTAGTAATTATTACACATGCTTTCAAGATAAGATATATATAGCGTTTGGTCAGACTTGTGGAATATGTCTAGCCTACTTCTTCGATTTCCTTGTTACAAATGGCGCGGAAACACATTCTGGTACATGATTCGTGTTCCAATATTAAATCTTCTACTTTTTTCTTAAATATTGGATATCAGAAGCCCATCTTGGATCTTTTCCGGGTAAAGTCACAATATCAACGTTGATTCATATTGACAAAAACATTGTGTTTTCAATGTCGCAGACTGTGGATGATACTCAAAAACAAAGACTTGCAATAGACAGAATATGATTTATGTTAAATTCTCTGCCTGATATTCCTCAGTTTGCAGACCCAATTACCATTTACAGTGGAATAAACGGTCTAATCGTACAGCTATAGGTACACTCCGGGTAGGTATATCAAAGTTGTGGACCATCTAGAGGACATAATTCGGAACTTGAAATACATGTTTATAACCCACAGATCTTGGTATTCAAGCTTATCTGTTCGTAACTTCCTGGATTGTACGATCAATCGGATTTTTTTTAGCTATTTCTCGATCTATCTGTTGATGTGGGCGTACCTGACCTGGAAACCGCTGGTTGTTTAAGTTTCAGCATGGAGAAGGAAGCTAACACCCTTATGTGCACACGGTTTAGGTGAAATTAAATGGGGTTTAACGTCAAACTGTTCTGCTCCGACTGGGCAAATGAAAACGGGCATACGCCACAGGGTGTGTTCTGGAGGGTTCTTCGCCTTCTTACCAAAAGAACTGAAAGAGTGATTTGGATGTAACGCCGGGACGAAACTCGCGAAACGGTCATTATCGACGATAGGTTTCACTATAATAGATATTTGTGTATGAAATTTTTATATATGTTACAACATCAGGGCAAATTTCAATTGTCCTTATCATCATCAAATGGCTGGCCTATAAAGAAATACAAGATGAGACATAGGTCGCGTAAATGTCTTCAGTTTTTCAATAAGCTTGTTTTGTCTTCCTCAAAGACGTCAGCGGTGCGGACGATTCCATCTTGATTAAGTTCCACATTTGTTACACGTCCTTTTCCATAACCAACATCGAGACATCAACATGTAAGTTCCGAATAGATTTACGTCTTTGTTGTTCGTAAAGATGCAACTTCCTCCCGAATCCAGAATTGATCAGCGAGAAACTGCACTCTACGCTAACGATACAACTCCGGTTACGTGAGGATTCCAGAAGGCAAAAAAGGTCGAATTTTCATGGCGTAATAAATAGCCAGCTATGATCTTACATATTTGTCATCATTAACAGTTGATAATAAGCTGTCAGATCTATAAGACAAGGATCATAGACAATGATTAAAAGAGCACTTAGATCAGCAGAAGTTGGACGTCTCAAAACTTTGTTCCATTAAGGGGAGATACCGGGGACATAAACAATTGTATACGCCCTTATTTTCATGTGGACGTCCGTTGTTTGTTGACATTTTACAAATCACAATTTGTATCCGATTTTGACGAAACTTGAAATATAGGTCTTTCTTCCAAAGACCTCGATTCCTTTCGATATTGGCATCTATCGGATCATAACTACATGGATTATGTCCCCTGAATGTACGAAAAATCACGTTTTTAGCTTCTGGACACACTAGAGGTCACAACTTGAAATGCATGTTAATAACCCAACAATCTTGGTTCGGTTTGATATAATTATGGCCCTGCATTGTACGAAAAAAAACGCGTTATTATTATCCTAATTATAAAGAAGTTTTAAAGCCCCAATAACACTCTTGTTGTAATTAAATAATATGTCTCAATCTTTATTATCTGGCCAACAAATTGTATTATTTTACAATATTGAATATATTCAAATTAATTGATGATACAAATTTCATCTTAACACACCTAATTTAAAGAATTGGAAAAATTCAACTACATGATTTGAAAAGGTTAACGTGAACCTTTTCAAATGTGACTTGGATTTTAAAATATTTTCGAACCCTCTGAACAAGTAAAATATGATGTAATGGATAATTTACACAACAGGTAGGACAAATAAACATCTAGTACTTAGAATAAGACTATTATTTATTTTCTTGAGCTGCCAAGCCAGCAAGAGTGTTATTGTCCCTTTAAAATACAACCGTTACACGATATTCTCGTGAAAATCGGACCAAAACTGCTGGACAAAATGGCCACCTCTCGTACGCAAATAGTGTAAATAAGGTTGTGGACCCTTTTGAAGCCACAATTCGATCCGATTTTAACGAAACTTGATACATATATCTTTATACTAGGGGTTGTGTTTTTTTACACAATATAATGTTGATGTTCAAATAAATTCGGGGTCCCCTTCAAAAGATGTAGTTACCCTACCCATGTATGAACATATGGTTTTTATTTCTTTCTGATCCCTCTAAACCCCCTGAAGATAGTGGGGTTAAACTGATGGTGATAATTTAGATTTTATTAAACCGAAAACCCCATGATGAGGTTCTTACAGGGAAAAATAATGAACAATTTTAATAAAATCTAAATTATCACCATCAGTTAACCCCTACTATCTTCAGAGGGTATTTACAGAGGAGGGGCAGAATTTTTTTTCAAATACATATACGCATTAACGGTCATCGTCACAACGTTAATAAGGGTAGTAACCACCTAAGCTTAACACTGTTTCATTGGATGCCCTTTTGGAAATTTTCCAAGAACCACACCATATTCGCACTAAATTATATTCTATTCCACTTACTATTTTGAAATTACTAAAATCTGAATGTTTGGATTCAAATTGTACTGATCCTGCATCCATTGAATACAGGGTTGTATCCATTGTTTTTGACATTGCCCATCGTCGTTTGGACGTTGTGACTGAGCCCGATGCATCTAACACCAACAGTTCATTTCTAAAACTGAAATTTGCTAATAAAGGCATTGATGCTATCGGGTTAAGCCAAATATTACACCAAAAGCATGTCACAGCACACATCCCTCCTTACTTCAAAACTGATACTGTTCCTAGGATTTCTTATATTTATAACCCATTGCATCCAAGATATTTAATTACAGAAACGCATTATGTGACATCAGTGCAAAAGACTTATATGATAACCCTCCGCCCTGTTCTTGCTCTACGTCGTCCTTCCTTTACCAGCCAGCTGGACATGCGTTTACTGGTGATTTGAATATAGTCCAGAATAATAAGTTACGTGAGATTTTGTCTAAAGGACCCAAATACCGGGAACCGCAACCATTTTCATGGGATCAAAATTTCAAACTTATTATGGATGCCGTAGAGGACTACGCTAGATCAAGGGTCAAGAGGGTAGATGTTATTATCATCGATACCCTCTCAGATTGGACTAAGTCTATTAGTCGTTTACTTAAACAAAGAACTTACATGCAACGTTTGTTAGATGACACAAGGCCTAAATCTATTTTCAATGATGTTAGCATTGTTGAAAATCTCAACGCCTTACATGACAAGTATGTCATTGTTCCGGCTGACAAAGCGTCCAATAACATAGTGTTTATATGTAAACGATACTATTATGACTTGTCTGTTCAACTTGGGACATCAGTTGACAATGCTACATATAAACGCACTACACTTAGTAAGGATGAAATTATATCCAATCACAGGTCTGTACTAACTTCATTTGGTACTCCATGTGGAGATACCTATACAGATCTGCCCTTGTTATATTGGATACCTAAACTACATAAAAATCCCTAAAAGCAACGTTTTATAGCAGGTTCATCCCGTTGTTCCACAAAACCAATTTCTAAAGTATTGACATATATATTAACGGCAGTTAAAGAAGGTATCCAAAAATACTGTGACAAAATATACTCTCGTAGTGGTATTAATCAGATGTGGATATTAAAAAATTCCAAAGAATTACTTGATGGTTTACAATCGAGATCACTTGCTTCAGTCTCCTCTATACAAACGTTTGACTTTCCTACATTGTACACGAAAATTCCCCATAGTAAATTAAAAGACATTATTCACAGTGTCTTTTCATCAATATCTAGTTGTTAATTACAATTCCACATATTTTGTCAAGAACCATAGTGATTCAAAAAAAAAATTCTCCGCCAACAAGATAATTCAGATGTTGGATTTTTTAATTGATAATATCTTTGTTGAATTTGGAGGGGAAATATATCAGTAAGTGGTAGGTATCCCAGTGGGTACCAACTGTGCACCTTTGCTTGCTGAATTATTTCTCTATTCGTACGAAGCCGATTACATACAGGCACTCGTAAAAACTAATAAACGATTAGTCAGATATTAGAACATCATCGATATATCGATAAGTGAAATTAAAATATGAACATCATCGATATATCGATAAGTGAAATTAAAATATCTGACTAATCTATTTAAAAAATCAGAATAAAAGGAACAAGCTCTCGTGTAACGTATTAGCTGAGACACAAACACTCCATAAGCTGGTGATATTGGAATGTTACTACTAATAAATGGAAAGTTAACGATCGGCAAGTCAAAGTCATCACGTTTATCGTACAATTTAACAATTTAAGTTTATGGCAATTGTCAAAATCGAGACGCAGATCCATGTAGGAAGCGTGATTGTCACTGTCAGAAGTGGTTTTAATTTCGAGCTCATCAGGATATATGAATTCTATGTAATCACTAAATTTAGGATTTACTCAAGGTTCTGGGCCTGTAGTGACACAGACTTCAAGGAATATTACCCAGAAAAACCATAATGCCAAATGTTACAAAAAGAATGAATGTAAGCATATTGAAGTAAAATTTAACTATACAGGTTACCACAAGGGTGTAATGTAGACTATAATAAAAAAAACCCAGGTAGAATTAAATGCTCTAAGTCAATTAAGATTCGAGGCATGAAGACAGAGCACATGCGCCACCCATCACAATAACAGCAAATACAATGCTGGATATAAAAAAGCAAATAAGAAATTGTTGACCTTCTCGGAAGACAGCCGTCTACTAACTAAATGTCATTACTTTAAAAAAAAAAGCGGTAGGTTGCTATACGTGAAAATTTAGGTGATGAATCACCACAATAAAAAGGGGCGATAATCCAGATAAAATAGCACCAACAGGTTAATACAGTATCAATTTAGCAACTAAACAAAATTATTTAGTTATGTAATTGCACAAAAATATAATGAATACAAATATGTCGATATATGTATGGCATAGAGGGGTCTGTCTCTGTTAAGGAGATAAACACTTCCTGTAAAATCTCGGGACATGTCTATTGGAAGAGTTTATCGACATTGTAACTTGCTACTTTGGATTTTAAAAGAAATAACTAAAACAGAGGGGTGTTATTGTCCAATAGACAGTGTCTAATTGGCCAATCAAATCGCGAGATATGCCCTTAAACCGGCAATTTCATACTTTTTAGTTATATTTTTAAAATATGTTAAAATAAAGCCTTAAAATAGATATCTACAAACAGGCCTACCTTGTTAAAGAATATTCCTAATAATCCTATAATATTGCCCATGATCGTATAATAGTGAGTTGACAACCCTTTGAGCAAAAGACATAAATAAATATGTTTGAGCAAAAGACATATAAATAAATATGTTTTGACTCTCTTAGAAAATATGAAAATATCACTTTAAACATGTTACAATTATCAATAACCTCAATAAGCAAACGATCCCAGATTCCAATTCTCTGTCCTACATTAAAAAACTTTAAATGTTTATTGCTAGAATGCCGTGTACTGGTTATGCTAGTTGAATGACTGGCTATGTCCTTGACATAACTTTTATATCTATATATATATATATATATAATATAATTAGAATCTATTTTAAATATGAAATAATTAAGTTACTAGCATATTTCTATAATTATGTTGTGCATTTTTAGAATGTTATACTTACTTTTAGTTCAATCCATTCATATTGTTCATTTCAGTCCTGTATTTTTTATGGTAAATCTTGGAAATATTCAGTATTATATAAACTCCTATTTTATGGAGTATGTATTTGTTATATTAAGAGTTCATTGTAATTTTATAAACCCATTTACATTCCTTTGTTTCCAATTCATGTCTTCCCGCCACTATTTGAAATATATGTATACAGTGTAAACTATTATTATTCTTGATTTTAAAACATTTCTTTATGTCTAGTCAGAGTATTTGTTATATTATATACATTCCACAATAAACTCCGGAACCTACGACCTGGTGTTTTGTTCCCTTTTTGAATAGAACCCTGCTACAGCTCAGCTGTTTTTTTATATACGCCCACATTTTCATGTGGACGTATTCTGCCGCCGCCCCTGTCCGTCCACAATTGTTTGTGGACTCCTCTACAGGTCACAATTCTTATCCGATTTTTCCGAAACTTGAAATAGGGGTTTATTATCATAAGATCTCGACTGCTTTCGATATTGGCATGTATCGGATAGAAACTTCATGGATTATGGCTCCTGATTTTACATGTGGACATTATAGAGGTCACAATTTTGTACCAATTTCCATGAAACTTGATATGCATGTTTATAACCCAAATATCTTGGTTCCTGTTGATATTTGCGCCCATCGGATCGTAACTTCCTTAATGATGGCCCCTGATTATCCGAAAAATCGCCTGTTTAGCTTGTGGTCCATCTGGAGGTCACAAGTATAAACGGATTTGTTTTTTTTTAAAAAAAAATGATTATATCATCGTTACACCGTAATGAAGGCTGAGATCAAATTTCGTGTTAAATAAGTCCAAAAATACTAAAAAAAATATGGTATATCAAGGCTTTTGACCCTGTAGAGGTCACATTTTAACCGGATCGTAACTTCCTTAATGATGGCCCTTGATTATCCGAAAAATCGCCTGTTTAGCTTGTGGTCCATCTGGAGGTCACAAGTATAAACCGATTTTTAAAAATGATTTTATCACCGTAATGAAGGTTGAGATCAAATTTCGTGGAAATCGGACAAAAATTTCCGAAGAAAATGGCCGCCGCTTGTAGGCGAATAGTGTGAAAATATGGGATATCAAGGTTGTGAACCCTGTAGAGGTCACAATTTTAATTCGATTTTGTTGAAACTTGAAATGCATGTTTATAACCCAAAGATCTTGGTCCCTTTCTATCATTTGCACATATCGCATTGTATGTGTAGCCCTTGGTTTTACGAATAATCGCCTATTTTTTTTTAGTCTGTGGTCCCTCTGGAGGTCACAATTATTACCAGATTTAAAAAAAAAACATTGATTATATCACTGTTACATTGTAATAAAGGTTGAGTTCGAATTTCGTGAAAATCGGACCAAAACTGCCAAACTAATGGCCGCCGCTTGTACGCGAATATTATATTTTTAGAAATATTGTATATCAAGGTTGTAGAGCCCACAATTTTAACCAGATTTTGATGAAACTTTATACGCAAGGTTGTAACCCAAAGATCTAGGTCCCTTTCGATATTTGTGCATATCAAATTGTAATTATGGCGCTTGATTGTAGGAGAAATCACTTTATTTTTAGCATGTTCTCTACCCATCTGTCGAAAATGTAGGCGTATCCTGCCTGGCAGCCACTGGCTGTTTCTTTTTTTCCTTACAGTTATTAGCTAGCGTGGACTTAATAAAGACAATTTGCGATTCTTCAGGCAGATCCAAGCATTGGGTCCATAAAACCCAGTGCCAATGTTACCTTTACAACTAACTGTAATGAATGACCAAAGTATCTTATTGGTTTTACACCTATTTCGCTTATACAAACGTCCATGTTTGCAACATTGTCTGTAGTAATTGAAATAACAGATTCTTTCTTCATTTCGAAATTTGTCAGCACTTCAAGAAAATAGCCAAATTATGTCCCGTGTGTTTCTAAGCTACTTTATGTGTGTTCAGCATTTGTAAGGCTGGTCCATGAATCAGTAGTGAAACTGTATTTGTAATTTTTCGTCTGATCAAAAGCTTAACTATTATTAAATTCTGACTTTGAATTATCATAATAATAATACTGCAAATGATTTTTAGTAGTTTGTGGACATGGTACTTTAAAGACAGGATTCAGTTTCTTGCAGAATCTTCTAAAACAATCGCCACTCACAATATTTATAGGGCACACGTCTTGTGCACAGAATTCTACTAAAGTTTTGATTAAACGTTTCCAGCTGTAGGGCGAAAGTTTTTTTTTTTTTAGTTTTCTCTCCCCCCCCCCATTGCATGACGAGTTTTGTTGGGTTTTTGGTGAAGAATCGAAGAAAGGGGTTTGAAAATACATTTTCTGCCAGGTTTTGGTGAATATTTATGATTGTGAGGCGGACGGATATCAAAGTTGCGTGGTTGGTTACGTTGAAAGAGACGACCGAAAATTACATGTTTAGCTGTCTCTACTTCCAGCTGGTGTACCTCAAATTACAACCTGTGGCCAGTAGATATCGTCTGTGTGATAAATTACATATTCTACTGCGATATCTCCATGTAACGCAACCACTGAGATGCTTTAACGTTTCCAGCTGTAGGGCGAAAGTTTTTTTTTTTAGTTTTCTCTCCCCCCCCCCATTGCATGACGAGTTTTGTTGGGTTTTTGGTGAAGAATCGAAGAAAGGGGTTTGAAAATACATTTTCTGCCAGGTTTTGGTGAATATTTATGATTGTGAGGCGGACGGATATCAAAGTTGCGTGGTTGGTTACGTTGAAAGAGAGGACCGAAAATTACATGTTTAGCTGTCTCTACTTCCAGCTGGTGTACCTCAAATTACAACCTGTGGCCAGTAGATATCGTCTGTGTGATAAATTACATATTCTACTGCGATATCTCCATGTAACGCAACCACTGAGATGCTTTAGACGTAAATCGTGTGTGAGCCGGCAATAATTAAATAAACAAAAGAAATACAATACGTATCCCCGGTTACAGATTTCCCCAATCGGATTAATTCGGTTAATGTAATAAATTATATACTAATAGCGTCCGGCGTAGGAAAACAACTATATTAGAACTGAACCAATTGCATTCAAAATCTATTTTCTTCCTTTTAAAGACAATTGATGGCATATAATAAACAACCATAGCAACCTGTTACGCTGGTTAACAGCACTACATACAATAAAGGAAATTAGATAAAATGGGGTTTAACGTCTCACTGTTCTGGTCCGACTGTGCTAATGATGACTGACGTACGCCATACAGTGTGCTTTGAAACTGTTAAAGGGGGGGGGGCTAGAGTGCCGCGCTTCGACCTCTGGCTTGCGGCTGTGGTTTCGATACCCGGCGTGAGCGTATGTGGCATGGAGATAGGGGCGCCTTCTCAACCTCGTGGGTTTCCTCTGGGCACTCCGGTTTCCTCCCACTGCTAAAGATCCCTACGCGCAAGCGAATTATTGAAATAAAATTAAACCATGTTAGTCCCGAAATGACCTAGTTTGTATCGAGTGGACGTTAAACCCCATTTCTCTCTCTCTATCTCTGAAACTGTTAAGGATTATTTTACGTGCACGCCAATATGGAACCTTGGGTTTTCGGCACACCCGAACGACCATAAGTTGTCAGTTGCTAGGTAACTAACATGTCCCCTGAATGACTATACGTTGTCCGTTGCCAATCCGCTGTCCTGTATCACTGACAAGGGTTAGGGAACCCCGCCGGAAAATCCTGATAAACTTTCGCGATAACGCAGGATCGAAAACGAAACCTCCAGGTTTAACAATGCCAGAATATCACCGGGTAGCCTTCTAGAACTAGCATGATATTATATACGTTGAGATGATTATGAAGATAACGATAATGCCTTCTATTGAACAGTCGTATTATAAGAGAATCTGTTAGGGAGCAATCATTAATTTATTTCTTGATTCCCATGAAGACACCGTTAGTTTACAGTAATTACAACTTGCGCTAGGCTTTTATTGGCATATAATGAATTCACACATGAAAGTGTGGGGATAGTTCATGTACATCCGTTATTTCCCAACTACATCCATCCTTTAAGATCCTGGAACAAACAAAAGCATGTATAATGCTGACATTATAATTGTAGCAAATGAAGTAATGTCTCCAAATCACACACACAAATCTATGTATAAATAACATTTCCTTGAATTTCTATAAGATCATTCACTAATCTTGCAATCATTTCATTTAATGTTAGGGGTATGAGATTTTCTTGTGGTGAACATAACGGATATACATGAACTTTTAACCAACCTCTAACCAAAGCTGTTGTGTCCACACTACTTTTAATGATATTCTATTAATTTGTGCACACGATAATGTGTCACTTAACCTCACCTCTTCTTATATATACGACCAAACTATAGAAACCAGGCTTTACCAGCATATAGTATTTGGTGAACAAATATCAAACCTCAGGTATAGTTTTAATTTCTATTACTTTCTTTATAAATATTTTGTTTTAATGTTAAAGTTCTTCAATTCAATAGATCTGTTTTATTTGATATATAATAACAAGATAATTATGTGAAGGATGAAGGGCGTTATTGAAGCCATGCATATTCAACATACCTTGCTAGTATCGCAAGAGTTATTGCTCTTCAAAGTGAAGGTAGAAAAACTCGTATTTATCTAGCAATAATCCCGGTGCACAATCATTTGCAAAAATAGGGACGGATTATCCGTGGCGGGAAGACATAATCATGTTAAGCCTTCAGATTTACTTAAAAGTCGTTTTCGTATCGATGCGAAAGTTCCCTAATCTTTCACATCGATACGTAAATGAACATAAAAAAGAACCTATCTTCGTTTAGGTGTCCACTAACACATAATACTAAAATCTAAAAAAGAGAAAAATTAGGCCTTTATCTTTATAATAAGGCATAGATACTTACATACTGCAGACTTTTAATTAAATAAACCAATTGTATGTGTTAATTACCTGGAATGCTTTTAATCAGGCTTTAGGTTTATAGGGAAGGGCATTATCGTGATAGGCCTACGTGGAATGCTATTAATTAGGTCTATAGGGAAGAGCATTATCGTGATAGGCCTACATCTCCACTGGCCTGATTAGGGCCCTTCGCCCCTACAATTCGATATTTAAACTTGAATTAAAATTGACACTCCATATATATACAACGAATCAAGCAGAATATTGCCTATAAGTACACTCTACACAATATACACAAGACCTCGAAACGTTGAGGAAATTCGATATATGGGACAAGAAATAGTTTCATTTCCACACCAACATGAATCAAGCTCCACAAGGGTACAGTTCCAGTTCTTCACCGGTCGAATACTCACGAACGGGTTGACTACACACGAATCGATAACGTTTTCGTACCTATGCCACAGGTACCTCATGCCCCGACATCGTCCATATCGGTAGCCATTTTTTATGGAAGACATACAATCAGTAAAAGATGAGTGAAAACTCAAAAATATTGAGCTAACATTCACACCACCGACTGCTAGAGTACTTTGCAATTCCGGAACTAAGTTTTTCCCTTTTACTACAGGCACGTGAACAGTAGCATCCAATCAAATCAACTATATCGACCTCCACCGGAAACCTTAACAGGTAGACATGTTAGCTGGAAAGCGCGATACCTGGTATTCGCAATGCTCCAGGAATCTGATAGACTCGCAAATAGAATAGAAATATGCAGGACATTACCTTGATAAGATGTAAAAACCTTGACAAACGTAAAGACTAGTAAGAAAACAATTCCTCACCCAATGTCAGTAGGATATTAAAGATGTTGATGTTTTTAACATCTTAATTGTTTGCTTTGTTTGTTACAGAATGAAAAGTCTGCTAATTGTCACTTTGGCTATTTTACTCTTGGTTCAAGTCCAAGATGGCGATTGTTGGCGAGTCCGTGCTAGACGAGTCTTATCCAGGGCGGCAAGAATCGTCCGAGTGGTGCCTGGTGTTGACACTGTTGTTACAGTGGGTGAGGCAATAGCCGATGGCAAGCGAGATGTTGAAGAATTACAGTGATCCATTAGGTAGGGTATATGTCTATATATAATTAAACGATTTAAAAGAACGAACTCTCAAATTTTTATACCCCAAAATACTAATATTTGGATAGAATAATCAACATTTTAATAACTTTTACATTTGTGCCAAGATCTTTCAACCTGACTGTGTCTTCAGGAAAAATTAGGAATTATGTTTGTAAGTGTTGTGCATATTTAAATACGTGCCCATTTTCAATGTTACAGTCCCGCACTTTATCCCTAAGGTGTGTGTCCGTTTATTAGATGTAAAAACCATTACAAATTAAGGCACATAATATATATACGAGGGTTTGTGTTGTGTCGTTGTTCAGGCACATAATATATATACGAGGGTTTGTGTTGTGTCGATCTTCATCTTGTCGTTGGCGGTAAAAGTAAAAGCATGAAAATTATATGTGCTCTTTGGCGCAATATGGTTGCAACATTTACAGAGAAGATCGTGGCATTTAGATAGGTAAAAACTGGTCCTTGTGATAGATGAATTGCACTTGAGCGTTGGTTAGGAGGCGTATCACATAAGCTGACTAATTGATGGAAGGATTGGCATGTTCTAATGCGCTTATTTTAAGGGGAAGGGGGGTATGGGTAGCGAGATAAGTAATGATATCCGAACGGCTCTTTAATTTAGTGATCCGCGATGTTTGTTGTCCCCCGCCTTTCGAAGAAAGTTGGGGGACTATTAAAATGGGTTCGTCTGTCTGTCTGTCCGTCACACTTTTTGGGACACAATAACTCTCTTCCTAATTGAGCTAGAATGTTCAAACTTGGTGTATGTGTTTATTAGGTCAATGCCTTGATGGAGTTCGAAGATGAGCATTTTCCGCTTAGGGTAAGCAGAGATACGCAATTTGATTGGTTGATGCTTTGGGACACGATAACTGTAGTTCTAATTAAGTGAGATTGATGAAACTTGGTGTATAGTTTCATTATAGTAATACCTTGACTAAGTTCGATAATTAGCATTTTCTGCTCAGGGTAAGCAGAGCTATACGCAATTTGGTTGGTCGAGAATTTGGAACACAATAACTCTCCTTCTAATTGAGTTAAAATGTTCAAACTTGGTGTATATGCTTTTTAGGTCAATGCCTTGATGGAGTTCGAAGATGAGCATTTTCCGCTTAGGGTAAGCAGAGATAAGCAATTTGATTGGTTGATGCTTTGGGACACAATAACTTTAGTTCTAATTAAGTGAAAGTGATGAAACTTGGTGTATAGTTTCATTATAGTAATACCTTGACTAAGTTCGATAATGAGCATTTTCTGCTCAGGGTAAGCAGAGCGATACGCAATTTGATTGGTCGAGACTTTGGAACACAATAACTCTCCTTCTAATTGAGTTAAAATGTTCAAACTTGGTGTATATGCTTATTAGGTCAATGCCTTGATGGAGTTCGAAGATGAGCATTTTCCGCTTAGGGTAGGCAGAGATAAGCAATTTGATTGGTTGATGCTTTGAGACACAATAACTTTAGTTCTAATTAAGTGAGAGTGATGAAACTTGGTGTATAGTTTCATTACAGTAATACCTTGACTAAAATCGATAATGAGCATTTTCTGCTCAGGGTAAGCAGAACGATAAGCAATTTGATTTGCCGAGACTTTGGAACACAATAACTCTCCTTCGAATTGAGTTAAAATGTTCAAAATTGGTGTGTATGCTTATTAGGTCAATGCCTTGATGGAGTTCGAAGATGAGCATTTTCTTCTTACGGAGATAAGCAATTTTTGGACGACACTTCGTGTTCAGTTTGATTGGGCGATATGTTTGAAAAAAATAAATGTGCGATTAATTAATATGTGTCATCTATTTATTTTGGGATTTCGGCATCAGCCTCACTGTTGGCTTGTTTATCAATTTTCAAAGTCAAATTTATCCAAACCTCTGTTTTCTGGATGGCCTAATACTGTTACAATAAATATCTTTTGAGCTCACCTAATTTGGCGCAATCTAGCAGCTTTTACAAATAAGTAAATTATTCATTTATCACTGTTTATGCATGTTTCTAGCCAAAGAAAGATGCATATTACATTTGGTATGGTACATGTTTATTTAGAATACATATCCGTTATAAGGAGCTCACCCCTTCGTTCATATCAACTGTGAATTTCAAAAGAAGCTAAGGGTCAACCCAATTATTTTTGTTTGACATTTTATTAGACACAGGGAATATGTACATCAAAACTTTTAAGCAGACTTTTGGTCGGAATGAGTTCAATATGTCTCAATGTTGAGTCTTGTTATGCAAAGCATATGCACTTTTTATACACAACTGTTCTGAGGATCTGATAAAAATTCGCCATTTTGAGCATAATGAGGTCCAATAAAACTGTCTCAAATTCGATAATAACGAGTGAAACTACCACGTGCACATAAGCAGTCGACACTACGACGAGGCATGCTGTCGATCACACGTCTAAAAACCATCTGGGGAATTGCACCAATTCTTGAAGATTATCAGGTTGCCTATGATTATCTCTCACACGTCTGCCCAACTCATCCCATGCATACACAATTGGTGCCAATCCATTCGTTCAATACCAATACCATTTCTTTTATTAATATAATTGTTTGTCAACTTGCTATCACCTATAAGCCCAGCAAGAACAGGTTGTAACACAAATGGACATTTGAAAAGTTCCAAAGCTCTATATCACCAAATTTATTTTTAATTTCAGATGAGAAACATGGTGGAGATATGACGTTGACCGCAAATAAATATATTTAAAACCAGGAACACTTATTATTTTTAAACCACAGCTGGACTTATGGTGGGGGGGGGGTTATTTAAGAAATATTCTGGAAGCCAAGCCGTACGGTGTTTAAAATATGTGGAGGAGTATCAAAATCCATAATACGAAAAATAATTTTGACACCCGACTATCCTGACCCCCCATATACATACCCCCCCCCCCTAGAAAATTGGGTACCTCAAATTAGCCAAAATATCAGTTTTTCTGTCATTTCATAACTAACACGTTTGTTTAGAATGCCTTTCGTAGATTCAAATATGGGTTTTCATGGTCTGCGTGTCAGTATATGACATTGAAAATGATCCGCAACAATCCAATAGGGTGGTAATCCAATATGGCGGCCAAAATGGCGCTGCAAATATGTATTTTGTGCTTTTCGACGAAATATGGTGTTGTAATATGTCGACTACTATGTTTTCGAGGTCGTAGAACGATTTACAACATATTTATCATGTGGTGAAATATTCATCAATTCCAATACGGTTACATAGTATCTTTTTATGTCAAAGTTATTCTTTCTCGGACTGAATCCAAATCACTCATCATTACATCTGCTTTACAGCTAAGATTGCTTAGGTAAACCTTCAAAATGGCCCCATAAACAGATGCTGGCAATTTTTTGGGGGGGTCATTTAATAAATAAAAAATGCCACTTTGTTTAGGTACTAACAATTCTGCACCTCGAGCATGTCTGACTTCGATATAAACAAATGATTGTTCCGCAACTGTCAAGGAATAACATTGCTATCTGTTTCTCGTCGTGGTTTTTCATTACAGCATCAATTTCATAATTAGCGAAAATACTATACCCTCGGAATGCACCAGAAGATTGTGATTGAATCAAGTCCTGTAATTTGACTTTCACCTGTTGCTGCAAAAGCTATTGTTTCCCTTCCAAGTTTTCATTACAGCTGGAATTTCATACGTAGGAATATTACTATATCCTTAGAAGGTAGCAGGAGATCGGGATTCGATCCAAGTCCGGGGGATTGGCTTTCCCTTGCACGGATGATGCTCAATTCAATTTCATTTCACAAACCTCCATAAGATATAATTGTGTATATTCACGACCGTCGTGCATACGAAAGCCCTTTAAAGTACGAGATCTCTCGAAGACCTTCATTATTGACTTCGGCTTCGTGGAAGCAAGACGTGTATTTAGTTCTATCAGATTTCTTTATCACAGCATGGTGAATGCACATATAGATAAGTTAAAGTCTTCCGACTGTAAGTTAGGACATGACAAACTTTTATCCCCTACTAAAGTAGAGGGGATACTTCAGTCGTCTAAAAAAAATCCACACCTTCGGCTGCGAGTGTTTTGGTAGACGACGGCCATACCAACAAGGACATGAACGCAAGTCGAGCTCATTTCAATAAATCTTATTCAGATAAAGGGACCCACGTTAGTAGGGCCAGGAAAAGGAGAGCTTATAAGGTCAGTTGTGACGAAGAAGATCGTCGCAGGTCTTATAAGAAGTCAAGAAATCGACTTTCAGACTCGGAATCCGACTCCCGTTCGGTATCGAGTAATTACACCGGCAAACGTGCAGAAAGAAACGTTGTTTCTGATTCAGCCAGTACAAATAGTATTAGTTCTCAATCTGATTCTGAAAGAAATAAGAGTTTGGTTGGCGATAACTCTGGTAATAATTCGGAGCAAGAATTTGTAACACAAAAGTCTATCGACCATTATGTTAGATTTGAAGTTAACGTTTCACACCTCACAGACTCAAAACTGTCGGACGAAATGGCTCATTATGTGATTCATAAATTTCACAGTTTTATACCCGACAAGTGTTAAATGAGAAGATACTAGAGAAATATCCCATACCCACAAATATTAAAGGGTTTATCAGTGCACCTCCGATAGATGATTATGTGCCCGTGATTTTCTCAGCTTGCCATCGTTCTTTTGGCAAGCCCTATGATAACAATTTAGCACAGATTCAGGACCGCATAGGTACAGTAATTGGCCCTTTAAGTAAACTGTGGTCAGATCTTGATGATATTAGATCAGGTAGTTCCCCAGGTAACTTGGAATTATTTGAATGTCTAGAGTTAGTAGAAAAATCAATAACTTTACTTGCTCAGGCATTTACTTTTACTACCTACCATAGAAGAATGAATATTCTTTATAATTTGACAAAGGATGTTAAGAAGGCCAAAGTTTTAATGAAGACATCATGTCTAATAAAACTGATTTATTTCGTAAAAAATTCTACAAATCCCTTCATAAAGCCTCTGCAGTATCTAAAACTTCCAAAGAGATTTCAATGCAGTTTGGCGCCAAGAAGATTTTACCGAGGAAATATCCTAGACCTACTACAGCAACCATAACGACAGGGACAAAATCTGGTATACAGCCCTTTCTTACAGAGACCTCACACCGTGGAGCACGTGGAAGAGGTCGTTACGTTTCCTTCAATCGAGGTCGAGGCTCCCAAAGTTCAGCTCAGGTAAGAAAGTTACCTTTTTATTTCCAAAACGAAAACGGTTTACCCTCAAACGCCCTGGTAGAAAGCAAAACTTTCCTCCCGAACTAACAGGACCCGTCATAGACATATCGATGATTCATACACCGTTAATGGATCTGGATTTAATTCACCCTTCAGGAAACTTTCCAGTAGGGGGGGGGGTTAAAGCATTTTGTCAGAAATTGTGAAAAATTGACATCGGATTAGTCCATTCTTCAGATGGTCAAGGGGTTCTCAATATCGTTTCTAGAGAATCAGACAAAGTGTGCCCAGAGCCTAGAACGCTTTGTACAAACAACGCCCTCGCACTCGGACTGTCTTCTGATAGAGAAAGAGGTTTAGTCAATGTTACCAAGGCAGCGATTTTAGAAGTTTACCCTTGCTACGGTCGGTTTCTGAGCCCTGTTTTTCTTGTGTCAAAGAAGGATGGGGGGGTATCGCCCAGTGATCAATCTAAAGAAACTGAACAGTTGCATAGAGTACAAACACTTCAAGATGGAAGGTATTCAGGATCTGAAATCTCTTATTATCAAAGGCGATTTTATGAAAAAGTTGGATTTGATGGATGCTTACTTCACTTTTGGCGAGTCAAAGGAAATTTTTACGTTTTCCTTGGCAAGGAAAAATTTACGAATTCCAAGTTCTTCCATTTGGACTAGCACCGGCACCTCGTGCCTTCACAAAAATTCTAAAACCAGTGGTAGCTTTCCTGCGCCGTTTAGGAATACGGATTGTAATCTATTTGGACGACATGATACTAATAAATCAGTCAAGCCTCCAGTTATCAAAAGATATGAATTCCCTACATTGGCTTTTGGAACATCTGGGTTTCATGATAAACATCAAGAAATCTATTCGGATTCCCACTCAACAGATAAGATTCCTGGGGTTTCTGATAGATTCAATTCAAATGACCATTTCCTTACCAAGGGAAAAATTTGCAAAATAGAACAAAGTTGTCAAAAGATGATAGAGAAGAAATCAACGTCGGTGAGGAAGTTAGCAGAAATTTTGGGGTACATGACATCCTCACTGCAGACAATAGCCCCCGCCCCTCTTCACTATCGACAGCTACAAATGTCACAGATCAACACACTTTTGACCAGCAAATAATACCAGGCCAGAGTAGTTCTAACCCACCAATGTGTGAGGGAGCTTCAATGGTGGACTTCCCTAAAGAGGGACTGGAATGGCAAATCGATAATAAACGCGGGACCAGACGTGAATATTTACACGGATGCCTCTATGACCGGTTGGGGGGCAACATTTGGGGTCCAAAAGATCCAGGGCCTATGGGATTCATGAGAGAAGGAACTACATATCAATGTGTTGGAGTTGAAGGCGGGTCTGTTTGCAGTTAGGACCTTTGCTCAACATCTGAGAAACTGCCTTGTTCTTTTAAAGATGGACAGCCGGGTGGCGGTTGCTTACATTCAAAAGATGGGCGGCACAAAGTCTGTACAGTTGGCATCTCTAACACAACAATTGTGGAAGTTCTACCTCCAAAGGGAGATTTTTCTCAGTGCCAGTCACATTCCTGGGGTATTGAACATCGAAGCAGACTGGCAATGACGGAATTTCCAGGACCGGAGCGACTGGCATTTAAAAGACAGTGTGTTCCATCAGATAAACTTGTTATGGGGTCATTTCAGCTTGGACCTTTTTGCCAGTCGCCACAACACACAACTGAACAATTACATCAGTTGGAGACTAGATCCCTATGCTCAGGGGGTGGATGCATTTCAAAGGAGCTGGAACCAGAAGGGTCTTTACTTGCCCCCCCCCCCCCCCTTTGCGATGATGCCTGTTGAAAATTCGACAGGAACAGGTTACTGTAACAATATTTGCCCCTGCCTGGCAGACAAGACCATGGTTTCCAACAATTTTACGTTTGTTAATCAAGAAACCAATTCTTTTACCCCCTTACATAGATCTCTTGACCTCACCGGGAGGTGGGAGGTCCAACCACTGTTAAGCCAGGGGAGATTCGGGATAGTGGCGTGGAGAATCTCAGGAGACAAGATATTAACAGAGGCGTTTCAGAACACGCTGCCAAATTATTGGCAGAAAACTCTTGGCGCAAAAGTACAGCCACCACTTACAATAGCAGCTGGCGTCAGTGGTAGCTGGTGTAATAGACAAGTTGGTCCATTTCGAACCTCTGTGGTAGAAGTGGTTAATTATTTGTCGGAATGTAACAATATAGGAGAAAGTTATAGAACTTGAAATTGTCGAGGATCTGCAATTTCAGCCTTTCATGAATCAGTTAATGGGGTTAAAGTCGGTCAACATTCTTTAGTAAAGCGTTTACTGACAGCATCTTTTAATGCTAGACCTCCACAACCACGCTGTTGTGACTTGGGATGTTGACAAGGTTTTATCTTATCTTAAAAATTTTGGTGCTAATTCGGTCCTGTCGGATAAGATGCTCACTTTGAAAACTGTCATAGTGTTGGCTTTAGTATCCGCCGGGCGTACTTCAGAGCTATGTGCACTAGACATTAGGTTTATGACCTACCAAGGAAATAATATCACTTTTAAATTAAGTAGATTTACCAAAACACGTAGGATTGGGCAGGCTCCCGTTGAATTGCAGGAGTTTCCGGAAGAACCGAACTTATATGCTGTTCGGATTCTACGGGACTATCTTAATCGAACGGCTATTTGGAAAAATCGATCTGATTCTTTAAGACATCAGCTTTTATTGAGTTACGTTGAACCACATAAACCGGTGGTTTCATGTACCATTGCTGGCTGGCTGATTAAGATTTTACAGCTAGCACGCATTGACACGAACGAATTTAATGCACATTCGGTGAGAGGCGCTTCAACATCAAAAGCATTGGCTAAAGGCCTTTCCTGTAAGGAGATTTTGGAGATGGCAGGGTGGACTAGAGCTACAACCTTTAGAAGGCATTATCTTAGGGAAGTCTCAAAGCTAAGTACTTTCAAAAAAGTTGTATTGTCTTGAGCTTTAAACATACACAATTATATCTTATGGGGGTTTGTGAAATGAAATTGACAATTTCATCAGTGCATGTAATGCACACCATGAAATTAGAATTTCATGATCAAACCGAAATAAGATATAATTCCCACCTTGGGTTCCCTCCCTAGATTATCAATACAACTAAGATTTGGCTAGGAAGGCGCCTAATGCTTCGAATGTTTTGTTGTTGCAGGTAAAGTAAACCTCTGGAAAGAATTGAGAGTTGATGAAAGAACAGTTAGACGTCAAGTGGTTACAGATGTCGCATTAACAATTTAATTTTAACTCGCGCATTCTATGGGTTTTGGAATGTTTTGTATGTTTATAAGTTGTAACAGGATTGTTATTAAACAACTTTTATTTGAACTGAATACAGCGTTCGTTTCACTTCTTCCTCAGTGAATAATGAAGGTCTTCGAGAGATCGCCCGAGATCTCGAACTTTAAAAGGCTTTCGTATGCACGGCGGTCGTGAATATACACAATTATATCTTATTTCGGTTTGATCATGAAATTCTAATTTCATGGTGTGCATTACATGCACTGATGAAATTCTCAATTTTTAGCGCCTCTTTACTTGAGCTCATAGTTTATGAAACCCACTGCTTATTCTGAATCTAGTGTATTGGAGATCATTTAGGTGCATGTCAATGTGTACCCGAGACCTTGGTTATTCGGTATTTCAGTCTACACCAGTAGTAATTATTACACATGCTTTCCAGATAAGATGTATATAGCGTTTAGTCTAACTTGTGGAATATGTCTAGCCTACTTCTTCGAGTCCCTTGTTACAAATGGCGCGGAAACACATTCTGGTACATGATTCGTGTTCCAATGGTAAATCTTTTATATTTTGTTATATACATTGGATATCAGAAGCCCATCTTTTCTCGGTAAAATCACAATATCAACGTTGATTCAATTGACTAAAACATTTTGTTTTCAATGTCGAAGACTCTGGATAATACTCAAAAACAAAGACTTACAATAGACAGATTATGCTTTTGTATAATTTATGTTAAATTTTCTGCCTGACATTCCTCAGTTTGCAGGCCTAATTACCATTTACAGTGGCCTAAACGGTCTACTCGTACAGCTATAGGTACACTCCGGGTAGCTATAGCTGTTTGTACAGACCTGTATGCCACATGCTACATGAAAACAATTGCCGTCGCCCCTGTCCTTCCGGACGTCAGTCACAATTCTTATCCGATTTTGACGAAACTTGAAATATATGTTCATCGCCAAAGGTATCGGTTCCTGTGGATGGTGGCATGTATGGGATGGAAACTTCGTGGATTATGGCCACTGATTGTACGAACATTCGCGTTGTTGTCCCTCTAGATGTCACAATTACTGGTACACCTTAATGATGGTTGTGTTCGAATTTCGTGAAAATCAGACCAATATTGCCACACAAAATGGCCGTCCCTCGTGCGCAAATAGTGTAAATATGGTATATCAAAGTTGTGAACCCGCTAGAGGACATAATTTTTTAACTTGAAATACATGTTTATAACCCACAGATTTTGGTTCCTTTGATATATTAACGCTTATCGCATCGTAACTTCCTGGGTTATGGCCACTGATTGTACGAACAATCGGGGAGGTTTTTTTTTAGCTATATCTCCATCCATCTCTAACAAAATGTGGGCGTACCTGACCTGGCATCCGCTGGTTGTTTAAGTTTTCAGCATGGAGGAGGAAGTTAACACCCTGATGTACACACGGTTTAGGTGAAATGAAATGGGGTTTAACGTCAAACTGTTCTGCTCCGACTGGGCTAATGAAGACGGGCATACGAAAAAGGGTGTGCTATGGAAGGGGGGGGGGCTCAGCCGCAAGTTTGTAGAAAGGGTGATTTTGATGTAACGCCGGAAGGGAAGATCGCGAAACGGTCATTATCGACGATAGGTTTCATCCTATCATAACACAAATGCTTTACCCGGGATGTTTTAAAAATACCGTTAACAATTATCGCTTCTTGATATCAGGTTCACATAAGGTTGTCAGTAAAGGGGCCAAGGTGATAAGTTACAGAATATAAACAGGGCTCAATGCTGCACAAATTATGTTTCGGCAAAGGGAACAATAACTCAAGAAATTCAAGTTGCAGAAAGCTACGTATCAATGGGAAGTATCCTCTCGTAACGCCAATGCTTGTCCCAAATTTAAAAAAAAAGAATCGTCACTGTTGCTACATTCGAGTTCGGCAATAGGTTCCGAATTCAAAGCCGGAGAACACTTAATATCAACCAGATTCACCCTTTAATGACCCCACTGCCACACACAGCTATGATAATATAAATTGTAGCTCATTAATACTCTGGTCTAATAAAACTGGGATGATCGAGCAACACTTTAGATATTGTAAAAACAAGCTCCCGATTTTTTGTCTTCCAGTAACGACTAAATGATTCTTTGTTTTCTTTGTCTTTTCCAAAATACCTATACTATTTCAAAAAGTTTAAAATAAACAGACATCCAACCACAATTTATCGATATTAGTAAGTGAACCAAAATACACGCACATGAAAACCCACTTACTATCTGTTCCAGGCGACACTATAACTCGAAAATTGCTTGCTATTTCTTTAATTTTTAATCTATATGGTTAAAACTTAACGACCAACGTGTAATTGTCATCCCTTTACTTTCTACCGCACGTTATCTAATTTCAGATCAACCTATATAACCTTTCTCTCTTGAAAAATCGTAATTGCTTTACTTCGCGGTTTTGATGACAGCCATGCGTGACCTAGTTATTTGGAATAAACCAAATCGAACAGGGGTGTGGATAATGTTTGGGGTCGTTTCGTCCTACTTGCATGTTTAAATAGTTGTTCCGACCAAGTAGAATATAACTTGTTTCAAAGAGCTATTTACGGGAGGTAATATAAATTTGCTATTAGGTTTCAGACCACATTTGTTTGCTCCACTGCCTTAGATAGCCTTTGGAAATTGATATAAACTACATACAAAGTGTGACCTAATATTATAATATTGTAGTGACACGTCATGATAATTTGGAAGTACGCTAAATGACAATTCAAACGAATTGTCTATCTAGCTTTCGGGTAATAGATTTATAACTGTCGATTTTATTTGGCTTTGTAGGACTTTCTTTTAATACTCTTTTCAGACACCAAATCGTGGTCTTGTGGAAGTTTTTAGAAAGATATCTACCTTTGTATTGTTATTTTTTCTTTTTTAAAAGTTTTATCCCTGTTGAAAAGGAGGCGCTCATAAGATATTTTTATAGTCTAGAATTTCTTGTTTGATTTGGTTGTCTTTTGTGTGAAATGTCCCTAAGCAAGTGATACTTTGACAGAAGACGGAACGGGGAAGTAGCCACACAAGATCAACTACTGATAGATTAAGGGCTATCTATTTCTATTATACAAGTACACCTTATATTCACGTGTTGTATACACACATCATCGTGCACTTGCAAATGTATGTGATGATAGGACAATTCATTATTCAAGGGATTATATTTTTCTACGATTCGTTTTTTTATTATCTATTCTACGACAATATCTGAAACATATCTTGTATGCCCGTGGACAGCGAATATAATAAAACTGGATACCGGTAATCAATACTATTTAAGTCCATAAAATTAAAGTTACATTATGGGAGATAAGATAAGGAGATGGCAATTCGCACTATAATAGTTGAAAACTAGATAGTGTAAAGGTAATTTGCTGAAAATTTCAGTCAAATTGATCCACTATTAGCCGAGAAAAAAGCGTTTGAAATATTCACATAGCCTCGGTCATCATTACTCAAATCATTAATATAAACAACATAGTCTCGATTATCCACTTGATTGATTTAATTATCGACGGCCATTAAGCGGCATACAGGATTTTAATCCGCCAACATCGAAGGCTAGCCTTGACATCAAGAGTTTATTATGGTCTGGATATGTTAATTAATGTCTAATTGATTATTTAGATAACATTTCAGACCTATAGAAAGACCTGTAATAAGCCGATTTTGCTCTTCCATAATGCTATTTTAAAAGATATCGTACAATATATAAACTATATCAGAAGGGTTGCCTACTATGTCATCTTATACTGAAAATAAGAGTTATGTGAGGAATATTTTAGGAGACATGCAATACAATGCATATCTCAAAGGAATATTAAAATGGCCGATAACCAAATAAACCCACGCACGCACAAACAAGCATACGCACTGCCGTAAAACAAACGGGCGAATCCTCCCACACAAAGCATTATTAACCGAATGCACACGATTTGTAAAACAACCTCATACCACTACATGATATACGAGTGACCCAACTTACGCAGACGCAGAGCTAATGTTTATGTTCTGGGAAATTGGCTAGTGTCTAAAAATGTGATATTTACAAGAGAATAAAGGATATTATCGAACTAATAGGCGTTAAGGTTAGACGAAGAAAGTTACAGGGTGACAATAAAATTGTAGGTTGGTTAAGTTTTAGCCATTTTAATTAAAAATTGAAGAAATATTAAGTATTTTTCGAGTTATAGTGTCGCCTGGAACAGACAGTAATAGTAGTAATACATCAATTCTAATATATTCAGATGGAACTAAAAATACATTCGTGAGTTTAATAATAAAAAAAGACCAAATACGAACAATTCAAACCATTAGACAAATTTCAAAGTCTCCCCAAAAAGGCCTATCCAGCCTCGTGGGTTTTTTCCGGTCCACCAGTTTCCGCCCACTGCTAATATGCCCTACATGCAAGTGACTTATTGAAATAATATAAACCATATGTTAGTCCCGAAATATCCTGTGCGTTGTAGCCCCATGTCCCCACCCCGTCGGTCTATGCGTCTAAATCTTCTATCGTCGTGACTACGACCTGACAGTGTAAAAGTTGTATCGTCATGTTTACAGCCTGTCAGTTCTCGAAATCTTGATCTTGTGCTTTGTATTATTGACCGTAAAAATACTCTTATAATTTTGAACAAGCCAACAGTGAAGCCGGTGTCCCCCGCTGACCCCCATCCCACCCAAACAAAACAAACCAGATGACACATAGTAATTGATTACACATTTATCTCTTTCACTCCTTCAAAAGTATTAAGTAATCAAACTGATTATCTATGCTTAGCCTAAGCATCAACTGTTCAGTATCAAACTCAGATTTTGAAGTACCTGGTAGTGCGTGAAACTATACATTACTACGTTTCACTACTTTCCATCAGTTAGAATCAAAGTTATCTTATCCCAAAGCATCGACCAAAGAAATTTCTTAGCTCTGCTTAGCTTTAATGGAAATATTAACCATTGAGCTTAGCCAGTCTTTTATTGTATATCGCTTTCACTAAATGCCCTTTGAAAAAATAGCATATCTTTAAATAAAATCTTGGTGTAATAATTCCACAAAATATCATCAAAATCTCAATCTTTAAATACAGTCCTGAAGTAACAATTAAAACAAACACCCTCAATATCTTTAAATACAGTCCTGAAGTAACAACTCCAAAAAAAAAAACATCTCCAATATCTTTAAATACAGTCCTGAAGTAACAATTCCAAAAAACATCCTCAATATCTTTAAATACAGTCCTGAAGGAACAACTCCACAAAACATCTCCAATATCTTTAAATAAAGTCCTGAAGTAACAATTCCGTAAAACTTCCTCATTATCTTTAAATACAGTTCTGAAGTAACAATTCCACAAAACATCATCAGTATCTTTAAAATTCAGTCCCAGACTAACAATACCACGAATCTTGCGCCATATTTTCAAATACGGTCCCTAAGTAAACCATTCATCAAAATATACACATGATTAGCACACCAAGGAAATGCGGAAAACACAGAACTTTGCTATTGTCAGAATTATCAGTGAATGACCACACTCCTCACGAAAATGAAAAATAAGTAGTTAGTACGAAGCTTAATGTCATAGTTACAACTGGACATCGGGGGGGGGGGGTATAGGAATCCCGGGTCCTACAAGCTTCCACAGGGACATGCACGCATTGTCGTATATATATTATATAGCACGCGGTACGCATCTTATCAGACACACAATCAGCATCTATGTTACTAGCGGCAGAAATTAGCTCCGTAAACCGCGGTCGGCGAGACAAAACATGGGATTGTCACCCCCTCAAAGTGGATCAACCACTGGACATATAACAAAAATAGAAATGCCAAAGGTCAAGCATGAGTCATAGTTTTTGCATCCATAATACTTAAAGCCGAAAGGGACATTTGGGAGATTAGATTAAGAGTTGACAGTTATCCATATAATAATTTAAAAAAATACATAATGAAAGTAGAATTTTCTGAACATTTCATTCAAATTACTTCACTCTCAGCTAAAAAAATGGTGATATAATTATAGGCTAGTCTGGATTATCATTACGATCGTTGTTTCAATAATAAACAGAGTCTGGATTATCCAGTTTAACGGTAACCGCATTCCGCACAAAACGTACTTAAATCCACTAAATATTGCAGGTTAAAATCACCGAATATCGCTGGCATCAGATGGCATCGATAGTTGATTATGGTCTGGATAAGATAATTAATGTCTAATTAATAATTTAGATAACATTTCATACCCAAAAAAACCTGCAATAGGCAGATAGATTTAGCTCTTGCATAATGCATGTTTCGAAGGTTTATTGTCGGTGAAGTTATCCTCATTGAAATATCATAGTTAATAAACCTAGTAAATATTATCCATAAAGCAGTCTGTTATTAAAGTAGCTAAGTCTCTAACTCAACATCATCTAAAGTCTGCCACATTGAAAACACGAATTATTTATCAATTTAAATCAACATTGATGTTGTGAACTTACCTGGAAAAGATGTGATTCTGATATCCAATATTTGAGACAAAATAAACATTTTACTATTGTTACACGTATCGTGTACCATAATGCGTTTCCGTGTCATTTGTAATAAGAGACTAGTAGAACGAGGCAAGACATTTTCATCGACATTTTTAGCCGGAATAATAAAATGCTAGAGATTGCCATTCGCCGAACATAACTGATAGAAATTAGAGTAAAAACGGAAACAATTGAATTTAAATCAGTTTATATGTGTCGCAACCCACTTGTGTCAATGTCTAGGTCACCAATATTAGCAATTTAGCTCCTTTAAAGATGTGTTGTTGGATGGGTTACTCAAGGGTCGCATTTATAGATAAGGATGCTTTTCCGCCTGATTACCAATCAATATACAGTAAACACCGGATGTTACGAAAGGACATTAAAACATTCATATTTTAACGATACATGCGATCTAAAAATCGTTTGTCCCCAAATCAAGTCACGTGTTCTTAAAATTAAAAGAGGGATTTGAAGCAAACTAGTCTGAACATTATTTAGTCTCAAAATGTTATCAAGTCACACAATTTGTACACGGGCAGGCACCTTTACTAATTCTCGAAAATACGGACTCGTATCTTTGTCCCTTGAACTAAACTTTATGATATTGTTTTGTGGACATGTTTTGGCTTGTTTTTAATTTCATTTACGAAAGTGGCTGAGTTGATGCTTCAATTGCAGGCATTGAAAGAAAATATACTAATCTAGTATCGATCTCAACCAATCATAAAAGGAATATCCGGTAGAAATCGCTTCATTTATGTGTGGGTTGTTTTGTTTTTTTCTAAAGGATACTGGATAAAATGTTTCATGAAGATGTTTACTAGTTTTAGTACGTATCGGGTGATATGTGCAGCAGTGTATATTAGAAGGCCCAGTATAAAGACAAATCCATTTCTTAATCATGTCATTGTATTAATTTGGATTGTTGTGCAAACAATGTCAGTATTATGGGACTCTTATCTTAAATATATTTTTAAGAAGGAGTTTTGTGAAAATTGTTATTTGTACAAAAGTGTTCGTCTTTGTTAAATATATTTTTGATTTCTAAATATCCAAAATGAAGTCTTTCCAAATGATGATATTTGCTTCTATTTTAACTGCAAGTGGTAAGTTTAATTCTAAATTTTATACGGTAAGCTGGGGGCAAGAAATGATTTGAACGTTAATTGTGTCGTTGTGGGATTAGTTCAGATGCTGGGTAATGTCATCCCAAGTCCGTCTCCTCTGATATTCCTTTAATCGCAAAAAGTAACACCTATCTTTGATTCTGCTACCGTAAAGTGAGCATATATCTGATTTTTTTTTCTCCGATTTGTGTAGAACTGGTGTATAATATATGTATTCACAGCTGGATTTGCTTCTTCATTAGACCCGTGGGTGCAGAACAGTTGAGCCTTAACCCTAATTTCGTTTCGCAACTGGATTTATTGGCACACTACTATTAGTGTGCGCTTATTTCTCCATTGGGAAGAAATCAAAATTTTAAACTCTCCGATAGTAAATTTTGAAAGAGTTCTTTCACATTTTGACTTTTAAAGCTTGTGAACGCAGCACAAAACAAACGTCTCAGTAACATTGTGGTTGGTATATTCATTGGGGTGGAATTTTATTAAAATGTTTTTTGAAGTTATCGCGCTTTTTAAAATGTTACTATGTTAATATCCACATCCCCCTTTTAGCTTTTGGAAGTTCAAGACAAATGTCGCGATTGTTTCTTGAGATATTTATTGGGGTTCTCTTTTTGGTTATATATGAGGATCAACGTATCGCATAGTATCCGTAAAGGGCTACATTCTTAGGGTTTGTTTTTTTTGCAGCATGTTACACTGTTGTTGGGGTTAATGATACCAAAGTACCATTTTTTACCGCCAAAGAAAATTGTGAGAATGCAGGATATGAGTTATTGACGATGTCTACCCTACCAGAATATAACGCTGTTATAAATTACTTTAACGAAATACCGTAAGATTTACTCTTTTATAAAATATAAGATTGATTTTTCTAAAAGATTACCTCTTCCATGAAATATTAACATTTCTATAAAATATTTACTTTTCTATAAAATATTTACTCTATCTATTCTATAAAATATAAGATTTACTCTTCTATAAAATATTATAATATCTTCGCTCTTCTATAACATATTTTAAGATTCCCTCTGCTTTAAATTAATTATAATATTTATTCTTATATACAATTTTAAGAATCGGTCTTCTATACAATAATGTGTCGATTTTAGCCCCATTATTTGGTTAAATACAGTAAATTGCGTTGAGTAGAGTGATGGGGTATAACTTACGCGAATTTTCGTTTTGAAATAGGCTTGTCTTTTTTATAAAGACCAGGGGCCTATTTCACAAAATTTTAACTAAGATAAGATCGGAATTTTAGTTATTTGATTGGACAATATTAGATTGATTTTAGTTCTTAGCCAATCAAAAATGAAGTATCTGCTAATATTTGGATTTTATCTTTTGTTAAAATTTCGTGAAACAGGGCCCAGAACCTCAACACCCTTGTATTTTTCATTCTATTATATGTTCACATCTGATCCTGCACTGCGATTAAAACACGTTTTGAGTTGCCTTACCATATAATATAATGACGACCACAATGTTAATTGATCTAATAAAGATTTTTGTCCACCCAAAGGAATATTATGACATATTCGGTACTAGCTTACGCTATATTTCTGTAATTGGTCTCCACACAACACTGAGATTCAAATGCATGTAACTTATACAGAGCCACAGACCCCTTAGCACGTAATATAAAATTAAGAGGCCTCGGTAATGTGTAATTCAAAAAATAAATAATAGTAAATCAAAAGTAATCCCCATGCAGGTGATTAGAGTTTTTCTCGGTTTTTATACGTGTTATTATTTTCATAATAATTAAGATAGCGACAACACATCTAACCGTATGAAAAAACCAATGAAAACTAATAGAAAGTTCTATTTAAAAAATTTATTTGGCGCGTGACGCAGGTGCCTATTTGTTTAATGGTAATATTAATCCAATACTGGATGCTTCCGTGGTTTAATATATTATCTCGGTGATTAATGCGTAGTAGAATCCATAAAAATTGTCTTTAAATATCGAAACCTACATTTTTTTTCAAATTAAGGTCAAATATCAATCCCAAAATGGCCTGTCATTTTCGAAAGTTTATTTTTAGAGAGTATTTATATTTTTAAAATGAAATTTAAAGTTAACAATTGATATTAATGAAGGGATATCGGTCGATGGCTTGGAATAGAATGGAACGTTACAATAGGGAGCTATCAATGGTTTAATGGTAGAGTTCAGGGTGTGATTAATTGGGCTGTTGGTGAACCAGATGACGATGATTGTGTCGTATTAGCACCTGACAATACATGGTTTACAAGACCATGCACAGAACATTACAGCAGTTACATCTGTACCAATCAATCTGGTCAAGGTAAGTTATACATCTGTGCTAGCCAGGGTTACGGTCAGTTACATCTGGTGAAGGTACGCTACATCTGGAGAAGGAAAGCAACCTCTGTGCCAGTCAATCTGGTGGATTGGAGTTACATCAAATCTGATTAATATACAGATATCGTTTCGTTTCGTTTTTTATTTTATACTTTCGATCCCCTACACTACATGAAGGTCTGACCAGCTGTTGGCCGCAACGCCGCTGGCCGAGCAACATTTCCATCATAGCACTCTGTATGGCGTATACCCTTCTCCATTAGCCCGGTCCAGGGGAGAGAGAGAAATGGTGCTTAACGTCCAAACAAACTAGGTCATTTCGGTACTAGTTTACTTTTATTTCAATAATTCACTTGCTATTAGGGGTCTTTAACTGTGGGAGGACCCGGAGAAAACCCACGAGGTTGGACAGGCGACACTACTCCATTGTCACGTACAACTGGGGCCGGTCGGGGCAGAACTTTTGGACGGTAAACCCCATCTCATCTCATTTCAATTCATGTATTGATATTCCATGTTATAACGCCTTTAACAGTTCAGATAAGAGGCAATGAATCTGTCGACTACAATACCAGTTTTCAACGTTGTGCTGATGTTGGTCTCAGGTTGCCTGTTATAATATCTGACGTAGACAAGAAATATTATAAGTCATTAAATTTGTAAGTAATTTGCGTTTACCTTCTTCCTTCTAATATTTGATGTAACATTAAAATTCATTTATTTCAAGTCGAACTTTAACGTGGGAGAAAGTAGAGTAATAAAAATGTGATTCCTCGTGATAGACAATCTCACTCACTTGCAATGTAATATGTCGTAGCATTTGCATATATGATACTTAAAGCCTGAAGGGGCATTGTGGGAAATTAGATAAAGCGTTGACAATCATCGCAATATAGTTTGTAAAATAGATAACGTAAAAGGGGAGAGCTGAAAATGAATTGAGATTGGAAATGCAATGGGATTTAATTGCCTACTTTTCTGTCCAGGGTCACGTACATGTGGGGGATAAAAACCACGCCTCTTGACGTAATGCCCCACCTTATGATCCAACTCGCAAGCTATAACTATTCAGCCGCCCAAACCTGAATAAATGGACCATGCTGGAAAATCAGAATGAACTTTCATGGCCGATACAGCTTTTGAATTTTAGGCTAGTCTCGGTCATCATTACTAAAATCGGTACGATAAATAAAAACAAAGTCTCCATTATCCAATTTTAGGTTTTAGTATCCTTCACAAAATGTATTCCAATTCGCTATAGGTATCGAGAGTTGATTATGGGCTGGATAAGTTAATTAATGTCTAATTAATATTTTAGGTAATATTTAAGGCCTAAAGAAAGACCTGAAATAGACAGATTTAACTCTTGCATATTGTATGTTTAATATGTGGTGTTATAAGTATCTAATTATCTCTCTTTTAATATTGCTATAGAGTTGAAGAGACGTGGTTGGGATTGCGTAAATATGGGGAGGAGTTCAGTTGGGTAACTGGTGATAAACTCTCCCCGACATTTATTTGGCGTTTTGAAGGTTCTTCACCTCATCTCCACCTCCACGTGACTGGTGACGATGTTCCAACTATTCATTCTGGTACTAAATCAAAGGAAGCGCAAGCCTGTCAAACACCAACTGTTACACCAGGTACGTAATGATGGGTTTACTCGGTACCTGGTTTCGCGTGGTTTCGGTTTCGTTTGGTATCATGTGTTTATAAATTACAGACACAGTGATTTTTATAGGCTAGATATGTACAGTTTAATGAATATGCACACATAATAGGAGTACCATCTTAAACGACTTTTCTAGATCTAATAATGATATAAATTCAACCAACAAACAGCGAACCCAGATGCCCTTCGATACATATAAGTAATCAAGTTTTATGTTTGTTTGGTATTGGTGTATGTTAAACCTAACCTAAAGATGCATTATGTAAGAACGAGATAAAAATGCTATTGCAGATGGGGAGGAGGAAACGAATGATTAATGCTAGCGCATTTGATCATAAGGTCAAGTGGCGTATTTTCGTCTCCCCACTCGTACGTGACAGAGAGTACAGTCGCCTATCCAACCTCGTAGATTTTCTCTGTGTCCACCAGTTTCCCCCACTGCTAAATACCCCTACGGGCTAGCGAGTTAATGAACTAAAATAGAATCATGTTAGTCCCGAAATGGCCTAGTTTGTGTCGAGTAGGCGTTAAATGCCATTTCTGCAGCCTTCTTTTTTGGCGTCAATGGTTATATTGATACAGACATACATTCATATGACAGACCCATAATTAACTACGGGTGGCCGATATTTAAAAGGATTTAAACATCTGCGAAATTTTACAATTTAACGATAAAAAAAAATTAAGATTGAGGCTACCTCTCGACTGTCAAGTACCGTTACTTGATTAACAAGCTACGTTATATCTTCCGACAGTCATAACTTGGCTCAGAATAAAATAATTTGAATGAAATTTCAATACATGTATATTCATTTTTCATTGTCTATTTTTGAACAATTAAAGCAAGAACGTTCTGAACTGTATCGAAATCTTACATAATGCATATTTAAATGGAACAAAAAGGAACGTGTCATCATCTCAACGTTGTGAATTAATGTAATCATCCCAATGTTCAAAGTGTGATAACATTGATTGCACGATTTATTTAATATATTTACAGCTTTCCTTGGCCTAACCAATTATTACTACCGTGTGTCTGAAAGTGTCCAGATGATCGACAACCATCTTCAACAATTTACCAATATCAAGAAAACAGAATGTGCTATGGAATGTACCAAGACACCAAATTGTTACCAATATACTAAACATGGTTCTATTTGTTTACTCTACGCTGACGGTGGGTACACTAACGATACCAATGGCGTTCCGTTGTGGCAAAGGCGTCAAGTCCAACTATGAATTTCGATTTCCGAAGGACCATTGCTGCTTTCAATCTGATTAAAACACAGAACCTATTTCGTTTCGTTTTTTGAAGTTCAAAATTCGGTTTTACTTGGATTTTACTACACTGGGATCTGGAAGAGTCATTTAACTTCAAGCGATTTGCTTGAAGCGAGGGATTAGACAATGAAACGGTATGTTACGGCGACTTTTTAGCGTACCATGTATGTAACTGGATGAACGACTAGATAATAAAACTTTATTACATATAGCATTAAGTTATACAACTTATAGCTTTAAATTATACAATAATACAATCAAAGTGAAAAGACGTGTAATTAAAAGGAAAAGAAAGACAAAGATAAAAATAGTTATTCACAAACAATAAATACTATATAAACAAACTTTCAAGTTAAGGAAGGTAATGATGTACGTTGAGCAAAAGCGAAATATATAAATTTAGCTGTAGATATAATAAGTTTTTGATCAGTTGACGACATCAAAGAGACAAATTTATAGATCTTTGGACTAGTATAATACTTAGATGGTAAATACAACTCTCTTAAGGTATCATAAGCAGGACAGATTAACAAAAAATGGTATTCATCTTCCACCGTCTTTAATGTACAATATTTACATAATCTCTCTTCCCTGGGTATATTTATGTATCTGTCAGTTTCTATGCGAAGTGAATGCGACGAGCATCTAAATCTACTGAGGGCTACTCTAAACTTTAGTTTCAGGTCATCAATGCATAGATAAAATTTAAATAGAGGTAAATCTGTGAACGAATTATATGTGCTTAACTTAGATGAAGCAAAACGTGAAGAATTCCATTCTTGGATAGATTGATCAAACAGTTTAGCTTTTAAGATATTTAAAGAAGGAAGATTAAAATCTTGATTCGTCCAGTAAAAGGAACAGCCAAGATTATCAAGTAAATTTTTAACATTGAACACCCAGGTTTTATTACTGTATTTCCTGTCAAAGGCCTAATTCCGGGAGTGGTTGTAAACAATATATTTTAAACTATCTTTATCTGATAAAACATTTATCCAATATTTTAATATACAATTCAGTCGTGCGATCCCTGATACGACCTTCTAGTACAATTTGCCATATCTACTTGTAGTTGTAGTGTAGGCCATCGAAAGTATAAAAAAATGAAACGAAATATAGATTTTTATTTTAATCAGATTGCGCTGCTTTTATTTATGTCAAGTTGTTACGATCCGCCCCCGCATTCGGCAGAGTTTTGATTTTCAAAAGTTTTCATTTGTTAGCTGGGATAAAATAATCACGTAGTTGGAGATGTTTTATATATTTGTCAAATCAAGAAATAATTTAACAGAGAAATATATTTCACATCACAAAATAAATACACGAATAAGATTTTTATAAACAAATTGGCAATTCATTGTTATTATTTCGCCATTGTAATGTAATAGGTATTCCAGATGGAGTGGTTTTCGGTGGGGTTCGACTTCCTGCCCCTCAGCACCTTACCCTATATTTTATGGATAGTTCAATACATACATTTATTTGTCTGCCATATCACCCTAGGTAGAAGTGGTGGCGTTAATCCCCACGAAGGCCACGATATACCCAAGTAAAGTGGATATGGTCGTAATTTTGTTCAGAAGCGGGTTATGGGAGATAACTCCTCAACAATTGTCTTACAGAATACACGTGCTAATATTGCACACTGTTTTACGAAAGGCGTATAGATCCGAAATCATTACTTAATAGTAAGTGCAGGGGGGCTGTACCACACATAATTTACACAAACAAATATATGGACAAGACATCATACTCAGAGACCACAAACAGAACACTTCAAAAAGAGTGAATGGATCCGGGGGCTAACCGCAAGCGTCCACTGCGCTGTACAGTTCCGGGCCTGTAGTGACACAGACTTCACTCATATTTGAAAACAATCGGAAATGAAATGTTAGGCGGACATACGCCATACAGCGTGCTATGGGGGGAATTTTGCCCGGGCAGCGGCGCTACGGCCTACTCTTATATCAAATTCCAACTGCCAAGGGATCTTTTACGTGCACGCCAATGTGTACACGGGACCTCGGTTTTTCGTCCCATACGAACAACTAGGCAGCTGTCTTTTCCAGGCCTCTCGTTCTGCATCACTGACAAGGGAAACCACGCCGGAAAATCGAGATGAACTTTCTCGGCCAATGCAGGGATCGGAAAACAAAATTTAATAGGGAATACAACCAAATATTGTAGCCTATAATGTCAGCATGAGTCATGACCTGACATATGCTGCAAGACATTTTAGATATTTAAGATTCTGGATGAACATCATCCCTTAGATATTCATACTTTTGAAAACAGATACGTGAGTATAAAGTGACGTCGATAATCCTACTTTCTTTTTTTAACGTGGATATACTCATGAAACTTGTCAGTGAAACATGCTGAATATTAATAAAAATTTACAAAATTTAAAATTCAACAAATCAAAAATTTGTTAAGAATTTGAGATCTAACTTGAATTTTATATGAACTTTTTCTTATTTGAATTAAAAACACCAATCTGATACGTTTCTAGGTTGTACACCCACGGTGGCAGCCATTGTATTTGGAGGAAATGGAACCTGTAGGTTATAGCAAACCAACGTTTCACTTCACTTATAAACGGTAGGTACCGTTTTTAGAAAAGGTATAATAACGGAACATGCGTTATAACAACTACATTTTTTACCAACCGACGATTTTGGTGTTAAAAATTCAGTGTAATATTTTTGAAAATTAGAGGTTGAAATACAACATTATTAGTTTACTGTTGGGACTTTCTAAATAAATGAGCGTAGTATAGGGTGTTCTAAATAATAGCTGCAGTACACCCTGTTTTTGGACGACAAATGTGAAACGATTCGATAAACACACCCCAACTCGCCTGGTCGTACCAATATAAATTGCCATGGTTACGTGTGCAATGCAAATTACCCGGGCAGTTTAGTTTTGCCCTTTTTTCCTTCAAATTTCAACTGTTAAGTGACGCAAGATAAGACCACATAAAGAGCCGACGTTTCTCGCTATAATTATTAAAAAATGGATAATGAAAAGAATATATGCTGGAAATGTCAGTCAAATTACTTCAAGCGTTGCGATAGGGTTATCACTATTGAGATACATTCGCACAGGTTTTGAAAGATTAACATGATTTCTACGACTGATCTCAATATATGATAGGATCCCCGAGATTACCCAACGATTAAAAACTCGATATCAATCGCATTGGGAACATAGCATTAGCCCAGTCAGAGAAGAAGAGTAGGATGTTAAACCTCATTTCATTTCATATATAGTTTGATGTATCGAATGTATAAGAAGGAAAGACGAGGTAACGTATCCCGCATGGTTTCGTTTGATTAGAATAATTAATCGCACTTAACACTGCTATAAAGGTAGCAAATTTCTTACAGGTGAATAGTCCGATTAACAACCAATAGCGCAACAATATCATTACGCTTTTAACAGAGCTTAAATTGGACCAAATATTGCTGAAAACCTAATTGCGTGACACTCGAGACTATCAAATTAGATATAATGTAAACAATACTGTTTGGAAATGACCAAGACTTTCACCGTTTTAATACCTTAAACCAAAGTCCAAAGTTTTAGGGAAGACCCCAGATTAAACGAATGGCTATCACGTACTTGGGATAGGTTTGATTGGACGGGAAGAATAAACACACTCTCTCAAAAGCTCAAGTATCAGAAGAAAATCCAGCAATGGCCAGATAGGGATATGTCGGGGTATTGCTTTCGGAATATGGTGTAATCATGGAGATTATAAAATATTCATTTAATCAACTAACAACTTATTAATAACTTCCGCTATTAATATACATGTAGTAACTTGATATCCACGTATAAAGCTAGGATGATAGATTATCCAGACGGTATATTATTCTTCTTGTGACATTTTTGACTTTCATATTTTGAAGTGATTACGTGAGATGAGATTCATACCGTAATGTTTTTCTAAACTGATAACTTCTCTGAAATAATTTTAAAGTGATTTATTATAATGTAAGTTTGCGTGAACAGAAGAAGATATATTTTCTTTCATGTGGTTCCTAACGACATTTATTTAACCCGACCTTATTTTAAACTTAAAACACTCAAAGGAGCTTTTTGATTAATTGAGATGAAATTTTAATTAACTTTGATTAATAAAAGGTCGAAGACATTCAGGAGCTTTTAGTTTGTGTTTTGTGTTGGGAGAGGGTGGTCATCTGGTGGTTAGGAGACTAGATGAAGTGGAGTGGTGTTTTAAAGGGAAAATCAACCGGTTGTTAGCAAGCTACTTGAGGAAGTTGTTGTGGGGTGGGGGTGGTGGATGGGGCAATTAAAACTTGGGAGGGGAGAGAGGCAATCATCATGTTAGAAGGGTTGAAGAAAGACGGGGTGGGGAGGCTTGATATGGAAATCGTGTAATGGAAAGGGGCGTAAATGGGGGGGTCATGTGATTTGCATTGTAGAGGAACAACAGGGGTGAGAAAGACGGTGAATCACGTGGTTTAGAGAGATGTTGGTTGGGTGGGTGGGGGGGTCAATCATGTATGATTGGGAGAGTAGAAGAAGATTGGATGGGCAAGACGATTGGGCAATCATGTATGATTATGGGGGTAGATAAATATAGGGTTGGGGTCTGGGGAAATTGACATCCATGTGTGGTGTGGTAGGGAGGGCGGGTGGTGAGGTTCTTGTAAACAGTCTTTTTCGATATGATATAAGATTGTATTGTATCATCACATCCATCAAAGACATCATACAAACTTAAAAAAGATTAAACAGAAGTTGATCATACAATTCTAAGGTCACATGATTTATGGATGTACAATAGCCACACATCTTGTAATTTATTATTATATTATTTTTGTGAGGGAGCCAGGAATAATTTCAGGGCATGATGATTGTAAGATTAATGACAGGTGTTTATTGTACAGGTAATACAGAGTGCATATAAACATGTGATTAATGGTATTACATTCAGTTTAATTTACCTGCATATCTGATATAAAACATATTCTATCAGTTTAACTAACATAATAAATAAAATAACTATATTTACTTAAAGGTGCATTATGTAACAACAGGTCTTTATTTTGGCTTCAAATGTTATATATAAAGTAATCTTTAGACTTTTTTGCACGTGACTCTTTGCATCTTCGGGCGGCAGAGATTTAAACGGATTGAAACACAGTCGCCATTTAATGGTTTAACTTAAATAACGAATGTCAGCTCTCAATAGGTCTATTACGTACACGCCTGTGTTTTTTTTCCTATCCGAACGACCTACTCTCTGAGCCACCATTCACCCCGCCCTTTCTTCTCTTTTTGTTATCTTAATGAAATTTACCAGCTTCCTTTAAAAATGTTATGTTGACTGAGTTGTATAAAATTGTTGAATTTCTGGTGATCAATAAATGACTTTTTAATGGGCTCTATCCACTCGAGAGGCATCCGAAATCTAAAAACAAATGTCTACAACTAATCCATTCGAGGATAACGCTAAAGGCGATAATTTGATCACTGGAGAAGAAAACAAGCATATTAATATCTCTATATACAAGATTCTCGCGAACTGGATAACGATATTAGATTTTAATGATTAGATATTATCAAAAGTTTAGTAGAGTTTGACCCCCTGGTGTTCGGGGTCATGTTCTGTTATATAAACACCAGGGATTTGATTGGTGTGGTATATATTGTCATGGTAATCTATTGTAAAGAGAGAAGATGACGTAGAGGAAAAGATTGATGACGTCTTATCTTTTACAATAAGTAAACAATCAGTGACATCTAATCGGAGTACATCTTTATGATAGGGGGGCTGGTCGGAATGTGACGAGTTATTTCCCTTTGATGAAGTCATTATGGAAACTAATCACGTGCTTATTGGAGCGAGGGGAATTAAATCAAAGACTAATTTATCAGATTAAAATAAAATAGATCATTGTAGCAATCCATTATCATCATTCGGAAGGGTTTCTTTTTTCTTTTTTTCTAAGTGAAATTCAAATGACCAGTCAACGCCTCAAATTTCAGATCATTTTTATGTTATTTTGTCCGATTTGTCAAATGAAATTATATGCCTAAAATACTGTTGATTCCTCTAAAGTTCAACGGGGGGGGGGGGCGGGCTAGTGGTCTAGAGTGCCGCGCTTCGACTCTAGCTGGCCGGTCACCTCTGGCTTGCGGCTGTGGTTTCGAGCCATGGTGTGAGCGTATGTGGCATGGAGATAGGGACGCCTTCTCAACCTCGTGGGTTTCCTCCGGGCACTTCGGTTTCCTCCCACTGCTAAAGACCCCTACGCGCAAGCGAATTATTGAAATAAAATGAAACCATATGTTAGTCCCAAAATGACCTAGTTTGTGTCGAGTGGACGTTAAACCCCATCTCTCTCTCTCTCTCTCGCTCTCTCTCTCTCTCTCTAAAGTTCAACGGCCTTAGGTACGGGTGAAGCAATGGCAACACCCGTGGTTTGGGGTGAAACTGAAAAGTATAAAACTCCTGTAATCTACAAAAGCGTTGTAAGTCAAATTTCGGTGAAAACTGAGTAAGACCCCCACCCCTCCCCAAATCAGCTATATATAAAAAAAAATGAAACAACATTTTTATGGGAAAAGGGTCACGGTCGTGTGCTTTGTCCTTTATCATAAGATGGTGGGACCAATTGGCATTCAAAGCGCAATATAATGATATAGACATTATGTAATATCACAATTAATGTTTCGCATCAATGAAATTGAATCACAGTGTCATCCTATCAATTTATAATAAAGATTGACATCAAACTAGTTGTTTGATTTCTCTCTTTAAAAAAGTTCAGTGTGTGTATGGCAACGTAATTTGGAGACGATCATGGTTTAATGCATAGTAAACTGTCCAATTTCCTTAACACGAACCTGGCCAACACCTCCTGTAAAAATTTCCGCTTCCGCATCCGCCCCTGCCGTTACTAATGACCGGCAACTCACTTTCATAATTTTATTAGATTATGCACTGGAACTTTCACCGATTAAAAATAACTACCATATCAAGAAGTGGTATCCATAAGCATCTGTGTATTATTGTTTAGACTTTATACGTGTATGAATATATGTAATAAATTATATTAAATAAAATATTGTTTAAATAAAAAACACAACAGGTGTAACAATTATAATGATTTTAAATAAGGAATGTATGCATCATTTACAACCGTCTGTCATTCTGCCGTATAGACCAGTGAATACAATGTTTACTACGGTTTAAACTTCTCATTTTTTATTCTTAAACTATCTGTAAGTTTTGTTTATAAATTAGCCGGCGCTCTTATTTCTCAGTTAATGGCCTTTAAAAGCTTTTCTTCCTCTCTTTAAACTCTGCTTATGTGAAAAATGGCCGAATCGTTCTTTGAAAAATCTCGAATAATTTGTTGAATCTAAACAACGAGGATAAAAGCGCTTCAGATATCAACGATTGAAAGTTGTATAAATTACCTTCAGATAAACAGCCATTAGACTCGGGTTTTTTTGGATGTTATTTAAGGGGTTTTAATGGCCACTCTTTACCACGTGTTCATCTCATCATATCTTGTTTAGGTCTTTCTAAACACAAAGTCGTTGCTACTGGTTACACTATTTCAGTTTTACATAGGACTAATGATCCGTTACATCATGCATTATACTGCTCAATCATGCATAGTGTTCGGTATGATATTGCTCAATCATGCATAGTTTTCTATGTGATATTGCTCAATCATGCACAGTTTTCTATGTGATATTGCTCAATCGTGCATAGCTTTCTGTATGATACTGTCCAGTCGTGCATAGTTTTCTGTATGACACTGTTCAATCATGTATAGTATTATGTATGATATTATTCAATCATGCATAGATTTCTGTGTGATATTGTTCAATCGCGCATAGTTTTCTATGTGATATTGTTCAATCATGCATAGTTTTCTGTATGACATTGTTCAATCACGCTCAGTGTGATATTGTTCAATCATGCATATGTGTCTGTATGATATTGTTCAAGGAGGCATTGCGTTTCTTGTGATATAGTTCAATTGTGCATAGCTTTATGTATGATATTGTTCAATTGTGCATAGCTTGGTATATGATATTGTTAAATCATGCATATTTTTGTGTATGGTATTGTTCGGTACGACTTAATTAAGGTGCTTAGAGGATGAAATAATAAAATTCGTCACATGGATTGTTTTATAATAATTCCACAGTTAGTGTATAACAGCCACAACCAGCAAAACAAACAAATAAAACCCCACAAAATAAACAAAAACGCACACAAGACACGGACATTGTAAAGTAAGCAACAACGGTTATATAAGTCGAGTGAATGGATGTGGGGGCCGGGGTGACAGTTCGATCTGGGACCGGAATGGCAGTTCAGTCAGAGATATTTGCTAGGGTTGAAACGAGCCTTGCTTACGAGTTGCCCCTGGATCCATTCACTTGATTTGATATTTCTTGCAATGCCTGTGTAGTTTGTCTCGTCCGCACCTTTGTCTTATTGTTTTTGATTGTGTGTAGTGTGGTTTCCCTGCACACACTATAAGTAAATACGATCTCTGGCTTGATGTTTTAAACCAGTAATACTTATTAATGACAATGAACTGAGGTTCTTCAGAAGAACAAATTTTTTAAAGTAACATTATAAATATATAAATTGTTGCAGGTGCAGGTAAACTTTGATATTAATCTTACGTCATGTCACGTGATATTCGCCTATTAAACCTTTTAAAACAATTTCCTCGCGCCACGTGCAATACACCGTCTCAAATTACAACAAATCTCAACAAATTTTAAATCTGTTTAAATTAAATTAAATTTGAAAAACGTGAAGAGGTATAATAATAGGGATGGTCCTTCTCGACAACGTTATTTTATTCGACGCCTCGTCTCCAGAAAGTACTTGCAAAGCTTTAACAAGATTCCAACACATATGCAATATACGTCTGCATATCATAAAACACATGTCCAAATTCTTATAATTGAACGACGTTTCGACTCTATGTCGCGGTGTTTTCCCCCATTTCAGATGGACAACGTCTAGTCGTTCGGATGGAACGAAAACAACGGTCCCTAGTGCACATTGCCGTGCACCTAACAGAACCCTTGGCAGTTGGAATTCAACTAATCTTTATCCCGAAGAAATAAAACACAAACTAAAAGTTTATGAACAGCGCAACCAATTATTTTCAAAAAAAAAAAATAAAAAGAAGACCCCCCCTTTCCCCGAAGAACGAAAATTCCAGTTGGTGTGTCCTTACATAGCGTCGAATTTTGAACAGTATAAAACCTGCCTATTTATATATAAACCTCCCTATTATACTGGGGGTATGTGTGTGGGTAGTAATTGTATGTAAATGATACGGAGTGAATGAAAACGTCTAATGGACGTTGTTTATTTTATGAAGATATACAGATCCGCCCAACTATTATTAAATACAAGTAAATATATTAACCAACTCATTTCATACTTTAATTTGTTTATTATAAAGACAAGTCTATATTACCACCTACAGATTCATTTTACTCAGATCATATTGAAACTATCTTCACTCAGATCAGTTCATATTGAAACCAACTTTATTCAAATCATATTGAAACTAACTCAGATCAGACCCCAAGTTCACAAAGCATTCTCAGACTTAAGTTGAGAATTTACTCAAATCTGTTCTCCCTATTGTAACTAAAGTAAAGCCCTTTATAACAATTTTGTTGTTTTAATATATTAAATACATGAATAAGAAATTATGTGCATAGTTTTGTATTTCTGCATCAAATATATTTCTCATAAACAGTGATTGAAAGTTGGGCAAATTCTCAACTTAAGTCTGAGAATGCTTTGTGAATATAGAAACTAATCTGACTCAAATCATATTGAAACTAACTTTACTCAGATCTTATTGACACCAATTTTATTTAGATCATATTGAAACTAATTTTACCGAGTCGTAATGAAACTAACTTTACTCTGGTCATATTGAAACTTAGTTCTTTTCGGAACAGTCTACAAACGAACGAAGTCCTCTGGTCGTTTCTGTCTGTCCTTATTACGCATATGAAATTAATGAATATATCCCTCTATCACTCTTATTTTTGTCACCGTAATTCTTTTCTTTTTGTTTGCGAAAAAGAATCACAATTCAACACTATTTTCATGTAGAATGTCGAGATTCAATTACATAACCAATCTAATGCAGTTAATTAAATAAAATATTGTTTAAACTATTGCCGAAATACGTATGAATTGGTCCATCATTATGAGGCTAGCGTTTGATGTCTTTTGTTAATGTTTTTGTACCTGAAAATAGTGTTAGATTATCATAAATTTAAGAATAATAGCCTTACAACAGAGGTGGGAGTAGATTGGTACTTTCGCATTGCAACTGAACAAAATTAATGACACGTACCAGCAAGTATTAAGGGAGAAGATAAGAATTGAGATATACCGCGAACAAAATCATCTGAATAGGGAATCAGCTAATTAGACAGATGATCACCACTATATAAATGTTAGTGTCAGTCATTTGAGAGGAGAATAGATTCCTACCTAATATACTGAAGGATTGGTCAAATATAAAACTTCTGGTTTGATTACATTTCATGTATTGATTTCTTTTGTGGGACATCAATCTGTCAACCTCCGTAGATAACGCTTATGTTGATGCATAACCGAATATCATATATCTGTGTCAACGTAGATAACATTCCATTTAATACAAATTTAACGGTCTGAAAATAACACATTATTTCTACTGGAAATAACACATTATTTCTAATATTTCTACTGGAAATAACACATTATTTCTAATGGAAATAACACATTATTCCTACTGAAAATAACACATCTTGTCTATTGTAAATAACAATAACACATTATATCTATTGGAAATAACACAATATATCTACTGGAAATAGCACAATACGTCTATTGAAAATAACACCCTATCTTTATTGCAAATAACACATTATCTGTATCGAAAATAACACATATGTTTATCAGAAAGAACACATTAGTTCTATTGTAAATAACCCATTATATTTATGGGAAATAAAAACAGTGTTACTATTGGACATAGCACATTATATCTATTGGACATAGCACATTATATCTATTGGACATAACACATTATATTTTTAGGACATAACACATTACATCTATTGGAAATAACCCATTGCAACTATTGGAAATAACCCATTATTTCCACTGGAAATAAAACACCATTTCTTTTGGAAATAACAGATTCGACGTGACAAGGAGTAGGGTCGCCGGTCAAACCTCGTTGTTTTTCTCCGGGTCCTCCTGTTTCCTTCCACTGCTAAAGACCCCTAGCGAATTATTGAAATAAAATTAAAACCATATTTTAGTCCCGAAATGGCCTATTTTGTGTTAAACCCCTCCCTCTCTCTCTCTCACTCTCTCTCTCTCTCTGGATGGAAATAACACATTATATCTAATGGGAATGACGCATTTTAAATATTGGTAAAAACACATAATATCTATTGGAAATAATAAACTGTTTCTATTGAGAATAACACATTATATCTATTGGACGTAACACATTAAATCTACAGATATTGGACAAAACACATTATATCTATTGAAAAAAAAACATTGAAAAAAACCAGATTATTTCTATTGCAAATAACACATTATAGTCATTGGACATAACACATTAGAGTCATTGGACATAACACATTATATCTGTTGTTAATAACACATTGTTTATAGTACATGTAGACATAACATATTATTTCTATTAGAAATGACACATTATTATTTCTAGAGGAAATAATACATGTCTATTGAAAATGATACATTATATCTATTGAAGTAAATGAAATAAAACCAAGTACGAACAATCCAATCCAATAGACAAAATTCGAAGATAACACATTACGTCTATTGATAATAAATCGAATAATTCTTTGCCGTAAACTACTCCTAAAAGAGAATTATTGTGAATTTGGCAGTTTGGGGGTGTATCTTGTGTGTAAATAAAAATTAGGACCTTGGTTTGTTTAGAATTGTATACCCAACCTTTAAAGTTGTATACCCAACCTCTAGAGTTGTGTACCCAACCATTAGAGTTGTATACCCAACCGCTAGAGCTGTACAGTGTATATCTAACCTTTAGAATTGTATATCCAAACTCTAGAGTTGTACACCCAACCTTTAGAGCTGAAAATTTACCCTTTATAGTAATTGTCTGAAAAAATGACGTCATTTGAAGAAACTTAATTCATTCAATTTATTTGTTCTTCATTCATTCCGTGTTATCAGTAGAAGTTAACAGTTAATTTATCAAGAAGATAAGGATATGATATCAGGTTTACTAAAGACCTGTAAATGACCCATCACTAAATCTTACATTACAGCTTTATACAGATGCTTTAACATTTCAAACCAACCGCGATAACTAGGTATGTGTGGACAAAAGAATTGGTTATTTTCTGAAGCCATGTAACAAACATTTTATTGCACGTATTGGTACTTTTGTATGGACAAAATGATATTGGTAACCGAATATGATCAATGAGTAAGAGTCTTGCTACCTTTAATAGGGGTCTCGGTTTTGGCTCTAGCTGTACAGAATTTTCTGGCGTGGTTTCCTCTTGTCATTGAGTGTCTAGTCGTTCGGATGGGACAAACGATCGAGGTGTTAACATAACTTATGAATGACCTCCGAAAATACATACTAGAAGTGGGTGATCATGAAATAATCTAGTTCTTTCCATAAAGATCTACATGTCACAAGTAGTAGGCAATGTCGTCTTTTTACTTATTAACATTACAGGCTCCCGAGCAAAGCACAGCAATGCATGGCACCCCTACCTACAAAACCTTTCACTCAGAGGCGTTATGGACGGGTAGGTAGTGCTTCCTAAATACAAAAACAAAATAAACTTGAAATAGGGTTGCTAACGCTCAAATCTGATGGGTCTTCCTACCAAGGTGAAGGGATGTTTGTGTACCCTCCCTTCTGAAAATGTGCCTTCACTTCTGAAAAGGTGCCTCGTATTTCAAATACTCAAGGAAATGCCCTATTGACATGACTGTGCCCTCTTTTTCTGCTACGCTGCCCTTGTTCAACCAAAATCCAGAGATACAGTCAGATACAATAGCCCAGTCGTGTTCAAGATACGTATAGAACATATCCATTTTTCACTGTTAATGCAAGGGCCCATGTAAGCCCAATACGGCCCTGATTTCCACAAATGGTTTCCAGATTTGATTAATATTTCCATAATATTCAGAATCAATTAATTTCTCTTAGTTTTATTCATTTATCTAAGTGAATTTTGGAAAATCAAATGGAAATTGCAACACGGACGACGGGGAACGTTTCTGACGCTTAATAGCATACTCAATGCCCGTCAATATGCTTATCGTTACCAATTGACACTTTATCTGTCACCAGTAACTTCCTTGGCCTAGCTTAATGTGTTCAAATCTTGGTCGTCTTCTCGTTCTTGGATTTGTGTCAGTTTACTTTTAATTCTACCCCTCCCTCATTAGCGAACAGAATCGAATGAAACTTGGCAGGTACCCTTTATAAGGAATACCAGTCCCTTTACATATTTGTTTTTCTTTACTAACAGGTCGTTTAGTTCTTGATTTTAGAACTACGTTCATGTCCAGATCTTCGGGGCTTCACCATAATTCCCTAAAAAGATGGTATTGTATGGTATAACAGATATACGTCAGATCCTTTCTAGCATGTGCCACAGAACCTATATAAATATTTTCCGGCCTTGGCCTGCCCCCCCCCCCCAAAGTGTCTACGTTTGGTCTTCCTTCGGAGGCCCCAGTGCGCCTCTGCATCAAAATGTAAATAGTCAGCTCAAATTAAACATGTATTTATTGTATTGATACACCCAACAAAATCAACCGCAGGTTACAAGGACAGATAAGCACAATGTGTGGGGACCCGGGCAATTGGCCAGCAAGAAATTCATTATTTAACGGAAACCTTCTTTGGTGTCGAGTGCGCCTTAAATAAGTTTGCGGAAAAAACGACCGTTATATAAAATTATAAAATGTTCCAAATTACATAAAAACTGTTCAGTATATAGTGGTATAATAATAAAATACTAAATATACGAAAACCATTATTCTGAAAATATTAATCACCAGTTAAGAGTTTTGATTTCATGGTCTTAAAATTGATAATTTTTAGGTGGGGTGGGGCTAATTTGTTTCTATAAAACAGGCTAAAATATCCTATAACACTATCGATGTCTTAATGAATAAATTAATTAAATAATTATATATGATAATTTATTTCCCCTACTGTAGTCGCCATCTGGCATTGTTATGTTTAAACTAATTAACTAAATTGCTACACTTATTATTATGTATAAAAAAGGCCGTAGTTGTATGAAATTCTACTCATTGTCTCTTGTAGATTAAAATCAGCCGTACTCCGCCACGCGATGGGCGGTATTTCACGTTCCATTTCACGCGCTCTCATATGCCATTGATTGGCAGGCAACTACCAGGAATAAAATAACACGTGACTAGGCGGAGCGCAAGTCATTATTGACATTTGATCATTGAACTGTGGGCGTTATGATTGGCTAATTATTGTGTGACGTCATGGGGTTTACGGCTGTTGAAGAATTCCCTTGGCGTTATCAAAGGCGCGTAAAAAGTGGTAAACGTGGAATTGGCTAGCAGACGACACTGTGGCTAGTTTGTTGTACATAACTTGAATATTTCCATCTCATGTTAGATCTTATACAACTATTATATGTGTTGTGACGAATACCGGCCATTTTGGAATTGTGTCAACCATAGAATTTCGAGTTGTGTATAATCTTCAGAAGACTTCGATGTTATTAAAATTTGGATAAACTTCAAGATAAGACAGTTTTGTGAAACTAACTACTCACAGGCCAGGACGCGTTTTAATATTAAAACAGTGTAAAAATCGCAATAAATTCGATGAAAACAGTTTTCTTCCTTTTCCGAAATTTTTAAAAGGTGACATCATCAAGATGAGTTTAAGTGTAGGCCCGTATGCCCAGTCCTACCCACATCCAGGGATGACACACGACATATACCAATATCAACAGGTGCGATATCCCGAACATCCAGACCCCGGATATTTCCAAAATTGGGTTTTAAATGCGACGCAGGACTTGCCTGTGGGTCAAGAACATCATTATATTGGAGGAGGTACCCCCTCCCCAACGGACTATCATCATCCCCATCATCATCATCATTATGGCCAGTACGATCCGACAGTCCCGCACAGACATGTTAAAAGAAAGGGAACGGCCAATAAAAAAGAACGGAGAAGGACTTTAAGTATTAACAGTGCTTTTTCGAATTTACGGGGCTGTATTCCTAACGTACCCACAGACACTAAACTATCGAAAATAAAAACTCTGCGATTAGCGACCAGTTATATTACATATTTGATGGACGTTTTGTCGAAAGATGATCCGACATTAACAGAAGCTGGATTTAAAGCCGATCTTTCCAAAAAACCTTCGCCTCATTCAAACAATACAAACATTACAAATAATAATATAAACAACATCCAGAAACAGATCAAGAAAGAATCGGTAAGTTGCATCTCAAAATTTATTTTTTCAGTCGAGTTATTTTGATTTATTCTATGATAATTTCTTTCTTCACTGTTTGGTTATAATTATAGTCCATGGATTGTTCGTACTTGGTTTTATTTTAATTAAAACTTTACTGCATATATACGTTGTTTTCTGCGTTATATTTTGATGATTTCTTTCTTCAGTATTTTGATTATATTTAAGACTTAAAACATCTAGGTTAAGTTTTAGGAATTACTAGGTTATTTTTATTTACAAATGAGATGGAATGTTCGATATTGTCAGATATTCAAGTATACTGTGAGCGGGGTGTCACAATGGCCTGTTCCCGAGCGGTTTCACTCAGACCTGTTCCCTGGTCATATTTTACAATATTATTGACACTAGATAATTTGTAAAATAATCACTACTATTACAAATGTCTGTGCAAAACTAAATATACCAGTAATACAAATTACAATGGTTACATTTCAACAATTTATCGTTCCGTAAATTGAATCTGGGTATCTTGGCATAACGAAATCTGTGTATTTTTCGTATATCGAATCTATGCATTTTCGTATATCGAATCTGTGTGTTTTCCGTATATCTTGGTATAACGAAATCTGTATATTTTCCGTATATCGAATTTATGCATTTTTCGTATATATCAATTTCAAATCTGTGTGTTTTCCGTATATCGAATCTATGTATTTTCCGTTTATCGAATCTATGTATTCTCTACATATCGAATCTATGCCTTTTCGTGTATCAAATCTATGCATTTCCGTATATCGAATCTGTGTGTTTTCCGTATATCAAATCTATGCATTTTTCGTATATCGAGTCTATGTATTTTCCGTATATCGAACCGAATCTATATATTTTCCGTATTTCTAATTTAGATATTTATTAAGAAAAATCTAAAGGGTGGTAAATTAAAATTTACTGCTGTGTGTCAGATAAAGATATTTGATAAATTAGGTTTTAAGCATTTGTCAAGTTTTATACTAGACGAAATATTTTAATAGAGATAACGCTATTCCAGTATGCACTCTCAAAATAAAAATATTAACAGTTCTTTCTTAAATTTGGCCATAGATTTAATTAGTGATCGAATATACAAATGTTCATTTAGATATCATTCACATTTCATACCCCAGCCTGACAATTTTACACTCTCGTAAATATACTTAGACAATTATTACAAATTGTGAAACTTTGACTGTGAAATAGCCTTTTTAACGTCCATATCGCTGATAATTTAAAAATCTTTTCAAAATATCATTTTAGAATCTTCTATAATTATTAGATATTCACAAAATATCTGATTGTTCCGTGATAATAAAGAAATAAAATCTTTTGTTGAGTAAACAAAATGTTGTGAACCGTTATTGTGGATTTCTGATCATTTATAAAAGATTTTACAGACTAAATAATGAGGAATAAGACTGAATAATTTCTGATATCAGAGAGAACCATTGTAGAAACTAACCACGATTAAAATATCGTAATTGGTTTCCATAGACTTTTAAGCTTGACTTGAATCCTTGTAAAATTAAAGAAAATGGAATACTCAATATCACTGTACACAAATGTATTTTTTTTTTTAAACTACAAAAAACATGCTTATGAATGAACAATTACAATTCTCCCAATCAAGAACGGTAACAAAATTTAAATGTCTTTTTTCTTTCATATTCTGAATTCATCCTTTTTTTCTGGAACATTGTTTAATTGAAAATATGTAGAATAATACAATCACAGAATTGTTGTCTTATCCATATACCACATGATATGGATATTGAATATGCATTTCCTCCATTTCATGAAACTACACATTTGTATATTTATTAACTAAACATAATTTTAAACTAATATTTACTCCATCCTACATTTTACTACATCAATGCTTTATAGATATTTAACCCATCCTACATTTTACTACATCAATGCTTTATAGATACTAGAGAAATCTAGTCAAAACATCTCTCATTAAAGTAGTTGTATTCCAGCCAGAAGTTGTATATTATTTATTTATTTATTCATTTTAAACTGATATTCACTGTTCCTAGACTATAGAGAAGTCTAGTCAAAACGTCGCTTAGTAATAAGCAGAAGTTGTATTCCACAGAATTGCCACCTGTGTATTCCATTTCAATTACGAAATGTCATTGGAACAATTTATTCATATATCTCTCTTGAAATGTTTACAATTTTATGAGGTTACTTTATTGTGCATGTGGAGAACGCTGGACGCGAGGTGGGCTGAACGTGGGGGGGGATGCTGTATGTATCACAGCGATACTGCGTTACGATCTCCAATAACCGATACCATTTGATACCATGGCTCTTAATTTATTTTTGAAATAGGAGTCATATATCATTTAAATCATCCTTAGCAATAAACAACTTTTATAGAAAGACAGTTCTCGCAGCTCAGTAAAAATAAAACGTACTTCTGTGAATTGTTATTAGTAAGTTTGCACAAATCTAAAATATTAAACGCTCATCATTTATTAAACAATTTAGGCCAGTAGGACGTTAAACCCCATTTCATTTTATTTTCTTTGATGGACATTTTGTAATTGAACAATTAGCATATTCTCGTCTTTATCAATATATTGTTTATTCTGTATATATTTATCTACCGTCCTCATATTTGTATAACTGGCTTTTTAAAGACGAGAGTAATAAAATGAGTAAATTATCTGGTCATAAACCGTTGCCCATGAAATGGAATTGGGGTAATATCCTATTGTTCTGCTCCAACTGAGCTAAAGAAGACGGGCATGCACCATACAGTGGTCCTTGGGGGTATATTTTCCCCAGCCATCGCCGCTACAACCTACTCTTACATCCATATCCAACTTTCAATGGTTGTTAAAATGGAGTCGGCGGTTGTAGGAAAATCGACTTGGCATACAGAGAAATGTTTACCGGGTTGGATTCATATCGATAAAACTGTTGATAGTCTGCCTAATTTGTATTTTGAAGACAAGTAAAATTGTGATATTTTTAAATAGCGGACCAAGATTGTGTACGTAGAGTTTTTCAGCAAATTAAGTATGACGTATTTGGTTAAAGAACAAATTGTAATATATAACGTCGGGTTGAGACATGATAATCTACTGTATATACTGCGATATGATAATTTCATAAACTGTTTATAAAATAGGCTACCCCATGTCAAATATAAGCTGCAGTATAGAATCGTATAACCGTCAATAGAAAATACAGACCGAACTTCATAACAAAAATTAACACAGGGGGGGGGGGTAATGCGGAGGACCCGGGACAACTTCACCAGGTTGGTAACAAACCAACGCAAATTGATTCAGTGATTGACTTCATGACAAAAAGCACACGCCTTAGACCATTCAGCCATCCCCAAGATAATACAGATTATAGATTAAGGGATAAACAGCTAACAGGGACGAAATCGCATAAAATAAAACTTTTGAAAGCATCAAATACCAAGAATGGCAGCGCGATGGGAACGTAGTAATAATGTACAGTGTTATACAGTACAGAATCGACTAAGGGAACACATTTAAGGCAAATTTTGCATCAAACCTATAAGTATACAAAATATTTAGTCAATCAATCGGGGTTCCTTTTCAACATTTGTTGGACCTAACGATATACGACAACACAATTATTGTTCACATCGCATCACGGTCGTATTAACAGTTTTTTAAACCCCAGAATACCAGTGTCCACTTTTAACGAGAGAAAGGAATAGGGTTTAATGTCAACTCAACACAAACAGGTCATTTTAACACAAACACAAACGGTTTCATTTTATTTCAAAAATTATTTTGCGCGTAGGGGTCTTTAGCAGTAGAAGGAAACCGGGGGACCCATCCAACACAAAAAAGTCATATCCATAGGTTGGTATACAGCGCATTGGGATCTTGTCCTGGTGCATCCCCCGGGAAACTGCCAAGCGTATCCATGCTTTAAGATCGCCTTGCATCGTATCTCACTCCCCACAATGTAAATCGATTCTCTGTCGAATTTAATGAATCAAAATACAATTTACATGTACAATATAAACGGACATATACAAAAATAAATTCGCCATTAGGAAAGTTGCTATGTTTAGAGTAAACTCGAGCCGAAGATGTAAACGAGATGTTTACTTTACGTTCAATCTTTATTTGATTGTCACTTATAGCCTCTAAACCCGTCTCCTCTTTCTCCTAAATGTCATTTAGATTGGAGAGTAAAGTTTGGGTTAGGAAATGAAAGTATAAACAACAGTGGGTGGGCTGCTAACTTCAAATCTTTTTACGTTTTTTTATCTTTCCGTGGTGTTTTTATTAAAGACGTTTAAATGGTATTAACTAGAATAATCAGTGAATATTACTACCAGTAAAACTCTTCACATCTTCCATCACACTTGTTGCTTTCAGTTAAACTCATGTTTAATGTGGATAGAGAAATTATCGTGGCAATAACCTATACATGCGCACTGGCATCTTTATTAATGGAGGGAAATCGAAGGTGACGGAAGCGGTTATCGTATGTACTATATTATGATGTAGAATTTGAAAACCAACGTTAAAGGCACAAATTTTAAACCGTAAATATAAACTTTAAATTAAGTTAAGATTGTGGGCAAGCGTACCCTTTAATAAAAGTATCGAAGCGCAGTGTATGATTAATATGTAGTTTAACATCATAAATCATACAAACCTTTATTCTGGTATGCTGGGTTTTAAATATTACTTTTAATCTATATCCGGCTATGTTGGGTTTTTAAACTATGCCCTTTACCTTTATTTTGGTATGTTGATTTTTAAAATTATAGTTTACCTTAAATTTGTTGGGGCTTTAAGCTTTCTATTTAAAAATACATTATGGGAGATTAGAGAACGAGTTGGCAGTTCTCACTACAATAGTTAAAAACTGGCTAAAGGCAAGTTGCTGAAAATTTCAGTCAAATTGGTCCACTATTAACTTAGAACTAAGCGAATGAAAGTTCCGCTTAGCCTCGTTCATCATTACTAAAGTCGGTAAATCAAAACCAGTAGTCTCGGTTATCCACTTTTATTGGTAAATCACGATGGAAAATATTTCAGCGCATCGAACTACAATCCAACAAAAATCTCATGCTAGCCTCGACATCGAGAGTTGATTATGGTCTGAATAGGTTAATATTAATGTCTAATTAATTAATAGTTTTTATAACATTTCAGGCCTAAAGAAAGGCCTACAATAGGCAGATTTTGCTCTTACATAATGCATGTTTAACTTTAATCTAACATGTTGGGTTTAAACTATATTATTTTTTATATTACCCTTTATTTGGTATGTTTTGGGCTTTAAACTTTTGTGTAACCTTTATTTGGTATGCTGTGACTTTAAACTTTGTATGTAGTATTTTTTTTTTTCTCTTCGGGGCTTTAAACTCTATTATTCAACATGTTAACATGTCGGGGCTTTAAAATGAACGGCCTAAAGAGGTTTGGCTGTTCAGGGGGATCTATCCTTTAAAATTATAATTCAAAATTGACTGTATACGTAAAAATTTAGATTTTTTAAAATGGTAGTTATCAATGGTGGCCAAGTATTGATTTAAAATAGAATCGATTTTATGAGATTTAACATTTCGTGAACAATGGCGTCAATCGACTATTTGCTAATAATGCGGGGGAAAATAAAAACTGTTATTCAGACATTCAACAAATAACTAAATTTCAACTCTAACGTTCAGTAGCTGTAGACAAGTTTTAATTATTTCAATGAGATGATAGGACGTAGAAATTGTCTACAATTCCGCTTACTTGAGACAGAGTTTTATCTTTATGATCGACAATAAACAACATAGCTCAAAACATTATGAATGAAATTTGTGGGAATTTTGACGTTACATGACGTAAATATTGCGTATCGCCGTGAATCCAGATATATCTCATGACTTCCCGTGGAGCCCCATATGATAAGACTCGAGTAAGCTCTATGTTTTTCTATAATTCGGGTTTATATATTGTCATAATTTGTAAATGGCCGTCATTTTAATCGCCATATTGGAATAAAACTTTTAACATAGCGATAAGGGGCGGATTAATTTCCTCTATAAAACTGGTTTTAAATCTTCCTTTATGATTGTATCTCACATTTTGTCATCAATTTATTGTCTATTAAATATTTGAAACATAAATTAATATGTCCGTGCATCTTTCCTCATTTCGGATATTTACGACATCTCTACCACCCGATGGCATTAATTGTCGTAAATAACGTTGTTTTATTTACTGAAACAGGAAGTCGTTAGTGGATAATATTTTATAGTTTATATTCGTGTGTTTTTTTCACACAACTCAAATAAACCCAGTATACTTTTTTCTGTTGATTTGCCGAGAATCAACGACAACTCGTAAATATTGTAGCATGTTATTAGTAATAATACTATTTTAATTTAGCATGGCTAATTAAACAAACAGTTATCAAAAGTCATGTTGTGAGCGAAATTTTCTCTCCATCAATTGAATTGAATTGGTAACCACAATCATGTGTGTTGTTGTGTACTACTTGCTTTCCTACGTGGTTATAGGACTCTGTTACCAGGGGCGACAAGGGGTATAACGCACCACAGGTTTTTCCCAATCCAGAGACTCCTGAAATAATCAGTGCAGTTTTGCAATTATTTAACTTTGATATCAAATTTATGTAGACCTAATTTAAATGTTTATTACATTCTCTGGCACCCTATTTCAGACATAAATTATTTGCAGTGGATTGGGTGGGGAGCTTTATCCTCCAAACAGAGCTTTTGAGTAGGTCTACAAAGAACCCTTGACTGTTAGCCGTAGTGCCGCTGTCCGGGCAAAATTTCACTCATAGCACATTATGTATCGTACACCCGTCTTCATTAACCCAGTCAGTGCAGAAAAGAATCTATCTTTCTCATACCCGACCGGATATCCTCGCTGTGTAATTAATATGTAAACTTATCACCAGGGGGCAGTCAGATCAAGTGTGTGCATGCTTGATATCAATAAAGGCACTTGGTCCGTAGATCAATTATCAATTAGTTTAATTTGATTAGGATTAATTGATGAATTATCATCTCCAGACTCTTTTGTCTTTTTAGCGTGTCTTTGCTATTATAATAATAACGGATGGTGTTAAGTTTTGTGCGTGAATCAGGGGGTCTTTCAGGTCAATATTATAAAGTGCACTTCATGTCATATTTATGTTATATTTTCCACGGTGTTATAATATTTATAAATCATGCATATTCCTTCAAATTAAAACAATCGGTTTATGTTAGGTAGTGTGGGATAAGATAAACAAAGTAAAGGTTGAATGAATAATTTAGATTAAAATATTGAATGAAATTAAAGGTTTTATTCTTTGATTTAATTTTCTGTAAAATTCAAGCTTGGGTAGTTTCGTGGAGAATATTGACAATAAGAGCACAATCGTGGTTGTTATACCGTAAATAATTTTTAGAGTGCTATTATCAATACTTTGTTTATTTTTCGTGGCAAGGACAAAGGGTAGCTGTCTCGTAGTTCGGATGGGACGAAAAACCGAGGTCCCGTGTACACATTGGCGTGCATGTAGAAGATCCCCTTGCAGTTGGAATTCGATATAAGAGTAGGTCGAGCACTGCAGCCCTAGCAAAATGTCCATCATCGTAGGATGTTAAACCCGATTCATTTGTTTCTTTTTATTTTCCATATTTAAGTCAAGATAAGAAACTGTACGTATTACACCACGGTGGGATTTGCCATCTAGATTTGGATGAAATCATGCCGATGGTTATTTTGTATTATTGACAGAAAACAAGCTTCCGTTATTACTACTGTTATTCAGGAAAATAGTCGCCATGTACATGATGGGGGCGGGGGACAAGAGAGAAAGTAGGTCATTTCGGGGAACTAAGTTTCAATTAAATTCAATTATTCATGGGGAGTCATTAGCATGCCACTTGAATCAATGACATACCTTATGATCTAAAGTGACACGCGTTAAACCATTTACTTCTAAGTTATATTAGGCGTTTTAGAAAAGAATACACATGCACTGGGTCGTACACGACACACGTGGGTATTTAAGATAGTTTGTAATTCAGGAGTGGAAGTTATTTGGTGCAACGGGAGTTAAAATTTGAGATTTATGTTCAATCAAACGCTGTACGTTTCTGTCACTCGTCACTCATCAAACTCCTTCAAAAATACTTAACATCTCAATCGGCCACGTGATGTCATTAACCGGAATTTGGTGCCATATAGCACGTACGTTATTTCTACGTGTATCATTTGTTAAATTGTTCAGAATAGTAGGGATAGTTTCAACAACTCTCCTTGTTCTATCCCACGTCATCAACAACTCTCGCTATCGGTATCATCAGCTTTAAATAAGAATATTAGATTTACTTATCAAACAATATTTGACTTTTATAAGTCGTTTAGTCAGTTCTTCGAAATCCACGAGTATATTTTTTTTAAATACATAATTTCTTAAAATGACTTGAACCAGAAATAAAGTTGTTGCTTTCAAAGGATTTTATGTGTTGGTTGGTTTTGTGAGAAGGCAACCTGTCTTCTTGATAGTTTTGTGTCTATAGATACACCAACTGGGCTAATGAAGACATGTATACGCCACACAGCGTCAAGCTATGGCCCACCAACTGCCAAGAGTTCTTTACATGTACGCCAACGGTGACATGTCAAGCTCTCAGTCCAGCACAAGGGGATACCAGGCTTCCAATTGTATCGACGAGGACAGCACAAGGGGAAACAAGACTTCCAATTGAATCAATGAGAACATGTGCTAACTAAATGTTTTGTAATAATAACGAAACTTCTTCTGTTCACGTTCAATGGCACGACCAGAACATGCCGACCTTGATCAACAAATCATTCATTATTTATTACATAATGATAAATGTTATATTAAATTCCTTAAATTTTCTTGGAATCAAAGTATTGCCCCCCCCCCCGCTCAACCCATCTCCAGGATACGTGTATACTGATAGTTTCTAACAATGTATATAAGCGTACAAATTCTAAAGCCAATTTGAGTTATTGCACTTCCGTCTAACTTTATAACAATAAAATTAAAATGTGATATTATTTCAAATTGCTAAAATAAATCAATCACTTTATGCCGTCAAATGATATTTATATTAAAATGTAGAAACTTAATGAATCAGATGATAATTTCATGATTCTCCTCGGAATATTTTCTACCGTTAGACGGCTTTATCGGATAATTAGTGTAGAATAGAAACTCCCACTCCGTACCGGTGTGTCTCGGGAGAGAGAAATATCAATGTTAATTATACTAATTGAAAATCTATCGGTAACTTACCCCATTCCGACTCACTTAAAACGGAGTGTATAATGAACAAGTCCATCAAGACCGACCCATAATCAAGTTGTTGTGTGCAAACGTTCAATAAAAACATCAAATTATTTCATTAATTCGATTAAATTACGTACGCTCATCTATAACGGCGCATCTGGACTAGTCAAACCGCAACTGTATTTCAAACGAATGCACGCGTGCTTCAAACACTGACACACGTGCATGGGACTAAAATGCACAACTGTAGACTGCGTTAAAATGCAATGATGGGACAATCTTGTTACAATCATTCATAAAACAAGAATTAAATTGACGTCTTTTGTTCCTCTATTGTCCAGACACGTGTTTGACGGCGCGCGCCAGATTTTGGAAGCGAGGTTGTTCTACTCCGTGACCTTAGGGACCAGTCGTTGGTGTCAGAAATTGTTTATCGTTGTATTATATTCCGGTGACGGCGGCGAAACGTCAAACATCAAATAAAACAAAAATATCAAAACTATTGTAAAAGAGAATAATTTGGATACAGGAGTATACCTATGTGAATTTTTCGAAGACGTTATTGAATTTATACTCAGTATAGCGTCAATTCAACGTTAATCTCTATATACGGCTATTAGTGTGATTGCTAGTTTGGGAAGTACTCATTACAATTATTCTATGTATTTAAACCTGTTCCATAATGGACGTCCAATACTGACTTTCAACATTCCAGAGTATACGTTGAATAGAGACATTCAATAACAGGAATAGACGTTAAATACTGACTTTCAATTAAAAGAATAGATTTTAAATAAAGATATTCAATAACAAAAATAGACGTTAATACAGACTTTCAATTACAAGAACAGACATCTAATACAGGCATTCAATAATAAGACTAAATTGTAAATGCAGACTTTCAATATTCCAGAATATACGTCAAATACAGACTTTGAATAACACGTAATCTAAACAAAAATTCGTAAAATCGACTTTCTATTGAAATACTGCAATTTAAAAACAAGTAGCGGCTTTAAATACTGGATTTAATTTTCCATAGTAGACTTTATATACTGACTTTAATTTGTCATAGTAGACTTTAAATGTAGATACAGACTTTAATAGTTACATAGAGGTGTAGATTGTTCCCGAGAAAATATTCATTCGCTCCATTTTTGAGAAACCAAATTGCGACCAGTCAGAATTTAGAGTCCATTTTGTGTTACCATATAACAACAAAATTTTCTAGAATCGATTTCTTTCTACTGATTTCTCAATCTAACGATACGAATTTGACTTCAATTAAAATGAAAATAAACCCCGAACATTTCTCTATTTCTGTAGAAAACTAAACTATGTGGAGTAAATTTAGGTGAATTCACTATAATTGTTTATCTGAGTTTATATTTTTCACTCTGTGGATAATAAATGAGGTAAATGATAGAATCAGACAATGTTTTAACTTTGGTCTCCTCAACTTTACGTATTTTCTCGTCACACCAAAGACTTCTTAAGATTCGGGTTATCTCGAGTTATCTCGGGTTATCGTAAGATTAATGAATTTATCGCGATAACTAAAACATAAACACGTATTTTATAACGTTATGAATGAGCGACTCTTTCGCTCTTTATTTTTTGTCTTGGTTATAAATTATTATAAAAATTATTGCGAGTATTAAAATGTGTGTAAATAGAGGGTGCTGGAAATGAGCACGTGTGTTTTTAAATACATCTACATTAAAATTTATTTAATAGATTTTTTCTTTTTTATCTGTCGAAAATATTGATGCAAGAATTCTGTTATCATCGGGATATTATCTAGGTGATTATTTTCATAATATTCCTTATATAGATCTATTTATATCTAAATTCCCCACTATGAATCTTTAACCTGCACCTTACATGTATATACGCATATACACCGGTTCAGTGAATACACTCATCATGTTTATTTGATCAAGGGGTGCACTGAAGATCGTAAGGTTTCTTATCTATGCACGTGGTTTGTTCGATCCTGTTTTTTGGATGTTACCAAGGAGTACGGGTCACGACTGACCTCTGATCTGATGAACACCTTTGCGCATAGGAGAATTTATTGAACACGCTGGACATCGAATCCGGGAATAGCCAGTGTCCTTGGTTTCTGGTGTTATCGGGTCTTAATAATTATATTTATAAGTTTATGACGCTGTCGTATAACGCGTAGAAATGCCGAGTTTCATTCAAGTTCGATCCCTGTTAAGAATACAGGACATATTTCTAAGATAGGCCTATAAATACGTCACGATAAAGTCGTAATACCGCCGCTGATGGCTGTGAAATCTTCCAGCTTGTCGGAAATAACTTCTATTTTTTTTTCTTCAGTTTATTTATTTTATTTTTTGAGCCTGTATTGAAGATAGATGGGTGTTTGATCTCGCTAGTGTTAAAAGATAATTTCAATTTGTTTAAATTAAATATATCTTCGCCATATTTTATCACAGGAAATGATGACGTTTGCAATCGTATATATTATATTTCAAATTTTGCGATAGTCTCGACCAACCAGTAGCGTAATAAAATGAGTCAATTATAATATGCTATAAAAGCTTGATAAAATCACTGTTCGGATTCTATTTAAAATGTAAATTTCATGATATTAATACTGGGAAGCCGAGTAAGTGATTGCTCGCGTGAAAAGGGGTCTACTTGTATACTGGATAATCTAGATTATTATCGTGTAGATTTCCGCGGTTTTCTCGTAACATCTCGTAAGGGTTAACCTCGCAGTGAATGAAATGGCGTGTTTGCAACCGATAAAAGGTAAAATATATATTTTCTGTAAATATTATTATTTGGATGTGTAAAAAGATAACCTCGACAGACAAAAAACACAAAAAATGAATGAATTCAAGAAAACTTGTGAGAATCCTCAATCGTCTAAATTGGGTTATTAATTTATCCCTCGTGCAAATTGGCGCAGATATTATTCAGCTCAATATAATATTAACTAATAACATCCACAAATGTCAAATAAATTGACGTAAACATGTTTATTATCATTATTGCGATGGGCATGGTTATTATTATTTAGATAGTCATGGTTATTGTTATTGCGATGGACATGGTTGTTATTATTGAGATGAACGGTATGTTTGTTATTATTGCGATGAACGAAGTGGTTATTATTATTGCGCTGGATATCGTTATTATTATAATTGCGATGGAAATGTTTATTATTATTGCGATCAACATTTTTATTATTATTGCGATCGGTATTGTTATTATATTGCGATCGGTATTGTTATTATATTGCGATCGGTATTGTTATTATATTGAGATCGGTATTGTTATTATATTGAGATCGGTATTGCTATTATTATTGCGATGGGCGATAACATTTACTTACAAAAACAGAATTAAGTCAACAAATCTTCAGTGGTGTTTGATTTTGTATGAATAAATATAAATATAATATTTTAGTCAGTAATAATCATACCCACGTGCCACTATCTCCCAGTTTGAAGCAAGTGCAATGAAATATGTTTACATGTACTTTGTTCACCTTTATGCTCAATGTTTTAAATCATGCCTTTGTTTTAATAATATGTGTACATACAATAAGAAACATATATTATCGTAATGGTCCCGAATTAACCTAGTTTGTGTTCAGTGGGCTATAAACCCCATTTCTCTATATATATATAATTATTATCGTTTATGTATGTACATGTATAATAATTTAAAATCTCTTCTATAGATAGAAATTAATTTCGTCTATATAACAGATGGTTGTTGTGAGGGTGGCTACTCGTTAACGTTAAAGTAGGGGAGTATTAATTTGATAGACTTATTAAAATTTTCATTAAAAAAAAAATCTGGGAGCTATGCATCACTAATGGGCCAAATAAATACTAATTTATAGTTTAAAATATCGACATGAAGCAGCGTCAAACTGCCGTCGTCTTTATAGGAAACTTAATTCCCTGTGACGGGTCTAATTTTAAAGCTAGTTTACAAGTTTCGTTCAATTAACGAATTAAAACACCGCGTGAGACGAAATGAATATTTTCATCATTTCTCTTTCTAGTTAGTTCTATTTAATAACACCACACTGTGAAAATTTAAAAAAGAAGCTCGGTTAATCAGCTTGTTCGTTGAGCTCCTTGAAGAAAACTACCTCTCCTACCGGTTTATTGGGATTTCGCTTCGCTTTTCAAGGCGTTTGTAATTTGTATGTTTCCGTCTATACAAATTTGAGACCGGAATGTGGTGCCGAAATGTCGGGCGAATGATTAAAAATATATATTTATGCTTTTTCTAATGAGACCTGGATATTAATATGGGGATATTTTTTTAATGAAATTATGAATTCAAAAAGGCAAAAAAAATACATTCTTCTACGACGACGTCTTTTTATAATAAATGAAGATTTTCTTAACAATTTTAGAAATTTGTTTTTCTTTTATGGGATCCAATCTTTTGTGAGTTAAAATAGTATATTGATATATACATGTAATTAATGCGTCTTGAATTTAATGCGATCTGTTGGAGATCGACATAAAGACATTTTGTAATTAATGTGCTCCACTATTTTGTGGTACGACGCTTTCTTGCTTAATTTTTGTTTTTAAAAAATATACAATTACACTGATAATATTTCTGTTATTGTCTTTGTTTTAACCTTTTCGTTCGTTGTGTATACATGTAGTTGTTTTGTTTTGGGGTCTCTACGAAAATAGCCACCAGTTTGTAGTTTAGAGGAAACATAATTTACATTCAGTTTGGGGATTTTAAGGAAGTGAATTTTCTCAGGCGGATCATTGCAAATAATATTCACCAGTATTAACTGTGCAACCGGAGACACGCTGAATAAAAATTACTGTCAAAATGTCACAGACATGGCAATTTACTTTGCTTTAAAAAGAAACGTAAAAATACGAAACATGGAAATTCTTTTTAACGAATTAGAAGAGTAGAGAAATATAAAATTGTGCACAACAAGCCATATTTCAAAAGTCAAATATATTATAATGTCTGTATTAATGTGTATTGGAGAAGAATTAGAAATATTTTGCACGGAATGAAAGATACAACGTTTATATCTCACAAATGTCATAGCACAATATATATTGAATATGAATATTGTAAATTGCATGTACATGTATATGTCAGCCACATCGACAGTATTATTATTTTCTACCAACCGATCGAGACACTCAAAGCGAAAATGTATGTTAAAATTTTACTCACATTTCAAAGTCAATCTACATATGTACATGTATTATTTATTTTTTCAAAATAGTACAGCGATCATTTCAACGCAGTTGTAAACCGCCATATAATTTAAAAGTTATGAAATGCCATGTCTTTACGAGTTGTGAACCGCTGTAATTTTACGAATGTTAGGGGGCAAAGAGTTGAAATTATAGAAAGTTTACGGATAGATTGGTTGGGTAGCTGTGGATGTTTTTGTCCTTGGTTTAAATCTGGACGGAATCGTTAAAATGTCAACCTCCTAGTTATCCCCGTGGACTACTTAAGGCAGGCTAGATTCAACGATAATACACAATCATTCCATTTGTTTATTTATTTGTTTTGGTACAAGAAAGTAAATATGGGTAAATGGGTGATTTGTTGCGTTATGAAGATCTGATTATTTTTATTTATTCATTTTTACATTATTGTGAATAGAATTTGTTTAATAATTTAACTTTCGTGTCAACACTGACTTTGTGATGACATTAACACAAAACACTCAGGTTATTTTTGCTTTGCTAGAAGAATGCCGGATATCATTTGATTGCTTTCTCACATCGGACAAATTTTAATATTTTACAAGCGGGAGGTGGTGGGGGGATGGGGGGGGGGGGATAAGGGGGGGGGGTCTAAATATTAATCCAATATCTTTATGTATTATAAGTTCTTACAATTGACAATTAATTCCATTATATAAAAAGTACGTTTTATTTTTCCAGGAAGGAGAGAGTGACAGTGGGTCTTCGTCCGGCAGTGTATGTGGCAGTTTATCAGATGACAAAAAAAACAACGTTAATGGCCGAACCGGGTGGCCCCAGCACGTCTGGGCAGCAGAACTTAAGCAATAAAAATACGCCCGCCATATTGGATTATCAATTTCAATACAAAGACGTAAATCATATCGCACGTGTGTTGCACGAGATGTGTATGGGTGTGTGAACTGAGCACGCGCACAGAACTGGTTCACGCGTATATCTAAGTTCTAGAGATGGCGTGAGTGACAGTTTTAGAACAATAGAAAAGATTTTTTATTTGTAAAATGTGATTTATGAGTGAAGATAAAAACATAGTTGTTTTCTACTGATCAACATCGTAGCTGGACGCGGATCAAGGCAGGGGGCGTGTTTCTTTATCATCGTTCACAGTGTGTGTTGATTTTACACAACAAAAGTCAATGTCAATTTATGTTTGATTTTGGGATTTCAAGAAGAACCCGCACCCTGCCCCATGAAAGATTAGGACCAAAAGATATTTTGTGAGATTTGCTTGAAAATATTGCCTGAATAAAAAATAACTGGTAATGTTATACAAAAAGGCAAGATGTATAATTATATAATTATAGAAAATGTACTGAAGGACCTCCATGACGTCATAGTTTCATTCGTTATTTACCCTGTAGATACTGACTCTTGGATTTAATAACTTGTACATATTCTGGGAGGACGTGGGTAACTTCAACTCGATACATATTAGGTCACTTCGTATCTAACGTAAAACTATAATTCGATGGCGAGTAGAGGTCTTAGCAGTGTGAGGAACCTGGGGAATTCCAGAGAAAAAATATTCCGAGTCTGAGTCACGCAAGAAATGATATGTTAGTCTCAAAATGACCAGGGTAAAGCACTTACGTGACATTAAAACCCAACCCCTTCTTGTCTATAGTATAATATGATATGTCAAAACCCAACCCAACACTTCAAGTTCCTGTGAGTTGATGAAGCTATCTATCATCAACCCATCCTAAAACTAAATACAAAGATGGTCTTCTTTTTCTTTATCAAGTAGGATTATAAACTGATACAATACTTATCCACGTTTTATCATTCAAACTTATTCAATCTGATTAAAACATAGATCCCATTTCGTTTCGTTTTTATAGCCCAATTTTTGACTTTACTTGTCCTTACTATACTGGAAGAGTTGTTATCATTGACGTGTTCTGGGTGTGGTGAGGGATTAGCCAATGAAACGGTCTATTACGGTGAGTTCTCGGCCTTTTTATGCACGGAACTGTGGGTAAAGCACTAGAAACGTCGACGCTGATTGTTTAATCAATGTCTGCCGTCATAGGGTCAAAGGCCGCTCGTTTGACCACAAACGTGAACCCCCACTATAATTTGTTTGATCTTCATGTTATGTAGGCCATCGAAAGTATAAAAAAAAACGAAACGAAATATAGATCTGTATTTTAATCAAATTGAAACATATTTAAACATTATGCTGTCGACAGTCATTTTTTTCTTCTTTGGAAATGGTGTTTTTATGAAAGTTGGAACCCTTAAAACGTATTTTAGTCCCATATCAACTAAGAATTGTCGGTCAACCTCGATACGATTTACCCATGTTTAATTGATATCCGTTCATCAATCTGTTCAGTGCACATTCTAGTCTAGCGATCATTTATCGGCTATGATTTCCGAGTATTTTAAATTTCTCAAAAACTATCGTTGAGCGATATTTATTCCTCAGTTAAATATTAAGTAGTTCATTGGTATACAAAGGATAATTTATAGCCGACAAATGAGCGCTAGCCTGTTGATAGACGACCCACGCCATAACAAAAATCACGTTTTGAGTTCACTAAGCCATTTGATCGACCATTTGAATTTTAATATCATTTGTATAAAAATACAGAATTATTAATCATATTGTTTATTTAAATCTACTTATTACATTATTCTAAGGTCTAATAATCCATGGTCTTTTTTAAAATTTACTCCATTTTTCTTCTTTATAAATCTTTGCATTTCAGCAATACGTATCTTTTTCATCGTTTAGTAAATTCTTACAAATTTTATAACTATACAAATCGGACTGATTCGGTGAAATGACACCAAGAATGAGTCCGTTGTACACCCCGACATATCGGACTGGTGCGGTGAAATCACCCGGAAACTGAACCCGTTGTACAATTCGACAAATCGGAAGGATGCGGTGTGATGACATGGATTAATGTATTCTTACATTAAGGGCTATTTTGTCATTCGAATGGGCCCACAGCACAATCGTGGGTTATAATTTATGTCGGCTATCTTTTTGACTATAAAGTCAGTTAGCCTCACCATAATTCAATCAGCTTCTTCTACACTTTCTTCCTTGTTTATGTAAAAACTTCTTGCAACAATATTAGCCTTTATCGTCTTCTAAATTTTATATCTAGAAAACCATCAATTCCTAAATTTCCATAATTTATATGTTTAAAAGCTAACAAAGTGTTTTGAGATTTTTTAATAAGATATATTATCGTTCATCCTAATGTTTTTAAAAATGGCGTCGTATTTCTCGTTTTAAGTGACTGGTTATAGTAGGCTAATGTTATTTATAAAGCAGCAGTAAAGAGGAGATCGTATTACCGGTTATCCAGACATAAATTAAGATAATGACCCCCCGTTGTTCCCGTCTTAATGACCAAAATAATCACTCCATCTTGACAAAATGAGACAATCGTCATCAACTTGTGCGGTCCAGGGGGCACTGCAGGCGTGGGAGGGTTAGCTTAGATTATCATGCCGCGATAATAAAGGTAAATTTAGCGATAATAAATGTCGTGATATTCGAGGAAAGGGTGGCTACTCTCGACCGCGACGCTTATCACCGATCAGACGACACAAAATGGCGACAGTCTGCAGGCAGACGTCATAACGTCAGACTTCTTCCTGATAAAAGAAAAAATAGCACTTTAAAGTTTTTGTAACGTGATGTGAAAACACACAAGACGTGCATTCGATTATTGTCTACTTTGTTTCTCCAATTCCTAGTTTTGTTTTAACATTCTTTCAATTAAGAAACAACTTTAGGCATGAATAAATCCTTCACGAGATCTCCCGTATTTCTTACCCTCCCGTCTTTCTCGATAAATATCATATAGAACTGATAAATGAAATGCTTTTAAGATAATGTTTTAAGGTAGTCTACATGATCTCTTAGAAAACAAACTGATATAAACTATATAGTATATATACATTAAATAGATTAAAGATGCATTTTGTTAGAGATAAATCTTGTGTTTTGGCCTCAAAAGTTATAAAAATTATTAATTAGACATGTATTCACACGACACTCCCGTTATTAACCCTCTAGACTATCGGATGGTTGTGGTATTGGATTTTTGAAACGTGGATAATCGAGACTTTGTTTTTAATTATAATAGTCTACCGGTAGCAATGAAAACCTAGGCTATTATCCAAACAGTCATAACTTCGCTCAGAATAAACTAATTTGACTGAAATTTTCATTGTATTATCATATTCATCTAATTTGGAACTATTATAGCTAAAACGTGAGGTTCATTTTCAAAATTTTGCATAATGCATCTTTAATATGAAGCTAAATGACAATAGTTTTCCTTAAACTGGCTTTATTTATTATTGATATAACGATCTCGTTTTCGTAGAAAATAAATTTCGTAAACAACGCGTCGTGAAGATCCAATAAAAGGGGTTTTCATCATATGAGAAAGTTATAAAAACAAACATTTCGAAACGAAATATATATTTGATAAAATATTCTCAAGTATGCCGTCTATTGAACACCTACAAACATGTTGGATGAAAAATATTCAGGAAATACCAAAGACTAAATAACAAACTTTCTGAGGAAAATTTAAATATTTTGAGCTGAAATTATATTAGTATTTTGTTCTACAGGATAATGCGCATAAATAAAATATCGTTATGATACCCACAGAATACAATGCAACTGTAAATTAAATTTCTAATGTGGTAAGATCATGTCTCGAAATGTTCCCCAACCACAGTAGGAATTATCTGAAATAGAATGATATATAAACTCGTGATTGCCCTCCATAATATAAAATAACCATTGTGTATAAAAATTTGTGTATAAATTGTAAACATATCAGTCACTATTGAATTAATTTTTATCATTGTATAATTATTGTAAATCACGTGTTTTTATTATTATTATTTAATGTTTCATTATGTGATTATTTCCTGATACGTGCCAAACATAGTGACGTATTTAAACACCGTAGTGACGTCTTGAAACCTCGCCATGACGTCTTTAAACATCGTAGTGACGTATTTAAACCTCACTTTGGCGTATTTAAACCTCACTTTGACGTATGTTAACACCACAGCGACGCATTTAAAACTCACTGTGACGTGTTTAAACATTATAAAATAGTGACGTGTTTAAACCTCACTGTGACGTGTTTAAGTATAATATGTTTAAATATTATTAGATTGTACATTTTAAGTCTCCGGGTTTCACTTACTGTCAAAACAAAATGAAAATAAAAAAAATAAAAATAAAAATGTGTTTGTTTTCAATATTTATTATTTTTTTTATGGGAAACGGGTGTACAATAGATACTAACTGTTCGCCAAGCATTAAGGTTCATTGCACGAATGGGTAATTGGGAAGTTATTGTTTTACCCAGTAAATAACTTAAAGATCAGACAAATTTACGTCTTTATGGTTTGGATTTTTTACACCACATAAGATTTCACAAGTACGAAATAGGAACAGTTCATTGAGGTGATTGGGAAAGCTGTGTTTGCATTGGCTGATTAACGAACACAAGTAAAACCACAACACTTGTCCAATAAAATAAGAACGAAAGACAATGAAAACCAACATACAGTTGGATATTAGACTGGAGAGTTTTAAATTTTAGAAATATTGAGCGGACATAATTGTATTGTCATGGCTCTTGTACCGTAGTCATTATCACGGTTGGTGCAGACAAGTAGGACGTTAAACCCCATGTCGTTCATTCATTCACAGGACTTATACTATCCGAATAAAATTGTCGATGAAATAAAATTTGATGTGTTGATATGTAAACTGACGTTGTATTCAACTGTCGACCGTTAGTACATAGTTTGCTTTCCGCTTACTATTACAGTTGCAAGATATCAATCAATGTTTCAGTTGTGCTATCAAATATAGTCTTAACGCACCCCACACCCCGCCACACCCACAATGGTTCTAATAAAGTGACTGTGTAACTTGCTCCTGTGTTTAAAAATAAAACGCACAGTGATGTGAAGCCGTGTTTTAAAGCGTATATATTGTGCTAATTTATTTTCTAACAACTTTAATTTTACAGTGCACTATGCGACACGTACCGTCCGTGTTCTGGTAACCACGTAGTGCTCATAAAATGCAGAGTAATCAGTTATATTAATGTTCATTGCAACAACATCGTAAAAACCTGGAACAACCACACGCCTGCGACAGACGGCATCCAGTTTATAGATCTGATACCATCAATTGATGTTGTTTTTTTATCATAGAAAATTTTGGATCCTTTCTGGGGTTTGGGTGCAAAACTATTATACGCTCGAGCAAGTCTGCTACTATTTGTGAAAATTAAACTTTGAAAAAAAAAGGGGAAAGTGTAACGGGTATAACAAATCGATGAAGAAGTCGTTATTCCAGTCCATAATAGTCTTTTCTCTTGCATCGTGCTGGTCTCTAGAGAGCTTTATATTGTTTTATTGGTTGTTTCTAATTGATTGAGTAGCCGTTATTAAATATGAAGCCATCACAGACGTTAAGTTTGAGGTGTAATCGTGAATTATATTAAATTAGAACCATGTGGCTTATTTCACTTGTCTTTTGTTTTAGATTAACTCTGACCAGCGCCATCCACAGTCGATTCAATGAAATTCTCGATCAAAAAGCTCTTAGGAATCTATTACCTGTCATCGATATGGTGTCTGGATAATCGCGCCTATACCAGAGCTTCTACGGTAATCATATAATTAGCGCCCCCTTTCGGCTGGTATCCATGGTAGCACGTGTAATTAGGATTAATGACAGACGAATGGAGATGATGTAGACCTCGGATGGCGGGAATCCTTATGATTGATAAGAAAACCAAATTGAATTTCCACTGCAATTATTGGTGATATGATAACAAGCGTTCTCTGTGAAGTAGTTACTGGTTCCAGTTTTAAAACAACACACAATTAATGAGCAACCATTATTGGTGACATAAATTGGTTGGAGTTTATTACTAGATAATAAAAGTATCATAACTACACAAACTCTCTATTCTATACAATGGGTTATTTCTAGTCTAGAAGGCAACATATGGATAAAATATTATATATACATAAACTGCATTTTATACAATATCCAATATTTTTAAACTAGAAGGCAACATATTGATAACAACATCTATATTATTCATACAACATCTACACCATACATAAACTCAAACATATTTCGTTTCGTTTTTTAATAGTTCAAAGTATCGCTTTACTTGTCTTTACTACACTAGGATCCGGAAGGCTTGTTATAGAACCCGCGTTAATATGAGGAATTAGCCAATGAAACGTTCTGTTACGGTGATGTGCACTGAACTGTAGGTAACCCACTAGAAACATTAACGCTGGTTGGTTAATCAAATGACTACCGTTACAGAGTCAAACGCCACTCGCAGGACCCCTGACACGACCTTCCACTATAACCGGTCGACATGTAGTGCAGGCCATCGAAAGTATATATCAATGAAACGAAATATAGATCTGTATTTTAATAGGAATGAAATAAATTGTATTTGTATACAACAGCTACATAATATACATAAACCTTATTCCATATTAGTTGTCTCAAAGGATTTCAATTCGGATGGAACCAGCTTGGGATATTTTGGGCCTCAGAGCGACTAACTCCCCGAATTCCCGCGGCCATTTCTGTTAGTTGTACTTGGTATTAGGCCTTCAACAAGAAAGCAGCGCCATAACTTACACTAGCTCTCATTCTGTGGTCTAGGTCGCTTGCTTGCCTCCTTTCCTTCCTATAGGGGATCACGTGGCTAAGTAGGTAAGACGCTGGCTCGCTAGCCTGAAGATCAGGTGTTCGATCCCTGCATTGGCCGAGAAAGTTCATTCAGATTTTCCGGCGTGGTTTTTCCCTTGTCAGTGATACAGGACGGAGGGTCTGACAAGGACAGCTGTCTAGTCGTTCGGTTGGACGAAAATCCGAGGTCCCGTGTACACATTGGCGTGCACGTAAAAGATTCCTTGGCAGTTTGAATTCGACATAAGAGAAGGCCATGGCGCCGCTGCCAGGGCAAATTTTCCCTCATAGCCCACTGTATGGCGTATGTCCGTCTTCATTAGCCCAGGTTAGGAGCAGACCAGCAGGACGTTAAACCGCATTTCATTCCATTTTCCTAGTGGTCTAGAGTGCCGATCTTGACCTCTAGCTGGCCGGTCACCTCTGGCTTGCGGCTGTGGTTTCGAGCCCTGGTGTGAGCGTATGTGGCATGGAGATAGGGGCACTCCCGGTTTCCTCCCACTGCTAAAGACCCCTACGAGCAAGCGAATTATTGAAATATAATTAAAACCCCATTTCTCCCTCTCCCTTCCTGTGAAACCGACATAAAGGTTTCGACAGTTAGGGCCCGGTAGATCATCTACAAGAAAACGCATAATGTCACAATACTAAATCAAACATACCACTATTCTGCACACAGAGATCTTTCCACGTCATTCCTCGAGAATAGATCTCTGCCTTAATTGGCCGCCATGTCCAAAACTTATATACTGTTTTGTAATGTCTTTATACTCCGTTCCACGTCTGTCATACACACAAAGACTAAATAAACCCGCCTAGTTTGATTAAATGAACGCAGAATAAATACGCAACTAAATTCTCAAAGTATACTTAATGTTTTCGACTAAAATCGTCGATTTAGGACTTAAAGGGCTAATCCCGATAATTTTTTGAAGAATATAACTGCTTAATTTTGTGTTAAAATCCCTTACCAAAGGGCCGAGCAACTAACACAGTATTTGCGATACATTTTCGAACAACTTAAACACGTCAGTCGTCTTCTGGAAATTGAGACCGGCGTTCCGAGCTGTATTATACAGTGTCTACGTAAAACCAGGCTTTCTTTTAAATAAAAATAATGTGTAGTTGAAATTTGCCTTTCGCTATCAAGTACAGCACATGGACCATTCACTACATGGACCTCCCAAGGAACGAGAATCGATTATCAGGTCACCAACGAAAAATTGACTCGAAAGGGATATATGTCCGGATAAGCAGTTTTGACGTTCACGTGCAAACGACTAAATATTTTAAGTTTGAATTTTGAGACAGGGTCAATACACCATTCTCCTATATTTTGGCGTTTAGATTTCATATGTACTCGGGATTTTATTTTTGAGACTCTGTTCAAATCGGGACTGTAACTTTAAAATGTTGGTCAATTAAAATGTCTGTTTTCAAGCGGCGCTAACTGTAGCCTAAGTTCAAAATCACTATTCTAAATCAGTAACGTAATATTGGTCCGTGTAAATTTTGTTTTAATATTTTAGAATTTTTTGTCCTTCAACGCTGGTTTAAAAAGTTAAAACATTCTGTCTTTATAATTATTTCTATGTGTTTATAAAAACCAAGACACGTGCATAGCTAGTAGGAGTTTTATTTCATTCTATAAAACAAACAGAACACGTGCATTTTAAACAGTTTATATCGTTCTGATGATGTCTTTTAATGACAAAAACCCAAATCTCGGAATCGGCATAGATTCTTCTGTTGGGAATAATCACAGATAGCGATACATAATGTATTGGGGTTGGGGGTGGAGGTGGTCAGAAATGGAAAGGGTGAGCGACGTCCAGTCCCGGGACTGTACAGCGCAGTGGACGCTTACGGCTGGCCCCCGGATCCATTCACTTGATTTGATATTTTCCGCAGGTTAATCTTATAGGTTTTTGTTTTTCGTGTAGTGCGGTCCTCCTGCACTTACTATATAATAATATGTCTGTGGGAAACCAGAATTGTTTTAACTTTTGGAACCATAGGAGGAAACCTGATAGTTATAGAAAGGAAATGAAATGAAGTAGGGTTTAACATCCTACTGTTCTGCATCCACTGGGCTAATGAAAACAGGCATACGTCATACAGTGTACTATAAGGGAAAATTTTCCGGGCAGTGGAATATGTACATGGGACCTCAGTTTTCCGCCCCCTCCGACTTGCGGAACTTCCGTCCTGCATCACTGTCAAGTGGAAAGTACGATGGAAAATCCCGAGGAACTATGGAAAAGTCTATGTAATTGGAATTCAGTGTGGTGTAGCCGGAAACACACTGTTTGGAATATTTCTCCTAGACTGATAAACTTGCAACTGGAATCGGAATTTGAAGAGGGGGTGAAATATTCTGTTAATGACTGGGTTATTAAGACCTTGTTTTACCTAGACATCCCTTTAAAACATCTCTTTATAAACTTTTTATTTTTTTATAAACAACTATTAGGAAATGTCGAATTAACCAAAAGGGTTTATTTTCATAAATTTGATCAAAATGAATTTAGCCATGTGCAGTGGCGATTTTATTTCCGATTCAAGGTTTAAAATGTTGCTAAATTTGTTTGTAAATTGTAGTTGATTAGTTTTAGTCTTCCGTACAAATATATCACTCGAATAATAAATTGAATTTGTTGAATACAGAAAAAGTCTAGAATAGTTCTTGTTTCTAAAGAACTGTGAATAAAACAATAATACACTCACTTGTTATTTAATAAATCAATTTTCAAAACTGTAGTTAGTTTTTTTTTATTTAAAAAAATAATGGTATAACATAATTAATTGTAAGAATTTGTGGAAATCAAATTAACGTTAGGTTTTGAGATGAAAGATTTTCAAGAAGATCAAATGAATAGATGCCAAATATTTAACATGAATTGAAATACCTTGTTTAGGCCAAATCAATTTACAATTTTGTTTGCCGGGAACTTCTTTTAATATTTTGCGTCCTATCTCTAGTGGAAAACATAATAATGGTTGAAAGAACCCCAAAATAGTTGGTAATTGCTCTTTTCAAAAGTTTTTAGTTCTACAGTTCCATGTTTTAATGATCATGTGTACACATTGGCGTGCAGGTAAAAGATAAAAGATCCTTAGTATAAGTTGGAATTCAATATAAGAGTAGGTCGTAGCGCAGCTGCCCGGGCAAAATTTCCCTCATAGCACACTGTCCGGGCGAAATTTTGCTAAGAGAAACTGTATGGCGTATGCCTGTCCTCGTTAGCCCAGTCGGGGCAAAACATTAGGGCGATAAACACCATTTCATTTCATGTTTTAAAATTCCAAATTAAACATTTTCCATTAGACCCCAGTGGATATTTTATTGATTAAGATTTCTTAGAGCTAAAATATTGGTTTGGCCTTATTAGCAACAATTCAATTGTAACACAACATAGTGGTGTCGTACTGTTGATACACTGTTGTTTCTGCAGTTTGTAGTCGATTCCAACAGTAACGACGATAGTCACTTGGATTATTCAAAATAATTATTGCAATAAACACGTGTCAAAAACTATTACAATAGCGATGGGTTAAAATTACATATAATAACATATAAACGATTTAGAGATTAAAATAATTGAATAATAATAGTATAAGAAAACAAATTCTCGGTTGTTAAGTACGGTAAGTAGCGGATCGAATACTCCACATCGGAAAACAATTATTGTCCCACTACTTTGTCAAAATAAAGGAGCAGTGGGACATGTCAATGATATGAAGTGAAAATCTTATTCGTTCAAATCCAAAAACTCAATTAAGTCTTGCCAAAATTAAAATATTTTCTCGCGCTTGCAGGGGCGATAAACAGCCCGGGCCGCTTGTGCCCCAGCACTTATATGATTATATTTAATAAATGGCATGGTTTATTGAACAACTTGCGATCTATTTGAATCGAGCATATCACGGGAATGAAATATAGGGAGGGTGGGAATGATATTTACTATCGACAATGTATCTTGTTGTCTTGTCTATTGTGATATAGGTCTAGAAGTAGGTGGGGTTAACATATCTACAAGACAAGAATCGTGTAAAACATCTCACTTCGTGTCGACTTCCCCTTCTTTAAAGGCCACACAAATACCATTAGGGAGCAGATAATATGCCTGATTCACCATAAAAATTGAGAATGGCAAAAGGTCGAGAAACGAAATGTTTTGGCAGTGTTCTGGCACGTGTCTGGTTGTCTAGATTTCGTCAACAGTATCGTTAGATTAAGCATCTCCATTAGCCAAGTGATTAAAGACAGTTTACTTGCAGATCGTTTTCTTCGCCGAGCCGGCATGGAATTTGGATCAACTGACAGAGCACATTAAGAAAGTTGAGGGGTTGATAAAATGAGACGAATATCCATCAGCGTTCGTTAATTTCACATTCCACAATTTTCCTTTTTTTAAAAGAATTTTCAGAAAACTCCTTGAAATGGGCGTGCTTCTCAAAGAAAAGCGAAGACATCTGAAAATATAAATTAATTATTTATAAAAGTTAGCCGTGTTTATTTTAATTTAGATATTTATTATTTTTAATGCATTATGTCTAATTTATAAAGGAGTCTATCATAATTTAACGTCAAGAAGATTTCTGGCGAAGGTTGCCGCGACGTCAGGGGTTGTTAAAGATGCATTATGCAAGAGGTGGAAAAAGAGCTGACAGTTCTTGTTTTAATACTTAAAAAATTTCTATTGAAAAATGGATTTTACATATTGAAATTTTTAGTCGAATTACTTTAATCTGAGCAATGTTATAAGAAAAAAACACGTGCAATCAAAACGAAATGGGGTTTAACGTCCATCAATCGTTCTGTTCCGACAGCGGTACTACGACCTTCTAATTTCATCTTCCAAGTAATTATTTACTTACACGTGAGTGTGTACACGTTACCTCACTTTTCGGTCCCAATTGAACATGCCAGACCCCCCTTCCTGCACCACAGACAAGGTTAAACCACACCGGAAAGAAACAATGAACTACAGCTTATCTGGAGAAAGAACAAAAATGGTTCCATTTATAAATTTACGAAACCTTTTTTTTTCTCTAATGTATATTTACGAAGAACCAAGTCTCCGTGCATGAATACGATTCGCAGAATTTCTTAGGTAAAACTTCATCAAGAGAATAAGAACTTTGTAAGCCCGATAAGAATTGAAAGTTTATCGCGATAAATTTGTGGTTGGTCATTTTATTATTAGTCGAAGACGCCTGTTGGTCTAGTGTTCTGATTAGATAGCCATGGAGTTAAAAGGCCGGTTTATCGAGAATAAAAGAATAGTTACGATGTAGTCATATCGGGTTACAGTCGTGATTTACCAGTCCTTAATACGACTATAATTCAATTGTTTGTCAAGATATGTAAAATGAAAGATGGTCTACCAGGGTAGTTAGCAATGTTATGACTTGAAAGAGAAAAAGTTTCAGAAGCAAAATTCTTAAAAATTGAATTAAGTTTATCATTAAGTTATTTTCGTATATAAACGGATGGATTAAACGAGTGTCTACTTTGAGAAAGAAAGAAGAACATGATGGAAAATATATGCAGTTTAACGGATGAATTAAACGGGTGTCTACTTTGAGACAGAAAGGAGAATAGAACAAAATGTAATTTAACGTCTCCTCACTGGGGGGGGGGGGGCTTTGGGACCAATATGTGGTTAGTCTATCTCTAATCATGGATGCGATACTCTGAATAAATGTATGTGGGTGAACCTTGGTTTTTCGTCCCATCAAAAGGGATTACTTACACCTTTTACAACTTCTAGATTGTAACGATGCGTTTTACTCGTCAAAAGATATATTAAAGATATGCATGGCATATCCTACAAATTTGAACCAAAACTAAAACCATTCTAATTAAATAAAAAAAGACAAAATCATGGCTAATTCAAATTTTAACATGAGTAGAATATGCATATCAATAACATATCTATCCTTGTTGGTAACTTTTTGCAATAATGCGGATGAAATTGTGGACGGTATTGAGGACGGTGATGTGGACAATAATGTGGACAATAATGGGAACCAAAACCTGCTGTAGTCAGTGATTAGTAGGACCATACATGTGGTTTAACGACCGAGAGCGCTAATCAAGACGGGCATAAGCCATGCATTGTGTTATGGGTTACATTTTTCTCGGACAGCGGCGCTACGGCCTACTCCTATAGCGAATTCCAACCATCAAGGGTTTATTTACGGGCAGACTTCGGTTTTTTGTCCCGTCCGAACCACTAATAGTAACAGAATCCTTTCATCTTGTCTATTTCGCCATAAATCATGTTTTATCTTGCGAAAATCAAACACGTCATACTCTACTAATATTACCTAACATATAGAAAACAGGGGATATAACTCTCATCAAAAACCTTTAAACCCCTTTCATCCCACATGATCATCTTCTCTCCAGGGTTTTATAATCAGCGTAATCAAAACCGAAAAATGGCGCGAAACGAACATAAATTTTGATGCCCGCCACCAAAACATCGTATAGATTACCGATAATACTAGAAGTCAGGGGTTAATGCCAATGGGAGTTACAAACCATTTAGTCGTTCCGCTTTTGAAATCCGATCCGAAAACTTAACGAACCAAGTGCATCTGGTCTCATGGGGAGGATCGCGCACGCGTTTCTTGGTAAACTGTGACGTAATTGTTAATCAGGGATGAAATCTCGTAATCAGCAGACAGTTAACGATATTAACGCGAGATCAAAGTAGTATTGGTCGTCAAACGAGAATGTATCGAATGGCTCTTTTTTCAAAATCTCAACAACGATTGTTTGGGGGGGAGGGGGTGTTTTTTAAATTATTTTTCTATTGTTTTCCGTTGACAAAGAAGTAGGCCTACCAAACAAATTTGCTAAAAGCAAATAAATAAAAAATCTCCATTCTGCTAAATAAATAAAAACGAGATAGAAATCACGAAATGCGTGAATCCAATTGATTGATACACATCACAACATTAGGCTTTAGTTAGTTGGGTGGACTTTTTTGGTATTGGTAATTTTACAAATTAGACCATAATATTTAAATATTAGGTCATTTCGGGGCTGACAGTATAATATATGTTTCAATTTTATAACAATAATTCGCTTGCGCGTAGGGGTCTTTAGCAGTGGGGTGGGGGGGGACCCAGAGAAACACACGAGGTTAAATATCAATTTTAAAGTAGATAAATTAGTTTAAATAATAGCCCCTATAATATTATAACTCTGAAAATAATATACATCACGTAGTTTCGATTCTATTCGTAAGGGATGTGCTGGATTGAAACCTTTAGCGAGCCTGAACACTGATGATGGTATTTGGCGATTTATTGTGGTTGTGGTTCAGCGGCACTATTTGCGCCTTGGCAATTCAGTCCTGGAACATAATCTATGTTGAATTTAGAACCTTTCTATGGTAACTCTCCGCCCCTGTCTATATTGACCCTCTCTCAAAGCTCCCTCTCTCTCTCTCTATGGCAACGATATATCTGTTCTTGTTGCTAGGCTTTGAAAATTAAACCGAATTTTTGACTTTCGACTATAAACATCGACAGTGATCGATCTTACACTAAAAGACGAACGAGCCTTTTGTGCGAACGGTGAGTTTTGAAAATAGGTTTACCAACTGAATAGGGTACGCTGAAATGATTCTAACGTCCAACTGTTTTGCTTCGACTGGGCTAATGAAGACGGGCATACGCCATACAGTGTGCTTTGTGGGAAATTTTACTCGGGTAGCGGCACTATAGCCTACTCTTATAAAGAATTCCAACTGCCAAGGGTATGCCAATGTATACAGGGGACCTCGGTTTTTCGTGCGATCCGACCGCCTGCACCACTGCACCAAGGAGGAGCCACATCAGGAAATCAACAGGGTAAGAATCTGTTCCATATTAAGGTTTTTGTAGTGTGAAGAAAGGGGGTTATCTGTAATTGTTATAGACAAAGGAATGGATGTAACATTGAATTCCGTGGAGAGCGAATTACTAGTCTTAGTACATGCTATAAGGGTAACAGTAGGCCTAACACAAGACGGTTGTTGAGCTACTAAGGAACGGGATTGGTCTGTAAATGTTATCTAGTAAAAACAATAAATTCCACCCCAAGAAAAGCGACAAAGTTTACTTTCATTCTATCAAACATAATTAACTAAAAAATTTACGTTAAAGATTTATGACCGATGTCATTAATTCTGTCAACGACACGTCACTTCAAACGACGCCATGATCGAAATGTTTAGAACACCACCGCGTGCTTCTCAAATACCAACACGCCCCCTGGTGATCTAATCATAATAGCTTCCGCCTCCAAGTTAACATTTTACATAAATTACTAAAATACTTAGGTTCAAATCTGTGGGGCGTGTTATGTACATGTATGTAGAAACCGCAATTCATTAAAACTTTTTTTATAAATTGGAAGTACAAATTTCTCAATACGGCCTACTAATATTATATGGTTTGTCTTTTGCTTTATCAAGAATATACCAGATGAAATGGGGTTTAACGTCCTACTGTACAGAACAATACAAATTATGGTCAATGCGGGGGGGGGGGGGTTGTCGCACTTATGGTAAGGCGAAACAAAATGATCTGGGGCCGGTTGCTCAAAGCTCTGTTAACTTTTAACGATCCGTTAACATGGAGTAAACGGGTCGTTAACTTTAACGGAGAGAAAGGTTGTTGCTGGAAGCCCTGTTAACTTTAACGGATAATGAAATTGACTGTCCAGCAACAGAAATTTAACGGACCGTTACCAAATGACACATGAAAGATAACTTAGTTTTGAGCAACCGGCCCCTGGTAAGGACCGATTGTCAGTTCGAGAAAACCCCGTATCTTGGGGGAGTACCCCAAACCCAGTCCCGCGTATATATTGTTAGCAAAGTTACTAGATATTCTTGGCAGTTCGAATTCGAGAAAAAAAATGCATGCTTTGTGTCACCAACCACAGAAAATACAAATTTACTGCCGCTGATTAACTAGTCTGGCGTAGACAAGTTGGACGTGAATCTTCATTTCATGTTTTCAGTTGAGTATTAGAAAGACCGCCGTAGACTATGGGTCAGTGCGTCTCCCTGAAACAAAATAAATCTAGTCTCCTCGACACAAACTAGGTCATATCAGGACTAACACATGGTTCAATTTTATTTCATTATGAATTTGTTTGCGCATTGGAGTATTTAGCTGTGTGTGTGTGTGTGTATCCCGGAGGGGGGGGGGGGGGCGTAGGACCCAGACAAAACCAAACAGGGAATCGAAACCACGCTACTTGACTATATTACAGACCGTATGGTATGATCTAAATCGCGTGCGTTACCCACGATTTTCACTTGATTATGCAAACTGTTTCAATTATCTTGTTTTTGGTATTCGAACTGGATATTGGTCTAAAGAATGTTATTACGGTTTGTTGTCAGTAAAGCGTTAGCTTACTAACCTGAAGGCCCCGTATTCTATCCTTGCGTTAGCCGTGGAAGTTCATCTGTTTTTTACGCATACCACTCACCCCACCCCGCCCAATGGACAAAAATGAAAATAAATGAAATCGGGCTTAACGTCCTAATATTCAGTTCCTAACCTGAACTAATGAAGACGGGCATGCGCTACGGCCTACGTAAACCCGTATGCAAACAGACGTCCACGTAAAACAACCATTGAAAATTGGAATTCATTAAGCGTACGCAGTCCGGGCAAAATTTCCTTCTAAGCACACTTAGGCATTTCTTCACTAGCCCAGTCGGAGCAGAACAGTGGGGCGTTAATGCATTTCATTTTATTATCGTTATTATATCCATGGTGTGGTCTTCCTGCATTTACTTTTATTATGAAATTACTTTTAAACCGGAATTAAATTAGTTTTATGATATGAATTTCGTTTATATTTAAAACCAAACAGGATACAATTTAACGATATATTTTGTAGCTTTTTGAAGAAAATTTCAATAATTTGTACCTACTGTTTATGTTGTCTAATGCGAAACAATGGCTAATGAATCTGCACGCGCTGGCCCCGAGAACCCCGCGTGACAAAAAGAATCAGTAAACGGAAGTATAACGAGGAGAATGAAGAAGCACATGGCCCCTTGGAGATATTAAAGGCAAACCCACGAGCTAGATAGTTTACAAATAACTCAAATTTATCGCTTGTGATGTGTAGAATTCGTGGCGCCAACCTTCTCAATGAACGGATAAAAACGGAAAACCAGAAACTGATCATTAACGAGGGGAGTTTTACTGTATGATTCTAGACTTCCAACTGTTGATGTAGATAAACAAGGCTTTCTCTCCATAGTTAGTTAGTTTATATATGTCATTAATTCAGACTAATTCACGTTTTAAAAGAATGGAATCTCTGCCAAATTCTCGAAGATTATTCTACACTCAAGGTCATAAACTATTTTCTTCTAATAAAACAGCCTATCATAAGCCCAGAATAAGCTTGCAGAGTGCCCTCAGCTGAAAATGTCACCGAAGCCGTCGCATGAACAGCGAAAAGGGGGCACATTATGGCAGTGGCAATACGAATGACGCAGGGGGCTGGGGGAGGGGCGGAGAAATGGTTGAATCTAGAGTCCCTGAAATGCCATTTCTAATGGCCAGAAAACACTTATGACACGAGTAAAATTTAGTACTACGGCATGGGAATTCATGTTATTTATTAAGAATTTTACAAGAACTCACAAAGTAGCCTAGCTACTGTGAAATCTGTGACAATTTCTGAAAATGATAATTACACCATTTACAAACACTATTCGATATATTATTATGGTGAATTTACAAACATTAGCACAGATATGAATGTGTCCTCATATTTCTATCATAGTCAAGTTTAGTCAAGAGTCATTGAGGCGTTCTTATTTCATTACTGAACGCGTACGATACTTTTGGTTTTGGCCCCTCTGACTTATACCATTGATTACAGATTAAACATCCATAAGTGTGTTGTTATTGATGTGTTCCCATTTGAATAGTGTTCACAATAAGAAGCAAAATAAATAAGATATGTTTACAGGATCATTGTACACAACATATATTTAGCGCTGCCTTCATACCGTTTCGATTTAAGAGATGATTTCTACCATCTATTATCTCGAGAATCCGGGGATCAAGAAACTATTCTCAATAATAATGTGAACAAGAATTCATCCCAGAGGAACTAATCCATGTTGTTATACAGGCCAACATTAATTTCCCCATCGTACTTCATTGTTGAGTCTATATACCCTTTTGCCCGGTTCCCCATCTTTTCGTTGGGCTGAATACTTTTTTCATTACAGAGAAACAAATGGTCATGTCTTTGCACTATATATGTATGAGGTTGACCACCAAAATATTGAGATACACAAAGATAGGTGGCCAGGCAAGGAAACATACGCCAAGCAGCGAAATTGCCTGGGCGATCGACAAGGGTTGGTGCATATTTATTCTTTTGTAGGTAATTGGGGGCATTTACAACACAATTTCATAGAGACCAGATTATAATATTTGTCGTTTGAGGGTTCACAAGGCTCTACAAACTGAAACAAGGACCTTTACCCTGAAAGTAATTTGACAGGCTTTTTCGTTTTATTAATTCAAGTAATGCATATTAATTTCATACAGTTTTGAATGATTACTTTTGTCAGTCTAACGTTCACAGGTTTAACAAAATAAAAATCAATAGACCTCCGTTTCACAAATTTAAATGGTGCATATAAATTTCATACATATCATATGATAACTTTCATCAATCAAGCATTATAAACAAGGTTGAACAAAGTGAAACAATGGCCATAGCTCTAGATGTAACTATTGTAAATTTCTGAAATTCAGTAGTCCCTGGTTATTCTTCAATTCTGGATTATATTTCTCGATTCGGCTGGGCTATTCGACAATACAAGTTTTCGAAAGGCTTAACACAAAGAATTTTGATATGGTCAAATTGGAAATATACTATTAATGAACATCACAGCAATACCTGTTTGATACTGCTTACCTTAAATATGTTTGGAAAGTTGGTGCATGTCTCACTACACGCTGTTGGATTGTTTTTCCGTGTCTTCGGAGTGTCTGTGCCAACTCTAACGTTCGTGGTGGCACGTATTGAGTTCGAACCTGTCGTCCAAGTTCACCCGAAAGGTGTTCATTGACGGGAGACACAGCGGGCCAAACCATAACACGGACATGATGATTTTCAGAATGTCTCTGGTCAACCTGGTAGTGTGGGGTCGGGCGTTGTCATGCTGGAAAACCATCTACTGTATTGACGGAGGCCATGTTGAGCCAGCAATGGATGCAACACCGGATGGCGTCAACGTAATGGTAAACGTTGAGATTGACTACTGGGACCTGAAGTTGAGGTTGATAGCAGGCCAAACCATGACTGCACCTCCCCCAAAACGACCCCTTTCCAGCAGCCAGTTACGAGCAGGACGTTCACGTCGACGTCAGTGGATATAGTGACGTTCACGTCGACGTCAGTAGATACGGTGACGTCCATCAGGAAAACTAAGATTGAATCAGTTGATCCGCAACTCTTCCATGATCGATGGGTGGACATTAAAATTTCTGGAGACACCTACCCGATAAGCCACCTGATCCAGCATGCCAATAGCTCTGGCATTTTTCCTTAGTGATAATGTTAAATCTTTGACCTGTATTTAAAGGGGTAGTGCAGAGAATGCATGTGTGACATGGGGCTGCTTAAAATCGCAAAAAATGACAAGTGTTGTGTTTGCACCAACAAAGTTCATTACCAAACTGATATCGGGTTCAAACCCACAAAAAGTTTGACCAATATGCCATAAGATAATATTTCACGAATTAGGCATTACGCTTTTAATGGCTTTGACTTTGAGTATATTGGCATAGGAGCAGATAACTGAGAAAAACCCCATGATAAAAGCCACAAATCCTACACCTGGTCACAAACATCTAATAATGAACCCACAACTGTTATTGTTATAGATAAGCTGGTTGGTCAACCCAACACTCACTATCATTGAAATAAATAAAGAACAAAGTAATATGGATGATTAATTTTAATATCACACCGGACCTGTATGATGAGAACAATTTACTATACAATAATCATCAGACAAGCTGATTATCAACCAATAGGGGCTGAGTAAAAACAGATCATATAGAGCAAGCACTATTCTTCTTAAGTCAGTTTATTCATAAACCCAGCAATCATTGGCCCTCTGGTAGTTGGAAACTTCGGAGTCTTTGAACCATAATTTAATTTCTTTCTTGGCATTCTCAACGGAATCACTACCGTGACATATATTTCTAAAAAAAAAAACAAATGATAAATAATATTGTAGAAATGTCACTGTCTATTATCAAACGGTAATGCCAATATGTCCTGGATTAAAGGGAAGCAACTGTAATAAGTGCATCATGTTTAAACTGGAAGTATACTGTTCGCTCTATTATCAAGTACACATCCCTTGTAAAGGTTTTTTTTATGCCAAAACTGTTCATGGCAAAAAATCCATAGTGCACGTGCAAGGATATAATCAACTCCAAAAAGTCGTACCCTACTGCATTTGGGCGATGCAAACAGTTTTGTGGAGCCTTGTTTTGAGCTTCAGTTTATGCTTTCTAAGGAGAATGTCAAAATCGTTTTTTTTTTAAAATGACATATGCCTTGTACACCGGTTTTGTCGTCATGATATTGTGAACCAATTTTGACACAATTTCTGCAAATAATTTGATATTATATATGTATCTGATATGTGCACAGACAACTACCTGGTAGAAAAAAGGTTTGACCTTCAACTTCTTTTGAATAGTATATATAAAGCACCACTTCCATCATACTCCTGCGCAGTGTTTCGTTTGATTAGAACTAATCCACTTCACACTGCTATCTTGAGTGAACATTGTTGTGCTAAATTATTATTGGTCAGTAGTGCCATCATCAACCAATGACCTACATTGTAACAAACAATATCGGGGTTAACCAGACCTCAAAATATGTTACCGCAATGTATCTAGTGACAATCGCGACTTGTTTACGTCATAACCCGCGAAATTTATTATGCTCGATTATCCAGTGCCAACATGTTTTCTTCGTCGGCCATTTTGAAAATTATGCCGAATGCGAGAAGAGAGGAGGGATTTGATTGGACGTTAAAAAGAGACACGCACCGCCCAATTTCAAGAATATGACTTCTATCCAGCAATGGTAAGAGAGGGATTTCTCGCGCCATTGCTTCAGGAATATGCACTTCCATTAGAATTAAAGTACAAACCATAAAAATACAAAACTAAATTTCATATGTAATTCCACCTTTTTTTTGGTACAGACAATACATACCTTCCCATATCAATACTGTAATCACCTCGGATTGAACCGGGTTTGGAATTTAATGGGTTTGTTTCGCCTAACATGGCTCTACCTTGTATTACAACATCTAAACCTTCCCATACCTAAACATAATATAAATATATCAGATGACACATGTAGTGTGAGTAAGGAAACCAGTTTGAACATTCTTAGCCAACCAAATTGCTTATCGCTCTGCTTACCCTGATCACAAGATGCTCATTATCGAACTTAGTCAAGGTAATGATGTAATGAAACTATACACCAAATTTCAGGACTCTTACTTATTAGAATTAAAGTTATCATGCTCAAAAGCTGTTGTTAAAAACGAAAAACCAAATAATCACCACTCGGATTAATCACTAGTAGTAAATAAAGATCAACCAATCATTAATCTAAGACAATTGATTACCAGCCAGTTGATTAACTTATACCATGTGACCGACACTCAACGTAAATTGAATTGGATATTCAGGGATAAATACAATTACAATTTTAAGATTTCTTTCCGTCAGTCCCAAAAAGAATCACCAGTACCGCAAAACATTATTGCCAAAATCAAATTTTAATTGACACTTTCCTATTCTTATCGCAAATTGAAACTGACAGCGTCAGCTTTGGTACACAGGGCAGTTTTTCATCCAACTGAACAACTAGACAGCTGTCCTCGTGAGTACCAATGACAAGGGGGAAACCACACCAGAAAACTGGAATCTCATGAAAACAAAAACAATTTATCTCACCATGGCAACAAGTGGTCCCGAGGACATAAATTTAACCAAACCAGCAAAGAAAGGTTTTGCTGATAAATCAGCATAATGTTTCTTCAGATGCTCTTCAGTTGCCTGAAAGTAAATACAAGAATTTCATCAGTACAAGTACCATGGGTTTAAAAGTTGGTGAGAGGAGAGTGATTGCTATTTCTGTGCAATCAGGGATGTTATCTGTGACTTGTGTTTTAAACTTTAGACAAATGTCTTCTCTAAGTTGATCAGGTCTTGCAGTAGAACATTGACCAAAATCCATAGTGGACACCCTCAGGCTATATGGAATACATATGCCAAGTACCAAGCTGATTCATTAAGAATTGCAGCCCGTAAACGACAAACACAAAAATTGGGCTTGACTGGGGGTTGTTGACATGTAGTTGTCGTCTTTAGGCTATAAGGAATACATATCCCAAGTTTAAAGACCACCCGTTGGTCCCCCATCATCCCCACCCGTTGGTCCCGATCGTCCCCGCCCGTTGGCCCCGATCGTCCCCGCCCGTTGGCCCCGATCGTCCCCGCCCTTTGGTCCCGATCGTCCCCACCCGTTGGTCCCGAACATCCCCACCCATTGGTCCAGTCGCCCGCACCCATTGGTCCAGTCGCCCGCATCCGTTTGTCGAGTCGTCCGAACTCGTTGGTCAAGTCAACTCCATCAAGGCATTTACCTATTGAACACCTACACCAAGCTTAAACATTTTAGCTCAATTAAGAGAGTTATTGTGTTCCAAAGTCTTGGCCAATCAAATTGCTTATCACTCTGCTTACCCTGGACAGAAAATGCAGTCAAGGTATTGATGTAATGAAACTATACACCAAGTTTCATCACTCACTTAATTACAACTAAAGTTATTGTGCCCCAAAGCATCAACAAATCAAATCGCTTATCTTTGCTTATGATACCCTAAGCAGAAAATGCTCATCTTCGAAATCCATCAAGATATCGGCCTAATAAATACCTACACCAAGTTTGATTATTCTATCTCAATTAGGAGGAGAGTTATTGCGTCCCAAAGAGTGTGACGGATGGGCCGACAGACAAACCCATTTTAATAGTCTCCCACTTTCTTCAAAAGGCGGGGGACAAAAACATCGGTGAACAACAAAACAATGATCATTATTGATCATACAAACAATATGATTAAATTTATTAGAAATCATCTGTGATTTCAAATTCAATCTGAAATCAAATAACAATATAGTCGACGAGTATTAGCTATTTCTTCCATACGATTAAATTGTGTACGAGTCTTATTCTTAGTTGTGTACGAGTCCTATTCTTAGTTGTGGACGACATCACCAATAGTTGTGGACGATATGGAGATGTCACCGATAGTTGTGGATGACTCCACCGATAGTTGTGGACGACTTCACTTGTGGACAACTTGATTGCTACCCATCAAGAATATTTGGGGTCTGCAATTTTTGACCTTTTACTCATCCCCAAATGTGAGGGGCCTGGGACATTTTGTAGTCTAGCCTATTCAAAATTTTAATTAATTGGCGGATTTCTTGGGTTAACTGTACACTATTGGACTTCTTTTTTTTTTATCAATATGTTGAATATGCATGATGAATAATATTGAATGGTTGTCAATAATAAAATCAGAAATAAGAAAAAAATATATTAATTTACTGATTTGATATCTTGCCTCAAAGAGTAAGACATCACTATACTACGTCCCGAGTTCACAAAGCATTCTCAGACTTATGTTGAGAATTTACTCAAATTTGTTCACCTAATTTTATAACAATACTTTTGATCTTTTAAATGTATCAGAAACACCAATAAGAAACTATGTGCAAAGTTTTGTATTTCTTGAACAAATATATTTCTCATAAACGGTGATTGAAAGTTGAGCAAATTCTCAACTTAAGTCTGAGAATGAACTCGGGGCCAGACTAGACATGTCACGTAATGTCATTCAAGTAGTTTATGTCAATAATAAGACTAGACTACAAATAAAATCATGCTTCAAAGATAAGGGAATAATTATACCTGTTCCATCTTCAGGGCCACCAATTTATATCCCCTCTTCTCAAACCTGGCAATTATGTCACCGACAAGTCCACGCTGGACGCCATCGGGTTTGACGGCAATAAATGTACGTTCGCTTTTAGGTGATTCAGACATGCTTTTAACAAATGCTGCAAAGATGTTCAGGAGCAAGGCAACCATCAACCATCCACAAAACGACACGTGAGCAAAGAGGAAATGCGAAGTCACGTGTTTCACTAACCGGTGTAATCTAGGGGGCGCTCGAAGAATTTAGTGTGGATTATCAAGTCTCTACTTAATGTTAAATGACATAAATGACAACCAAGGCTACGAATAGAAGGGGAAAAACTCTATTAAATTGATTATCTGGATACAGACCACATTTTAAGGTCCTATTGATTCCAGTCTCTACACTCCCAAACACCCTTTAGGGGACAAATAATCGAATAAATGCTCATTTTACTCCAACTTCCTCATTTGTTACAGTTGGCAACTCAAATCAAAACTAAATATATCCAATCAACAAAAAATATAGACCTACAATTTTATTGTAATAATTCACTTGCATGCAAGACCAAGGGTCTTTGTTGGTAGTTGGAACAAAAAACACAAAGTTAGACAGGCAGCCTTACTTCTTGTCACGACGACGTAGAAGTCTGAGATGAACTTGTGACACGCCAGTCTATATGGTTCACATAATTTTAGCTAATTTCTTGTTGAATCATGTAAGGTCCATGGTTGACTCATACACTATTTAAACAAAATTTTTATAACCTCATCCAAATGTTTGTATGCAGATTTGTCATTAAAGAATCTGACATTATAAACACTTTTAAATTCTTTAAATTATATATTATAATTATATTACATTACATTAAGTAGGAGGTGGATGAGTTTAGTAGTAAGATGCTGGCTCACCAACAAGAAGGTCTCTGGTTATCTCCATGTCTTGGTCGAGAAAGTTCCTCAGGATTTTCTTGCATGGTTCCCGTTATCAGTGGAGAATACTTCTAGTCATTCGGATGGGATAAAAAAAATGAAGTTGTGGACAAAAGACCTCTTGGCAGTTGGAATTCAAAGAAACATAAATTTGGCACTTAATGGTGTATTGTCAAATAGGCCCTTGGCCTATTTATGAAAAGTAGACGATGAAACAAGTATATAAGTTCTTGAGGCGTTTATTCCGATGATTTGTTACAACACAAAAAAATGATGTCCTTACCAAGAGACAACCTCAAGCTAACTGGAGTATACACTCTCTCACACATACAAACAACCTTACATTAAAGGGACAACACATATAGTGTCATTACTATATGACATCCCCCTCGCTTAAAGCAAAGGCGGCATCTCCACCATGTCAAATAGGCCTTTGGCCTATTTATGAAAAGTAGACGATGAAACAAGTATATAAGTTCTTGAGGCGTTTATTCCGATGATTTGTTACAACACAAAAAAATGATGTCCTTACCAAGAGACAACCTCAAGCTAACTGGAGTATACACTCTCTCACACATACAAACAACCTTACATTAAAGGGACAACACATATAGTGTCATTACTATATGACAGTATATGCTCGTCTTCATTAACCATGTTGTCTTCAATAACCAATTCGTCTTAATTAACCAAGTCGAAGCAGAAAATTAGGACGTTAAACCCCATATTATGATTTCATTTCATTATATTTATTGCATTTAATATGAAAAATTGAGACACACAGTCTATGTAATACATCAAAAATAACATCATCATAAATTAATAAATAAATAAATAAACATTCATTCAAAAACAATTTAACAACACTGGATAATTCTGTTCTTTTAAATCTTAATTCAATCATTTCATGAAGGGTCTGTCAAACAGAAACCTTATGAAGATGAATAACCCACCTACATGTGTTTTTGTACTGCTGTTGTAGCGAGATTTTTAAATATCTTAAGAAGGTCTACTCTCTCCACCCGCATCTTCGTTTGATCCAGCAGATACATACATAAATAAACAAAAACACTCAATGACAAATAATTTAGCAAGACATGATATTTCTCTTCTTTTAATTAAATATTAGACAGTTCAAATTTCCTGGTGTAGGCCTACCAAAATCACTTGCAAACTACAATATTGTGAAAGGCGAATAGGAATATCGGTCCAAAAATGGTTCAGTTACGTTCAGTATTTACAAAGATATGTTGAATTGAAATTTCATCCATCTATGCTGCTCCCAATGTAAAAAGCCAGCCATTTGTTGTCCACAAAAATTTAATGATAAAACTGTTTTAAATACAATTGAATCCAAACTGGGAAATTATCTAGTGTTGGCATTTTGATTTTGTCTTCTTATGTAAATGTTTGATAATCAGAATACCTATTAGCCTGGATTAAGCCATAAAAACTTGATATTTTAGTGAAAAATGCCAATGGTGCATCCTTAACTATTGGTTTATGTGAGGCTAAAGACAATGCAGTCATTTGGATGAGACAAAAACAAGGTCCCATGTACAAATTGGACTGCATGTAAAAGAACCCTTGACAGTTGGAATTTGAAATAAGAGTAGGCTGTAGTGCCCTGTATTAGCAAAATGCCTGTTTTTATTAGCCCAGTCAGTGCACAACAGTAGGACATAAACTCCATTTTATTTCATTTTTTGATGTGAATCTAAAGATAGAAGTTTAAACAAGATTATTAATCATCAGTAATTATTGTAACAATTTAAGCACCAGTATGTACTTGCTTTATTCTCTAATAATGCACAGTTTACCACTGGATAACCTCACTAACTGTAAACAAATGTTATTTTGGTGGTTAACTAATTGTAGAAGCAGAGTTTTCAAATGTTGTATTTGAAAAATGTGGAGGTTTGCAAGATTCAGTAGGTGTAGATGACCAATATATAATTTGTTATTACTTCATGTTTGAATTTGGTCATTTTTTATAAATTAATAACAAAACGGCTACTTTAATAATCGAATATTAATTAAGTAACCATAGTAATATAAAAATACAATTAACTAATCTGAATTATATACTTCATAACACAATTATTTTACATGTAATACTTTAAGTTTTTCTTTGGTTACAAGAAATTAAGATAATCATGAATGTTTGACAGTTCAACGTTTGATTCTGTTACCACAGTAATAACAGAATGAAAATATTAATTATAATCATATTCTACCAGTTTATAAATAAAATAACACTGTTTACATATAAAAAAAATGAGCTAACATTAATATCACTTGAGATCACAGAATTTATAACCGAACGTAGAAGGAAGTCTAATTAATACAGCAATAATCAATTTCATGGATTGCTTTAAAAGCTGCTTATTAAACAGCTAAATTGCCATCTGGCTTATTAAACAGCTTAATTGCCATCTGGCTCATTAAACAGCTAAATTGCTATCTGGCTCATCAAACAGATAAATCACCATTCAGCAAATTCAACAACTAGATCTCCATCCAGCTAATTCAACAGCTAGATCTCCATTCAGCTAATTTAACAGCCATATCTCCATCAAGCTAATTAAACAGCCAGTTCCCTATCTAGCTATTAAATAGCGAAAATTCCAGCCAGCTGATTAAACAGTTAAATCTCAACCAAGCTATTCAAACAGCTAAATTCCTATCCAGCTAACTGAGCATTAAATCTCCTTCTCAATATACATGTAGGTTTAAAATCAATCTGACAGAATTATTATCACAATCTGTCACATTAAGAGGTATTGCACTTATTTAATGAAAACTGTTTGTGGAATGTACAATGTTTGGTCAGTACACAGGATGTCTTTGGAAACTCTTCACCACCCCCTCGGCTGTGGTTGTTTGTCATGATATTTGCAGAAGGTATGAGTTATAGCTGTGGTGGTGGATCTACTGGAGATTTAATATGCTCTAGCTCAGGACATAATTCCCACAAAAATACCTGTAATAAACTCTGAAATATACAAAAAAAAAATGTAATAAACTCTGAAATATAAAAATACTTGTAATAAACTTTGAAATATACAAAAATACTTCAATAAACTTTGACATATAGAATAATTTGAGACTGATGTTGACATAGTTAATGAAACTGTTGAACATTCCAAGCTGATGATAATCTTTAATCTTTTAAGTGGCATTAATTAACTGAGAAACACATTAAAAGAACACAATTTTTATGGGAAGGTGTGAGATGAGATTACTCCATTAGAGGTTAGATATGATGAATATAATGAAATCTCTTTTTTGAAATACTAAGACTTGATTAGTTTGTTTACTAATTTTAATTTGGCTGAAACTGTTGACAATGTAAAAAAAGACCAGTTGTATTTCAACATTGATGGCTCTATCTATGAAACATGTAGATTAATAATTAATTCACTATCAAACCTTGTCAGCCAACGCCATAGATTCAAACGTTTCAACATTGGTGGCTCTATCTATGAACCATAGTTTGTATATGAATACTCTATTCACTATCAAACCTAGCCATTGCCACAGATTCAAACGTTTAAAGGAAGGATTAAAACTACATGGTATCTTACATAGAAGATCTGTTTGTTGAGTCTGACATCTTGCATAACTTCAAACATTTTAATGGTACCATGTTTAGCATTATCTTCACCAACTAAATTCTTCAGAGCATCTGTCAAGAGAAATAATACAAACAGTAGAAACAAGAGAGAGAGAGAGAGAGAGAGAGAGAGAGAGAGAGAGAGAGATGGGCTTTAACATCAACTCAACACAAACTACTGTAGGTCATTTCGGTATTAATGTCATTCGCTTGTGCATTGGGATCTTTAGCGGTGAGAAGAAACTGGAGGACCCAGAGAAAATCCACATGGTTGAATAGACGACCCTACTCCTTGTCACATACAAGCGGGCAGTTGAAACCAAGTCACTTTACTCAATGACAGACTCTTTGATCCAATGCACATTTGGCCACTAAACCCCCAGTAGAAACAAATCTATAGACCTGCTTTAATCTAGAAGTGGACATATCTTTCGGAATGCGATTACTGTTAACTGCCCTACCACACCTCTTAACTCAATGACAGACCTTATGATCAAACATGCACTTGTTAACCATTCAATCACCCCATCCCCCATACGGTAAGAATGATTTGTAAGGCTCAGTTGTAAGGTTTACAGTGTGAGGTGTTTCTGTATCTTTTCAACATGTCCTAATCTATTGAAGAAATCTTTGTAAGGCTCAATTCATGATTGTATTGAACAGATGATCTAAATAGGTTTCAGAGAATATATCTTTCAAAAGAAAATTTTAAAACTGAATTCTGTTTCCAGTTTACCTGGGACGTTTGCCAAAAACTTTTCTTTAGCAGCTACTCTGGTGGCCATTTTTTCTTCGTCTGTTCTAGGTGGTGCTGCGCCTGCTAGTTTACCGTCTGTCCACATGGAATCTTTAAACAGCTGAATATAGTAAATTATCATGGACTCAGAAAACACCCAATCCACCGTTTCATGGAGCTGCCTGGAATTTAAAAAAAAAAAACAATTCCTATTTTTATGTTTGTAAAATGACCCACTTAGTGCCCTGCGGACATTAACCTAATTTCTCTGCTTCTTTCCATAGATAGTGTTTTGATTCCCCGGTTGTATGTGACAAGGGTTAGGGTCACCTGAGCAATCTCAAAAGGTTTTTTTCACGTCCTCTGATTCCTCCCACGCGAATTATTGAAATAAAATTGAACCATTTGTAAGTCCCGAAATATCGTGTTGTGTTTACGTTAAAGTTAAACCCCATTTCTCTTTCTCCATAGATGGAAATAACAATCTGTATTCAGCTGAGAATTAGAATATCATGAAGGATTTAGAGAGAGAGAGAGAGAAAGAGAGAGAGAGAGAGTTTAACGTCTACTCAACACAAACTAGTTCATTTCGGGACTAATATATGGTTTAATTTCATTTCAATAATTCGCCTGCGCGTAGGTGTCTTGAGAAGATGCCCCTATCTCCATGCCATATACGCTCACACCAGGCATCGAAACCACAGCTGCAAGCCAGAGGTAACCGGCCAGCTAGAGGTCGAAGCGCGGCACTCTAGACCACTAGGCCATTCCAACCCCCATGAAGGATTTAGACCTAACATAAACAAGTCATGAATAGATACATACCTATTGATGGAGCGACCAAAAGTTACTTCAACAAAAGTTATAAAACTTTTACGTAGCCACTTAAACATTCCACGTAACTCAAACACTTCATTCATAAATCTGTAGAGAGGTTTAGCGATAGAATCTCGACTGATGTCATCTTTATTGCTGGATAAACAAACATATAGAATAGTTATTGAGTCATTATTTCATATTTATTAACAACAACAGGACTGGGATAGAGATAAACCAAAGAATTAACAATTTATCAGAACAAAACATAGTGAAAGCTTACAAGACTATGGTACATTAAAAAAGAATAGATAAATAAAATGTAGAGAAGATTAAATCAGTAATATATAAGGTAAAAATAAAGATATAAAATAAAAAACATTCAGAGTAAAAAAGGAAAGCAAAAATATAGTAAAGCAAACAGGTGACAGCAATGGTGGTGGATTGAGGTGTATTGAAATCCTGATTTATTTATATCTCTCTTTTCTAGCATAAGATAAAAGTTGGAATAATATCTTTATTATCTACATCTCATAACAAGGTATACCCACTGCCATTTGGTATACCAACTTCCATGGGAATGATTCTGTCTACTATAATGAGGTCGCCCTGCTGCCCAAATCCACTGGTTTCAATCATTGACAAGATATTTACTAAAACGTACACTAGATGTAGTGACAAAAGAGAAATTTAAATAAACCACAGATTTCTTGTTTTCTATGAATAAATGTTCTATGCTAGGTAATAAATACAAGAAGGAATGCATTAAATATAGTAAGGCAAACTGGAATACAAAGTAAAATAAGAAATAGGAACCAGACAAATCAAACACTCAAACCTTCTATTTGTGACAATTTGCTTCTGTATCACAAGCAACTCATTCATTGGAAGCAGATCTTAAATAAACCTATTTCACACACACTTTTGTTTTATATGACACAGTTTGTTGAACATGAACATGAAAAACTATTTTTAGTAAAAGGATTAAAATAAATCAACAAATTAAGTAATAGCTGCCACTGGATAACAAATTAAGCAACAAATCAAATAATGGCTGCCCGTAATAATCATCTTGGCCTTCTGCTTGTTTGACCATGGACTTTATCATACATCATAAGGTCCATGGTTTGACGATAATTTATATAGCTTCAGTATCCTCTGTGACCATACTCCAGTCCACTCCACTAACACTGGGTTCATCCATAGGGGAGACATGTATTCAAATTATCTACCTTTGATGATGTGCTATTTCTACTGATCGACCAATCAAATTTTTTTTTAAATACATAAAAAAAAACTGACATAAAAACATCTTCCGTATGTTTAGGACATCTTTTTGTGTGCATTTCACGTCTTTTATTTATATTAAATTGCAAATTTTTCATAATCGAGCTAACAAGCCTTCATATTGGTGTTAACGTAAGCAATGATGTAAAGACGTGATGACTGGTTTGTAAGCTGTGTTTTGATTGGTTCATAGAATGAAGCTACGATCAAGGGCAAATAATTTGAATATGTGAATACCCCTTGGATGAACCCAGGGTATAGTGGAGTAGAACGGAATGGGACCACTGAGGATACCGAGAATGTCAGTGATAAGGAGGATTGGACTATAATTGTCGAGAATCGGATCAGGGTCAAACTGTATATATGACAGGCCCCTTAGAAAAGATCTAACTCTTACAACTGCCAATGTTCATCTACATATTTCTGTCGAATGAGCTGGGTATGCGAAATTTTTACATTAAAATTTTTCAAAAAATCAAACAATCTTTGATAATTTTATTTGAATGAAATTTAATTTTTTCACCTATATTTCACAGTCCGAAAATAACCCTGTGGTGGAATATATTCTTGGTGGATTAAGACTGAATACCATTATACCAATACCTGACTGAATTATTCTATTATGACAAATGAAATGAAATGGGGTTTAACATTCTGCAGTGACCCGGATAATGAAGGTGGGCATACACCATACTGTGTGCTATGTGGGAAACTTTGCCCAGAGAGTGGCACTACGGCCTACTGAATCCTAACAGTAAAGAATTAACGTGCATGCCAATGTGTACAAAGAAGGACCTCATTTTTGCCCATAAAAGAACTATACATTACCCACTTACAGGTCCTCCTTCCTGCATCAGTGACAAGGAGGAGACCATGCCGAGAAATCCTGAGGAACTTTCGTAGTCTACACAGGGAAAAAAGATAGGTTGCCAGGCAACGAAACATACGCCCACAGCAGCTAAATCGTCCGGGCAGTCAACAAGGGTTGTCGCATATTTTTACTTTTTTCGATAATGAAACATTTGTAATACTCTAAAAACTGATTAAGAGTAACAACTCATTATGTAATTATCAGAAAATCATTAGAATTTGATTGCTTTTTATAAAGTTTTACCCCACGCTAACAATTGAATTAGTATATATACATGAAACATTTAAAATCATGGATTTAGCTGTTCAGTTATCAAAATTCATTGAAAATCAATATACTTGTTCGTTTCAACACCTTAAACTCTGTGTATCAATCTGAAGTCAATCAGATGATAAGTTTGGCCTTTAAAGCGTCCACAAGATTTTTTGAAGTGATCAAGGGCCATAACTCTGGCACTAATTATCGGAAATCGCTGAAAATCAATAGGCTTCTTCGTCTCATGACCTTAAACACTGTGTATAAATTTAAAGCCAATCGGATATTAACTTTGGCCTCTATAGCGTCCACAAGATTTTTTGAAGTGATCAAGGACCATAACTCTGGCACTAATTATCGGAAATCGCTGAAAATCAATAGGCTTCTTCGTCTCATGAAATTAAACACTGTGTATAAATTTAAAGCCAATCTGATATTAACTTTGGCCTCTATAGCGTCCACAAGATTTTATGAAGTGATCAAGGGCCATAACTCTGGCACTAAATATCGGAAATCGCTGAAAATCAATAGGCTTCTTCGTCTCATGACCTTAAACACTGTGTATAAATTTAAAGCCAATCGGATATTAACTTTGGCCTCTATAGCGTCCACAAGATTTTTTGAAGTGATCAAGGACCATAACTCTGGCACTAATTATCTGAAATCGCTGAAAATCAATAGGCTTCTTCGTCTCATGACCTTAAACACTGTGTATAAATTTAAAGTCAATCGGATATTAACTTTAGCCTCTAGAGCGTCCACAAGCAATTGTGGACGCCGGACCGACGGACGGACCGACGGACCGACAGACCGACGGACGGACGGACGGACGGACGGGGGCGACGACAATATACGACCACATTTCAATGTGGGCGTATAAAAACGGGACAGCCACCATGGCTCCCCTGTCATGACAATATAAGAGTCCTGTATATCTTGATTAAAATAAAGATCTACATTTTGTTTTTTTTTATAATTTGGATGTCTCCACTACATAAAGATCTTTCTGGTTGTGATGGGAAATCTCATCAAAAATATTTCCCAGAATCATGTACACGCCTCAAGTAAAAATTTACTAAACAGACAATTTCATTGGCTAATGCCTTACACCAAACAGACCATTTCATTGGCTTATCCCCTTTAGATCAAACATTTATTTGACTAAACTAATTCATAACATCAAACTTAAAAAGTTGTTAAGACTTGGGTGAGACATGTACTATAAAAAAAAATGAACGACTTAAAGAAACTTTACGTGTACGACAGATCCATTACCAGCTTGTATTTATTGTTAGTTGCTGTCCATTTAAAACAAAATTCAAAGCCTAATTAAATTCTTGGATTTTCCTCTGCCAACTGCTATTTCCGCCATTTAATTGTAGCATCTAGTGAACCATTTAACAGTTGGTTGAAACACTTGAGAAGCAATCCTTACATCACTCAAGGAAAAACGTTGCCAGTTGAGGGTAACGTTATATTTTTTTCCTACGCACACCCCAGGTGATATTTCCAAGGACTGCAGCATTTTTCTAGTAAAATTGAGTGTCTCATTTTTCAATATGTACCAGGAGCTGAGGATGTGGCCGGCTAAGAATACTCCTAAGAAATCATTATTGTTGGCGGGCCCGCTTGTATTTGAAATAGATAAAGAAATGGGGTTTAACGTCCACTTGACACAAACTATGTCACTTTGGGACTAACATATGTCTCTATTGTATTTCATTTTGAATGCACATGACGTTGGGCTCTTTAGCAGTGAGAGGAAACTAGAGGACCTGAAGAAAAAACCCATGTTCAAGTGGTGAATCAAAACCAAGCCACTTGACTTAATGACATACCTCATGATGCAATGTGCATACGTTAGCTATTCGACCATCTAACCCCCACACACCATTTGGAAATAACCACCAAATACTTTCATGGGAATGTGTCTTGAATGTATATATTATATTCATCTAGATTAAATAAGCTGCTGATGTGGTATTCAGTCTCAATCATCCAGTACTAAAACATTTATAGCTCCATCCCTATCAAGGGTAGTTAAATAGTGGAAGGTCAAGATGGTGAAATGAAATCTAGGAGAAATACCTGTCTTCACCAAGAAAGAGAAAATCGTCATCACCGGTACTTGATGATTTAGAATCTGATCGTTTAGGGAGGCTACAGATGGCAGAAATAAATAAACATAGCAACAATACAATAAACATAAAAATATCACCATAGCAACAATATAAATACTACAATGTCTATCTAAAACATTATATTAATAATCGTCAACATCATATTAACGTTAAAATTATCTTCATCATATTAACGTTAAAATTATTTTCATCATATTAACGTTAAAATAATTGTCAACATCACATAAACACTAGATTTATTGTCAACATGTGGGAGGAAACCGGAGTACCCGGAGAAAACCCATGAGGTTGGACAGGCGACCCTACTCCTTGCCAAGTACAACCAGGGATTTGAAACCACGCCAGTTGACCCATGGGCAGGCTGTATGATACAGCGCGCACGCTAACCATTCAGCCATCCACCCCCACAGTAAATATTGTTGGCCAGCGATAACATTGAGAGTTGATTATGGTCAAGATAAGTTAATTAATGCAATAGGCAGATTTAGCTCTTGCATAATGTATGTTTAACAATAAAATTAAAATCTGTGAAATGTTTGTCTGTGAATTTATCAAATAGCAGGGATCTATTTTAATTATATATTAGAAAACTACTAAATATAAAATAATTGAAATATTATAGTAAATGCCTGCCACCACTATTAAATATAAATATAAGTAGAGGACAGTTCTAAAGCCCACCAACACCAGATGCAGAAAGATATAGAAAAAGGTGTAAACGTGTACCATATAATACTTAATATAACACTTCCATATTGCCATACATTAATATACACCCTAGTGTTCAGGTTTAAAATCGTGTAATTTACTTCAAGTGCAACTATCAAGTGAAACATGAATAAAACATTACATGCTATACTAGATTTCAATCAATGTGAAATAGAAACATAGGTTCAGTTGATCATTCTGATCTCTGTCCACATGTAGCTCATTGAACAAAGTACCCATATACCTGTGTGACATCACAACCACCATGTTAATTTGTTAATTACAGGTTATAAAATTTGTACTTTAGATTAAAACTGGAGGTTGTGCCATTTATGTATGAAATATTAACAGTTGATGTTCTTCTTTAACTAAATGTATTAGTAGGGAAGCAATTACACACTCAGACTGACTGGTTAAACTAGCCCACATGACAGAGTATTTATACATTCTGGCTAGTAAAACTAGCTCAGTTGAGAGAATATTTAAACGCTTTGATTGACTGGTAAAACTAGTTCAGTGGAGAAAGTATCTAAACGCTTTGACTGACTGGTAAAACTAGCTCAGTTGAGAGAATATTCAAACACTCTGACTGGCTGGTAAACCTAGCTCAGTTTACTGAATATTTACACACCATGACTGGCTGGTAAAACTAACTCAGTTGAGAGAATATTTAACCATTCTGACTCGCTCAGTTGAGAAATGTTTTTAACCCTCGTACTGACTGGTAAAACTAGCTCAGACTAACACCGACTGTTAAACTTAGCTCAGATGTCTGCCATGGTTCTATCTACTTTTATCTTACCTTTTCATCAAATTAACGAAACCTGAGAATTTATTTTTTTTCTCTATAACAGGTTGTTGAAGATATTCCGGTGTGGGTGTTAAAAATGAATAAAGGGCTTCACTCTGGTTCATTCTTTCATCTTTCATTACAGCCTGCAAAAAATACTCAATAATGTCAACATTGTACATTGTACCTACTATGAATTATAGATATTATATAAAATCATTTTCAATTTTATTTTCTTGTTGAAGGTGCCTCTTTAAAATCAGTTCATTAGTTTTATATTTAGAATTGTTCCTTTAACATTAGCTCATTCGTCTTATATCTGAGACAGTTCCTTTAAAATCAGTTATTTTTCTATCTGGGGCAGTTTCTTTAAAGTGAGTTCATTAGTTTTATATTTGGAATAGTTCCTTTAAAATCAGTTCACTAGTTTTATATCTGGGCCAGTCCCTTTAAGATCAGTTCATTAGTTCTATATCTGAGATTGCTTGTTTAAATTCTTCTATGAGGCTAGGAAAGAAACTGGTTTATCGCACAATATATAAAACCTTACCACTAAATATTCATCTAACTGTGTTTTAGCTTTATCAAGGAAAGCTGTGTCTATAGATGATCGGAATGGATTCAAACTAGTAGTGGGTATTTCTTTCTTTCTTAACCAAGGACCAATCTATAAAACAATAAAAAACATTTACATTTCAACTGGTAGATATATAATCTGATTGCCATGACAGAGTTGAATCTGGCAGTGTAACTGAAGTTTTTGATTTAAAGTCTGAAACTCTTCTACGTTCTCGATATGGCCCAACCTTCTACACTGTAATCCATGATCTTCAACTTGATCATGACCAGTACAAACAATTTTTATAGTCCATGGCAACCAGATTACCGTCCAGAACAAGTTATACAAGTCATAGCAACCAGATTACCCACCAGTACAAGTTATACAAGCCATGGCAACCAGATTACCTACCAGTACAAGTTTTATAATCAATGGCAACCCGATTAATTACCTACATGTAATAGTACAATTATTTTAATAGTACAATTATCTGTACAAACGTTATAAACCAAGGTAAGCAGATACCTACCTGTATAAGTTTTTGATGTAAAGCCTGAAACTCATCTAAAGTTCTTGACACGACCCAACCTTGTACACTGTCTCGTAACCCATGACCTTCACCTTGATCATGACCAGACAGATGTACAACAAGAACAAAATATGGTGTAGAACGATCTCCTTGGTTTTCAACCTGAACAAAAACAATAATTACAGACATGTAAAATATAGACCATTTTAACTTCAAAGAAAATAATTTCTCCCTTTAGTACTCAAACCACGTGAAAATGCCCTAAATAGGGCTCCCCAAAACCACCACATGGTGGTGCCCCCACTAACAAGTAAATTATGGGATAATACGGAAAGCTACCATATACAGATATATCCAGGGGTTTGTGGCGGTCTAAAGGACATCAGTTTTGGTCCCTCCAGGGATGCACCGATATGACACATTTCTTGTACAAAGAATGCATCAAGTCAAACGTCCTCATTATAACAGATTTAATGTCAATCTTTCAACTACAAAAGTGTAGTATATAAATACTGAGCACTAACATCACAGGGGAAGTTGTCAGGAAAGTGATAGTGATTAATTACAGTTGTAGATGTATTAAATTAGAATTTCTCTTGCTCCAGGATGTCCGGATATAGCTTCTACACATTATCATGGTATTGTCCCCAAGACAACCAGAAGCTATACAATTTAGTCTTATTTATCACAATTATAACTTCTATAAGCCACCTACCTCAACCTGGGCACTCTGTACATTTGCCTTCCAATGACCCTGATATTCCACCCATTTCTCGGTTCTAGCTATATGTGATTCTAGCTGGCGTCTTTCTAACTTTAGTTGTTCTAAATCTGTTTCCATGTCCTTTTCAACCTTTTTCATCTATTAACCAATATAAAATTGAAACATGCAATATCCTCTACGTATAAAATAATGTTTCTGATGAATGAATTAATTTTTTACTGAGGTAGTGAGAAAGTAAGATATCATAAAAATAAACAAATCTGACTGTAGATAATCTAGATCTGAGACAAGAGAGAATTTTATTACCTTTTCATCCGGTTTTTGCGATGTTTTGAAAGCTTGTAAAGCCTGTGATTTATTGACGATCTTTTCATCAAGTAAATCCAGAGTTTGTTTAGCATGATATGATTGATCAATAAAATTAGCTGAATTCTCATCAATATCATCATCATCAAATACATCAGTGTTATCTATAAATATATCATAAAAACTAATTATAAATATTACATCATTTATTATTAATAATTCATTTCATTAAATTTAATATGGACGTAATGTTCAATCAGTAAGGTCTATCAGATTTTTTCGGTAATTAGCATCAACCTTTTTTGTTCTGTAGTTTTATTTCGGGACATGTTACTGGCCCTTAAATGTATATTAATGTAGTGTGTGTGTGGGGGGGGGGGAACCCCAACAAACCAACCTATAAAACTCTTTATATGAGACTTAAAATTTATCAAAAATATTTGTTTATTAAGTTGTTGTAGATGGCTGACAAATACCCTAATATAATACATGATTGAACTTTACAGAATTGAATTCTCTCATCCACAAAAATTGTGACAATCACGGGGAAACAGGGATTTTTGGCCACATTACAGGTGATGACTTAACCCAAGATGACAGTTAAAATGATTTGTTGGACGTTAAGTTGAATTATGTTACGACTTAACCCACACCCAGTTGTCAGAACCGTTTGAACTATGTCATGACTTGTCAGAACTACCTGAACTATATCAGTGCTCTTCTGTGTCATTCTTTTGCAATTCTATCAATTCAGGATGTTCCGAATCGACATCGAGGGTCTCCCATGTGATGTATCAAGAGCAGTAACTCCATCAACCTTTGGATAATGCATCAACTATAATATCTATTGCCTGTAGTTATGATATATATATATATCGATGATGCATAACAAGGGCAGTTATCTCTATATTGTAGGTATGATATGATGCATAACAAGGGAAGTATCTGTACCTACCATTAGGTACCTATGTTGTAGGTATAATAAATATTGATGATGTGTAACAAGGGAAGCAACTCTACCTACCTTTAGACGATTCATCTATTATAATATCTCTATCTTGTAGGTACGATATATATTGATGATACGTGTCACTGACTATAAATGATGGATAATATTTCTCCTCTAATAACGTACTCATCTGTTTCTGCCCATCATAAAAAGCTTCGGGTCCCTGTATGTAAAAACATATAATATAAAACGACGGTTCACCTGTGACACTTGAAGACAAATGGGGTTTAAAATCCACCTAAACATGCTAGATGTTTTTAGTTTTGTTAAATATTCCTTTTTTATATTCCAAGGTGTCATATATAGCTGACGACATACGAATCAATTAATCAGGAATAAGATTGTATATTCTTTACCTTATCCCCACGTAGAAAAAGTTCCATATTTTTAATAATGGTTTTATCTAATTTCACAGCTGTTGATGTTGAAGCAATATATTGTTGGTAAAGTTCACTGGCTATCTGGTGACGCTGTTGCTAAAATAACAATTAATTACGTTAAAACGGTCCTATTGAAATATAAATAATAGTGAGAGAGAAAGCACATGTATGGACCTTATCACTTTACAAATGCAATTTGTTTCACCATTTGAAAGATCCACTTACTGATACAAGTGAGCAATTTTGAGTAAAACATCCATAGCTCTAATAAGGTAATCTGAATTTGTTTTAATTGTACCTTGTTGGAACTTCTTAGATCTTCAACAGCATTCCAGAACCTGATTTAAAAAGAAAAATATATATATTCCTATGTTATTTTCTTGAACTCAGAGATTTGTTGGTTCTTTCAGCTTACGGTTATAAAAATATGTTGAAACTTACCCTAGTAACGACTTGCATCCATCTTTCTTCAAATATTTCATAAAGCATTCTCTAGCCTTGGTTATATCCATTATAACATTGAACGAGAGAACCTATAATTGATAGAAAATATTCAAATCTAAAATTAAAGACACATTAATTAGGAATTAGATAACGAACTGGACGTTTTTGCTATATTAATAGTTCAAAACTAGACAATGGAAAATGGATGTTTGAAGTTTTTACAAAATGTAGATTAGTTATTAGTTATTACTTGACAATTGAGACTAAGTCTACTATTTGTATGAATTTAAATAAATAAATTATACCGTTTGTCCTGGTAGTGATTGGTCAAGTAATTCATCACGTGGATCATTATATGATTTATAATCTGGACCACCAAGAGACTGGATTCTCTTCTCACACTGTTGTTTAGCTACTGTCAACTATAAAAACATAGAAACAAATTAATAATCCAGACTATGTAAACAGAGAAATATACAACAAACTACTACAGCTCATGTCAATCAGAATAGTCTCCATCATTCATACAAATATTCTATATAAGTCTGAATGGGTTGTCAATATTTGAGAATAATAGGTCATTGGCTAGATTATACGATCTTTTACATTAAAACAAACAAAGTCTTAAGAGAGCTAACTGGCCCTAAAACAAAATGTTGACGCCCATGAGATTCAAGAATTGCCAATTCAAGAAAATCATTTGCATTGCAGGTTCAATATCCAACCCTCTTAATTTTTTTATTGTCAAATCTTTCTCTTCATAGACCATATCTATGTTTTTAATGCGTCCTCATTTGTCCTCATGATTCATGTTTGTTTATTATAACGCATGACTTGGCACGATTTACTGGATAATCAACTACATTAAAAACAAACTCACGGTTACACATGAGCAATGGAACTTTTTGGCAAATGTTGACAATAGAGCGGGACCCTCTGTACATTAAAAAGTAGGAGATTCTGGGTGACGAAGACTACATTGAGAGCAGCATCAAGTTTTAATATTACCTGGTTAATATATCTCTTTAAATTGCGAGCTTTTAATAATTCACCTTTCGACAGACCTTTTGGTGCACTTTCTCTCTCTGATGACAGAAAAAATAATACTGACATAGAATGTAACCATAATTTGTTATTATTTGTATGTAAACTATTTAGTACATCATATCTATTCAAACAATGAAGTACAGCCATTACAAATTCTCTACATCTTGTTCATTATAAACTAGACTATAAAGTCGATGACAGTTACCCTCACAACATCAGGGTAACTGCCAGTAGTTGTTTATAAACTAAACTGTTTGTTTGCAGTAGATTAAAGTCCCCCCCCCCTTACCATCAGGGTAACTGTGAGTTGTTATATATAAACAAAATTGTTTGGTTACATTATATTTCTATTTACTGTTATAACATTGTGGTAACTGTCAGTAGGTGTTTATAAATGAAATGATTAATACTACTGGTTGAAACTATTTGCGTACTAGATATTGAATAAAATATGAAGAATCAGCAACAGCTCAAAATATTATTGATATCTATAAATAGTATTATGGATTGGGAAGAAATATGTAAATAATGACATACCTATTTTCAATCCCTTAGCTTTTTTTATATTATTTATAGTCGTTGATTGCATTATTTCTGACATGATATTATACCTGTAATAGAAATGATTTTATACCTGTAATAGACACTGTAATAGGCATATGTCAGACTGATTTCAATGAACACCTCTATTTTGTTTCCTTCTGCAGTCTGTTTATAAATTATTGGTGTGTGAAAAGAAAGTATAGCATTTCAATGATATAATTTAAACATCAGAAATGTTCTTCAAAGATAGTCATTTAGTGATCTGCCAAGAAAACAACGTAAATGCAATGACATGTGTTAGAATAAATAATGATTGTTTATGTCGGCATTATATTGTTTTATTCATGATATTTTACAGGTAGATATAAAAGGTTTACTGACCTAATTTGTTTGAGATGTTCAATATCATCTCCTGCTGCGATCATTTTAACGAAATCTTCGTATGTAGGTGCATAGGTATATGTTCGACGCGTATCCTCAGATAATTTCTGCCGATATTTTAAGTAATCTAATAATTTTTGGTTAATGTAGTCCGGATCACAAAGTAGATCTATCACAGGTTTTAGAGCTGGAGATTTAAAAAAAGATCAGCTGTTATCTAATTCAATCAAATCTTATATAACAGTTAATTTATATAACAATTGTTTTTTTAATACCCTCGAAATGTTTTTTGGCACTATTGGTTATATCACATTCACTAATTATTTACAGATCAGGGTTTTGAAACGATAATGTTTTGAATTGAGATGAACCACAGATGTTAATTTTTCATTTACCGGTACTATGTTAGTTTATTCCATTGACAGGTCCAGCATATGATAGGGCACATTTTTTTGTTTATCAAGTTAATAGTTGCAGATTTTAGATGTTTTTCTGAGATCAGAATAAACAGAAAATAAACAAACAATAGCAAACCAACTTACTTGATGATGTAATAATTTCTCTCAATAGATGGCGTATCTGTTTATTTTTTGCGTAGTGATGAGGTAATAGAGTCACCAGTAACGTTTCACAAACCTTACGTAAAAAATCCCGTTCAGATTTCTCGTCTACCAGCCATGGATGAAGCAGAAACTTCGGTACCTCTTCACCAGGTTTCATATTGGGTCTGAAATATTAGGATAGATGAGATCAGAAGGGGAGAGAGAGAAATGGGCTTTAACGTCTACTTGACACAAATTAGGATTATGGTTGGGCGGCTGATTGGTAAACATGTGCACGTTCGGTCACAAGGTCTTATATTGAATTAAGTGGTAAGTTTTCGGTTCCCTGCTTGTATGTTTAACATCCACCAGAGAGAAAAATGTGGTTTAACAGCCACTCTACACAAACTAGGGTTGGGAGGCCGAATAGTTAATTAACATGTGCACGTTGGATCACAAAGTCTGTTAGTAAGTTAAGTGCTGTGGTTTCAATTGCCTGCTTGTACGTGACACGGAGTAGGGTTGCCTGTCCAACAAGGTGGGTTTTCTATGGGTCTTCTGGTTTCCTTCCACTACTAAAGAACTCTACACGAGTAACTAAACTATTGAAATAAAATTGGACCATAGGTTTGTCCTAAAATTACTGTACCTTTTAGAAGTGGAACAGACATCTCTGATTTGAACTAATTGTAACTACTGTACCTTTTAGAAAGGAGACAAACATCTCCAATTTGAACGTATTGCAATTACTGTACCTTTTAGATGCGAGACGGACATCTCTGAAATGATCTGTAAGTATATCAACTATATCTTGCGTTAAAACTGTGACTGTATCAATCTTTGATAATCTTCTACTTAATTCACGAATAGTTAACCAGATTTCTGACCTAAAATAAATAAATATCATAAATATAACATAACAGAGAGAGGTGGGGGGGGGGGGGGGTAATGACTATTCGAAAAATACCACCGGTATGTCATTTCTGGACTAACTATGGTAATTGTTCCATTTTTTTTCAGTAAATTGCTTCTTCGATGGGTTCTTTAGCAGTGGTAGTATACCAGAAGGCCCAAAGAAAACAGTCCAGGCTGGGCAGGCAAGCATACTTCTTGTCAAGTAAAAGCTGGGAAACAAAACCACACCTGCTGACTCCAAAGAAAAAACATACCGTACAGGTAGCGGGAGAGTGGAGTGGGCGAGGCGTTAAGGGGTCCAGTAGTGTATCAGTAGTATATAAACCTTATTGTGCGGGAGAGGGGAGGTGGGGGGAGTTGAGTGGTATATATAAAACTTACTGTGCTGGAGGAGGGGGAGTCAAGTGGTTTATAAAACTTACTGTACAGCTGTTATAAGTGGTTGTTGTTTCAAGCTGATGTCTGTATACCATGTTAATATAAAATCTTGTGTACACAGATCTAAAACTTCCTGGATAATATTATCTATATTCCTTGATATCACAAGTTGACGCGACACCTCACCTGTTTTACCATTCTGTTCCTATTATAAACAAACAAAAAATATAATCATGTCACATACGTATACTATATATACCATGTATGACACTATAACATATAACAGTCCAGGACGAGTTTCCATGGAATAAATACTTTTTTTTAGACCTTTATTGTAGTCCTATCCGTCCTATGCTAGGAGATTTGGGGGGGGGGGGGGGGGTATTTTTGAAGGATTGCTTCCTTCTTGCTCCTATGGTATCATATAACATGAACATTACTTAGCATTGCATGTATTTATGTGATGAAAATTTAGTAAAGTCAAAGACAAATCTAATTCCTACATACGATCTATAGTGGCCATCTGACATGTAAAATTATAAAATTTAAATCCAATCAAATTAAATTGGTAAAACAGATAGTGCCTTATCAGCACCTTAGTACTAAGAAGTGCAGAAAGCTTTTTGTTATCCATCATTTTCTGTATACATGTAAGACAACTTGTATAGCTGACATACCATCATTTTCTGTATAACACGGACTTACCATCATTTTCTGTATAACACGGACTTACCATCATTTTCTGTATAACACAGACTTACCATCATTTTCTGTATAAGACACCTGGTATAGCTGACTTGATTTGGTACTACTGGGGGTTTATACGACTTCCCTTGAATCAAACTCCACTGTGCTCCTAAATACAGGGCTACTACTGCTATGGCAACATGAACACCAATATATGTCATAGTTGATAAAACACCATAATATACACCAATTGCTATAAATAGCACCCCAACAGCACTCAACACAGTCACAGACTTTGTCATTATAACAAATTTCACTTCAACCCATGTCCTAAAATTTAACAAAAAAGAATCATGAATGTTGGTTAACGTCATACCTCTCTACTCCGACAGGGCTAATGAAGATGGGCATATGCCATGTAGTGGGCTGAGGGAAATTTGGCCCCGACAGCAGCGCTACAGCCTATTCAAATTCCAACGGTCCAGGTCCAGGATTTTTTTATGTACATCAATGTGTGCAAGTGATCTCTTTTTTTCTACCCATTATATAGTGCGAAATTAAAGATAAATCTATTCTGCAGCACTTTCTGTAGTTGTAGGGATTTGAAATTTACATCTGTTAATGAGTGAATAATGGGAGACTCTTTTCATTTGTGTACGTCCACATACACTATCACCTTATGATAGTCCAACGTTCTTAATGTTTCATATCACTGTAAAGCAGCCAGCAGGGCAGGAATAATCTTATAGGGGCTCAGCCCCGTGGGGGCCAAATCACATTGAATATTTACTGATGAAACCTGTGAAGAAATAATCAAGTCATTTTAGATTAGCCCCCTCTTTGTTTTTAAACATGGTAAACAAGACTTACACGGTACTGATCAATTCAAACCAAAACACATTGTTATCTTATCATGAAAAGATGGGCTTGTGATATCCAATATTTAAAACACATTGAACATTTTAGAATTAGCACACAAATTGCACGCCAGAATGCTTTTGAGTGCCATTTGTAATAATCGACTCAATGAACGAGGCTTACATACATGTATCACAGGGGAGAATACTGTCGGTGTAGACTGGAATAACCAGATAAGAATGCTAAACAATTGGGACTCTTCACATATTTCAATTAACATAATTGATTATAAATTACAGTAAAAGTAACGACTGAATGTAAATCAGTTTATATACATTCATATTACATTAGTATATGTGTTGTGACAAATTTGTGTCCATTTCTTGGTACCAACGATTAAAGAACTAGCTCCTCTAAGGACTTACACTGTTTTCGGTAAATGAATGAGGTACATTTCCGTGGCTGGTGTAGTGCATTTTGCTTAACATTGATGTAACTGATTAGAAATTGCAGTAAAAACAGAAATGACTGAATGTAAATCAGTTTATACATTCATACATTATTATATGCGCTGTGCCCCATTTGTGTCCATTTCTTGGTGCCAAAAAGATTACAGAATTAGCTCCTTTAAAGACTTACACTGTTTTCAGTAAGTGAATAAGGTACATGTCCTCCTCTAGCCATCACCCCATTCCCACGCCCAGTACAAGTTAGAAAATATTACAATTTAGTAATATATAACAATATAAATAATTAATAAATATACCGTTATATACTGTACCGTTATGTTATAGTATTATACTAATATACTATAACTTTACTTTAAGTTAAGTTACCCGATCTCAAATTCGCTCCAATTAAGGTGCATTTTATACTATAATATAATTGGCATTTGCTGTGGGAGTGGGGCTCCTCAATGTGCGTTTCTGTGGTGGACCATGGGTGCCGTGCTCTATTAGGCCCATTGCACAACAGTCCGGTACTTCGGTTAAGTTTATGCCCAGTTAGTTAAGAAAAAGAAAACGAAAGTAGACTAAGAGTAGACATTGAGATTTCATGACAAATATCCCATTTTTGTTTATAGACCCGTGTGCAAATGTGTCTATTACCGTTTGATGACAGCCAGCGTTCCCTTGCCTTCTACGGGGGTACACTAATTCTGCACAACTATTATCATTAAACTATTGTAATTAACAAAACAATTTAGTAATTACCTTTTCTGCTTCAGGCTACTTTAAATGACGTATGGTGTAGTAAACATACAGTCACGTGACAGCATCATCTACAAATGGGCAGACAATAAGCATACATTAAACGATAAGATTGTATCAGATGATCTTGAGAATCGTTTCTCTTGAAACATTTAGAAATAACCTTTCTATGTAAATCCTTTAGTCCAACAGTAGACAATCAATTATCATTATAATATATTACATTGACTAAAGCTAAAATGTATGCTCCCTTAATTTAGGTGCTGCTCTTATTGTCGGCCAGTTTATGTTTGCCAACGCCACCTGGTGAGAAATAAGAACACTAAAATGCAGGTAGGTGTAGAAAAATATTAAAAGATTATATATTTTTACAATTGCTTTTCATATATGTGGCCAACATGCTGTAGGAAAAATGGCAATGTGAAGACTCTGTGCACGGCGAATCAATAGTCTAATATGGCATGTATGTTAGCAGTGAAATTATTAAAATTTTCACTGAGGAAAAGTGCGTTTTTCCTCAACCACTTGACAGTTTAAGTCACGCCCCCAGATCTAGATTAATTGTATAAAATACTTTATTTTAATCTAGGTCAGTTATAATACTATGTAATGAAATAACATTACATTTGTGCAACAAATTCCACTAAAACTGTAGCCTAGATAATTTTCTTCATCATTTTTATTTTTGTATTATATTTTTATCTTTAATAGATAGGCCTAATTAATTGAATACTGGTACTGTATGTGTCATCATAGAACTAAATAGTGTATTTAGTTCTATGATGTCATAACTTGGTTGGATAATATATATATAAGATAAGGCCTACACACCTCCCAGATTGCTGAGAGTACGTGATCACAGTGCCAATTTAAAGCTAGGTCTACGCTAGATTTAAACGAAAAACAAAGACCTAAACATTTTATTAGACAAAATTAAATGGGATTTCTATTGTTCAGTAAAGACAACATGAAAGGAAATGAAATTTAGGTTTAAATCAATGTCCTACATTTCTGAACAGACCCGGCCAATGAAGACAAAGAGAGAGAGAGAAATGGGGTTTAACGTCCACTCGACACAAACTAGGTCATGGCATTTTGAGACTAACATATGGTTTCATTTTATTTCAATAATTCGCTTGGCGTAGGGGTCTTTAGAGGAAACTGGAGTGCCCGGAGGAAACCCACGAGGTTGAGAAAGCGTCCCCATCTCCATGCCACATGCTCACAGCAGGGCTTAAAGCCACAGCCGCAAGCCAGAGGTGAGAGGCCAGCTAGAGGTCGAAGCGCAGCACTCTAGACCAACTGACCATCCCAACCCCCCTCCAATGAAGACAGACATTAGCCTTAGACTGTGTTATGAGAGATATTTTGCTCTAACTCTAACCGAAGATATATTACTGACTCCAATTTCAAATTCTGTCTCCAGGGATCTTTTACGCCCATGCCAATGATATTTAGGGGGACACAAGTCACAAGACCTCTGTCTTACACCACCAACAAGGGTAAAGCCCTCTGGAAAATGCCAAGAAACTTCTGTCAACATGGAAAATGGGAAGCAAATCCAAGACATTCTGATTTGCGAGCTACATGTAAATTAATGGAGATAAAACTTGCTAAAATCAAGTCCTATCGACCACTGTGACTGGAAGATGACGCAAGACATCCGTAGTGATCCATTTCTAATCCATTTCTGCTAGAGAACATCCCTTATCGTGATAATCCACCATTCAGTCATTGAATATAGTTTATTTAGTTTGATTTGTTTTTAACAGAGAGAAGATTCATCCGAGTATGATGTTAGTTCCAGCGATTCTTCACCAGGAAAAGATGCCATCTTTACTCCTCTCTTCACAGCTACTTTATCTGATGCAGTTAAAGATGGCGACACTCTACAATTTACTGTCATGGCAACGCGAGCCGGAGAGGAAAATGGAAGGATAGTTAATCGACAGTATGAAGATATAGAATGGTTACATCATTGTTTAACAACCCAGAACAATGTGGATGGGGTTATTGTGAGTCATGTTGATGTTTTCAATTAATAATCTTATTTAGCTTTAACTGTGATGGGTGTCATGCACCATGTAGTAGGATAAACTGCTATGCACCGTGCAGTGCAGGGTCAAATTCTATTTAAAGGTAACTTTAACTGTAACAGGTATGATGCACCATGCAGTGCAGGATCAAATCTTATTTATCTTTAACTGTCACCGGTGTCATGCACCATGCAGTGCAGGGTCAAATCCAGAGGTAAAAGCATTATCACAAAGCCTTCTCAGATTTAAGTTAAGAAGCTACTCAAAATTGATTGCCTTATTATATAGCCCTTTATGAAACTTCTGTTATTATAATGTAGCCCACTAAATCTAGATTTACTCCTGGAATAAAGTTGCAGAAAGCTGAAGCTGAACTTGACTGTTTTTGTATCTTGGGTAGGCCTACTTGCTTATCAAAATAATCAAATAAACACGGTGGACAGCAGCGTTAAATGGTTTAAAATATCAAATATCGAGAGAAAAAAAAAAGAAGGCATACTATGAGTCAATATCACTTGAAATCACTTAATCCAATGATGGAGTCATCAAATGGCTGCTATAAAGTCATAACGCAATATTGAGTCATAAAGATAATAGTAGGCCTTCATACTTTTGACTTATTAGTAGATAATATATTCCTGAAACTGAAAGTTATATTAAATAATAATTTATGTCTCCCTAAAATTGATACATGTATGTGATTTTATGTCTTGTTAATTTGTAACTTGGCATTATCTTATTGCTATTGTGTTTTTTTTAGATTCCACCATTACCCACAAGACCAGATGTAGATGCACGTAGCGCTGAAAATAAATCAAAACAACAATTAGGAAATGATACCAAAGTTCTTAAACCTGATGATTTTAATAATGATTGTCAAAATGTTGAAGGGTAAATGTGAAATTTTAACATCCATCATGAAAAGTTAAAACAAATGTCTGCATATGAACTATTTGTTTGTCCTGAAATGACCAAGTTTGTGTTGAGAGGACCACATCTCTCTCTGTGTCTTTTTAATAGCCTATATTTTATGTATGTGTATATTTATGAAGCTACATCTATCTTGACGAGTTTGAAGCTGTAAATGATTTGCCAATGCCCAAATTACTCTTACCTCTTACATGTAAGATTTCTCCTGTGCTGTCTGTGTCTTAATTATTTAATAAACTTGACTGACTGATATGACATTTAATTAACTCATCCTTATTGTAACATTTATGTTTCTACAGATACTTGAAGATGATTTTAAACCATCCAGCGTTTGGACGAGATGTAGCTGTAGAAAAATTTCTCTGTGATACAGTTGTAAGTTGTTGGAATGTTTTCCTACTATTACAAGATAAATTTTGCTGCAAGTTTTCTTTTATTTGGACACCTCATGGTAGATATGTCGTAGATACCTTGCTTATTATCTAGCTAAAACTTTCTGTATTGACAAACTCATTAAGAATATAGTGATTGAAATTTTGAGTATTGTTATTTTGTGAGGACCTAATTAAACTGTTTAGCTTTTTTTTGATGCCCGTGGGGTGTGTCTTATTTAGTTTATGCCTAAATCTTTATTTTCTAGGCTCCAGTAAGAAGTAAGTTAAAGAAAGGTTTATTATCCAAGTTTACAGATGCTGTGGAAGAAGTGAGAAAGGGCGGCCATAGGGTAAAGGGACCTTTTATTATCATACTCTAGTAACACTGAAGTCTGTGTTGAGAGTCTTGCTAACACAGTTTACAAAGAATCGTCTGTAATATCACTAAAGTTGAAAGTGGACATTTAATCCTACAAGGAGAAGATCTTATATTTGTCAAACCATAATCAACATCCCTGAAGGCTACTGTAATAGCAGGGGTTGGGTTAGTGCATACGCATTGTATCTCAAGGTCTGTTATTCAGGCAACTGGTGTGGTCTCTATTCCCCAGTTGTATGTGACAAGGAGTAGGGTCCAACCTTGTGGGTTTTCTCCGGATCCTCCAGTTTGCACCCACTGCTAAAAACCCCTAAGGGCAAGCAAATTAGTGAAATAAAGTAAAGCCATATGTTAGTCCTGAAATTACCAGTAATAAACAATTATGCATAGTTAAAAGAAGTTTTTAATTATTTACAAATCAAAAAAAAATTTAAGATACTTTATATGAATTATGGAAATTTCCTGGTTATGTTAAGGCTATTTACTGTTACATATCTTACAACCTTTCAACATTGTATCTAACAACTGGTTTAGGACCCAGTGTGCATGTTTTACATATTTCTGAATATCTTCAACCTCAAATTTTGTTTTATATTTAAATTTTTTAGGATATTGATGAATTTTTCCAAAAGAAACGTGAATGGGCCACAGAATATTCAAAAATTATTAAAGAGACCTCCACAGTAAGTTATTTATGTATATTGGTCTACATTCGATGGATAACTGACATTAAATTCTACAGACAAAGGATCAAAATTTTAAATTGCAATTGAACTCATCAAATACTGTGTAAAAATAAAGATACTTATATCTGCATTTGGGCCGATTCTAAAGTGAACAGGAACAGTCTGTGACAATGGTAAAGTATTTTCTCAAAGCTCTGATGCTACAGTGTAATGTGTTACTACAAATCCACAACATTGTGGTAGAATATGTAGCAAATATTGTGTCTTGGGGCTTCTCAAATATTGTGTCTTGGGTCTACTTAAATAGAATTATGGACACAAATGGAATGTGCCATCTTTCTTTCTCCTCCAGTAGTAGTAGTAATTGTCAGTTTTCTTTCATTTCAGAATTTTGATAAAATGGTTCATGCTCAATTACGTAAGTACATTCATGGTATAATATTAACTACAGGGAAGACGTTTTAATTGACAAACATATTCTTAAAAGTTAGCCAAAATGTGTCAACAATGAAATAATTTACAGACATTCCTGAATTTTTATAGGCCTACTCTTGAAGATTTTGGAATAAATATTCTGTTCTTTGGAATTATTGTATACATCATCAGGGTTTGGGTTACTGTAGACAACTTATCACTAACATGGGTGGCAATGGTAGGGCAGGTTCAAAACTTTTAGCCTAGGATTTCATAGACTTTGTTTGCAGTAATGCCTGGTAGACTGACAAGTTAAGTGAGTCTTCATTTGTGTGGGTTTGAAAAACAGGCCTAGTGTATGTATTTCATACAATAAAAATTACCAGATGTTAATCAAAAAAATGTTGAAATTGTGGTTTTGTTGAAATATTGACTATCATTTGCTGCCGTTGTTAACTAATTAGTCTTGTATTACAGGTCTATCATGTAGCTATGGTAATTTAGCAGCTGAAGTTACAGTAGCCGATGGAACTAGTGGTCCAGATTCAACTAAACTTAACAGGTGAGTCCATTACAAAACTAAACTTAATGGGTGAGTCCATTACTCAATTAACCAGTTTAGTCCATTAGTCATCTAAACCAGATTAGTCCATTACTCATCTTAATAAGTCCATTACACATCGAAACAGGTTTGTCCATTATTCATCTAAACAGGTTAGGTCATTACACAACTTAACTTAACAGGTTTTAGTTCATTATGAAATTTCAAGTTGTTGCTACGACAAAATTCCGCCAGCACCACACAATAGCAAATATGATTCTCAGGGTCTCATATAATGACGTAAATACAAGATGGCCACAGTTGAGTCTTTTGGACAGGCAATATAGCACGCCTCTTTCCCAGAATGTTCAACTGAGTATGGCACTGTACTGTTTTGATGATGTAGAATTAGTTTGCACTGTTATTAAAGTAATAACTGTTGATAATTTTCTGTGTTTTTGTAGAATTATGTACAAGTTTAGTCATGGTTTAGATAATGAAAGGGTAAGTTTCAAAGATGGCTTCCTCTTGTGAGTAGAAATTGATCATAGTTATATAAAAATGGAAATGATAGCGCCAGCTGGGGTTGAATTGGTGATGTTGCCTGCCTGAACTATGACCTTGTAAATAATGCATCCCTGAAGTCATCTTCTCTGTGGGGGATTAAGTGGGTAAGAAGCTGGCTCCTAGCCTGGAGGTCAGGTGTTAGAACCCTGCAATGGATCTGAAAGTTCATCCAGATTTTCTGGTGTTGTTTCCCCTTGTCAGTGATGCAAGACAGAGGGTCTGACAAGGACAGCTGTCTAGTCATTTGGATGGGACAAAAAACTGAGGCCTGTGTACAATTTGAAGTTCACATCCCTTGGCTGTTGGAATTCGATATAAAAGTAGGCTGTAGCGCCACTGCCCAGGCGAAATTTCCCCCATAGCACACTGTATGGTGTAAGCCTGTCTTCATTAGCCCAGTAGGACATTACTAAACCCCATTTTATTTCATCTTCCCTGATCACAGACAACTATCTATAATTTAAACAGCCCCTGTTGATGTCGTCTATCTGTCATTGTGTATTTAATTTATCCTGTGAAATTGATGATTTTATCTTTTATCAGGCGTTCAGGTTTTAAACAGAAATTTCCCTTGGAAAAGGCTGATTTTAAAATATTGATGAAAACTTGTCTGCTTTGTGATAATAGTCATTTGACAGAGTATAAGATTTTGCAGTATAGTATTGATGTTTATCATTTCAGCGTGGTTTAGAGATGATATGTAATTATGGGGAGATAACTCTAGGTCATGTTTTAGATCTGTACTCTAGATATATGGAATCAGTTAGGGTGAGTCCCAACTTTAAAATAAATCAACTGAGTTACATAACACAAAAAAACAGTTATGTTTTGTGATGTTGTTCTTCAAATTGTCTGTTTGGATTATTCCATTTGAAAATAATTGGGTACGGTTCCATACTAGGGGAGGGGATCAAGAGCACAACCTTTTGCGGAGTCCAAGATTTGCAGATCCTTTTTTCCCCCATAACGAGAGTTTTATAAAGTCATCCGCCAGATATTTTAAAGGGAACAGTCATGAGTGTTTTATGAAATTCTTTTAAATGGAACAGCTCTGAGTCTTTTATGAAATAAGCTGCAAATTAAACGCTATAAATGGAACAGCCACAAGTATTTTATTAAATGTTTTCATATTTCAGTCTATGTTATATAGAAGAACTTGTCTACTACTGAATTATGAAGAAGCCAATAAAAATTTTGAAAAGGCAAAAGTAGCCAAAAGACAGGCAGTAAGTCTTATCCTTATTTTTTCCCTTTAAATATATAACACTTTCTCCCGATGACCATCTACAGCCGATACTGGTGACCTTCCTCTGTAGTAGATTTGATAGTACCCACATATTAAACTTACGCTGTCTGTCTACATACAATTAGCTCCACTTGGATGGCCGAAGGGTTAACACGGGCACATTGTATGCTTTTGATTCCCCGGTTGTACTTGACAAGGAGAAGGATCGCCTGTCCAACCTCATGGATTTTCTCTGGATCCTCCAGGTTTCCTCCCCTTGCAAAAGACCCCTTCATGCACAAGCAAATTATTGAAATAAACTGGAACCATATGTTTGGGTCGAGTGGACGTTGAACCCCATTCATCTCTCTCTCTCTCTTTACACAGAGACTTTTATTACAATGGGGCATTCAAATTAACCTTAACTACATGTATATTAAATAATATAAACGTTTTTGGATTATGCAGGCAGAGGAAGCAAAAATAGAAGCTGAGAAAAAATATGAAGAATGTACTGACACAGCTCGTATTGAGGTGAGATCAAATATAAAATATACACCTGCATTAGATTATGACAGGATTTCATAAAAATGACAATGAAATGAACTGGCATTTATAGTTTTTATTGTCCAGGGTTATTTTTATGTGCATGTCAACATGTATACGAGATCTCAGGTTTTTTTGGTCTCCATTCACACATTCAAAATAAATTCAACAGGCAGCCAACATCAATTTTATTAGAGATATAAAGTAATATAGCCACTACTGCAATAACCACAGACAAGGGTTTCAACAATAAACAACTACTGTAACTCCCACTCTTCTGACTCTCCAAGGTGCGGGGGATGCGCGAATGGTTAATATATGTACGTTTCACCGCAAAGTCTGTTAATGAGTCAAGTGCCGTGGTTTCGAATCCCCGCTTGCACGTGATCAGGAGTAGTATCGCCTGTCCAACCTTGTGGGCTTTATCCAGGTCCTCCGGTTTTCACCCACTGCTAGAGACACCAACGCACTAGTGAATTATTGAAATAAATTTGAACCACATGTTTGTCTCGAAATGACCTTCTTTGTATCCAGTGTTAAACTCCATTTCTCTCTCTCCATTGATCTCAGTATCCCTCTACTTTGCTCCCCTTCCTTCCCCTTGCTCTCTCTCTCTCTCTCACCCAGTTCCCTTCTCTCCCCTCTTAAATCTCTCTCTTCCATAATCCTATATGATCACAAACTGAATCCTATTCTCTTAAATTTTCAGCTGAAAAGTTTTCTACAGCAAAGAATTTTAGCTTTTGGTGAAATATTAACAAAATTTACAGAACTCCAGTTGAAGAGTTCCAGAGAGACGTATACATTACTGCATAATTCTTTAACAACAGTCCAACAACTGGAGGTCTAGAACTTCCAGTTCTGAGCCATAATCAAATATTTATCAATATCTTAACTACTTACAGACTCAATGCTTGAGACTACTTACAGACGCAATACTTGAGACTACTTACAAACTGACTCAATACTTCATCAATCAGTAAATAAAAACAAATTTTAATTTGGTTTGAATTGATTGAATTTGAAATATTGGGTTGTTTGTTTTTAACCCAGTAGCCAAAATCCTACTGCCATCAACATTACCAATGAATTATATATTGTATTTATGTTTATTTTTTTAACCAATTGTTTCCAGTAACTAACGCGTGTGTATACCTGTTGTATAGTTTGACATTAAAAGTGCAATATGGTTGAAAGGTTTATATCACTGTATATATACATGTATATAATTACTACTGTGTCTGCATCTTGGCCATCAGATTTGTTAATTGAAATGAAATGAAATAGGGTTTAACGTCCTGCAGTTCTGTCTGGGCTAATGAAGACGTGCATACACCATACAGTGTGCTATGACAGAAATTGTGCGCTATGAAGGATCTTTTACTTGCACGCCAATGTGTACAAGGGACCATGGTGCTTTGGTTTCTACTTTTGAATTCAAGTGTTGTTTTCACTTTTGTAACCCAGTAATTATTTGGTCAGATTTTGTACAGGTACTATTCGATACTGTTCCAAAGACAACTAACAAGTGCTTTAGCAGATTTTATATTAAAATGTTTATCATAGTAAATCTGTCCAATTTGTTTATTCTGTGTATCTAGCCTTTTCTTCTTCTGATTGGTTGTGCTAGAAACATCACAAAAATAGTCTTTAATTTACTGTAGTGTTTGAAAGGTTGCATCTAATTGATTCTAGTAGCTGTCATCTGTAGAAATAATTTTCTATCTATTGTTTGGGGCCACGTGGCTCAGTGAGTAGGATGTTGGACCCCTATCCTGAAGGTTCCATGTTCTATCCCTGCATTGATCGAGAAAGTTCATTTGGATATTCCGGCATGGCACATTGGCATAGAAGTACAAGAGCCCTTCACAGTTGCAATTCAATATAAGAGTAGGCTGCAGTGTCGCTGTCGAAGCACAGTTTCCTTCATAGCACACTGTATGGCATATGTATGTCTTCATTAGCTCAGTCGCAGAAGGACAATATACCCCATTTCATTTTTATCGATTGTAACAATATAGAAATACATGTAATTATCTATATTATATAGAATTAGTTTTCAATCTATAGAAATAGTAGGACTATCTGTTGTTAGAGTATAGAAATAGTTGTCTGTTGTTAGAATATAGAAATCGTTGGACCATGTGTTAGACCTTATTCTATGCTCAAAAACATTCCTAATGCTCATGGAAAACAAATAATGATTTTATTTTGTATGATTTATGTGTTGAATACCTGTACAGCAATGATTGTTGTTTATGTCTACACAGCATTCCTGTATACAGTCAATATAATACAATGCTAAATTTAATTTGTAATGATGCTAGCAGAAATACTGAAGGTAGGCTAGCCTTGATGCCATAAAACATTTTTTTATTGAAGTATTTGGGATACTTGCTGGATAATCGATATAGTAATGATATCCTGACTACAAGTAACTAAGTATTAAAAAATTGTTTAATGGTGGCGTGATCCCTTCTCTTGTCATAATGTATACCTTTGTACATAATATCAATATTTTGTTGTGTTTATATATATTTTATTTTATTACGTTGTAAAGTTGATGTCACAATCATAATTTTGTAAGCTTATTTCTAGCACAGATCAGCCATCTTAGTTTGGGGTCTCTACTGAACACAATTTGTATGTCAGATTGAAAATGGTTGGCAATGAGAGCACATTGTAGTAAAATCCTAGTATATGACTTGATAGCCAAATACTGTATCTAGGTTACTGAGATTAACATGTTGGTTTTCAAAGCATCTAGTAATATAAAATCCTAGTTGGCAGCAAACTGTAGCTAGGTTACTGAGATATCATGTGGATTTCAAAGCACATAGTAAAAGCCTAGTTGATAGCAAAATATACAGTAGCTAGCTATAGGTTACTGAGAATGTAAATATCCTAATATTATTTATGTTAATAAACCAATAACTGTAAAACATTATACCTGTATGTAAATGTATTACTGTTTTATAAAACATCAGTATTTCAAATATTTCTTTTGTTTTACATTGTCAAACAACATAACCTGCCAAAAGTTGTTTCTGTCAGCGTGACTCATTCAGACATGACATGGAATGCCAGAAATTATGTGGAGGAGTTGGCAAAAACTCTCCCAACAATGAAATAAAGATAGGTTGCCAGGCAACGAAACATACGCCCACAGCAGCTAAATCGTTCGCGCAGTCAACAAGGGTTGTCGCATATTTTTACTTTTTTCGCTAATGAAACATTTGTAATACATTAGAATTTGATTGCTTTTTATAAAGTGTTACCCCACGTTAACAATTAGTATATACATGAAACATTTAATATCATGGATTTAGCTGTTCAGTTATCAAAATTCATTGAAAATCAAAATACTTGTTCGTTTCAACACCTTAAACTCTGTGTATCAATCTAAAGTCAATCGGATGATAAGTTTGGCCTCTAGCGTAACAAGATTTTTTGAAGTTATCAAGGGAGATAACTCTGGCAATAATTATTTGAAATCTCTGAAAATCCATAGGCTTCTTCGTCTCATGACCCTAAACACTGTGTGTTAATTTAAAGTCGATCGGATATTAACTTTGGCCTCTAGAGCTTCCACAGGATTTTTTCGAAGTGATCAAGGGCAATAACTCTGGCAACAATTATTGAAAATCACTGAAAATCGATTGATGACTTAGTCTCATGACTGTAAACACTATGTATAAATTTGAAGTCAATCGGATATTAACTTTGGCCTCTAGACCATCCACAAGATTTTTTGAAGTGATCAAGGGTCATAACTCTGGCAGTAATTATCAGAAATCGCTGAAAATCAAAAGGCTTCTTCGTCTCATGACCTTAGACACTGTGTATAAATTTAAAGTCAATCGGATATTAACTTTGGCCTCCAGAGCGTCCGCAGGATTTTTTGAAGTGATCACGGGCCATAACTCTGGCACTAATTATCGGAAATCGCTAAAAATCAATAGGATTCTTCGTCTCATGACCTTAAACACTGTGTATAAATTTAAAGTAAATCGGATATTAACTTTGGCCTCTAGAGCGTCCACAAGATTTTTTTGAAGTGATCAAGGGCCATAACTCTGGCACTAATTATCGGAAATCGCTGAAAATCAATAGGCTTCTTCGTCTCATGACCTTTAACACTGTGTATAAATTTAAAGTCAATTGGATATTAACTTTGGCCTCTAGAGCGTCCACAAGATTTGTTTAAGTGATCAAGGGCCATAACTCTGGCACTAATTATCGGACATCGCTGAAAATCAATAGGCTTCTTCGTCTTATGACCTTAAACGCTGTGTATAAATTTAAAGTCAATCGGATATTAACTTTGGCCTCTAGAGCGTCCACAAGATTTTTTGAAGTGATCAAGGGCCATAACTCTGGTAGTTATTATCGGAAATCGCTGAAAAACAATAGGATTCTTCGTCTCATGACCTTAAACACTGTGTATAAATTTAAAGTCAATCGGATATTAACTCTAGCCTGTAGAGCGTCCACAAGCAATTGTGGACGCCGGACGGACCGACGGACGGGGGCGACAACAATATACGACCACATTTCAATGTGGACGTATAAAAATGTTTACTATGACATGTCATCAGCACAAACAAGACTGGGTTGAGGCTTATGACATGTAAAACAATCAAATTTAACAATTGTGACCTTTATTAGAGTGTTGTAATAGTACCATGAGTAATTGACAATCAACTCTAAATGTTGCTAGGGTTACCATGAATAATTGACAACTTGATGGTGGGAAAGGATTGCCAAATCATCCTTATTGAATGCAGGCTTTAAACATACATTATGCAAGAGCTAAATCTGCTAATTGCAGGTCTTTCTTTAGGCCTGAAAAGTTATATAAACTATCAACTAGACCAGTGATTCTCAACCAGTGTGCTACGAAATTTTTGAACGGCGAAAAGCCACTTGATCCCAATAGCATATTCACTGGTGTCTATTGATACATTCATAGCTGTGTTTTTCGTTATTTAGTTTGAGTCATTCTAAACATTAAAACATTAAACATTAAAGTATTTATATAGCGCCTAAACACCAAATGAATGTTTGATTAAGAGATCCACCAATTATCCAAAGTGTAATTGGAACAAATAAGTTTTGAGTTTGAATATGTCAATTGTTTCAAAGTTCTTCAGGTTGCTATTAGAGGAGATTGAATTCCATAATTTAGGTGAAGAGTGTTGGAAGGATCGTTTACTCATTTGAAGGTTTGATTTTGGGATGACAAGAAGGTTTTTATCTTCTGAACGGAGAGATCGACAATAATGTGGCTTTGATATTAATTCTCTAATGTATTCTGGGGCCAAACCGTGTAACGCTTTGTAAGTCAACAGAAGAATTTTGTATTCAATTCTGGCTCTATGTGTCTTTATGACTAGTCTGTGTCTATGGTTGTATACCATCTATGACTTACGATGTTTTTATTTTGCTAAATTCAAATATGTTTCAGATATAATTAGCCAGGTGTGCCACTACTGTTTCATGTGTTTTGAGGTGTGCCGTTGGCGAAAAAGGTTGAGAACCAATGAACTAAGCATTTATTAACATAAAAACACCTTAAACATCTCTAGGTGCCATCTTATGTGTCAGATTTTTAATTTTACTGGATTTGAATCCAATCTGCTGGTCAACTCTCATTGATGATTAAATCCAAAGATAGGTTGCCAGGCAACAAAACATACGACCACAACAGCTAAGTCTTCCGGGCAGTCAACAAGGGTTGTCACATATTTTTTCTTTTGTCAGTAAGGAGAACGATTACAAAACATGAAAGTCTTACTACAAGTAATAGCCAATTAAGTAATTATCAGAAATGGTTGGAATTGTTTTGATTGTTTGTCTCAGCATGGCCTTCGTCCACAAGATATTTCAAAGTGATCAAGGGCCATAACTCTTTCGGATATCGCTGACAATCAGTAGGCTTCTTCATCTCATGACATTAAACACCGTGTATAAATTTTATAGTCAATTGAATACTAACTTTAGCCTCTAGAGCGTTCACAAGAAATTGTGGAAGATGGACCGATGGACGGAAAGGGGGACAAAAATATACGACCATATTTACATGTGGGCGTCTAAAAATGGATAATCAAAACTATGTTTTTTACCGTATCGACTTTGGTAATGATGATCAAGGCTAATGCTTCAGTTTAGAGTAGACTAATTTAAGAGAGAAATGATTCTGAGTGCTGGCAAAATGCAACAACAACATAAAATACTTTAAAAGTGATAAATTTTATAACAATCAAATTAGCAGACAAGATCATACAGTAAACTGGTGTAGTTGCATATATCATAATATTTTAAACATAATAAATCAAAAAAAAATTCAACAAAATTAACAACCATATAAAGGTACTCTACTACTGTATGTTGAATCAGACATGAATATACAAAAGCATATGTACAAATAATCCATTCACGCTATCTGATATGTGCGTGTCTGTGTATATTGTGTTCTGTTCGTAGGTTTGTCCTTTGTAATTGTGTATGGTGCAGTCCCCCTGCACTTACCATGTAAGTACAAATGCCAATGATTATAAATAATTCATATGTACAAATAATGATACTGATAGGTTTGTATTGCGTGCCCCGGGCCTGGGACCCTCTTGCAAAGCTGATTAAGTTTATCTCAAAACAATTTAATCCAATTAAATGTAAGCCTACAATATTGTTTAACAATATGTGGTCAATATCAGAATTTTTAATATCTTAGTTTTACCCAAGTAACAATTTTCATAGTGATCTTTTTATCGTCATCAATAAATCCATTCTTTACATCAGATAAAACTTTCCAATCCAGCAAATTGTTCCATTTAAATATGTAAAATGTCTGGTTTTCAGTGACGCTCTCATTCAGTTTTATCTGTAACGACTTTCTTTCATCTTTATTGACGAGCACAGCATGGAACACAAAGTCATTGGTCAGGGGGTGTGGATACTCGCCTGGTTTAGGATTTCTGGTTGCACTCAAGATAGAACTAATAGATTGGGCCTCTTTCTGAACTATTATATGACAGCGTAACTGCTTCTTGACGTTGAATTCACGACCCATGCCACCTTGTGTAACGGTTTCATTCAGATCAAACTTTGATTGAAATACACAAATTTCTCTGAACTCCAAACGACCAACTTGCTGGTACAGCAATTCTAAATTAAGATTTCCGATATGAAAATCTGTAATCTTCACATCTGGAACAACAACATCTATGTCGGTGAATTTTTGTCTCTGAAGACATAAATTTGGTAAATAGTTGACCATATGGACTGTTGTGTCATCATCTAAAAGCTCTGTTGTCTTCATCAAGTTGTCATGCGCTTGGGCGACTATTTTTTCCATATTTATGATGTGGTCATCCATTGTTTTTACTCCAGTTGCGCAGTTTTTCTCAATCTCTTCTTGTAGTTCACGCCCTACTTTTCTAATTTCTTTACAAATGGTTTCAACATGACTTTCAACTTGCTGACATGTTACTTGTGACTTGTTCTGAAACTTTAATTTTTCTGCCTTCAAGAAATCCAGTTGGTCCTGAAATTGCATCCGTTGGTTATTTAAATCGATCTGTAACTTCTTAAGTTCTTGTGATACCTCTGCTCTTAGAGAAGAATCAATGTCAACAATCTTATGGCCACTGTGGATTGTAACAGAACATCGATAGCACGCCGTAAGCATACAGTCTCGACAATAAAATATCAACGGCTCCTGGGAATGCCTTGGGCAGAGTGTTTTCTTTGCTTTCTTGATGCTTGCTGTATCTAAACCTGTTACAACATGGCTGCAACAGCTTTTTATGGAGTCATGGGTGGTTTTGCATGGTTGACACATAAATTGGTCACACTCGACACATCGAAATTGAGAAGAATTTTCCTTTTTGCAAATATCACATCTTGGAATATATTTGGAAGAACTGCCCTCTTTGCCTTCTGATGACATCAGGGCCTCTTCAAGGTAAAAATTGGAAGAAAATCCGCTCACGCCTCCATCAGGCACCGAGATATTCCGACGGCAAAGTGGGCAGGTAAACACATTATTATGAGAAAATGTCCGGATATGATCTGCTAAACATTTCTCGCAAAATGTGTGATGACAGTCAATAATTTTGGGGTTGTTAAAATCATCAAGACAAATGCTGCAACTAAACCTACTGCTAGCCATTTTCTGTGGCTACAAAGCTCCAGACCTCGAAATTCCCGGAAACAGAAACTAGATAACAGGTTCAGTTCGTTTAGTTTAGGTTCCGGATATCTTCTGACATCTAAGGTTCATGACCTCCTTGTCAATGTTGTACTTGATTTACACGATGGAAAATAAATTGGCATGGCTTTTGAAAGTGGGAAAGCGAATAATGATGATTGTTTTGCGACAAAAATTAAATATTAATCTATTTTCGGTCCATTTACCTTGCCAAACTCAATACACAATCGTAGCATTGTATTTTAATACAATTTAGCAGTCTGATAGTGATAATGCGATTCCCTTCAGTAAATCAAGCAAATCAACAACATCCGTGACATGACCTTCACATTTCTCTTGAGCTGAGTGTTTATGGCCTACTAGTAGGCAAATAAGTTTGACAATTGTAGGCGAGCCAATAAATCATTAAATTGAAAGTGTACAAAGCCATATATCTGAATTAAAATGTTGAAAACTAAACCCCTCTTACTCACAGAACTATAAAAAATAAATACAAGTCTTAAAAGTAAACTTAAACTTTTATTTTTATGTTCTAAAAAAATAACAGTTTTAATGTTTTAAACTAAAATTTTCACAATTAATAAATTAACTGTATACTGCATACCACACGATTCACACGTACCAATAACTTTTATATCTGCATATTCCCCTAGCTTGTGAAATATTACTGTTTGTAACAAACACAAGTCAACAATGATATCCTAAAATGTACCAACAGTAAGGACTTTCATGAGGGTTTGTCTGAACATCTTTTCCCTTTTCTTTGAACTGGAAGATCTGCAAACGGATCAAAAATGGTATTTTTCTCTAAAGCGGTGTCTGGCGTTATCTTCAGCTCTGAAAATAAATTTACAAAAAAAAACAAACCTTAAAACACATAATATTCTGAAGGAGATGTAGATGAAAATTAATTTCATCCCAAAATTGATAACCAATATATAAGTGCCTTAATATTGGAAAGCTAAGTGATCAATCTTTCCTGATCTGTTTGATGTATTGCATGTTATTTTTTCATCATCCAAAAACATTGCAAAATAGTGTGCACACTTGGTAATTCTGAATTAAACTCGGAGAGATTCAGATAAGCAATTTGTGAAACATTCAGATCTGTAAAAACAGTAAAACCCTCGTAATATACAATCAACCCTATTACTTACACCAAACAAGAAACACAGGAGAGTCTACCGATCTGTAGACATATCAGAGCCTTAAATAGCATCAAGCCTGGACACCAGACACCTGTCAAAGACTTTAGCTTACACAAATTATATATTATAATGTATGTGATAATATATGTGTCTGACAAAGGCTGTGCCATGTGTGCTATGTCCAGGCTTGCTTACCATATACATTTTCTTCTTCATTGAACTCGGCCTGAACAATAGTTTTCCTCAATAATATCTCTGAATCAACACCAATAGTTATCAACTGAAATAGAAGTACATCAGGTAGTCTGTGTCTATGAATAATAAATAGTCTACCTTACAGAAATCAGTTGAGATGATTTGAAAATGCTGACAGAAAGGAAATTTATCTTTTAGCCTTACAACCTGAGATATTATTTTTATGAAATGATATGAGTTTAATGTCCTACTTTTTTGCACCGACTGGACTAATGAGTTAATAACATAGATTTGATTTACAACAATATATATGTACCACAAAAAACAATGATTATGACTGCTTTTACCACTTAAAGGACATATGGCTCAATCCTTTGGAACTTTAATTAAAATAGATGAAGATGGGTCTAAACAAATATTAATGTAATATGAATGTATACAAAGTCAAGTGATTTACATTTAATTTTAAATTTTTATTGTAATTTCTAATGAATTGTGTTCGCTGGAATACGTGATAAGTCCAAATTTAATAATGGCACGTATTTTGCTGTTCCTGAATGAGCCATTACTTGTCACTTCCGCATTGTCTTGTGGGAAATGTTTTTCTTTGTTCATTACAAATGGCAATCGAAACTACCATAGAAATACATGACACATGTACTGATTTTAAAATGTTCAGTTTGTCTTAAATATTGGATATTAAGATCACATATTTTCACAAAATACTGATTTTAAAATGTTCAATTTGTCTTAAATATTGAATATTAGGATCCCATATATACACGACAAAATAACATCAATTTTGATTAAAATGGACCAATATTTAATTTCAATAGGTGTTTTTAATTTCAAATTTTATGGAAAATACTAAGTTAGAGGTTTAATTTGCAATGGCTATGTATTCTGTCTTGTCCACAGGTTTCTCTGTAGATTTTGTTTTGAGTGTAATACAGTCCTCATGCACTTACTATTTAAGTCTTTGATGTACTTGAAAATAATTTGAAAACATATTAAAACATATATTTCAGTTAAAAAGGCATACACTTTAACCAATAGTTTAACATCATTTCACTACTGCACTGAAAGAGGATGATACTACATTTCAGGTTGATCTCGGCAAGTCTTGGGACACAGCTGACATATGTATATGGAGATATGTAGTGGTGGTACCGGTATAAATGTCAATGAACATAAGAGGGGTGGGGGGGGCAAATCATGATGGTCCTATACCTACCTCTTGTATCTTATCAGCATCAGTCAAACTTTTATTACTTTTAAATTCTGTATTAATCTTTTCACGGCCAGCTGAAATATAAAATTTAAACTCATAACTACAAGAGTTTGACTTTCTCTGTTTAAAAGTTGCAAGTAAATATTGACATTCACTCATTCAGTAATGATTTATTAGGAATTTCTGATTCAGAATAATCCTATTAAACTATCACACCCCTAATAACTAACTCCCCCCAAAAAACAAACCCTTTCTAAACAATACTTTATAAAAAATAACTTTATTTTCTAAGGGAACTTATTTAGTTCATAAGTTCTCATTTTCAACATGTCCCTCCTGCTCTATAAAACTAGCAATTACACAGTAAACCATTTCAGTCTATACATCTTCCCTACAGGTTTAAAACACAGGCACTTGAAGGGATTAAAATAAAACTTCTTACTACTGCTTGACTATATAAGTACAGTATAATACTATACTATATAGTCAAGCAGTAGTAAGAAGTGCCTGTGGTTTAAAATGACAACAGGCACATGCCATTCAGTGTGATATAGAATGAGGACAATTTTCCCCAGAGAGGGTTTTTTTCCAAATTCTGTCAAGGGATCTTTTATTTGCAATCCAATGATCAAACAAGACATCATCCGAAACACTAAATATTTTTCCTTTTCAGGCCCTTAGTGCCCTTAGGCCTGCACCACTGAAAAGGACAAACCACTTCTGGAAAAGTTTCTCGACCAACATCAAGATTGAACATATGACCAGTACCTTAACTCACTGAGCCACTGTGGATTGTTCTATTCTGGGTGACATATGATCACTCAGTACCTATTACTGTGGGGATTTTTTTCATGATCCAGAGCCACTGGTGGCTCAAGAGAGTATGGTGCTGACTCACTAACCAGGAGTTCACAAGGTCAAACCCGGTGTTGGCTGAGAAACTTCCTTGGCTTTTGTCATGATTTTTAAGATTTAATTCACATTCTCACCTTTTAGAGCCATTTCATCACCCCGAAAAACTTTTTCTCGTGTTCGATGAAGTTGTTTAAAGACTTGTAAAACCTATAATAAAATATTTTAAGTTAAAGAAGAATTGGTGAAAATTTGTTCTAACCTAAATACAAGTATGGCCTAAAAGTTGAAATGATAAAAAGCTAAAATAAATCCAATGTAGGCTATACAACAGATATAAATACATGTACCACAAACACACCATTATTGGTACATTGACAAGCCCTGACAGGAGACAAAACATGGTTAATTGTCTTTTACTTATTGCAATGAACGTTACTAATTAAAAGATTACTAGTGGTTCTTGAACAGAATGAGAGAGAGAGAGAGAGAGAAATGTGGTGTAACGTAACCTCGACACAAACATCTGGTCCAGAACATATTTTTGGGGGTCCGAAAGGTCGTCAGTCCAAAATGTTTTGGGACCAAAATGTCATCAGACGTAAATATAATAATAATAATCTTTATTCAAAATCTCAGTGAGACACATGAATATAATATACACATAAAATATTTACAGTTAGTGATAGTATACGTACATAGTATTTTCAGATAGTATAATATACACATCATTACAGATAACATTCAGTATTCATTTAAACTTATTTACAATAATAGAGATGAATTTACATAGATTCTCCAGTTCTGCACCGTGGCTATTAAATATATTGTACATGTTGATAGCTGAAGGACACTTCAGGTAATAACTTTTTATAAATTTACAACGTTCTTTTTTTAGGATTTGGCATTTGAAAATATAATGAAATTCGTCGCCTAATTCACCGTCATTGCAGAGAGAACAAATACGATTTTCTTCTGGGGTCTTTATGAAAACCCCGGCTTCAATTGGCAGTCTATGACTTTGACATCTAAATTTACTAAAGTAATGTCTATATTTCGGAGGTAGATCTATTAAGTACTGTTCAAAGATGAACGTGGATTAAATAAACGATAATTTTTGCATTTGCTTGTATTATGTACAGTGCTATTCCATTCTTGCTGATTTTGATCCATTAGCCTTAGCAGTAACCAATTAGCATTAATGTTACAGGCTTGGGAATCCCAAATATAAGACAACCCAGCACTGTTCAAAGCGTCTTTTATATAATTTAACCATGTATTATAGGCTCATATGATTTATACAAAGTGTTATACAGTACACAAGCGATTTTAGATCTGGGACCAGTTACAAGCTTATAACAATAATTAATCATTCTATATTTTATATAAATTTGCAAAGGATATACACCAAGTTCACCATAAACCATAATATTTGGAGTAGACATTTTTACTTTTTAATACATATTTACAAAATCTCAGTTGAAGTCTTTCTAACAGTATAATATCAGTAAAACCCCATATTTCACAGCCATACAGGGCGATAGGTACTACAAGGCAATTAAACAAATGTAGCTGAGTATCTACATCAAGATTTAGTTTACGAGCTTTTTGGATTAATGAAAACATTGCTGAAGATGCTTTGCTGTGAAGTTGTTTCTTGGCCTTGACAAAAGATCCATTAAAGTTAAAAATTATACCAAGATAAGCATATTCGTGAAGGTAATTTTAGGTGTTTTTCTTATTTTACCTTTTGAAAAAACAATTGTTTTAGTTTTTGTTGAATTGATTTCAAGTTTCCAGACGGTGCAATATTCTAACATGGCATTGAATGCAGCTTGTAATTCTGATTCACTTTCTGCTAAAAGAACAGTGTCATCCGCATACAAAAGTGTAAATAGTTTCAGGTATACACCTACATTTTCAAGATCAGTTTCATGGACGCTTAAACCTTTGTAGTGTTGTGACAAGAAAGATGACAAGTCTCGCAAATATATGGAAAACAGAAGCGGGGACAAAAAGTATATATTTCAAGCCATCATCACATGCAAGACAACTCACGATAAGGTCATTTTCATATTAATGTGAATTTTACACATAACAGAGCGAGAATCAATCAGGCTCCCCACTTTATTTTCTCCATAGTCCATGATCATGACATTCACATTGGACATGGGATTAATTGGGATGGAGTAAAGTAAAGATTGAAATTTCATTCAAAAAAACTGTAAAAAGTGACAAGCTCTTGTGTCAGGAAATATATTATATGAGATATAAAAAAGGGGAAAAACATGCTTTTGATCTTGTTGCCATTTTAGATCATTCTGTTTTCTACGTGGAAATCATTTTGTTCTCATAAAAAAAAACGAGTATGTTCGGTGGTAGAACTCTCTACATTTAGAAATAAAACTGCTCAATCCAAAGGTCAAGGACAATTGGATAAAAAATTATAATAAATGAATTGCAAATAAATATTTAATTTACTAAATTGTAATATCAGATATAAATTGTTCTCAATATTTCAATGTTTCACCCCAACCAAAAAGAAAACACACACCTTTTCTGTTGTATATATTTAATTAAAATTTACATTTCGTTCCGTTGAAGAATTGTGGTAAAAGTTTTTTGAACCCTCCCGTAGAAACGATGAAAATGGCGTCGTAAAATGTCAACAAATAATGAATCGGTCTTGAAAAATAAACTATAGCTGGCCCAGCAGATAGTCAAGGTAATTATATTGTAGGAAAATATATTCCCGAAAATCGCATTATTGATAAGTACACATTGGGATTCTTTGCGCGTGAAATAAACAAAACGACAGAAAGTGAGAGTTGTTATTTTCAACTTTGCGCTAGTGTGGCCAAGTGCAAGTCCCCGAAATTCCATATTTCAATCCTTGACAGTTTGAAGTGTCTGTGCCAAATTATTTCCTTATTATTAATAGACGGTTTCCAAATTGCCAAATTATTTCCTTATTATTGATAGACGGTTTCCACGTGAAATTTAATTCTGATTCTATGTTTATGAGTATCGTTTGAACAGTTGTGAATTATTGTGATGGGATTTAGAGGAGGACAAAAAAAGAAATACAAAACTAAATGAATGCCGAATGGTGTTATCTTTAGCATCTGATTTAAAACACAGTGAACAAATATAAAATCAGTGCATACTTGCGTGTCTAGCCTAGCAATGATGGGATGCCTTATAAACGAGCCTAAGCATCATTGCTTATAAATGTGAAATTTCAAACCATACATCAGATGCAGGCTGTATTCAAGCCTAGAAAAGTACAAGTTTTTATGAATGGATGTAAATCAGTTTATTATATATATACACGTAGGCCTACACTCATATTAAATTAATGTGCTTTTTGACTCTTCTTTTCGACAAAAACATTTATTATACCATTGTACTTGTAGTTAGTATTAAAGTCACCATATCCTTATTATATATTCAAATTTTATTTATTTTTTTTGTGTAAGAAGAGAGAGGAATACAATCATGCCTGTCACCAAGTTACCTGTGGTCCATAAATTTGGTATAATATCACACAGTCAACGAGTGGAACTACAGGAAAGGTTACTCAAACAGTCTTATGTACAAGGAATTAAATCGAAAAAACTAGCTGGCACTTCCTCAAGGTACTACATTATAACTAGTGCTTGGGTATAGTATATGTATGGATTACATGACATGGATAACCAAAAAATCATGTGTTCAGGTTAATTTGGATAATTGAATTACTGCAAGCATTTAAAACAAAGCTCATAGTTTCCTATTCCTGTGTCAGAATTATGAATTTATTGCAATAGAAATATCATTTTAAAGTACAGAATAAACGTGATCTATGCCTAGTCATTTTATTTGGACATGCTCATAAAGAACCCATGACAGTTAAAATTCAAAAGCAAGTAGGCAGAAGTATGAATTTCAATGCAAAAAGCACCACCAAGTGCTATATTTTTCACCAGATTACTTTTGATTTGATATTTGTTCTGTGTAGTTCTGTCTTGTCCGCAGGTTGGTCTTATCGGGTGGGGGGTTGGGATGGCCTAGTGGTCTAGAGTGCCGCACTTCGACCTCTAGCTGGCCAGTTACCTCTGGCTTGCGGCATGCAGTTTCGATCCCTGGTGTGAGCGTATGTGGCATGGAGATAGGGGCGCCTTCTCAACCTCGTGGGTTTCCTCCGGGAACTTCGGTTTCCTCCCACTGCTAAAGACCCCTACGCGCAAGCAAATTATTGAAATAAAATTAAACCATATGTTAGTCCCGAAATGACCTAGTTTGTGTCAAGTGGACGTTAAACCCCATTTCTCTCTCTTTGGTCTTAGCGATTTTGTTGTGCGTGAAGTGTGGTTTACTGTGGTTCTCCCGCACTTACTGTAATAATAATAACCCAGCTTCCTTTCTGAATTTCGCTAATCTAGCAATAAAAAAAACAGATCAATTATCAAATCTCATCTTAAAATTCCCAAACTATTTCTTGAAAAAGGTTGATTTTCAGTGAACGTAAATTTGCAGGGCATTGAAGTCCTTCTTGACTTTATTTTGACAGCAGGATATAAGTACTGTATCCAAACAGGTTATGTAATTTAACTATTTAATTTGTTATTTTCAGGAACCCTTTGGAAGTATCTGATGAGTTTGTGCATAATTTTAATAATTCCAAAAGTCTGAGTGAAAAAGACAAATATGAAAGTGTTGCTAGGAAAATGCTGGAAAGATCCAAGGTATCTATATATATTTTTGTTTCATATCTTAGTGGATTATTGTTTTCAAATTTGCATATTTAGTAAACTGACCAATTACTGACACAAAATTATTATTTTTCAAATAGAAGTTGAATTTTGAGTTGTTTGATTCATGAAATAGATATGTAACTGTATGAAGAGAAATGTTAAAGGGACAATAACACTCTTGCTGGCTTGGCAGCTCCAGAAAATAAATAATAGCCTTATTCTAAGTACTAGATGTTTAAGTGTCCTACCTGTTGTGTAAATTATCCATTACGACCTATTTTACTTGTCCAGAGGGTTCGAAAATATTTTAAATCAAAGTCACATTTGAAAAGGTTTATGTTAGACTTTTAAAATCAATTAGTTGAATTTTTCCAATTGTTTAAATTAGGTGTGTTAAGATGAAATTTATATCATCAATTGATTGGAATATTGTAAAATAATACAATTTGTTGACCAGAATGAAGATTGGGACATATTAGTTACAACAAGAGTGTTATTGGGGCTTTAATCAGAACTGTTTTTAGTACAGTAATCGTTAAGTATAATAAAGTTACATAATGAAGAATTAGGGGCTCTTAAAAAGGAGATGATAGAAGCACACTTTCTGAAAATGGCACCATATAATGATTTTTAAAATAAAAAAAGTCATGAGTTGAAGTTTGAACAATGTATTTTTGTAATGTGATTTAGAGACGAGCTGGTGTTAGAGATAGTGGTACTGGTCGACATGTCAATCTACCAATGGCATGGACAGAGTTAGCTCAGTTAGCACAGTGTAAAGGCAGACTACAAGAAGGTTAGACAAATAATATCTTTTAATATATTTCATATCATTTCCCAATCTTTATGGGGGCTTAGTTGGTTGAAAGGTCTAATGCGTGCACTTTAGATTATAAGATCTGTCATTAAGTCAAGTGGCATGGTTTTGATCTCACACTTGTACATGACAAGGAGTAGGGTGAGGGTTCTCTGCCGAACCCCAGCTGTTTTCTTTGTGTTGTCTGGTTTCCTCCCACTGCTAACGATCCGTATGAGCAAACGACTTACCCAAAAAATTAAAATTTTGCCATGTTTGTCGAAATGATATCAAGATTGTGTTGAGTTGAGGTAAAACCACATTTCTCTCTCTCTTTTTTTAATGTCTTTTATACCATACCCTCTTTTCTCAGTGTTTCAACTTCCACTATTGACACAGAAACCAAAAATAATAAATAAATATCTTCCAAATCCAAAACAAAAATTATATGGAGTTTATCCCATCACTAACAGGGTTTTTTTGGCATAAGTTTTGAATATTTTAATGAATATTTTGATAGAATGTTTTAAATATTTTGATAGAATGTTTTAAATATTTTTATAGAATGTTTGGATGTTTTAATAACATCATTAGAAGTGTCTCCACTAGAAAGATATCATATACCTGCACTGTTTTTCCTGGCTGAGACGATGTTATATTGGCTTCGTACTGAATCAATTCATCAACCCTATCTTCGTACAGCAGAAATTAAATTACTCAAGGTATGATCAGATCTATATTTCATTTTGCTTTTAATACTTTCGATGGCCTCCATTATGTCTAGTGAAGACAAGTAGAACAATATTTTGAACTATAAAAAACAAAATAGGATCTGTGTTTTAATCAAATGGATCAAGTTATGGATCAGGCAAACACCTGTCAATGATAGTAGCCTGGTTATCACAACAATTATACGATGAGCCATTGAACTGAAGGAATATGTCCGCGCATCATCATTTAAAATAGTGATTGGCTCATCCCACCATGTTGTAGCTTTGATTGTCACATATCAGCTATACTTCTCTATGCAACAAATTTTCTACAATATCACCTTAGGTGGAAGTGGTTGTTAAACCCCACGAACGAACGAACGAAGCAACAAATTAATGAAATAAAGATGCAGTGTATACCAAATCAATCTAATTGAAATATAGATCTATATTTCGTTTCGTTTTTTATACTTTCGATGGCCTACACTCATGTAGATCTAACAAGTTATAGTGGAGCTCACGTTCTATGACGTCAGGTATCAAGCACGGGACATTTGACCCGATAATGTCAGTCATTCGATTAACCAATTAGCGACCGCCATGCTTTTTAAAATCTACTTTTGTTTTGTTTTGATTTCTATCCGCTGGTGTTAGTATAGACGTCATTGGCTGGTAATATCTACCCACAGTTCCATGCATGAAAAGGTCAAACGGTCGATTCGACAGACCATTCGACAAGTAAAAACGAAATTTTGAACTATAAAAAACGAAACGAAATTGGATCTGTGTTTTAATCAGATTGTACAGACCTAGTGTTTTTTAAATCTTTGTCTCACTTTTGAATGACTTTACCATATATTAAAATTGTACAATATAAATGTTATAATCATGTTTAATGATTTGTAGATGGGACAGCTGGTTTTTACCCGACTTTTCTACAGTCACATGGCCGGACAGTTACAAGGACATTCCGAGTTTAAAAACAGATTATATACATATCTTGATGGTAAGTACAGATTATATACATTTCTTGATGGTAAGTACAGATTATATACATATCTTAATGGTAAGAACAGATCATATATACTTGATGGTAAGTACAGAACCATTCTATTGTTACAAATAATAGATCACATATGTTTTTGTTGATGGATACTCCAGAACAGGCTTGGCCTATGTCAACACTTACTCCACAAAATAGGACAACACCCGGTCACCCCTCCCTTTCAACTCTCTTGTAATCACACAGGGACGCATATTAAAGAAATATTCAAATGAAATGAAATGGGGTTTAACGTACCGGTACTACTGTTCTGCTCCTACTGGTAATGTGTACACAGGATCTCAGTATTTTTGCTCTATCCATACGACTAGACAGGGGAAACCACACTTAAAAATCCAGCGTCTTACCCACTTAGCCACTGTGGCTCCCGCACTGAATACAATTTGTGCCCCTGTCTCTTGTTTAAATTAACATTATTCAGTTTGGCTGTATGTTATGTTTTTTGAATCTTTTGTTCAATTTAAATGTATTTTCTGTTCATTGAAAGTTTTGTTCAGTCTGAATGTATGTTTGGAGACCTATATGTTTTGTTGGTTGAATATTTTGTTCAGTTCGGCTGTATATTCTAGTCTAGTTTAAATTCAATATATTTTAGGTTTACGAGAATGTCAAGAGGCATACAACCCGTATCCAAATGCTCTACTATCTTTACGGTTTATAATAGAAGTGGGTAAAATAATTCTGGCTGATACACCGATAGATGGAGGATCTGTCAAGGAAGGGGATCATCTTCCACCAGAACGCAACGTAGAACAACTGACTAATGTAAGTTTTATCAGTCTCCACCACAGTCTCCACCATCCAGTGAGCATGGCACTGACACACACGATATTGATTAGGTCATAGAGCTGCTGTCAGGGGGACCCCACTCTATAAATATATAATATAATATAGTCACATATAACCAGGGAATCAAAACTATCACCACATGGAATACAGAACACAATTACCAATGTATTCCATATAACCTCCAGTCTATATCTGTCAATATTAATTCATCATTAATTTGAATATATATTTCCCTTTGGTGGAAGAGAACGTTATCTACACCGATACATCCACCCACCCCAAAACTAATGAACGAAAGCCTGTTTTCATTAATAAATACACACATCATCAGTTTTTCTGAAAGCTTAAGTTTGGATTTAATTTGTCATACATGAGAAAATCACTTCAGGTTAAATATTTGCTAAAAATTTTCCTGAAATGAATAAAAAGATTGAATATAATGAAAAGTTTATATTTTGAGTAGGCTACTAAACAGTTATATGAGAAGAGATCCGATGTATCAACGCACAGTGCAGCCATCAGTAGCAGTGTTCATGATTTAAGTCCGACACTGTGGCATTCATTAGATGTATGGCGTTGTACCAATCAGTTGAGTGGAGGATGTGTAGAAGCTTTGTCAGCTCTAGCTCATTGTGGTCTTGGTCTCGCTACAGAAAACTGGTAAGTCAATGAAACGAAATGAAATGAAATGCAATGGGGTTTAGAAGTTAGCACCCTGCTTTTCTGCTCCGACTGAGCTAATAAAGACAGACATGCTATGATGGAAATTTTGCTTGGTCAGCGGCACTACGGCATACTCTAGTTTCAAATTCCAAATGTCAAGGGTACTTAATTTTATGTGTACACGATACCTTGTTTTTTATTTTATCCGAACAGATATATTGGATTTTGTTGTTGCTTAGGAATTTGACAAAAGCTCCTGAATCAATATGATTTACTGTGGTTCATAAGTTGATCAACGTTTGGCCAAGGATTTCTCATATAAGCTTTTATCAGAGACTGTCTTTAAAAGGGATTAGCTGCCATTCGTACTTTGACTGAAGTTCTAATACAAAATAAATGTTCAGTATTTTTATTGTATTAAACTTGTATGACTCTCCAAGAATATTATTGTAGTAAACTTGTATGACTCTCCAAGAATATACCAGAGAATACATGAAATTGAATATAATTTTAAAGATTTACAGTGGGAATAACACCACCAGGGCTATTCTTTATTCGCTCACTCATGATAGCATAGAATAATTGTAATTGCAGGATTGATGGAACCATTGCTCTACAGATATTGGGAGATGCTGCAAGAACTGATTTGGATGCTATGAGAGCTCTGCACTGTCTTGCACAGGGTGTAAATATATCAGATAGAGTTACCTCCCCACCATTAAGTTCTCATTCACAGAGCACAGTAACAGGTAGGCACTACACAGTAACAAGTTCTGGTTGTGTGAACATCTTTCAATCTTATATTGATGATTTTTTTGATGATTTTTGTCTCTTAAGTTGTAATCAAACAAAATTTTCGTACCCTATTATGTCAATGTGGTGTCAGTAGATGTCTCTCAGTCATAAAAATGGTTGACGGGTAGCAGATTAAATTTAAAGAAATCACCATTTCCATTTCATTTTTCATTCTTGTAAAAGAGGTCTGTCTGATCGTGAATTGATTACAGTTAAATATCCAAATTTAATATTTTTCAGATTTTACTTTCTCGGATGAAGGTGGTGATTCCGAAAAACGGGCATCAACGAAACAAAGTGTCCCCAGTTCTCTCCCTTCTTTAAGTGATATTAACGAGCGAAGTGAAGACAGCTATCAATCATCGCAGTCAAAGATTACTGGCAGTCCTATTCCACCACTAGATCTAAGTATGACAGAAGAAGATAGTCCGCTGCCAGCTTTAAAGGAAATAAAGGCGCCCCGTGATATATATAAACGTGAAGTTTCATTCAATGCCCATGTTTCACATCAAGCACGAAAAAGGTAAAAATACTTAAATACTTAAATGTATATTATGTAAGATTCAGATGAAGAACTGACAATTTAAAATAGATAATGTAAAAAAAATATATTGAAAATTCTATTGAAATTACTTGCTCTGAACGAAATTTGATAAGATTAATAGAGTGGTGTCAATTTTCATTGTCAAATATGTGCCTGTTAGATCACAAAGTCTGCCATTGAGTCAAGTGGCATGGTTTCTATTCCCCAACAGATCTTTCTTTAGGCCTGAAATATTATTTAAACTGTTTATTAGACATTTATGAATATGGAAAGACCTTAATCAACCCTCGATGCCATTTTATGTGTCTGATTTTCACTGGATTTAAATCGAATTTGCTGTTGTCATGACAAGTGGGATATCATGACTCAATGACAGACCACCCAACCCCACTATGTTAAAACAACAGTCTATTCTATTCTGTTGTTATTATAGTATGTTATTTATAGCCTGGTTGGATCCATCTGCAATGGGTACATCTTATTAAGGCCTTCACATAATAACTTACATATTTCAGCGCTAAATTTGATTGGGTACAATCCCAGCTTGTGAGCTTATCAGATTCCACAGTCGTCACAAATAGCAAGCCTCGCACTTTCAAGCTAAAATTTCTATCTGTGATAATCGAGTTGCAAAGTTCAAGTTTCGTTCAATGTCAAGGTTTCCATGGAAGTTGTGATGTCACAACATCTGATTGGACACTACTGTTCAGGTGTCTGTAGATAACGTAGTTATAAGTTTGGGAATTGTGACGTAATCTAGCAACATTCAGATGTTGTAGTAAAACTCACAGTCGTTGCTTGAGGAACATGGGTACAGTAGGACATTAAACATTATTTCGTTCTTCCATAAAGTTAAAATTACTTTTATATTGTAGTAGTGATGGTGAAAAGTGTAATATTAAAGTGGAAAAAGGAGAAAAGATGAAAGAGAAGTCACAGTATACAGATGGTTGGAGTGGTTTTAGAGCTGAATGTGGAACATCATTCAATCCAGATCGTGCCTCGTCATGTAGTTCTATTCGCACCTTCACCAATATACCAGTAGCTGATACACCTGGTATACATGGCTGGCATTGGGAGGTGGCAGTCACTTATACAGATATCCTTGCTAAAATCTGTATCCATGGTAACAATGTCAACATCCAGAAGATGGCATTAGTTGGATTAAATGAGGATATGACTGAGGCATATCGACGAGGTCATGGTCAGATACCACTACCGAGCGCTGGATTAATAGATCTTGCTTTCTTTCATACCAAGATGGAAAAACATGATGGAGGTCAGTTTGTTGGTTATCACGACTCAATAATTTGTTATGATATTTGTTTGACAAAATTGTTAGAACTTGCAGTTTCTGAACTTAAGTCTAAATCACATCTTCTGTACTGACATGTGTGGTGTACAAGCTCACTGATCTGATGACCCATGATAAATTTAACATCTACTAACTTTCCTCTGAATTCAAACTTCTAAAAAAAATCATGTACATGTTTTAATTTCAATAAACTAAAAATAATTAGAGTAAAAGAGTAGATACAGTTAACTCAAAATTGAAACTAAAATTAGTAAAAAAGTTCACATCCACTGAATCTTTTATATTAAGAGCTTTTCCCATATCTTCATCACTAATGGAAATAACACAATCAATCCAATTCAATATTCTGGTTTGACCTAATTCCAAGAGATTTAGAACATTGAATATTGATTTTATTTAAAGGAAGTAAAGACTGGAGTTGGAGACTACGGTATGGAGCAATCCAGTCTTTAGTTAAAATATGTAGAAGTTTAGCAAAGGATGTAAATCGCGAAGGTATAAGAAATGCTGCATGGACAACTCTACTGAAAGCTCACTCTCTGGAGAAAGATCATCGCGTTCTCGAAGCTTTAAAAGTCGGACAGGTATTTTATTCTCCAATTTTTAATCCAGACTCAGGCCCAACATTTTCTCCATGATGTTTATTGGGCTGACAAGGATGGTGTCCCTTTTTATATGGATGATGTCCCAGAAAAGAAGGGCGTTAAACACCAATTCATTTAATTTCATTTATATGGATCATATATAAAACGTGGTACGTTCCTGTGTTAGAATAACAGAATTTGCAATTTTATAGAAATCAACTGGGCAGTCTGACTTTTCAGGCAGACGGGTAGAGTGGGGAAAAATATTATGACATCATTGTAGGATCAAGGTCTACAATAGCTGAAAAACGCATCATTTGGTTAAATTTTTGTAAATTGATTTGTTATTTGGGGATTCAGGTTAGCCTGTAAAAGGTGAATTTTATCGGGCATTTTTTAGATCCGCCACATAACATCTACCGGGGCCCTACGCCTAATATGATCTTGTAAACAACTATAAACATTGAGTGTTATATATTTCAGGTACATACCGACATGGAACAGCTGGTTAAACAGGAGACATCATGTCCGCCATCTTCTATCGGATGTCGTATAGCAGGTGGACTTGTGTCAATCTATCTACCTCCGTTAAAACCTCCGGTCATAATACAACTACCAAAAAAACTTCCGGTTAAACCCCTTGTCCAGCCCACAGAACCAACAACAACTAGAAACAAACTTAGAACTTCTCTACGGTTAGTTTTATTCTTTATGATGTTGGTGTTTTTTGTTACTGCGTGGTGTATGTCTATCTTTATTAGCCCACTTGGTGCAGATAAGTAGGTTGTTTGACTCAATTTTGGTTTCGTAAAGCTGTTACAGATGTTGATAGTACGTGTGTTAATAAGAAATATTGGTGTTTTTTGTAGAGAAGAGATTATGTTAGCAACAGCTTTATATGAGGAACCTGTTGGTTTTAACACAAGAACAAGTTTTGATTTACGACGAATTGTAGAAGATCAGGTTGGTATACTCCATGTTTATCATTAATACACCCAGATTTTTAATCATTTATTGTAAATAAAAAATCTAGATTGATTGTCATTTATCTTTTTTCAAAATCACCCAGATAGTTGATCATCAAACACAATGAAAGTTGATAAATTAAAACACCCTCAAATATTTCATTATTTAAAAACTCAAATAGCTATAGTTCATTATTGAAATACTCACATAGTTCATTATTTTTGTAAACTCTCAAAAAGCTTATCATTAAAACACTCAAATAGTTCATCATTAAAACACTCAAATAGTTCATTATTTAAATACTCAAATAGTTCATCATTAAAACACTCAAATAGTTCATCATTAAAACACTCAAACAGATCTTTTTTTAAATACTCAAATAGTTCATTATTTAAACACCCAAATGGCTATTTAAAAACCCAAATAGCTATTTAAACAATCAAATAGTTCATCATATAAACACTCAAATAGTTCTTCATATAAACACTCACATAGCTATATAGTTCATTATTTAAATACTCAAATAGTTTAATTATTTTTATAAACACTCAAATAGTTAATTATTTTTATAAACACTCAAATAGTTTTTTTTGATTGTCATGTTGACAACTACATACCTTGAATTTTAGTGGAATATATTTTTTTTTTTTGTTTTTTTTTTTTTTCAATTTTCACACAACAAATTTATTCAGGATATTGAATTGATCTATTAGAGATTATAACTGTGTAATTTACGGAGTTGTCATGTTTTCAGTGGAGGAAAGAACTGCAGGTAAAATTAGAAGAGGAAGAAGTAGAGAGACAGAAAGAATTAGAAGAACAACAAAGGAATGAAGAAAAGAGACAGAAAGAAATAGCCGCAAACAAGCTGCTGAAATTTGCTAAAACAAAACAAAAAATCACTGCCGAATATGTAATCTGAATAAATTTTAATAAACTGTCTTCATTAGCAAGCTTGTTCAGAAATATAAGAACTTAAACCCCATTTTAGTTCTTTTAAAGTGACAATAACACTTTAAATGAAATGTAATTGGGTTTAACTCCTACTGTTCTGCTTTAGTTCTTTTAAAGTGACACTACTACTTTAAATGAAATGAAATGTTGTTTTACGGTCCTACTATTCTGCCCCAACTCGACTAATGAAGATGGAATGCTTCATATTCAACTAAATAGATAATTATTGATGTACCTAAGATTATTCTAGTTAACACTATTAAAAGTGAGAATCTCCCTAAAAGGGAAAAGTCCCAGTTTCATTCTGGACTCAAAACAAAATTTCCATTTAAGTATGCAAATAAAATGCCAAAGTGTAAAATAATAGCATTATTAATTATTTTATCATGTCTGTATCACTCTAAAAGTTTGAAGGGATTGGTTACGAGTTTAATGTGATAACCTGCATAATTCTATGCTTGCTGGAAAACGACAAAATAAATATAGCGGGAACTTGTCAGTACACATATCTAAGTTATAGATAATTGTGTCCAGACACATAGTAATTTCTGAACTGAAATATAAGGGTTTTTTTCCCTTTTAAGTATGCATTACGCCAGAGCTAATTATTGCAAGTTTTTGTATTTGGGCTCAAATGTTATATAAATTATTAATTAGACCTTTATTCATATAACAAGCCACAATCAAATTTCTAGAACATTGGATGGTTGCGATTATTAATGGATTGAAACACCACCGCCATTGAACACTATTATACAAAAATAGATAATTGTAACAATAAAAGCAATGCAAATCATGACTTCACTCAGAATAAAGTATTTGCCCTTTTCGTTATCTAAGTTTAAACTATTATAGCAGAACACTATCAACTCTTTTATCTCAATCTTTAAAACCGTATCATTAAGTACTCTTGAAGATAAGAAATGTTTTTACGTCTCTAAATTGTGTTGTGAAATTAAACCGTATGATCGTATGATGGCGAAGAAGTATATGATTTATTTTATGAGAAAATAGTCAATGAAATGATTTTACCCAAACGGACAAATTTAATGTCCTATATTTAATGTGATATTTCATATTCTGTGATATTTGAAATAAATTGTGTTAGTTGTTGTCACTTCATTATGTTATATAAATTGTTGTATATGAATTATGTATAAATTGTTGTGTGATCATCACTGTATATAAATTACGTATTTGTTATTCTTTATGAATTATAATGTATATAAATTGTTGAGTGATTTTTGTATAAATAAAATATTATATTTACAATATCCGGGTTTTTCTGGTTTTATACAAATTATTAATAAGACATTTATCTGCATGGAAAGCCCATAATCAACCCTTTAGACAATCGGATGGTCGTGATTATTAATGGATAGTTACTTTTTACACGTTCCCTTGAAAGATGACGTAGATCAGCTGAAATCTTATATTGTCTTTGATCTGCTTATAAATTTATTTTCTCTATATTCCCCTATTGTACGTGTCTTATCAGAGTTCTTATCATTTATCTATATATAAATTTAATATATTTAACCTTTAGATCTCCACGTCCTTTAATTAGTCAGCTGTACTAAAGGATTCAGGTAAACCATTTTAATTTTGGTCGCATATCTAGTCTACTGTAGTCATTGGTTTCTCATTTATAAAGAACCTAGTTACATAAATGGTGTCCCATTGACAAAGAACTTTGTTATACAGCTGGTGTCCTATTCATAACGAACCTAATGAAACAACTTGTGTCCCATTCACAAAGAACCTGTCCAATTCATAAAGACCCTAGTTATGCAGCTGGTGTATCATTCACAAAGAACTGTGGTACACACAGTTGGTGTCCGATTCGCAAAGAACCTAGCCACACATGCAGCTAATGTTGCAGTCTTTAAGAAACGAGTCACACACCTAGTATTTCATTCATAAAGAACACAGTCGTACATCTGGTTTCCCATTCATAAAGAACCTTGTCAATCGGCTGGTGCCTTATTCACAACCCGGCCATACAGAAAGTGTCCCATTCATAAGAACCTAACCAATCTGCGGGTGTCCTATTCTCAAAGAACCTTGTCAGTGGCGTCTATTCACAAAAAAAAAATGGCGATACCTGATACGGATTCAAATAACAATAATTGAGTACTTATTAATTATTAGTCATGAAGCAGATGATCCTTATAACTGTTCTTCTGATTGGATACGTGAGACCAGAGTTCACACCAGGATGTAGTTTCTACAATGGTCAATGTTCCTACACTGTCCAGCTAGGTCACCAGGGCCAATGTAACTTGCCAACAACAGCACAACATCCGAGTGACTTTCCAACAACAGTACAACCCCCAACCACCTGCTGTACCAACTTACAAACAGATATCGGTGATCTCAGGAGCTTGGTAGCCGGTCTGACTACTGATCTAAAACTACTGAAAGATAACTATAATGTGTTGGAGAATGAAACCAACGAACTCAACACCACCACATCTAATAAAGATGATCTACTGCAGTTGCTTCAAACTAAGGAGGCCGAGTTTAACAAAACTCACGACCAGATGGCGGCAGTGCTTCAACAGGCCAGTGCAGAGATCCATCGACTCAGAGATGAGTTAGTAACAACTACAAGACAACTGAACAACTGTCGTGGAACTCTGGGGTTACAATCTGGTACAGCCACAGTAGCACCAGGTAAATGTATTAAAATAAACACCCTATGTTCTGTAGGGATCAAGAAAACTATGTTCTGGAGTCAGGAATCCTCGACCATTTTAACACATTTAACCAAACTTTCAATTACTATTACATTAATTATTGACTATAATTTTTGATTTACTGTTTTTAATGTAGAATGGAGAAGATGCTCTGTGTTCCTACAAAAGGGTGTCATTTCTTGAATCTTTTAAACCTGACGCGTGGTTGTGCTTGACCTAATGGAAACTAAAATCTTGTTTAAAAACAGAAATTGTTATAGTTATCGCAAGCTTGGTTTTTCCTGTTAATACGGTCAAAGTTGATGCGTGTTCATAACAAGCTTAAACTTGCGTCGCTAGATTTGTCTGGCGTTGTATACTGAAGTCCTTGTCGGTGGTGAATACCTCGGCTCTTGTGTAAAATCCACGATAGGTCTGAAATCCATTACGTGCACGTATTTACCGTTAATACAGTTGGGATTAGTTTGAATGGCGAATGAAAGAAAAAAAGGAAAATGTAAATGGCCACCTCCGAGAATCCTTTAATGATTCAATCAAAATCTACTGCATGTGAAATATTTCGTTTAAAATGGAATCTTGGACCAGAAATATCAGTTCCGTCCATGTATGTTCTTATATTTACAGTGCTCGATGCTTCTATCAATGTAACGTTTTGTGACTTCCAAACATCCAGTGAAAGTTGTGGTTTTAACACAAATCGTAAAACTGTATACAGCTGGAAATCTCACAGCGGAAGTATCAACAGTTTGACTGGACCAATAGAAGACCACACATATGGCTCACAGAAAGGTAAGTTGTAAGGACTTACGCCACTGAGGTGTGAGGGGTTATCTCCCGTATAGTAAAGTTTATTCTCAGAAGATAGATATCACTATACACATACACCACACTGATTGTCCTTTTTTTTTTACAAAACACTACGGCCGACTTTTACATCAAATTCCAACTGTCAAGAGACCTTTCACGTGTACACTCGGTTTTTCGTCCCATTCGAACGACTAGACAGCTGTCCTTGTCAGGCCCTTCGACCTGAATCATTGACAAAAGGAACCACACCGGTAAATCTGGATGAACTTTCTCAGCCATCTTGGGCAGTGCAGAGCTCGAATACCCGACCTCCAGGCTAGCGAACCAGCGTCTTTCCCACTTATGTTTATAAGTATGTGGATTTTCAAAAAAAAAAAAGCCCCAGTTTGTTGTTTAATTTCAAAAGCTGTCATTCAATTTAGACTTCACGTATTTCGCCGAACATAACTGATTAGAAATTAGAGTAAAAACAGAAACGAATGAATGTAAATCAGCATTCATATTGTGCCAGAGAATAGCGATTTAGCTTCTTTAAACTGATTGAAAGAGTTCCCTCCAGTTTTACCGAATGAAAGAGATCCCTCCAGTTTTACCGAATGAAAGTGTTTATAGAATAGAGTATGTGTTTATGGATCCTTTATCTTGCTATATAGGTGTATACATGTATATGGATACAGATAAGAGCCCCTATGGAGACCATGTAATCCGTACTTATAGAATGGAATCGAATTTAATTTCACCAGCAGCGGCTGTCTGTGTCAGATTCTGGTACAATATGAATGGTAAAGACATCAGAACATTAAACATCTATGCAAAGGTAAAAGAAGATTATATATCTGTGAATAACAACAAACATGGACGCTATATAAATATGGACAACCAGGGACAAAATATGGACGCTATATGTCTAGTCGTTCGGATGGTATAAAAAAAACCGAGGTCCTGTGTACACATTGGCGTACACGCAAAAGATCCCTTGGCAATTGGAATTCCATACAAGAGTAGGCCGTAGTGTCCCTGTCCGGGCAAAATTTCCCTCATAACACATTGTATGGTGTATGTTCCTCTTCATTAGCCCAGTTTAGGAGCAGAACAGTAGGACGTTAAACTCCATTTCATTACATTTCTATAAATAAATCTATGCACACTAGACAATATAATTGTAAAAAGTGAAACTTAAGGCTATTTTTGATACATCAGATATCACATTAAAATAAAAGCAAGTTGTATATTGTAAATAGAATAATAACTTATCATTGTTCAATATAATTATATTGAATTATGTTTATATCTCAAAACCAATTTATTTAAGAATTTATCATATTAAAAACTATCCATCAATATACTATATACTTAATTATGTGTAATTGCTTGAAAAAATGACTATGTCTATATGTTCGAATGTTATTTGTATCTATAGACCGTATGATCTTCATGCTGGCTACGATGCACTTCGCTTCATACCGACTACGATGTAAATCACTTCATCACCAGCCATACTGACTACGATGTAAATCACTTCATCACCTGTCACGCCGACTACGGTGTAAATCGCTTTATCACCTGTAATACCCACCACGATGTAAATCGCTTCGTGACCTGTCATACCAACTACGATTTCGGAATGACAATGTAATCATATCGAGCTTCTCACATCATTTATTGATTTGACGCATCTAACCAGGCCCAGTTCTACACTCTATAGTCTATTCTGATATAATTCTCAGAGGTTTAGCCCCCGGTCAATGTCTGCATTGAATCATAGTGCAATTTGTTTTCTGTAGATTGAAAATGGTGACGGTTATCCTGTATGGACTCAATCTGGAAATCAAGGACAAAGATGGAGCCTAGGTGAAGTCAGTCTAGATTCAGAATATACAGCTTCACATTTTAAGGTTATTTATTTTATTTCATGTCTGTCCCTCCTCTTTCTGGCAGCCAGATCTTGAGTATGTGTAGCCAAAGTTATTGTCAACAGTCTCGAATATGGCTGCGACCATTTCATAATCAAAACACGACATGTAGTCGAGGGTGCGAAACGATGAGAAAACGAGTAATTTAAAACCGAGGGGGGGGGGGGGGGTAGAAATCGTGGAAATTAAATGATGAGTTCCCAGCGCAAAATTGTCGAATTGTTGCCTTGTTGTGATTGCATTTTAGATAGTTGTTGAAGGAACACCCTATAATTATACATGTAGTAGTTGTTGTTGCTGTTGTATGTATTTTAGATAGTTGTTGAGGGAACCACCTATAATTATACATGTAGTAGTTGTTGTTGCTGTTGTATGTATTTTAGATAGTTGTTGAGGGAACCACCTATTTATAAATGTATTAGTTGTTGAGGGAACCGCCTATAATTATGTACGTTGTTGTTATTGTTGTCGATCTTGTTGTTTGTATTTCAGATAAGTATATACGTGTTAGTAGTTGTTGTTATTTGTATTTTAGATAGTTGTTGAGGGAACTACCGATTCTTATCACACTTCATATAACCACTATAATGAACATGGTGATATAGCGTTTGATGATTTCTATATTTATAACACATCTTGTAACAGTGAGTAGTATAGCTTAACTTAAAGCACATTATTGGTGTCAGTCATTATTATCAAAAGCAAGGACAAACGCAAAAGGAAAACACTAGTTATCCTTCTATATAACTGACTGAAGTGGCGTGTGATAACAGATAAACTCGGGCGAATTTTTGCTAACTATATTCGAAGACCAAAAGTTGTTAAGTGTGACCATGCGAAGGATATCTGACAATTCAAAAAAGTAATTAAATGGCGTTCGATAAGAGAACACCAGAAAAAAAATAGAAAGTCCGTACATTTACTTTTTTTAATTCATTCTATACTTAATAAAAACATGGTAATGCATGGACTTTTTAATATTTTTTCTTTTTCTCTTTTATGGTGACAGTCAATTTCTGTTTTTAATTATCAGATATCTACGGAAGCCCATAAGGGTCAATCAAATGAAAAAAAAAATTCTGACTATCTTATAATTACAAGATAGGCTATCTTGTTATTACAAGATAGCTATCTTGTTATTACAAGATAGCCTAAGATAACCTATCTTGTAATTACAAGATAGACTATCTTGTTATTACAAGATAGCTATCTTGTAATTACAAGATACCGAGATGCCAATTTAAAGGTCACCATACACCGATTTCATGCTCCCATAAATACCATTGCCTTCATACACCCACCAACTGCATATTTATATCATGACTCATCAATTTTAATACGCTCTTTGAAGCCACAGAACGCTATTTCTATTTTTCAAACTTCTTTAAATTTTGATTTTTGAAAAGTAAGTAAGGAAAGGGATATTCTGAAAAACGGACCCTCCATCAATGAAATGAGCTGATTGACATAGCGTTTAAAAGCAGATTATTTATAGCTTGCGGTATCTCCTGATGTATACAATGTTTTGAGAGGGATTTGAGCAAACGTTTGATAGATTAATTAGCTTGAATATATTTTTAGCCCAAATATATCATCAAATCAAACAGTTTGTACGCGCGGATGGTATCTTTAAGGAGAACATGAAATCAATGTATCATAAATGCTATTAATGAGGGAATGAAGTTAATGAGAGTATGAATAGTATTTAATGAGGGCACAACCTGGTGATGCCGATCCCGTGACATACAAAAGGGGATTCGAAACCACGTCAGTTGACTCAATGACAGGCTTTTAAGATAAAACACGCACGTGCTAACAAATCTACCTGCCAACCCTCCAGCTCAACGAAGTATTATTGTATGTTACGGGATCGGCATCATCAGGTTGTCAGTCCTCCGGGTTCTTCCAACTGCTAAACAGAGAGGGGTATATGGTTTAACGTCCACTCGACACAAACTAGGTCATTTCGAATCCCCATTTGTACGTGACAAGGAGTAGGATCGCCTGTCCATCCTCGCCTGTCCACTGGTTTCCTCCAACTGCTAAAGAGAGTGAGGGGAGGTGTAACGTCCACTCGACACAAACTAGGTCATTTCGCGATTAACATATAGTTTAATTTCAATAATCGCTTGCACGTATGGATCTTTAGCAGTGGGAGGAAAGCAGAGGACCCGGAGAAACCCCACGATGTTGGACAGGCGATATTATTCCTTGTCGCGTACAACGGGGGATTCGAAATCACGCCAGTTGACTCAATGACAGGCTTTACGATACAGTGCGCATGTGCTAACAAATCGACCTGCCAACCCTCCAGCTGAACGAAGTATTATTGTATGTTACGGGATCGACATCATCAGGTTGTCAGTCCTCCGGTTTCCTCCAACTGCTAAACAGAGAGGGGGATGTGGTTTAACGTCCACTTGACACAAACTAGGTCATTTCGGGACTAACATATGGTTTAATTTTATTTCAATAATGCACTTGTGCGTAGACGTCTTTAGCAGGGGGGGGGGGGAGAGGAGGACCCGGAGAAAACCCACGATGTTGGACAGGCGACCCTACTCCTTGTCACGTACAACAGGGATTTCGAAACCACGCCAGTTGACTCAATTACAGGCTTTGTGATACTGCGTGCACGTGCTAACCATTCGCCACCCAACCCCCACCCACTACTAAAGACCCCTACGCGCAAACGAATTATTGGAATTAAATTAAACCATATGTTAGTCCCGAAATGACCTAGTTTGTGTCGAGTAGACGTTAAACCCCATTCCCCCTCTCCCTCCCTCCCTTCCTCTCTCTCTCGCTCTCTCTCTCTTTATCTCTCTCTCTCTCTCCCACACACACACACTTTGGCTTATAACTATCCGATAAATCAGTGTGGGACGACCTTGAAATACAAGAAAACTAATTTGGCTATCTTGTAATTACAAGATAGGCTATCTTGTAATTA